>JAECXO010000002.1:6766666-8183333 GCA_018152825.1 Scaptomyza hsui
GTGCCGAGCCGCCCCAGGCGCAACAGGAGCAGCAGGGACAGTCGCCACAGCAACAGCAGCAGCAGGAGGATGATGCCTCGCCCAGCGCTGAACAAAACAATACGCCCGCTGCACGCTCCTCGCCGCCACCCAACTGTGCCATTTGTCTGTCCCGTTGCAGGCGCAAATGCTTTACGGACTCATGCATGCATCAGTTCTGCTTCAAGTGCCTGTGCGAATGGAGCAAGGTAAGTTATTTTAAGACCAAGACAAAAACATCAGCTAATTCTCGATTTCTTTAACAGATTAAGCCGGAATGCCCGCTGTGCAAGCAGCCGTTCAAAACAATTATACACAATGTGCGCACCTTGCAGGATTACGATCGCTATCCGGTGCAGTCGAGCACACCGGAGCACTCGGCGCTCAGCTTTCACATTGTTAACATACGCCGTCAACGCTTCATGCTGCAGAACCAAGCTATCCTGACCAATGACCTCAATGCCTCCGCCACCGATGAGTCGCAGGATGGTGGAAGTCTCAATGCATTGCCAAATCGCATGCACGTTCCGTTCAATCGCTTCGAGCAGTATCGCATGGAGCTGCTCAATATGTATCGCCAGGACCAGGATAGCGGTCGCGGCGGCTCCGGCACCGGATCCTTGAGCCAGCTCTGGCGACGCTATGTCTACGACCGCAAGTTGTATGCGTTGCCCGTAAGCGATAGCCTCACCGGACACTTTCGTGAGTGGAGCGCACGTTTCTACAGGTGAGTGGAAGGATTACGCTATTATTATATATAGTTAACCATTTGATTTTCTTCCTGCGCAGAGATAATCCCGCACAGATGCATCGCTTGATGCCTTGGATAAATCGGGACATTGTTTGCCTGTTGCGCAACTCGACACAGAGTGTGAGCGAAGTGATGCAGATGATGCACGACATTCTGCCCATGATCAATATACCGACACGCACATTCAGGCGACGCTTGTCGCCATTCCTGGGCGATCGAACCAATCACTTCATCCACGAGCTCTTCAACTTTGCCCGTTCGCCATACGACATGATTGGCTACGATCGTGTTGTTCAGTACTCGGCTCGCGTTGCCGAGGAGGTGGAAGTGGATCTGCTCGATCTGGTGTCCAACAATAATGATGCCTCCGCACAGCCGCCAACAGATGCCAATGGCAATGCCAATGCCAATGGGAATAGCAATGGCAATGGAAATGGCAATGGGAATGGGAACAGCAGCAGTGGCAGTGTGAACGGCAGCAGCGGTGGCAACAGCAATGTTTCCGACTTGACCGGCAGCGGGGAGTCATCGGGCGAATGGAGCCGCTTGGCGCGACCATCGACCAGTGTGATTGTGACCAATCCCAGTTCAACACATTCCTTCAGCGTCACCATGGCCACCGATGGCAGCGAGCTGCCGGGCATCTCCATACGTCGCACCACCACCTCGAATGTGGGCTCCCAAACGGTGGCCATCAATCTGAGCATGCGCCGTTCTGCCAACGAGGTGATTGAGATTGACGATGGCGATGCCGCTGCCAATGCCGAAGTGGCCGCCATCAATGATACCAGCAACCAGACGGGACGCCGCCAAGCGGGTGCCAGTCTGCCCATCAGCGCCCACATTGAGCTGCAGAGCAGCGAGTGCAGCAACAGTAGCGATGACGACGAGTGCGTCTTTGTGCTGGAGCGTAAGCCGCCACATTTGCGCACACCCGAGCTGGTCAGTCTGGACTCCAACAGTGACTCGGACGTGGTGTTTGTCGATGAGCACAAGCCCAAGATGTCGCCCAAAGCGGCTGCTGCCACCGATGCGGCCAACTTGGAGCCGGCAACTGAGGAGGCGGCTGCAGCTGGCTTGCTGGCCAGAGACATGTTTATGGGACCCAGCACGAGTACTGGCGTCTGCTCCACTTCGGGCAAACACTGGAAGACGGTGCTGGAGGAGGCGCGTCGCCAGGAGGCAAGCCGGGTGCGCACCCGCCAATCCAAACGCAATGCGGCACGAGCTCAACAACGCACCCAGCTTCCAGTCAAGCCCAGCAGCAGCAGCAGCAGTAGCAGTGGCACCACCTGGACAACCACGACGACCAACGACGACGACAGCACCGCCCTGGAGCGGGCAACTGCGGATGTTGCCAAACACTGGGAGAGTATATTGGTTACGGCGCGTCGCCTGACAGCGACACAGCGACGCACCCGTCAAGCCATACGCGATGTCGTTTCACGAGCTCAGCAAAGCGTTCAGATTCTCTCGGAGCCCATCAGCAGTAACAGCAGCAGTGACACCATCTGGACGACGACCAACGACGATGATAGCAGTAGCGACGACTCTTGGACGACCATGCGCAAAAAGGCTAAAAGACGAGCTGCACGCAAACCCAAAACGCGCAAGCGTCCTGCCAACGCTAAGGCACCAGCACAGCCCAAAAGTAAGCGACGGAAAAAGCAAAAAAAGGAGCCACATCAAGAGCAGCAGCAGCCGGCTCCTAAACCAGTTGAGGTAGCACCAAAATTGCGCTTGAAGAACAACACTGACAGCAGCATCAGCAGCAGCAGCGCCGACGAAAGCAGCAACGATAGCAGCGATGCAAAGCCGGCAGCGGGTAAGTGTGGAATTTCCAACTAAGATAATTCTTTATACCTAATACGTTTACCCTCAAAACAGGCACCAACAATAGAAGCACTAAGAATGAGCAGAACAGCAGCAGTGATGATGACAGCATTGAAAATGTTATGCTAAGCAAATTGCGTGCCAAGCTTAAAGCGGAGCCCAGTGGCGAGGATAGAAAGCCGATGAAGCGTGAACTGCCAGCAGGAGACACGGAGCAGGAGGCCAGCACTAGCAAGCGTCGACGCAGCAGCAGCAGCAGCAGCAGGCACAGCGATCAGTCCAGTCAGAGCAATAGTGTGCACAGCACTCCAACCAGAGACAGCAACGCCAGTCCATCAATGACGATGCAAGCAGCTGCAAGTTTATTGGCAACAGCACAACCAATGTCCATTATGCACGAAATAGCCAATTCGTTGATTGAGCTGTCCACGGTCAGTAGTCAACCAGTTGAGGAAGTGCTTAGATATTTGCATGACGACCAGGTGAACAATCTTACCTATGTGCATCATGCACCGGATGAGAATGCACAGCAGCGCATTTACGTGGAAGACTCGGGGGAGGATGACAATAACATTTTTGATGCTGCTCCGGATGCAGTGAGTGATGCGCAGGGCGAATCTGTTGGTGCCAATGAGGATAGCCAGGCAACAGAAGTGGATGTGGAGCATGATGAGGCTGATGATGAGCAGCAGAATGAAAACGCTGACGAAGGCGACAACGATGAAGACGAGAATGACGAGAACGAAAACGAGAACGAGAACGATGATGAAGAGGAAGAGGAGGATAATAATGTGGCAACCGAGGATGCTGAAGATTCTGTAGCCCCTGACACTGAGAACAGTGAATCTGAACAGGAGGCAACGGATGCCTATTAAGACGCCTTAAGCACATGAACTGGTTTTATTTCAAACACATTTTTTATTAGGTGTTTTTACTACGCGTACGATATCGTTTTAACTTAAATCTAGAGTGACTAGATCTTCTTGTTGACACTATACTAACATACTAAACAAAACCCAATTCACATTTAGCTTATAAACATATTCACTAAAATCGCAAACCCAAAAATTGATTGTAATGCAGTTGTGAGGAAATGCCACACTTTTTAAGTTGTACATACACAAAAACACAAAGATATAGATCTATACATACATATATAACTACTAACATTTATAGCTAGTGTACACAATAATTGTATAACCAGTCCCAAAACAACACCATGAGAAACAACAACTGATAAGCTCGCATGCGCAATATTTCTCCAACTTTGAATTTAATTGTATATGTTTGTAATTGCTTAAGTTATCATATATATTTTAATTCATAATAATTCATACAATATTATACATTAATATAAATGTATACTGTAAACGCTGTAAGATTAGTTTATAAACGACTTATAACTACACAAGGCTCATCGTCTAAGCAAAACTCATATGCAAATGCCAATTGCTGAGCATAAATCCAAAGGTTTGATTTTTGCATAGACGATATAGTCAATTTATGAAACGAGTACTCCACAAATGCAATAAATGTATAAAATTTCAAGCAACGTATCGAACATTTTTTTAATATTGATATGACAAAATGGAAAAGGGGCCTGTTCTGCAAATGTAAATGGCCAAATAAAAACTTTTATAGTCAATAAAAAAAAAACACTATGTACCGTCCATTTGATATTGTAATTACATATTATGAACTCTTTTTTTTTTAGCCCAGCAGGCAATCAGTATCGAGAAACGGTCTCATATCACTGTAGACAACAATCACGACCTGCAAAGTATGTACATAGGATGAATGTCCAGAATGGATTCGAGTCAGTTTTGAAAATAAGTTGTCCTTTTTAATTTTTTTTGTGCAAATCAATATTTAAGTTTTTTTTTGATTAAAAGTAAACTTGTAAACATGTCATAAGTGATGGACGATCACAGAACTTTTTTTTTCAAGAGCGCAATCGATGTTATCGTGACATCATCGATAGCATTTACTCTAAGGAAACACGAAAGTTTACCTGCTGGGTAACTACCTAATCATTAGGATCCGTTTCAATCGCAATTCAATTGATCACCTTATACAATCAAATCGATTTCAGTCCGTTTGAAATGATTCCATTTGCCATTATCGCTATCGATATGTCGCGTCGTGTGAGCGACCCTTTTCTAACTGTAAAATGTAACCGCAGTGAGCAGTGTTTTAAGGTGACACTTGACATTTGTCACATATCAATTCGTTTAGAACGTTTCGGCATTTAGCGTTGAAAAGCTCTGCACGCGAGTCTGCAAATACTAAGTTATATTTCTACACGGGCAATAATCTGTGAGCTTACTAACGATCATTATTTGCAGCATGGTAAAAAGTGAACATTATTAAAAAACGAACATTGCTGTCTGCATTTGTATGCGTATAAGTACCGACACCGACACAAGAGCAGAAACACACACAAACATCAAAACTGACGCATGCACGTGCATTTGTTTATAACACCGCTTGAAACTCAAGGAATTGTTTAATAGTAGACGCAATGGTCGAATTTCAGCAGGGAAAGTGTCTACGGGTCGAATACCGTCCGGAAAGCTTTGGACGTGATACACGTTATTTGGATTATTGGCGCGTATACGTTTACGTTAACAAGTTGCAATCGCTGCCGGGACGCGAGGTGCGCGGCTTTCGCAGTATGAAACCGTTTGATTATCGGTAAGTTCTCTAGTTAAACTTGATCAGCCTTGAAATGTATTGATAAACTTACCTTATAGCAAGAGTTATGGTGCGCAAGAACGCATGCAGATGTTTGCCAATCGGGATCTCTCCGTGCTGTTGTACAACAATAAAAAGGATTTGTTGATTTTGCGTGATGAAGTGTTTCCCAATCTGCTCATCGACGTCAACATGAAGAGCTTGGAGTTTCGCATTACTCTCTCCCACTTCTTGGGAGACCGCACCGAGCACTTTGTGTCCGAACTCATCAACTATGCTCGCTCGCCCTACGATGATCCGTTCTGCTATGAACTGAATGTAAAGTATAAGAGCGAAGTGCCTGTTGATGGCGCTTTGGTGCACAGCTTTGTGGACTTTTCGCAGCGCATCGATGTGGATGAGTTTGAAAGCGATATGTTGACCATTAATTCTTACTACGAGATGGATGACTTTCGCGAGGATTTTCCTCCGAATGAACAAACTAATATTCCACTACTCGATATGCCAACTGCAAGTGACGAACAGTTGGCAAGCATTGGGGCAGCTGAACTTGCAATGATGGTCAGTGCAGGAGTCGTCGGAGATGCCGCTGCACGTGCTGCTGAAGCAGCCTCCGCTGGAGCCACCGGTGGAGTGGGCAGCGAAATGACTCCTGACGCGTCTGCAGTACAAGCTCAGTTATTGGCCGCTAATCTTGAAGCAAGACGTATAGCCAACCAGCAGCATCGGCTGACTGCTATTGCTAACATGAATAATAACATAAGACTCGCCAGGAAACGTGAACGCCGCCAAATGAAGCTCAACAACGCACAAAGACAACAATAAGGCTGAATCACTCACACATGCATTTACACAAGTTAATCTTCAGTTTATTCATTCACTCCATAGATCATTCACAATCACTAACTCTTTAGTTTTACTCTTGTTCACTCATTCAGTTCACTCAATAACTCACTTTCACTCAGTTATTCCTACTCAAACACAATAACACACACTTATAAATGCATTTGAAGCCCTTGGCGCGTTACTTTTGTCAGCCTCTTGTGTATTATTATTATGCACATCTATAATAAATAATCAGAAAAATAAAAGGGATCTTAACGAATTTAAACTTGAATAAGAAAATGAACAGAAGAAGCAAAGAAGAGGACCAAGGTTGCTTTTTATTTTTTAAAAGGTTCGCCCGCCATCAAATATTGATGGCCGTTAAAGGTTAACGGATAACTGGAAAAGGGATCGCTCATCAATAAGGACATGCCATCGAAATTGCGTGCCAAATATGCCTTTGACGCATTTTTTCTGCTGTAGTCCTTTGTCTTAATGTTTGCCGTCTGCTCTTGCCGCCTCACCACCCCCTCAAAGAGGTAACCAACCGCAGTGGCTGACCCCCCCTCCACCCCTTCACCCCTTCCACAATAGTCCCTCAACTGTCGGCGCATGAAAAATTGAATTACACGCACTTTTGCGCATAAGCGAGAGCCAAAGTAAAATTGAACAACAACAACAAGAAAAACGGATACAGCTACAAAATGTCGAAGTGAAAAATGTGGCCGCTTTGGTTTTAGAGTGTTTGTGGGGGGCGGCAGAGGGGTTGCGTCGCTTGTGGTAGCAAATTTATGGGCAGCAAATTGAGTTAAGTTTGCCGTGCAGAAAAAAAAGGAAACAAAAAGGGATAATATAATTGTCCCCGGCTACACAATATAATTCAATGCATATTTGATTTTATGATTTTTCCAGGTGTACGCAGCGCCATTAATGCATATCAATGTGATAAGCCCTGAAAGAACAAAGCGGCATAAAAAAAAAGCTGTTACGTATGTGCTGGTAAAACCTAACTAACCATTTTGTATGAATCCATTATTGTTTCACTTACAATTCTTTTTAACCGTATTCAAAAAAGGAGGAGTTTATCCTATTGACTGTATTTATACACTTAAAAAGTGTATATTAATTTTCTGATGAAATGTGTAACGCATAGAAGGAAGCGTCTCTGACCCCATAAAGTATATATATTCTTAATCAGCATCGCGAGCTGAGATGACATAGCCATGCCATAATATGCAAGTTAATCCTCTAGCTTATTACGATTTTTTTTTGAGGGTAGCAATTGAATACAAGTATATATTATTTTGTTTCTCTGTCAAACAATCAAAGACTCTGCAGCATGAAGCGCATCCAAATCTAGAGTTGACAGTGAAACTTAGCCGTGGGGTAAATGTCATTAGGGCTACGCTTGCATTTGCTGCTTGGGTGGCAAACTAATTTGCGTAATGTTGACGAAAAACTTTCTATTTGACTTGCTTACTCACCCCGTTGAACAATTGACAGACACGCCCAAGCGCCAAGTTTTGCTAGCCAAAGAAATAAAAGAATAAGAATACCCTGTTTCCCACGAACAGGTAGAGTTTGGTAGTTAAAGCTGTAACAGCATAAAGCATCCGAAGTGTTGATGGGATTGTCAGAGAATCTGTAGAAATATATAAACTGTAAATGGCATTCTTAAATTATTGTAACAGTGAAAACTAGTTGCAGGGTATATGAATATTCCATCTTCAAGGCGCAGTACTTGATTCTCATTTTTATTTTTGTTAAAGAAGTTTCCGTTGCATTCTCAGTTGCAGCTGCAGGCGAACGTAAAATACACAGCTGATGTAAAGGGCAGGAGGGCTGAGGGTCGTTGAGGTGTGTTTCTAGAGAGAGGGAAAGAGAGAGGAAGGACGGTGATTGTCAGTGGTTGTTGGTTTTGGCAATTTGATTGCCAAGTGAGAGAAAAGTTTGGCGGGATTTGTGAGAGATTGTAAGTTTGAGTTGCAAATTATGGCGACAGAATTAAACGAGCCAGATATTAAGCATACGCACCGTTTCACATCATGGCCTTAAACGCACTTGCATAAATCAGCACGAAAGCCGCATTTGGCAATAATCAGCTTCATTTTATGGCCATTTTATGAAAATGAAGCTGGCAACACAACTGTGTTTTGTACATGATATATAGTTCTGTGAACTATATAGTGTATCTATAAGAGGCACAGAACTTTATGCATGATATGCGCTGGCCAGGATATAGTGGGTGTGGAAGCGTGTTAGAGTTATGGCGCATAAATGTTTAATGCGCCAGCATTTTTGGGCTTATCTTAAATTGTGCGCGAGTGGCAGCAAAAAATAACAAAAAAAGAAGAAAGAAAATTAAAATAATTGCCACATTTGCCGCAGCGGGCAATTAATCAAATGCCACAATGATATGCGGCAAGGCGGTTCTTCGGCAATTATGTTGCTTGTATGTATGTGTGTGACTGGGTGTTAGCCACATTCTGTTAGCCGTTTAACACTAATGAAGGCTGATGTTGTGCCTATGGCAACGTTGTTGCCTTTCCTTGATTTGATTTATGTCCCGGCATTTTTCCACCTCAAAACGCGCTTTTTCGCGACAATAGCAGTCGATATCCTGCTGTGTTTGTACCCCTCCACCAAAGACATTCACTTAACTCCACCGCCACCCCCCCTCCCCTCTGATGGCCATGTGTCACTTTCATTTCTGCTTATATTTCCGATTGCGACACTTTTGCCCTCAGTGGTAGAAGGGGTAAGGGGTTTGCGTCTTGTTGCCATTTGCCAACTGTAATGTTGCCGCACAGCGTGGCACGTTCCCAGTTCGGTTTCCATTACATTGCAACGGAAGCCGGATGTTGAAATTGTTGAGGTTCTCTCTCTCTCTCTCTCTCTCTCCCTCTCACTCTCGGTCGCTTCATCTTTCTCTCACTCTTTTTGCTGTCTCTCTAACATAAGCTGCTTACAAGCAGCTTCAGGGACGCGGAGCAGCAACATCTAAAGGAAATTGCCATGGATACGTTGTGGCAGCCACGTCCTCAATTGCACGGCGTGCGAAACCCAATCGCGCCATCCTTTAAATACTCAATCAAAACTTAACTGGAGAAGCACCAATGACTCAATTTACGCACTCCACAGAACGCCGCCAAAATACAATTCCGCCACCAAAAACCATTCGACCTTTTTTTTTCGTGCCGCGCTGTGCGTTCCGCGTATTTCAGCCGGCCAAGGAAAACTTTCGAATGCGAAAAGCTTAAAAAACATTCGCACTGCAGCAATGTCATCTGGCATGGAGTGGGAAGGGAGAGGGAGGGTGGCAAAGAGCTGTGCTCGATGGTAGATATGCAGCTGAATTCGCAAAAGTATTTGCGCCATGGTCATAAAATGCGTGTGGCATTGCACTTGCAACAACGACAACAACGACAACAACGACAACAACAAGGACATCGGACACTGGTACAGCACTTAAAAAGTTGCGGTCGTTACAAGTACCGAGTGCAATGATAATGTTCCTGCTCCAAGCAGCTCCTGCTGGGAGGTCTAATCCGGTCAATCTTCGTGTGCAATGTTATCGCAAATCGAATTTGATAAGCAGGAATATAAATAAAATTTAAGCACTGAACATTTATAGGGAGCATCAGCATGTTTGACATTAAAGCGAAAGGTGAAAAGCTTTCTGGCACCAATTTCTTATTACTTAACTTTAATGGTTGCATTTAGCTGTGAAAGTTTGATAATCGAAAAGTTAAGTGGAAATGAAAGAAATATTCAAATTAAAAGATTTAATAACAATCAGCTAAAGTGTAAAACATAAAAAGTTATTATTATGCCTTTTAAAATTAAATCTTATAATCAAATTCATTATATTGAACTGTCATTAACAATTTGCAATTCAATCATAAACTGTGTAAATAATTCATATTGAAAATCAATTTAAAATTTCGAGTATGCCGCTTGCTTTCTTTTCTCGTTTTAAGCTTCAAGGAGGCGGATTTTGGCATTTGGCTGCCGGCAGCAAAGACTTTTCGGGTATTATATATGCCTGTGTCATAAATCTACACATGCAACATTTTATTTTTTCTTCTTCTGTACATAATCATGCTACCAAATTTATCAGTAGGCGTCGTCATCAGCCGCCAGCAATGCCAGTCATGACTCTTATCAGCATCATCATCATCATCATCATCGTAATCATCAGTTTGTGGAGCAGCGAAGAAGGAGCGGTTACCTCATCGAAGGCCGTACACATGTTACGCATCTGGCTTTTTATGGGTTGGCGTTTTTGCCTGCTTCTTTGGAGATGAACTTTTTTTGTGGCAAACAAAGTTTTGCTCACTACAACTGCTGTCTGTGTGTGTGTGTGTGTGTGTGTGTCACTTGGGGGCGACAAAAATGTTGGTAATTTGTGCCTGAAGGTTAAATGTTAATGTCCAACCATTACAGCGAATTTTACGTTTGTTTTATAGCCCCGCCCCAGTCGGTCTGTCTGTCAGTCTGTCTGTCAGTCTGTCTGTGTGAACGGGTTATGAGCAGGTGCCACAAGGACAACGCCTAATGTTGCGTATACGTAGTTTTTAGTAGCTCACTAATTTGCTGGCCCCCAAAGGCTGCCAGGCCCTATAATATTTTGTAGTTTGCTTAGGCGCAAGCAGTTACTCCATAATTTAAAGAAGCAACAGAAAAATGCTGCAGCGACTGTTGACACACGTTGGCCATGCCAAAAATGTCCTTGCCCCAAGCTGTGGCCACAAATGAAATGCCTCAAAGGCAAACACACTCACACACAGAGACACACAAATATTTACGCATGTTGTTGGCCATTAAGCGAAAAAGGCAGTGTCAAATCGTCGCATATTGCGGCCAAGCGAATGGGTTTCATCTTAATGGCGCCGACAAATGCTGCTAATGTTAATTTAAGAAAATACATTTAACAAAAACCAATGCACATGTGTGTGTGTGTGTGTGTGTGTTTGTGAAGAGTGTTTGTTGTGGCTTTGGTAACATTTGTGCAATATTATTTGCGGTCAATGTGCTTCAAAGACTTTCGCCTGCGGCTGATCCTTTTAGTTTTTGCGGCTGCTGCCCAAAGCCAATTAATTGTTTCAACTGCTTGCCATTACACTGCTTGCTCACTGCTTGTCGGACTTCGACGCCTACAAACTAATTAAGGAAATATTCGCTTCAAAATATGTATAACCAGTCAAACGATGAGCAGAGGCAGACACCGTTTGGGGCATGCGGCTGTTGCCTGTCGGCTGCTGCTCATGTGGCTTGTGACGTGTGCAAAGCAATCAGTTATGGCAGTCAAGGAGCAGGGCAACCCCATCCTCATCCCAATCCTCATTTCCATCATCCCACACGCGCATCGAGCTGAGCTAAGTTTGGTTGCCAAAAAGCGTGCATGCGTCTATTGAAAACAACAAAAACAACAACAACAGGAAGAAGACCCAGCAACAAGCACAATTAATTATGTACAGGGAGGGTGCTTCAAGCCGCTTGCTGCTCTTTTATACCCTTTGCTTATTTAAACAGCTCATATAGAGTATTATTAGTGAGTGTGGAATGGAATAAACAAGGCTTAAAAAGCTTAAGTCGAAATACTTCGATTCTGAATAAGTTATATAGAAGCAAACAATTAGCAAATGTGTGTAAAACACCTGTCTACACAGTATCTTCTATTCGAACACTTTCAACTAGAGCACTTTTAGTTGTTCAGTCTTTGTGTGTGTTTGTGTTTGCGTCTGTGTTTGCCCAGGCCATCAGAAGCACAAGCACAACTTATGGTTTTGTCTCTGACTAAGGTTGAGTCGACGCTGCCTTGAGCCTTGAGCGTAGACGACAGCATATGCTTATGCATGCCTAATTACGACAAATCCTTGCCACCCAACCCAGCCCAACCCCACTAAAATCCCCACACTCGCAGCTAGCGCCAGAACAAGCACGCGCAAATGAAGCAGGCAACAAACACACACAGACAAACACCCATACATATTTGGGTGTGTATGTGTTTAGGTTTAGGCGTTCATAATTATGGCCGTATTTAGAGAAATTGGTTATTATGTGCCTAACGCCATTTGTCTGACTAAAATAGTAGTTTGTATTTGTGCGAGTTTAAGCCTAAGCCAAGTGAGAGGGCTGCTTTATGAATATCTTAAAGGGAAACTATTTTTTTTAATTATTGTTAGTATGAGAAGAGAAAGATGTTTGTAAATTTTAAGAGTATGCCCTTAAGTCAATAAAAATAATAGTATTATTTCAAACATCTTGTTAAAATATATTGTATTTATTTAAATTCTAGCTTAAGTTTCTTAAAAGTTATTAAGCACCTCTCGCTAATTACTGTTACCAGGCTCTTCGAATGCTTGAAATTGTTTGCTAATTCATTATTATTGCCACTCGAGTCTAACAGTTAACTGTACGATGCCTTCAACAAGGATCTCCCGTAGCTGTAGCGTCTTCAGCAATTAGCCATGTTATTTAAGTGTGTGTGTAGTGTAAGGTGTGTGTGTGTGTGTGTGTGTGTGTGTGTGTGTATCGATAGCTGTCCATTAATAATGCCTGTTTGTGGCGCTCGTTATGCCAGCCGCGTCGGCCAATTGGCCATCCATCAGTTGTAATTAATCATGCTTCAGCCTAACGATTTCACTTCAAATATGCAACAAATTGATGCCACAATTAGCCTGCCTATAAAATGCGAAACATAAACCATATGAGAAACTCTCACATGTTGCAAACTCATCAGCCAAGTCCCCAATAAGAAACTGAAATATGAATTTAATACATAAATGTAGAGCCGTATTCTTGATAACTTATATCACATCATCCAAAATATTTATACCAGAATAAACCCTTTAATCTTAGAATATATTTTGAGTAAGAGGTTGACCGAATAAAAGTCTGATCTTTAACTAAGCATTTTCTTTAACGTTTCTTGTCTATTTGCTGGTCAACCAAATGTAAATGCGTAAAAAATAAAGTAAAAGCTCGGATATAGAGAGGGGTGCAAGGATGACCTAGTCCATCATGACAGACGAGTGCGAGGCGGACATCATTTGCAATGTTGCTGACATCTTGCTGACGAGCATGAGGAGCTAAAACAGTGCCAGTCATAAATTGCGACAACAACAACAACACGGATGCACTTGCGGCTTTTGTGTGTCTGTGTGTGTGTGTGTGTGTGCGTGTGTGTTCGTGGCGCAGAAATCACAACATAAATTCATCAACGCGGATTGACAATAGCCTGTCATTTAACCACAGACGCCGTTGTTGTTGTTGCTTTGATGTTGGCTGGCAGCGTTAAACAAAAGACAAACAGTCTAAGAGCTACGCAAATGAAGTCCAACCACGCAGAGGCCATTGCCATACACACCATTACACACACAAACACACACAGCTAGCAGTGTTATATTGGCATTGCATGTGTTCCGCTTTACACTTGCTGCTGCGAGCAGTTCCTCTTAGTTCCTCTTGGTTCCATTGTTGAGTGTGTAGTACTCTTTGCGTAGTCTCTCGCCATGGATGAAGGAGACAACAATACAAGTAGTCTACTATGTACTACGCTCTACTATCTTGTATGTAAGCTCAAACACAAGTAGAAACAAAGAGAGAGAGAGGAGTGGCTGAAAGGACGTTATAAGCTGAGTAAATGAGAAGTAGTACACAGATAATTTCACAAAGATTTGCATATGATGCAATACAATTTGACTCTAGGCATGCTCAAGCGCATTAAATTTTTCATAACTATCTCGTAAATAGATTTAAACTGCTCTAAGGTTTATAAAAGAGCTGTGTGTTTGTTAGAGCTACAAATTTATTATTCAGTCTTTGTAGTTAAAATAACTTAAGTACATGGATCTAAACTAAGTGTGGCCCAACTCAACTTCTAGATATGCTCACATATTTATTTAAGTATGTGTATTTATTCAACCTTAATATTCTACTTAAGTTTGAAGTGTATGGCAGTCTCTCGGTCTTTTTTACATACACTTTTCTTAAGCTCCTTTCAGTTATTGCGCATTCTGTATGCTGGCAGGTTTTTCAAGTTTAATGAGTTCGCCAATAGAAATTGAATTCTTTGCGCAGACAATTCATATTAATTTGTGCATATAGATTTGGGCTAAATGTATAAACTTGTCGATGCTGCTATATCAATAAATATAGAAGATACTCATTTATAAATACACAATATGATGAAAATGATTCATGCATTTTTTTGTGCTAATTTGTGTGGGTCGCTGGACACAGCAACAATAAATAATATGTGGGGGCTGCCAAGAGCAACTGCGAAATAAGTAGAGATAAACGGAAAGAAAAAACAGCTCAATATACTTAACAACAATTAAAAGAACAGATACAACAGAATTGGCTGCACTTGCGACAATGAAAAATGTAAAATGTATCCATTGTAAAACAATTATATGGACTTTATAGATGGAGAATTAAGCGCAGCGAGTGAGGAAAAGCTGCTGCTGTCTCTGGGTGTTAAAGCGTGTATAAGTGTGTGTGTGCGTGTGAAAGTGGACAAGCAATGAAATTCTTTCTATATATTTGTTGTTGTTCTTGTGGTTGTTTTGCACGTTCTTTTTATAAAAATTCACCTCAGAACGGCTGATCATCAAAGATATTGCCGCTTGACTTGCTTAATACTGAGAGTCAGCCAACGAGCCAAAATTCATTTTCATTTGTAGCACGATCGCGAGTGGACGTGTCGCACTTTTCCCAGTTTTTTTCTCGATATATAGCACAAATCATATATATATATACACTGAGATAGTGTATATATATAGTGACTGATCTATCTTACACCTGAATCGCGCAGCGTGTAAGCGTGTGTGTTTTGTGTCTGTGTGTGTATCTCAAATTAAGAAGCATAAGTTAGTTGCAAATACTTACTGGAGTACGCAACGTGCCGCCAAGGCATGCGAATAAGTGTGCAAAAGTTATCAAAATTCAAATTATCAAATTGCAGTGCGGCCCACAAGTGAGTATTATTAACAAGTTTTCTTAACGAGTACGCTTAAATTAAATTCCAAATGCCTGTAAAATGTTTTGCTGCGTTGAATGTCCGCTGATTATGTAAAAAATATACATATACAATTTTAAAATAAGGCGAAAATTGCGAGAAACTGAAAAGAAAAATGCTGAAAATGTCACCTGGCTGGTAGCGGACAGCAGAATGCCGTTGACAGCAGACCGCATCCCTGCTCCCCCTTGCCACCCCAACCTCATTGCTCGCCCACATCATAAAGAGCTGTCAAAATTATATATATATTTGCGCGGTTGTTGCTGTATCTTGGCTTTTTATTAACGCATTTTAACATAATCACCTTTAACTACATATACAATTTATAAAAGTTGTGTTTTTTTTTTTTTCTTTTGCTTATTTGAGTTTGTATTATTAGTTGGGCAAAGATTGCTCAGACGTTAAGCTTGCCGCGTTTTATTTTTAGTTCTATTCAATCAGCGACATTTTTACTCAATTTTCGTTGTTTTTCTTTTCTTTTCTTTAGCGTTTTGTTCTGAGCTTTTTTTTATAATTCTATTTTATGTTTTCCTTTCGCTCGATGCTTTTGGGCTCGTTTATTAGTTTTACTTTCACGCTTTGCTTTTGTTGCCAATTTCGCGCACCGAAAACTCTTTTGTCTCATTCTCACTCTCTATCCTCGCACATTTTTATGGCTCTTTATTTTGTATATATTGTTCTTTCAGCAGTTTTTTTTTGCCTTTACTTTTGTTCACACCTGATTGTTTATGTTGTGTACTTTGTTTGCCCTGGCGCATTTGATTTTTATTTGCGATTTCATTTTCATTGTTTTTGCGCGAATTGTTAAATAAACTCAGCGATTAAATGCCATTTGGGGCGGCGGCAACCCCGCCACAATTTATGTAAAGCACTTTTTCCACTTTTCGTTTGTTAAGCACCCGCCCAAAAGTATGCAACAGTTTCGACACATTCAATACATGTTCCCTTGTGCCTCACGCACACACGCAAACACACGGCGTATGCGTATTGGTTTTTGAAGTTCAAGGTCGAACACAGCGTAATTATTTACGCAAACTAAAAATAAAGCAACATTTGCCAAATTGTAGGTACAAGAGATAAAAATAAAATTGATGTTCTTGCACTTAAAGTTCAATTCAATATTCAATTGAAAATTTGCCAGTTGAATTTTACCAGTCTTAGCAAACTTGAATTTATCGCAACTTATATTAAGCTATGTGAAATGAATCCCGTCTTGAGCTGAACAAGAATGAATTCCACTCAAGCCTTGACTTTTTAAGAGAAATCATCATCTTCAAACTTCAACTAGCTGAAATATCTGTTGAGCATAGCAGCGCTTTATCTCAAGATGTTGTTTTTTTTTTTTTCAAATAATTTCTTATGAGTTACAAAAATCGTACGCCGGAATGCCTTCTTCTAGCTGGCTGCATAGCTATGTTGTTATTAAAAAGAAGAAAAAATAACGAAGAATGAAAAAAATGGCATGCAATATTGAAAATGTCGCTGGTGGAACTGTGTTGCAAGTGCAGCTCGTTTAATTAAGCTCGACAATGTGCAATCAAGCCGAAATACGCATATCGCTTATCATAGGGCATGCAGCATGCCACATGTGTGCTTAAAGTATTTTTTAATATGCAACAGAAGCTTTCTGCTGTTCTGCTCAACTGCAGCATTATTTTCGCTGCGGTTCTTTTGTTGAAATGAAATTCAATACATAATGGTAATGAGCAGGTAAACAATGGCCTCTTCCCATCCCGAGTTAATGCCCCACACAATATGCCACATGGCCCACCGCTTGTCATATGCCTTGTGGCACGCATGCATGAACGCAACATTCATTGCAAAATTGTCACCATTGATCACAGCCAGACCTATCAATTTGACGCGGTCGCTATGCAAACCCTGATTGTGCGTTCTGTTTGGGTATGTGGGTATGGTGATGGGCTGCCTTCTACCTTGTTTTGTGCGAGCTGGCAGCGAACGTAACTAGTTGATTGGCAGCCAAAACTCGAGTGATTAATCATGCAATTTGGCATGCAACATTGGGTTTAATGCTTATCTCTCTTTCACATCCGCAGCCATCACAGTTAACAGCAACACAGCAGCAGGGCCCCAAGGGGCGCCTCGGATACGCAACAGGAACAGGAAGTCACAGCACAGCCAAAGTACTATCCTAACAAGAAAAAGAATAAGAAAGCTGTAAGTACAAGATTGTTTTTTTTTCTTTTTGTTGTGTGTATAAATGTCCTTAAAATTTTGCCAAGAAATTCGTTAAAAACTTGTCAAAAGTTGAGTTAAAGTTAAACTTAGGGTTTGTAGAGCTAGCTCTGTAGGTTTTGTTTTGAGTAACTATAAGTAAAGCTTTAAAGTTATTTGCCTTAACTAGCAAAATATACCAAAAAGACAAAAAAAAAATTGAAAAGAACTTTAACAATTAGTTTGTTGCACATTGTGAGGCTTTTATATATGCAACTTGTTTTCAGTTCTTCACCTTGTATAAAGTTTTATGCTTTTACTTTTGTTTGCCATTGCTTGAAACTTAAATCTTTCTCTTTCTCCTTTTTTTTCGCTACATTTGTTGCAGTCTGGGAAGTTTCAGTTTGGCTCTTGCAACTGATTCTTGTGTCTGGCTTTTATTTATAGCCAGTGTATTTGCAATGCTATCTTTAGGCGTCTCTCTCTTACTCTCTGTTTCTCTGCACTCTTTCGATAAATTCCGGGCAAACGCATTACTTATTTTTAGCGTCTGTCGCCCGTTCCAAGGGTTTTCTCACACATGGATACGACCTTGAGATGCGATGCCTACGAATGTGGCTGAATCCCCTTTGGCTTTTTGTTCATGGAGCCGTAGCTGAGATGCGCCACATGGCAAAGACAGCAGCTAATGTACCCCAGGCGTTCCAGTAATGCGCCTTTGTTTGCCTGGCTTAATAAATATATAAAAAGATTTTAACAAAAATTCACTGAAAAATTGCAGCGTCACCGAGCGCATTGGGAACACTTGCGACGAGGTCAATTTGGCTGAGACGCATTTTGCAAAACTGCAAGTGAAATTGTAGATAAAGTATCTGTGTATCTATAAGATGCGCTACAACTAGGGCGTAATTCAAATATGTGTGTTCGTTCCAGTTTTTCAATGGAGTTTATTTTTAGGTTTTACAGCGGCCAAATAAACCAAAAGACACAAACATCTACATAGATACTTTTGATGCTAACGAAAAATGCCGGCAGCTTTATTAATAGTCCGTCATTTGATGACGTCAACGGAAGGTCCCTCTTTTTCGATCTCTCTCACCCTTTCTCTCTCTTTGAGTTGGTTAAATGATTTTGTTAGTTTGCATTGCTTTCTTGTGGTCTGAAGTCAAAACAAATCATGTGAAAAACTTCATTTCAATTCACACACGTGCAATGTAACTCATTAATGAGCTGCTTCTGCTGCTGCTGCGCACAACTATAGATACAATATGCATAGATACAAAACTAACACATACACTCGCTCACTTTTATAGTTTGATGCCAAGAATATCTTTTTGCGTTCGTATTTCGATCGCGCATTTGTTTGTTTGTATCTTCTCTCTCTCTCTGTATGCATATATATAGATACACACACACCGCGCGTTGATTTGTATATATTTAAAATATTATACAGTGCTCTTTTTTTTTTTTTTGTATTTCGCTTTTCGCTTTTATGCCGTTGCTTCATGTGCTTGGCAATTTTCACTTGCCTTCAGTCGGTTCTTACATTTGCCATCGAATTCTACGAGGCGCGTTGCAAAAAAGTTAGCAGCGCTTTAAATTTAATACAAATTCCCAAATAATTAGTGGCCAAAAATTCAATGAAAATACATGACAAATAATTGCGGCTAAAAATATACATATGTTTGAATGTAACAAAAATCGAAATTAAAGTGTTTTACAATAAAAAATTTCAAAATTTAATCAACGAACGTGCCGTTAACAGTTAACCGTTTTCTGCTCTCGAACCGCTGTCAAAATTTTTGTTATCAAGTAGTCGAGTTTCAAACCAATTGCATTTTATGATTGCCTTCGAGTGTCGCTTTCGAACAGCAGCAAAAGCAGCAGCAGCAGCAACAACAATAACCGAACTACGTCAAACATTTACCGTTATCTATTGGTGAGTTGTCTTTTTCTAGCTTTTGGGTCTGCGGTTTTGCATTTCGCTGGCCCTGCCAAATGTGTGACCCAAATTTTTGTTTTTGCATTTGCAGTTTCAGTTTCGTATGCGCGTTTGTACTTGTTTTCAATCTTTTTTGGGTGCGGTTTAGTTTGCTGATGTTGTTCCGCTTTTTTTTTGTGTGACAGCCAATCGTTTGGGATCTATCAACTATCCGTCGATTTTTGTCACTTGCGACAGCTGGTAAAAAGTTTTGACCCATTTTGCCGAATTGACGTATTGCTAAATTGCTTAAATTTCAAAAGCGCATTGAAGTCGAAGCTGGCACTCGTCCAGGGTCAATAGAGATGCAAGACTCTGCAAGTCTTTGAACTCGTTTGTAATGAACTCGAATTGTACGCATTTCCGTTTCCGCTTGCCATTGTCGCCTGTCACATAATTGGCTAATTTTAATTATCAAGGTTAATGCTTTTTCGACTATAAGCGTATAGATATATAAATATATATATGTTGTCGGTTAAGAAAAACAAAACATTGAGCAACTGTCGCCATCAATCTTAGCGAATAAACAAAAAAGTAGCTGCTGAGCAGCTAAAAAGGCTGGCAGAATAAAAAATAAATATTATTGTTGGATTAGTAACACCAGCTGACCGCTTACAACTTATTGGCTGTGGATCAAAAAGCGAATTTAATACTTATTATTTCAAAATTCATAGCAAAACTGTGAAGCTTATGACGTGTTCCTAATATTTTTGTATTTTTCATTAAGCTGTAATTTTTACTTACACACATATTTGTTTTTAAAGAATTATGAATTTGCAAACTTTAACGCTGGTCATTGTGCTCAAGTACACAAATACATACTCTTATATTTTGAGCTCCCCTCTAACCCTTCCACTTCGCTACACAAAAATTCTTTCCGCTGCTGCGCACAAAGTTGCCCGAGTTTTAATGGCCATTCAAATTGTGCATTGAATCTGTACTGAAGTGGCAGATAAAGTACTGCCCCAGAGCTCTGCTTCTGCTAGCTAGCAGCCAAATTTAACTAAGAACGTATGCTATGCGTGATAGGAAAAGGGTTGCGGAAGGGGTGGCTTGACTGTGAAGCAGTTACCATTATGCCAGCGCATGCTTTTCATTTTAATCCTTTTTAGCGCCAATTCAGAGATGCAATTGCAAAATTAGTTTCACCCGCACACATGTGGCTTAGAGCAGCATGACACACCCCCTTCATACCCCCTCCCACTCACTGAACTCGTCTATAACACACGCACAATTTGAGCGGGCGACAAAATTTCTATTCAATTTGATTTTAAGCGTATTTTCCAGTTAATTGCACGCCATTCGCATAAGCTTTTGAGCAACTGACAAAACGCCAAATGATGACGGCGCCAGGGTGCAGAGGGGTGCAGCGGGGTACAGCGGTTGCTTGCTGCACACAATGTGAACTTTTGGCCGCGTTTAAGGCGAACGCTTTAAATATGCCGCACAATAATTGCCAACAGGCGCACGACAATTTTGTGGTGCACCTCGATGTTTATTTATTGGTGCAGGAAGTGCCCACATTGCCCCACCCTGTTTGCGATAGGCGTGGCAGCGCCTCATTTAGCTACTGTGCTGATGTGGCGTATACGCAATATATATGCGAGACTGCTGCACGAAATTGCATTTATTTATATATATACACGTAGTTGTATAGAGTAAAAATATTTTTGGTGGGCTTCATGGGAAATCTGTGTCATTTTTATTATTAAAAGCTGCGAATTTTCCGCTTATTTTTGGCCAAAAATAAGCAGCAACAAAATAACATCGAGCAACACGAGCAAATCTTGCTTACGGATTACATTTGAAGCAATCGCAAGAACCTTTGGCATTTTTCTGAAAAACTTCAGAGCTGCAGCTTGACATTTAAAGGGCAAATTTATTATTATTATGAGTTTAAGTTTACATTTGCTGCGCGTTTAGAAAAGTTTTCAAAGGATGCTGACGATGTAATTAATATTATTGTATATTTATACACAAGCGCACAAGGTATAAGTAAAATGTGAACGCAACTGAAAGATACAGAAATAACTCTAGCTCAGAAATTAATTTAATTATAGCTTGTATTCTTCTACCTGACAAGCTATTATGTTTCTTTCTTCAGAGCAAGGAATGATTTAAATGTGTATTAATTGTTAAATAGTGTGTGCCACTTTTATATTGATTTATTTGAGTTTATCGCAACTGGCTTTCTGTCCTTGGGCATCAAAAAATCCATCCAAATGATATATAATATCTATACCTAAGTTGTGTAGTTAACTAATGAAGCCGACGGATACAAAACTGCTAAGATACCATGGAACTTATCAGAAAATATGTCAAGTCAAAATGTACAAATACATATACCATACATATTTAACTAAAAGACAGATAAGGCAGATAACATTAAACTTGTTTTAAATTGATTACAAACGTCATTAAAGCTGAATTCACTACCAATTTAAATTTAAAGAAATAATTCAATTTATTAGCATTTATATTTGACGTTCGATATTTGCACGTTACATACATATTATTCCACCAATGTCCCTCTGGCTAGATTTTAATTGTTTTTATGATAAAAATTAAACAAAGATATTCAAATAAATATTTTGCGTTTATGTTATTGACAGTTGTAAATGGCAGGTAAACATTATTTGTGAACACATCAAATGGCAGTAATGAGTTTACTCACAGTGCATTCTCTTCATAATTAAGCTGAGTTATTGGAAATAGAATTGCAGTGTACTGAAACTGACTTTATCTGCCAGCTGTGTCTATTTACATATTGTCGGCTCATTTTTCCTTTATTTAAGTTCCTTTTTTCTTCCTTTTTGTTGCCGTATTGAGTTCTTTTAAATAAACCGCTTTTAATGAAGCCCAGCCAGCCATAAGCAGATTTGTGGCTTAGAATATTTGCCAAGGCCAAATGAAGCTCAGGGGGGAAGCGAATACTACAGCTGAAAGCTAACTGGAGCCCGCGATTTACGACAATGCCAACCAAAATGGTCATCAGCATCATCGGCCTGCTCTTGATTTTCTGGGTGGTTTATTCAAATGAGAGGAGGACAGTGTGTGGTGTGTAGGTAATGTGGCAATCCGATTTACGGGGGCGACTTATGATGAGCTTAGCGTAGGCAGGAGAGATAGCTATCTGCATATACGCGGGAATTTATAATGATATGAATATCAAATTGACGGGACTTTGTCTCTCTTTGCCGGCTCTGCATCTAATCAAATCATGTCTAATGATGTCTGATTGCGTTTTTTACCTCTCCCTCTTTACAGTGAGCCATGGAACAATTCGAACAGTTGTTGACGTGTTGCGTGTGCCTGGACAGGTATCGCATACCAAAGCTGCTGCCATGCCAGCACTCCTTTTGCATGGAGCCCTGCATGGAGGGATTGGTCGACTATGTGCGGCGTCAGGTAAGATTATTTGTCATTTGTACATATGTACATACATACATACAAAGAAAAGCCCATAAATCATAATCACAGCCAAATGCATAAGCCAAGTAAGTATGTGTGTGTGGGGCAATTTTGTTAAATGCGGCGTATTTATTCAGCGACTACGTCACATGCCAGAAAGCTGCTTAATAAATCGCTCAGCAAAAGCCCCTGAAAAAAAGAAAAATCGCATTGAGGGAAATGAAAACAGAATTTTCGTTGTCCAAAAGCCAACTCAACGTTGTGTAAATGAGTTGAGTTCTCTTCTTTTTGTTTTTCTTGAACGAGATTTTCTTCTTTTTCTTTTTCCTCTTGTTGCTTGCGGCGCATTTGCGTCGATTTTTGTTGTTGTTCTTTCTTTCTTTCATTTTTTTTCGCGTTGGCTGTTGCTGCTGAAAAATTATAAAATTTACATATAAAGCAGGCATACTTATCTCTATACATACATACATACATATAATGAATATGTGTCTACTGCGCTACTTATAGACAGCTACTGTGTGTGTGCGAGTGTGTTTGCGTGTGTATTTATAAATTTGTTTTTGGCTTTGCGCCAGTGCCACGCAAATAATTGGTAAGCATGCCCATTGTATGCCAAAATACTGCTGGCCAAATAGGCGAATTGCCAAAACTGGTTAAACAACAACCAATAACTGTCCAATGCAGCCTGTGTTCTTAAGATTTGCCAACACTTTTGGGCCAGGCCACAAAACAAATTAACTGAGACAGAGATAAAAGATCAAAAACTCACTTAAGATGCCTGCACTGAAAAAGTTCTCCATACTGTGAAGGTTTTTAAAGTGTGTTACATTCATTCATCATAGTTCTGTTATTGACTGTAAAGAGTGAAAGAGATTGTGGCAATTTGCCCTTTACTTACGTCTGATTGGCTTTTATTTTGCAGGTCAAATGCCCCGAATGCCGTGCCGAACATCGTATACCCTACAATGGCGTCCAGGCATTTCCCACAAATGTTACACTGCAGCGTTTCCTGGAATTGCATATCGAAATTACAGGAGAGCTACCGGATCCCACATCAGGTAACTTCCCCGTTTTTAGGAAAAGCTAAACATTAATTTTCATTGACAAAATATAAACAAAGAATTTCTCATTGGAATTTATGTAATTGGATTTTCGCTTAGAGCTAAATCACATAACTTGAAAATTGTAACTGGCCCTTGTCCCTCTTTCCATCCGTCCGTTTGTCTGAAAAGTTAAAATGTTTGTGTATTGCAAAACGTTTGTGATTTGCTCGTTTGAATTTATTTCCGTTGCGTTGATTTTTCTAAAATTTGCAATATCAAAAAATGCACATAAATATTTGCTAATATATTTTGTAAAAGGGCTTCTGTGCCTTTTACAATTTTTGGAAGCTTAACATGTTACAAAAAAAAAATAGGAAAACTGTTTGTTTTAATAAATATGTACTGTGTCAAAATTTAATTAAATTCCTTAAATATCACATTAAAAATGCAACAACGAAACACAAAGCAAATAAAAAGTAAATGCCATGGCCGTAATATTTGGTTTCCAATTAAAAATCAGGCGCCCTTGTGAGTGTGTTTTATCAGCGCCACCCAATCGCTCATAGCAATTAAAACTAAGCAAAAGCAAATTGATTTTCGTTGATTTTTTGTGTGTGTGCTGAAAAGTTCTTTTCTGTTTTAAATAATTTGCATTGTGGCCATATTGGTGGATCAGGTTGTAACCATGACTATGCAAATAACTTGAAACTTGATAGTCGCAGCAAATTGCAAATGACAATCATAGCCGACAACCGACAAGCGACAACGGACAACAGACAAACGACAACGACACTCATCAGCAAATGCAAATAAGTGTTGAAAGAAAGTGCTATGAGTATTATTCGCAATGCCTGCAATCAGCATCAGGCAGTTAATAAGCAGACAAAAGCTTCGAGTATTTTTTCGGAACTTTTTTTCTCTTCAACCATTTTTGACAATTGCTATGCAAATGTTGTGTGTGTGGGAGAAAGAGAGAAAGAGAAAAAGTTGCTCCTGCTGCTAGAGCGCTTCAACAGATTTTTGGGCAAATCCTTTCAAGCCGCGCTGTTATGGATAACTGGATGCCATGATACAAGGACTCGCAATCGCATGTAGTATTTGCAAATTCACTTTTCCATATGATTACACAAGAAAATACAGCCAACTATTGGCACAGAGCAAGCAACATTGCATACTTTTCTCAGAGGAAGGAAAGATATGTGTATACGTGTGTGTGTGTTTGTGTTGGGGTAAGTTTATTGTCATGCCCAGCGAAGTGAGAGGGGAAAAAGAGAGAGGGAGAGAGAGTGCTGAGATTGGAAGTCGAGGCGAGTTCATCAGGCAATGCCAATGTTAGTAGATATATAGATGAGGAGGACCGAGAGTGGAACTGAGTTGGTGCCAGCAATTGATGCAGAAAGGTTTACTTTCTGGGACTGAAAATGGGTCTGGGACAATGTGAAATGTTTGCATTGTATTGTAAGGGGAAGAGACTGTGAGGGTGTTGGGAGATGGCTCGTTATTTGCATTTTACAGAGCCAAGACACAGCGGGCAGGATGTGCCTGCCAAAGGACACATAAACATCGAGAAGACACAGAGAGTACAGCGTTTAGGTGCAGTTGATTTCTAGCATTTGGCGACACTCTTCAAATCGCATTAGACCCTTACTGAGGAAGCTATGTACCTCCCTCCCAGCTACAGCATTTTGGAATGTTATGCGCTTTTAAGTGCAATCGCAGTCTAGATAGATACGAATGCAACCGCCTTGTTGCTGCCAACAACGGCAAATTGATGGGTTGGCGGCCTGTCAGCGTCGCTGCATGTATCTCGACTGCTGCTTTTTCTGCAACTCTTGCTTGGCATCTTAGGACTGAAAGGGAGACAGCAAGTCGAGAGTGAATGCTTAAGTCGAAGCTCGGTGCTTCTTTTTAAACAAGTTGAAAGGGAATGCGAATTGATTGAACGTGCTCTCAAATCGAGTGGAATGACAATTGTTTAACACTGACAATTACTCATTGTGACATAACAGACAGCTTTGTAACCGCGTGAAACGTTTTGGAATTGGAATTTTTACGCTGTAAGAGTTAAAATTAAATCACTTCTCCTCTTCTTTAAGGTCAAATTATGGAACGCTGCGGCGTTTGTTCCGAAAAGGCCTACCTATCCCATTGTGCGCATTGCGAGAAAAAGATCTGCGAGGACTGCAAAAGTGCCCACATGGATATCCTGCGTCGCGAAATCACCCGCTTCAACTCACAGGTAAGCTTGATCCTCAGCTTCATGAAAGTTTCCATGCAAAGCTAACTTTAAACATTTACAGATTCGTCGCAGTTTGCATCGATTGCAGGACTCGCTAGCCATCATTGAGAAGAACACGACAAGCCTGCAAACAAATGCGATAAGCGTGACGGAGGAAATCGATGAGATCTATCGACGCATAACAAAGGCAATCAAGGACAGATCGGACGGATTGAAGGGAGAAATCGATCGTTATTTGGCCGTGGAGTTGCGCAATCTCACAACGCTCAAGGAGAATCTGGACCTGGAGATAACGAACATCAACAGCAATTGCGACATTGTGGACAAGTACATGAACGAAACGGTCGAGTGGGATGACTGCGAACTGATGGACACCAAGGAAATCTTCCTGAAGACCGTCGAGTTTCTGCGTCACTTCGAATACGAAAACAACGATTACAGTCGCCGTGTGCGTTTCCTCGTCTCCATTGATCCCAATCAGCTGGTCATGAATCTGGCCACCTTCGGTGACCTCAACATTGCGCCCCACTCCACCCCCGGCGGTTCGATGAGCAGCTCACATCTGGCACCACCCGGCGGTCTGCAGCCCGGTCTGATGCGCTCCAAGAGCGATCATCGCCTGGCCACCCAGTTCCGCCAGCAGGAGGAGCGCAGCGGCTACAACGACGAGCCCGTCCTGGGCGGCCGCAAGTTCGGTGAACGTCCGCAACGCAGCGCCACAAGCAGCAACACCAACAGCGATCGCTATGGCGACAATCGTTATGGTCGCTCCGAGTACGACTACGAAAACGACTACGAGACCGAGCCGGCGAGTCGTGCGGGCAAATCGTCACGTTTCCGTTCGCGCTTCGTGCGCTCCCACCAGAACGAGGACTCGGACAGTGAGCAGCAGCAACAGCGCCAGCAGGAGATTGACAAACGGAAGGACCGCGTACTCGACAGCGAGGATGTCTCCCGAGGACAGCTCAGTGGCATCATACGGCTGAGCGATTGTTCGCGTGTCGTCCAACGCCTCGCAGACATTGGCAAGGAGAAGAAGGAGACGAAGTCCGATGCAGCTGTTGCGGCACAGGCAAACGTCCAGGCAGCCATCCAGACCCAGAAGGCAGCCATGCAGCGACAGCAGCAACAGAATCAGCAGAAAGCAGCAGCAGCAGCAGCCGACGAGGATGAGCTAGCTCGCCAGAAGCGCAAAACAGGCGCAGCAAGCTCAGCAGCGGCACCTAGCGGTGAATCGAGCAGTGAGCAACGTCCAGGAGCGGATCGGGTAGCAGCATTGAAACGGGGAGGTCTAGGCGGCAGTGGAGAGGATAGCGATGGCAGCAGTAGCAATCAGGCAGCAACAGCATCTCCAGTGCGTACAGCAACGACGGCAACAGCGCGAGCCGAGGTAAGTGTGAATGAGACAAATGAAGAAGAAGAGGAGGTAGAAGACAGTAGTGGCGGCAGCGAGACTGAGAGCGCAACAGCCAGTGAGAGTGAGCAAGAAGAGCAAGAGGCAGTGGTACAAGTTGAGCCAGCAACGGTTGAAAATCAGGTGGATAAGGATGATGAATCCTCCTCTGAATATGAGTATGAAGAGGTGACAGCAAGTGAGAGCGAGGGGGAGGAGGGGGATGTGCAGACTGTTCCAGTGATAAACGTATCGCCTCCAGAGAGCGAGCAGCTGACAGACAAGACGCCAGAAAATTTAGAGGTAATCAGCGATAGGCAAAAAGAGCAAGAAACAGAAGCTGAAGAAGAAGAGGAGGTCACTGAAGAAGAGAGCGAATGTGAGGCAGAGGAAGAGGAAGAGGATGAGTACGAAGAGGATCAAGAAGAACTGTATGAAATGCCTAGTAATGAAGATGATTATTAGGTGTAGAAAGAACACTAGAGATGAGTTTTAAAATGCTTAGTAATGTGTTATCAATCGATAGGTCGATAGAGCGACATCTAGCGGGAAGTAGTAAAATGCCAGCTATTGTTCTTCTCTTCTCAGTCAAGCTGTCACTTTGTCATTCTCTCTCCGTTATTTTAAACTAATTGGGCCTGCACAGTATTCTATTCTATAATATAATATTATGTATACGCCATGTTTTTGCCCAGTGTTTTGTTTTGTTTGTCCAAAATGAAGTCTTCTTTATTTGTGTTCAGTGTTCACACTTTTCCCTGCTCCGTAAGTCTGTTACCTTTTTGTATATGAACATAACAACAAAGAACTTTAAAAAAAATTAAAAAACTTCTTACTGTTAACCGTTTACTATTTACCTGTTACCTGTTTACCTTACTATACTTATTTACCTTTTTGACCTATGACCTTTTGCAAAAAGCGCTAACAAATGCCAAAATGAATTGTTTTATTTTTATTTGTTTTTTATGTGTTAAGCTAAGTTTCATTTTATTTATTCAATCTATTTTTACGTTTCTGTCTTGTGAGCGCCTTTCATTTTAATGCTGTTTTGGGTCCAACCTTTTTTCAACAATTCAACTGCTAATCGACTAATGTGCGCTACAGCAGCAACAACTAAATTAAATTCGGCAAAGCCGAAAACCTAATACTCTTTTACTTTCAATTTAATGTGATAAAATTAAAGAACTTCTTATCTAAAGAATGTAAAAAAGTTTTGACCCAAAGCAGAGACATCAGAAATTATGAATTGTACAAATTTAATTTCATAGTAATTTAACATCTATTACCCTGTCGTTTATGGCTTAGTTAGAGACTGCAAAGAGTTATAAATAAAATACAATTTTTTTATGTGAATTTAAAAAAAAAAAAAAAAACTCGAGTAATTTCTTTTCTCTCTTTTTGTGTATAACACTCTTTTTTTTCTTTTCTTGTTTTTGTTTTGCAAGTGGACAAACGATGTGGTAGTGATGTTAATTTGCTTGAGCCTAACTAAATATCTCTATTCGATATTGGCCGGCACCAGAAACAGCTAGTAAAAAAACCGCCAAAACGCCAATCCGCCCAAAAAGGCGCCAAGGCGAACAACCAAATGACATTTCTCTTTACAATCAATTTTTGTTGTTGTGAATATATTCATTATTATTTTTTTGGTTTTCATTGTCATAAGTTTCTGATGTCCGCTGTATATATATATTGCTCTCATAAATGTATATATGTGTGTGTGCTCATGTGTGTTTGTATTTTCCCCCATTTCCATCTAGTAGCCAGCATTATATTGGCAAGTTCAATGGGAGCATTTCAATCATGACTGTCAGCGTTTGCTGCTTCCGTCATTTTAACAACGAATTCATTTTCCGATTTTTCTCCCTCAGTATGTGTGTGTGTGTATGTGTGTGTGTATGACATATATGCGCACTTGCTGCATATTTGTCTTGCTTTGTTATCAAGTATTTTTGACATTTTTGAATGTGCACACACTGCAAAAAAAAAGTTAGATCAATACATTGCTGGAAGTTTTACATGAAAAACTGTTACTCGAAGCTATTTGAAGCATTTTTCAATTATCTGATATTATAAGCATATACAACATTGCGCAAAACCTGTTTTGCACACATTCTTTAAACTGCACTCGCAATTGCGAAAACTATGCCAAACGCTTTTACAACTGTATGTGTGTGTGTAATGTCAAAAGCGTTGTGTATCTGCCTGAGTTTGACATTTGCCTGGTATTGCCCCACCCCCACCCCCGCATCGTTGTCACTTGCACATGTCCAATAGTCCATCCCATCCATCTTTTCATTCACATTCATATCGATATATTCTTTCTCTATGAACTTGCATTTCGTTTCGTTTGCTCGCTTGCAACCCAAACAACAACAACAACAACAAACATAAAAAACAACTAACAGGCAGACAGCGCCACAGACTCTGATGCAACTCCCACTCCTACCCAACAGTCAAAGCCGCCAGCAGTCTCAGCCCAGGTGGCCGCTGTCAAGAAGACACAGCGTTCCGGCAGCAGCGACAGCAGCGCCTCCACCGAAAGCTCGGCCAGCTCAGCGGCAGCAGCTGCAGCAGCAGCAGCCGCAGCCTCCGCCCAAGCCACGCCCAGCAGCAGCTCCAGCAATGCACAGCCAAAGGCAGCAAGCACAGCTCGCTACTCGACGGCCAGAGAATCCTCGACAGCAGCTACAGCGACGCCCGAGAAGAAGCCCTTCGTCAGTCGCTTCCTGCCGCAGCACAGCAATCCCAGCAACGGGGCCGCCGAAAAGAAGAAGCCCGAGTCGGAGTCCAGCAGCGAGGAGGAGACCAGCTCGGAGTCCGAGTCCGAGTCGGAGCCAGAGCCCAAGCCCAAGACGAGTGCCACGAGCAGCAGCAGCGCCACCAAATCAACGCCAAGCAGCGCTGCCAGCTCCACAACGGCAGCCACCTCGGCAGGCAGCAGCTCCTCGTATCGGGATCGCCTGGAGGCACGACGTGCCTCAAGGGATGATACGGCTGCCACAACGCGCAGCAGCTATGCCACGCCCAACTCGAGCAGCAGTGGCTATGGGAGCAGCTCCACACGCACCCGCGCTGTGCCCGCTCCTCACCATGTGTCCGAGAACGAGGATCGCTATGGCAGCGGCAGCGGCACCGGCAGCAGCAGGTATTTCCATCCGAATTTCCAAAACAGAATCACAAAAAAGATTGCTAATCAAATATCTAATTAATTGCACGAGTCACGAATGCATTTAATAACTTACTTTAGTTATTGATTTTTGCTTTCAAATAATACCACACAAATACATACATACAAGTAACAATGTGAAATATGTGCATGCAATATAAATTGAATGTTGTGTGCAAAGGGATGATTTTAATTATGAAGGATTTCCGGTTATAGTCTAGATGAGCTGCACTTCCATACATATTGTTTTACGTCCGTCCGTATCTGTATATATAGACTTATCAAATTGAATATTCAAATACTTTTTATAGCATGTTGATTGTGGTGTAAACATTTTGTGTTAATTGACGAATAGGAAATGGAATTTGATTAAATCAAAAGCTATGATTTTATTTATCTGTCTGTAAACTCTCAATATTTCATACCTAATATATGAAAATCAACTGAATACATTAAGATTCTGTATAAAACAAACCATTCCCAACACTCTGCTAGGGTATTTGATCTTCGGCGTCACCGAAGATGCCAATTAATTTTATGCAATTTTAGATTTTTTTGTGTTGATTTGCTGGCAATAATCAATTTACAGCTTGCAAATAATGGCAAAACTGCGTGCGATTAATTTAAATTTATAATTAGTAGCCGCAGTTTACATACATACTAACACATTTACATACACACATACACAATTTTACGCCGCTATTCAGAAATATGATGCTAAAAACATTTGCGATTAAATTGATGTGCACAATAATTAAGTTAATTGATTTTTATGCGTTCACGTTGTTAAATATTCCAGTTGCAGTTGCATTTGTTGTTGTTATCATTTTGTGTGTGTTTATTTTAAAGACATACATGTGTGTGTATGTGTGATATTTCTCTCTGCTGCAGCTTTGTACAACTGCGTGATATTGGCATTAGCATCGCAGTGGCCATTTTATTGCTCATACGCCTCGTGTGGCGTCTAATTGTCAAGTTCATAACATTTACATAAATGTCGCGTCCCAGCTGCAGCCTCAGTCTCAACCTCAGCCTCAGCCAAACAGCCAGCTCTAGGTAAAAGCCCCCCAACAACCCCACTCCCCTAACCCGCTCTTTTACTGTGTATGTATATTGTATTTCTCACACTTTGCCGTATTTGTTTATGTGTATTCGTCTTTGCAGCGCACTGCCTTTAAGCATACCGTACATAAGTAGACCCTACCGGGCCCGCTACCGACAGCGCCTTGCGGATGTTTCGCGTGAAATCAAATAACAATCTAGATGCAGAAAAGAACCAAAAGAAAAAAAAACTTTCCTAAGAACCACCCCAAGTCATGTTTCGTTGTGCAAGCATTAAATGTGTGAAACTGTGTGCATAAATTGCCTTTTTTCCCCTTAATTTTTAGTCTACAGTCAGCCATTATGCCATTTTAAAACAGTTGGCTATTCATTAAAAGCATTTTGCAGTTAACAAACTAAAAACACGCCTCAGACAAATTTGCACAAGTTGGCTTCTTTCTTACTTAGTTTTTCTGCTTTTGTCTTGTCACCAAAAGTCAAACAATGACAAGTTCTAATAGCCTTTAAGGCTCAAGCAGCTTAACCCCAAGAAAGTATGTAAAAAATATTTTCTTTTCTTAATTTCGGAACTAAAGCTAGTAAAGAAAATATATAAAATAAAACTCCTATCTGTATTTTTCATATGTTTTGTATTGACATCTAAATAATGTTAATGAATACTTTAACAGACTTGAAGTATTTGTAAGATAGATTTGTCAGCATTTAAGCAGCAGCAGGAGGAGGAGAAGTTCTTTCTGCAGCTTACAGATTTATATATTTTTATTGAAATGTCAGACAGTGCCCATATAATATAGTTGAGCTGACGTCAATGGGTTAAAGAGGGACACAGTCAACTAGAGCTTGAAATAAGTTGACGCACATGCTGCTGCCACTGAGGATGATGGTGATGCTGCTGAGGATGCTGCTGCTGCTGCTGGTGGTGGTTGTGAAAAAGAGGCACTCAGTGGCTGGAAAGCATTTTCAATTCAATTCACAGCACTTTTCAATGACCTTTCGATATTTGGGTGCCCCAAACACACGCACAACAACAGATAAAAGAAGGGTTCAATGCGCCACTGAGCACAATTCAAGCTGTTGTTGTGTTGTTGATTCTTTAATTTACTTTATTGACAACAATATATTGAAAATTGAATTCTGTTGGTCTGATACAAACCTTGCGTAATGTAATTAAAACTTAAGGCAAACAGATATTCAACACTATTCTTTTAGTGTCATTGTTTTTAAAAAGTTTTTCATGTCATATGCAATAAAATATTATTTTGAACGTTTTTTGTCGGTGCCATTTTTATGCCAATTATTGCTGCAATACAATTCCAATTTTTTGTTGTGAGATTGTAAGCAAGTGCACAGCAATTAACGCACTCAAACATTGCTGTTGCATTCATTTCATTTGAATCATTCGTTTGCCCCATTGTTTGCATGCTTACTGATACTATATTGAATGTAAACAATGCCTCTACTAAAAGTTTATAACAAAAAAATAAAGCTTGCATTGCCTGCAACTTTTTTGTGTGGCATTTCCTGTGAAAGAGAACGGGAGAATGTGAGAGAGCTTCCATTCTTAGTGCAATACTCAGATTAATGAGCTCTTTTTTTTCAGTAATGTTGAGAAGTAGTCTTAAATTTGTGTGCTTTGTTGTTGCTTTCCATGTAGTTTTGCTGTAGTTGCTGTTCATTTTTGTTGCTTTGCCTACGCCAAGCCCTATCCCTTTACCTTTACCTATTCCCTATCCTCAGCCTTAGCTGGAGCTGTGGCAATTGGCGCCATAATTTCTTGTGCTCAACTTTTCGACTACTTTTTGTTTAACTTTGCGTTAATGTGAAATGTGAATTTAATTAGAAACTTTTGCGAGCGCATTGTTGCTGTTCTATTTCTCCTTGTGACGTTTTGTATTTTAATTGAATTTGGCTGCCTAATAAATGAGCCAAGGCAACCAAACCAAACCAAACCATACCAGACCCTTAGAATAAATGGGTTTCCCATTGAAGCAAGACTGGAGAGAATAAGAACCTTAGAAACGAACTCCAACTCCAAAAGTTGAACCGGCGAAACGGAAACTCGTTACACAGATTTAAGCTAGTTAAAAGTTAGTTCATTAAGCGGTCGTGGATTTCAACTTTACAAACTTTCCATTTGAGCCAGGTGCAAGCCACGCTGAACGAACACACACAAGACACACAGTAAAGGCAACAACAACAACAACAAGAACACCATTACCAAACAAATATGCAAATACAAACAAAAGCAACAACAAAACGCAAAAAATAAATAGCATAAAAAAATATCAACAAAAAACAATTTTTCTAGCTACACAAGCCGCTTTTTAAACAAGAGCAAGAGCAGTGCAATTGTAGCCCAACCCTCGCTGTCCACGCCCACCGCCTCCTTCGATGAGGACGCCAACGGCACTGGCGACGATTCGGACAGCCGCTACGGCACCGGCCGCTCCCGCTATCTGGCGATGAAGGAGCGGCGCACTAGATTGGCGCGCAGCCGATCCACGCATCAGTTTGGCAACGAGGATGATGATCTGGATGAGCCCGTATCGCCGACAACAGTCTCGCCATCCGCTTACTTGGCCTCAAGGTGCGCAGAGTAACCAACCAAAAACCAACCTGAAACAAAAACAAAAACCAAATACGAATCCCGGCACTCAGAAAATATCAGTTGTACATAGGACGCAAATCGGTTGTACATATATTTGTGTATACATATGTTTTGCAAGCAATTATTACAAAATATATCTGGGCGCTTTCATTGCGTGTGCTACCACCCCCCGTCGCCCTTGCCGCCCACCCTTAATAGTGCAGAGTGTTATTTATTTATATTATTATTTCTGTAATTTATTTTAATTTAGTTATACAATATTTTTCATTTATGAGTTTCTGTGCGTGTCCGTCCCACGTTCTTTTTTTTTTTTTTCTACTTTTCGTTCTCGTTAATGTTGCACACACAAACTAATTCCAGTTCATAATTATTTAATTTCGTTTTGAGTTGATTTAATTTTGAGTTTTTATTACATCTTTTTTGTCAGCAAAAAATTAAATACGCACACAATATTTTTTCTGCGCGTTCAATTAACCGAAAATTAACAGGAAACAGCCATTTTGTATAGTTATCTTTTATACTGTCTGTCTCAAAATACAGTTACCCCAACCCAACCACACACTCTGTACAAATCTCATGCATACTTTCATCATGCAGTTTCCATTTCAGTTCCGTAGCCGCGCCTCATTCATCAAAAAAAAATAAAAGTTCAGCAGACATTCATTTGAAACAGTCCAACAAAAAAGAGACAAATTGTTCAACTTTGCAAGCGAGGGCTGCTCGTTGAGTTTCGTATATGTGAAAGTTGTTATTAAACAGTTTGAGAACTAGTTGCAGCTGCTTTCAAACTGCTGGATAATTTCCAATCATTTACGAAACGCAGCATTCAGCTCTTGTCAGCGACCACTTTTAGCTAATGCCTCTCAATGTATTTTGCAGGTACAGTGGCTATGGCAGCAGCGATCTATCCCGCAGTCGCTCCTCGCACGCGTTAAAATCGCGCGACAACTCGCCAATTGCGGATCGCAGTGCAGGATCTTCCAGGAGCGCCGTGGGCAGCTCGACGGAGAATAAGGACGGAGAGGCGCTGAGCTCGTGGGCCCGTTATCTGAAGAACAAGTACGGAAACAAGAGCTCCAAGGATGCGCCCAGCAGCAGCAGCGTTGGCAGCGCACGCGACAGCCACGCCTCCAGTTCGACGGGGGCGTCGTCGCATGCGCACGGCACTGCTGGTAGCCGGAGCACGGCCAGCGAGGTGTCCAGACGCTTGAGTCTGGGCTTGCCGCTGCGCCAGGCGAATGAGCTGGCCTCGTCCGATGATGACGGGTCAAAAAACGGGCTAGGCTCCCCTACGTCCCCTACGGTAGCAGCAGCAGCAGCAGCAGCCGGTATAACCGGAGTGGCAGGTACTATCCCTAAACAGGTGTACCTGCGCAAGCGCCAGCAACTGTTCCAGTTGGGGGGCCGGGGGAGCGAGCCCGGATCCTTTACGTGGCCGCGCGGCCTAGCCGTCGGTCCGGACAATAGCATCGTCGTCGCCGACTCTAGCAATCATCGCGTTCAGGTCTTTGACTCCAATGGCATATTCGTTAAGGAATTCGGCGAATATGGCAACGGCGAGGGCGAATTCGATTGCCTGGCCGGCGTGGCGGTAAATCGCATTGGCCAATACATCATAGCCGATAGGTGAGTAAGTTGCTTTATTAATAATTTTACAGAAAATTCGTACGAATGTAATCGATTTGTTGTTGCATCGATAGCATTGCGACTTATCGAAGCGTGAGCTGCGTACTTTTAAAACTCATGCAATGTGTCAGAGGCTAAATGGTATAAGTCTTTGCCTGGTAGTTTACTTTAACCAACTGTCCAGGTTGATAGCTATCTAGCTCTTAGCTGCATTTTAATTAAGTCGCAACAATAGTCCATGATTAATTCTTGGGCTTAGGCTACATGTGCTGCGGGACCTGCTCCTAAGCCGGGTAATTGGCACGGCTAAGCGCATAATAGCCGCGTTAATGAGAAACATGTGCGCTGCGGCCACCTCCCCAGTTTAAGCCTCATGTTTTGTTTCGTTTCGTTTCGTATTTGGCATACGTATACGTAGCGTGTATGCTATGTAGAATGTATGTATGTAATGCTCGCAATCTTCATGCTTCATCCGGGCTGTCATTGTCTGCAGCTGAAATCTCGTTAAGCACCATCGTTGTGCTCGGCCAGCCTCATTGTGTGTTTCAACTTTGATTTTGCACGTTAAGCGGCTTAGCCTAAGCTCAGCGCTCAGCGCCCAGCCGCCAAAAGCGTCACAAAACCACGCCCAATGCCATACGCCTACGCGACCAACGACCCCGCCCAGTGTTCTAAGTTACGGCCGGTTAATGAGTTCGGAACGGCCATTTTGTAATTAATGACAGTGCGCAGAAAAGTTTCACATTTTGATGAACAGCAACAAAATTTACTTAAAGCCGGCAAACTCTGCATGCACTGTAAAAACTAAAACAAATTAAAATGCAGCTAAGTATGCAACATTAATAGTACTTTAAGTTCAAAGGACGAAAACATAAAGAGTGTACTTTAAGGAAATTTTTTGTGTCACTGTCACATTGTCGGTGCGGTTTACCAAGAGATGCCTTTCAACTGTCTACTATGTTGCAGATACAATCATCGCATACAAGTGCTTGATCCACAAGGACGCTTCCTGCGCGCCTTCGGTTCGCAGGGCATCGCAGATGGCAAATTCAATTATCCTTGGGGCGTAACAACCGATGCACTCGGCTTCATTTACGTTTGCGATAAGGAGAACCACAGAGTGCAGGTAACGTCTGCTTCACCATTTGCATGCAAATATTTATAATCATCAGCAGCAGCAGCAGCAACAGCAGCAGCAGTGACTCTGGCACTGGCATTGGCAGCGACAGTAAAAGCGGCCAGGGTCACACCCACAAGCCCAAGCCCAAGCCCTAGGCGGGAGATCGAGAGCTGGAGGCTAGAGCTCAGAGTCTTGCTCAATTTGTCACACTTGAGCTACGGCAGGCAGAAGGCAGCATCTGCCTTATGTCTCTGCCGCCTCTTACCTCCTCAGTCACACCTACAAAGCAGGCAAAGCGATTTTCATGCGCTTAACTGCAATATATATTTGTATATACACTGATGGACTCTGTAGCTCTAGGACTCTGGTCCTGGATGGACAAAGCTGCCAGTTTGTGGCAGCTTTACCTTTACATTTTATTTTATTTCCTTTTTTTTTGTGTGTCGACTTCAATTAAAAAAACTTATGAATACGCTTCGTCTCGTTTCGCTTCTGGCTTCAGGTTTTCCAATCCGATGGTTCCTTCGTTGGTAAATTCGGTTCCTGCGGCCGTGGCGAGGGCCAACTTGAGCATCCGCATTATATAGCCGTATCGAATACGAATCGTGTTATTGTTTCCGATTCGAATAACCACAGAATTCAGGTGAGCTACCTTTCAGTTTCTGTATCAGTTTCAGGTTCACGGCTGTCTGGCCACCTGAATATTTTTAATTAAAATATGCTACAGATTTTACACACACACTCTCTCACACATACTATTGGTATTTTTTGCCTGTCACACAGATATTCGATGTGAATGGCAAGGTGCTGTCCACTGTGGGCGGCGAGGGCTCCGACGATGGTCAATTCAAGTTTCCACGGTAAGTAATTAAATTACAATTTCGCTAACGAGCTTGAATGCAGTTGGGTGAGAAATTCTGTATTTTTTATTCGTTTTCAACAGGGGCGTGGCTGTGGATGATCAAGGCTATATATTTGTGGCCGATTCTGGCAACAATCGCATACAGATCTTCAATCCAGATGGCAGTTTTCTGAAGACCTTCGGCTCTTGGGGCTCCGGTGACTCGGAGTTCAAAGGACTCGAGGGTGTGGCCATCATGTCCAATGGCAATATTTTGGTATGCGATCGCGAGAATCATCGTGTGCAGGTGTTCTAGGCCCACGCCCACTACTTCGCTTGGCCGCCAAAGCGATACACAGTGCATTACTTGGATTACTATTTATGATGATTCAAACCTTTTGATTTTACAACATTTTGTTTTGTGTTTTTCATCCTTAAGACTTTTAATTTTAAAATTGAGTGCCAAAATTTAATGTCCACATTTCTAGGCCTAGAAATTTGCTAATCATTTAAGTAGCAAACTCAAACAAACCAAAAAAAAATAAAAAAAAATCGAAAAACTTGTTAGTACGAAGTAAAAAAAAGAAATCTATATTAAATAAAAAAAAACGAAGCGAAAACTCGTCAGAGTTGGAGTGAAAAAGCATTTGGCCCAATCATTTAGAACACGTAATGAATTTCACAATGCTCTCTGGTTTTTCCTGGCCTAATTGAGATTTATCTCAGTTGCTGGCTTACAAATTTGTGCAGAGAGGCAAATTTGCTGGCTGCTGGCACTTTATTAAATTAAGATGTTTTCTGTTTGCAAAATGAAAGTTTTTGGTCCCTTCCACATAAACTATATGGTTTAGTACACAGTACATGTGTGTGTTTGTGTGTGTATACAACAGCGACCAACAAGCAACAAGCACTGAAAGCAGCTGCAGATTTATGTGTAATCGCATAAATTTGTTTGCCAGCAAATGTTGCGCATACGCCATGTAGCACCACTACTCACAACCACAGCAAATAACTAAAATGCTTCAAGAGCTGAACATTATAAACAATGCGAATACTTAATACACTAGCTGATGTTTCGAGAGAGAAAAAGGCTTATTAAAATTAATTGAGGAAAAAATTGATACATTAACATGTTAATATGTAGTCCTATAAATACTTCACCATAAATATAATTGTTACCTAGCGCCATAGGAATTATTAATGTTCGGATTAAAATAGAGCTTAAAAGTTATGCTGTATCCCCTGTATTACAAACTTTTGTTGCAAGTTATAATACCCTCTGTTCTACGAAACAACAAATCGACAACTATTCCCACATCTACACTCACGCATACAAAGAATGCCAAATGTTGCCAGTGTGTAAGTGAGTTTTATGTGATTAAAATGCATGTGAGGGTGTGAATGAATGAGTGAATGTGTGTGTGCGTGTGTGGGTGTTTGAGTGCTGCCATAGAACTTTATGACTTGCCCCATCGCATCACTTCACACTTCCCCCCAGCCGCCTTGCAGAGCGCTCGCATTGACGGCTGATTACATAATAAAATTTGTTGATTTGCAACAGTCGCAATTAACCTTTGATTGGCGCTGAAGTTAAAGCCGACAAATTACAGGACAGCCAGCATATGCATTTGCTTATCTAATTGAATCAAATGTTATAGCGCATTTTGCATGGCACGCAGCAGCAACGCCTTTCAATTAGCACATTGAGTAGAGCGGGGGGTGCACGGCATTCGGGACACATGAAACTGCAACATTTTAATTCAAGTTTGAGCATTATAACGCGAGTACGTGGTAGAGAAAAGTTATGCAAAATTAAAGCGTACAATTTGCCAAAGTGCTGTCATGTTTTCTTTTTTGCCTTTTACTTTTTTATGTGCAGCCCACATGCGAGTTGGAGGGGCGTGGCAGCAGTGTAATGAAAGCAGCTACAAGTTGCGTTGCTGCACATAAATTACAGCTTTTTGGCGGCAACAACAACATCAACAAAGAAGAGAACTCCGCACGATTCGATTTTTTTATGACTTGTAATTTTTATTTGCCATATTTGCATGTATCACGTGCGACGTTGCGAATTTCATTTAAATTAACTACTGCAAAGTCAGGGGCGTGACAGAGGGGAGGGACAGAGAGAGAAAGGGAACGCAGCGTTTAATTGGAACACGTTCCGCATCAACAATAACAACAAACGCTGTTAGTGTGTGTCTGTGTGTTGGTGTCGCTGTTGTTTATGGCCTCGCAATTTGCGCTCGCCAAATTGCAAAGTGATAAAAAATTATAAAACATTGTGCGCTCAAATGTATGCTACACAAAACTTAAACTGTTTGCTGTGAGGAGAGAAGAGTGAGCATCATCTAAACAAGTTTAATCTTTTTACAGCCTCCGTCAAAGTGCCGTAACTTTTGATTTTTATTGCTTTTGCGTTTTCGATTTTATATTTGTTTGCACATAGCGCTTGCTACACTTGCACTTACAAAAGGTCACACACATACTAATACACACAACTGCAACATTGGCCTTGCCTTGCTTATTTGGTGCTTACAATAAACGCACGAAATCAATCCGTGCCACAACTTAGTGGCAGAGTCCATGCACCCAAAACTACTGTGTGTACCCCCAAAAGCGAACCCCAATCAATGAGCTCTTCCCCTCCCGCTTTCACGCAACGAAACAGTTTGCCAGCTTTGACCCCCCCTGGTGCAATTTTCATGTGCGTTCGATATTTGTGCGCTTGTTTCTGAGCGTTTTATGAGCTGGTAAAAGTTTATGTTGCATGCCCCACATCGCTACCTTCTGCTCTTGTTTTTGTTGCTGCTGCTACTGCCACAAAGTGAATTTCCCCCGGCGAGCTTTAAGCGAAAGTTGCATAAAAGCGAAAATTGTTTCAAGTGCGCGCAACCATTTCAGACTTTCGCTTGGAAAATGTTTTACTTCAGGTAAGCATAATTTCAATTGCCGCAATCAGTGAACAACAACTGCCTCCAAATTAGTTGAATACTTTTGTCTGCCCTCTCCCAAAAAGAAAAGTTCATTGTTTGCCTTTAACAGTTGCACAGATTTCGTTTTCGTTTTCCGTTTCCATTTTGGTTTTCGGTCTGGTTTTAATTCTTCTAAGCGTTTTCCCAGCTGCACCCTTAAAAAACAAAATGAGAACCCTTTTCGCTTATTACTTTTATGCTGCTGCTGCTGCAGCTTAATACTTTTCTTTCTCCCATTTAGTTTTCCATTCGGTGCACAATAAAATGTTTGGCAGCCTTTCTGATTGTTGTCCAGGGAGCCAGAAGCAACAGCTGGACACCTTTTGGGCATTTTGGTTCGGTTTTGTTTTCTTTTTTTGTGGCATTTAAGTGTAAAAAATTCTTAATGCCTTTGACAGCCGCACACTCCAAATAAACAAGCTTTGGGGTGTAATATTCCGCTTGTCGAAATTAAATGACAGCCTGAAGTTGTGCATCCGGCTGTAGATACATCTTACAGATAGGTAGCCAATTATAGTTTGATGAATTAATGTTAAGAAAACACGGGCAAGGCCTAGAAAAACATTAACAGCTTAAATAAAATTGAAAAATTAAAAGTCTCAACAGTATTTTAATAAACACACTCCCATCAGCAAGCGCGTACCAATGCTAGGAGAGGCAATCAACATCAGCTCTACTTTTGAAACGTTACAGGGCACCCACACACACACACACATACACATACACCTACAGAAAAAATGAGGGAATAAAGAAAAGGTAAAGCCACTCAGTTTCAATCAAAAATTACGCGCCAACGCAAAACGAAAAAGTCAATTCCAAACCGATAAAAACGACCGAGAATTGTTTCACTTTTTAATACTCTTTTATGAAGAAAAACAGCTTTAAAAGAGTAAGTAGCTCAAATTATTAATATAGTATAATAAAAAAGCTCTCTTTTTTTCTTCACTTATTAAGATAAATTTGCAGAACGTATATAAAACAAACAGGATAGTAAAATCATTCAACATTATTATAAATTGTAAATGAGTTTGCGTTTAGTATAAATGAAATGTTCTTAAGACTTTTGATTGCAGATAAGTTTATAATTCTAAGAATATGATTTCAAGAGCATTACATCGATGGCTTTCTTTTCCTGGAAAGCTCTGTTTGCTGTTTACTTATTTTGTTTTTGTGTCATTTATATGTGTTGTTGTTGTTGGTGCTACCCATTCAGTCAGTTTGTTAGAATGCTGGAATGCGACCCAATCCAAGCAAGCCGATTGTGAATGCGAATTGCGAATGCGAATGCGGATTGCTCAATGGGACAGTTTAGGCGAGGCAGCGAGTAGGCAGCAGTCTTAACCTTTTGTATCTGTATCTGTATCTGTCATTGTGTCTGTGTGTGTGTGTGGGAGGGACATCTCTAGAGTTCCATTGGGTTTATGTTTCCGTTTCGGTGCGCCTTGCTGGGCGCTCGACCGGTGCACTTGGCGGTACCTTTAATACCACTTGAGTGACTTTTTATGGCCATACATATATGAACGTGTGTGTGTGTGTTTGTGTGTCTTGTGTTTTTGTGTTCATTTGGACTTAGAGTTGCCATTTGTCTGCTGTTGTTGTTTCTGTTTGTTTTGTCTTCTGTGTTTTGTTTTAGTTTCTGCAACGTGTCTGACATTTTTATACGAAGGCGACAACAACGCCAACAACTTTTCAGTTTTATTATTTCCATTTGGCCGCTTTTGTTTTCATTGCTGGCAGCGTCATGAAAACATTTGCTACAGCATCTGCATGCATTTAAATAAATATTTTAATAAATAAAATAGTCAGCTCAAGTCGTGGCCACAGCTGTGCAACTTACCAGCCATTCTTTTTCTATGGACTGACAGACTGACTGACTGATAGATTGAGTGACCTTTTCAACCTTTCTCCGGAGCAATCTCTGGGTGGGACATGCAAGTTGATTTTTGGCATCACTTTAATAGCAATTGAATTTGTAAGCATCGTTTGCATAGCAGGTGGAAGAGTGAGGGGTTTAGGGAGGTGGGTGGGGGAGTGCTTGGTTATGCTTGCAATCAACGCTATTTCAGACCGAAAAACTTCAGCATTCTAAGGCAAATCTTGTGCAGCTGGCACAACAAGCAAGAACAGATCGTGCAAGAAATATTTTCTCAGCTACGGACTAAGGATATCCAACTTACAAGTAACTCAATGAAACCTGTGTAAATACAACTGCAATAGATAAAAAGCCAGCTACAGTTGTTGCCATTCGTTTTATATAGTATGAGCCTGTGCAGGTAAGTGTGTGTGTGTGTGTGTGTGTGTGTATAAGTGCATTTTACCCACGTAACTTTTAGCAGCTTCGATGGCACGAGGCTGGAAGGAGGGGCAACGAGGTTGCAAGCGCATTGTGAAGTGCCTTTTAGTTTGCGTAAATCAAAGTAGAGAGAAAATTAAACTTCTAACTAAAAGCTGCTTACAGTTTCGAGCATTAAATGGATTTTGACATATTGTTTCTAGAAGTGCTGTTGTGTGTGCTTTTCAAACTATATATATATATATATATGTGTGTGTGTGTACGTGTGCGCCACGTATTTCTTGGTAATGCACATATAAGACAGCTAATTTATGTCTTATGAGCCATGCAGCCAAGTGGATATTGAAGATGTGCCTCTTAATTAAATACTAAACGTTATTAGCTATAAATTTAAACAAGTAGTTGCTTAATATTGCATTTGGGTACAAGCTTTTATGTTCTTTCTTTTCCTCATATTTTTTTAATGTTCTTCTTTCACAAGTTCATCTTTACACTCGTTTAAGAGTACAGCAGCATCGAAATATTGATTTGAACTGCATTAAGCAATTACATTGATTGTATTTGACTCTGCTGTGCGCTGTGAATGCACTAAGCGACCATTTATACACTCTCGACCATAAACAAACATAAGCTGGCAATAAACATATGTATGTATATATGGAGAAGATTGTATCATGAATTCGGCGTTAATGCTGTCGAAGATGTTCAACACCGAGTCACTTTTGGCAGCAGCTTGGCTTTGACGGCGAATTAACATTTATCATGCGCCACGTGAAACCCATTTATCACAACACAGAGATCGCTTTCTGTTGTGTTCTGCACAAAAACAAAGAAAATCGCATTTGCTATTTATTCGTATTTGGATACGTATTTGTTTTGGTGCTCTGGTGCCGTCCGTCGATTCATCAAATCCTTATGTTAATAAAATCAGACAGACAATTCGATATGGGGCAGACTTCAGAGCAGCAACAGGAACAGGCAACAAACACAATCTCAACGCATTGACCTTGGTCAGTAGTCGCCTTTTGGCTAACACAACATGCCAGCAACCAGAACAGTCAGAACAACAACAATGCCCCCAATGTCCTGGTGCCATGGGCTTTATTTCAAGCATTTGATTTATATTTAAATGCCTATTGGGGTCAAGTCGTGTTCATAACTCTTTGTATCGACGCGCCCGTCGACGTCCTCCTCTTGTTGCCCACAATTTATCATAGGCCATCCTGGTCTCCCTGGGTGTTAAATTGAAATTCCCCTTTGTGGCTAGCGGAGAGGAAGAGAGCGTGTTCACGCAGTGCTTGTGCTTAATAAAATCAATGTTAAGGCGAGTCTATATGAAGATGAGAAGCTTTCCAAGCCAAAAAAGTTTTACTCTTACAAAAGGTACAATGATTTCAGTATGCAATGTGCTATCATTTAAATAGTGTAGGGTATTTAATATTCGTCATGTGAAACTTGGGCGTTCTATGATGTTGAAGTTAAAATCGTAGACAATCCTTTCGAGCTGCGGCCGCATGTTAATCATGGTCCGTGGCGGTAGGCGTTAAGTGGGTGGGAAAATGGGCTGCGGCTCGTTATTTATTGCCTTGTAAAATGAATTTACGATAAGGTGTTGCCCAATATGGGCCACATTGTTGCCTTGTGGCACACGTGCGATCTGAGGCGAGTTGAGTTTATTGAAAGGACGCTCATAGTTGTCGCCGAAGGTGGCATCTATAACAGATTTATTACCGACTTTGACACGAGGCGTGGCACAGCTTTTGTGTTTTTCTATTTTTGGTGTTCTGTGCATTTATTTTTGGCTGCAATTTGTATGCAAAGTGAGCTATTATCGGTGGCGTGGTGGCATGTGGCATGCATGGGCGTGCCAACATATTTAAATCCTCTAACGAAAAAAGGCAAAAATGCAAATCAACCGCAACAATTGGAGCATTGGAACATTGTTTGCAACAGGAGCAGCGCCGATTAGCCGCACGAAATGCATATATTTAGCACAGCAGAGTGAGAGTTAGTCACATTAACTGCAAAAATGTAACTGTATACGTATACGTAATATTCTGGCTATAAAGCCAGCGATTAGTCCAAACACGCCAACACTTCAAGCTGCTCTGACCCCTCTCAAACTCCTTCTGTTTATGTAATCCGCCAGCGATTCTAATTCTAAATATGCCACGCAAGCATCAGGCACGAAACCAACCAACCCACCCACTTCACCACCCATTAAACCACAGGGCAAGCACCTTGCAAAGCGCAGAGGCCTTTCCGGTTCATGTTACGGTGGCGTCTGTTGCATGTTTAAGCTGAAAATTGATATTAAATGCTTTGGCATAAAAACATAAAATGATTTCGTTACAATTTCTACACCTCTCTCTCTCTCTCTCTCTTTCGCTCTCTTCTCTCACCTCTCTCTTTTTTTACGGCTTACGGTTTACGTTAACGTTTACGTTTACGTGCATAATGAAGGTATTTTAGCCCTGGGGCCCGGAGAACAGTCGTCGACTCTGATATATGCAGTGCCATTAGTTAGGCCTGCTGCTGATTGTGCAAGAAATCCAACACTTTTGGGCAACACATTGCCAACACTTGCTTGCTTTATGGGTGAGCCTCTCCCCTTTCTTCCCCTTCTAACCATCAAATGATTTAAACTGTTTCTGTGTGCCTCTTCTTCTGACCTGGTCGATTGGTCAGCCGCTGCAAATTAATTTGGGATTTTGCGTCTATTTGTTTGCCACATCCACACCAACACACACACTCACACACTCACTTGTGATACACTCACACACACTCTCGCTCTCAGTCATTTTCCCTTTCAGTATGGTTTTTAGTCCATTTTTGGCTGACTCTCGCATTCATCACAATCACACGGTCCTGGCTTGCAGATAAAATTTATGTGTCCTGGCGGGGCAGCCGCATGCATCCATGAGCAGGCAACGTCTGGACACGGCCGGGCCACGTGGACATTTCAAATGCTACCAAAGCTCAACTGACATTTGATATATTGGACCAGGGCAGCAGCACAGGACGAGAGAACGACAGGACGGAAGGATTGCAGGCGATGGGGCAGGATGGAAAATTTTGCCACAATTTCAGTTCACATTTTTGGACCATTTTGAAAACAGTTTTGCAAGCGTCTCTCTCTTTTTCTCGACTCTCTCTGGCCTGCTTGCACTTGGAGCCTTTATTGCTGCTTTGCATGTGTAATTGCTGTGCTGAGAGCGTTGTAAGTGGGCTCGTAAAAATTCTGTGTTGCCTTATGCAGTTGTTGTTGTTGTTGCTGTTGTTTAATTGATTACAAGCACTCGCTAGTGTGAAGCACTGCGGTTTATTCAGCTTGCACTCACATTAAAAAGCACTTTCCATCATGTTTTATGCCAATTATGATGCGAATCATTCAACTAAATTGTTTTTAGAGGTCAAACAATGCCAATTTGCATTTAAATAATAATGTGTTTGTTTTGTATTACTCCACATACTTTTTCTTAAAGTGTACTTGTCCAAACATTTCATTTAGTTCACAATGAACTTGTTGGCGGAGTCTGTATATTGGCTCTTCTTATTCAGAACGTTACTCAGGCTCTGGTATTAGGTCTCTGTGAGGCTCTATCACATTGCCATTCTCTGTTTGTCTGCGACGACAGTTTGGCACATGCTAAACGTTGTGCCAAAAATGAAGAGATAAATGCAACATGAAGGCACAGAACGCCGCCAAGTTGAAACGTGCCAAAAATTAACAAATGCCGCAAAATGGACAAAGTGGACAAACAGGGCAAAGAAGCCAGACACAGATAGATAGACAGACAGATAGAGATACAGGATGGAAAGGGGCAACAAGAACTGGACTTGTTGTTAACCATCTTGGACAAGTGTCAAAGTATTTAGCATGCGCTGAATTTTAATATCACACTTTGCACTGCAATCAAAAGGAATTAAGCGGCAACAAAAGCGACACGCCTCTTTCTGAGGCAGAGATGGAGGACGCAACAGAGTACAAGGGACTACGACTGCCACTGTTAGCTGTTCGCAGTGTGTTGACTGTAATTAGCACACTCTGATTTGTATTTGGCCAACAATAAAATGACAGCTTTTGGCTAAATGGCACGCAACGCAACGTAACCAAACGTAACGTCCAACGTAGCGGGCAACAGGCGGGCAACAGCCACATCTAACTGAACCGCCACGTCCGGCATTTTCAACGGAAATGCCAGCGCAGTTGGCGTGCGCTCATTTCGATTGCATGTCGCTTGCTCCCAGGAGCCAGCTAGCGAGCCAACAACTCAACCAAAGACCATAAATTCCAATAAACGAGTGCAGCCTTGGCCCAGCCCAAGCCCGAGCCACTGCCCCTGCCCCCTCTCTAGCTGACCGGCCTCAACAGGTTTGGGGTTTTTTGCTGCAGTCGCACAGAAATATGATAGCCGCTAATTAACGCCCCCGTCTAGTGGCCAGGCAGGCAGGCAGGCAGGCAGTCCGGAAGCTATGTTTAGAATGAGAGCAGCCGCACCAGGTGGAAAAGGTTGCATACTGACTGCTTTTTAAACAGATGATTACAATAAAAATGTTCAGCTAAAATAAAGCCCAAAAAATTTAATTCATTTACCGCATAGCATCTCAATTAAGTGTGCAATTTACAAGACACAAAACCTCAAAAAACAAGCGCTAAAAGCTAAAAAAGTTCTGAACACTGATACACAGACCTACTGACTGCATTTTTTGCTGCATTGTGTGTGTGTTTGTGAGTGTGCTGCATTTGTAAGCGAGCTGTGCTCATTTTTTGTCAGTATTTTTTTTTTTTTCATATTGTTTAAGCTGGCATTTTATTTCATTTCGTTTGACTGCAAATTAGAGAAGGCAGTTTTAACGCATCCCCACAGCTTAGACAAAGGATAAAAAAAACAGAGATAAATGAGCAGAGGCTAATGGAAAAAAGTTCATAATAAAGCGAACTTGTTACAGCTTAGCCCACAAAAAGCTAACAAAAAGGAAGCGTCATGAGTAAAAACGGCACGTGCGTGTGAGCAATAGTGTAAAATTTTAGTGCATTAGTATGTGTGTGCGTATGAGAACCGGCAAATGCAATAGTAATTGCAAACTCAAGGGAGCACGCTGCGTATACGTCACACAGCGTATAAGAGTGAGAGTAAAATAGTATAAGAGCGTAGGTTCGTGACCGAGCGAGAGCTAGTGTGGGGTGGTATTGGGGAGGAAGCTGGATTGCTGCCAGTGTTTTCACTTTCAAAGGTAAACAGCACACACACATACACACACACACACATACACGTGAGTACAAACAATGAACAGCGCGTGTAAAGTTTTCAGGGCGAAACGCGAATAATAAGGAGAAGCAGAGTAGCAAGAAACACGCAAACACAGAGAAACAAAACATGATAGACAGCTAGAGGAAAAGGCCAATGTAAAAGGCAATGCCACAAGCACTTTTTATTTTTTGGGTGTGAAATTTGTTTGGTAGATGGTTCTAATGTTGTCAGAGCATGCAACTGTATCTCAAATCTTAAAAGTCAACGATGAAACACGCTCAAAAAACGTGAAACTAAACGCAATTCAGAAAAGAAAAACGAACAAAATAAAAAGGACAAACCTTTAAGAAAAGTCAAGTGAACAATTGTTGTTGTTGGGCTTGCTCGTGATTTCATATACTTTAAATGCCATTTTGTGTGGATGTTCAATGTTACGAAAAGCGTGGTGTAATTTAATTACAAGTGACATTTAACAGTTGTCAATAGATTGCGAATGGCTAATAGACTGGCAATAAGATACTCCTTACAGCAAACGAATTTTATTTAACACTGTAAAGACTTCAAGTATTTCAATTATTATATTTATAGCCAGAAAATCTAGTTTGTAATCGATAATAATCAAGAACAGTTGAATATTATATTAAATTAATTTAACTATCTTTCTGTATTTGACTTTCCACACATTTAAGCAAACATTGGGCTCTGTTTTGGTCTAACATTTTACTCTCGCCTCGAGTATTGTTTCTTGTTTTATATTATGTGATTGCAGAACCTGAAAAGTAAGATGCCTGAAATAGTAAAACCTTTGCCCAAATCGCCAAGCCATTGCAATCTGCGGCTTTTGTCAGCTGCTTCATGCCTGCGGCACCAAAGTGCATTGTCGCAAGAATATTGTATTGGAAAAGCAAACCCGCAATCCCCAAAATACCCCTCCACCACCACCTAGCCACACATAGTGCCAAATGCGGCTGCGCTACATTAAATTTCAATTTCATGTTCATTTCTCGCGACTTTCAGGCAACTTTGCCGGTGCGGTTGGTAACTCAAGAGTGGCTTGTGGGAGAGGGGGAAAGTGAGGCACGCAAGTCACAATGTCAGTGGTATGAACTTAGCCAAGGTTGCAGCTAGCACAAGCTAGGCAAAAAGTTTTTCGGGCCAAGTTGGCAACGTGGCAGGCAGCGATAGGAAAAGCCGCGCTTACGCAAGTGTTTGCCAAGTAAATATGTAAAAACCAACAACAAGCACACACACACACACATTCATGCATATTGCATAAAAATTAAGCAAACTGCACTTGTTACAGTAGAGTAACAACAATAACAAGAAGTGAAAGAACAACAACAAGCTTCCAGAGCAGACCCAAAAATGCAACAGTCGACAGCAACTTCCGCTATGCGTTGAATTTGAGCGTCACGCCGGCTGCACATCCCACTTGGCCAACACTAATACGCAAGGACGCCCTTCAAGCAGCAGCAACAGCAGCAGCAGTTGCTTGACTAGCAGCAACAACTATGCTCACAGGAAAAAAAATGGCTGCAAAGTTTGCAGTAAGTTTCAGTTTTTCAATACCCAGTGCAGCAAATAGAATAAAGAGTATATTATTGGTGATGTTTTATTTTTAAAACAAAAATGATTTTCATTTATATTGTATTAATTTTTTCATTTTAAAGTTGATGCATAAGAAATCCCATTAAGTTTGACTTGAATCATTTTCGGAATTCCCTTATCACAGAGCATTACCAAGTTGTTTTTGTATTGTTGCAACAATTTAACTTGGTTGCTGATGGCGCTGCTGCTGCTGATGTTGCTGCTTAGCAAAGGGCTTGAAGCATGTGCAAGTTGGCCAGCTGAAACTTTAAGCCCCAAACGTTGTCGCTGCTGCGTACGTGTTGGTGTTCATTACGTACGTGTCCTTTTTGCTCAATTCTACTCAAGTTGTCAGCGTGCCACAAAAGGCAGTTGCGAGGAGCAAAACGCACATCTGAGCTGCACATGGACGGAAACGGACTTAAAAAACACACGCACGTGCAACGAAACTCAACTCTAAGCATTCCAGGCATCTAAAGATAAGATTGGACACATTTTGGTATTTGAGAAAATTCCCAAACAGGTATGGGAACATGTTATATACAATTTGATATAGATTGCCTATTTAGCAATTATTACTGTTACGGAATAAGCTCTGTGTATTTTGAGATATTAAGTTGAAATAGTTTAAGTCGAGTTCTTATTAATATATTTATTTAAGTTTAAATACCTATTTTAATTAACGCATTTCCATGGGCAACTGTTCCAATTGTGGATTGCTATCTTTTGCAGTGACTTAAGTGGAGGTTGAAGTCCTGCAATCTGTGCTGTTACCACCTCCTCATAACTGTCAGGCAGTTGACTCTCAGCAATGCACCGGCGACACCACAAACACCAACACAAAAACCACCACAATATGGCGCTAGTTTCAAAGGCATTGAAAAGTGCACTTGACCGCAATTTGCAAAGACTTCAAGCTGGTGCAAGTTGTCAGCTGGTGGTGGTGATGGTGGTGCTTTGTGTTCAGCTGCTGTGGTGACAAGTGCTTGGCTACCTATGCGGTGTCAACAACTTTAAAATGAGTTTGTTGCCGCACACACAAACACACATGGGTCGTAAATTTGTTTAGTTTTTTTATGTGTATATTTATATATTTGTGCTCAGTTTTACGAGCTGTTTTACCTGCAGCGCTTTAATGAACACAGCGTGCTATTGTTATGGCTGCTTGGGGGCACATTTCGCGGTCACAGCAGTTTTAAAAAAGTGCAGTTAACACCAGAGCAAAAAAGTCAATATAAAAAACATTGCATAGCATACTTATGTGCGCTGTCGCTATCAAAGCTTTGAAACTAACTAACTATTTGTCAGGGTTGATCAGCAGCAGGGGTTTGGATAGAGATTGGGGTTGTAGGTTTTAATTGCTGGCTCTAAGTCGCTTTAGTCCTTGAACTAATACAGAGCCATAAGCTCTTAATCATTTCAAGCAATTTGCGCACGTTCGCTGCAATTCAATTACAACTTTATTTAAGCACACACACACACTACTATGCTTGTACTTATGTACTTAGAGTCGAGGCTGCCTTCGATTGCTACGAGTTTTATTTGCACAGACACACACATGCACACACGCGCGCTCGCAAGCCTTATAGTGAAGTAGCTTTAAGTGTGTCTGCTAAAAGTATCTGATAGATACGTACACACACACTCGAAGTTTGTTTTTTTGACAAAAGCCAAGTTCTTGAGCTCAGTTCGTGTTTATAATCAGCCGGTTTCTTTTTAATACTTTTAATACCTTTCGAATTGCTTGCAAAGTTTTTCTATACGACTCAAGCAGCCTCAAAATAACGCCCAAACAAACATCGTACCGCACTCATGTGGTATATTAACGTTGCCCCTCCTTCTCTTCTTCTCCTCTGCCAACCCATCTATCTTTACTTTGCAGTGAGCAGAGTGGCACTTGAGCGCAAAACGATATTTATTCGATTTATGGAATTTTTTGGGGCAAAGAAATTTTTTAATAAAACGCATTCTGTTGACATTATCCGCCGGCTTTTATTGTACCTTATCCACAAAGAGCGAGAGGATATTAATAATGTGTAGTAGCTAATAAAGGCACGCACAGACATACACACGCATTTATATTTACACATGCAACGCACACACACGTGCACACATTTATGACATTGCATATTTGAAGCGTTTCGGTTTTGTATGGATTTTATGCCCTGCGGCGTGGAGCTTATGACAAGGCTTATTGGATTGCTCGAAATCAACATGTGTAACTATTGTCAGGTTGTACGCAACGTTATTAATTGATTTTTTGTCCAGTTTTTTGCGGCAAGTTCAATTATATATGCGAGCTAGCTCAGAGAATATTTGAAAAATTTGTGGTTGTGTATTGAAAAAAATAAATAAAATGGAAATAGTAAACAATCAGATTAATACTTATGCTGTCAACAAACAAAAAAAAAAAAAAAAGAAAAGGCAATCAATTCGTTGAAAAATATATGTAAATATTAAAATTAATTTTATAATTGTGAACAAGATTAACGTACTAAATAAAAGGTATTAAGACTTTATTACTGTGTTTTACTTTTACCTGAGAATCTTTAACAGCTTACAACAACTTAAAGTTACTATAGTATTTTTAAAGAGTATTCAAGTGTTAACTATTTACTTTATTGCTGCTGTTATTATGATTTGGGTGTGTAAATACCCGCAGGTTTGGATTATGGGCATGTCCTTGAGTTTGCAGGATATTAAAAATATTAGCAAATATTTATGCATGAGTTTGTCAAGCGACAAGTGGCAAACTTCCCAACACACTTTGCCACATTCCCACCCTACCTCCCTCTCTCTCTCGCTTTTTTGGGTTTTGGCGACCACTGGTGACACCTGATAAGCTTAGCTGCAACTTCAACAATGCAACAGCAGCAGCAGCAATGTTTGCAATAGCAACACAAGCAAAACACATAAAACAACAACAGCAACCACATTAATGGAGTATATAGATGCTGGTGCGAGTTCTCACGCCTAACTGGCAAGTGGAAAGTGGAGAGTGGCAAGTGGCGGTAATGCGAGCATTGCATGATCTATCGATTTTTTATTCTCATCGCCGTTGTTGTTGTTTCTACTGTTGTTTTATCCTGCCTCGTGCCTCGTCTGCTGCTGCTGCTGATGCTGCTGGTTGGTTGTCAGTGGAAGGCTCAGCCATTTCTGGGCCATTTGTCGGCTTTTGCCTGTTCCGGTGTGTTGATAATGCCAATGCGTAATCCATCTCCATGACATACACATACAGATACACCCTGGTTTGCCCGTATCACAAATTGTTCGATGTAGGTACTCCAAAATCCGTATCTGAATCCGAGATCCGACATTTGACATGTGCACTTGAACTTTGGCATTTCAATGCATCGCTGCACGTTGCGTGCGGTCGGCGTGGCATGCAAAACTTTGACAATTTTGAGTCAACTGCAAACATTCAAAACTGTCCAACAACATCAGCGGTTGCGGTTCGGTTTCTATACTAAACTATACTATGTATGTTTGTTTTTGCATATTTAAATAAAACATCGTTTGAGCTTGATAAAATACAATTTTAATAACTTTGACATCAAGTACACATCGAGAAATTGCAATAAAACACATACACACAGACAGAAATACAATATTTTCTTACGTACACAAATACACAATACATATATGTACAAGAGAGTGTGTGTGTGTGTGTGTGCTTACAGGCGAGTACTTAAAGAAGTATATTTATCTATATATATTTTTCTGTTCAATCGTTTTCTGCCTTTTTCGAAGCGTGTTCGCTGCTGCAACTAACTCCCAAATGTTTGTTGCTTGTTGCACAGTTAGTTATTGTAAGCTGTAAGTCCATTTGCAAACTTGAACATAAAATTTAAATATGCATGCTTGAGTGTGTTAGAATATTTGGTTTGCTTGTCCAGCTCAGCACTTTGCGGCTTTTTTGGTTGCATGCCACAAATGCATATGCAATGTTCGAGTGGAATAATAAACAAAAGTTTGACTTTTAGTTATTCGCATGCTCAGTGCTTGCCACAAGTTGTTGCACACTAGTGTCTAAACGAATGCTATTTAGTCTTGCACAAATAGTTTGATTATACAATTACAGCATACAATATATAGAAGTTTTCATATAAAGTCTGCCTTATACTTTTGAGTTTTATGCTCTTACAATTAGTCTAATTGGCTATGAAACTATGGGATCAGCAGAAATACATTCATGTGTGTTTTTGTAAATTCGTTACAAATTCAGTTTTATTTAACGCTATTTAATTGAACGCGAACAAAATATTTGTTGTTTTTTTTTTTTTTTTTTCATTTTTGGGCTTATGCTAAAGTTACGCAACGAATGAAACTAACACAGAGGTTAAAAGCGTACAATGATTTGGACCCAGCCTTTTCAATATATTGGAAGATATAGGTACATATACGCATGTGTGTTTTTCTTACCAATCTTCCAATTCAAACTTTCAAAACTTAAAAAATATATATATATATATATTGGTATTTACACTAACTTGCTCTGAATTCTTTAAGACACAGGGAAGACTTTAGAAACATTATAAATTACACATACATACATTTATATCCACTACTATGCGTATACGAATACAACTACATGTGTGTTTTTTTACTTTCTACTATATCGCATATAAAAAATTGTTTAGTTTTGTTTGTTTTATTTAGGTTGCTTGGTATCCAGTTGCTATTTGGGGCACGAGTGTGTTTCTTCGTTTCGTTTGTCGTTAAGGTAGGTTAGGAATTATGTATGTACTATATACTTACGAGAGTACATTTAGTTAGGATTGTCTTTGCTAAAACATCGTTAAACGCACAACTAAGCCTAATCTCTAACTAACTAATCGTTTTTTTCTAGCTTTATTTAATGCACAATGCCAGTTGTCAATTCCATTTCCATTATTCTTATCATATGTACTTCTATTTACATACCACTTTATCAGTTGGTATCTGTGTTGAGAGTCTCTTTACGTTTTTTTTTTAGTGCTGGTTGCCATTTAGTAAGTTTGTTGTTGTTGTTGGTTTTTAGTAACTTTCGCTTTCACCTTGTCGATGGGTGTGACTTACAGATACTGGTCCTCGTCGGTTTTCAGTTGAAATCAAATTTTCGCACTGCGGGCACGTGCCGCATGCTTTCGGCCAAATAAAATGCGCTTAAAGGCGCGACGAAACTCTGGATTAAAGATGGTGTAGATGACCTGTTTGAGTAGATTAACCGGAAGTAAAGGGAGCGTTAGGAAATGGAAAAAACTAGCGAATTTCAGCACAGAAGGTGGTGATATAAACTGATAGATGTGCAACTCAAGTCCATGCATCTGAAATACTTTGATAAATCACACTTTGACTTGGATTAATAATTCCATACTTTTTGCTGGCTTTAAAGTGCTGAAAAGCCAAAGATTCTAAAAAGCATAAGCTATTGCAACGCATGAATCAAAATTGGGAAGCTATTGATGATCAATCATCCAATCACAATTACTCAAGCTTGCCTCATTTGTTACACACACACACACACACACACACACACACCCTCACTACTACCTCAAAGAATTCCATTGACGTAATGGCAGCTGAACAAATCTTTTGCGCTCTCTCTCACATTACGTATACGTACCGGATTTAGTGTGGAGTTAAAGTAGCCGAGCCAGAGGAAGAGCGATGCAACAGCCGGATGAATTTCGCAGTCCTTGCACAGGCTCATTGTGAGCGCCATAACAAAGAAGGGCAGCCAACAGATGACAAAGGCGCCGGTGATGATGGCCAATGTTTGTGCAGCCTTCCGCTCCCTCTTCGCCTCCAACAGCAGACGTCGCTTGGCCAGCTTCTGGTGTGGATTTGCAATGCTGGCCAGCACACCCTTGCCACCACCAATGGGACTGCTGGCGCCGCTTGTTCCAGTTGCTGCCGTTGCTCCGCCATCTGCCCCTAATGTCTGCTGCTTGTTGTTGGCTCCTGTTGCTGCCACACCACCCATTGCGATGGACTGCGCCAGCGGCGTAATGGCATTCAAATGGGATGCTATTAGATGCTGCTGTGCGGCACTTGCCACCTGCTGTGAGAGCGTTATGATTTCGTTAGCATTGCTCGTGCGGTACTGCAGCAGGAATAGGGATAGAGAAAAGAAAGAAAATGCAAGACAAAGAGAATTAAAACACACACTCACTCATACAAACAATTAGCGTCATTTTGTACAGCAGGTGAAAAAAAAACACACACACACACTTTTTCATTGAGTGTAGAAGTAGTAATGTAAAACTTACATCATCCGCATCGCTGGATATGGTGGTTAGTTCGGTGCCCGCATGGCTTTTGTTGTCATAGTTGCTGGTGCTGAACTCGGTTTCCTCGCGCGTTATCGCCAAGCTGGCAAAGTCAACGGCAATCGCGGCCACAGAACGCGCCACGGCGCCTTCGGAGCCCGCAGTTATGGCAGCCACATTTGAGTTGCGACCAAAGCAGATCTTCATGCGTTTCCTTGTGCGTCGCTGCAACTGTTGATTGCCATTCTCCGTATCCTCCAGCTCACTGGTCTGCTCCTGTTCGCGCTTGGCCAACCGTCGCTTTCCTCGCACCTTCTGCAAATTTTGCGTCGTTGAATCGCACTGCAAAATTTAATTATAACACAAACACAATCAAGAGCTAGTAAATGATAATATTCATACTCAAAGATATCTGTTATTTCATATTTGCCTCTTATTTTTCCATTTTATCTTTTGCTATTTGCTTTGTTTGATTTAGAAGCTGTCTAAAGCATTTCTAGTTGCTCCCTTGAGGCACATTTTGAAGAAAGCGCTTTTGTTTCAGCAAATTGCACATATGTACATAAACATAAATCGTTTTTGCTGCGAGCCCTTTTTGGCTGCCTTTTCAAGTGCTCACTTGGGTCCACCCTAATGGGTAGCACAGGATTCGCATTATTGTTTCGGTTAATGACACGCTCATTATGAGACTGGCTCAAATTTCATTAGACGGCACTCGCTGCGTATGCGCAATACAATTATTTAACATCACTCACGTCAAGCAACTTACGGAAATTTATCACTTTAATTGAGAGCGGAATGTCCTTTCAACTTCGATATATGCTTGTAGATAACTCACCTCGGTTTCCGTTAGCGTCACATTGAGGGACTTTTGTGTGCGACGCTGAATGCGCTTCCTGGCAATTAGGTAGATTTTCCAGTACAGGAACAAAATGACCAGCAGTGGCACATAGAAGGTGCAACATGTGGCGAATATCTGCAGACAAGCCAAGCGAGGATAAGCAGTCAACGATAAAGATTAGTAAGAGTAAAGTTTCCAATTGTACCTGATAGGCCACATCCTGCGAGACCATGCAATGCTGCTCCTCAATCCGCTTCAAATAGTCCGGATCCTTCCAGCCAAACTGTGGCGCCAGCGAGACTATCAAGGCGGCGAACCACACACAGAATATCATAATGAAGACTCGACGAGGTGTTCTCAAATTGTTATAATCAATGTTCGTTACAGTCCAGTATCTGTGTGTGACAACAAATTGAGTCAAGGAACAAGAGGACAGTGGTGGTATTTTACTCACCTGTCTGCTGCTATGGCCACCAGGTGTAGTATGGATGCTGTGCAGCAAAGCACATCACAGGACGTCCAAATGTCGCATAGCTCCGGTCCCAGGATCCAGCCATTGCTAATCTGTGTGTGTGTGTGTGTGTAAAGGATAGTAAGGACATGAAAGTGAGTGTTTTTTTTGTTTGCCAGCGGGCTGAATGCAATTAAATTATGTCATTGCCTGTACACAACTTGGCAAAGATGACGCAATTTAAACAATTAACAACGCGCAATGGCTCATTACGCATACACATGCACACCCACACCCACACACATACACGCAGTCTCTCTTTCTCGCTCAAGGCAAAGTCAACTCCTTGCTCGTAATTTCATTTGCACGCTTTTCATTCCAAGTTTCCATTAGGGTAATGAAGTTTGTGCAACAGAAGTTGCAGCAGCTGCTGGCGACAACAAAAGCAGCTTCACAACAGACAACAATCAACAAGCTACAACAACAACAAACTTACCTCGTAGACGGCGCCAAGCGGCATGACGAGACAGGCAACAAATAAATCAGCAACTGCCAGAGATGCAACCAAATAATTGGCAACATTTTGCAAGTTGCGCTCGAGTATAATGGCAGCAATCACAAATACGTTGCCTAAACACACGCAAAAAGTAAAGAAAAGATATTCAATAACAAATATTTTTAGCATAAATTAGTATGTAATACATTTTGCATCCTTTTCAAACAATTTTCTGTATTGCACATTCAGTTAAATCGATTTTTATTTATTTTTCAGATAACAGATTAAGTAAAACTAACTAAAAGCTACTAAGATACAACAATCAAATTCAAAGTCAGTTTTGTATCTTTATACAGCTTTGTAGATTTCGGATTACGTTCAATTTCAACAATGATTTTGCTGATTTCAAAGTCATAAAATGTTTTTAGGCTGCTCCATTTATCTAATATTTTTCCAGCAACTTTTTGATTGTGCGCATGTAAATCTGATTTAAAAGCTTATTAAAAAATGTTGTTATTAAAATTCAGTAAGCAGATTTAACTTATTCCATGAATTTTTCGCATACAATTTCTGTGGAAGTAACCTTGCTTTCTAAGCACGACAAGTTCTCAAATTTCCACAGAAATCGTCGATTAGCTTCTTGTAGTTTTTCATGCGAATTGCATAACGGCATAATGGAGTTTGGGTTCAAGCAGAATGACGTCTTGGGAATACATAAGACTGTTAATTGAGTTGCATCTTTGATGCAGAACTGTCGCCCGGTTAAAAATGATTAAAATCCAATCAATGAAGTCAAGTGAATGGATGACATTAAATCGAATGGCTTTAACATGCTGAAATCAATTAACAACGACTTCGAGAACTACACTGCCAAAGTACTGTCCCTGCACTAATTGCAGTCAATCGTGCATTCTAAAGCACATGCCTGGAGAAGAGATGTTAGGTAACGCACAAAGCTTGACAGACTGGGCGGGGGGCGGTAGGTGTGGTGGTGGTTGTCAATCTCTGTGTGATGCAAATGATGCAACTTGGCAAATTGTAATTGCCACGGCGACATCCAAAAGCATTGTCCTCCCTTCTTGCGTTCCCCTTCTCGTTGACAGCCAATTGTCTGTCTGGGCTTTTCTATCTATGCTGTCTGAATTGTTGTTGTTGTTATTGTTGTTATTGTTGGGGAGGTGCCCCTCGTGTTTGTCTGCAGGTTATTAAAACGTTTCGTCATCGCTTGACTCGTGCCAGAAATGCATTTGCATATTGCCCTTGCCTTTTATGCCCATGGATGTTGCGCATACGCCGCGTACGGTCGCAGATGTGCCCCTATCTGCATGTATGTTTATGTGTGTGTGCGTGTTTTGCGTAATTTCCATTTGACGCCTTGGCGCGCTTTTAATAGCGTGTCGATGCCAAAAAAAGAAGGAAGAAGTAAAAACAACCCCACAAAAAACATAACGCAAGAAAGAACACCAACATAGAATATACCCTGACTAACGTGCTATCCCTAAGTATAAGTGTTTAGTTTCTGTCTTCTATGCGTTACACACAATGTGTCACATTTATAAGACTCACGCGAAGTGTATTGTAAAAGGAAAAGAAAAAGAAAGCAACAGAAAAGCATTTCGAAAATTTGTTTGCCATCCTTGTTGTCCTTGCCCGACGCTCTGTGCCACCCAGAGCCACCCACAGCACAGCCCATCAACTGTGTCTAAGTGCGGCGTTTAACACAAAGCTTTTTAACGCACTCTAAGCAAAAGTTGCCACATCCCATTCGCCCTCCCCCAAGTTCCAAACTCCAAGAGTAACTCCAGCAATACCAGCTGGTGGCAGGCAGCAAATCATCTTTGTAAGCCGAAAATCAATAAAAATTTTCAAGGAGCGCAATAAAAATCTTCTGCATCATAAATTTTACTTCATTTACAGTTCACTTCGATGGCGATATCTAAACTTTTGCCACCGAAAAATTCCCCGGTCGGCATAAATTTTAGTATAATTTTAATGCCCCAAAATGAGGCAGCAGCAACAGCAGCAGTCGTTGGCGCATATCGACAGCTGCTGCTTTAAGACTTAAATCTAATTTTGATAGAGTTTGGCTGTGCCAAATTTGATTTTTTATATCGGATGGTTAAGTGTACTTGCCTATAATGGTGACGAGTATCATTAGGCCCAGCACAACGGCCATGGCAATCATTTTGACCAGCAGCCAAAATTCAGCTGCGGCACGCTCATTGGCGGCCCGTTGCTCCTCCAGCTGCGTAATGTTGCTGCTTGCATTGCTGCTGCTGACGCCTTTGTTACTACTGTTGTTGTTGCTGCCGTCAATGCTGCTGCTGCTGATGTTCCAGCTGCTGTGATTGCTGCTGCTGCTGCCATCTAGCTGCGTCAGGCTGCCATTCAGCTCAATGAAGAGACTCTCGTTGAACAATATTGCTGGCAGTTCTATTTCCAAAATGCTTGGCACATCACCAATTGCCCCAAACTCGAGCAATGTTGCTGCCGTTGTCATTGCGCCCAACATCATGTATACTGTGTATGTCTTGTTGTTGTTGCTGCTGCTTGTTACTTAACGCCCGCTTTTTGCCAGTGGGCGTGCCAATGTACTATGTGCGAGTCCTTAAAACAGTTGTTGTTGCTGCTGCCACTGCTGCTGCTGTTGCTGCTGCGACAAGGCTCGCCGTAAGCGCCTTTGTTGCTGCTGTTGCTGGCGTCGCAGCTGTTGCTGTTGATTTTGTTTCAGTTGCTGCTGCTGCTGCTGGTTTGCTTGTCGTTCGTGTTGCTGCCGTTGTTGCGGGTGATAAAGCGCCTTAATCGTGCTTGCCAAGCACTTAACACGTAAACTGTAATGGCGGGGGGAATGAGAGAGAGAGAGAGAGAGAGAGAGAGAGACAGACACTGTCAGTTGAATGGCAAAAAAGCAAAGCGCAAAACGCTTCAACAAAACAACAAAACAAAACGAAAAGCGACCAAAATATATATTATTTGATTTGCACACTTACACACACACCACATAGATTATAATGTGGACAAAAGAAGTAAAAATAAATAAAATTTAAAGTGCTTCTAATTCAATATAACATTAAAGAACAGACCAAGTTAAGAGTGTGATTTGTAAGATTTTTAGCATCAAAGCAATCAATAATCATGAGTTTTGTTGTGCAGCGTTGAAATATTTTTATGAACTGCGCCAATTCTCTCTTTAAATGAATGACCCCACATCTTAACCTCATCGCTGGCGCTATTGATTATCGCCTTTCGTGCACAATCAGCGCTTTCAGTTCAATCCAAAATGTTGCTGCGAGTACAACAATTTCTGCTGCCACTGCTGCTTTTGTGTCTGCTACAAGTGATGCCGCCTGCGGCTAGCCAGACTCGATTTCGATCGGATTCCAACCGACGTTTGCCGTATGAGCCACCACGGGAGTTTCGTTCGGAGCTGAGAACGCCACCGTTTCGTAGTCTCAACTAATGTATATAAATTTTGAATGTTTGTTTAAGACAATAAAGCCAGGTGTGCAGATCTTGTGCACAAGTGTTATCATTTAATATACACTGAGTGCCTCTCTGGCTGTGATTGTGTGTGTGTGTGTGTGTGTGTGTGTGTTTGAGGTGGCGCCACTTGCCCTTTTGTGTGCATGAGAATGCAACACATTAGGTGACCTTTGTCTGTGTCAAGGTGCACTCTGCAACGAGCAGCCAACCAAGCAGCTTTCTAACAAACACACACAAAGCAAACACACACATACACTAATCATAGCCTCAGTATGTGTGTGTGTGTGTGTGTGGCACACACACGTTTACAATTTACGAATGTGTGCGGTTGCAGTCAACGCAAAGATACACATGGACTGAGTAAACCGCCACAGCTGATTGCGAGGGTTGCCTATGCAGTTGCTTTTGTTAGTTAAGACCTCATTTGCATATTGAACATTTTGAAAGCTTGTAATGGCTTTTAAATATTTTTAATTGACAAATTTATTTGGAAAATGTTACAAACATATTTTTTCCATGACAACTCCAACATAAACATCTTTAAAAGACGCAATCAAGGATGAAAATACAAATAAAGTTCTGTACTTATCTATTGCCAACTAAACTACGCTTCAGATTGTTATTGAGCAGCCCTCGCAGCTGCTGATTTTCACCTAGTTGCCACTAAGGTTAGGACCTTATGTTTGTATGTGCATGTGTCTTTTGGGTTTGCATAGACAGGCTAAAATGTTAATGCCGCTAAGCGGCAAGGGAAATGAAGATGCCAGAGAGCAGTTGTTGCAACAACAGCATCAACAACGGTAGCAAAAGCAGCGGGGCGATGCGCCCAAGCAGCTCATGTGTGAGAGATATTTTCATAGTCAAGGTAATCGCCTGCGACCCCGAACTATGCCCTCAATTGACATAAACATTCACAAATGTATACACGTACGTGGTGTGTGTGTGTGTTTGCATCGTCGTCCGGCTATTAATAAATGCACTAAATGTTTATCAGATGTTGCAGGGTTAACTATATTTTGTATCTTGCTTCTCCTATTTCTAGATTTTCCTTTTGTTCGGTTGCTTGTAAATTTTACGAAATCGTTTTTAATTATGAATTGCGAGCAGTTTTGCTTTTTGTTGCCTCTGTGTGTGGCAATGCTGCTCGCTGTATGGCAACACAACAACACAAAAAACCCTGAGCTAAAGGTACATGAGTTGTGGAAGGCAGCGGCGGGAGATGCTTGTCAGCCGCAGCATCTAAAGGACGAACATAAAAATGAAATAAAAAAAATAGAAACATTTTCTGCTGACTTTTGCAACCGAGTCCCTGTGGAACATAGTCCGAAAACGCGAGTTGTTTAGCCAGCCACAGTCTGGGTTTCGGAATCCTTTCACGCTTTCACATACACACCAACATGTGCCAACTCGCTCACACTTGAATTAATTCATAGTCTAATAAATATACAAAAAGTTTTGTGTTGAATGCCTGAAACTGGCAGCGCCTTTTATGCAACCAGACCAGCAGACCCCGCCCTGCCCCTAGGATGTCCTTCTGTCAGCATAATCTCTTGCTAGTCCTGTATAGCACACACACACACACACACACATACAACTTCCTATTACGAAAATCGCACTCTCTCTTTTATTTCTACTCCTTCAGTTAGTTATACGGACATTTGATAATATGTTGCACACAATTTTAATTCTATTTGCTTTGTGTGTGTCCTGTGTGTGTGCGTGCGTGTGTACGTGTGTGTGTTGTGACTACAATGTGCCAATTAGCAATGGTTTTTTATTTGGTAAAATGTTTTAATTAAATATGTATATTATATTAAGTCCCTAAATGGTTGAACAATGAGTAAAACACTCGTAAAAGACTAACTATAAAATATATTATATATACATATATTGTATTGCATATTTAATATTGTACTAATGTTTAAAGACAGAGACATTGATGTAAAATTGAAACTGAAAAAAACTTTTTGTAACTGACAATGGAATATGGCTGGACAACAAACTGCACTCAAGCGAATGTTGGCCAACTTTCAACAAAGTTTGCAAATGCTGTGTCCACTAATTGCACCACTCCATAGATGATGACGATGAAGATAGCATTGGAAGACAGATAGCGAAAGAAAGAAAGAGAGTTGATAATTGAACTAATCAACTGAAGCGAACGCAGCCATCAAAACTTGGCCCAGCCATTTGACCTAAGGTCGTTTGTAATTTTCCATTTGCAGCAATAACTTTAATTGCATTGAGAAACCATAAAAGCCGTCAACTCACCATTCACTCAATAATTAAAAGAATATACCAAATATTTGCTGAATTTCACAAGCAATTCTTAGTAATATGTTTTGTTTTCATGTCAGCTGAATTCTTATGCTGTGCATTTTCTCAGAATATGTTTTAAGCTTTGCAGTGCGCATTTGTAAGGATGCTTAATGGTTGACCTTGTCGTTACGTTTAAAATATATATATATATATTTAAAACAAAAGCCAATATTGTACTACGTTTTTTCTACTTACACATAAGCATAATTATGTCCTTTCGCATTCATTTTGTGCGCTTCATAAGCGACAATGCAGGCGCCGCAGGTATATTCGTCAACATAAATATTTATGCCGAGTGTCACAGCAACCACAACAACAACAACAACACCAACAAACAACAATAACGAACCTCAGCCGGAATCTGTGTGTGTGTGTGTATGTGTGTGTGTGTGCGTGACAGCGGTAGATTTTATGTTTTTTTGCTTTTAGATTACGCGTTGTCGCTTTGCTTTTTTTTTTGCCCTAATTATGCGGATTTTTCACGTTTCACATTTCCCGCAGTTTAGCTTTAAAATTTGACTTTGACTCTTTAATTTTGATTACGAGTTTTTGTTGTTTTTGATTTTTGTGTATATAATTTGTTGTTTTTGTAGTTTTTTGATTACGTTTTCGCTTTGAGCACTTTGTTGTTACCGCATCGCGTTCACTAACTGAATTAGCATGATGATTATTTAAATGATTTCAGTCTTCTGTGTGTTTTGTGTGCGTTTTTGGGGCACTTTAATGTCCTGTTGCTGTCTGGCGGCGGCGGCGGCACATGCGTCTTTAACCTACACCCAAGCATAACTATTGACAAACTGCCTCAATGTGGCCGTTTTCTGCCCAAATGGCAACAGCAGCCGTCGCATCAGCTGATTTCCCGTCGACTTTCCCAGCGCCTGCGCAGTTTCACTAACTTCCAATCTCTTATATTCCAAACTCTACACAAGAATTTAAGAGAACTTTCGCAGCTTGCATTTCGAATTCGAAACTCTTAAGCGGCGTGGCTGCCTGTTGAGGGCTGCTGCTGTTTGCAACATAAAGAACAAATTTGTTGTGCGGCAATTAAATCATTCAAGTGCAAACCAAAAATTCGCATAATCAAGCGGCTTACTGTGCGGATCCCCGTTTCTGCCTCAATGAGCGAAGACAACAAAGCCAAAAGTAACTTTTAGCTAACCAAACCTGCTTTTACCCAGCTCGTTGCAACTTTCAACAATGCCACATTTTGTTTCGGGCACAGAGTGTGGTGGGGGGGAGTATGGGGTTGGTATGAATGGGACTTTTCACTTTGCATTTAAGCACTTTTTAATATGACTAATGCAACGTGGCTTGGCCACAACTGGGCACTGTACCACGCCCCCTTTGTCCATGCCCCTCTGGTGCGTAGCTTTTCCTTTTTTTGCTGTATTCTTGTGGCCCATTTCCTGTGCGTCCTTCATCTAATGCGCATTAAGCCAAGTCTACTATGCGGCGTTATTGGCATTTTGCGATATTTGCGTTTCGCTTTGAAGGCCATTTCTATGCAGCCGCCGTAACGTGCCACACAGACCAAAAGCACCCAAGCAACCAAGCAACCGAGTACTTGCCAACTCCAACTCCACTTTGCAACATTGGTACACATGAAAAAAAAAAAATGTTGAAACATAACAAGTACCGAATTTTTGTTCATGTAAGAAAAATAAATATAAATAATTATGAATATATTGATTGTTATCGCAAAAAAGCTTTTTCTTGTTGTTTCCTTATGTTTCCCATTTTTCCCAGTGCATGTATCAACTTTTGCAGCTTGGCCAACTGGCTGCTTAGACGTTGGCGGCGTTGAAGGCAGCGGCCATTGCTTCGTTTGCCATTTGATTTCCTTCGGTCCAAGCTTTGTTATTGGCCTCTAGTCCAGGCGCATCGTAAATTAGCAGCGGTTTATTGCCAGTACGTGACATTTTGGACGCGTCCCGGCGTCTGCAATTATTGTGCCGTCCATTCATTTGCCGGTCAGCAGCAGACCATACAGCCACAGTCCCACTTCTCCCCCTTGTCACGCCTACGCTCCCACTCTGCAGCACTCAACACTTCTCCCTGCCCGCTTTTAGCTGATTTCCATTCTTTGTGTGTGTGTGTTTGCTGCTGGCCTTTTGTGATTGTCTTTTAAGTTGGGCGCTTTTTGCCTTTGTGGCTTATGCCAGGTCACGCCCCTTTTTCTGGCACTTGAGGGCGGCGGGGCACTTGAACATTTCCTTATTCAATATTTGCACAACAATAAAACTTTGATTGTTCCAATTGTTTGCCTTTGCTGCTATAAGCTAAGCACGCCACCAAACAACAAAATGGACCAACTACTTTGGCATTACGTATACGACGCGTGGCGCTGATTTAAGTTGATATCCACATTGAATGAACTGCTAGAGTAAATCCTTTCTTAGAAAGCAAACTATATAAACACAAGGTTGATTTTCATATTCTCTAGTTAATTATAAAATAATACTCTAAACTCGTTCAGTCGTTTAGTTTTATAGAAGCTACAACTCATTAGCTTAAACTAGATAAAGAATAAACACAACTAAAAGATAACTTCTTTTAGAAAGAGGGGAAAGCTGTTGTGGCACATTAACCCGAACTTTAATTAAATATGTTTGACTAAGCAGCCATTTTGTATGTGCTATGTGCCAATGGGTGTTTTTTTAACCAACGAATTTAATAAGTGTGCACATCATCCTAATGAGCCGGAAAGTTAAAGCTGTAATGCAATCGCAGCTAACACTTATAGCTGAGAAAAAAAAAATACCCCCTTGCAGCACGTAATGCGCTGCAGTTCAAAAGTATCTTAGTCTTTGTGTTTGTGCTTTTGCGTGTGATTGTGTGCGCCAATGTGTGTTAGTGTGTGTGTGAGTATGTGTGTGTGTAGTTGTGCGTGCTGGGGAGCATTAAGAACTAGAAAGCTTTGCCATTGCAAGTGCGTGACATCAAGACAACCCCTGCGCACTTTTCTATTACCCTGGCACTGTAGAAAAAAATTGGATTTTTCCGGCAAAAAGCAAGTGTTAAAAAATAAATTTTCTTTTAAATAAATTGCCCTTATTCATATTTGAATTAACTACCTTTTTAAACTTTTTCTTAAATACTAGTTATATTTCTTGTGAATTGGAAATGCTTTCATAAAAGTTGAAAACTTTTTGTTGACTATTTGTGGTTAAGAATATAGTTTCTAAAGCTTTTGATACAAGTGTATCTCAAATGTTATTTCAATAAAACCAATCGCAAAACACATATAAAGCCAAGCCGCAGAAATATCAAAAAATCCATTAAAATCTTATAAGCTGATTGAGTAAAAGTCAAATTATGCTTAAGAAACTGACAGCTTTGCCCAATGGCAAACTTGCAGCAAACGTGCTGCATTTATTTGGTGGTGTTGCTGCAGCAGATGCTGCAAGGCCAATTGATGCTGAAGTTTGTTGACTTTGAGCTATTGTTTCAAATGGCTAAAACTTAATAATTTGCACTCATAAATGTGCGACAGATAAGCTGCAAAAGCTGACATGCGAAAACGAATTTAAATATTAACGATGGAGGGGTAGCTTAAAAGGGTATTTATATTGCATGTGCAAAAAACAAAATATAGACAAGCAACATCAGTTAATTTTCAGCTTTATATACGTCAATAGCAATAAACTTGCCACACACACACACACACACACACACACACACACATGCGCGCATGCATAACATAATAATTACATATAATAAAAACAATTTTTCGGCATTTTATGAGCGCATAAAACTGTAGCATATTTTCAGGCGGCGCACTAAATTATTTGCAGTTATTGTGTGGCCAACAAAAACAGAACTGAACAACACATATGTATGCGCAAAACAACAACTATCGACCAGCTGAAAAAGGAAATTTACTGATGAATTGCGGTTTAGTTTTACGAGATGCCACGGGACAACAAAATATACTATACCATGTTTGTTTGTTTGTGTAATACTTTTTATGAGCAGCGTTAAAGAAAGCTGCGCCAACATTTTATGTGTATTTAATGTTTGTTTGTAATAAAATCGACAGAGACAAAGTCACAAGCTGTCCAAGTTTTATATGATATTTTAATGTGCGCACTTTGACACTTTTAATGAATATGGCCTGCATTCATTTTCTTAATGAGTGCGCTCAATTAAAGCCTAAACACAAATAAAACACAAAATAAAATAAAGGAGGAGGAGAAAGCGAAAGTAAAGATTGATAAATGGTGAAATGTTTGCTTTGAAAGTGGCAATGACATTGCGAATGACAATGGCGCAAACAATTTCCTCTCCATTATTGCCACATAATGAAGTTTGAACTAAAAGCCATTGCCACAAAAACACACACACACACACAGACACACATAGAAATCTATACACATGAGTGACGTTGTCCTGGACCAAGTGGCAGGACGTGCAGCATTGCCGGTCAGCTTAATGAGCCGCACTAAATTCACACGGAAACTTTTTGGCCAAAAAGCTCTAGAGATGCTCAGCGACAAGAGGGGGAACGGGGTGTGGGCTGTTTGTTGGGTTGGTGGAAACTATTTATCGCTGATGGCCGGACAAATGTGCTGCACTCGGGCGACTGGCAGGAATTTATTGACACACTCAATCGAACGCTTTGATCGTAATCCCTTTTTGCTTCTGCGTCACACTCCACAGCCAATAAACAGCAGCAACAGAAACAACAACAAGAACAAGAATGTGGTACGAGCTGTGGGTCTGCTAACAAAAGTTAGTTAAGTTCCTCTTCATTTAGTTGTTTGCTTTTTTGTTTGTTTGTTTTCTTTACGATTTGCTGCCTAAGCTCTAAAGGCATCGTATCACAGTGTCCAAACGAAATTTCATTGATTATATGTTTTGGTTTTCTTTCTGTGAGATCCGTAAGGTATATAATACCCTTAAAACATAATTTATAATCGAGAGTATTATGTTAATCCAAATTAAGATTAACTCAGAAAAATCGCTTTAAATATTGTGCATTGATATTTTTGCGACCGCGCGTCGCAGTTCTTTTTATTGTCTGACATTTTAAAATGTACCTTAGAAAAACTTAACAATTTTACTATATACTTGTGTATAGTCAATATAGTCCATGGTCAGTAAATATATATGTGCATATGTTTGTTTGTAAGCCAAGCATATTTTGTGGAACGTTTCGCGAAAAATTGTGACAACATTTACAAATAGAATACGTTATTGCGCCAGAAAAGTTGTGCGGGAATGTTAACAAAGACAGAAAGAGAGAGGGAGAGAGTTAAATTTGTACTGTATGCTAATCCTCGCTCTTGTCATCCAGCTCAGCAGCAGCCCGATGGAACTCAAAGCTGCTAACCTGTTGATCCAAGTGGGGTGCGCTAAGGCTGCTGCTGATGTTTGGTAGGCACTGTTGTTGCTCCTCAGTTCCATTTGTTGCTAGTTTAGCACTCAAGTCTTGCAATTGAATGTCCTGTGGATCCACACTTCTCCTACTCCGTCTGAGTGCAGTTGTATGCGTCTTCTTCTTGGGCAGATAAATGAATACCAGTCCCATAATTAAAAATGATATTATCACATAGCCTAAGAAGTAATATATTAATAATTGTAGTTTATAGTTGTGTTGTGTACTTACCTTCCATTATAAGATTGATTACTTGGTACGTTGACCCACGCTCGTCGAGACGACTACCCTTTTGGTGGTCATACAACTTGGGCACGAACCAGAGCAGCGTTAAAGAGAACCATATTATGACGGCCAGGCGATCTCTCTTCCGCAGGCCCAGAAAGAGAAAGGCATTGAGGAAAACGTTGCATGTGTAAACTGTCAGCCAAACAAATGGCTCAATGTCTAATGAAAACACGCAAACACAACGGAAAGTTAAAACCGATTATAGTGATACAGTAAACAATGGAAAAATTGTAAAACAACAACAAAACAGAAAACTGGATAGCTCACCATTATTCTCATAGCTACATTGCAGCGCCACGCACCACATAAAAAAGTATGATAGCGAGTAGTAGACATTGATTATTGAAAGGCCAAGGCCCAAGTCCAAGAATTTGCTCATCTTGGGTTAAACTGTGTGTGTGTGTGGGAATGTGATTGTGTGTATGATTTGTGTGGAGTGCGTGTGGAGTGTGGTGTGTGTGGCGTTTACTATCGGTTCGCTCTTATGGCATAAACAAACGCGAATCCGAACCCGAGACCGCTCGCCCAGAACGAGGGTTCAGCGTAGACTGGCGACCGTATTGTTTGGTCAGCCCCGCGAGAGGGAGAGTGCACGTGAGGAAAGAGACGTGGAAAGAGAGGGAGCGAACGAGCGCTAGCAGAGAGAGAGAGAGAGAGAGAGAGAGCGTGAGAGATAAATACGGCGGCGAGCACGTGCTGTGGAACCCATTCACATTAACAACAAATATGGCAAACTATCTGTTGCAGAACACACCGACTATCATATGTCCTTAGTTTTTCGTTTATTGACATTTATAAAAAATATTAATATAATTTTTATAAGCATAACATAACAAATAATTAAGATTCATTGTACGGTTTTTTTAGAGCTGACTTTCTGTCAGTCCCTGACTATTTTAAGGCACATTATTCGATAAACAACTAATAAATGCAGTCACATATGCGTTGCTTACTTTCTGTTCAAAACTCATTAGTTTGAGATAAGTAACTATTAAGTATTTCGAGTAAGTTCCACTCTAATCATCACATCCCCCTCCACCGCCACCATCATCACCTCCACCACCGCCACCATCATCACCTCCTCCAAAATCGCCGCCTCCTCCACAGTCCCCGTCACCAACATCATCACAACGACCTCCACCGCCAGATCCATTATCGCAGCAGATTTCAACATCATTGCAGCACCTGTTATCCGAATCGATGGCATCTGTAAGTATTTCAGCTGCACTAGGTACAAATGAATCTAGTTGCTCATTTTGCCAACCAAGATCCAATACTTCATGAATGGGTTCGTTTTGCGGGTGATGGTTATAGTGGTAATGATCATACATGCCATATGATGGTGCTGAAGATCTATAGGCCGTAGCCGATCTAGAAGACGACTTCATTTTGTAAGGTGATTGATTCTGATTCGGTTGATTTCTTCTATCCGCATGCCATTCTTTAAGTTTTATGTAAATTATTGCCATGACCACAAATGACACAAATATATAAGCTGTTGTTTTTAAAAAGTACATTATTAGATTAATGAGAATATTGATTGTACAATTACTAACCGCTTATAAATGCCTCGAAATGACTATGCTCAACAAGTAATACCCTTAGCAAAAACAGACCAGCTGTGTAAGAGAACCACAGTTGAATAACGAGAAGATCGCGCACACACATGCGCACCAAGAGAAATGTGTTGAGAAATAAGTTCAACGTATAAGCAGCAATCCAAACTAATGTAATCACATCTGAAATAAAGTCAAACATGTATACATACTATGTGTATGCTGACTTATTTTTTCATTCATTGTACACACACAAATATGGTTCAGTTACATACCGTCTATATCAGTAGTTTTTTTTAAATTGTCTACGAATGCACTTCTCAACTCATAGCCAGTGTATATAATGTTTAAGACGGCGATGCCAAGCCCAACATGCTTGACACTAAACATATTTATAATCACTTTGACGACACTTTTTGTGCTGACCAAGTTTTGCGGCCACTCGCCCAGAACGAGGGCTCGGCGTAGACTGGCAAACGTTTTGCTGCGTAGTGACGATGGAAGAGAGCGAAAAATTCGCTTGTGGAACATAATAAAATTCTTTGCGAATTGCGTTCCTCGTGCCGAACTGTGTATACGCTTGCCAAACAATTGGAGCATAAGAGATCAAAATAGGGTTTAAATATATTCTCTTAGTTAGTGATTGCTACACAAGTCTTTTCTCATTAGTTAGCACATATGCATACCGTTAGGGCATAAAAACGTGTTCGGCATGTGCTGAACAACAAAAACGATATTGTTATTTAATCTCTTAATGAGAAACACAAAGCATGGAAGAAACACGGGAGCGCTAAGCTGAGAGAGCAGTTGTTAGCTCTAGCTTGAGTGAACAAGCAATTCTTCAATTACAAATTTCTGACAAATACCCTGTAGTCATAAATAAAGGCATAATAAACTGAGTGGTTTATGTATGCGTCACTAATTGCAAATGTACTTTGGCTTAGTATTTTACAGCTAATGACCCACCTCAAGCCATTAGAGAACAACTAATTAAAAAAAGGTTGCTCAAATTGTACCAAGGTATTCCAAAGTCGAATACATTTATCTAAACCAAGTTCATATCCACTTGAGCGTAAGCAAAAAAATATGTCATTGCTGAACTTTGGAATGGATATCAATTGAATGCTCGACTAAATCGTACATTCGTGTTTTTAAGTTAAATCGATGTGTTCAAGGCAAAAGAGAAAAGCTAATTGCTTTAATAGTTGCTGATGTTTATTTTCACCTGTGTGTGAGCTGAGTAAATATTTTGCTTACTACAAATACACATTGCCATGCTAACGATTGGCTTTTTGAATGCAAAGCTATTAATAAATATATATTGTAAATATGCACGATTATTTATTTCATTTAAGAAAAGCTTTTTAATTTGTAGGTGCTTCTTTGTTAGAAATAATTGCCTTAGAATAATCGCTTCTCTCACAAAACACTGTTGTTGTTCAATTCTAAATCGCTTACATAATAGAAACATTAATACTTAATCAAGTTTGTCTGCACTTGAAAGCTATTCAATTATAAGGCCATCTTAGATTAAGCTTAACTTATCGACAGCTCTTGCAGCCATGCACTGTTATATAGAACTCGACTTTAGTTCTCCAAAAATTATGATATCATAAAATGCAGCAGCTTTTGACAATTTTATGAATAGCAACAACAACAACAACAACAAAAGAGATAGAGGCGACAGCTCAAAATCGTTGTAAAATATTTAAGCATGATATGAAAATGCAAAACCACAGCAACCAACAACAGAAGTTGGTGTGTGTGCAGTAAAAAGTTTAGTTGAGTTCACTTTAGTTAACTGTAAAAGCAGCGGCAGCAGCAGCAACATCGGCTGCATTCTCGGTCCTAGTTGATTGCTATGCTTTGGCTTGGTTGCATTGGAGTGCGGCTTGTGTGGCACAAACCAATGAACCACATAATGTGGTATACCCACACAACGCACACACACACACAAATACACACGCAGTGCCTGGCAAACGTTTAAGTAAGCGTGTAAATTATTTGAATTATTTATGAGCTGCAGCAACAACGATGACAGCTACAACAACCGCAGCCCAAAACAAGCAGAGAAAGAGCTTAAAGCCAACTGAATGCACACTAGCCATATGCAACCAAATAAACACCCTTACCCGCCCCTAGTCAATATCCTATGTGGATACTAACTCGAACAAAGCGACAAAATCAAAATCTCGCACATTTACCGAACACACAACATTTTTGTGGCCATCCTACGGCTGCTGCTGCTGCTGCTGAATCCCTGGACGGCGCTTAAACAGCGTCGAGCTTGGCCATTTGCTCGACATCGTCATGGCTGCTGATAAATGCGACACAATTTTTGGCCTGAAGAGCCATGGCCAGAGCAAAGTGAAGTTTTGGTCAGCTGGACTCGCTGGTAAGTGGTAATTCCCCATCGGGAAATTTATTAATAGGCTGCATACTCCCAAAAGAGGCAGAGACTGCAGTAAAACAAAAGAGGACAAAGTGAAAACTTGGCTAAAAGTAAACACAAGTTTGTAAGCTTACAACTTTTACTTCAACTTGATTATATAAATAAGAGATAGAAAAAAATGAAAGTGCTTACCTTAAAGATATAATAATATTATATACCTTCAATATTAAGTAGTATGTGTTACTTTATTCTTATTAAATCCATTTTAAATCAGTGCCACTTTCTAATTAGGCACAGAGTTCAGACTTATTTATAAACTTAATGTTGGTTGGCTTTAAAATTTCATCATATCGTTGGCCTGCAAAACGAAAGATATCAACACGATGGCTTATGCCACAAGTTGTTAACGAACTTTTTTAGATACAGTTACATGTACGTGTGTATCTTTCGGATTGCTATCTTTGCCAGGCATTTTTTGCGTTTCGTTTTTTTTTTGGCTTGAAATGGGCGCACATCACGCATACGACCCCCTCGACTTATGGCCACATCATCTACGGCTGAGTGGGGAGTGGGGAGCAACTAAAGACGCAGGACTAAGGACACAAGACTCAGGACTCTAGCTGGCTGGCAATATGCCTGCCAATTGCACGCACTTTTGTCGTTCAATTTACTTGGTATTGCCACACAGCCAGTGGCAATGGTAATGGCAATGAGAATGGCATTGGCATTGGCTTTTTTTTTTTTGTTGCTGCTATTTCTGTTGTTGCTGTTGTGCCCTAAGTGGCACAGTTGAGTCGTGGCTTAGCTGTGGTAGAGGCATGATGTTGTTGCACGTTTGTTTGTTTGTTCGTAGGCTTGCAATAATTTGGTCTATTTGTTGCCTGGCATTGAGTTTATTGAATTTGGCATTTGCATGTTATACGAGCTCTGAGCATGTGGTGACAGCACACCACCCCCACCCCAACCCTCTACCCCTCCCACCGCTCACAAAGACCTATTTATGCCGTCTGCAGGAGTGTGGTCCTATATTTTTGTCTCTGTCGCTGCTGGAAGCTATTCAATTATCTGGTAGTAAATTTGGCAAATGAAGTTGTTTATTGCGCACGATGTTATGGCAATTGAATTTGCTGCCTACTCTCTCTCTCTCTATAAAAAATTTGAAGCTCAGATGCAGCAGATCCCTCACCCTCTCTCTTTCTCGTTGTTGGCAGGTGTGCGTGGGTTGAAAATTTAATTTCACAGCCAATTAAAAATGTTACACAGTGCGTATGATGAATTTGAAGCTGGCTGAAAGCGCAGCTGCGGCTTTTGTGACTCACGTGCGCCACTTGCCAACTTTGCAGCTTAATTGCTCGCACACTCTCTTTCCCTTCTCTCTTACCCCTCTATCCCCTAGTTTTGACCGAGTGTTTGTAGATGTAAGCATTTGAATACCGTTGACAGCTCACTTCAATTTGATTTATGCTTGGACCAAAACACAACAACAATGGCAACAAAACACACAATGAATACCGCATTCCAGCATGCCAAATATTTAATACCCTTTTTATACTGAATCCACAAGACACAGCTTCATATTGAGTGACAAAATGGTTGTACCCACCGCCAGAGTACATTGAAAGGCGCACGGAATAAAACAAAATGGAGTCTTGGTAAAGTGCAAAAGCAAATTAATTATGCACATTAACTTTTGTCGCCTAATGTGGCAAGTTGGGCGAAAGTTGCACGCTTCTTTGCTCTGATCAGCATAAGCCAAAAGCTGAGCTGACCCAAATGCCCAGTCGCTCTGAGCCAAAGCCAGTGTCCTTCAGGTTTTCACAGTGCCTTAAGTGAATGGCAAACGACTTTGAAAAATGGTCGAGGCGGCAGCAAAAGCCGCTTAATTAGTGTGTAATTTGTAAGTCTGCGAGCAGTGAGAAGGAAAACAAAAACATCAACAACAACAACATAACGTAACAAAAATAAATTAAACACAAAGCAACCAAAATAAAAAAAAACCAAAATCACAAAATCCAAAGACCATAAATGAAACAATGAGGGGTAAATGTTAATTACGAAAATCTCAAGATTTGGCAAAAGAAATTGACAGAATAACCGATCAGCTTAAATAAGCTCTAACTATTTTCTTACATGGCCTAAGGGCTGGTGTTTACTTTAAACCAATCTTAACTAATACTTGAAAGCTTTCAACTTGATCCAAAAAAAAAAAAATACCTTTTTTTTACTTGTTCTCTTATTGTTGTTGTTGTGCATACAAATTTGTTTATTTTTAATTTCTGACACCACTTTGAAGGCACAAATTTTTTCTTACGCCTGATTGAGGTGACCGCAAAAACCGAAAGCCACTCGGCATAAACCGCAGTATTTGCATTATTTTGTTTCGGTTTCGTTTCGTTTGTTTAGGTCAGTTGCTGCTGACCATCACCCCATCGCGTCCCGCCCCGACCCTTACAGAGGTGTCAATTAGTGTGGCCAATTTGGCATGCATAGGCTTCAGCTGGGGCTAAGTAAACAGTAAAAAGCTGCCATTTTCTGATGACTGAAACGTTTCATATGTGCACAAAAAAAAAAAAAAAGAAAGTGGAATATCCTTAAATAAATGTTGATGCTTTTTGAGTAAATTGAATTTAAATGCGGTATCAAATGTTGATTGCCAATCATACAAATAATATAAATATTTTTTCAACATGTAATAATTGCACATATTTATTTTATCACAAGTACAAAGAACTAAAGTTTTATAATCACATGAAGGATTTTTTTTTTTTTGTTAGCGTGTATTTGAGGTGGCTTTAATATTTTTGCGCTGAACTTGCACTTATATGTTTTCGGTTGCATGCAGCACTTTTTTGCGTCTGCCAGCCGCACACTCGAAAGTTGAATTATGCGGCAGAGTCGCGTTCAGCTTTTAGCTGCAGCCGCCTTCCTTCCTTCCACATCCTTTTAGGTCATCGTTGTTAAAAGCCATGAATTTATTTTGCACAGCGCCGCTCGCCATTCAAATGTTAATTAATGCACTTCAGCTACCTTTGTACGAGCTGCCACATGACAGTTGCAGCTGCCACAAAGCTGCTCTCAAGTCCAAAGTTTAAGCTGGTATTTAAAGTTCTGGTTTTGCACACGCATTTTATTATGTACGAGGTATTCAGCTGGCTGTGCATTTTACACTTGTTGCCTATTTGCTTGACATGCTTGCCACCATTTTTTTAATTCTCGTTTTAATTTTTTTTTTTTTTTTCGGTGGTCTTTAACAAGCGACTCGTTACCGACAACCGCGCAATTAAACACGAAATGCTTTAAATTTTTTAAGTGTTGCGCTGCAAGTAACTGCCTCAACTGCGTGGCACCTGTTGTTGTTGTTGGCAATGACGTTGCTGTTGTTGAAACGCACATTGCCACGTCCAACACACATCTTGGCAGCCATTTCATCGTCCATTGTTGGCTAATTGGGCGCAGCATGTGTGAACTTTGCGGTGCTATGGACTTAAAGAAGCATGGTATTTATTAAAGCCCGCCAAACGTGAGAAAATAGGAAATATCATAAATATATATATATAAAATCTTACTATATGCTGCTAGCAACTGTAGGGTATAGCTTGCAGCTGAAACGCTCGATATTAAGCTATGGCTTGAGCACAAAATTGGAGTCCCGCGAGCGAAAAATATAAATCAAAATTGCTTTGGCATATTAATTTCATAGCTCAGCACTTTGGGCGTTTATTTTTTTTATGGCTAGCCATAGAGCCAAAAATTACATTAACTGTGGGCAGGCATATGCGACTGATAATCGTGTATGTGACATTTTAGCGATATGATTGTTGAGTTATCAGCAAACGCATAGATAACAAGACGAGCCTTATCATTTTGTTATCAGCAGCCAAAATACAAATTTTCAAACAAGTTTTTTGTTTATTATCTCAGTTCAATTTAGTGGAAATTGCTTTGTTATCTAAAGTGATTCATTTGACTCACTATAATTTGTGTTCCTTAAACAAAAAATATTGTCGAATTCATCAAATAATTGAGTGATTGCAATTGTCGAATGTTTAAACATCTTTTGTAAATGAATTTTGCCATAAATTTCTAGAAAAAGTGAAAGGGAGAGATAGAGAGAGAGAGAGGGAGAGAGAGAGATAGAGAGAGAGAGAGAGAGAGAGAGAGAGAGAGTGAGGCATCGAAAAAATCTTAGCTGCCGCTTGTTGACTTAATTCTAATGCGAACTTCAACTTTGGGGATAAAAATAATAATTGTGGCCGCCAGCGCCAATGGACGCCGTTTCCGGCTTACCCAGTTTGTTGTTTTTGCTTGAGCTTCGATGCCTTCTTCTTCTTCTTATTCGTATTCTACTTCTTCTTTTTCTTCACTTAGATGCCTTGACGCATACTTTTGTACTTGTACACTGCAAGTTATGCTGTGTAATTTTAATTTTCCAACGTCAACGTATCGCCTCAGGCGTGTTGGAAAGGGGAGGCGGAGGGCAGAAGTGCTGGTCAGCTTTATTGCAAGTAGTGGCCAATAGATGAGAGCCGGGGCTCAGCTCTCAGCTCTCAAGGACTTTGATGGCCCTTTCCTCCGACCATCATTTTTCATGATTGCCACATTTTTGCCATTTTCCCATTTTCGCTTTGGCAAATGAAAACAAAATGAACGCAAGAAAAATACCAAAAATATGGGAAAATCTGAGCATTTTTATTAAAAACGAGCCGCGCTATTTTCATTGCTGCTGTGCTGATCCCACCGCCAATTTAAAGAAGCTACATGGAATTTTTTCTCAGACATTTTCCATTTTCCAGTTGTAGCCAGCACAAAAGTTTGACAAAAGCCACAGTGTTCATGTCAATTTGTGGCATTTTTGAGTGGAGGTGTGTTTGTGAAGTGTGTTGTGTGAAAATGCAAGCTAAGCAGGTGTCCAGCTTCCTCTTTTAACGAGCATCCTGCTGCCGGTTGCAAGCAACAATTAAGATGCACACATGCCTTTGTCAAGGTGCACAACAGGACAGCCCTTGGTCAGCAGACCTCGTTAGCTTTCTCAGAACTTGCACCTTTACAACACAAATATTTTAATAATTCCTAAAAAAAATACTTTTTTAATATTCTGAAAAGCAGTAAGTAAATTTAAGGTCTACTTCTCCAAAGAAACAATTAAGGATTGAAAGCTGGTGTCATAGGGCGGCGGTTGCTTGACTTCTGCAATTCTACATAGTCTTTATATATGATATTCAACGAGTAAGCAACTCCAACTGCAATCCATAATATTATAATATATATATAAACATCCATTCTTGAGCTTTTTCCGTAACTTACCTGCAGCTAAAAGAGGCAAATGCACTTTTATTTACCATTCATTATACGAAAAGGACAATATAACAAAGTCAAGACTCGTAGAGAGTAATGCAGATAAAAAGAGTGTCGTCACGCTTAGCCAGATTAGCATAAACTTGGCCTTATGCTGTGAATGTGCCCGAAGCAGACCAAAAATTAATATTCCTGTTGCTGTCACCTGAGGAGCTTGCATTTTTCTCAAAACTGTAAAATGATCTTGAAATAATGAAATGAGACCAGTGATGTCATATTTGCTGTAGATAAAATAATTTATTTATACTTACAGCTATTTAAAATGGTTGAAGCCAGAGCTAAAACCATGACAGCCAGTCCTATAAATATCTGCTTATTTTGCTATCAAGCAACACTTTAGCCCAAAAGCTATGCAACAACTGAAAAACGTTTGTAGATATTATTGAGTCGCGAGAATAGAGAAAGTAAACAAAGCTGTAGAGTTAAACAATTCTGCACACACAAATAAACCACAAAACCAATTTTTCATAGTCGAAAATTTCTGTCTATGCTTTAGTATAGGGTATAATGAAGAGTTATTTTGGTTTCTTATCTACTATTATCTATTCATTGAAAGACAAGCTATATTTTTAATTGTATAGATACAAAAGTTTGTCATTTGTATGTTAACTAAATTTCAAAAAATGCTTTTGATTTGCAAATACCCAAAAAAATATTTTAGATTTAAAAAAAAAGCACTATGTGAATCAATTAAATTAATGCCAGCAGTAAAAATTTATAAGAAAAACGCGTTGTAAACAAAGATTTTCTGCTCTCTCTCTCTCACTTCTATTAACCTTATTGAAAAAATTCATTGTTTGTTCAGAATACTATAAACAACACTTTATTCACACTTTGTATACACACATTCATAATTGTTGAAAGAAATCATTAAGCATTTACGTTTTTGCTTGATATTTGGAATGCGTAATAAGTACGGTTACTTGCCCATTTAGCTTGGGGGGCTCTTCTTTGTTTGGAGCCTCAACCTCGCTAGCTTGGGGCTCTGTTGCATGTGTCAACTCCACATAATGGTTGTACATAATGATGAACATGTAGCCAATGGCAGCTACAAAAATAGTTTGAATAAGTTTGTTGGCTTCACGCTTCAATACTATTGAATACTCACTTGCACCAGTCAGCGACAGAGAATGGGCGTACAGCTGCTTCCAGGTTTCTAATGAATGCCATTCAAGGAGTCCAAAGAAAAGGAGAGCAAACATTAGCGATGCCGTGGCGAGCAGCCAGAAGAGCATCAAGTTGGCCTTATGCTGCGGATGCGCCTTCAGGATGCCAAAGAGCAGTACAACAGTTGCAACAAACTGCAGCAAGCGTACCACAGACATATATCGGACGACTTCTGCGGATGCAACAATTATCAGACACAATTCTCGAAAAAAATTACTTTTTCACCTACCTTGATATGGCAGCGTCTTTGTTGTCAGCGCCAATCCCATGACCGAGAGGCATATGAGAATTTGTGATTTTCGTGCGTTCAACAACATTTTGGCACAACGCTTTCACAGATACTGACTTAACTCAAATTGCTATGCAACATGGGGCATGCATGTATGTGTGCTCAAAGCTTTTGCGCTTTTTCGTTTGTCGATTGTTTGTGTTCGCTCCCAAATATATTTCGAGAAACTCATCTAACAAAGATGCAAGCTAAGCACTCTGACAATATTAAGTATACCTCTTTATTGGGCAACTAAACAAGTTTCCCAAAACTGTTTAGAGGGACTCTTTGTATTTTCAATGCACACACACACACACACACTTACTCTAATACCGACACAATTGCACTATTGTTGCCTGGCTTAGCAACAGTTTCAGCTGCAACATCATCGATGACGCTTCCCTTGGGGATCAGCAATCAACATGCAGTGTGGCCTAAGGGTTCACATAGGGAACATAAGGATGACGTGAGGAAGTAGGGTAGGGTAGGGTGCAGTGCATACAAGGAGCACATTATATGGCACATTTGCTCATCAACATGCAACAACTTTTCGTAATTGAATGTCATATGAGTGACATTATGTCAGTTTGCTGCCCGATGCTGCCCTCAACTTGGCAAAGGAGATGCTGCTGCTGCTTCTAAGTCTAGCTGCTGCCATGTCGACTTAGTCACGTGTGAAATTAATTTGTAATGACTCCGAACGAGCATGTGTCCCAAGCAGCGTTTGCATTTGCATTTGAAACGAGTCGTCGAGAAACGATGACGTCGAGCAGAAAGTGTAGAAACAGTCTCTGGCAGATTGAACCAAGTGCCAATCAGTTTTGGCCAGCTTTGAGTCATGATCTGAGGTCCACTTAGGGGGAAACTTTTGCTTGCAACTGTGAAATTTTGTGAAACAAAGGAGGTGGATAACTTTCCATTTTGTGGGCGCGATCTGTCTTGAAGTTGCACGGTCTTAGTCAAGCAGCTAGCTTGCCACAGGCAACTAACTTTACTGCCGTCCCTAAGTTCTGCGTGCAACCTGGCCGTGTTTCTAACTTGTTGGGCAACTTAATTTTGTAAATTGTTCGCAAATTCAGCCAATTGCAATTACTTTGTGATTTTGGCTAAAGTGGCGCAAAAGTTGTTGGCATGGCGAATGTGATTTGAGTTGCAGTTGCATGAAAACTGCAGCGAACTTAAATTGGAATTTCATTAAAAATTGCGCCTTGCACATTTCTCGCCATGCAATTCATTTCCGACTTTGTTTCCGACTAACTTCCACACACAAGCCCATAGGCTGTGTGTGTGCTTGTGTGTGTGTGAATGGAGAAAGAAAAGAATACGGCAAGTTTATTTCAGAAATCGAAGCTAGAAAAAAATACAATGCCTTAAGGAATGAGCCAGAAGCTGAAGTGAAGCAAGCAACAGGTTAAATTGGCACAATCTGTGCACCGCACGCTGTGGCAACAACAGCAGCGGCAGCGGCAGCGGCAGCGGCATCGTCTGTCAAGGACACCGACTATAAGCAAGAAGAAGAGCAGCCCGAATCCGAGCCGGGGTGACACAAATTGCTGCAAACACCTTGGCAGGCTGAGCAGGCAGTGTCACAAAAAAAAATAAAAAAATTGAGAATAAAAATAAAATAAAATTGGAACTGAGTAGACAACTCTTAAAGCGCAAAAGGCAACAACAGCAACAGCAGCGGCAACGGCAAAGAAAGAAAAAGAATCAACTGGGGAGGGGGATGGGATTTGGATGGGTTGGCTGCCAATGTTGGCCACGTTGCATGTCTACTTAAAAGTTTTACAAAGCGCTGCTTATGGCACGTGCTGGCAGTGGGAGTTGGGTAGCTGCCAAGCAAGCAAAGCGTATTAAAATACAAAGCAGCATCATTAAATGTTAAAAGTTGCCTTTGGGCAAAATGGCACAACGGAAAGCAGGCACCAGCAAAAAAAAATATATATATATATATATATATAATATACCAAAGACAAAAAATGAGAGGAATAAAAAAAAGACAACTACAAGTGCCCAGACTCAGGCTAAAAAAAAAAGTACCACTTAAAACAACTACAACTTTAACTACTACAACAACGACATCAGCGACAAGCAAACGCGCAAGGACAATGCACAAACCAGGAAATTGCGCAAGCATCAAGTGCATTGCTCAGGTGAGTAAAGAACGCCCAAGACCCAAGCCACAACCACAGCCCCAAACACAAAGGGGAATAACAAGAGCAAAAAGCTTTTAATAATTACAATAATTGAAAATGTGGTGAAGACAAAATCTGATTTTTCAGAACTATATTATATATTGAATTAATGCTCTATAGATTTCACATTGGTTAATTGATTTTGGTAGTTAATTTATATTTCTTGAGACTAAACTTTGGTTTTAGATAAGTTTACTGTGCAGGTAATAACAACAAAGGCAGTAACAGCTTCAAATAACACAACAGAATTCACATGGGCAACATTGCGTATACGCAGCATGTTCTGCATCAGCCTTGAGTCAATGCCACAGAATAGTTGTATATGGTACAATAGCTAGCGGCATTGTCTTTTGCAATTATTGCGGTTAATGCAGCCACACAGCAGCAACTGCAATCAGCTGGAAATGCATGTGGCCCAGGTACTAGTAATAGTGCACTCTAGAGCCCCAAAAGCATTTTTGGACGAATGCCAGCTGCTGTCAAACAAAAATACCACTTCGAGCTATTGTCTGTGGACCCAAGGCCAGTTTCGATGGCAAGTTGGTAAAGGGTTGGTCGCTTGGCAATTAACAGCACCCACAAGTGCTACAGCAGCACCAGCAGCCAAGCGGATGAGCATAATTTTCGAGAAGTTTGTCAGCAGGCCACAAAATTGTTGACGAATTGACGAATCGTTGAATGCGAAAGCGAATGAGAATGCGTGGCACGTGCAACGTTGCATGTTAAACGCGACACAAGGACCACCAACCGACCGCTGTGTAATGTGATTTTGGTTTGCATGGCGAAAGCAGGTTAAGTTCCCAGCACCTTTGTTCTCGCCAAGCTCCACAACCTTACCTCCACCCCATGACAATAAAATCTGCGCGGTGACAAGTGGATTTATGCTGCAAAGCAGACGGCTGCATCATAAAATTTATATGTTGCTCCAACTCTGCCGTCTGAACTCAAAATCTGAGGCACTTCAGGGTGCTGCTGCATAGAAAAGTAATAAAAACTAACAGTTTTTAAATCGACACACAGTTGGCTAAAAGCAGAGCTTATACTTTGAATTTAAAAATCAAAACGTATACGTTTACGAAAGAATAAAGGAAGCTTTTAAAGAATTCTTAAATGGGTTATAGCTTGGCTTTCTTTTAATTTAAATTCAATGCCATAAAAGGTACTTAAGAATTGTTAACCATTGCCATCAAAAATTGGAAAATGAAATTTTCAATTCAAGTTCAGTTTGTGTAATTATGTTGACGCTGCTTTATGGCATATACATAGGAGATGATGAAGATTCAAGTATGTTTTACAGCAAGTTAAATTTTATTACAATGTGCTTCGGCATTACCTTTTTCCATTTTTTTTTTTTTTTTTTTGCAGGATTACGTGTTTCAGCTCAAGTCGATTATGGAAAGGTGTACAACTTTTAGCTGTTGTGCGGCAGCAATGGGCGTGGCAGGGTGGCAAGGTTTTGTATACTGTCGTTTCGAGTAGTTGTCATTGTCATTGTCCTTATCAATGGCGACAGAGAAAAAAAGTTTTGCAAAACATCTTACATGCTTAAGAACAAAACAACTCTATGCCAGCACCAGGTACGCTCTGAACACGAAAGAGTGAGTGTGTGTGTGTGAGTGTGTGGTCTGTGGAAGGTGTAACCTTTTGGTGCTGTTGGCATTATGATGAGTTTTGCGTTTTCCAGACTCTAAGGCTAAACTCGTAAATACCTTCATTATCGTTAAATCATGCTGAGAGCTTGAACTCTCGTACCCCGCATGAACTCTTCCAACTGAACCGAGCCAAACTGAACCGAACCAAACCTTACTAAATAGAACACACTGTTTGTGCCTTGCCTTTTATTTGCCCTTTATTTTGCAAGTGAAGAAAAAAAAAGTAGAAAAGTTCTGTCTCCTCTGGCTTTGGGCCCATGGCTCATGTGGACTTTTAAATAGATTTAAATGCGCATTTAAATGAAATAAATGAACAGCAGCATTTCATGGGCCTTTTCCCAACATATTTGAATGGCAGCTGATATATGTTTTACTCCTCGTCGCAGCACTTTGCACTTCCTACACATCATCTACTACTAAGTATTTACCCCGAAAAAAGAAGCTCCATTTGCTGCTGCACCAGCTCATTTGTCAGACAGACAGGCAGCTTCTCAGTATTTTTTTTGGGCTTCTTTGTTTTTTTTTTTGGCTCCCCGGTGTGTTGGGGCTTTTAGCCGACTTTCTTTTTGACTTGCTGGTTTGTGCACCTTTTGATTCATGGGCAACTGAAAATTGTAAAAAGATGTTCGCTAATGGCAAAAGTTTTACTCAATTTTTACCATCATGCCTAATAAACTAGCAAATAAATATTGTACACAATACTCTCTACACATACCAAGTAAGAGCAGTAAATGAAAATAAACAATGACTTGATGATACCCTTTCAAATAACTTTTTAATAAAAGGGTATAACTTGACTTGTCTGTTTGTATGTTTGTTTGTACCGGATTCTTGTAATCAAATTTTCACCAAGTTCCCGACTAGCTAGAGCTCTGAAATTTCCACCAAAGATGTGTTTCAGATGACAATACATATTTTTAAAGTTTTCGGCACGATAAAATATGTAATATCAAGTAAAAACCACGAAAAACAGTTTTCCCTATTGCTTAACTTACTAATTTGACTGACAAAATTCTCAAGCTCTGGTGGCAAGGAGGGAAGACTGCCGCTTCACAGGTCGAAGGTCGTGGGTTCGTACCCCGACCGAGACACCCTTTTTTAATGTTTTTTTTTTTATTAATTAAACTTTTTTACATGATTTTATTTAACTTGACTAAGCTAACCATTGAAGGCAAGAAAGCGTATAAAAGCATGTCTTCAAAATTTTTTTTTGATTTTACTTGTTTTGTTACTTTGTTGCAGAGCATCAAGTGTTGATCAAAGTTGTTGAGCGGTGTGTAATGCATACCATTTTGGCACGCCCATAACAGTGATTTAATGAGGTGCGCCCTCTTTCGAAATAGTATGACAGCGTGGCTTTTATTTATAGGCCTTCCTTACTTCACTCCAACACACAAAACGGGAAAAAAAAAACAAAGCTTTGGCACCATAAAAATGCAATTAGATGAAATTTATTATGATGTTTTCGCAGGCGTGTTAATTGCAAATATTCATAAATTATACATTTCAATGACGTCACGACAGCTGTCCTAAAATGAATGTAATGACTTATGCAAGCACACACACACACACACACACACACACACATACGTTCACAAGTGCACTCAGCTGTGCGTATGTGTGTGTTGGGGGAAAACAATTTTTAATTAAAAACTCAATTCGCTGTAAAGTTGCCAAACAACTTTCGCTGCCTGCTTGAAAACTTGAGAGCTTCTCAGAATATTTGCAAGCGCCCATCCAGTACCTGTTAATGTTACGTGCAGCCAATTTGAGAACTTGGTTGGCTAAATGTGAAAATAATTGCAACTTAAACCCTCAAAAAAGCAGAAAGAAAAAATAACAAAAAAAAAAGTTTTCTATGCACAAATAGCAAAAGTTCAGCTATCAAATAAACATGAATGCACAATGTGCATGTGTGTATATGTGTGTGAGTGCGTATGTGTGTGCTTGATTTAGTTATGAATTCATTTTTGCTTTATGAACTTTTCATAGCTCTGGCCAATTGGTTTTCTTATGGATGCAACTTTTGGCTTTGTGGTCAAATGAGTTGCCAAAAAGTTAATATGCCCCAGTAGAAAGAAGCACACAGCAAGCCTGACCTTGAAACCATAAGAAAAACAAACTATTAGCTAAAGTATTAATAAAGCAAACGCTGCAACTACACAAAGTCCTGTTAAGTCTATTAAGCATACAAAAAAAGAAGAAAAACAGAAACAACAAAGTGTTTCACGTTAAAGGCGAACTTGTTACAGACAATCTAAAGAGTTTTTTAAGCAGCAAATTTCTTAACTTAAAAAATTATATTTGTTCGGTTTTGTTTTTGTTTCTTCCACACTGGCAACACAATTACTGATTGACAGACAGTATCAAATATTGTTTTGTCCATTCCAGATAAGCAGCAGGCGACAGTTCTCTCTGTCAACAATTTGCCAGATAACCTTACGAGAGACCGAGAGCAAATTGAGTATTATTGAAATGATAACAATACTGAAATATTGCTGGGTTTTCATGCCAAGTTTAGTAGTTCTTAAAACTCTGAGTCAAAATGTTGTTCAGCAAGCAAAATAAACAAATTGCAGTTGGTCTAATTGCACTGGCTGTATCTATGGCCACCTTTGCCATGAACTATGAGTGTAAGCAATAACTGATTAATACAAATACTTTATATATTTTTAATGTGGTATAATATATTTAAAGTGCAGGATTTTCTGGGCGTTGTTCGTGCACTGCAGCTGTTGGCAACTGTGATCCTGCTTGTTGGCATTTTCATTAAGGATATGCATATACATAAGGATAAGTGTCTGCTCATCTGGATGGTTGTGTCCACTTTTCTATTGACCGTATTGTGCTATGTGAGCTTGAACTATTTTTCGTATCATTTGTATCATTCGGAGTTCTTTACGTGGTTGCTGTTCTTCATATTGCAATGGGCAGAAACAGGTAAGTCACTAATAAGACGAACAAATAAAGATTACTCAAAACCAATAATGTATTGCAGCTGTCGTCGCTTACTTGGTATACTATATGTACCTGGAGTACGAAGAGTTGAAACAAAGCAATTCGGCAATAATAACAAACGCTAGTGGAACACAGGAAATCAATGCTGTTTGGGAGACAAAGGAGCAGCCACCTCCATATATTAATCCCACTACAGAGAATGTATCAATCTCAATACAAAACTGATAACTAAATTACAACCATATATACATATATAATAAAGAAAGAGAGAGAGAGCAGAAAAAAGCTTATTGATGAGTGGTAAAAAGCATTTGAAAAGCTGCTTTGGCTAGCATTTATTTTTTAGTTGGCTTCAAGCAGTTTAGCTAAAATGTTGTGGTTAAGCAAGCGAAATAAACTAATAGCAAGTGGCCCAATTGCCATGGTCTTGGCACTGGCCACCTTTGCCATGAATTACCGTTGTAAGGAACCAACACTTAATCACATTTTCACCAAGATAAGATTCTAATCACACTTTTTACATATAGGGCAAGAATATTTAAGTGTTGTGCGTGCGATGCAGTTGGTGGCAACTTTTTCCCTCTGTTTTGGCATCTTCAAGAAGGATGCGCAGCATAAGGATTGGTTTTTGTTCTTCTGGCTCTGCATAACAACGCTTCTATTTGGCGTCTATAATTATTACAATATCCATTTTCTTGTTAACGATGTTTTTGATGATGTCGATTTTGTTACGATTTTGGTGATGTTGCTCGTTCTCCTTCTGCTGTTGGGAGCTACAGGTAAGCCTTTATTTTCTTCAATTAAACACTTACCAACAATCCATTTTTTGCAGCTCTTTTGGCCTACCTGATGTATTGCGTGTATCAAGAGTTCGCCGAATTGAGAAATACCAACCAAATAGGAACAACTCCTATGGTAAACGAATCGCATGGATTTGCAGAGAACAAAGATTCGCCTCCTTCTTATCTAAGCACTGGCAACATGACCGTCTCTGTACATAATTGAGCGATAATCTTGTAGAACAAATAGAAAACACTAATCGATAAATGCCAAATAAAATATGTCTATATACATACGAGCTTTTAATGAAAGAGAGAGAGAGATAAACAAAACGTGTGAGAGAGGGCTTCTAATCGGTTTGTATATATTGTGTATACCTTATCAAGCGTTTAGTTACCTGTGAATCGTTGGATCAGAATGTGGTTATTAAGCAAGCAAATCTTTGTGCAAATCGCCATTGCGATTCTCGTTTTCGGACTGGCATTGGCTACACTCCCGTTGCCTAGTAAGCTCCTAAATAAAATTACAAATGTTTCTTTTCAAATATTATTATTCTTTTCATCAGGTTATCTCGAATCAGAATCAGAGCTGAGAGTGATGCGCGTTCTTCAATTTGCGGCAACTGTTCTGCTTCTCTTTGGCGCACTAAAAGCTCATCCGCAGCACAAGGATAAGTTTTTGTTGTTCTGGATGGTGATCACATTTTTTTGCTTCCTCGCTTTGTGCGGTGCGGGTCTAATAAACTTGCTCAAAAATAGATATTTCTTTTGGGTTATTTTGCCTTGGCTATCGTCAGGTGAGCAACAACAACAACAGCAATTAGTCAATTAATATTGATAAAAATCTCAATTACAGTGGTTGTAGCTCTATCGCTGAACATCATCTACAATCACTATGTAGCATTGACTGTGGGAGCTGAAGAATCCATTACTGAAGTGCTTCAGACAAAGCAGCAAGGTTCGAATGATTCACAGAATCCGCTGAATATAACTATTGTATCTTAGTCTTTAAAACGAATTTTATGTGTTAAATTTGGTAATGCATAGTGCATGTTAATAGAGGTAACAAACTTGCTGGCTAATTTAGTGCAAAATAAAATTGAATCGCAGCAACTGAAAATCGAACAAAGTTGTCGAACATACATGTGTGAACAATAAAGGAACTACAGTTTGGTGCAAAAACTAATTTTGAAATGTGTGGCCCCAAAATGTCAAATGCAACAAAAAGTACCAAGTATCGAATGCAACATGAGCTGCCACAAATTGTTGAAAGTGTATGTTCTCAAATCAATTGCTTCAAATGCAGTTTGCTTAACGTATAAGTGAATAAATATGTATTTGGGCACAATAATTATGCGACTAATCCAAACAGTGAGAGTCAGCTGCTGCTAATTAGATAGAGGCAAGTGGCAAGTGGCAAGAGTGGCCTTGTGGCATCAACTTTATCATCAGCGCAACGCATATCCCCCATGTGATAATTTTAATTAAAAACTGTCTGTTTCCATACGCCTGCCTGACTCGTCTGCCTGCCTGCCTGCCACTTGACGCTCAAAAGTTGCCCCAAAGTTTGTCCAATTTGTTGATGCTCCAATTTGCATTTGGCAAAGCCAACGCCAAAGAGCCGAGACGAGCCGAGCCGAGTCTCAGCCTTAGCCAATGTTGAATTTATGTTATCAAATTAAATTTTTGTACAAATGTGACAAGCGAATTGCATAAATTACTCAAGTCCGAAATTTAATTTGGGCTCAACATTTTTTTCTCTCACATTTTTTTATATATGTTTTTGCATTTAATGCGCTCGTTTGCAAACAAACCAGCTAAATAACTTTTCTAATACAGAACAAAACTCGCGACAAACTGTAAGAGAAGCTGAAAGCCAATTATTCCCGAGAGTACCAAAAAGTTGACGAAACCAAAAAGTGACCCAAGCGAAATATTTCTGAATCAAAATTTTATCCTCAAGCAGTTCGGAGAATTTTAAGATTTACTTATATACACAAAATTTATAAATATAATTAAGTTTCCTTTTATATTTAATGGGCAAATATTTGTGTTCTTTCGCTCTTTTCTCTCTGTAAACAAAGAACAAGAACGCATTAAAAAAAGAATGCGTCACGTTTTATTTTTGGGAGCAATGTGCAAAACAATTACAAACAAATCGAAATAATGTAAACTCTTAACCGAATGGCAGAAAAAGCACAAAAGGAGCTTTTTTAGTGCAATAGCTATATGAATATAATATACCTCTAAATAACTATTTAGCTATTATTGTAAAAAGATAAGAATTTTTTGACACAGCTATAAGCAACTTAAGCTGTGTATAATGATGGAAGAGCTACTTGATTTGTCAAGAATAATTCCATTCATAACTTGTCTGATAATGTTGCTCTTTCTCAATTCTCTCACTTTTTTTAATGTTTCAGTCTTTGTATCTTATTGATATCATTTTTGACTATCTCTTTCTCACGCACCTATTTTAAGCTCTTTTCTTCTCCAACTCATTGCTTCTCAATAGGTTTTTGATCAATTCTCTTGGTACAATTTTGTGCAATGAGACGGCGTCATTTGTTTTGAATATGTCATATCATTGAAACGAAATAAAACGCCATCATTTGAGCACGTATTTGCTTTGGCCAAGGCATTGGGGCATAAAACATTGTATTAAACTGGTATTAAAATCATGACCAAGGCAAAGGCACTGAGAATGAGATGACACAACGCAGGAACAACTCCAAATCGACACAGTAAAATGCCCATTAAAATAATAAGGAGACCCCAATGGCCAACTGGCTGTCCAACTGGCTCCGGTACTAGGCAATGATCACAATGTATGTGTGTGTGTGTGTGTGTGTGTGCTTAAATATGAGCAGCACGTGCCGCAGCCCAACAATGAACGAACTCAACTGAAGCGAATCGTGACCCGGGTCGAGTACTTATGCAAATAATTTACATGCTTAGTTGTTGGTCAGCAGCTCAATAAGCGCCTCGTTTTTGGTCAACCGCATCAAGCTTTAAGCCAACTTAACTTTAACGCTTACTGTGATTAGCTCTTGAGCATCTTGAAGTTGTCAACTTTAACCCATTGACGAATTAGTCACTTTTGGGCTGATGGTTGGCAAGTGCGTGTTTTCAATTAACGACAACTTGAGAAACGTTGAATTAAAGCCTTAAGGAGTTTTCAACAACAGTTAGTTGCCTGTCAGTGTTAAGTTTGATATTGGCCATAAATTATGCAGAAGGCAGCTACCGACCGTTACTTAACGTGGCCAAAACAAGGCTAGCGATTATCTTAATTTATGCACAAGTCCAGTATTCAATGGAAAAGGGGTGGGCAAGTGAGGGGTTAAGTAAAAAGAGGGTCTTAAGTGTATTTTGCAATATTTGCTGTTTGGTAAAATAAATATAAATTGCAAAAACTGTCAAAGTCAAAGGCACAACAGAACAACAACAACAACCAAAAAGGGGGAGAATGCAATGAAAAGCATTCAAAGTCCACAAGCAATTGTTGTTGTTCTTTTTCTTCTGTGTGTATGTGTGTGTAAGTGTGTTGTGTGTGTTGTTTGGCACAATAAAGAAATTTTTATCGCTGCCGCATTTGACATTTGAAGTATGCGCTGCAAAATTTATTGTTGCCCCGTTTGGCTGTTGTTTCAAACACAAAAATAAAAAAATCCCGATAAGCCCCGCTCTAAAAAAAAAAAGCGAAAAACTTTTCCTTTTTGCGCCTTGGAATTTCCAATTTCTGTTTCCCAGCTTTAATACTTCACGCAGTACTCGCTCCCCCCTTTCTACCCCTCTCTCGAAGGCCATTGATTTTCCAGCTACTAAACAAAAAATACAAAACAAAAACAAAGTAAAACACTCAACAATTGGCAAACAAAGGCAAAATTTTGAGTTACGAGTATTTGCCAAGCACTACGCATAGAACGGCCGAGTAGCTGGGGAGAGGGGCTGCCTATTTTACCTGTTGAAAAATAGTTTTCCCATACCAATTTTCTAAATGCACGCCAAACGTCAGAAAGCAACAAATGATGCCGCAGCACAGTAATGTGGCACTGAAGGGAAGTTCGAAGAGGGGGGAGAGAAGTGGTTTAAATAGGGGTGTTTCGGGTGGGTCGGGATTGGAAATGGAAGTGGACACAACTGTCATTGATTGTCACATATTGTGAGTCAAGGGAAAACTTTCTTTTGCTCTCTCTCTCTCTCTCTCTCTCTCTCTCTCTCTCTCGCTATTCAACTCGCTTGACTCTGATTGCTGACGCCATTCCAAGACTGTAATTGTGCGTGTTGCTGCTGTTATTGTTGCTATTGTTGGGTGTGGCAGCAATCAGCTTATAAATATTGCATTGAGCAAAAAAAACAATGCACTCTTTCACCGATGCCGTCAAGTGGTTCAATAATGGAAACGGAACGCGCTGCAAAACAAAAGCTCAGCGCCCTTTTTTTTACTCTTCCCTTCCCCTTTGTTAGTGTCCTTGCCATGACATTTATCGGCAGCAACAATGACACCTGCTGCTGCTGCTGCCTCGGGCACCGAAATCACACACAGTTTCCTTTCCTTGCACATTCGGCCACGTGACGTCAATGCAAATTGAGCGACAATTGCAGCCGTTGCGTATACGCAGTGTGGCCTCTCCCCCACAAAAAAAAACTTGTTTTTCGTTAGCGTTAGCAACTTACGCACCATTTACATAACAATGGACAATGGATGTGTTTCTCCTCCCTGTCCGCTCTACCTGCTGCCTGCAACCCGCGACTTGGCCAAGTTGCGCTAAGTGTGACAATAAATTGCTGTCAAGTTTTATTTATCTATAGCCTGGCCATTTCCTGCGTGCGTTTTCACATCCAGAAACTTTGTTGGGCCCAAGCACAGCAACACGAACAAGAATAAAGAAAAAAATTAACTAAAAAGTGCTCGACTGGATGATACACTACAAAACGGCTAAGATGCATGATTCAGAGTTAAGAGTAACTCAGATATTTAGTGTTATTTGATTTGGGTACAAGTTTTTGAGGGTTGACTGTATGGGAATGCTTTTAGATAAGCAAAGCTCCTAAATATATGCTATAGATAACACAAATGAGCTCTTAGCAATAAAATATGACATTCTTGAACACGACAAAAGATTTTCCCCCTACCTATTCAAATCTCTGCGTTTATATAACTATTTCGAGAGAGAAGGTATCATTATCTTCATCTGCATCTGGTTTTAACCTATCGCGCTCAGCAGCTGTGGTTCAAAAAGCGCTGGCAAGTGAAGCTTTATTACCTTTTTCACTTGTACAAGACAAATACGTTTTTGTCGAGCACTCTCTGTTGTTGTTGTTGTTGCTGTTGTTAGTCACGTTTGTTTTTTCTTCTTTGCTGTAGGGTTCATTGTCTTTTTGACCAGACACAAAAGTGCCAGCCAGCGTCTGGCGCACTTCTATGTGTTTGTGTGTGTGTGTGTGTGTGTGAATCCTTTTACGCGCTTATAAACACGTGTGTGTGCGTGGGTGTATGTGTGTATGTTGAATTTGTATGCCTCGCGTGTGCGTGGCAAACAAATAACACACAAAAGGCCAAAGCCAATGGCAATGCCAATGTGCTCTCCCGTTTTTACTCCGCGACCATCTCTGGGGCATAATTTGCGTTTAATGAATTGTGCAAAAAGATTTTTATTCACTTAGCTGCACACACAAACACACACACACACACACACACACAAAGAATCACACACACGCAGACAAAGCGAGAGTCGGAGAAGAGGGGTGGAGTGTCTGCGCATGGGTAACACACGGGAACATAAGCCGCTTAGCCGTCATTTAAGCCAAGCAAATTGAAATGCTGCGCATGATGTTGGTAAGGTGTGGGGAAGACGGGGGAAAGGGGTCACAGCTCTCGTACATTTTTGACAAACGGCTAATTCCTATTTATTCCCGATTGCTTTTCGATCAATTATTTAGTCATTAAAGGAACGCAGTTTGATCGATGAACTTGCCATTTAAGTGTGTGGAATTCGCTCGTCAATTTTCAGGAATCTCAATTATTGGTGAATTAATTTAATGAACCCAGCTCAGCCTGTGCCAAAAGCCATTAGGGAGAAAAGTTGCCCAAAGTAAAGAGAAACTTAAAGCTTTAAGAATTTTTGCAAGCCAACGTGAAGAGCTCGTTTAGCACTTGAAGCTGTCCATTATTCGCACACACAAGCACACACACACACACACTTACAGCTGTCAGTTCATCATTTCAAGTGCAACAACAACAACAACAACAAGAATACTTAACACCACATCAAGTTAAGATGATAGCCGGCGTGACAACAACACACGCCAACTTTTCAAGATATGCGAACAGTAACAAAAGGCAGCCAAAACACAAAACACAAAACGCATAAATAAAAACAGAAAACCCAAAACGAGAGAGAATGAGACAGACAGTATTTGTGAGTGTTGGACCCAGAGGGGGGGAAGGAAAAGAGTGAGAATGTGAGAGAACGGAAGCTGTAATTTACACAGCCGCTTCTTGTGCGCCTCAAAACGAGAAACGTCACAAACGTTTTGCTGATATCGGCCGCGTTGTTTCCGCCCATTGCATGCCTTTATCAGACGACTTTGGATGTGTGCCCTGCTGCTAAATACCCTGTAAACGACTTTCAAAGAGGTATATTACATATTTAGAACGGGTTGTTCAACACAATCACAATCAATTAAATTAAAGCAAGAAAACACTACCTGCACTTAACAAAAAAGTTGTCGCTGTTTTATTAATACGAAAACTCCGCTTTATAAAATCAAGTTAGTGAAAGTTGTTTTAACTGTTCTCTTGAACCATAAACCAAACTTCTCCCACATAACACTATGTTTACAATTAAGTACTTAATACAGGATATGTTCCTAGTCAATCAGAGTGCGTAAGTAATTCAGTTCTTCTTCTTCTGAGCACATCGATACGCATTTCGATGCCGCTGTTCGATTGTCGCCTTCCGTTGCGGCCCAATCATTTTACGTCCCATAAAACATAAATAGAAATCGATGCTTGGGCCCCCGCGTCCACACTTCCCTTTCCCTTCACTTCCCCTACCCAGGCAGCAAGGCCCTATCCAACCACAAACATTGGCTGTTTCATTGCCACATTTCGATTGTCATTGTTTCGTCTGCCCAGCGACAATTTGAATTACCAGCAGCAGCCAAAAAAACTTGAAGAAGCACAAGGAAAATCTTTGCGAAAGTGGTGTGGGGTATTTGTTGGTGTTGCACTACGCGTATGTCGCACGCGGTATCTGTCTTCTGTCCCTCATCTTTAGTTAGTATGGTTGTTGTTGTTGTTGGGCGGCTGATTGTTGCTGTCCTTGTGTCGGCATTGTAGCGTGCTCCCCAGGGCAACATTTGGCGGTTTTTGCTGCTGGGGAGACGGCGCAAGTCTATAATGCAGCATTATTTTATGTCGAGCCAAGCAATTTATTGAATTTTCTCCATGGCTGCCGTTGCTGCCTTGTTTTTCCTTCTTTTGTCCCGCCTTCACTTTGGGTTTTTTTTTTAGGTTTAGAGTTTGACTTTTTTTTCTGTTTTGGTGAGGGTTGTTTTTTGTGTTGAAGTATTTTATGGCTCTTTTGGCGTACATATCAATAAATTTTTAATACATATGATAAAGTGCGTCAAATGATGATTGAAATTGGGCTTCAATTTCAATGCGAACTCCCTTTCCACCCCCCCTCCTGACCCGTGTTGGGATATCTTTTATAAATGTTGTTGCAACAACTGACTTAAGTTCGGTTGCCATGTTGCCAAAGGTTATTTCATCTTTAGACGAGTGCTCAATGCACTATACTTAAATCACTTTTGCGTCCTCATTCCCCCTCACTTGCTCCCCCTCTCGCCCTGCTATCTTTCAGAGAGTGCTTTGCCATTTGGCATTTTCCATTTGCATGGCCAGCAGAGAAGTGTGATAAGAAAAATGCAATTTTCAGCGCACATGTGACAAAAGTCGAAGCAAAGCGAGGGATTGGCAAGGGGGGAGGAGGGAATGATATGCTGCTACTGTTGCTAAGCAGCTTAGCAACAGCTGAGCAAAGTCTGTCTGTTGGCTGCCTTTTGAAGCAGTGCCCAATTCAATTGGCCCAATCAAATCAATGGCAATTCCACTAAATTTTTGATTTTTTATGCAAATTTAAACGAAATATTTGCATAGAGCAAAGGCAAGGCGAATCGAGGTGGGGAGGGGAGGCGACATCGATTTGAGGCGGATGTCTGTCTGGGTAAATTTAATTGCCCTGTATGTGTGTGTTAGTGTGTGTGTGAATCAACTGAACTCACACACATTTAATTACAACACCGTTGGCAATAATTTATAATACTAATTAAAATTTGGAACACGCACACACATGCTTATATAATCAAGGGTAGAAGACACGCCGCTGGCATTGAAAATTTTCATTTGCATGCAGACAACAATTCACACACACACAGAGACAGTCATGTGTATTTGTGTGTGTGTGTGTGTGTGTGTGTGAGTGCTTGTGACCTTTATCAATCAAATGTTAATTAAGTTTCAAGTCAGGCAAAGGCAGCCAAATGCCAAACCAACCAACAATCTAACCAACAAAACGCTTCTCCCTCACCCCTTCACCGCCCCCTTACAATGTACTCACATTCAACCATTCTAATCAAATATTAAATTGGTTTGCTGCCCCTCCCCCCTCTCCTAAGCCCTTGGCAAGTTTAAGCGTTTCGTCTGCTTAGTTAAAAATTATTGCGTATACGCAACGTGTAATGTCCACATGCCATATAATGGAAAATGCACAAATAAAACGCACATTAAATAAAATTAGGCACTTGCCAGCTTCCTTCGAAGCACACACAAATACACACAAAGCGCAACCGGAAACGGAAATGCTTTGCAGCACGTGTCGTCCGTTTTTTCATCCTCTCACTCTCTCTTTTACTAACTATCCGTATCTGTGACATTGTCTGGGCTTGTTTGTAATGGTTTTTTGGTTAACATGCGCACAGATTGATGCGTGGCCAAAAGTGTACACAGCCGCAAATTGTGGCAATCTCGGTTGCTGTCAACGCACACACACAGACAGACACAGAGCCAGAGACATAGACATGCCCCTGGAGAGATGGCACGTTTTTATACTTTCTATATAACGGCATACAAATGGCCAAAACAGAAGTCGATGCTAGAGGCAGCTCGTCAGCTGTCTGCTTTGACTAACTGTCAGTCTGCAGCTCTAACTGACATTGAGCCATATATATTTTGCATACATTTTGCAGTTTAAGCCTCTGTCTGCACTTTAGTGTAGCCGGCAAGTTGACCACTTTATAAAATCATATTAAAATGCAATAAATTAAATATCAAATTAAATATTGTTGAAGATTACTCAAGTGCTGTCCTGTCCCAGCTGTCCTGTTCTGTCCAACAAAGCAATTTATAGCTTAGAAATTTTTGACAGCAATCATTGCATTATAAATTGATAAAGAATTTTAAGAATTTTTCATTGTCTTATAAAATGCAATGAAATGTAAAAACAATTGTATTACAAATAACAAGAGTTAAGTTAAATAAATATGAAATGCAATTATTGCAAAAATAAAATGCCATTTTGATTAAAAGTCGGTTAAGATTTGTGTTTCACACTCTACTTAGTACATACATATTTTTAAATTGGCATTTATTTATCACGCGTGCGTCAAACCATATTAACGTTTTCCACACGTTTATCCCATATGCCACATGGCGTATACGCAACGTGTCAAATGCAACTGCAACTGCTGTTGCAAAGTGTCAGTCGTCATGAGCAAGGCAAAAGGTCATCTCGCAAGCACCTTGCCGTTTGTACCTTAAGTCACCTTCTTCTTTCTTTCGTGCTTTCACTCTTTTTTTGTAGAATTCACAGTGCTTTCTGTTCACTTTCGAGTAGCGCTTCATGGCAGTTGTAAATGACAGACGTCAGAATGGCAACACAAAAGACAAAGTCTGGCATGTGGATACGGATAGGATGATGCAATGGGATCCTGCGATGTGCCACTGAAGTAATGTCATCCGGCAGCATTGCATTTCGCACACATCAGCGTCACTTTTTGCGAAGCTATCGATTAATCTGGGGAACCGTATTCGACTATGACTAATCAAAAAGTTCAACACAAATAAATAAAAACCCAAAAAAAATAATGAAAAACTATCTGAAAGAAAAATTAAGAATTAATTTAATCGAAAGCAACAACAATAAACAACTTTAACTTGTCAAAGACGGCTTATATTTCAAATTCCGAAGTGGGGATTCTCTAAATTCATGCGACAACGCACGGTGAGGTAATTGCTTGTAAAGCGACTGTGAAAAATGGCATTTAAATTCGGTTTGCAAATGTTGCAAACTGAACTCGTTACTCCCGCGCCTCCCGTGCCCCCTGGGACAGATGTCAGAAATGTTGCAGTTTTTGGCTAGCATCATAAAAAAAAAACGAACAACAAAAGCAGCGAAAGAAAAAAAATGGCAACTGAAATGCAATTTGGTTAAAGCGACATGTTGCCTGCCTGCTGCATATTCAATGCACGTGTTGGCCAATGCCAGTGGGCCAAATGCGTTTGCTGGTTTAACTTAATTTAACCAAAAACGTATTATTTTTTTTTTTATTTGCACCCAAAGAGCAAAAACAAATAAACGTAGAAAAGAACATAAATAAAATAAACGTTGAACAAATCGGAACAAAATAATTGAATTTTCATTTCCGTTTTATGTGTTTACTTCCGCCGCGTTATCAAAGCAGCTAAACATTTCACGATACTGACGGAGAAACTACCCCGACCGACCATAAACAAAAAAAAAACACCTCCTTGAATATGTTTGTAGTATGTGTGTCCCACTTTCATTCTGATTTCGACCTATTTGTATACAAAAGCACTCAATTTTTGGCAGGCTTGCGAAACTTTTTTTAAGTCAATTGTCAAAAAAAGTTTTTAACGTCTTGGGCTGCTGCCACGCCCCGCCTCTAGCATTGTTGCCGCTGCCTGTTTCCGCCGAAATTGAAATATAATTCGGTAAAGTTTTGTGCCGTACGTGGGCCATAAATCAATGGCAGGCAAAAGGCGGCCAACTGAAATTGATTTAAGCCCCAGCGTTGTGTTTGTGGGGCGTGGTTGCCAATCAAATGAGACACACTCTCTGTATATGTGTGTGTAATGTGGTCAGCAACAGAAACCACATGGCGTAAATGAAATGCATCAACTGATTCCACATGTTGACTCCCTGACTATACGAGTAGCAAGCACTCAAGTCACTCGCATAGAAAACGGTAAAAAATACTCCAGCTGCATATGCATCATCGCGAATTTGACTGGCAGTCATTTTGATGTGTGTTTATAAAATTGGCATAAACTGAATATGCAACCTTTACTTCTCACGGGTTGTAAAACTCCCAAGCAACTATCCATAAACATAAAAAAATGTGCATGTGAGTGTATGTGGAACAGAATACCAGAAGATAAGTAATCGCTGAACCGCAAATCGCGAATTTTATGTTACCATCTGCTTTTAACTAAGCGCTTGCAATCACATTCCTCTCTCTCTTTTAGTGTATGTAGTATTTTTTAATTTGAAAAACATGGCTCATCAAATTTCAACCCCTCGTCTCCTGTCTGTTATTTTTGCTTGTTTTGTTGTTTTTGTCACATTTCTGCGAAAGAGTGAGGGATAAGCAGAATACTCGAACTTCAAAACCGTGCTCATTGCTGGTTCATTTTGTGCTCAGCGCGTCACTTGCACATTTAATTAACTTTACGGCACGCTGCACACGTAAAGGGATGAAGGACACTAGGGTTGCAGGGCTGCATGGATTCAAGGGGCCAAAGGAATGCTATTAATTAAATTTTATATATGTATATATATATATATATATGTACATATATAGTTCAGTTAAGTCGCCAAGCCAAAAAGTTTTTGTGTGTGTCAACAATTGGAATATTAACGAACCCACTAATGAGACTTCTTCGAAATACGCGGAACACTTCGTGTGTGTGTCTGAGTGTGTGCTTGTTGGCTACAGAAACTAACTTAAGGGATTATTAACTGTTTACTGTAAGCAAGGACTCAACCTGCCAGATACGAGATCAAAGGCATACGAAATCCGGTCTGGCTGCCACAAATCATGCATTGGCCTGGCAGACAGCTTTAGTCCAATTATTGGCCAACTCTTTGTCTACTACAACTTGCGATGTCTATTTGCTAAATCCGCTCAGGACGTCAATGGATGGAGCTACTACACCAACACATTTAGGACATGGGTCGATCTAATAAATAGCGACAACAAGGCTCGAATCAGTGGCTTAAGAGCTGATGTTCCTTTGATGTGTGCGTGAGCTACTAAAATACATTTTCTTTTCTTTTTTGTTTTGGGTTGCTCGTTAAATAACTATACCAAAGATAAGATCATTATAAACATTTACTATGAGAATTTTCTAAAATGCTTTCTTAAAGTTTGCTTCCAGCACAAAAAAGTAACTAATCTGACTGTTTCAGTCTTTGGGCTCTTATAGTTTCTTGCCAATTCTCGCCTCATTTATATTGATTTCGTCAAACCTTCATCACAACAAGAAAGTCAAACTGCCCTCGCCATAAATTTGATTCAGTTATTAAGCGGTTGCAGACCCGTTTTGAGTTCTTCGTCAAATGAACATATGAAGCATATTAAATATTTAAACCGCTTGTCGTACGCAAATCCAGCAACCGAATCGACTTATATTAAATACACGCCAACAACATTCGCAGCAGATAAGCAGCAGCAGAAAGCAGCAAAAAGCGAGTAACAAGCGAACAAGCGAGCTGTGAGCGATGAGAGATGGGAGATGTGAAGAGAGAGCCAGCGAGCAAACAATGTGCAAATCCCAGTGCAGCAGCTAAGAACGGCAACAGCAGCAACAACAACAATAACAAAGGCAGCCGTGGCAACAGTTGGAGAAGCAGACGCTTCAATTCCAATTCCAATGGTAGTGTGGCAAGTTTGAGTTCTTGAGTTGTGAGTTCCCCTGCCAATCGCTTGGCATTTACATTTAAGCTGATAAGCAAAGTGCTTCCGCCTGCGTGTGTCACTAACCTCACCTCACCTCACCTCATCTTATCACCCCCACCGTGCCGTCTCGTCTCACCTTTGTATTTGTGGTGCGTCAATATGAGAGAATGTCGCAAGTTTTTTCAGTTTTTTTTGTTGTGTATGAAATCGCAAGCGTTGGAGAAATTTACATTTGAGGCACGCACTTTACATTATTAATGCCAGACGCTGAGGGCGGTGCTAACAAAAAATTAGTTGCCAACGGATGTGGCACATAATGTGTGTGTGTGTGTGTGTGTGTGTTTGAATGTTTGTTGGTAAATGTTTCAGCCATTTGGCAAATGTATCGCATTTCGTTTTGTGTGTTTGCACTTTCGCGCATCGCTGAAAATTTTCCAATTTTTGCTGCTAATATTTATTAATCAAGTAATAGCTACACACACATACACACATGTGCGCTTATGAATATATGAGTGGAGCACTTGTGCGTGTTGTTGTTTGATTTTTGCACAAAAATTGATTGGAAATTTATAAGCTAAACTTTTTCACAGCATTTTTGTATTTTTGTTTTGCGGCCTGCACACAGAAAAAAAAAGGAAAGAAAAAACCAAAATCAAAATCACAAAAAACAACAACAAACTTTTGTGTTGTATCTGCTGCCATTCGCAGCACTTGAAAAGGTCGCCACATGTGTGTGTGTGTGTTTGTGAGTTTTAGTATACGTGTGTGTTTGGCTACTGACTTTACTACATACACAAATGTGTGTGTGTTCAGCCATATATATGCATATGCTGAATTACAAGTGGAAACTTTAACGTGCCGAAAAAAACTTGAACAGGATTTTCATAAAAAAATCATTCGATATACTACTATATCAGAGCAGGCTTTTGGCACCCCGACTCTCTCTGTCAAAGCAACACAAACTAAAAACAAATCATTCTACGTACAAGCCTCGTAACGTGCACATCACAAAACTGTAAGTTAAATAAAAAATAATAAAACTCACACACAAATAAATTATTTTTTTACTATATATTCAAATAAATTGTAGAGAAATTCGGAAAACAAAAAGTTTCAAGCTATAAAATATAGTTTAGTTGTGCAAACAAAATTGTCGGTATATATTTTTTTTTTTTTTTGTAAGCACAAGTTGAATTATTTTTTGATAAATTTCTAATATTAAATTTCTTCTTTTACACTTTCGCAGCCCTTTTGACTGGATTTCATTCAAGCAAGACTTCTCAACCAACGTCTGCAAATTGCCTTCAAGCTGCAATCATGAGCCCGATATTAACCAACTTTTTACTCTTGATATGCTGTAAGTATGCAAATATAAATACTGTGTGATGTGTTGCGCACAATTTGATTGCAACACTATTATTTTAATATTGAAATAATCTCTCTTTGTTCTCTTAGTTGGCTGCCTTTTGCTGCCTCACTTTGGACAAACTTTGCGCATCAAACGCTCCAATACCCTAACCAATGTCACCAACAATAGCAACAATACGGAGAATTTGGTAGCTCCTGGCTTAAATGTAGCAGCTCTTGCTGGCGCAACTAAGCCACAAGCAAAGATGGCGAACATCAGTGAGGCTGCGGTTGCCACAGCCACAAATGCAGCTGCTAAGAAAAACCAGGAGCTGTTTGAGGATTTGCAGGGCATTGATTATTTGACTGGACGCAAGCAACAACGCCACAAGCGTCGCCCAAACAATGCTAATGCCTCCAATGTTGCCCCACCGTATGTGTACTATAACAAATTAGTTTCGCCCGATGGCAAGCAGGAGATTAAGGAGTTTCAGCTGCTTGCACCCAATGTTGTAATTGAAAGCATGCAACATGATGTGAACTTTGGAGGACCTGCTGCTGCAGCTGGTGCGGCTGCTGCTGGCGATGTGAGTGGCATGGGTGGAGTGTTGCTACTAAATGCAGATACTAATCCTAGTGGACATATTCGTGGCATGGTCAAGCCCAAGCATCATCGCAAGTCGCACAAGTCTTCGATTTCACTGCCGCCCTTTCTGTTCATGCTGCAGCAGATGTTGCAGCCAAACATAAATGTTGATATGCTAGATTCACCATTGCCAATGCCACGCAGTCGCATTGATCGCCTTGATGCACCACTCTTTCAGTTCATGGACAGCGCTGTGGACAATGCAATGCGCAACAGCAATCGCGGGATGTTTGATCGTGAACGCGAAATCGAACTGAACGATAGGGAAAAAGATGATTTGGTAGTTGAACCAAAGGCAGAAGGTGCTGAACTCAAAAAGAAGGAGAACTCAAAGGAAGTTTTGGATCGCAAGGATGATGAAGTCGTTCTCAGCTGTCCCGTACATCATGAGCATCATGCCAACAACAACGGTGAAATCGTTGATGATGATGTCGTCCTGGTCAACGAGTGTCATATAATCTAATAGGTTACAAGTAGGGTCATAAGGGAATTTAAGTTAGCTAGAGTTTTGGCATGTGTACAAATAAGTGCAAAATTTTAAGGTAGGTTTCCTTTTTGTTCATAGTTTTTTAAATTGTTTAGAGTTTGTTTATGCTTTCAAAGTTATACACCGAACGTAAAAGAAAAATTTACCAAAAATGTTTGGCGGTGCAATGAACTTAAAAAATAAAAATAATTTTCCATTTATTAAATTATTCATTGGGCTTGCAAAGCTAATGCTTGACATTCATGACTTTCGATTGAGTTCGTATTGATTATACAGCTATACAAATTGCAGTTGTAATTCAGGCGTACCTCCAAGTCAAAGTCAAAGCTACCTTCAGAATACTTAATACGAATCGATTGGCGAAAATTGATATGCTGCGTACAGCAAATACAACAACGACAACTAGCAAATAAATTCAGCACACAAACACACGCATACTCAGAGACTGAGGAATAGACAACCACATGTGTGTGCCAGAGGCAAAAGTTTTGCCTGCGGTTGGCTGCTAAATGCTAAGAGCTGCTAATTTCTTATACAATAAAACTAATGTAAATTGCCACTTGACGTTGGTACACATTCACACACACACACACACACACGCACACAGTGTGTGTGAGTTGTGTTCACAATACATGGACATTAAATGGAGCACATAATGTGCTGAAAGTCAGAAAAGCATTGAACAACAAACCGAAGAGAAAAGCTAAAGCTAAAGCAAATGCCATGCGAATGTCATGGGTGCTTTAGCCACAGCATAAATACAAATTTGCTTTACAAATGCATGTCCGGATGGCTGTATGTACGTGTGTGTACGGGTGTGTTTTAGTTGATGTGTGGATGTTGCCTTAAGTGTACATTCAATGTACATAAGTGCATACAAATACTCCAGGGTAAACCATTCTTTACATATATACATTATATATACATATATGAGCTTATATAACTAGCAAACATGCGTGTGTGTATTAGTGTGTGTGTGTGCCTCAAAAGCAGAAAAGTGCAACGCAGCATTCGTAAATTGCGCAGCTGCTCTGCCATTGTCCCTGGGGTGTTAACTGGAGTGTAAATGTGAATGTATGTGCAAGTTTTGCGTGGCTACCCATTTCAATCCACAAACTCTCTTCCCTTTCCGACCCGTCCCTCGAACATCACTCCACCCCTCAGTCATCCGCGGGGCAGCTTCTTAAGCTAAACTAACTCTTGGCCATACATGCGTATTGGCCAATGCATATTTCTACACTTATGATCGGAATATTAAGTATACGTTCACGAGTTTAAACTTTTGTATATGAAGAACTCTCCATCTCAAATCATCTACACTCAGAAAAAAACGTAGTACAAATAAGCATATTCATGATAAATTCAACTATTTTTGAGTATTATTTATTTATTTGAAAAGAATTAAAACATGTAAGGAAGCTATTTTCGGCCATCCAAAAACTATATACATAAGCCTACAAAGCCTACATTTTCATCCCTAGATCAAATATAATATATTAATTGTCTTGTATTTTTATGGCAGCTATGTGATATAGTTGTCCGATCTGGCCGATTTTTACATATCTATCTAGCCACAACGGACAGATGGACGGACAGACGCACAGACGGACATGGCTATACCAACTTAGCTTGCGATGCTGATCAAGAATTTATGTACTTTATGTGGTCGGAAACGCTTCCTTCTATGCGATACACATTCATCACAAAATAAATATTCCCAAGTGTATAAAAATGTTTGTTTTTTATTAAAATTGCAAGAATGTATTTAATGAGTGTATTCAATATAATTATAAAATATAATAAAATAATATTAATATTTAAACTTACCCCTTGTCCATTTGAGTGATTTTAGTAGACACAAAAATATGTGTGTGTGTGTGCAATAAATAATTTATATTTAATAACAATAAACGCTGTTACTATTACACACACGCTTGGTAAAACCTTTACTTGTACTTACACTCACACTTGCGCATTATGTAAAAACGTTCCAAAATTTCACCAAAATCAGCCGAGCTTACTTGAATTTTTGAGAGTCGAGGAGTAAAGCAGTGTTTTAATAGTAGTTCAATTTAAAAATAAAGTTTTCCTTTACTTATACTGACATTCAAGAAATTAGGAATACATACTAAAATTGTTGAGGAGTGGGAGGTGTCTAAATAGTCGTTTATTTTACGTTCGATTTTAACTAATCCAATACGTTAGTTTAAAAAATTTAAAATTAAATCATATTTGTACACATTTTTTTCACCTTGAGTGTAAAAATACAAACCCATATTTATTTACAATTGTAAATAATAAATACAGTTGGTTTAACCAACGTGCCACACACATTGGCTTTGGCACGGAAAATATAAACCAAACGCACACTTTTTCCCACTGGGGATGTGAGTGAACTTTCAATGCTGCTCAAATAAAAAGAGAAAGCTCTTGGTGGGAATGGTGCATTAGCTAGTAAAAAAAATAGTAGGGTTATGATTTCAATGACAGTCACAAGCATTAGCTGAAAATGCATAGAAGTGAGAAGAAAGTCAGAGAGAGCCATTCAAAGGATGTGGCAACAAAGGCAAATGGCATGCTTGTAAATTTGTGGAACGTCCTTGTAATATAATTTGATTAAATTCGCTTTTGAGTGGATGGCAGCAACAAACAAGCATAGTAGTATTTTCAGTGCTCTGCAGCGAGCATAAACAAAATGAAAGTCAGACAAACGAATCGACGACGGCTTTTGTTAATCTTTCTTGTGTTCGCTTTCAAATTTATAGCTTCATTATGAGAAGGAGAGAAAGTCGAGGGGGCTAACCATAAGCAGGCCATCAGACAAAGCGTTACCAAGGATTCTATTGCCATTCGTTTAAGTTGTTGTTGTTATTGCTTCGGTTACTGCTGCCACTGTTGCTGTAACTGTTATGGCTGTCACTTGGCTGCTTGTAATTATGTTTGCCACAAGTTGTTGCCAAAAAAGTTGTTATCTAGATTTCATAGTCAAAAACCATGACGGCGAGCAGCATCAAATTCAATTGAACTGTTGAGTCAGCAGCAGCAACAACAGCTCAACTCAACTCAACTCAACTATATATAGAAAACATTTCAGAAGTCAGCAATGCGCCCCACGCCACATTTTTCTTTAAGTTCATTATAGCTAATTTGCAAGAGCAAGAAAAGTTTTGCGAATTGAACTGCTCAAAGTATCTACGAATGGTTTAACAAAGTGAGAGTTATGGGGAATTCAAAGATGTTAACTTTAAGATGCCAATTTAAATGTGGAAACATGAACTAAACTTAAACTTGATTGCGTATTTGTTGAAAAGAAGTGTTTCTGAATATTTAATCTTCCATTTATCAAAGCACTTTGCTAACACTTTTTTGCTCTCAAGTTTGCAGTTAACTTAAGTGCAATCCATTCACAGATTTTTGATTGCAAAATCGACGCCTTTTCTCTTCAATGGTGTTGGCGATGGTTTGATGATATGAATGTAAGCTATGCAGTACATTTTAATAAATGCTAAAAGTTTGGGAAATACAATTTGAATGGGAAAAAAAATTGTATTATAATATTGAATAATTTTACTTTGAAGGGAGAAGAAAATACTAAACTTAAACTTCTGCAAAAGTTAGATTAATTCTTGTTGGTGTAAATATTTAATAAATATATATATACAGTTTGTGCTTCCAAGACTGTACATATAATCCTAACTGCAGGACTGACTGATGAATAATGTTACCTAAACCTTTCAACGGTTCTTGCTTAAACAACTTCGTACTTAGTAATGAATATATATTTTTTGTGCTACTTGTTTTGCCATGACTGTATATTTTATTAACATCAGTGTTTATTGAAAAGCTTTACATTTTTCAAACGCATATAATTGAGCTCCCAGCACACACCCCTCACCCCACACCCCCAACCTCATGTGCTGTTTTTCGTGCCATTATTTTAACGGCTGTCAGACACACACGACGTATGCGTCATTTCGCATCAGAGTGATGCAAATTTTTTGGCGCATCAACTTCAGTTGCAGAGGCCACCCAGAAACACACACGAACACACACAGAGGCGACAGCTGACAGATGAAAACAAGCAAAAAAAAAAAAAAAAAAACAACAAAATTTGATTGTTGATTATTTTACTTGGCAGCTGAGCAAAGAGGAAAAAATTCAAAAGCATTGCATTGCTGACACTCTGAAATCAATAGCTGGCAATAACAATAACAATAACAAGAGCAGGAACGGAAAAAGCAGCTAAAGTGGCAAGTGCAACTGCAACAGCAGATCAAAGTGGCTTAAATGCGGCACAAGTCTGTTTAAAATTGTCAACAGCAGAGGCGTCGTTGCATGCTACAAATTTATGGTGCATACTACGCCCCGTTGGATTGTTGTGGCTTTTAATTGAGTCATGCCAGTTGCTCAGATTGCTGTTGTTGTTGCTGTTGCTTGTTGGCCAAGTCAAATTTATTTGCAACGCGTTACTACAAAAACCACAAGCGGCTGAGGAATGATGAGGAAATGGGGATTGGGTGAAGCGGGCGCAGAGAGGAAGTTGGGGTAGAGTTAAGGCTAGGCTTGGGGGAAGTTGCAAGTTAGTTGGAGGGAATGCATCGTGTTGCGTGCAACTTTTACAAGTGAAAACTTTGCTGTCAGAGATACTTTATGTGCAAATTTTTGGTTGGGCAAGATACACAATGCAACACACACACTCACACACACATACACACACTTGGTCAGCATTTTGCTGGCTCTGTGGCTGTCAGTTGCCAAGTCATTTGCATGCACATGCAGCACAAATACAAATACCAACGGGGCATGCATGACAAACAACAACAGTAGCAACAATAAGTAAGAATGTTCAAATTGAGAATTGAATGACTAGGAGATACCCTTTAAGCAACTTTATTGAGTAAACTCTTTAAAAACTGACATCAATTGTAAACTGATATTTTTTTACCGACCTATCAAACTTTATGATACCCTTTAATTAAAAAGAGGGTATTGAAACGAGTGAACAACCGAAAATTGCTTTCGCTTGCAACTTGAAACAAAGTGCAACAACAACAAATTGACCGCCTGTTAGCATATAAATCACATAGTAAAAGATAAATTGAAAGCTGTTGTAGCTGCTTGTCCCATGTCCTCGCTGCGGGTGCCACTTTCCCCTCCTTCTCCTCCTCCTGCTTACATCTTTCCACATCTACATTCTGTAAGCTAATGTAATTAACAGACGCATGAGTAATGCAAATGCAACTGCCCCAAAAAATTGCATTGACAAATTCCAGTGCACATTTTTAAAGCTCGAACCTTGAACTGTACACTAGAGTAAACATGAAAACAATTCTAAACAATACAAATGTGATTTTAGAAGCTATACACTGAAATAAACCGCTAAGAAAGCTTTAAATTGGATCTGTTCCTTCTTTTATATTACTTCCATAGAAATCTTTTAAGTTCATACAAGGCTCTATTTCAAAAACAGCATTAATAATAGAAAAAACTATTCCATAAATAAGCCTCTTCTTTTTCATAAGTTTATTTATTTGCTTCCCATTTCGTGTTTGATGTTCTTTGACTTTGAGCTGCTGCCTTTCCAGTTTATTATTTGCATGTGCAAAGCAACAGCTGGAAATAGAAGATTTAAAATGATTGTTGTTCATTCTCTTTCTTTATTGCTGTCAGACTGTCAGTCAGTTTATAAAGGTTCATCCCTACTTGGCCCACATTAAAATGAGAATAATGTCCAGCTATAATACAGATTTCTATGATCCGTCTTAATGACTGCTTGCTTATGAGCATTGTTCATTAGATCTGATTATTATTTATATTTCCACAGTGACTATTAAGCACTTGAGTGCAACCCCTTTTGACTTTTGCTAGGCGACACTTTTATCAGATTTAATGAGCTTTTATTTTCCTACCAACTCCACCTATTTTTTTTCTGTCTCTTTCGCTTAGTTGTACGACAGGTGGCCGGGATACCACGTGGCCAGTTTATCATTTAACTAGCTTCATTGACTATAAGCCCGATTAACAGCAAGTGGATACCACACATAATGCAATGAAACTAAATACCCGCTTAGTGCTCTACACTCCCCCTTCAGCCAACCAAAGAACAATGAAAATATGATTTTTGTGGTCTTGAGTCAAACGAAAGGATTCGCCTTACACACCACTCAATGCTTATGATATATATAACTTTTTTTTAGTGATAATCATTGCTTGGTCTAGTGTTTCAAAATCTTTCAATTTATCTTAAGCTTTTTAAGCGTGTATCTCATGTTTTAGCTTTATTTGTGTACTTTAGCTGAAAGTATTTTATATATTATTTTCTAAGTTAGAACATATTTAAGTTCTCAGTGTATAAGTCAAAGTTCCTGGTCAGACATTATGCTTGTACTTTCTCCTGCTGCTAAAAAAAATAAAAAGAAACGCAAAAGAGTTTAATCTCTCAGCTTGCGTGCCTTGTGCACTTGTGACCCCTGCAGAATTTGTTCAGCTAACCGCACATCAGTTTGGGGGCCAGCTGCTGCTGGTGGTGCATTCCAGAACTTGGCTTATAACATTTAGTGTGCGCTAAGTGCATTTTAATTTGTCTTTCAAACTCAAAGATGCTGCCTCGTTGTGGTCCTTGCAACAAATTTAATTTGTGACCGTGTCCGCAACCCCAACTTAAAGGCCTTGCGACAGGTGATTATCTGCTTGACAGCCAAGTGAGCAGCACTTCATTCTATACAATTATGTCGCGGCTTTTAGCAGATGCCCATTAGTGGGAATTGAGTGAGCGAGAAAATCGACAAATGCAAAGAGAATGAAAGTTCTCACATTAACAAATTTAAAACTTGGAAATTTGATTTGTAAATTTATGTTTACTTTGTTTGAAAGGCGATTGCATTTTGTTATTGTGCCAATTAGAAGCAGCTTGTATCTCTGAAAAGCAACAGACAAAGGAAAACAAGAGCAGAAGAAACAAAGGAGAGAGGGTGATAGAGGAAAAGAAGTGCGGCAAGTTGTGGCAAGTGCATAATTATGCATTCGCTATTGGTCATTTGAAGAAGCGTTCAGAAAAACAGTTTTTTTTTTTTTTTTTGCTTGAACTTAATTAGAGACTAATTGCCAAAAATAGTGACAATAAAAAAAACTAACCTTATATGTAAATGCTTTTCCTTGTTGACAACATTTACTATAGTTAAAACAAATTATCATATGACTTCTCAATTTTTTTTGGTTTTAAGTTGCATCCTTCTTTCATGTGTGTGTTTTAGAAAATGTTACTGTGTTATATACGTATATGCATTTCTTCAGTTTATTGTTAACACATTTAGCTTTAGCTGTCATTTTATTCATTTTTAGTTTTACTTTCTTTGTTTCCTTCTGCTCTTATTGTTTTGTTTTTGTTGTTGTTGTTGTTGGAATGACCATCATGGCCAACATCAGAGCTGCCATTGTTCCATTTTGTTTGAAAAATGCCAAGAATACATAGCCGGAAACAGACATTTGCATATATTGCGGTTGTGCTTGCTGCTCTCGCTTCGCATTGCAATTTATACCCTATGCAGAATGTAGTGAAGAGGGTTTGATAAATATTTAATAAACAGCAGAGGTGAAGCATGGTTGATAAATATGCATAAGCAAAAATTATTTTCTGAAAAAGAAATAAATAAGTAAAGTTTACTTTTATATATCACATGTGGCTTACGTATAAATCTGATTAATACATTCCTTCAATTTAAAATATTGTATAAGAAAAAACTCGAACAGGGTATTGCACAGTCAGGTAATTTACTGCTCTCCTATTTGTTAAAGCTTATAGCTGAAAGTACCAGCATCTATGGCTCAGATTGTTGTTGCTTTAGTTTGCTGCTAGCTGGGTTTTAGCTCTGACTCTGTCCCTGTCTCTGGTCTGGTCAGGACTTTGTGTGTGCATTGGCTGCCGCGGGGCCAGTAAGAAGCGCAAAGTATTTGAAATGTTGTCTTTCATTCCTTGTCAACAGTTTTGGCGATAGCTTATCGCCAAAGTTGTTGACCGTTTCTTGAAAGTGGCCAGTTACACTTACAGTTACAGTTACAAATACTCAGATGCACATGCAGATAAAGATACGGATATAGCAACAGCCACACTTACAGCTACAGATGCAAATAAGTACCGATAATATTATGTTAAAGTGCTTAACGACAGCCAGGTCCTATCCCAACAAAAAGAGCACAGTTGATAAGCCACTGATAACAGGCACATTTGAAACACTCTTATACTTCGAACTAAGAGCGCATCTCTACACAAAGAGAGCAGGCGCAGCAACTGCGACGCTGGCAGCGCTGACAGCAGCAGCACCAACAAACGACCTCAACTTCGTGAACAGAAGACGACAACGTCAACAACGACAACGACGGTGATGATGGCGTCGCTGCTGCAGCTGCTGGTGGTGCTGTTGTCGCTGTGACGTAGTCAGTTGAGTTGCTGCTGCTGCTGCTGCGACGCTGGCTGAGGCAGCATGTTTTTGGGTGCTCTGAGGACGCTTGCTGCTGATAAACACTTTTCGTTTATCATCAGTTTGTCGATGGCACCGCGCGCAACTGGACGTTCTTTCGCTTTCACCGAAACTCTTTCACGTGTGCCCCTCACAACATTTCACTTAACAATTTCTCTGCCTGTGTCTGTTGTGCGTTTTACTGTATGTATTTGACTGTGTGTGAGTGCGTGAGTGCGTGTGTAGTGTTTAAGGGCAAACTTTAAACGGGTTTTTATCAGTGCCGCAATGTGATAAATGAGCCGCGTTGTAAATTTTGCCGGCAATTTCCGCTCAAAAGTAGATGCAAAAAAAAAAAAAAAACAGCGTGCTATAAATTATTTACGAAAATTAGCAAATCATTATACAAATCTCTCTCAAAAGAAAAGAAAAACTTGTGTTTGTGTTTCATGTCCAGTGTGGCAGCAATTAATCATATCAACAGCAAAGCAGTCAACCATAAATGTGAGTAGAAATAAAAAAAAAAACTCAATGAATAAACTCAAAAATACAATTACACTTCAAAAGAGCTATTTCTTTATTTATATTTAAACTCAAATACGAAAAGAAATTTCCTCGTAGCTTAAGTTCTAAGAATATCCTAATTGAAAACCAACTTTTAGGGCATGAGGTAATGACTTTGTAATTGGCATGCCAAACAAGTTAACTGACCTAACACAAAGTACAAAACACTAAATTGGGAAAATGTTGCAGAAACTGGGCAAATTAAATTACCTGGAAGTATGCAAAATTTTGTGTACGAAATATCTGTATTTGGCTAGCAGCAAGTAACAAGAAATAAAGCAAGCTCTAAAACGAATTTATGACAGAAGGGCAGGAGCAGAAAAAATCAGTTAAAAGTGCAAAGGCTGCGTAAAAAGCCGAATGCGACTTGAAAAGTCGAAAATTATGTAAATGCAAAACATTTTTTATGCATGTAAACAATTTTTTGCGCCATTATGCGCCATCAAGTATGCAAAGATATGTTGCCGGGGCCAAAAAAAAAAAAAAATAAAATAAAAGAAAAACAGCCAAGTCACAAGTGAGGCAGTCAGCAGCCCAACCACCCAAACCACCCACCATACAACCACCTGACATGCTTGAAATCCTGTTCCTCAGCGAGATTGTGCAGATTTATGCACGACTGCCGCTGCTACTCAGCTGTCAGCTGGCGCCAAATCAGTTCAAACTCAAAATTGCGTGGAGTCAAAAACTCGAAGAGAGACTTAACCCATACCCAAAGCCATTAGATAGATACAGTTACACTGCTTATGCTCTTGTGATGTAATCGTATTTGCTTTGGCTGTCGCTTTAATTAAATTTAATATGCTATGAGAAAAGTTGCCATCGCTTTCATTTGGCAGCCAAGCGTGCAATATTTAACTTTCGAGTTTTGCATTCAATTCACGCACCAAAACTTGGCAACAAACACCAGCCTCTCATCTCTGGTAACATCTTTAACTGTCTCACAAACACACACACACGCACACACACACATTCGCACACTCTCGCATGCACATACATGATTTTTCGAGGCTGACTTATGCATAGACAAAGTGCCACGTTTTTATTGTAATGCGAAAATCCCTGGCATGCTTTTAGTAGACAAAATATGCGCCTTTGGCACTGAATTGCCAACTGTCCCACAGACCACCCATTACCCCCTTGCCATCACTCTTCTTCTCTTTACACTTGCAAAACAAAACAAGCAACTATATATCCATCATGTTTTTATGGCCATAAAAAATTGGGAAGCTTACACTGTTTTTGTTTAGAATAGTAAAACGAAAAACTTTTAGCAGTATAAATAAAACTGTGAATACAGTATCGATTCAAAGCCATAACTTTATAAGCTTTTAACTCTTAACCTTCGTTGTGTGCTCTTCTCTCAGTGTATTATTTAGCTCGCAGCTGGCGACATTTGTTACTTTTATTTACGCACAAGCCAACGAAAATTGTGTGAAACGAAATAAGATTAACGCACGCTGCCGCACAGGCCAGCTAAAAGTAGTGAACGCTCATAAAACTTATGCCAGCCCCAAAGACCCATCCCAACCCAGATCGAGCTGCAGAAGTGGACCCACAGCTTCGGAAGCAGCATCTTAAAACCGGAACGCTCAAACCCAAAAGTCAACGACGCACACACACGCCGGAGTTGACGGAGTTTCTTATTATATTTTTGGTTTTTTTTTCTTGGTGCTTGCCGGCGGCATTGCCTGAAGGTTGCTAGCCATTCATCATCAAGTGGCGTCTGCTGTCAGGCGTTTTGCCACCCGAAACGTGCAACTTTCTCACTCGCATATTATTATAATGCTGCAAACAATGTTCTAAAAAACAACAACAACAACCACAACGGCAGCAAACTTTCTACACCGTGCCATTTTCGAGAGCTGAGCTCTCTCAGGGGTGTTGCTTGAGTTGATGCTCTGACTGTAATTTGGGGTTTAAACATTTTTATTGCCTACATTTGGGCGCACGCCTTGGGCTTGTGGTTTATGGCCAGCAGCTCCGAAAATGTCAGCTGCGTTTTATGTGTGTGCAGCGACGCTCGTTACGGCATTGCAATGAAGCGACGTGATGTGCTGTGCCATCATTCAAATATTCACACAATTAACATACAACAATTTGCGTATACACAATATTACGCATACGAGATGTATGTAGGAAAAGTGACGGATTTTATTTTAATATTTTATAAAACTTTAGAGCAAAAGTCGTTGCTTTGAATGTATTTAATTGTGCTGTGCAAATTTCAATTACGCGCTTTATGCTTTAATCAACATGATGAATGGAACCAAAATGTAAAATTTATTGCTGTTAAATTTTCCTAAACACGAAGCTTCCACCCTCCGAAGCGAGACTAACTAAATTGAAGCACTCGCGTAGCCGGAAACTTTTAAGCTGCTTATACATATACATACATTAATTAATTTGAGCACAGTGAAGATAACTGAAAGCAGCCCAAAAAATTTCCGTTTTAAATTTAAACACTGCAACGCGCTGCCAAACAAAAATATTGCACAAAAATTAAAAATAAAGCCTGTCTGTATGTCTGCTGCGTGGGGTCCATTAACATTTCATTTAAATTTGAGCCACTTAAATTTTGGCAGCCATTCCGAGAAGAGGAAAATAAATTACAATAAAATGTTTGGAAAATGAAACTGCGGCTGCAGCAGTAAAGTTTAATATTTCCTTTAAAGGAATTATTAAAAATGAGCTGTAATAACAGACAGCGACTGTACAGAGAAAGAGGAAGTAGCAGACCATTAACCTGCAGAGCAGCAAACAGCCAAAAATGTTTAGTCGTAAACATATTAAAAGCTACTTTGCATAAACTTGGGGCACTTCCACACCCGTGCAAAAGATTTCAGCTTGGCGCAATCCCAGCTAACCATTCCCACTTCAATTTTTACCAGCAAGGACAAATGCCCATTTGCAATTTATTGAAAAAGGGAGAAAAGCGAAACAAAACAACAACAACAACAGAAAAAGAGAATAACCAAAACGAAGGCAGGGCAAAAGCAAAAAAATAACCATAAAATAAATGCGACGAGTGACGAGTGACGGGCGGTTGACGTGACGCGTCCTGCTCCCCATCCTGGCTAAAGGACTGGCCTGGCCTGGCTTGGCCGGGGCGCAACATCATCTTTATTAGGCAGGCGAGGCAGGCCGGGCAGGAAGGGCAGGCAGGCGGACTGGTTAAAAGGCTTCATTAAAAACACATTTCGTGCATAAACGTCGACGAGACTTCATTCGAATGCAGCAAAATGTAAAAAATGAAATAACGCAAACAGCCAAAGCAAAGCAAAACAAAGTAAGCAAGAAACAGCAAAAAAAAAAAAATAGGCAGCACACCAAGCACCAAGCGGCGAAATAAAACCCAACTGTGATATTATTTGCATTTGAAAAGCAGCTGTCAGAGCACAGCAAACAAGCGCAAGGGCAAACCAGAAAAGCAGTGCGAACACGACAGCCTATTTGTTGCTATCTCGCTTCAGCTGTATAACTTTAAACCTGGCGATGAGGGTATAGGAGCAAGAAAGAATTAAACGATAGTCACGAAATCATAATAACATATTCTTTTTGATACAATAATAAGTTAAGAACAAAACCCTTTCGAAAAATTCATTTTAAGTATGGAAATGTAATATTTTAAAGTGGTTTCTGTGTTGAATATTGGGAAAACAAAAAAGGTAAAAATGTGCTTGGATTTATCGTATTATTATAATCACTACTGAATATATAATTTTCATTTTAACTGTAAAGCAATAATCTTTTGTTGATAATTTCAAATCAGATTTCGATATTTAAGAATTGCCTTATGTCTTGCGTTCACCAAAACCTGAATTCACGCTTTCTGGTAAAAAGTTTATTTAATTTTCAGCATTTTTCTATAAACTGCATTGAGATATTGCGCTGCTTTATCTTAACTATTTTAAAGCTTAAATCGAGCTCATAAATGTTATTTAGCGTTGTCGCTTGCAAGTCCCTTTAACACATGACACTGGTGTTTCCATAGCTATCACGTTTTGTCTATAATCTCATCACCAATGCACACACACAGAAGCACGCACACACTCGCATGTTGTGTAGCTTAGTTTATCAAAGCGTTTGCCTTATTTATATTTTCGCCTGTCGTTTTTGCGCCGGCAGCTGGCAAAGCGCGACTAAGAAAAATATTTACAATGCAGTCGAGCGATAAAATGAAATGGACACGCCCTACCCCAACCACCCCCTGACCAGTGGCTGCTGTCAACTGGGAGTAGGGTCAAGGATGGAATGAGTGATACGGGGGGTGGTGTGGATTGCATTGATAGGCTGGCCAGAGACACACTTAACTGAAGAGCGCTGAAAGCGCTGTGCATAGATGTGTGTCATAGCTGTTAGAACATAATCAAGTTTCAATTTCAAAACAATTCTCGCAAAGCGCAAAAAACATTTGCCAGTTGCTTTTCGGTCACAAAGAGTGCTCGGAATTTTAAGCACGGCCTGAAGGGTAAAATCAGCAGCAGCAGGGAGTAGGGAGCAGCACTTCACGTATGTGACGACATCGTCAACATTGTCATGTGAGACGTACGGAGGAAGCACAAAAATTAAATGAAAACGAAAACGAAAACACGAACAAGCAAAAAAAGAATGAAAATACACAGCCTGTGAAATGTACACAAAAGGCAGCAGCCGCAGCAGGCCAACAGCCGCCGTCGACGCTGCATTTGACAGCAGAGGCACACACACACATACACACACTCATAAACAGGCAGGAGGCACACATCAAAGCACCGGCTGCACGCATCGATGGCATAGCTGGAGCTGAGGCTGAGAGGCTGTGGCTGCTTTTGCTGGTAGTTCATTATGCCACTAGAACAGTTTAATGTCGTTTAAAGAGTCGCAGCCACAAAACAGCGCGAAACAAAGCCACAAAATGTGGACAGCAACAGCAGGCAGCAGGCAGCAAGAAGGAGAGAGAGAGGGGCAAGGGGCAAAAGGGGTTTCCCCAATGTTACTGAGTACTAGGACATACGGACAATGGCCGTCCCACATTGTTTGACTGTGTTGGTCTTTGTGTGTATTTGTGTATTATAAGCAATTTTCCATTTTCCACATCTTTTTCACTTTCTTTTTTTTATATATGTATTTTCTTCGTTCTGCTTTTTTTTGCAAGTTTTCGCTTTGCGCTTTGTTACACGCTGACAGGCGACTATGAAAGCGAAACGTAATGAAAATGGCAACAAACAAAATAATTGAAATTTGGTTTAGCACAACAACAACAATAATAAGAACATAGAGCTATGAGAAGAAGCAAAAAAAAAAAAAAAAATTGGAGAACGAAAATTTGAAGCGTGTGCTAGCAAATGACAGAACAAAAGCAGATGGCGACAACACACACACACACACACACATACGCACACAAACAGCCAAGAAGAAGATGAGAATTTAAGCCAAGTCGAGAAAGCAAATGAAAAAAAGAAGAAAAATACTGCTGCTCAAGAAATACGCAGACCGAGACGACAATGTGGCCTTATTTTGTGCAGATTTGTCTGTTGATTTTCCTCTCATTTTCCATCCGCTTTTTTTTTTTTTTTTTGATTCCTCGTTTGTTTGTTATTTTGTTCATGTTGCCATTGTCTTTGTTTTTGGTTTTTGGGCTCGGAAAAGTTCTCGGCCATTGCAAATTAAATTTTCCAATTCGCAACGCCCATTCTTAATGTCGCATTCGGCTTTACCTTGACTTCAACTTGGCTTCGTAGTCACCAGGATAAGGATAAACAAGAGCCCACCGCAATGGCAACGACTGACATATTCAATTTTCTAATTTTATGTAATATTACAGTTAAACCGCACACACTCAACGCACGCACCCACACACACACACACATACTCAGAGGCAAGCAAAACTTTGACTAGACCGAAGTTTACATTCTCTAAAAAAGAACTGTTTGTTGGACAGACACAAAACATTTTTTGGGGAATTTTAAAATTCGTTAGCAAATCAATTTCCTTTCAGTCCCAAACTTTTTAACACTGCACAGAAAAAAAAAAGTTAAAAATTCACATTTATTTATGCATTTGAGCTGCGATAAAAGCCAAAAGTTTGCACTTGAATAACCACATTGCTAGCTGCCAGATAGAACTTTAATATCCTATTCTCCGATATTCATGGCCAACCTCATGGTAAAGTTATTGTGCCACAGTGGCAACATTAGCACAATCAACAACAACAGCAGCAGCTTGCAAGCAGTAAATGACAAAATAAATTCGTGAGTTTCGCGTTAAGTTTAGAAAATAAAATGAATATATAAGTAAATCTATAAAGTATTTTAAAATCTTGCTTGCAATTTTAATTCAAAGTTAATTCCGCAGACTTTAAGTTAGTTTTTGTAATGGAGATAATAAACAATAAACTACGCACTTCAGAACAATATACAAAAATACAGTACTCAAAGCAAGGGTATAAGCTCAAAAAAATATATAAAAGAACAAAATAAAACATGTCAAGTGACGCTCTGTAAAATGGAAATCCATTGGATTTGTGGCGATTTGGAAGCTGGGCAGCGAACGTAGCCACAATTTCCATTTCGATTTTCGGGGTTGTTTGCATTTCGTATTTTGTGTTCGTCTCATGCATAATTTAAAATCCGTTGCCTACTTTTAGGGCGCACGTGAGCAACTTTAAGTCCAGTTTGGCCCTGATTCACGCATAATGCGATTGGATGCAAAGATATACATGTATGTGCGTACTGACTGTAAATGTAATTATATGTAATTGATTTGGTTAATTGCACAATTACAATGGCCGAAAACATGTTCCCGCATTACAAATCCCCTAATTGTAGCCGTGGGTAATTGCTTGTATCAATTGCTTCACACACACACAGACTCCACACATTCACACTGTTGCATAGCAACTACGGGTAACTAGCGCAACTTGTCGTCGTTGCTGTTCATGATGACGCTGCTTGTGGGCGGGTCAAAGAAGGGGGCGTAGTGAAGGTGGAAGAGTTGTCTGACAGCACAGCGTGTCCTGCAAAACTACATACATGCAGGTCATGGCGTCTCTTTGTGTGCTCTGCATTTTTCATCGTCAATTTTTGCGTTAAAGCTCTGCGCGTTGTCGTTTCAGTAGCAATAGAAAAAAATTACCGAGATGTGTATATCAAGTAGGGGAACAGAGGATAAAAGAATAACTGTGCTATAAGCGAAAAAAGAGTATTGCAAGTTCCATTATTTACTCCACTCCACTTTATTTATATTTAATTTAGTAAGTGAATAAATTAATCATCATTTATTAACATAATGCTCTATTTGCAACTGTTTAAAAATATAATAAGCTGAAAGAATGCTTTAAAAAACATCAAACGAATGATTTGAATGTCTGGTAATGTTAAATGATTTAAATTACCATTAAAACATTTAATTGGAAATTTTCAGTTTCAACATGTTGTACTTTAACACGCTCATTTCCACTTGGCATAACATTTATTTAAGCAATTCCGTCAAAGCTTTTTAAATGCAACTGATTTTAGTCAGATAAAAGTAAAAAACTAAAACTAAACTCAACTCTCAATGCATCAAAATCAAATAGAGAGACACACATTTAAAAGTGAAGTTTATCGAATGTTTTCTTTGAACTTTGCGTAAAAGGTTTGTTTCAACTAACTTTAAAGTACACCTCGTAGTTTCCAACAAAGATATTTTAAGTTCTTAGTAAAGAGAAATTGAGACAAGCCAAGTGCACACGCTAGCCGCCGTATCAAAAATGCAAAAAGTGTTTTAGTTTTTTTTCATAATTTGTTCGTTTTTTCTTTTATTTTACTTTTACTTTTCTTTTCTTTTTGGTTAATTTGGCAAAGTCTCGAGAGCACCGTGGCTGACCTTGAGCCTGGAAGCCATGTGCCACGCCCACAGCTGCTGTACTGTGCTGTGGTGTGCTGTGCCATCAAACGCAGACTTTTTAATGAAAACGTGTTTGTTTTACCAAAAAGCAACGCTCGTAAATTGCAGCTTACACTCAGACATCAAGCAAGAACAAACATACATATAAATGTTTTCATAAGTATTTATGTGTGTGTTTATAATCAGTATGGTACATTTATCAAATTTTAATGGTGGGCCAACACACACTCACACACACAAATTAACGAAACTAACGCTTGAAAACTTTTTAATAGCTGTCCTCTAGATATAAGAGGTTTTAAATGTTGTTATAACTTTAAGATTTTTTAAACTTAAAGTTTACTCAAACAACTAGCATTAAAACTCTTTAAGTACTTTGATTTCATCATTATAGGACTTTGAACATTAAACAAATAAACTAGCAATAATTTATATAGCATCATATTTTTCCCCAAAAAATTACATTTTTGTTTTGTTTTTGTTTTGTTTTGTGCTTTATGTGTTGTGTGGGGCACAAACTTTTGCATATTTTATGGATGAAACTTTATGGTTTTTATGGCCCGCCAGAAGTACGGCTGATAAACGCAGCCAAACGGAAGCAGCACAAAAAAGTGCAGAGGAGAAAGCAAAAACGAGAACGAAAAACACAAATCGGAATTTATTGCACTAAACAAGTGGCTGCCGGACTCTCACGAATGCTGTGAGAAGTTGGAGCGAGACACTTGCCAGGTAAAACTTTTGAATTCAATGTCAGTGTCAAGCAGGCAACTGCTGTTGTTGTTGTTGTTGTTGTCACGACATCTACAGTTACAGTTACTTTCGACAGCTGCAGCCAGCAGAAGCAGCAGTTGTTGTTTGCCTCGAGGCAAAAGTTTAGCAAAGTTCGTTTGCTTTTAATTGCGCTGGGTAAGACATTTGAGTTAATTATGCGTCGATTTGGGCTGGCAAGTAAACAAATTAATTAAAGAACAAACATGTTGATAATGATGCTAAGCACATACACACACACACACACACATACACCCGCACAACAGCTGGCAAGTGTCGCCTTTTGTCATACCCTGTATTCACTCAGAAATGGCTAACATGTTGCTTCATTATAAATACAGAAGTGTCTTACATACAAATGGATGTCAAGCCTTGTTACATGATATCTTTCAGTATGTCAATGTCTGCCACATGTTTCTTGTTTTATGTTTGAGTTGTTGTTGTTGTTGTTGTTGTTGTTGCTGTTGCTGTTGCTGTTAGTCAAATTGTTGTTGCTGCTGCTGCTGGGCACGCATTAATGTTAATTATTAAGCAAGTGACAATTTGAGTGATTTCGCTTGGGCCAAACGCCATGGCGTTCATCTAATGTCAGCAAACAACATGCGACAAGAAAAACAATCAAAGCGACGTTTGATGCGAAAGAAGAAAAAAATACAACGCCTCCAAACTGCGCAACAGTGTTATATATATACAGTAAGGGACAGCAATTTTTGTCACTGTCACTGTTTCTCTCCCCTCTTCGCCTCCCTCCCTCTCTCCGTGCTATCTGAGCTGTCATTTATTATCTGTTCGGTTTGATATATCGCTACATTCACACTGTCCAGCCGTGACGCGTTTCTTTTAGCCGCAATGTATGTTTACACGCAGCCACATTGGCAATTACACACACAACGAAACAAACACACACACTCGCACTCGCGTTGGTAAGTTAACTTTGCGAATGAATCGTGTGAAATGTCAACACACAGTGACATGGCAAAAGTGGAAATGGTAATTGCGTGTTAATTGCTTTACGCGTTCAAAGTGCTTTTCGCTATACCTATATACAGTTTTTTTCATTGCTGCTCCTCACACACACACACACACACACACACACACACACACACACACACAAATGCAAACAAACATACGCACAGGGCACATTCAGCAGATGAAGCACAACTAATCAATCTGAGGCCAGGGTCGCCCATCGAGCCTCAAAGCCAGCTACAACGGAACAACAACACACACTCGCACAGATTTCCCATTTGCAGGCTGCCAATGAGCGCAGCAATTCCGTTTTAGTCCCGCTGCCTGGCACTTTGAAAATGGCAAGGCTGTTACACGTTGCGTATGAGCAACGCTGCACAGGCAGGTAAAACGTATCCATTCAATTCCCATTCTCATTCATTCACTCTTGAAGCACAACAATGGGAAGGTCGTGCGGCTGCATGGAAAATTGTGTTTGTGGCACAATTGTTTAAACTTTTAATGATAGCTGCGCTGTGAAACAGTTTAACTTTTGCACAAACTATTGCAAAATAAAGGAATTCCGGACTAAGCTTTGAGCGCAATTCAATAACTAACATTTATTTAACTACTTATGGCACGTTTTAGCCTTGCGTGCATTAAAATTCATTTAAGCTATAATTATTGCATTTCCGCTCAAACTTTTGATTGAAACTCTAAAAATGCGTTTGAAAGTTTTTAATGTTGGCATTTTAATGGTTTTTTTTTTTTTATTAGCAAATGCACTAAAAAGCAATTACTTTTACCAGAATAATTGTGTATTTTTCACAAATACAAATTATTAAAATTTGTATTGCCACATTAAAGTGTGTAAACAATTAAAAGCATTAAAATTAATGCTGTAATATGACTTCAGAAGGTTATAAAATAGTTTAAACAAGTAAGAAGGCTCTAGTCGAGATTTCCCGACTAGGAGATACCCCAAACCCCATACTTAACTCGTACAGTCATTGTCTGTATGCATCTGTGACCTAAACTTAAATCTTCGATATCTTTGGTGTTTCTCAACCGATTTCGATGAAATTTTCAGAAAAGTTTTATAGTTACCCATTATTTCCACCCCCAATTTACATTTTCCAAATTCGAGATTTTTTTGTAATCGATTCCATGTGTATATCGGAAACTAGAAACAAACTTGTTCCGCTCATGGTATGGGAGAACTTATATTTATATAACTTATTTTCTACCTAGATCATATCACAAGAGTTGTACTTGTATGGCAGCTATATGATATATTTGTTCGATCTGGCCGAAGTTTACAATGATTTAATTGCAACTTAAGTAAGACTTCGACCAAAGTTTTAGCTCGATAGCTATAAATAGAGGGTATAAAAACACATTAACATTACACTCACACACATTATAAATCTCTTGTTAATTCATTACACCTTGATTTATGATTTAGGTGCATTAACTTTTGAAAGCTTGTTAAGCATTTAAGTCATTCAAACAACAAAGCAGTAAATATTAATAAGCTTATGTTGTCGATTTCCCCTTAAACGTTGTCTGAATCATAGAGTCAATAATGTCAATAATTACCTTGCGTTATGCACCAGCTGGTACTTCTTGAATATTGACATGACTTACACACACACCCAACACCTTTTACAATTGTTGGTGTGTGTCACACCTAAAGGCACTCCAAGTGTCAACATATGTTGCCAAAGAATAAAATAAAAGGAGCTCAATGTTTCATGCTCCTTTCTCCCTGCTCCACTCCTCTAAGCCCATTATGACTGTCAACATGTTTATTATTCACCTGTGCATGAAAAAGGCCAAGTTATTAAAAACTTTGCCACATTGGGAGGGAGAGGCAGGCAGCTGCGTGGCAAGCACTTTTGCAAACAATTGGCAAAAAAATTTTCGCGCACCACCAAAAAATGCAATAAAAGTTGCCTTGAATGCGACGTGTTTGCTTAAGTATTTCGTAGGTAGGCAAGGCAGCTGGAAGTCTGGGGAAAGGGGGCGTGGCGTGGCACAGCAGTTGGCAGCCCGTTGGCTGATTGTGATAAATGCGACAAAGACATGTGTAAAATATGCTTCATGTGCCTTATTATTGCGTTTTATGGCCCATGGGGACTGACACAACAAAAACAAAAGACGAAAACACACACTCACACACACACACACAGAACACACCTGCATGTCATATGGAGCCAAAGGAAATTCCGAAATGTCGAAATGCTAAAATGTCGCCCCGCATTGTTTGTTGTCGAGTTGCCAAGTGTTTAAATATTTGCAGCATTTCAACAATGCCAAAAATGTTTTTAATTATATTTATACTTTATTTTTCATGTGCCTCTGACTTGAGGCTGTGCTTTTAAATTAACGTCTTCATTGCATAGGCCAAAATAAATGCAGAAAAAAAACGCAAATGCAAAAAAATTTATATGTATATGAAAAAAAAAATATGTTGTTCCCAATGGCCGCATAATACATAACAAAAAAAAACGCCGCTCATAATCAAACACAGCATGCCCAAAATTTCCCTAGAGTGAAAAAACAAAACAAAGCAAATGCAAAATATGTATGCTTGTGTGTGTGTGTGTATAAAAACATATTTAAAAGTATATGAAGACATAAGACATGTTTGCATAAGTATAAAAATAAAAGAGGCACAAGAAAATAAAGCAGCCGCATTTTAATAATAGCACAAAAGGCAACACAATGCCAAAGGCAAAAGCACACAGGGAAAGAAATACACAATACAAACACCACAAAAGCACACACATACCACACACACGCACACACATATGCAACTGCTTTGTTGTGTCTAAATTTCGAGAGTCTTTTGCTCAACGGTATCTGGATATTAACACTGGAAACAACAAAACAAACAAATAAAAAAGGATGAAAGTAAATGCTAAATACTTATTCATAATATTATTGCTGAAAAAATCTAGATACAATGCTTAAAAATAATCCAGACGTTTATATAATAATTAATTTAAATTTTAAATCTTTATAAATGTTTGTGTTTAATGTGTCCAAGAGTCTTTGTGCTAATGAATTGATTGAAACGCTCTAAAAAAAAACCAGTTGCTTCACTCCATGAAATGTTGTTTTCTCAGTGTAACTGCCACAAAGTCAACGCACGTTGCTTTCGCCCTTATTGCTAACCCTTTTTTTCTCTCTCTCAGTCTGTGTGTTTGTTCAGCTGGTACATTTGTTGACTGTGTTTTGTGGCATACATATGCTTCCATACGTACGTATAGAATTTAGCAGCGTGCAATTACAAAACCTTCGTCTCCTCCCTACCCTAACTGACCATTTGACGCTGTCTGCTCTGACCAAGCATTATCAATTAAACAAAGTGCACTCTGACCAAATAAGTGAGAAAGAGAAAGAAAGAGAGCGCACTTAATGCAAATAAATGTTGCAATTTACGTTTAAAACGAACTCACACATAGCAAATACACTAGTGTATAGCATGTGGCATGTGGTTGGCTTTATGCACATGCTGCGTATACGCAACGTCAAGTGGCACTTGGCGCGTAATTTCGCTCGTTTTTTATACCGACTAGCACTTAAGGCTGCCATTTCATAAAATAACCATTAAAAGAAACAACTTCAAGTGTGCGAGGGCGTTTCGCGGGACGAAGGGGGAGGGAAGAGTGGTGTTGCTACCACTTAAATTGCATTTTAATTAATTTTTCTTTGCATGTTCTCAGGTAATGCAAATAATTACGCCGACAACGTTAATTGCTTTGCGAGGTAACTGCCAGATAGCATCATCTCTCTCTCCCCTTTCGCCCTTACTCTCTGTCCCTTTCAGTGTGTGTTTACCACAACTTTATGCCCAAAAATTTACTCACTATTTGTGCAACAACTTAAAGTTCAAAACTTTTAACATCTGCATTTCAAATGCCGACCACAAAAACACAATGCAAATGGCCAAGTTGCAGGACCTGACTTTTGACATTTGACATTTGAATTTTGGCATTTGACATTTATGACAGCAAAGTTGCACTTTCAGTGCGAATGGCCAAAATAATATGATTTAAACTGTCGCGTCAAGTGCTCCTCCTCCTCCACCACCGAGAATGCAACAGTTGGACTGGACAGCAAAAACAATAAACAATGGCTAGCCAAGCGTTTGAGCCACTGGCTTCCACTAATTGCCAGCCATGCAAATGTTTGCCAAAATGGCTAAAAAGCACGCAGTTGGCCAAGAAGGCAACCACCACGTTGTCACAACACCGTTTTCGCGTCCGGGCAAATAAACAAACAATTATGAACTGAATGCGACTTTTAACCCTGTTGTTGGGTGTGTGTGTACGTGTGTGCAACAAGAATTAGGCAAACAATACACTCTGAAATTTGTCGACAAGTTAAATACTCTAATGAAAACATCAATTGTTGGGAGAAAGTTAAGGAAAAGTTCTTCTAAGAAATATCCATGTCATTAATTACTTAAAAGCTAAAAATAAATAAATATGTATTATTAAGTTATTGAAATATAACTTGACAAGGAATTGAATTAAAAATATGTGAGTAATTTACTAAAATTATTGGCATTATTTTATTAATGTTTATTTGTACGTAAATTTGTTTATATAAAGCTTAATGTTTTCAATCAAGTATTTAAACAGGCTTTCTTTGCTATTAGCCAAATATTTGTGTTCGAAGTCTTTTGAAGTTTAAAGCTTATTGCTTATTCAAACAAATTCAATAGTTACATAGTAAGCAAATACTAAATAAATAATATTTAATGGATTTAAGTACTTATAAATTGTTAGTTTTTTTTTGTTTGGTAAGCAAATGTAAAATATATAGTTAAAATTAATTTTACTCTGAGATTGGCATTATATTAATGATATAAATTAAATGCAGCTTTTGACTTACAACGAACACACTTATTAAGCATAGTTAATACTTACTATTAAGAAACAAAAATATACATGTTTAATGCTAGTTAAGCTTAAGCTTACATAAAATACCTAATATTTTTATCTGCTTAGCAATCAGCTTAACTTGTATCCCAATAAATGGTAGATATATTTAATTAGCTGCTAAATTCACATATTCCACACACACACACACACACATATGTGTACAATATCCCTAGTTATTGCACACAATCATGCTAACTAGCCGATGATGCCCTTTTTAGGCCAAAGTGTAGTGAGCAACACAAATGACGACGAGGCTGTTGGGGCCAACACGGCGTATGAGTATGAGTGTTGTGTCTCCTCTACATTTGTTTTGTTAGGGTTTGCTTGGCTTTATTTTTCTGCCCCCCTCCCTTCCGCCACCACCCCAAAAAGCGCTGACGGGCAGGTAAACAACAAGAGCCGCAACGCAGCGCAGCTAAGGCAAACACGTGTGCTAAGCCAGCGACTTAAAGTGCGTAAATGAGCAAATCACACACACAGGCATACACGTAAATATATATGTATAGACAGGAAGAAGAACAGGCAAACAGAGCAAACAGCAAGCAGACACAACGGTATAGTGTGGCGCCTATTATGCGTATACTTAACATTTATTTCACAGCCAGACAGTGAGCCCTTTGGGCGTATGAGTGGCAGCTCATAGACAGCACTGAAGCTGTATACCTATAGATATATATGTATTAGTAACTATATATATATATACGCCATGGAACGTAGCATAAATCTCATCGTGCATTCATCAATGTCAAGCCACAAGTTTGCTTTTCATTTGTTATGGCTTCACTCGGCTGTTTGTATATGCGCTGCACACACACAAACTAGCACATACACAAGCGAGGGCTGTTTATAACAAAATAAATTACAATTTATCGCCAAGACATTGACTAAAGCTGTTCAAACAGCCCACGCGAGTAACTGCCACTTAGTAGGCCAGTAAATGTTTTTCCATTCACATATTCAGGCTTTCTCTCTTTAAGGTTTGTTTGTGTGTGTGTTTGTGATTTCCTTGAACTTGCCAACACTGATAGGTGAGTGTGTGCGATTGATTTGCATATGCTGACTGCATTTCACATGCCATTCCACACTCACTCAAACAAATGTCCGCTCTTAAAACTCCCAAGGTTCTTTCCCATTGGCAATGGCCATGGCCATGACTGTGGCCATAAAACGACAATTGCAGCGATACTGTTCATAAACTTTAAGTGTAGCTAAAGGCGGCAGCAACCACAGCCGGTAACAAACAAACAGCACAGCAGACAACTAAATGACTCAGCAACTACCCCTGAAATCTCATATTGATAAATATTAAAACATAATTACAATTTAATGAGTTTTTTATTGTGCTAAGTATAAATGGAAGGCAACTGGTTTTATAGCTTTATTTTTAGTGATTTTCAATGTGAACGTATTAATTTTTAATTAAAAATTAAGCTACTTGTTAAAATGGATCCAATTTGTTTAAGGTTTAATAAGATAGAAGATATCGATGATATTTGTATTTTAACATATTTAAACATTTATTGGCTGGACAGAAATCGTTAGAATATTTAGCTATTTAGTATCTTATTCTTAGCAAATTTTGTTTAAAGTTAAAGCTTGAATTGAGTGTAAATAAAATTGAGTTTTTCAGTACGACAGACAGATAACATATTTGGCAACATCTTTATATAATTGAATATACCACAAGATCAAGCGTTAGACAGACAGTTCAAAATCGCTGTTGACAATTGGAAGGCCAAAGCGCAAGTCAATTTCATTTAATAGCCAGCGACCGCAAAACGATGCTGCAGTTAAACTTGTCAGCCAAACATGGCGACTAGGCGACAAATTTGGCGAACAGGGGGAGCTAGGCAGGGAAGGGGAATGAATTGCAGCAACTAATTTCGCTGGCTGCAAGTTTTTCGGGGATTTTACGAGCAACGGGCGCCAGCGATGGCGTCGTCAACTCGAGAGCGCACATTAAGTAAATAATGCGAAAATAAAATAGAGAAGAGCAGGGACACTGGGAAGGCAGGGGACAGATTGAGCCGAGTTAGGTCGTGGGCTCTGAGTTTAATATTTGATGTTTTCTTCGTCGTATGCTCATCGATTTTTAGCTTGGCGAATTGCCCAGACAAGAAACACATGAGAAGGTGCCATACCGTGGCCAAAACAGTTGAATTTGCTTAAAGATTGTCAATTGAAACGCGATACGATTTAACAGTTTCCGTTTTTTCAATTGGCATTGAATGCAAATGAGAGAAGCTAAAGATTTTTTGTTGCTGTTGGCATTTGGGGCACCTCGGACCAAGGCAGATTTCAATTGGTACGTTCAAAGCTAACAAACTGCAAAATAGCCGGAAGCGCAATTCACTCGAGTCATTTGGGTTTTCCTGTCGCTGAAACTTTTAAAAAAAAAAAAAAAAACACAGGCGAATGAAGAGCCAAAAATAAAAAAGCATAACAAGCAACACAGCAAATCACTTGTAAACACTTGAGGAAAAAGCACACAGAGAGGAAGAAAGAGAGCGAGAGAGACAGAGAGAGAGAGGGAGCGAAGCCAAACACAAATCAAAAGATAAACGCCAGCCGGATGTGGAGGCTGTGTGTGCACGATGGCAGCCATTTAAGCCGCTGCCCGGCGGCCATTTCAAAAGCGACAGACAGACAGACAGAAACGTATAAAGATGAAAAATTGAATGCGTAGCTCACAATTGAACGAGAAGCAGCTTGCGTAAATAAAGTGCAAATTTGCAAAAAGAGACGGAGTGACAGACAAATGAGCGGACACTTGGGATGACAAGTGCCGGACATGATCGAACATTGGACAAAGCTGCTAAGTGGTTGCTTTTGTTGCTGCATCTGCTCGAACAGCACCCTAATATGTTAGTGTCAAACATGTACCGCAAAGGCTCCCAAGAGGCGCCCCTCCACTGTGCCACGCCCATCTCACTCAACAACTTGCGCATATACAAATCTTCAATAGAAAATTGAATATTTAGAGAGCAGAAAAAAGAAAACAGAAAAGTTCCTTTTTCTTTTAGACAACTTTATAGATGTTGCAAAAGTTTTTCATACCCTCTGAGCATTAAAAACAACCTAGAAGGGTATGATAAAATAATAACAAAGGTTAGTTGATAATTTCATAAGACTATGATATCGATAATAATTGATTTTTAAGCTTACAGAAATGATTTTAACCTATAAGTATTAAAATAAAATTTAAAGTATCTTAAACCATTCGCAAATAAAGTTTTCCAATTACAGGGTATCTCAATGTCCCTGGCGACTCTCAACTTGCAGCCCGCCCACTTGTTGTTGCTGTTGTTTTTTTGCCTTTAAATGTCCATAAAAGTTTGATGCCATGGTAATAATATTCACTCGGCGAGCCAGTAACAAGCCCTTGGGGAAGGGAATATAAGCATGAGGGGGGGTAAGAAGAGGGGCCAGCTTAATCTGTTGGTTTGCTATGCGCCATAATGATTATTTGTTGGCCAATCGAGTTGATGGAGATGTGACTGGAGAGGGGCAGCAGGGGAGGACAGCTTGTTGATTAAATTTTCAACATATTTGGCGCAGAGCAAAACTTAATTAAATACATTAAAAGCTGATTAATAACAATATTAAAACCAAACATTGCGACGGCTGCCTGCCAGCCTGCGTCATGCTGAAAAATTTCCTCATTAATATTAACAACTTCATTTAAGCCCCGGCGACGCTTTTCGGCCCGATTATTTTTGCAATTATGCAAAGTATCTGCTAGTTGTTGTTGCTGTTGCTGTTGTTTTTGTTGTTCACTGTTCAGTGCTGTTGTCAATGCGTGCACAAAGTTAAATATTAATAAATATTTAATCAAAGCGACAGCCACACAACATTTGCAAAGTCCATCAACTTGTGAATAGCTGGACAAAGCGGTCAAAACCCGAAACTTGAGCTGTTTTTCCTGCTGCTGCTGAATAACCCATTACTTGGGTTTGCTCTAACAAGGGCAACATGTTGAAAGAATTTTTGAGGAACTTACGGAATTTTTAATAGCCATGTTCCCTTAAACAAGCTTTTTTGGCAAGAATTTAGAAAAGTTTTGGATAAGAAAAATTTATGCGAAAATGTAACGGAATGTAATTTTATCAATTTAATCAACATACAATTAAAAATAATAATATTTATAACATTTTTAAAGAATTTGTTCTTACTTAAATTTTTAATATGTATATAAAAATAAGTACTTGAGAATTTTTTTGTTGGATTTGTTAGCTTTAAGTTACTTTAAAACGTAAGAAAAAACATCAGAGTAACTCGCATTCAAATTATTTTGATATTCCTTTTAGTTGAGATTTAATATAGAACCAAATACACCTTATACAGCTAATGCCCAACAAAATACTCTAATCACAGACATTTCACATCAATTTAAATATAACAAATAAGAAAGAAATATCTGCACATCAAATATATATTTTTATAAAAGACACATCTCACACCTGCTTAAAGTCATTACATTCGAAGAATTTGCAGATTTAATTTAAGTCACGTCATTACATAACATTTGGCCAAACAATTTTCTCGTCTCGTCGCATTTAACAGGCTAAACGCCAAATGCAGGTTGCCTGGCAATTTTCAAAGGCAGTCTCAAGAATAAAAAATGAAGAAAAAAAAATAACGTTATTTCATTCACATCGATCGAATGCCTGGCGGCAGCTTTTAGCCTCCTTTTACATACCTCCCGCTGACTGCTGAGCTGTCGCCACGTGTTTGTAGCTCACGTTTATTTGCATGAGAAAGAAATCACGTCGCACACATGGCAAAAACAGTCAGACAGTCAGACAGACAGTCAGACGGACAGAGAGCAATCTTTTTGGGCTGACTCGCATTGTAGCTAAATTGTGCGCAAGAGCATAAAATCATCTTTGCATGAGAGTACACATACCATCAGCAGGCACTGTTTATGCATTCCTGAGCCAGCTTTAAGAGCAACTTTAATTGCTAGCACAGCGTGAGGTAGGGTAGGGCGGGGCAGGGCAGGGTGTATCAGAGCTTACATTTGGCCTGTGACTAATTGATTGAGCGCTGCAAAAGTGGCCCAACAGCAAGCTCACTCACCTCCCTTTCCTTCTTGCCGCTTCACTGCTCATGCATAATGCATAAGAGAGACAACAACAACAACAACAACAACAAAAACAACAACAGCAATAACAGTGAGTACTAAAAATTTACGGTGCTGCATTACCTGCAGCTATCTAGCAGCTACAAGAAGAGTCTGTCGGCGACTGAGACACGTCGTCGGCAAGTGACAACAAACAGTTGGGTGGGGGGGGGCAGGGGTAGGGGTGGTGTTGTGCAAAAAGCATGTCAAGTTGTGGCATATAAAATTTATGCGCGCCTCGCAAATGTTGTGCGAGTCTTGCGAGCCAAAAAGGGCTGCGCACACGCACACGGCTCATAAATTTTTATTGTGTGGTAAAGATGGCCGAAACCAACGCCATGCCCTCCCCATGGACCATCAACTCCCCCCCAACTCCCCTGTCCGCCAGATCTTTGCTTATGCGTGCGGTCTGCGCAAAAAGCAAACAAAAGGCGAAACCTAGTAGCTCGCTGACGGGGGCCTGAGTTGGCTGTCCAAAGTAATGAAGCAAAGTGCGTTCACCAGCCAACATTCGACGCCAAATGAACTGACCCGCAGAGAGGGAGAGTAGGAGCCCGTCCAGAACAGATAGAGTAGAGCGAATGCAGCGCGAAAGTTGCCTAGGAAACTGAGGGATGAAGGGATGGAGAGGTTGGAGGCTGTGTGGAAAATAAATTCATTTCAGTGTCTCGCTGACGTATGGACGACGGATGCCTTGGCCTAGACGGGCACACAGGAAGTGTTATTTAAATGCAGGATATTGCATGCGGAAATTTATTATCATGTGGCATGACATTCAAGAAAGCGCACATACACATACATATACAAGTACCATAGACTCTTACATACATATATATAAAATGAGAGCCTGGTCGAGTACATATACACATATAAAAGTATGTACATATATGCTCCCTTTCTCTAGTGCTGTTGAGCATGCGAAATTCTGAAATGTAATTAAAAGGCAACAATTTTCTTTACTCACACTCGCGTTTACATATATACATATATTGTAAAGAATTGTAAAGAAGTTTAATTGAATTTTCTGCGCATAAATTAAAGAATTTGCGCTCCTTATCATTTTATAAATTTTACATGCAGCACTTTAATGAAAAGTTTTTAATTACTTTAAATATTTTAACTTTTTGATGCGATTTTTGTTACCGATCAACGAATTATTACTATTCCCATAAATTTGTATGCTTATATGAAAACAAATGTGAAAAACAAATTCGTAACAATCTATTGCCATTTATTACTTTTACAGGGAATAAATTTATTTTGTTGGGACTTTAAACGAATTACTATTGCAACTAATTCTCACTTTGTTCAATATTTGCTATTTTATTTGAGACTTATAACATTTCGACTATTTCATTTTTACACAACAGCAACAACAACAACAACAACAAGAGTTGCACATTTTATACAGCTTTTGCATATTTTGTTGCACTGATTTTTTCTGTGCTTTATTTATTTTTGAGCTGCGTTTGAATTGCGATATAAGCTGGCATTTAAATATTTGCAAAAATGCATTTATTTCTTTTGCAATGTTCAAGCATTTATTTACATTGTTTTACATGGCATTGAACAGACAGAGAAACTGAGAATTTGATGGACAGACAGTTGAATGAATGTATAGAGGAAAGAGAAAAGTGGTAAGGGGTGGGAATGTGGCACTTGTTTACAGTGTGCATAATTTGTTGCTGTGGTCAGAAATTGTCGATTGCATTATTATTGAATAATTGAACAAAAAACCGCAGGCAATCGAATATTAATGAGCAATTAGGTTCAAAAAAGCAAATAAATGGCAACAATGTATTGTACAAAAAAAGCGAACTCAACTAAACTAAACTAATTACAAATGCAGTGTGTGCCTCGCTGCGTATGCGTTATATTTATTGGCCCAAGTACAGAGGAATGGCATAGAAAGTTGGCTGGCTGCCGGCTCAGGCGCAAAAGTTATAAATTATTTGCAGTAGACTGATTGGCAAAAGCAATTGCAAGCTGGCAAAAAAGAAAAACAATGCCTGCCAGCAACAACAACAACAAAAACAATAATAACAAGGCGCTGGCTGGCAAACTGAAGCTGTACACAAATAACAGCTGCAACCGCAAAACCAGCAGCTAAAACAACAAGAAGAACAACAACGATGGGAAATAGAAATAGTCAGGCCAATGAAAGGCTTTGCCAGGACATGGCAACAAGGCGCAAACACTCGAGTGCAAAGATAGAGAAAAATGGCGCATGAAATGAAGCGGAAATGGCGCAAAAAGGAACCCAGCTATCACACCACGCACACAAACACACACACACACACTTATTGCCGATGCACAAATATTGCTAGAATGGGTGAAAGAAGAGAAAGGGGGAGCGGGAAAAGGGCAGCCACTTACAGGGCTGAACTAATATGTACATTAGTATCTTTGAATGCATGTGAACAACTGATAAATGTCTGGTCATGTTTGCCTTTGCCCATTTATAAATGTACTATGTGTGTGTGTGTGCGTTTGTATTTGTGGCTGCCTAAGCGCCAGTGAATGAAATCGAGCGTCGAATGAAAAATGCATGCCATTTATTTTATTTTATTTCAGTTTAGTTTAGTTTAGTTTAGTTTAGTTAGGGGTTTTCACTCACTCTCTTTGTGGCGCAAACAGCTGGCATTGAAATTGCAAACAAAAAGCATCGTTTTTGTAAAAGCTTTTCAGAGTGCACTTTCCATAGGCCAAACAAAACATATGTGTATTATAAATATTTTGCTTAGGCAGCGCTTTGAAATACCATTCTAATAAGCTAAGCTTTGAAGGCTTTTTTGTGGTTTTTTTGCAGTTGCTGCAAAGTCGAATTGATTATGAATAAAAAAAAAAGAAATTTGAATAAGTCAATGCTATAAAAGGTATGAAATATATTTGAAAGCCCTAAAGAAAAGATTTGGTTCCTTGAAAGCCAATTAAAATATATAGGCTTCGGATTCTTCACTTAGAAAAAAAAAAACAAGTTAAAAGGCACTAGTCGAGTTTTTCCGACTAGGAGATACCCCAATCGAGGAGTAGAGCAGTGTCTTAGAGACAAAAAAAACATGAGATTTAAAAACTCAAATGAACTTCACTTTACATATTCAGTATTAAACAATCATTAAGTAAAACTTATTAATGAATTAAGCTGTTGAAAAAAAAATGCAATACTCTTAAATAAAATTCTTGTACAAACAATTAAATTAAGTTTATATTGCAACAAGCAACTGAGCCAAAGCTAATGTATGCGTACCTTAAAGGCCAAGCTGCATAAATATGCGATAAGTTGGCTATAAAAAGATACAAACACACACATACACACACACATGGAAGTCTATATCTATGCACATGCATAATGCAGACTGTATATGCCAGAGGCTCTGTGGTTGCTATACTACTTACTAGCCAACCGCAACAAGTGCACTCTTCAGCGGCTGCTGACAAACTGCTACATAGCCACATACACAAATACTAATATACACCAACACACACATACACGCACATATAAAATGACACGTAGACAGGTGTGCATTTAAACGACATGTGTCGTCTTCACACTCAAATGCACTTCAAACGCGCGCCTCGCACGTTGGCCAGCTGCCCCACAGCCAGCCCACAGAAAACCTACAATCCTTTCCCTTACCCCTACCCCCCCAGCCCCTTTTGTAACTATCGCACACAGCGCCGCTGTGCTACCTTGAACACTCATGGCTGACATAAACTTCCGCATTAAATCGACTTTGAACTTGAAAATGTTGGTTACACACACTCACACACAGACACGCTGAGCTTCACATGTAAACAATATATAGTTAAGTTTCCGCCGTAGTTGTTGCTGTTCTCGCTCTCGTTCTCGTCGTCATTTGAAGGTTAGAACGTTCAGCTGGAATTTGCCATCAATGCAATTTGCTATTAATATTTAAATATGCAAAATTATTACAGCACATATTTTGCAGCTGTTTTCTATGCTGCTGCTCCTGCTTTCCTGTGCTACTTTCTGAACGTGTCTAAGCGAGTTGAAAATCCGAAAGCCCTGAAAAGTATGAAACGTTTCCGCACTCCGTGCCTTGCCTTGTTAACTAGCAGAAGAGATGCATAATAGAAGAGAAGCTACTCAGAAAGCGAATACGATTGCCAATCAACTCAGGCTTGCCGCTTGCATACGAGAATACAGCGGCAAGCAAGTGAGCAGGAAAGAGCGGAAATGGTGGGGAACTTAGTGTGTGTGTGTGTGTGTGTGTGTGTGTTCGCTAGAAAAGGTAAATAGCACTAAGCTCACTTGTTGTGTGCATGTCAGCTAGCAGCTAATGCTAACTTTTAATGAGCTTCATGCAAACTGAATCTCTGGGAATCTACATCTGCATCTGTTTCTGCTTTGTAGCTGTTGTGTGTATCTAGGTGTGTGTGCGTTTCCTGTACTTAGCATTTGAGCTGGGTAATTAACATTGCACACAGTTTGGCGACGCACAGACTAAACAAATCCAATTGCAACAAGCGCACGAAACTTGCATGTTAACTAAGCGATAAACAGTGCATATTAAAAAGTTGGTCCTTGAAGCAACATATCTATTAATTGCTTAGAAGCAAAGCTATCAAGTTAACCAGTTAAATACAAATATTTATTTGGATTATTCACTTAATTAAGCAAGACTTTGATTTTTAACCGTTCTATGCGATTCGCACGAAGTCAAGTAAGAGTTAAGGTTTTGTGGTGAAGCAATTTATTTCTGTTCCGCATTATTTGGACTTTTCGTTCCCTATCTTTATTGGTGCTCACTTCATAATCTATTCTTTCATCACTTCCTATCTTCCATTTTCTTTCAACGCTTGCTAAACTATTTCTCTATTAGTTCATTCAACATAATTACTTTCTGTTAATCAAAAGCCAATTCAAATACAAAAGTATCGCACATTTTAATTGCCTTAGTAAAGCTTGCAACGCAGAACCCTTCATCAATGCAGATCCCATAAATCTTTTGGGGCTATACAATCTATGTGATTTTTATAGAGAGTGTAAATGAGTGAGGGTGCAAAATAAACAGAGCGCTTTTCTTGCCACAGTCAATGTGAACCATAAACTATGCAATAGACGGCACTCGGCACTTGGTATTACGCATGCAACATTCTCGCGACGCGTTAATGGCACCGCAATGTACGTATGTACATATGTACGTATACTTACTATATAAGTATTATATACGATAGTTACAGTTACACACACAACGAACATGCGATGACATTTTACTACGCTGCGCAGCTTTGGGTTCTATTTTATTTTCTCTCTCTCGCATTTTTTTTCCTCTTATTTTTTTATGCGTTTTAAATTTATTTCGTTGCCGTTGCTGCCTCTAGCAATGGCGCCTGTCGCACGCACGCAAACTTCCGGCCGCACACACATAAACTGAGATGTCCCAGCACACACACACACAAACACACACGCAGTTACATACATGATGGGGGCATGCTGGCAGCTTCTACAAAGAAATGAAAACAACTTGCGTGCCAGTCTTCATTTTTATTTATCGTGCAAAGTGATTGTGTGTAATTGCAAAAATTGCGTTAAATTATTTAACAAGCGACTCTGCGAGTAGAATAAATGGTAGACAGAGAGGAAGCGGGGGGACAGCAGAGTTGCCACAATATTCAAATTCACAATATTCATTTACACTTTACGCACATTGTGCAGGAAATTGATATATGCAATAAATTCGTGGGCTTTCGGAGGAGGAAATTATTCCCCAGCATCGAATTGCAAAAATATTGGCAAACATTTTGAAACTCAGTTGCAAACACAAATTTATGTTCTAATTGAATTTTCATTGCAGCTGCGTAAATGAATGTGGTTTAATGTGGGGCATTGTGCCCCCAAGAACAAACAAACATGAAGAGAGAAAACACTGACAACAGCAATAAAACAACAACAACAATAGCAACAACAATAGCGGACTGAAGCCATGTCGCAAGCGGAAGTAAAATTCACTTTGAGGATATGAAAATAGCGCATAAACGACCCCATAACACACATAAGAACAAACGGAAGAGCTTAAAAGGAGTACAAAAGTAAAGGAGGAACAACAATAACTACAGGCAGCCTGGCAACAACAACAATCAGCACAACCAGCAACAACATCAACAACAAAAAACACTGCCAGCCAAACAACAACAACAACGATACCATAAGAAAGTGAAAGCCGAAACTGTAAACGTCGCTCTCAGTGTAAACACTCAAAAGCTCGTTAAGAGAATACATCCTGCCTGTGTTCCAGTGTGTGTATGAGTGTGTGTGTGTGCGGTGTGTGAGTGTGTCACCATGTACCGACGTCAACGACGACGCCTGAGTAGCTCCATCTCTGCCCGCCTTTGCCCGGCCATTGCCATCGCCATTGCCATTGCCATTGCATAGTCGCGCTTCCGTTTCCGTCTACGCTCACTCGCCTCATTTCCGCTGCGGCTGCAATTAAGCGAACTACCCTTAATCCCACCAAAAAAAAAACAACAATAACAACAACAATGGCGCGCGAGACCAACTTTAACGGTAGGTTACACCAAAACTAAGTATAAACTTAATTTATTATTCTAAGAAAATACTCATACTTTGTGCATGTAAGAAGTTTATAAGCTTAAAACAAAGTTAATAAACAAAATCAAGTCAGTTTAAAATTTCGCAGAGATTTTTAATATTTTCTGTCCATAATTAACTTTTAATTTATATTCAAATATATATATTTTGTTAATGAAAAACAATTCTGAAATTGAAATTAAAGCACCTGATAAATTTTAAAACAAATAAATGGTATTTTTGTAAACAATTGAGCGATTAATGGATTGATACATTTAAACTTCTTTTAAGCCACATGACATACGATTAAAAAAATTAATTTAAAAACAGTTTAATTACCTGGCAAAGCTACTGTATTTAAAACTTTAAAACGTTAAAAAAATGCTTGTCATCTTACAAAAATGCAGCTCGAGTTTCTCTTCAAATTGATAAATATTTTAATTGCAATATTATGTTTATTATTTGCTTTTTTTGCAGATGCGCTGGACTACATTTACATAGCCAATAGCATGAATGATAAGGCATATCTGATAGCCGAGCCGCGGCCCGATAACGAGGACGATGTTGAGGGTGATGGCGATGATGGTGGGGACAAGGATGAGCAGGATGAGCTGGACGAAGACCTGACTGGCGACGACAACAACAACAATCATTACTACAACGATGGTGGAGACAGTGACTTTTTAAACGCTGTGGCTGCCATAGACAGCAGCAGCAGCAGCATTCGCAGCAACAGCAATGCGGGCAACAGCAACAACAGCAGTAGTAGTAATAGTACGCCCAGCTCCCCGCTGGCCACAGCCGCATTGGCAGCAGTTGCAGCAAGTGCCTCAGTGGCGGCAGCAGCAGCGCGTATTACCGCAAAGGCGGCGCATCGAGCACTCGCCACAGGTGCAGTCAAACTAATCGATGTGGATGGCAGCAACGGCAACAGCAATGCCTATACCAATACCAATTTGGACAATAACTATACCAATGTGGCTGTGGGCTTGGGCGCAATGCTGCTTAATGATACACTGCTGCTGGAGGGCAATGATACGGCCTTGAGCATTTTCGGGGAGTGGGCGGTGAATGGGAGTGGAAGCAACAGCAGCGGTCAACTGATGAATGACAGCGCAGCGATCAATGTCACCGCCAGCAAAGTGGCCGAGGATGATTTCACGCAACTGCTGCGCATGGCTGTCACATCGGTGCTGCTGGGTCTCATGATACTCATCACCATAATTGGTAAGTCGGCAACATGGAAAGCTCATTAGGCTCGAATGGCAATGGCAACAAAAACAAAGTCAAAGTCAAACTCGAAGTGGAAGTCACAGCCCAAAAAGCCTAAACATAGACATAATTATTTGTTTCGAGCGGGGGGGTGGGGAATGGGAAGGGGCAGGGACACCGGCAATAAATTCCATGGACGCCAGTCTCAGGCACGCGCGTGCCAGCAAATCCGACGCTCCATTTCCATTGGGGAATATGGCAAACAATTCAATAAGCAAACCAAATGACAGCCTACAAGAAGGGGGCGTTGGTGCGGGGATGCGGGGTGTTTTCGAGTGTTTTCTTGGGGGTCGCTTCAAAGATTTTTGCGCTCGTTCAGCATTTTGGTTTGGTTGCAGATAATAAAATACGCGTAACTGATATTTATGATGCTGCTTCTTCTGCTTGTGCTGCGAGCCCGTTTTATATTATTTATTATTATTGTTGTTGTTATTATGGCTCAGACAGCAGCAGCAGGCAGTACACTGTGACTGCTCGTTATTAATAAGGCGGCTCAATGTTGCTTGCCATTGTTGTTGGGCAACATTCATTACACGCATTTAGCCATAAATCCAAATGCAAACACAAAACAAAATCCATGGCCAGGCGCTGTTTACATCCTAGGCAACGGAAAGCAGCGCGGCAGAGACACACGCCGTATTAAAATTGACAGACAATCAATCAATCAATCACAGTTTGAAGCTACACCAACAGCAACCAAATTCGTTTTGTGTTTTTTTTTCTCTCGCTCGCTTTTACAAAAATTACCATGAAAACTTTTACAGCCAGATTGTAAAACGCAAAACATTTAAGAGTGTGCCACAAAAACAAACAAACAAAGAGCACGAACTGAAATTGATTTCATTAATTTAAGTAGATTTCGTTTCATTTCATTTCGTTTAAATGCGACGCAAAAGTCAAGAGCCAAAACATAAAATCAGAAGTACCATCAAAGAGCATTGCCCGAAAAAGTATGCTACAGTTCTTTTTAACGTGCTATTTTCTTTCCGCCATTCGACATGCGTGCGCGTGCTTGTTGTTGTTGCTGCTGCTGTGTTTTTTTTTTTTATTGCATTCATTTCGTATTCATTTTGATTTGCTTCTAATTTGTGTTTATTTTGCGTAGTTTTGCTTTTGTTCGTCCCACGTTTCACGTTTCACGCGAACCGTTTACTGCTTGGCGCCTTTTCATTTTCAGTTTCGTTTTCAGTTTCATTTTGACTCCATTTGAGTTTGCCTTCACTTTTGAACTTCCTTCGCACTGGGCTGCATTTGCTTTGAATAGTGTTTTGAGTGGCAACATTTAGCATTTAGCATATAAAAGGAAATGCTAATGACTTTTAATGCTAATTTCCACCAGCGAGAGAAAATGGAAAACGTAATACTAGGCAAAATGCTGGCCATTGGGCTGCTCTGTGTGTTACCAGCTGTAACAGCAACAACTGTTCTGCAGAAAAACGGGCACAATTGCTTGTGATTAGAGGGCAGCGCAATAAATTCGTTAAAAATAAAGCTTGGACACACTTCGAAGAAGTCTAAAGTTACTAAAATAAATTTAAAAAAGAGAAGTAAAAATTTGTTTGTTAATTATTAAATAGTTTAATGGTCATTTAAAAACTATTTCAAAATTTTTGTTAAGTTACAAAGTTAAATTTATGAAAAGATTTTATTTTCTTAACAAATTTTAAAGTTTGAAGGTAATTTTCTCAAAAAATTACCTATAAAAGGCAAATTAAACTGTGATAACTAAAACCCATTTTAGATAACTCTAATTTAATAAAATTTCTATTGATTTTTATCTAATTGACTATAATTTTTGAAATTGTTTTGTATTCGTTTTAAATACCAATTAGCATTTTATAATTAAGCTTATGTTTTTCTAATTTACAAATTTATTACGAAATAATTTGTTGCATTTATTTTGTTTGTTATTATTTATGAATTTCACAATATACAATATATTTATTATCTTTTAATTGAATTTGCCTTTAGATATCGGTAATTATATCTTATCCACTTGTTGTTACATATACTAAATTAGAGTGAAATTAATCTCTCTCTTGCTTGAACACGAATTATATTGCAGTTTCCCTTAAAATGAGTTGTAGTTGTGTGCAGCTGGCATTTTTTCTTTATTTTTTATTGAATTACTTGGAAATTTTGTTGACAACTTTTAGCACCATCCTCGAGCAGCAGCAACAACTTAGCTGAGCTGAACTGAACTGAGTTGCAATGCAAACAGCTAAGGGGACAGACTGGCAGACAGCTCGTCACTTTGCCTTCACTTTGACACTGAAGTGTCTAATTGCATGTGTATTCCTTTGTCGCTGCCCCTTGACAGGTGTGTGTGTGTGTGTGTGTGTGTGTGTGAAGCTGCAGGCAGTGTGTCTTGGCAACCGAGGTAAATTCAATGCCACAAATTGCATGTCTTGTGCCCGGGCTCAACTTTTAGCAAGCGCACTTTTCTTTTCTGCACCTTCAAGTGTGCCACAAGTAGTTGCGACAGCCGCGAGGATAACAAAAACGAAAACGAAAAGAACGAAATGAACTAACCGACATAAAAGGTGGTGCTGCCCAGTCTGCTGTCAATTTAGACGCCCACTTCGGCGTGTGGGCGTGGCAGACGTCGGGCGTGGCTTTTGCTAAAGTTTACGACAGCGCGATTAGCTCATGTCGTTTTTTCTTCTTTGCTTTTGCCATTGCTATTGCTTTTGTGTGTTAACTTTGTCTGCGGCTGCTGTGCTAAAGTGCAACACAATGCGGCAAGTGCAAAAGGCCAAGCAGACGCTAGACGGTAGACGCAAGAAACTGCTGCAATTGTGCAGTGATATTCGGTTACAGTAGCTGTGGTAGAGAAAAATAAAGGAAGCGCAGACTTCGCTTGAGCTAACAGCCAAGTTTAATAAGATTCCCCATTTCATTTTGGCCACACACACACACACAGACACAACTTTGGCAATTTTCAAAAACTTTGTCTGTTCATTTGCTGCAGCTTTGCGTTTCATTTTCATTTTCAGTTACGTATGCGTTTTCATTTTCGCTTTTGCTTTCGCTTTCGCTTTGCAGCTGTGCTCAAATTCGACTTGCCAGCGTACTTAATTGAATTGAAAACTTTGAGCTCAAGTCAATTTTCGCAATTAGGCCGCTGAACAGCAGCAAAAGTAGCAACTGCAACAGTTCGTGCAGCTGTCATTGCCATTTCTCACTCACTCACTCACTCACTCACTCTCAACATCTCTTTCCTTACAATTGCAGGCAACGTCTTTGTGATAGCTGCCATTATACTGGAGCGCAATCTACAGAACGTGGCCAACTATCTGGTTGCCTCCCTTGCCGTCGCTGATCTATTTGTGGCCTGTCTGGTGATGCCATTGGGCGCTGTCTATGAGGTGAGTACACATTCAGCTTGCTCCCCCATGTTCATGGATAATGAGGTTAGTTAGCAGTGTTTGGCCACCGAGACTCAACTAGGAATATAATATTTGGCAAAGCTCAAGTCTCTTTAGTCAATTACAGTGTGTGTGAAAGTACTGCAGAACAATCAATAGTTTCAGTTGGATTATCTTTTTTGTTTGCTCACTTTGATTGTTGGGCGTTTGTCTTTTAAAGCTTTCAATATAAACTTAACTAAAACATAATCTGTTTAATACTAAGTGAACCTATTAAAGCCTTCACAACAATCTTCTCTAACATTCAACGACAAATCGTTTGCAAGCAAAAAAGAATATCACAGCAGATAGTTACTGAACTTGTTTTTGCGCCCAGCGGGAGAGAGCGAGAGTTGAGTTGGCCATTTAAAGTCAGTGCAATTCCTGGTTTTGCGCAGTTAGTAGATATGGCTATTATGGCCAGGCCATCTCAACTCCTCCCCAGCGTGACATCAATTTTAATAAGCCATCAACTTTTATTGTTTATTTCACTGGCACTCGGAGACCCCGTGCGTAACTTTATGTCCACTTTTATCTCTTATCTCATTTCCGCTTGCGGCACACACAGATCAGCCAAGGTTGGATTCTGGGGCCAGAGCTATGTGACATTTGGACGTCGTGTGATGTACTCTGCTGCACTGCCTCCATTCTGCATCTGGTTGCCATCGCTGTCGATCGGTAAGTAATTACTTATGTGGGTGTGATGGGGATGGGAAATTTAAAACAACAACAAAAAATAGCTCAAGAAACGAACAAAATCATCACATTTGATAAACGAGCACCAAAATCCACTTGTATGCGACGTGTTAAAACAAGCCAGCATACAATTTGATGGAGAGGGTGAAGGAACTTGGTGTCAGTATCTGTCAATATATATAAATATATATATATATATATATATATATGGGCGATTATGTGCAAGTACGTGAGTGTGTGTGTGTGTATTCGTGTGTGTCTGCCAGTTAAGCGAATCAATCAATCAAGTTTTTAGCATGTCAAATCTCTTTACAAATCCACTTGGCAACAAAACGAAGCGCACATTAAGACACATAAAGCGAGCAAAAAAATAAGACTACTCGGCAACTCTTGAAAATTGCTCAGGAGACACTGAAAATGCCCTAGAGAAATATGTTAAAACTTTATTAAATCAAATCAAAAATAATAATGGTGTTTTAATTTTGAGGCTGATTTATATTTATACAAAAATTTTAATTTTTCAATATTCGTGTTTTAAGTATTAGCTTATTCTCAAAAGCTGTTCAGTCAGCTTTAAGCCCCTTAAGAGTTTATGATTATTCGTGCAAGTAATAACCCTATTATAAACCCACAAACCTATAAGCTCAGCTTTGACATAATTTTAAATGCGATTTCAATGCATAGCCATTTACAATTGTCAGCCAAGAGTTCTTCTGAATCGATTTGCCCAAAAGGACCCACGACTCACTCCAAATGCAAAAAACGCTGCCAACTGTCGCCCAGTTCATAACACGCGTGTGTGTGTGTACCGTTAATATGCTTAGCCATTTAGGGTTGACAAATCCTTGGGCTGTGTTTACTTGGCTTCACTTGCCTTCATGCATGGAGCTACTACTATATGGCTATATCAATTTAAAATAAATTCTCACTTATTGAAGCGTATGGGGCATGTAGCATGCCTGGCTGCATATCATCAATCAATTTGCAGCAAACATTTCAATCAATCAATCGCATTAAGAACAGCGCCCAAACAAACGGTAAATGAAATGAATTTCATTTGCAGCACACGAAAACCAAGTCGAAAACCAAATTTGAAATCGTAAGTGGGGCGTTTAGGGTTGAGTTTGAGTTTGAGCTTTGGGCTTTGAGTTTTGGGGTCGGGCACGCTGAAAATTCATTAGGAGTATTACCCAAGGTGATGCCTCAATGTCAGCTAATTTCAGCTGCACTTGATGGCAAGCAACAAAAAAAAACATGCTAAAGAAAAGCGTTGTCGTAAATAGTAAACGACTGCTGAATACTCTCATTCAAGTGTATCTCATTTATTTCATATTGTTTGTATATTGAAGAAAATAATTTTAAGCTTAAAAAAAACATTTCAGGCTTTTAGGGATATTTTATTTGAGAAACACTTTAAAATCCATAGTGAAAATCTAGCAACTCTTTTTCAGTTTTTCTAAAACTATTTTTGATATTTTCCCTGCCCCGAATTGGGCGTGGCATCATTTCTTGACGTCATGATTCAACAAAATTAAGCTAACACGAGCAGATTTGTTGACATTTCATGCTCTTTTTCCCTTCAAAAATCAGGGTATACAAATAAGCTGCTGCCAGTTGTGTGGCACGTTGCATGTGGCATGTGGCACACAATATTGGCTGCAATATTGGAGCAGTTTTCAATGGTTGCCACGCCGCTTATGCGTTATGTTCAATTGTACAACGTACAATGTACAATGTGCCTCTGGGGCAGTGGCAACAACATCGATGGCAGCAACAGCAACAGCAGCGGCATTTTGTGTATTTAATGAACACTTAGGACACCCCAAATTAGCTGTAGTAGTTGCTGCCAAGGCTGCTGCCCAATACCCAATACCCAATACTCGATACCAATCGCCCGTACATCGTGTCGTATGCGCAATGTAATTTGAAATTACCAAAGCGTCGCACTCTGCACTTGACTGGCTTATTTCGTTTTATTGAACGAAGCTATAGCATGGCATGACCCCCCCTTGGAACGGTCCCAGTACGCCCACATTAATTGGCTAAGCTGCGGGTCAATGTGGTGCCAATTATTCGGTGGTTTCAATTAGTGCAGCCGGCCAGAAAAACAAAGAACGGCCACAGAGCCCAACAATAAATAATGCAAATAGTACACACACACATCAAAATTATATTTATTTTTTAGTTCGTTTTCAACACACACCCACCGCTACTTATTTCATTTATGCTTTTGGCAGCGTGGCGTATACGCATTTTGTGTTTATAAATAGTAGTCGTGTTATAGTTGCAGCTCATTAAAAGCCAACCATAGAAAATGTTATTAGTTTTGCACTAATTGATGCATTTGCCTGGAAAATTATGTATTGCCTGCGGGCCGTGCACATTGTGCATGCAACGTTCCGTGGCATATCGCTTGGGAGCACTCGAAATTTAAATGCTATGCATTTTTTGGAAAACGCATAATAGCACAAACTATAATTTCTGAGGCGACAGCTAATATGATAATAGGTTTTGTGATAAAGTGGTTTTGTTATTTTATTTTAAATATTAACAGGGGAATTTATTTGAAATTTCGCAGAAATGAAAACTAATAGCAAACACGGTAATGAGTTAAATAATTATTTTGTTTAAGTATATTATGAATTTACTGAAATATTGCTTAAGCTTAAAGCTTCAAATTTATTGAAGCAATAACAGTTTAAAACAAATAAATTTGCTTGTAAAAACTAAGCTTTTGTTTCCCCTAATATTTTTAAAGCCAAACGCTAGTTAATTTTAAATAATTTTTGCATTGGATTTTATTATATTAACGTTTGTATAATTTTCTTAACATTTTCCTTTATAACTTTTCTTTTTGCTTAAATATTACTAAACATCTGTGCAGCTTTCTAAAGCCAATAGTTTCTTTTATAATCTTTTCTTACTGCTCATTTCACACTTTTTGATTTGACTTGGAATTTATTTGCATATTTACTTCATACAAACAGCTGCCTCGTTTGATAATCCTCTTTCTGCTATTGAAACTGTTTTTAAATCGGCTTAGGAAATGTTCAAAATCGCTGATATTCCACTCTTATTTAATCGAGCGTAACAAGGGACCTCCTGTGGCGACTTATTGAGCATAATGTGCTGTTGTGCCAGCTTCTACAGGTTGGCATACATATTGTATATTGTATATATAGTTGCCTGCTGTTTTGAGCTGTTATCTTATTCGTTGGCCAACGCTGATTTGGCTGTCAATTGACCAAATTGAAATGATGCCGGCTGGCTGGATGGCTGGCTGGCTGGCCCAAATTGCCTGTCAATAAATAAAGCCAAGTGATGCTTAGATTTCGCATGCATATCAATCAGTAGCATTCAGCTAAAATGGCCAGCTCAGTAGTATTTTGGGTATTTGCCCTGTCAGCTGGACGCCAAAATGAGTGGCGCCTTATTTCACATTATGATGATGCGGGGGGGCTGGGGAGGGCAGCCACTCAAAAGTATGCAAATGAGCTGCATGACAGCTTCAAATTCTCCCTGAATGCCAAATCATTGTGTGTGTATGTGTCTCTGTCTCTTTTTGAATGAGTAAGGGAGAGAGAGGCGGTCAAAACGTAAAAGATGCTGCTTCATTTTTGGTCGGCAGCATGAAACAATTACGGCAGAAAATTCCTGGCAGCAGCCAGGCAGCTCCCGCAGGCAGGAAACAAACATACACGCATACATACAAACAAACACTTTACGAGTATTTGCTAGTTGTCACTTGATATTTAAAATAGAATTCAAAGCCAGCTTTTACTTATCAGCCAGCAAACGGAATGAAAATTAATGTGCTTTTAAGCAAGAGGCCCATTTGCTTGTTGTCAGTGTCGTTGCCAGATCCACACAGCGCCCCCGGCTGCTGCTGCTTCGGCTCTGCTCTGCTCTGCTCTTGTGCGAAGTCTGTACATTAATAAATTAAGTTTGTCAAACGGTCTTTGCCCCCGGGCTCAGCTCTCTCTTTCACTTGGCCTGCCCCGCCCTGCCTTACTCTGCCACCCGCATGATAAATAGTTGCTGTGGAAATTCGACTACAATAATAATATTTGCAAGTATTTGTCGTTACGAGCAGCCGACTCGTTGACAAGTAAGCAGCCAACAGGCGACGACAGCCAAATTGTTGCAAGAGTAGAGAAGCTGAAATGCCTGCTCCTTACTCCTCTCAGTGCTCCTGCCACAGCCACATCGTTCAACGTTGCCAAGTTCATTTTCCATGTCAGTAATTTTTAAGCAATTAAGACAAAGTGCCAACAATATTTACGAAAACTGTGAGACAAGAAACAGCAACAGAGAGCAACAAAAACAAAACAAACAACAGGAACAACTGGAACAAAGAACACCATGTCCAGAGCAATACAGCAAAAGCACACAAAAAAATATATAAACGCTGAGCACAATAAAAGCCTATGACACGATACCATTTACAACCAGGCAAGCTAAAATGGTGGACAAATAACGTTACGCCGAAGATTTTGTACTCTAGCCGAGCTGTCCAGTTTTACCTATTCTTATCTTGATTTTACTATTAATTTAAATTAAGAATGATGCCACGGTAACCACTTTATTAAGAAGTACTTTGTGTTTAGTTATTTGTATTTTAAAGAGCTTTACAAATTATTAAGCCTGGAACTCTGCTGTTGAACGAATTAGCTGCGATTTGGCCAAATAATAAAGAATGAATTAAATGGGATAAAATCTTGGCCATTCATATGAAATTTTTTTTAAATTTTTACTGAACATGAAAAATTTATAAAATGATTATCTCCAATTTTATTTTTTTCCAATTTATTTTTTGTATTTATTTATTACATTTTCTTGAGTTTTTTTGCCCTGCAATGTTATTTTTATTACCAGTTTTTTTATTCTTAATTTTTTAAAGTCTATTACTTGAAAATCGTTTTAAAGTCTTTAACCTGCTGGAATTTACACATTGAATGAATAAATAAATAAGATGTCAACATTTAAACCCTACAAATTTCGTGACAAAAACTACAATGCTCCCTTGCAAGAGTATACAAAAATGGCGCATGGTCATTAATCTTTATGCCGCTTGCTGGTTGCTGCTGCCACTGCGGCTTCTGTTGTTGTTGTTGCTGCTGTCGATGGCGCTGTCAATGCCAAAAATATATATATATATATGTATGTATGAATGTATATGTATGAGAATGCGCATACATTCACATCCACACACCCGCATCGAGTCAGTTTGCGGAGTTGTGCATAAATTTCATGCTCTGTAGCATGTTGCTGACGTCATTATTAGTGAGCGAGAGAGCAAATGACAAATGTCACATTGGTTCAACCTTCTGCCCGGTCAAACAATCATTTAAATGCAAAGTTTCTTCCATACGACTTTTTAGTACGGCTTAAAACCCTTGCCCTTGTAGCACAGTGTTTTTTCTGTCTGTCTGGTGTTGACAAGCCACAAATAAAGGACAACAGTTTGCCGACCTGCCTTCATATTGATGTTAATGTCGTGGTTGTAGTTGTTGAAGTTGTTGTTGTTCCATATGACATATTCAATTAAATTTCAATTAAGTTTATACAGTTTTTTTATATTTTGTATTTATTTATTTGTTGCATAAATATTTTACCATTTAGCACTTAAACGAAATTACATGTTAATATTCGTCGTCCAATTTGGTGTTGTTCTTGTCATTGTAGTTGATGTGTTTGGCTTTTTTCTGCTAGCTTCACAACAACAACAACAACTACTACAAACTGTCCCCATGTGTGCCATATGTGCTGTACTATGTGTAATTGTAATTGCTGTTGTCACACAAGAGTTTTTCTACTTAGTGGCCATAACAGTGAGTGCAAAAAGTTTGTGCACAGTTTATTTAAATAATATTGTACTGGCTGCTTAAGAATTTTTAGTAAACCAAGCTCAAAGTCTTAACTGCTTACAAAAAACCGAAAAAATATATTGATTTCTTAAGCCTGTATAAAAAAAGCTCTTAAACTCCTAAGCGCATACATTATGCTACTATGATACTTCAAATTGTATGCTTTAATGGGCTCTTGAATAAATTTCTATCATGCATTTCATTAAAGTGTTTTTTGACTGTAAATTTATGCGGTTACCCAAAGGAAAAAAAGCGTATCAAAGAAAATGCTAAAAATAACTTAGACACAAAATTAATGTATTATTTATTAGCTCCTGTCTGACATACAGCTAAAAATACATTAATTATTCATTATTGGTTGATTGTGTGTTTGTGTGTGTTTGTGTACAAACTGTGTGAAGGCACTGTTTGATAACATTGTACCACTGCTATTCGAAAATGAACTGTGTTGTAGTTGTATTTTACATAATATTCCCGCTTGTCGCTGGTCATTTTCGACTACACGAAGCGTAACCGTTAACTTTCCCCTTTTCGTTTCAACCCCCCCTCCCTCTGTTGTGGCTATGCCACATTACCACAAACGTTCATGTGCAATTTAGCTGCACATGTGTTTGCGCCAGTATAAAAGTTTTTTTGGCTGGAGTATTTTTAATTGTACATGTTTTTTGGTTATGGTGTGTAAGAGGGAGGAAGAAGGGGGACTGAAAAACAACACAGCTGAGCTTTGGTAGCAAGATTATGCCATACACTGGGTCTAAACAAAAGCATAACCTTAATTAAATTGCTAGTTAAACAAACGCATTTAACAGTATAATTAGTTTTCGTGCCACAGAGAGAGAGAGAGGGACACACAGAGTGACAGACAAAGACAGAGCCAGAGAGTGTGTGGAGTGAGTGGCAGGCAGTCAGTATTCGAATTACGCTTCATTTGCTTTGCACATTTGATTTCACAAGCCCAAATGCTCTGATTCATGTGTCACACACACATTCACACATACACACAAGCATTAAGTAACAGTTTACTATTGAAATGGTTAATGAGACAAAGCAGGCGTGGAGTAGAGTTTGTGTGGTGTAAGCAAACATTGAAGCATTGAAGCCAAGCAATAAAACCGGATATGTTACTAAGACATTTATGTTATCTGCTAATGCCTAAATACACAAACAGTTACATTCTCACACACACTCCCACACATACACAAAGAGATTAATTATGCTAGTAAGGACATTTACAATGAGGTGTTTGTTACATTTAAAGAGCGTCTTCATTGGACTCAAGTCAAGTTCATAAAACAAATATTATGTGTTTGCAATTGCAAATGGCTATAAGTGCTCTATATAGTATATAGATATGTGTGTGTGTGTGTGTGTGCTTACTTAGGGTCCTTTTCAATCTCGATTAGCAGGGCTTGACATAATTCAAATGATTTATGTATTTGCCAGACAATATCACAAAATGCCTCAATCAATATTTGCAAGCAGCTACAACACACACACTCACACACAAACAGTCATAAGCCACACATATATGTATACACATTATAGATTTGTTATTTGAGCTATAAACTTAATTATGTGCCGGCTGAGGCAAGTCTTGCTTGGGTTTATTGACAGCCCATTGAGTGTGTGTTGGCATTCACAACTCAATTAAGTTGCAAGCCAAGCTAAAACACACACAGAGAGAGAGAAAGAGCTTGAATAAGACGTACAAGTAGAGAGTACAAAAGTACATTCGAAAAGTGTTGCCTACATTCTGGGGTTAACCCAAGCAGTTTCCTAACTGAAATATCAAGCAGCGGCAAAAGCAATTATAAGACCGAAATTCGTTCACCGCAGCGCCAAACATTTCAAACATTTTATTTAAAAGTGGCAAAAGCAGTGAAACCACATTTAAGATGAATTACAATTCTATAACTGTCACAGGGCGGCTAACCCCAAAAAAGTCAATGTTCCAGTCACTCTTGCTTGTGTGCGTAATTTAAATTTCGAATTTGTAAAAGTCGCATAAATCAAAATAATGGCTCGGGCTGCCGTGCTGCCTGTTAAATGATTAATCAGTGCGAGAAAGTAAATTGAAATTCAAATAAATCAAATAAGAGACAGACTCAGTTCAAGAAATGGAGTTGAGGTTCGAGAAGGAAAAGAAGAGCTACGAGATAGTGGTGGGGGTGAAGCCTTTAAGAGAGTGGGAGCTGAAGACAAATGACTTGCAACATAAATAAATGAAACAGTGTAATTAAAAAGTTTTACAAAAAATGTAAATCACAAAGAAAAAACTTTAAAAAAATTCGATATACCCAATTGTTATAATCGAAGAACAGCGTATAAGTTCAAACATCTAAAAAGCACATATGAATATTATTTATTCAATTGCAATTGAAAACTTTGCGGTTGTATTAAGCCATAAGTTACTATTGAACAAATACATATGCACAAATTCACCCACAAACATATATTTCTAAGGGCATACTAACTCTATCAATGCATGCTTTATTGTGTGTGTGCGCCTGTGTGTGTGTATGTGTGTGCATTCGAGGTTTGTTTGTATTTAGTTTTGCGTTTAGCAGAGTTTGCGCACGCCGTGTGATTAATGGTCGGTTTTTCGGTTTTAGACCAAAAACTTTTGCCAACCGGAAACGAAACTTGGCCACAAACCGCAACTAGAGCGAGCTAGCGGGCATAAAAGGGAGACAGAGACACAAAACAAAAACACGCACATAGAGAGAGTCAAGCAAATGGGCAAAACAGCAGGCGACCAGCAAAAGCAAGCAGCCAACAAGCCAAATCCATTGTTGGCCAACACAATTTCCACATTTGCGAATTTTCACAAATTTTCAAATTATTTTGATTGTAATTTTCATTGCAATATTATGCGCAGGCACCAGGATAACAGCAAATGAGGCAAGCAATTAATTTGCTGACGGAGTTTTAGATTTGTTATAAATATATGGAAACTAAAGCCCAACTAAAGCCTTACAATGGACATGTACAATTAGCAAAACTCGTTTACCATTTAAGCTTATTAAATATAATTATGCGTCGAACTCCCTCTCGCCATGGCAATGTACAATTATGTTAAATGCTTAAATGTGCATTTTTATGTACGAGCGCAATGATAAATGCAAAATGCACTTAAAGTTTTATAAAGGCCTGATAGACCGGAAAGCGCAGGCACGCATAGAGACAAGCCATCAACGGCTCTTGACTGCATTCAATGAGATTCCAACTGAGAGACTGAGACTGGGTCTGCGGTCCTGCAGTTCTCTTGTCTTTTTGTCTTGCACATTTACATAAGATTCTTGTTTTTGTGTGCCATAAATTACAATTGCTGTGCCCTTATATAGAGTAGCACGCACAAACAGCGCACACTTGCACACAGGACACGCAGGACACACGGCGCACAGAGCACACGCATATGCGAGCAAGGACCCATATTTAACAGAAGACACATCCTGTGCCATCTGTGCGCCAAGTAAAAAACTTTACCAACACAAGACACAAAACAACAACTATATAACTTCCTACATTTAACTTATGGGCCACGTAATGCCCTGTAGTTTGTGGCAGTTGAAAGCAAATAACAATAATAAATATGGTAATTTTACTTAAATGCTCATAGTTACCTATCTTACTTTAACATGTGATTCAGACTTTCATTTTTATCAGCTATAAATTTTGCTAAAAGCAAGGTCTCACATATTTGTATCTAGATATTTAATGCTATAAAGTATAGTTAGTTTATTCAATAAATTAAATAATAACCTTTTTATAAAAAAATTGATATAAATCTACATTATTTCTTGTTTTATAACTATTTGTGTAATTCAAATTTGTTTAGTAACACATTCTTATCATAAAGAATAATTATTTATAGTATTTATTTATATAATATTTTTAAGATTTATTTTTCCCATTAATTTTTATTTGTAGAGCATTTAGAAGCTTTTTAGATATAGTATACCAATTTTTAAATCGTCTCTTAGACTATATAAGGAAGCAGGAAGCAGAACGAAAGCACAAATAAAACTAAATGAAAATTGCTAGCTACTATATTACAATTAAAAGCGAAGAAAACTCTAGAGAATTATGAAGAAATTAAATGTTTAGAGATGGGTTTGTGTTAAAACTAGAGCTAGCTTGAAAGAGTGTGAAAGAGAGAGGGAGAGAGAGTGACAAGGACAAGAACAAGTTTTTGCCAAAGCAACTTAAATTGTTGCCAAACACGGCCAAGGAGTGTGAGCCAAGTTGAGTGCTAAGAGCTGTCTGTGCGAATCCTGCGCCTCAGGGCAACAGGCAGGCAGGCAGGCAGGCAAACAAGACGAGAGGCAAAGAGTCAGGCACAAGTTGGCAACCGTAATGGCCGTTCCATTGGACAGCTTGGAAGAGAGCTAAAGGGCGCCAGGGACGTCGTGCCATCCTGGCTGGGTGTGCTGTGTGTAGGAGATGGGAGGCCCGTGTTAGCAACAGTACAGGAGAAAAGCACTGCGCACAGAGCCGGCCACGTAAGCACGTTTTAAATTGAATTTCGCTGTAAGGCAAGAGCCGTGCATGTCAGCATAACTGACGCACTGCGGCTGCAAGTGGACAAGCACATAACAAATAAAATGTGGCAGCATTAAAATGTTGCTCCTCCTGCTTATAGCTTACAATAAGATGCGGACTGGACTGCTAATGCGACACACAAAAGCTTCTTTCGCTTCTTTCGTACCTACATATATCGACAATAGCAATAGGGTGGAAAAACTATTTGAACGCACTTATTATGATAATTGATTTTTTTGGACTGTTTGCATTATTATAATGAGCGATGCTGGACATAAATTATAATAATCAACGTTATATATAATAGTAACAAAGGTAAAACCAAACCAACCGCATATAATATACTATTAAACATCAATCATACGACGTGTTGAATCATTTCACAATAATATAATTACAATGTATTGTGCATTGCCATACACACAATATGCAAATAAAATCACTGCACATTAAAAGGCGTTTAAATTAAATGTTGTGTAAATTTAAGGGAAGTTTTAAGGTTTTTTAATAAGCAGATACCCCAAAAAATCAAATTTACAACTTGAAACTTACATTCAAAAAACAATGCAGCATTTATTTATTGTGTTTGGGCAGAGGGTTGTGGCTCAGCGCTTCTTCAACTGTAAGCAAATGCAATTTTATTGTTTCTCTATTGTTTAGCGAGTTGTTTGCCACTCAGGTAATTTGAAAGTATTTAATCATGCCACAGCTGCCGCAGGCCCGAATAAAACAATACACAAAAATACTATAGAGGCTGCAGTCTCAGCGGTGCCACGCCCACTCCAGTTGTCATCGTCATCGTCATTGTTTTTGTTGTCTGTTGTTGTTCTACACTAGTGTGTGTGTGTGTGTGGTGGGTTTTGTATGCCTAGTTTTGTTTACCATTTCTATCTTTTGTTAAGCTCAGGCTCTTTTTTCATTCTGCTTGTTTTCTGTTGTTTTTAGAATAAAATATGATATGTAAACTGAAAAACGACAGTCAGCAGCCGCAGGTAACGTGCACTTCTTTTATTCATGACCTTAATACGCTAAACCCGCTGAACGAGTTTCCATCAATAAGCGCGTAATGCAATCGATTAGCCTGATGAAAAATAAAAAAAATAAAAAAGGAAACTAAATACCCTTCTCAAATGAATTTAAATATACCAATTTCTGTTGTTGTTTTATTGACCCGTCGAGTGTATAAATAGGGATAAAAATGCTGTTTACTAGTTGACAGGCATCAAATATGCAGTTAACCGCTGTCAATAGAGTGGAAAAAAAATATATGAAATAAACATTGACCGACTCTCGACAACATACATTACCAATTAATTATCAACAGCTTTTAAGGTCAAAAATTTATTATGTTTTTTATGCTGCAAACTAATTGCTAGCAATTTTAAAATCCAGTGTAAGGCAAGTCATGAAAAGTTGTATCATGAAAAGAGTGACAAATCATAATAGAAAATGTTCAACACAGATTTATGTAAAGCTCGTTGGCTTTTTTAAGCAGCTGCATACGAAATCGTAAAAGTTCGTGTTAGCTGGAATTTTTTATATATATATATTTTTTTGGGTGTACATGCGTTTGTAATCAACTGAGATCAAGAGTAATGGCTTTTTTGTGTGCTAGGCGCGCAATTTTTAAATGCATTAAAAAGTGTTACACTCGACTGCCGCACATTTATCACACACACACACAGTACCGTATTTGTGTGTTGGCATAATGGAAAAATCGCATTTAAATTGTTTGGCGCACAATAAATTGTTATAATTCATCACACGACTCAAGTTTTGGGTATGCGTGTGTGTGTGTGTGTGTAGCGCTGTTACTTGATAAATTGATTGGCTTCAATTGAATTGAATCGAATTGCTGGCCTATGAACAGAAAGTGCTCGCGTTCTTGTGCCATAACAAATTATGATACTTTTTCAATGGTATACAAACGCGTCGTATGAGTGATATCGCATTGCAGAGCACATCGCATGACAAGCACTTTATTAGGTTTGCCGCTATTAATTTGCATGCGCGTCACATCAAACTTCACAAATACAACAACAAAAATTTTAATAAAATAACTCACAAAAAAAAAGAATGTAAAAAAAAAACAAAACAAAAAAGCCGAACAGCAAAATCAGAAAATTCCATTAATTTTAAGCAGTCAATCAAAATTGCCAACTTGAAGTCGATTATATTATGCTAATGAATAGCAGACACAGGCGCAGAGTGCTTCGACAAGCATGTTCGGGGTGTGAGTGGAGGGTTGAGGGTTTTGGGGTTGTTTGGCGCTTGCCCTTAAGACGCTGCTTGAGAAAATTTGACCCAGACAGAGACCAGCAGGTGGCAGCTGTCCAGACAAAAGTCATCAACTACGAACATCATTCATTATTATTTATTATTATCGATATGGCATACATGGCGTATGCTCAGCATTGGCAGCTATAGTAGACACACAATCATTTCTCATAAATAAGCTGACAAGCTGATTGCAACACAGAGAGAACCTGAATTTGAACTCTTTCAAACCACAAGGACATTTTTACATTTTGTTCTTGATGGACTTTTACCCTTGGGAAATGTAAAAAAAAGATTTATTATTAGAGGGTATCTTCAAGTTAATCCCCTTTTGGATCCGGCACAGATTTATTGCATTTTGGTTAAATGTGCTGATGAAGTGTCTGGGTTTTGTTGATAGCTTTTAATTGAGTGTCATTTAATTACGTTTGAACAAATGCACAACACACAACAAATATCGAGTATAATTCTATTTATATTTATGCAGCTGTCATTAGCGTCTAAGTGCCCCATTGGACACAAATTAAATTATGGTCTATGTGGCACCCCGAGGCACTTAACAAAGTTTGCACATGACAGCAGCTGATACAGCTTTCGGCCCGATATAGCATTATGTTTAGCATAGTTGTTGATGCTATCAACAGCTCGTCTCGAGTGCTTTGTAAACTCAATTAATTGTTGATTTAAACTTGCAAACACACACACTTGTTTGCGCTGCGGCCCAGCATGCCATAATGTTTGTTTATGCAAATTGTGTTTAATTAATACATAAACAACAGAAGAGACTCTTTTCTCTTGCTTTGTTGTTTCTGTGGTCACCAGTGTGTAGTAGAAGAAAACATTGTGAAATGTTGTGCCGTCAAAATTTTGAAATTTGCGGTAAGCCAGCTTTAATTTTGACAGCCAGCCACAGAGCGTAGGCACACCCGGATATTGGGATAGACACACATACACGCCGCAGGTTGTTGTGGCTAACAACCTTTGAACTGACAACAACACACACACACCACCGACAACAACTTCAACCAAAAGCTGCTTAATGGCTGCATCAGCATGTTTTGTATGGTCTACTAGTTGCCGCCTCCGGACGCGATTATCTATGCCACACAGTTGAATAGTTGGCATTCTCTTAAAGCCTGCCTAGCAGCAGCAGCAACAAGCATCAAGTACAACCAATACACTTAAAGCCTCCTCCAACAAACACTCTCTATTCATATGTGTGTGTATGTGTGTGTTTGTACGTGTTTGTGTGCCAGTTACCGTACACGGAACGTTTAAAAACTCGTTTAGCCATGTTGCTCTACTCACACCAAGTGGGCAACTACTGCAAAAAAAACAACAAGATAGTTTCCTTTGAGAGTAGCAACGTTTTTATACTCTGTCTGAAAACTAATCTAATCGAATCTAACTCATATATTAAACTAGTGTAAGGTGCAAAATTTTAGCGCTAATTTTAAAATGAATCCACGAAACACAATAAAAATTATTTTAAAAGCATTAAGTTAAAGCTGAAGCACATAAAAACTTTTAAAATTAATATTTGTGAATAGGTTTTTATATGGCAATAAGCTCTAAGCCGCAACAAGTCAAACTTTATTAATATGCACATGTTTATAATAATATTTTAATTTTATAGTTCTGGTATAGTTTTCATTCTTTCTGCTTACTAACAATTCCAGGTGCATTAAGATTTTAGAAATAAGGTTACAACTTTTTTTGAATCTTAAACAATAGCTTGAATTTAAAAACAAGTTTTTATTCAGCAGTAGCTAAAAAACATTTAAGACAACGCCTTTAAATGCCCTTCCCTTAATTTCAATCCTGTTTTCTTTTAGTCAGTTTAAATACGGAATGTGAGTTTTTTTTCTGCAAGGCAAACGGCCTAACAAAGTTATAAAGCTCTTTTAGCCAGTCTATAGAAATGGAAATTTGAAAAATGCCTCGAACACACACACAGACAGGCACACCGGTTTGCATACATACATAAAACATGTTTTGGCACACAAAAAACCCAATAACACACAAAAAAAAACAAAAACAAATACACAAAAAAAAGTTGTAACGAAATGCTATCAGAAAAAACCAAAAAAAAGCAAGAAGAAAAAAAAACTGTTGAACGGAATTCGAATATCGAACACGTTTCTTTACTTTGACGCTGTTGCCATATGGGTGTGGGTGTGTGTGTGCGCCTAGATTTATGCCGCATTTCATTTACATTTTGTGCGCGTCGCGAATAAAGTAAATAAAGAAAGTCTCAAGTGACGCACAATTGTTAATAAAATTTCGTTATCGTTAGTTGTATTTGTATATATTTTTTGTGTCTTTTACTTTTAGCTATTGGGCGGTGACCAATATCGATTATATACACTCACGCACCAGCAATCGTGTCTTCATGATGATCTTCTGCGTGTGGACGTCGGCAGTGATTGTGTCCCTGGCGCCCCAATTCGGCTGGAAGGATCCGGACTATCTGCAGCGCATCGAGCAACAGAAATGCATGGTCTCACAGGATGTGTCCTATCAGGTGCGTTAATGGCCATTTTAATCGACTTAGCATCTATGAATATTTGTATGTTTGGTATGCAGGTATTTGCCACCTGTTGCACGTTCTATGTGCCACTGCTGGTCATCTTGGCGCTGTACTGGAAAATCTATCAGACGGCCAGGAAACGCATTCATCGCCGTAGACCGCGTCCAGTTGATATGACGGCCAACAATAATCAGGTGGGTTTTTATACTAAATTTTTCTTCAAAATTGATTTGTCATAAACATTACATGCTGCTGTTTAAAGGCTAAAATGTTTTTAAATAGTTCACACTTAATATGCAAAGTTTTGCAGGGTGTTCAATGCTTATAAATCCAATCTATTCCTGGTTAAACCTTTTAGTGAGTCACCCTGTTTCAGCACACACGCACGAACATGCTTACTAAGCTGCCACACAACTTGCCATATAACCACCAAACCTTGCAATTATGCACTCTAATGAAGTTAACCGCGAAGGCCGCCGCATAATCGACCAAAAGCATGACCCAAGCGAGAGGGGAGAGAGAGAAAGTTGAGAGCTTTAAGCATGCCCCAAAGCGCCACACAAAAGACTAAGCATAAACTTAACATATGCAAGATGCCCACGATTTGGTCAGCCGAGCGAGGTCAAATGTAATTAGGCAGCTTCCAACTTCACTCAAGTGTGTTTAAAAATGCATTTTAGAAATTGCTGTGTTCGCCTGCTTAAAAAAAAAAAAAAAGGGCACTTAGAGGTCCGGTAAAAAGTTAAACAAAAAGTGGTTTGCCCAAAAAACCCAAGGCAATTTTTTCTCTCTCCCTTGCTTTTCATCTCTGTGTGTGTGTCTGATAAATTTTTGTGAGGTTTGCTGAATTGCAATTTCCTTTTTGTATGCCTTTTACGTGTAGGTGGCCCTTATAAAGCATACTCTCTGCGAGAGATTATCTTAATTTAGTCAATGAGTTTGTTCAGGTGAGGATAACAGGGTTTTATTAAATTTACACAACTTATCTTACAGTGTTAATTTTAATATAACGGTGTGAGCTAAACAGAAAAACTGTTAGGGCATTTCAGCTTCGTTGCTGTCCTCTTCAAATTTTATTCAGCTTGTTTATATTTAGCTTCTTTCTTTTTCCCTTGGCTTTTTTTTTTTTTTTTTTTTTGTTTTGTGTATATAAACTCGCACATGCTTAGAACCTGCTACTTAGCTTAAGCTTAATGCTTTGACTAAATTGAAAATGACCATTTGACGTAGAAATGTTTGCAACCACTTACCTACACATACACTAACAGCCACACACACACACACACTCACACACACATACATTCGCATACTGTGTGGTCAGTGCGAAGCTGACAAAAAGTCATTGGAATCACAAATTCAATGAGCAAACAAGACAACTTGTCCACTATTTGCCAGCGTACACATGTCCCAGCCATGTCCGGCCCATGTTGCTTCCTCTCTCTCTCTCTTTTTCATCACTTTTCCATCTCTTTCTCTATGTGTGTGTTAGTTACATGTTAGCAGGCACATGCCAATACACACACACATATATATATATACACAGCTACAGCTCAACTCGGGCTATACGCATCCATTTAGTGCCACTCACTGGCCTGGCCTTCTTGTTGATTTTAAAATATATTTACCCCACTCAGCGCAGGCATTTTGTATGCCCTTACCTCAAGATAGCTGACTTTGTAAACCAATTTGCTTACAATGGACATTTAAATACACTTTTAGCTGCATTTACCTAACAGCTTCTTCTGAGGTCCTTAAATTTAAGTGATTAACAAGGATTGATATTTGGTAATGGGATAATTATAATGGAAAAGGCTTTATCAACTTTGTTGAAGCTTTTTCGTGCTTTAAAGTGTCCTGAAAGTTTTTTTTAAAGCTATATTTAGTATTCAATTTTAGTAAGAGTAATACATAATTAACACATAAATAAACTTTTTAACTATGCGTCTTATGCAACTTTAAGATCCCAGCCTTTAAATGCTTGCAGTAGTAAAAGCATTTTTCGGTTCACTTAAAGCTTACTCAGCTTCCAATAAGCCTTAATAGTTATCTTAAAGCTTGCACAAAATCTTTTAAAGCTTCCTAGAAAAATGCAATTAAGCGAGACTAAAGCTGCAAGTGAACTGACTAAAACTTATAACTAGAAACACAAAATATCGCATAAAACTTAACAGCTGAAGCCATTAAAGAGAGCATTTGGTAAACGACTTGGCAACGTTTTTCAAATTATTCTCTTGTTATTCCTTCCTCTCTTTTTTTATTCAACTAAATGCTTTCAAATTGAAAATTGCTTTCTTGCAACTTGACGAGGGTTTATACTTACATACTGCTGTATGTACACCAGCAACAACAACAAAACACGAGAACATTGCAACAACATTAGCAACAACAAAACACATTCCGTTGCTCGCCTGCTGCGCGCTTCGTTACAGTTTTCTCCTTCCTCTTTTTTTATTTTATGTGTATTTAATATAGATTTGTTGTAGCAAAGTTTTCAAATATTTCGATACAACAATAGCAACAACAACAACAACAGCAATAAGTAGCAAAAAATAAATGATTTCTGTTGTTTTTTCGCTGGCAGCACATAAATTGTGGTTAATTGCATTTGCATTTAGCATGTTTATGGCCAATTCTAAGCCCAAAACTGGCATCTGGCAGATGGCTAAATAATTCGGTCTGTGAATGATTTAAATTCCATTCCAAAAACACACAAATAAAATACCAAAAACTTGCATTTGCGGACACATCGACACGTAGCTTAACACATAATTCAACGAACATTAATGTGCGTCATTTTAATTGAAATGCACTTTGCATAGATCAGAAAATCAGCCGAAAAATTCAAATAAAACACCAGCACACACAGAGAAAAAGCTTTAGAAGTATTGAAATGTTTGACAATGCATTTCAATGGGATAGAAAAAGCGATTTTGTGTTGAATAAACGAAACTTAAAGAGTTGAACATAAATTAGAAACCAAATTAAGTTTTTCCCTTAAAGTTTTGTTTAAAAAATCACGCTTTAAATCTCATTTATTTCACAAGAAGTATAAATTGACCCCACTGTTATTTCAATGCATTGATTATGCAATTAACATAACACACGATAGTAAAAGGCAATTAAGCAAATTGAGCGCACAGGTATTATCCATAATTTAGCTATGGGTCGAATGCCCCAAAAACTCAACAACATCTGTAGCAGCAACAGCAGAAACAGTGGCAACAATAACAACAGCAAACATTAATAATAATGTAACATTAAACACAAAAAGCAATCGGTCTTTTGGAGTGTCTCTTTGGCCAAGTGATGCTGACAACAACGCCCAGATGCTTTGCTCTCAAGTGCACTGGACAACAATCTCCTCCAAGTTGTTGTTGTTTGTGCCCCGCCTTGACCACTCGAACATAATCACAATTACATTTGCAAACAGCAACAGCAACTGTAAGAGCAAGAGCAACCAAAGTGACAGCAGCGACAGCAGCTCAAATTGATTGCTCTAGATATTGACTTTATGACCATGGCCATATGACAAACAGCCAACAAGGACCAGGACATTAGCAGGCTGCGACGCTAACTGCGATGCCAAGCTGAACATATTTTTGGGCCAAATCTTCCATATGCGACACACGTCTTCAACTTGTTTTGTTTTCCACACAATCTTCTTTTCTCCCTTTTTATATATCCATAACAGCAACATTAACACTGAGCAACAAAAATAGCTATACTGGTAAAAACATCTGTGCTGAATTTAAATATAAAATCATACATATAATTAAAATTCGATTAAGAATTCAGTGCACATGTTATTATTTTATGCAAATATTTGTGAGCACAAAAAACAATATTGATAATAATAATAACCTTGCTGCACAGTGTAATATGTATAGGAAAACATTTTTGTCAAACACTGGAGCGACATTTAGGCCACAGCCCGAGCAGCATAAATCGCATGTAAAGAAATTATTGGATATAAACACACACACACGAAACACACTCAAACATAGACAAAGACACACACACACACACATACACACACACACTCAGAATGATAGGGAAGCTCAACACATGTCTCGCAAGAAAAACAATTAAATAAGAAAACAATTTACATAAATTAGCCAAAGTGGCAAAATGGCTTCGGCCAAGTATCGTTTATGCAAACGCTTAAATAAATGTGCACACACAGAAACACACACTCACACACGACAGCTGACAGGCACATCTACATAAAATACACATTGAGCTGGGTTTTTACTTATCGTTTCTGCTGCTGCTGAAAAGTATGCTACACTTTACTACACTGGGAATACGAACAGTGCGCGCTTATCTTGTCTTATCTATGCCTCTGTCTCTATGTGTGTGTGTGTGTGTGTGTAAGTGTTTATTTACTTTAGTATTTAAATAACGTTAATGTGCCATGTAGTTTAGTTTTCGATCTAAAGCAAGAAATGCCAAAGGGGAATCCATGGAATTTATGGCTATTATACTCCACACACGCACACACACACGAGCACAACTTTCTGCCAATTGTTTAGCACGCCAATTTTATGGCACGTTGGCAACTGGCAAACAATGTGCCACAAATGCCGTACATATGTATGTATGTGTCTTTGAAGTTATCAGCGATTCAATTACGCATTGATTACCCGCATGGCAGCAGCACACAACGCCGCGTATACGCAATCTCAAGCATGTAAAACTTGTGCAAGGACGCAAATTCAATTAGCGTGCTGCGAACAAATGCGATTAATACAAAAATGTTTATACTTTTGGGGCATAAGGTTTTCTACTTCTTTTTGTTGCCTATAGCTGCGGAAAATTTGTAAACGGAACAAGGGAAAAAGTTAACGGATTCAAGTTAAACCCAAATATTGTTGATTGCTTTTCTGCTTGGGGCGAAATAAAGCGTTCAATAGTGAAAGTTTGAATGCTCAAAGCCTTTGAGTTTGCCTTGCGTATAATAAACAAATAAAATGTTTAATAAATTATAAAATTTAACAAGTGTTGAAAATTAAAAAAGCAAATTTAATAGGAAGTGTATCTAAACGCTATAAATCATATTTGCAGTTTAAGTTTACCGTTTAAACTGAAGCTAAGCGCCACAAACTTTAGTTTTAAGACCACAAAAACTTTGCTTGGTTGAGTTAAATTTTGAATATCTTATAACCATAAAGCCGACTTCAGTTTAATAGCTGTCAGTTCCCAGGTGAATTTGAGGCTGCCACCTCGAAAAACGGTGTCTAATTAAGCATCAGGCTTTTAATATTTAATAAGCTGACCTAAACCTTTAACACTGGCCCCTTACTCTCACTCTCTCTCCCGTCGTTTCATATGGGACACTTGAGTATGCTAAAAAGGGGCTGTTGTGCATGCAAGGAAGCAATTACACTTCTGTTGTCCTGCCCACAAAATGAAGGTCACATGCGTAGCTGCAAATCCATTTAATACTATTTGCGCAAATATTCACGCCATTTGGGAATGCTTAAAGAAAAGGCGGGGCGGGTAGGTGGGGTAAAAGGGCATGACAAGGCACACTTCAAAAATAAACCCAAATGCCTTTTTCAGCTTCCTTTCTTTTTTTGTTGTTTTTTCGTTGGCAAATTTCCGCACACGAACGCAAAATCAGCATAATTTTATTTATTTAAAGCAATATCGACTTGCCAAAGGGTCAAACATGGCAATGACGAGCAGCGTTGACGATGAGGCAAAAGGTTTGACTACTCAATTACTTTAATTTGGTGGGGATTGAAGGCGACGACGACGACGACGACGACAAAAAAAAAAAAAAGAATAACTGCAAAGAAGAGCAAAAGGATGCAGCCAAAAGAAAGAAAATCAAAGAGGTCAAGCGCTTGAAGCAGTCAAGCGTGAAATTTATTTTGAACAGGCACTGTAGTTAGTGTGCCCTTTTCTTTTGTGGCAGGGTTTTATGTGAAGGATGGAACTGTGAAACTGTGTGGCGTGACTGTAACAAATACACACAATTTATTTACGAACGTATCCACTTACATATGCATATGGTGAAGGCAACACACAAGGCAGCAACAAAGCAACACGGGGATCAGCTTTTGGGCTTAAGCTTCGCTCTCTTCCTCTCGCTCTCTCTCGCTCTGATATGCGTACAAATTGCGGTTTATTGAAGCGTAAGGCGCAACAGCAACAAAAATGCAAATTTACAATCTTTTGTTATTCATTTTAATGCTGTGCCAAAAACTATGAATTTAATTTTAGTATTCAACATCGATGCAGCTGAAAAACCGTATTCCTTTTATACTTTGCAGCCCGATGCGACGACGGCGTCAGCAGATACAAAACTTAATCGTCTGCGGCTACGTCTTGGCAGATTCTCAACGGCCAAGAATAAGAGTGGTGCTGGCAGTGGTGCAACGAGCAGCACGGCTCTGGGTTTGGTGGAGGGCAATTCCACGAATACGGTCAACACAGTGGAGGACACCGAGTTCAGTAGCTCGAACGTGGACAGCAAAAGCCGTGCCGGCATTGAGGTAAGTGCCAAAAGCAACAGCAACAACAACAAGTGCTTGGGATTTAGATTTTGGAATTGGATTTTAGGGTATGAGTTTTTTTTTTTTTTGGTTGCTGTGCACATTCAAAGCAAAATTTCATAACGCCTGACATGTGCCCAACGATCTGAGTTTGCTTCCTGAGTGCACGCAGACTGCCAAAAAAAAAAAAAAAAAAAAACGAAAAAGAAAAACATTTATATATAAACATGATGGATAAAAAAATAAAGCCCTTGTCCAGTTTCGGTCGATGTCCTCCGGAGTCGTGCGTAATCCCTGTTAAATCCAAATAGAAACTTGCACATGTCGTTAGCTAAACATCAAGTTGTCCTGACGTTTGATTTATGCACGCATAAATCGATTTTTTACACGGCTTACGCATTACGTATACGTCGCGTGTGTGTGTCAACAAACGGCAAATTAAAAGACAACCAACAAGGCATTTGATTTTATTGCAAGCCAAAGCCCATGTGTGTGTGTGTGTGTGCGTGTGTATATAAGCCGACATCTAGGTAAAATCCTGCAAATTACGCAGTCGATAGAAATGTGAATGTGTGGCGATAAAATGCAGGCAAAGCTTTCTTCTTTATTGACGTGGCCCCCAAATTTGTATTTAGCCACATTTTATGTACTTCAATTTCAGATTTTTATGGCTAAAAAATAAGCAGCAAGATACACAAACAAGCACACACACACTCGCATTCAATAATAACGCATTAAAGCAAAGGCAGGAAAATCGAAAGCGAAACGAAAAGCATAAAAGAGCCAAACAGGGAAAATAAATTGCTTGAACGTTTTGTTGGCATTGGCCAACAAGGTGGCCAAAAGTCGAGTGGCCAAAGGTCGACACCGATTCGTGCAGGTTAAGTAATAGCAAAGTCAAATATAAGCTCTGTGACAAGGATACGCCAGCGCCTTTTGCTCCATGCAAAGCCTCTCTCTCTCTCTCTCTCTCTCTCTCTCTCTCTCTCTCCCTCTGGAGGCAAAAGCAAACCAAATGAAAACAAAGCCAAAGCGAACAAGAACAACAACAATGGGAAACAGCAACAGGAGCTTGGCAAAACGTGGCCTAACAAGGCACTCAATACGCTTGAGTAATTGAAGAAAATATGTTGATGGCTTATGGCTAACAGCATTTGTTTCCATTCGTTTTCACCCAGGACCTCGATAATAACCAAGCGTATGAAACTGCGTATCGTATTTGCCTTCAGCTGGCCAACATAGATTAAATATTTACTTGGGCCAGGTTACTCTTACCCTCTGCGTGTGTTTCAGTGTGTGTGTGTGTGTGTGCGTGTGTTTGTGCCTCAAATAAGTGAACAGCCAAATAAACAAACACAAACACAGACGCAGAGCTAAAAGCAAATATATAAATTTATCATCGTAGTTTTGTTTAATATCGAAAGAAAAAGGGGCCAACGTATGAGCCAAAACAAACAGAGTAAAAGAAAAATAAAGAAATACTAAAAGAGTCGACTAAAGCAAGCTGAGAAAAACAGCAATTTATAAACGGCAAATTAGGTTTTTATACAACTGGGAAATGCACTTTATTGAACACAGAGCCCCAAAGCCAAATACGTATCAAAATTGCAGAAATAATTGCATTTTTTGTTCTCTTACCGAATGACATGAGCTTAAAGCAAGTGTTGAAGAGTGTTTGATTGAAAAGAATCAGTCACAGCTTAAATTGTGTGTTTATTTATACTTTAAAGCAAGTCAACATATAGTTTAAAAAAATTAAAACCTATCCTTTCTTCGCTCTTTACCATTTTGTAGTTCCCAAAAGAAAAAACCCGCTTCTTGCACTTAATAAACAAAAGTTATATATGGCAACACTATATAATACTAAAACAAGATACACGTAGAGTTTGCGCTCTGATTTATAAGTCCCATGATAAGGCTGATAAGCTCCTTGCAGTGCTATTTAAAAGTAGCAGACTCCAACAAAAAAAAAAAAAAAGAAAACAATAAGTCAATGCAGGCGCAAGTGCTGCCAGGAAATAAACTGAAGCAAACATACATTTCACTTAAATGCATACCAAGAGTCAAAGGAGAGAGGGAGGAGAAAGGAGAAGGGGGCCAGAGTGCGTGCACAGGCACATAAATAAAATATGAGCAATGTGAGTGCAAGTGTAAGTGTAAGTGTGTGTGTGTGTGTGTTGGTGTGTGGTGTATTTTCTACACTTTGTTAACGTTCACTTCTTCTGTTGTTTTTTTGGGCTTTGGGCTTTTGGTTTCTGGTTTTGGCTTTTGGTTTTCTGTTTCTGGGTACGTGTACTCTGCCACACAGAGAGAAGTACAAGGGAAACTATTTCAAATTAAAAGTAGCTGGGAAAGAAACACTTGTAGTTGGCATTGTGGCGTATGCGTAATCTTTAAGCTTACTGCATTTGACTACTTTGTGTTTTTCTTAACAACTAGTTAAGTTATTTACTCACGAAAGCTGAACTATTGTAATAAGTAGTATGGGAACTTTATAATAAATAATGGAGAGCAATCGGTCACGTTATCCTTTCAAGTTTGCAACACGCAACAGATACAAAACCGAATTCAATTCGTTGTCTCGAATTACCGTCACTTCAGTTGATGTCAAGTTCAGACTTTATGGGTGAAAAGCTATTATAGCCACGCTGTGCCTTTTGGCCATTAAGGAAGCCAAGAGAATACGCCATCATTATGCGCTTTGTTGCAAACAACTGTAAATGGAATTGCAGCTCGTTTTGCAGCTGCTTTGATTTGCTTTACGTGTGCTCGGTGGCCAACATTAAAATCGAAGCGCAACGATACGAAACACAAAATGAAACCCAACGAAATTGAACACTGGCAAACTGAACTGCTGCAACATTTGTTTGTTTGTACTCTGGCTCTGGCTCTGGCTCTGCCAGCGACACAATGACAATGGTCAACGACAATGGGCAATAGCTTAGGTTACAGCATATGTTTGTACTCGTTTCTCTCTCTCTCTGTTCCTTTGTTAAGTTGTAAAATTTTCTGTGTAAGTACGTTCTTTAGAACGGTCCATTCGATTGTTGCTAACCAAATGGTCACAAATTGAAAATGCATTTTTTTTATTTTGCGCCCAATTTGAATGTCTTCCTGTTGTTCTTGCTTCTTTGTCCCTTGTGTGTGTGTGCCGCATCAATTACATGCTTATAACAGCAACCCAGCCATATATTATGGAATCAAAGTCATAAAATTCATTGGGCACCAGGTCCGTGTGGCCCATTAATTGTCAGTAGACCAGAAAAAGAAAAAACAACATTCCATGCTGAAACTAGAGGCGAGATACCTGAGCGTTTCAACAGACAGTGATAAAAAGTCAAGTCTCCGTTTTCACAAGCTTCTGTTTTTTTTATTACCAGGAAACAAAATACAGTGAGGACAAGTTTAATTTGTTGTGCGTTCGTTTCATTTCCAACATTCTCGTGCTGCGAATTCGCTGTAGTCGAGACATGAACCCACAATAAAATTTTATTTCATATTGATCTCATCCAAAAAGTTCCTTATCGATATATAAAACAATTCCGCTGCTTATCGGCACTTAAACCACATCGATAGATAGTTCGTGTCACGCTTTTCGCTTGTGTCTATTTTTGCACATCTCTAGCTTAACTGCCGGCACCTGTACTAACGTGAACGTTAGACGGCCGTAGACAAAATTTATAACACATAAAAGTTGATTTTAGCACTTTACGCTTGTGCACATAATGTGGCCGGGACATGGACACTGCTGGCTCAAATTACAGGTGATTATATGAATTTTAGTGCCTAGGACATGCCGTTAGCAGCCAGCTCAAAGTCGACAAATTGTAGCCCTTTTTGACCAAGTGCCGCCAAATCGTCCAACAGCCTCGAATGCCTTGACTGAATCTGCCTCTGCCTCTGTCTTGTTGCCTCTCTGATAATGGGGCGGCGCTTTTTGTAATAGCCTGGGCGTGGCCAGCACCATTTACAAGTGTTGGGTGGTTTGGGGGGGTTGGGTGGTGTGCAACGAGCTTAACGAAAATAAATATTTGCCCAAGCGATTTTATTTATTTGGTAAATTTATAACCACAACTGCGTGGCATAAAAAGCCCATGAAAATTGACGACCCAACGCAGGAGGGGTTGGAAGTAGACAGTGGCAAGGAGCATCACTAAATAAATTTATGAATGCAATTGAAATTGTGATTTCTGTTCGGTTTTGTGTGTGTGTGTGTGTGCAGCACAGATTTGAAATGCTAATTTAGTTAATTTTTATGCTCGACTTCCAATTTGGTTTGTAACGGATGATCTCCTTTTGAGATTTGATAAATATGTTTGCCACGCCTGCGAAAATCAGCAAAGCACTTTTTATAACAGTTTTTAGAGCATATTATTCAAGTTGTTTCACTAGAAGCAAAAATCACCGCAATTGTCTTTAAATTCTCTAACAACTTTAAATTATCTTATTTTGGTGGTGATAGATTAAAATATAAGCATAAAAGTATGCAATGGTTTTTTATACAAGTGGTTGAAGTCGAATGTTTCCCCATATAAAGCTCACAAAATTCGCCGCTTTTTATTTACTCACAGGTACCCAGCACATCGGGCAGCCAAATCGCAACCGTTTCACACCTGGTGGCACTGGCTAACCAACAGCATGCGAGCAGTGCCAAGCAGCAGAAGCCATTAGCCAACACAGCGTCACAGCCAACAACGGATGCGCTTAGCGAGGAGGAGCAACCACTGCAGGAACAGCATCAGCAGCAGCAGCAGTTGGATGAGTCGGTGGAAGCCGCAACCACAACATCGGCAGGAGCAACAGCAGCGGCAACAACGCTGGGCAAGGCTAATGGCAATAGTGGTGGTGTGGAGGTGCTTGAGGATCCGCAGTTGCAGCAGCAGCTCGAACAAATGCAGGAGCTGCAAAAAACAGCAAAATGTGGGGCGGATGGTGGTGGCGGCGGCGGGGGTGGCGGTGGTGGTGCCAGTACATCCAATGCCACAACAATTACATCGATATCAGCGCTGTCGCCACAAACGCCAACATCGCCCGCTATCGCACCGCAGGCCGGCGCCGTTGGCCCAATGACAGCGAGGACGAGCACATTGACTAGCTGCAACCAGGCACATCCGTTGTGCAGCTCCTCCAATGCCTCCGGTGCGGTAACCCCAGAGCCGCGCACCAAGCAGCAACAACAGCAACAGCAGCAGCAGCAGTCAACAGCGTTGCACCCGCCACACCTCCACCAACAACAACAACAACAGCAACAACTGTCAAGCATTGCGAATCCAATGCAAAAGGTGAACAAGCGCAAGGAGACGCTGGAGGCAAAACGGGAGCGAAAAGCAGCTAAAACATTGGCCATCATCACTGGCGCCTTTGTCGTCTGTTGGCTTCCATTCTTTGTGATGGCATTGACGATGCCGCTGTGTGCCGCCTGCCAGATCAGCGATAGCGTCGCCTCCCTCTTCCTCTGGCTGGGCTACTTCAATTCCACACTGAATCCGGTAATTGACATTGAGTAAACATGAAAATGTGTTTTGTTTATGTTTATTTGCTCACCATTTTTATACTTAACCTCAGGAAAAAGTTGGCATTTTTACTTTGAATTAGTTATCAAATTTCCACTTTGAAAAAGAAACGCGATTAATGCAAAGAAAATGAAAACCATGATTGCAAGTGCCCCAGGCGGCAGTGCACTTGTTGTTATTGTCCTCCGATTGATTTTCCTGGCACTCAACGCACGCATCCATAAGATGGGCAAATGGGTCAGTTGTCAGGGGAAACTTTTCATGGCCTCAAAGATAAACCAGATAAACTCTTCTTTTCAGTCGAGCGAATCGTTTCTTTCATCGGAATTCACAATTCTGATATTTTGTGAATAATATTTTGTAAAAACATTCAAGTTTCAATCAAGAATATAGCGCAGAAATGTCCGCTGTCGATTTAAATGGCATTGACACTAACAGGGCTGCCAGCTCGATAAATAAGCTCATCCGATAACAAGCTGTTGCCGACGATCGATAGGTAGTAAGAAAAGTGCAAAGAATGACAAAATATCGATATTGTTAAAAATAAACTATCATTACAGATTTTAAAGATTGTGTAATAAAACTGAAATCTAATAATGTTTTGTTTTTTATAGGTCATCTATACAATATTCAGTCCCGAGTTTCGTCAGGCCTTCAAGCGTATACTCTTTGGCGGTCACCGGCCGGTGCACTATCGCAGTGGGAAGCTCTAGATAGTGCATGCGAAGAGGCGAAGGTACTTATTTAAATATTAAGCAGTCCTATTCTTGGAAATTGAAGACAAAGCGCGCAATTGCAATTTTAGTCACTTCGTTTTCAATACTTGCAGCTATCTATCTTTTATTTATATTGTTTTCAATTTCGCGCTCACAAGTTTCAATTTGCAATGCTGCCTTGGAAATTGATATTGCTTAAACAATATTTGTTTGAGCTCCGTTCCCTGTCCAATACGACTGGATGAATGGTAAAGATGTTGTTGCTGTTGCTGCTTCGATTGCAGTGTTCAAAGTGTTCTGAATTTAGTTGTCAAAGTTGTCGCTTTGGGCTTTCAATTTTCTAAAAACACACTCGACACGAACGGCCATGGGAAATAGCCAGTAGCACACACACACAAACACACACATACACACATGCGCACATACTCGAAAACTCATAGATTCGAATTGGCAACGCTTTGTTGGCAGCTTTCCTATTTTCAAGTTGAAACAATTTGTAAGCCATGTGAAAAGCGCAGGCAAAAGTTTCTCGGGTCTCGAACCCAAAGTGAAAGTTTTATCAACGTTTATCGCTGCTGTCATCTGCATGCATCGAGAGAAAGAAACTGTTTAAAATCACTTGGCCAGTGCAAGCAACCAACGGCTAACGGATACCGTCTAATGGCCCAAACGGGCCCATTCCAATTATGGCCAGCCACAGTGCCGCGCAACTTGAGGCTTATCTACAAAAGCGGGCGCCCAACTCCCCCCCGTCCCCACCTAACCCAAAAGCAGCAGCCTTGAAGAGCAGAGCAACAAACCATTTGCATTTGCAGGAGCAACATCTTAGCCCAGTCCAAGAAGGGTTCGAGCCATCTGCGTGTGGCAGCACATTTAAATCTGCAGCAGCATTCATTCATTTTCATTTGACCAAAAAGTTAAATTAACTAACATTAATTTGAAATTTCTGTTTGCTGTTTGGAATTTTTACTAATGACACTTTTGCAAACTCTTTACAGGCGCTTCTGCTAGGAACCATCTTCCCTCTTCGTTTAGTAAATACTTATAAACATAATAATCCTCCTCCACAAACAACCACAAGATGAAGAACAACACCATGTATACCAAAAATGATTTTAGAATACAAATCATTATAGATACATACTATAGAATAAGATGTAAATAAGTTGAGCTATAAAAACGTTGTTTAAAATAATATTAACTATGCGTATATGATAAGTGATTAAGTTTGTAATTGATGAATGCCAAGTGGAAACAGTTTTTTTAAACGAAACGAACTATGTAATCAAAATACCAAATAATTTTTATCCGCTAAGCATATTTAAAATACCAACTAGCGAAATCTACTTCCAGAACTTTGCGTGTGTTTTCCATTTTGAATGTGTAAATGTAAATTATTCATTTAGGCCATAAGTAAGCAACAAAATAAATTTTAGAGATATTGAAGCTGGGGCTATGTTCATTTGGAATCGTTATAACTGAACCCGAGCACATACTGAATAAAATACTATGATATAGCGCCCATCTATAGTTAAATGAGAAATTTGTATAAAATCATATAGATCTTAAGTTAAAGCTAATACAAATTTGTTGACTATTAAATTGCTTTTAGGTTAATACTTATTGTATAGCTAATATTAAAGATAAACTTTAAACTAAATTGATTATGTAAGTGTTTAAATGCAATTTAAGCCTATTGTTAAAGCAAGTTCTAGTTAAATAACAATATAAAAACTGTTGTATTATTAACGTTAAGCAAGTTGGTAACAAATGTCATATGGATTTCTTTGAATATGCATATTAACTAAACAAAATATATATACTATAAATAATTGCTTAAGGGTGCAACAAATTGCCTAGCATTAATGTAAAATAAACAACAACCACATGTATTATTGAAAAGCAAACTACTTTCGGGAAAAATGGGTAAAACGTAATTAGCAAAAACACATTTAAACATATGTTAGTTAACGCTTGAATTAAGTAAGTGACAAACAATATCACAATTCAAATCAAATGTTTTACTACACTAACTTAAATAAGTAAACAACCTACTAAGTAAAAAAAAAAAACAAAAATCAAATCTCAACATCAAGAAAACTTAGCAAACTTAAAGCAGAAAACATGAACTAGCACTTTAAGAATTTACAGATCTATGTCTAAACTAGATATCAACATAACAAAATTAACTATCCATAGCAATGCAGACTTCAATCGAAATGAATTCTTCTATATCAAGCAAGAATTCGAAATACACATACACTGATTATAGAATTTCGTTACTTTTTATTTGTTGATTATATATATTTGATTTAAAACAAATTGGCGCGCATTTAAAAAGAATTATTGCTTGGTATAGAAAACTATATTATCACATTTTTAACACAAAAGTTTGCAAAAAATACTATATTAAAATTACTGTACATTTCATTGGCTGCAAATAAAAATAAATATTGAACTTTCATGCAAGAAATGTAATAAATCTTTTTGAATTTACGTTATGGCAGCTAGCCGGGACATAAACCAACATTGTTGCCTGAAAGTAGAGTCTGGGCACACTTTATCAATTACTTGAAGTTGGCTGCGCGCAGTTTTGAGCTCAGCTGAAGATGGCTGCTCCAAGCAGCTGTTTTTTGATAAAGCCGCGCGAAAACCTGTACCAAACAGCGAGACTCTTTTGTGGTCTAAGATTTTTGTTAGTAGCTTTGTTTATTAAGCATGCTGAATTTAAATTGTGTTATATGTGCCGAACTGTTCACGCAATCCGATGATGTTTACGTTACTACTTGCGGCCACATGTTTCACCACACCTGCCTAAAGCAATGGCTAGAACGGTAATACCGATCTTTAGCCTATTTCTTAACAACATAATGAAATTAAATGCAATACATTTTCAGATCGAAAACGTGTCCACAGTGCCGCAACAAATGCACAACGCGCAACATTTTGCGCGTCTACTTCAATCTGGCCAATTTGGATGTGAGTCGCATCGATGTGGGCTCCCTCCAGGAGCAACTGGATAATGTAAGTTTGGCCTTAAAAATGAGGGAACAAGAAGTCATCAAAGTCGAAAAGAAAGTTACGGATTTAAAGGAAACGCAAAAGAAGTGCCTGTAGGTTATTGTTTAGTTTTAATACAAGATTAACCATTGTGTAATTTACTAAATTCATATATTTTCGCAGCAAAACGATTAGCGGCTTGGAGAAGAAGCTAGAAAAGAAAGACTTTGTCATCAGCAGCTATGTGACGCAAATAACCATGCTAAAACACGATGTAGAGGCAGCCGATGAGTTGCGCAAAGAAAACAAATCGCTAAAGCAGCAACTACACACAATGGAAGGCGCTTATACCGTTCTTACAGCCGGCACTGCGGACACTGAGCGTCTGATTAAAAACGAGACAAATCCAGCTGTCCTAGCCAACTGGGTCTCCACGCTTAAGCGAGAGCTTAGGCAGTGCGAGACCAAGAAAGTGGAGTTGCGCAATGTTCTCAAAGTGGTGCAAAATGATTTGCGCAGGGAGCTGGACTCAAAGCGGTAAGCAAGCTATTAATATTTACCAAACACTCTGGAACCTATAATTGTTATTTTGTTTTGCAGCAAGTTGGAGGAGCAAATATCGCATCTAGAGAGTGATCTTTATCGCGCCAATGAAAAGGTAAGTTGTTAAATGAGGAAGGACATTAGATGACCTAACTGAATCTCTTTGTTTCATTTAGTTAAAAGAAATGCAAAGCCAGCCAATTGATGTAGATGCTTCCAGCAGTTCATTTGGCCTAAACACCAATGTGGTTGCATTAAAGCGCGAGGATCGACGAAACACAATATCACCAACAATTGTAAGTGATATATAATATCTACAACTATTTTGTTACATCTAATCTAATACTATATTCAAACTTGCAGAAACAAAACATCAAGCGCATTGAAGAATCTACCTCACCCTACCTCAACATAAAATCCAGCAGCGTAGGCATCGCACATTTGCTGAAACCGCCAGAGTTAAGCGTTACCAAAATATCGCCAATTAAAAGCGGAACTGGCATAAGCATGGCAACAGGTGTTGTACGCAAAACCACCAGCGATTTGAGTGAAAAGGTATTATACAGGGTATCAAAGAGACGTTACATACATATAACTCAAACTGTCTACTCACTTGCAGTACTCCATATTCAAGAAGCCGCGTCTGCTGCTTGGTGCCACTGGTTCGGGTGGCACAATGGCCTCTAATTTTGCCTTCAATGGCATGGGCGGCTCCGAGAAGATTGATCCATTTGCGTTGCGCGCCGAGGAGGAAGCGGCAGCATCAACGGCAGTTAAAGCAACGTCTAGTCAGCCAATGGCCAAGACAGTTAATCTGCGACTTAAAGCGGGCACGCTGCGTAACATAAAGCTCACCAAATAGTCAACAAAGAACCAAAAAAGTGAATTAACCAAGACTGCCTCAGTTTCGTATTGTTAAGTTTGTTAGCATAAAGCATTTAAAGGTCGATCTTTGTAAGCTCCGATTATTGTGCCGAGTTGCATTAATTTCATATGGAAATATTTTGTAATGAATCAAATATAAAAGTAGAAATTTATGTGTGTGTTTGTGTGTTTATAACTCAATTAGTCGGCTATTTTCTTTTCCGCCGTGCCGGTCCACTCCTCACGCAGCTGCACAGCGCAACCCAAATCACGCAGTGCAGCCTTGATGTCCTGCGCCGCCGTTGGATGCTCCACCATGGCAGCATTGAGTAGATCCTCAACGCCATAGGACAGCCAAGTGTCGCATTGATTGCGCGACCTGGACACCATATTACGTATGGCCCAGGCGCCGTTGCGTTGCACAAGTTTGTGCTTGGGATGTGTGCGCAACGCCTCAGCCATCACCTCAGCAATGCCCGTATCAAAAAAGGCTGCGCTGTGCTCCTGAACACGCAACGTGAGTGTTGTTATACAGGCCAAGGCGACGGACACAATGTTCTCGTTGGTCTGATGCGTTTCGAGGAGCTCTTTGATGATTGGTGCAACGCCCTGCTGCACAATGTGTGCCTTGACTGCATCGTGTCCGGCCAGAGCGCGTAATAGCTTAAGCGCCTCGCGGTTAAGACGCTCCTCTGCCAAGTTGACACTCATGATATCAAAGATGAGCTTAAGACCGCCTGCTTCGTCAATAAGTGTGCACAGCTCTTGACGCACGGCCAGCGTGCCAATTGTGAGCAGCAGATCAGCAAGGGTGGTGGCATCCTGATAAGCGGTCAACAGCTCTACCAGCTCCGGCAACATCTCGCCAGCTATTTGGCGAGCATGCTCATGGGCGCAGCCGAACTCAACGCGTATGTCATCATCCAAAACCAAAAATCTTAAGACGGCAGTCGTCTCACGCACCAATCGCTCATTATCCCTAACTAATAGCGGCTTCAATAGCTTCAAGACATTGCTGCTCATTATTTTCTGGCGATTCGTTTCGTGCATGACGCAAGCTTTTTGCATCCACTGCAACGTAAGGCAGGTGACGTCCACATTATTGTTTAGCTCCAGCAACTTGAGTACAATAGACAGTGCCTTGGCATCGAAGACATCAGGCTGCTTCTGGGTCAAACTGTTGACAGCATGCAAGGCTTTGATAAGCAAGGCTTCGATAAGCGTCGAGTTGATCTTTTCACTGGCCAGTGTCTGCTCTAGCAGTGTCATGAGCGCATCGTGTGCACCATTCTTGCCTGCCAGCACACGATGAGCCAGCGATATCTGGCACTCCATGTCCAGGGTGACGAGATATTCCAACAGTTGGTCAGTATCTCCGTCCTTTTTGCTGAGGTGCGCCTTAATCATGTCCACTATTTCAAGAATATACGGGGTGCCTGTGTCCGGATTGACCGATAAGTCTTTGATAATGTTGGCCAGGTTAATGCCCTAATGTCCGTAATAAAAACTTAATGAGTCTCACTTCAGATGGTAGATGAATCATACAAAATTACGCACCTGCGCTTCGAACTGTTTTATTGTCTCCTCCTTCGCCTCGGCGGGACTCATTGAAAACTCCACCACATTCTCCTTCACAACATCGTCAAAGGTCTCTTGAGAAATGATCTTAGACATGATTGTAATCTGTTTGTTCAAATTCGGCTTTAAATGCTGCAGCTGTTGTTTTAACTGCGTCTTTTTTTCTCTCCGTGTCTTTGTTCCGCAACACCACCCACACACTAGCAATAGCAAAGTGAGTATTTTCTTCTTTTCAGGCTGACAGTAAAGGCCGCCGAATGTGCGTTTTAAATTGTTTATATAAAAACAGGCTGTTATTTAGAAACCTTTTTTAAATTTAAATGCAATGAATGGTTTCTTTGATTTGTAAAATGCACAGCTAAAAACTCAGCGCCGCTTAGTCAACGGTTGCGTTGGAATCAGGGCTGCAAACTTATCGACAATATTTTTGTGTCAGTAATTTTGAAAAATACATGCCAAAATGGTTTCAAAATCTATAAGACAGCCTACCTAGTAGCCATTTATTGTTAAATTCCATTCTTAATTGAAAACATTTCATTTTTGAATAATACCTATCGATATACGATAAGAGTCGAACAGTGATATTGCACGAAATTCAAAGCCACATCGCAACATCGATAAAACATCAACAAGCCCAGCCAGCGGCAGGGTCACGGCACGGAAATAGTTAATATTTACGTTTTTTAAGTTTAAGTAGGCGTGATTTTATTTATTTTATTTATAATCTATTTAAAATGGGGTTTGTTCTATCTAAATTTCGGGTAAGTTCAATTTTGAGTACCGGGTTTAAAGACCAAAAGGCTTGTGACGCCGACGGTGCCTACAAATCATATATATACATAGATACATATGCATTAAATTTACATACGTACGCATTTCTAATTATAGAAGGAAAAGTCTACGACTGCTGTACTGGAGGGACTGCAAGTGCAAATCACCGAACTAGAGAAATATGTAATAAATACGCAGGAGCGTAAAAGGCGCTTCGTTACCAACTTTGTTGGCTTCACAATTGGCGCTTACATTGTTGGCTTTGCGCTCTTTTATTTCTTCTATTTCCCGCCAACAATGCGAGAACGCATCATGTATTTAGTGCCCCTGCTGCTCTTCCCAGTGCTGTGAGTAATCCGCTGTGATTGTATTGATGATCTCATTTATCCAAAAGTTGCACATAACACAACTGCTTTATTGTTTCTATTGTTGTTGCCTTTCAGTATTGTCTTTTTGCGTCAGATGTTTACGTGGTATTTTCAGCGCAAGCTCAACAAAAATGGCGATAAGCTAACGCAACTTAAGCAGGAGAAGAACAAGATATTAGAGCAGGTCATGGACAAAGAGACGTACAAGGTACTATTCAGCTGCCCAGGCAGTATAAATTTCATGGTCATATCTTAGAACTTTTAAAATTTGGCAAATGTCCAGAAATTATTATAAAATTTTTGCCGGATGTTAAATTTCTATGCAAGTTTTTTGCTCTAGCTTGAAACACTTGCTAATTAGAAGCACATCTGGATGCGTTCCAATTTTTTAGCAAGCACTGTTAATAGAAAACTCATATATTATTATTAATTTTTATATATTAATAGGTGGCAGTGAAACTTCTAGAACGCTTTGGCGATAAGCAACATAGCCGAATGCTGGGCACCGCAGTTCGCACTCCGGGCGTCACGTCACTAAATCGCTCCACATCCTCATCGCTGCAACGCACACCGCTACCAGCGCCAGCCGCAGCAGCTGCTTCACAGCAGCAGCGCATGATAACACCCTACACAGGCGTCTACCGCAACATGAATAACAACCTAAATAGCAGCGTCATGACACCACAAGTTCAGCTGACGGCGGTAACGCCGCAATTGCGCGCTGGACAGGAGCTGCGCAGGCGCACGCCCTTTCCCGTTGTCGATGAGAGTGCACGGAGCGCCTTGGATCGCATTGTGGACTTTATTGTGGGCGATAGTCCACAGAATCGTTTTGGCATGATATGCAAAGAGTGCCACAGGCATAATGGTAAAAATAACTGCAAATATATAGAAATGGCGACTGGTTTTAAACTATTTGATTATTAGGAATGCTACCAATGGAGGAATACGAATATACAACATTTGTTTGCGCCTTCTGTGGTGTACTAAATCCGGCGCGCAAGGAGCGACCAGTGGCGCCACGCCTCAGCCTGGAGGCAGCGCAGCCGGAGACGCCGCAATCGGCCTTAATGCGCAATGATAGCTCTGACAGCGATTCATCGGATGACGAGGATGAAGATTTTGGTAACTAACAGCTGACTAATGCTTTTGTTTTCTTATCATAATAATGCACATTGTTTTCTGTTACAGATAAGAAGCATTTAGCGCGTCGAGTGCTTCACGAAGACTTGCCCATGACTGATACCGAAGCTGATGCTGAAACTGAAGCTAATGCAGATGTAACAACCACAGCAACAACAACAACAAGAACACAAACACCAACGACTGCAATGGAAGTGGACGAGACTGAAACTGTTGCTAGCGAGACTGAAACAAAAGAATAGTTTCAATTTAGATTCATTCAGCTCTCGAGAGTACGCCATGAACAGGTTTAGGCTTCGCAAAGCGTTAGCTTTAAATAAAGCAACTTATTTACGCATATATTGCTTAGAGTTTAAATTAATTATATACACTCACATTGTTGGTAAGCAAATTCGTTTTTAAATCTTTGTTCAATTTTAGTCACTAAATATTTAACCCCCCCAAAAAAAAACACTCACTAGTTTAAAAATCTTATCAAGAATTTCTGAATAATTGTTGAGCATGTCTTGAAATACACATTGTAAATTGAAAACCAGCTTAAATATGCAAATCTTGTATGCAAATTTACTTTCTTTTTCACGGCACACCTAAACACACGCCCCATTAAGTGGCGTCCGTCAGCGCAGAAGGAAATTGATAATTAAACAAGTGTATTGGTTAAGATTGACCGACTTAAAGATACCCTCAACTTAAAACTAACATATGTGGTAATTTTTAGCATGTTATAATTATTCATTGTTGACTGACTTTCCGACAACCAAAGTCAAGGATCTCTCTTGGGCTCTCTTTGGCTGCTCCTAGCAGTTGTCTTGTTCTTGTTAGTGTTTTCTGCCTTTTTTTTTACTTTCTTCTTACTTACACCAATTTATAATAACTTTAAAATACCCTTTTAAGGCATTTGTAGGGTATAATATACTGGACAAAAAACAAGAAGGCGACAGCTAATGGCATAATAACTTAAATCGCGACAGTCTGACAAAAAAGGCAAGCACGACAGTTGAGATATCAGCAGTCGCAGCAGCAGCAACCGCAACTAATATCAACTAACAAGCGCGAGAACAAATAAACACGCATACACATACAGACACACACACACACATGTGACTTGTGGACTGCATTATGCGAGCGGTCAACAATTTCAATTTCGCTGGCGTTTTATTTTTCCGGGCCATTGATCAAGGCTAACGAGAACGGCTTGCAGCGCGCCCGCACTCCACGCCACGCCACGCCACGCCACATAACGCATTCGCAGCAGCCGCTACGACCAACACCAGCAAAGCCACCTACAAGTGGAGCAGCCGCGCCCGCGCACATTCCTTGCTTCAATCGCTGGCGGCGGCCGTTGCAAGCACAAATTATAAGAATTAAACTAAATCTGTTACACCGTTGCAAACAATTGGCCAACGTCACCGCCCCACTCTGCACATTCAACTCTCTGTGGCACACCACACACACACACACACACACACTCGCCCAAACGCAATTTAAGTGTATTTTTCTCTGTCGCACTCTGGCCCCGAGGTCCGCCTGCTGAGCTGATTAGCTCATAATTTGTGTGACAGCACATTTTTTTTCGCCTTGTAATTGAATTTTCCAATCTGATCTCTGACGTAGGTCTCTGGCCAGGAAGTTGTCGGGTGCGTGAGCTGTTTTTCTTGTTGTTGTTCTCGATTTGGCATTGGTCAGGCGCATGCGTGTGTGTCTCGAAAAAAAAACAACAACGCATTATTAAGGCGACAAAATGCAACAACATTTGCATAAGCTGGCAAAAACCTGCCAGAACTAGGGCTGGCAAGAACTTTGGATTGCAATAATCTAAGCTAATAAAACAAATGTTACAAATCATTTTGATATGTTTAAAATTCTATTTAATGTGCTTATTTTAAAAAATTTGGCAGATTCTACTTTATGATATTAGTTAAAAACTTAAGATAGCACCAAAGTAATTTAGGAAAGGTCACGTTAACTTTTCACAGAAATTATTTTCGGTGTATCATTTTTCCTTTTGATCCTTAATCTAGATTATAACTTTAGAGTTTTCTGAATCAAAATCATATTGTAAGAATTCTTACTTTGCAATTTGTGAACTGATCTAAACAAATTGACGAAGTGAATATAAAAGCAATAACATAACGCTTCTAAGAGTGAACTGTTTAAAGGAATACACCTTAAATTTAAATTTGTATATTATAACTACCAAATAACCAGCAAATTAATTATGCTATTGTTGCAGCCCTAGCCCAGAACTGAATCTGCGACCAAGTCTAGCACATGTAGTTCATTAAATAAATCTAGTGCAAGTTCGCTGCACCGAAACCAGTTTCCATGCAACTTGCGCCTTCCGGGCGTCATGTGTGTGTACTATGGTACTATGTGGACAAGAGCAAATCCGTGGCGTTGGCGTTAACGTTTTTATTTTTTTTATCGCATTGACGATGGCAAAGAAGTTTGGTTTGCTGTGCTTGCGGCACGACAAGGAAAACCTGCAGCACAAATAAAGTGATTCACGAACCGATTCCGAATGACGGCGGCAAGGGTTAAGATTGAGAGTCTGGCCAAAAGTGGCAAAAAACGCCAACGCGCGCCAAAAAGACAAATCAAGAGCCAAAGTATTTTAATTTTTTGTAGTTGTAGTTTTTCTTTTTTGGCCAGAATTGAGATTGCGGGGCTCACAAGTTGGGGGCTTAGTTCATTGCTATTGCTAATGACGGCATGCCTGTAACTTGATATAAGTATATTTATAAGTATGTAAGTACCAGGTATGTACATACATATCTCTGCATACATACGTGTGTCTGTTATTGGCCGTTCGATTTATTTGTTCGCGCGCTCGCTCACAACAAAGACTCTAATAATAATCTGTTGGGCCAATCAAGCAAAATATGCGCGAGATCAGTCAACTACACCAACAACAAAATGCAGTCACTGTATGCCGCACCAAATCTGCTAGGCTAGCCAGCCAATGAAAGTGAAACCGAGCTGAGAAATAAATATATACATATATGTTTGTATATAGACTGACTCGGTTCTAGCCGCGGTCAACGAGAGACTGGCTGTTTGTGGTTCGGCTATATAAGCCAAGTGACTGTCGTGTTTGTCCCACAGTGCAGCGCTGACCAGGAACCCAATTGGAAGTTTAAGTTCACACAACGACCTCATAGTCCAATTGGCTCACAAAGGATTACCTTAAAACCCAACACCAACATCAACAGCAACAACAACATGTTCTTCAAGCTGGTAAGTAGAGTGTCAACGGGAACTAGTTTAGTTCGTTTAGTTCAATCATCATCTGCTCCTGCAGCTTCTCGCCTCCTGCCTGGCCGTGGCACTGGCCAAGCCACAGCATCAGCCTGCTGCCCAGTATCCAGCTGGTGTCAATCCACAGGACTGCCCCAACTTTCCCATCTGTGATAATGCACGCCTGCACAATCCACACTCGCAGTGGCAGCAACCGCAACCACAGTGGCAGCAACCCCAGCCCCAGTGGCAGCCACAGCCACAGTGGCAGCAGCCCCAGCCCCAGTGGCAGCAACCACAGCCTCAGTGGCAGCCACAGCCTGCGTGGAATGCAGCACCTGCTCCATCAGCCGGCGGTGACAAGTATCCAGCTGGCATCAATCCTCAGACCTGCCCCAACTATCCCTATTGTGATGTGAATGCCGGACATGCTGCGGCTCCAGTTGCAGCTCCTCCACTGCCCGGCTGGACGGAGCGTCTCTATCCCGCTGGTGTCTCCCCGCACCAGTGCCCCAACTTCCCTTTCTGCTCGTAAACACTTTCCTACTATCCGCTGTCCACTGTCCCACTTTTCCACACTGTCTACACTCATTAAACGCATTTTTTAACCTTTAGCTTCCTTTTTACACACGCTACAAGTTCTCAACTATTGAAATTCTGTTGTTGGCGTCAAATAAATGAAAAAACATGTTGGTCATAAAATTTGAAGATTTTTTATTATTATTATTATTTATGGCTAGTAAACTTCAGCTTTTTTGTAAAACTGATTTATGCTTTCTTTTGAAAAACGCTCAAAGTGGGGTTTGGTTGATTTGGAAATGTTTAAATATATATTTCGGTACATATTTCTATGTAAACTTCATGTCAAGTGTTATGAATTGTGTAAAATTGTCATTTATTGTGTAATACATTTTAAATGTATTTTTTATTGTAAAATAAGATTTTGACATATTTTTTTAATATCAAACACAACTTCTTCTAATATAAAAAGAATGTTTCATAATATTTATTTACCATAGACATTCTTTCAACTTTATCTAAGATGAAAACCATACTTGGAAGAGTTTAAAACTTTAAAGTTCATATGTATTTGTCTATTACTTTTATTCACCATTAACTCGTTACTTATAAATATTAGCATATTTTGCAACAATGTATTGAAAACAATTTGAAAGCCATTTACATAATTTCTGTTACTTTTATGTGCTCATATAAAAGCAAGCCAGTAATTTTATTACATGCCAAGAGTTGACTGCTCTCTGATTATCATTCACTCAATTACACAGACTATGAGCTTATAATTCCTCATTTACTCACTAAACAACAATCTCAACTAAAAAAGAAAAATAAACTTGATTAATGGCTTAGTTCTGTAACACACACACACACACACACACATGTGGCTTATAGGAAGAGTAGACTTAACGGGTTTGTAAATAATACTTGTTTGGGAAAGTTAACCGAAAAAATTTGTCATAGTGTGTAGCGGAAATGTGCCACACCCGCCAACAAATTGCCACCTCTTAATTCGATACACATAATCAAAATTCTGAGATTCAATTGTTGCCAAAGTAAACAATTGTTGACCAAAACCTTGCAATGTAAGGCGAGAATGTGCCACGCCTCATTGGGTTCCAGTTCCGCGCTTGGACAAGGAGTGGACTTACAGGTGATCACCTGGTTTCTGATTACTATAGCTGCTATAGCTGCCGGACTGGCCGACTGGCTGCTGGTTGACCCCGAGCTGCTTTTGTGAAAGTCGTTCTTGCAAAACGGCGGCCAACATCAAGCGGCCAGCAGCCAACAGCCAACAGCCAAGGTCAAGTGCAACTGCAAATTAAAACTACATAAAACACACACACATGGAAAGACACATAATAGTTACAATTAAAAATCTTCACTTTTTTTATTTACAAAAACACTTTTTTCTTTAAACTTAAACATTGTACAATATTTACAAGAAAAACAAAACGAATTGTAGCTGCTGGGCGGGGAGGTGTGTGGTGGTAGGTGTTTAGGGGTAGATCTACCAGCCATGGGACAGGGAGGAAGACCAACCGCCATGATGATGATAGTCATGATGATCCTCATGCACATGGACGGGATGCACAACCTCCTCGTGATGCACATGATGCACTGGCACCTCCTTATAGATGGGCACATGCACCTCCTTGTAGACGGGCACATGTTTCACCACAGGCACTGCAATCTTCTGGACATGATGATGATGCACTGTGTGCACCTTATAAGGCACATGAATTGTGTGGTGTTCACTGTAGAAAGGGAAAAAAAAGAACGAGAATAGGTTTTTAATACGATAGCCAAACCAAATGGAAAGCAAATGAAAGTGAAAATGTTGGTGGTTAATGATGTGCTTGTGGAACAGGGGTTTGAGGGGTGCAGCTGGTAAATAATTGGCATGCAAACATTATTAGCTAATCAGTTAAATAGCAGCTTGGCAGGCAGCACAACTAAACAAGTTGCTTGAACTCCGTTTGTCGCATTGCCACTTGGCAAAGGAGACCAAGTCTAAGTCTTCAACTAATGCTCGGAATTTGTAATTAAGCATTTGCAATTATGTGCGCATTATAAATGAAATTCCTCAGCGTTGTCTTTGATTTTTGTCACAGAGAGTCACTGGCTGCCAATTGAACTGTGCATCGATCCAATCCAGCGAGAAAATCAACAGCTAGGCCCTAAGTGTTACAAGCTCTATTTATATGTTGATTGCTTCATTTCGAAGCGTAATTGAATCCATAATTCATAACGTTTAAATGCCGGCGTTTAAAAAGCCATACAAAAGCCAACCATAAAAAAAAATTGATCGTTATGTTATTGCACAACACGGGAAACGTTTTAAATGTCGACTGAGGGTTGGGCATGGATTAAAAGTATATCTTGTAAACTGGTATACTTATGTTCAACTTACTGTTTGCCAAAGAAGCCGGGACGTGGTGCACTGTATGCCACAGCGAAGAGTGCGACGAAGATCTGCAAGTGATTCAAAGAGAAAGAAGGTCTTAGAAGATTTAAAAATGGGTTGTTTATAATTATAAACGAAATAATAACTTTTTATGATTAAGAAATTTAAGACAGTTGCAAAATGTGTTAGAATACAGATATTAAAAAAAAACTAAAGTATAAAATCCAGATCCTTAATTGGGATAAATATTTCTAGATACATAAATTTATAAATTTGGTCTGATAAAAACAATTTTATTAAAATAAAATATTGTGTTAACTGCAAAATAAAATTTAGACAAGAAGTCCTGAGATCTTTGGCTTATGTGTTTCTTAAAGAACCGCTTTTGAGGATTCTCTTTTTTATTTTTAACTAAATTTGTTTAAATTCAAATACCTATCAAGGATAAGTATTTAATTTTGTAAAAACATTTTTTCAAAAAAACTGTAACATTTAAATAAGCAAACTTGATTCATTTTTATAAGTGGCCACCACCAACAACAAAATTTTGCAAATTAAATTATGTACAAAAAATGTATATTCCTTTTTAATTTCTTAAGGTTACATAGTTCTTTTAAATTGAATGGGTATGGCCTTTTCGTGAACTTTCCATGAAATAGTTTACTAATTTATTACTTCAAACGCATCAAAATTAAAGTGGTCAACAATTTGAACCATTTCAATTTGGGCCAAACCAATATCTAAATCAATTGAATTAGTTTTACTAATGCTTTAAAGATTTATTCAAGGGCAGCACTAAAAGCTATTTACATGAAGATTGAGTTTTTTTTTTATTTAAGATAAGGTGATTTAATTTAAAATCAATATTACAGCCTGCACATATAATTTACTATCGAATAGCTATAACTACGTCGATGATTATAAAATCCAAAAACTAGAAATGTTAGTAAACTTGTCCGTTAAAACCTGAGCACTTTAGGATGTATGTTGTTATATAAGACTTGGCCATTTGTGTGAGGGGCACTTGAAATGTTGCACAATTATTATCCAATACACAACTTTAAAACACAATACACCAAGAGTCCTTGTATATTCAAGTAAGTGTGTTAATTCCTTTTACTTTCGGCACTTACAAAAACTTTGAATGCAATCATTTTGAGGTTTTGTTTAGTTTTGAACGAACGCGTTGATTAAAAGACCGCACTACACTGCCAATGTTTGCCAATGACTGATAACCAATGGCCAACGGCTCATCCGTTTTATACCCGATTGCAGGCGCCAACAAGCAACAAGCCAACAACCAAAGAAACAGTTAACAGCAGCGACTACCAATGTAAAAAGACACAAACAAAACGTGACGCATGCGCAACAATAACAAACAACAGTGCTCTGTTAACTGTTTTACAAGTTTGTTAACCAAGTTATTGTTGTTGTTTTTGTTTTTGTCGTTGGGGCAGCTACGCATCAGTTGCTTGCTGCAAAATGAAATCACATTAACATGTTGTCTCCAACTGACATAGACAATCGAACTTTGACTTGAGCAGGTTTCAGTACAAAAGTAACTTTGTGTAATACAATACAAAATTATTATATTATTAACGTCATTATTGTTAATGTCATAATCTGGCTGTCGTCTGTCCACATACATACTATAGTATATCATTCCGTCTGAATGATCAACTAGCACATAAAACATACGTATTGCTTAGCCCGGCCTTCTGCAATAAAAAAGTGAACGTCACCACAACAGCAACAACAAAGTTGACAAGCTTTTATCCCTAGCCCGAAAATCTTGGCAAACGACCTTGACTGGAAATGTGAACATAACAGCAGATGTTGCAGCGACAATTTGATTGTCGTAAATGGGTCACAATTGTACGCCGGTATCAAAATCACGTACGTATAGTCAGTCGTGTGATTAACATAAACAACGTTAAATTTGCAATAAAACGCATCATTTTACTACCGTTTTTTGGGCAATTACTTAACACGGCTGGAAAAGAAGTTGATATATGCACCACACGCATTCAATTTTTACATGCATTTGATGATCGATTTTATGGCTTAGGGGGTATCGTTGACATAATTCAAATAACATTTGCTGTTAAGCTAACTGTTAAGTTGGGACACTTAACTAACAAAATGGTGTGCTATTGCAAGTTTAGTGGCTCGTGACTCTATTTGTACACAGATGTATGCCACACTTACAGTCTGCAGGGCTTAAAATCTCCCGCACACGTTGCTGCCCCTTTGGCTAGTCGATATCTGGTGAGTGCAACAGTTGCAACCGGCACAAATTGCTCGTTTGACTTCGTCAAATTGCATAAGAAATACTTTATGTGATAAATATTTCACAGTGGCAAACTATGCGTGCCCCAAACGGTTGCTCCAGCTAAGCTCTCCAGCTGGCAACAATACACTCTGTGTGTGTGTTGGTTTGTTGCCTGTGGGTTGTGGCTGCAGCTACTACTGTTGCAAAAAAAAAACCTGGCTAAGATTATAACTTTCATTTTCAGTGCGCGAATCCCAAATTGCAAATGCAAATACTTCCTGTTTGGTCGGTTTGTTCAATTTTTCTATGAAATGTGGGGCATGCAACAGATGCAACAGCGACAACAACGAGCGGCTTAATGTGCAATATTACCAATCATCAAATTGCTGCCAAAAACTATAATACACTTACACACTTTATATCCATGGCAGCTCTTTTACAGTGTTTGTTAAGTAAAATTGTGGCACGAAGGAGACAAAAAAAAACCTGATCAAACTTGACGTTGCATTCATATCATTGAGAGACAACATGATTGCACATTAATTCAAAATCATACACAAATCGTTTATGATAAGAACAACAACAGCAACAACATTTTGGGGCAGCTTTAAATAATAATAACCCGTTCTCGATTTGCCAATCGACCAAATAGCCACATAAAGTGTAACCAATTCTTGGGCATAACCATAATCCGTTCCGGTAATTAAATGGCTATTGTGAAGCATTAAATTGAATTAATTTTCTATCCGTTAGATCTATAACAATTTTATGGATAATGATGGTAATTATTACATATGAGCAGGTGCAGTTGTAGTAAAATATTTTGGAAGCGAATTTGTGTTTTCACATATATATAAAATATGCGTTGTCTGTATGCATCTGTGACTTAACTTCAATCTTCGACATCTCTGATGTTTTTCATCCGATGTCGATGAAATTTTCACAGTTCACGTTACGTTTACGTTACGTTTGCGTAACGTTTACGTTCCGTTTACGTTACGCTTACGTTACGTTATGTTACGTTTTCTAATACGTTAGGCACTTCAAAATTAACGACTATTAAGACACTGCTCTACTCTTCGATTCTCAAAAATTCACGTAAGCCTGAATGTAAGTATGAATGTAAGTATAAGTTAATGGTTTAGCATGCGTTTGTTATTGTTATTAGATATAAATTATTTATTGCACATACACACACACACATTTTTGTGTCTACTAAAATCACTCAATACAAAAATTCTTATGTGTGAAGGACAACTAAATATTTGTCCAATCCGTCTCTTTGTTATACTTTAATGAACAAAGGGGTAAGTGAAAATATTATTATTATTTTTTATCACACATATTATATTGTATATATTATATTATTATATATACAAATATCTCTTGTTTAAAAACACTTCATTTAAATACACTTGATTCTTGCACGATATGCACTAAAATATTTTGTAGCTGAAGAGTTAAAAAATGACTCAGAAAAGAAAGAAAATCAAAATTTTTTTTGTAAACTATTTCGATATGGTCAATATAGCCATGTCAATCTGTCTGTCCGTCCGCCCGCCCGTCCGTCCGTCTGTCTATCTGATTAAGAATATACATACTTAATGGGGTCGCAGATGTTTCCTTCTGCCTGTTACGAACTTTTGCGCAAAACCATTTTACTCTTTTTACCCATTTCATGGGTTCAGGGTATACAAATAAGCATGAGGCCAGGAATATGTTTTCGGTTAAGAAACAGTTAGTTTTCTAAAAATGGTTTTTAGCTACATACAATGTAAGCATATTTAGATCAGAGAAAGGTCAGTGAAAGCATTAACTTGCCGCACTGTTTGTCTAAAGATGACTTGGTTAAACATTAAATCTAGATATAACAAGCAACCTAATTTGAATTGCCTTAACTAAAACCTAGATCTGTTTTCTAACATCTCAATAGCCAACCACATGTTCCTGACAACTTCATTACTTATTTTTGAAGTTACCGCTTTACAGAAATAGGTGCCAAACAGTTTATGTAATTAAAAAAGTAAAATGTTGATAGTGTCATCATTTCTGTCTTTGGTTTCCTGCTCACCCACAACTGTCAATCACCTTTGACAAATTTATGCCATTTACCCAATCGATTGGATGTGAGAGATGGTTGTGCGGCATTTTCAATTTCAATACGTTTTTATATCTTTTTTTCTTTTGGTTACATGCTCCTTGGGCTCGATACGAGTGCAATTGTATCTGAAGTCCAATATCTGTTTTAGACACGCGCTGCGTATTGAAATTTTTCATGCTGTGGAACGTGTTGCCAACAGTTGCAACTGCTTGTTGTTGTTGCTACTGTTTGCTACTGTTTGCTGTTGTTTCTTTTGCACACTTGTTGTTAGTCAAGGCGCGTGCGCGATTCGCTGAGCACCACGACTGAATTTTGAGCGATTTCTGATGCGATTTCTTGATAGACAAAACTGTTGCCCCAAACACTTTGGCCGCACTGACACGCAAATTTTTTTTGTGGAGCATACAAAAATAAATAAAAATCCAAAATATTCACACATTGTGCAATATGTTTCCCATGCCAATTTTAAAGCGTATTTGTTATATCTTCTTTTGGGCTTTTAGCTATTTGATTATCTCACACAGCAATTTGGGGCAACCTTCAAAAGGCTGCACCTAGCTTTTAAGATTCTTAAGAATTCCTGTTTTGATATTTCGTTGGCTCTATGCAAATTAGCTTAGAATGAGCTCAGAGCCGAGTTCAGTTGAATCTGGGCAGCTACTCTCCTGCAGCCGACGCTTGCCGCAGCAGCGACGCAGGCGCAGACGCTAACATCGCTGTCGAAATTGAAGTTAAAGTTAAAGTTGTTGCGGAGGCGCTGATGAAGAACAACCCCGGCCTGAATTAGACGACTTCAGCGAGCATGACAAGGTCGACACTTAAAGGTGTCGCCAATTATACGACCCCCCCAAAAAAAAATCACTACACTACACACACACACACACACAGCTACAATCTTAGTTGAAATCTCAACTATTTTGTTTAGTAGCTGCAGTGAAAACTTGCACCAATTAACGCTTGAGATGCCACGAGGGCAATGTTTCCATGTTTGCCGAATTTTCGAAGCTGCATTGGCCAGGCCTAGTCAATTTTTGAACTGAGACTCTTTTTAGTGGCTCTAGCAAAGCGTAAACGTGGAATGAAAGAAATTATTATTATGCCATTCTCTCTGTGTTTCTGTTTCTTTGTCAGACTCCAAGTCTATGTTCTGGTTCTGAAGTTGGTTCTAATTCAACTGCTCTACTAATTCTACAGCTAACGAACGAACGAGCAACGTTGCAGTCAAAAACACTTGCCTCTAATTGCGCGCACAAAATAATCACGCCTTTTCATACACTATTTTTCTGAGGTATTACAGCTAAGTAAAAAAGTTTGACTTTTTAAAGAAAAATATCAATTAAATTTAAATTAAATAGTTTTATAGCTAATCAATTTTATAGGATCACTTTTTATAATCTGATTGAACTAGTTCTTTAGGCTTTTGAGCACTGGAACTTAAACACAAATTTTGTTAATGAAAGCTTTTTAGAATATTTATGGGATAGGTATAGAAGGTATAGAATTTCCTCCCCATTTGATAGTGTACTTAAAACTCTACTTGCAACATGCGCTCAAATTTCTTGCTACAATTTAGTTTTGAAACAATTTTACATGAGTCATTGCCAGCTATTAGAGGAAATGGCGGCAGGCAAAAGACAACAACGACAACAACAACAACATCAAGGCAAGCGCCAGGCAAGTTCGACAGCCCAACAAAAGCTGCCTGGTATATGTCTTATGGCTCAAGTGGGCGCAGCGTGGTAATGCTAATGACAATAATAATAATGATCAATCTCTAGCGCCAAACTTAAGTGCCTCAAGCAAAAGCATTCCCTTCGTAACGTTTTCCCCCCTCTAACTTTAGTTCAAATGTAAACGTCGTAAACACAAACAACAACAACAGCAACAACAAGCACTGTTAAGCGACAACAAAAGAGTGCGATGCTTTTATTTGATGTTGCTGCCGCCGTCGCTGCTGCTGCTGCTGACGTCTCTGCTGGCAGAGCGCTGCTTTTTGCTCATCCGATGAGTTTCGAATACAACTAAATCAGAATTTTTATTCAGTTTCAATTGTTTAGCGAGTGCGGATCGGCGCTTCGTTTTTCGAGTCGCAGCGTTACACAAAACGAGAAACGAAAGCGGAGAGCACAAAATACAAATAAAACTAATACAAAATAAAGAATTGAAACGGCAACAACAAATACTTCAAATTGAAATTGTGCTGCATTTAGAAATCTCATCTGATTGTGGGTGTGTTTAACTTGTGCGTGTGTGCTACTGTGTGTGTGTGTGAGCTTTCTTGTCATTAGCGGCGAATTCGCCAAAATGTCAAAGCACAACGGAAGCTTGGTAATCAAAATTTACCGTTAGTTCTGCTACATTTCTCACAGCATAAGTAGCGGAAAGGCGTCAAGATGTTTGTTGTTGTTTTTGCTCCAGAAGTCAAGCAATTTAACACATTGGTGAAATTTTGAGCTTACTTTTCTATCAACAACAAGAAAAATATTCATAATTATATTTAAGATTCTATTCTTAGAAGCTTTTACGTTAAATTATTCATTCATAGTTTTTGATTGGTTTATGTTTTTTCTCAAGCTGTCATAGCAAATTAATTGCCGGTTTTTTTTCCTCCCTAATAATTAAAATGTTTTGTAGCCAATGTGCGGTTTTTGGCTGTTGGGTTTGATTTTTGAATGTTTTGTTTTTTTGGGATTTAACATTTGGCCAAGTGCGACGGCAACGATGGCAATTGTATGTATTTACGCATTGCTGAACACTTTGTCATTCAAAAATTTTGAGTTAATTACCAAGTGGCCAAAAACTTTAGCCCAAAGGTCATAGGCTCGAGAACAGGCTATCAGAACTTATGGCGTCATCAAGGAAGTCAAGAAGAGTACGCTAATAGCCAGGTTAATGACATGCACGCGCTCTCACACACACAAACTAACAATCTTAACATCTCTTTTCCAACATGAAGCAAAAAAACAAATAATTTTAAGTTGTGCCTTCGCTTTGGGGTGAACCCATAAATAAGCAATCCCACATCTCTCATCTCTTAACGATCTGCATATTTTGGCAATATAATTAACGGTGAAAAGAATGTGAAAAGTAGCGAAACGTAACGCGAAAGCAACAAACTGAGACAAACTCAAAGAAATGAAGCCCACTGGCACGCGAACGTAACCGAAAAGAAAGGAAAAAAGAAGAAGAAACCAGCAAAAAGAAAGAGAAACAGAAGGTTTCTACGCGTCTTCAGCTAAGCGCTGTCTTTCAGTTCCCAAGCTTCCGTCGATCCAAACAGTCCAACGCCAACCAACTCTCAATAATGCCAAAGGAAGTGAAAAAGTGACAAGAGAAAATTACAAAAATTAAATATAAGTGCTGTGAGTGTGTGTGTGTGCGTGTGCAAAAAGAAAAGGGAAATTATTTCGACATCAGAAGATTTTTCAAATTGTCAATTAAAAAGATGCTCAAAACTCAGCTCAGGCGGCAAATTCTGCTGCTCTTGATGCTGCAGTTGCTCTGGAATCAAATCTCAGCACTCACTGTGGATAATCAACTGGTTTCGGCGCGAAATGGTAAGCAGTTATAAAATGAGAAGACTTTTAAATAAATATCAAATCTATTAGCACATAAACATAATTATGTGTTTATAGAATTGTTATTATAACTAGTAATCATATGCATGAGTAGTAAACGACTATAATGAGTAATATTTATTTATAATAGAGGCAAAATAGTAGCTGAAAACAGTTAAGTATTTTTTGTAATAAAAGCAAACAAGTTCTGGGATAATAAAAACTTTTTAATGATGCATATAATATTTAATGAAGCTATAACAATTTGTATTGTGGGCTATATAATGTTTGTAAATGAGCTAAACCTGAATATTTACTATAACTAAGAAACTTCTTTGTAAGAAATGTCGATAGTTAATTTGTTTTTATATTTTTTTAAATTTCTTATTTATTTCTTGGTTTATATTATAAAATAAACTTGATCAGGTATTTTTAAGTCCTATTCTAAACAACATATTGGTAACTTTTTTTTATCAGTACCTCTCAAAATATTTATTTTTCTGTTTAACTTTTTATTTATAGTTTTGTATGTTAATTTTTATACTTTAATATCACACTAGTATTTTTTGAGACATTTGTTATAATTATTATTTTAATGTCGCTTTTCTATTTTGAAGAAGTTATTATGGTTGCCTTTTTAATGCGAAAATCATTCTATTGGCTGAGGAATAAGTTCACAGCACTACTTTCTTACAATCCACAGAACTAATTTCAATCTAATTCATATCGTTTTAATTATTTCACATTGCATAATATTACACGGATGTGAACAATAATAATTTAATTTTTATTATTGAAGCATTCTTGGTATTTTAAAGCTACTTATTTCATTGAAAACACTTTCAATACTTAATAAATATATAAATAGTTAGACAGGTCATAAAACTGAGGGCCAATCCATCATGCGACACAGATACAACAGGGAACCACAAAGCTTAGGTTTTTGTTGTAGTGTTTGACCTTTTTGAATTATTCATGCGGCTGTTTGTGGCAAGTAAAGTTGTGCTTTATGGCTGGAGTTGTTTGGGGCCACACATGGGTTAATGGCAGTCAACTGCGTCCACGCGGCACGCAAGCCAAATACAAATTCTAATTTAAATAAAGAACAAAGCGCAACTTTGCTAGAGTGGAGTGGCGACAATTGCAGAGCCAATAAAACTAACCTACCGTACCGTACAGTGGAGCCAAGTCACACAGACAAAAATGGCCTTGAAAGTGCAAGTGTTTTTTTTTATGTCCCATTGTCCAATGACATCATCAACGCAGAGTGGGAGTTGTTCTGCCTATGGGGATTTATTTGTAATACAACCGTTTTGGGGTCGCTACACTGACAAAAATCACATGCCTTCTTATTCGAAAAAAAAAGGTTAGATAGTAGTTCACCATAAGGGTGGGTTTTCACCGTGAAAAGACGGCCTATTTTATATATTTATTTTTAATGTAAGAAATAAAATGTTTAATTAAAGGTTTTCATTGTCCTAAAGATACACATTTAATAACAAATATTAAAAAAGTTCTGATTAAAAACTTACCTTTTAAGCATTTCACATTTTCAAAACAAAGAACAATTTTCGCTGAGTGTACATTGCACAACAAAAGAGTGTAGTGAACTTTTTAACCAATTGCAGTTGGCCAATTTAAGTAAGTTGTTTGATTTCTTTTCTTGTTTCAGATTGTTTTGAGCGAATTGCTTTGGAGGCAATGTTGCCATTTGAGAAGACCTTCCGCACCGAAGACACAAACTCGCTGAAGATGTGCAAGGAGAAGTGCCTGCAGGCGGGCGAGAAGTGTCAGGCCATATCATTTGGGTAAATACGAATTGTGTTTGTTGCAATTTGCTTTAACTAACGATTACCCAACGTTGGGAAACTGTTGCTTTTTGTTGCAGTGTGCATCGACGCGGAAACGGCACATGTCAGTTGTCATCGGAGCAGTATGGCAACGCCAATGGCGGCGGCGGCGGTGGGCGGCCGGGTGGGGTGATTTTCGATCCCGACTTTGATTTGTATGCGCGCAAAACAAACTGTTTCGATTTGAGCGACAATTCGATCGCGGGCGCCTCCGCGAGTCCCATCAGCACAGGCGTAACGCCAGTGAATCTTCCGAATCGGCCGCTGGATGTGGGCAATACGCCGGTGCTGGTAGTGAATCCCACGCCGCATACCAGTCAGCCATCACCACAACCACTGCCTCCGCCAGGCTCCTCTTTACCGCCACCTGGCGTTGGAGATCGCCTGTACTTCTCGCATGAGATTTATCCCCTGTACAAATATCCCACGCTCTATGAGCACAACTATCCGGCGCCCAATGAGGAGGTATACATCCCCGGTGGCTATGCCGCCAATGTGCCCGAGGTGGATGAGCGATATAGGCCCTCGTATGGTCCGCTGGAAGATGATGTTGTGCGTCCCACGCCTCACGGTCCGCCACGCCCCATCTTCGGACTGGGCTATGGCAACGGCTACAGCTATGGCACACCGGAGCGTTATGCGCCCACCACCCTGCGACCCACTCCAAACGTTCGTCCCAGCTATGCACCCAGACCGGAGTACAGCAACGATCCGCGCCCCTCGCCCTCTGCGCATCCCTATGACAGCTCCACGCCCACTGCCTATGGCTCAAGACCCACGCCCACTTACGACGGGCATCGGGAACCCAGACCAGACTACACCAATCGACCTGATCCGCCGCCACATGCTGCTCACGATGGTGGCTATGGACCCGGTCCGGGCTCCTCGGCTCGCCCACCCGTCTATGACAGACCACCACCACAACCGCCCAGGGATGAGTATGTGCGTCGCAATGGAAGCGCCATGCGTCCCGATGGGTACTACGATGACGACAAGACCATCTCCACCTTCTTCAATCCCATGGATTACATGCAGGGCAATAAAAGTAAGTTCCGAAAAGAAGTCACCAAATCAATTCCCATTACTTACTCTTCCTCCCCTATCTCTTAGAGCCACCAATGGGTATGCCTGGTGACAGAGATCGCGATCGTTATCCCATGGATGAGATGAATGGTAAGTGATCTTCACTTTAATAATGCTTAACACGGTCCCAACTAATTTGGATTCGCGCCCAGCTAACAGGCAGTGGCGGGTTTTGGAAGCGGTTTTGTAACAACTAAACACAAAAAAAAATACCTAGAATTAACATTGCGCACAATTAAAACTCATTACAAACCGACGCAGGGGAGGGGAGGAGGAGGAGGAGGAGGAGAAGCTGGGCATTTGACCCACATTTTGATTCGCTTTTATTTGCGTAACAAAACTAAAAACCCATTAGCCAAGCATAAAGCGCAATCTCTCTCTCCGTGTCGAGTGGGTGGACAGTGTACAGTGGACACTGTGGACTGTGGACAGTGGACAGTCGCTACATGTGCTACATTTCCATACCATATAATACTAAATAAATAAATAATCGAATAACCTAGCTTACGGTGTGGACAACAAAACAAATGACCGCAAATCGCATTTTGAATGCAAAAAAAAAAAAGTCGAGCAAAGCTTATGATAAATGGCAACAAATGTCAAAATAAAGTGGGTTATCGATGAGGGGATTAAAAGCATAAAAAGAATATATATAGTATTTGATTTAAAGTACATATGTACTATAATATATGTAGAAGTACTAAGCACTAGTCAACACTAATTATTTTACCAAAATTAAAATTTTTGAAAAAAGTTGAGCAAAGAGGTTAGATTCTGCGGAGAACTATTCAAATATCATAAAATGGGTTATACTTAACTTATTAGGCAAGCTCAAAAGATAAAAAAAAAAGCAGAGCAATAAATATACCTTATTGAAATGATAATTCCAGTACGGATAATATAAGAATTTAAGCATGGAGCCAAATTTACAACAAACGTTTTAATTAGCTTTCATGAGGCGACTTTAAGGTTAAGTTAAGGGGATCTGCAATATACTTACTTTTAGGGACGATCAATTATAATTATGATATAACACATACATTTTTTAGTCCTTACTTAAATCGTAAAAGTAAAAAAAGGAAAGTTGGTTATTAAAAATTCGTTTAAAAGTAAAATCTACTCGAGTAAAGTATTTAAACACAATGTATTTAAATTGTACAAACTAATTGAAAAGACTTCTTTAAACTTCTTTCTTACACACATATGATGTCAGCCGTTGTTAAGATATGTTTATTTATTTTGGTTAGGTTGTCAAGTGCAGAAAGATTTATGTGAATTCTAAAAATTGCGCTGCCAACTCATCAAAGAGTCATTTATATTTTGATTCTAGACTCAACTTCCTTTTGGAGCCATCTCGAGTGTGACGAGCACACACAACGTACATGAACTTTCAGCACATCAAATACCAAACACACACATATCATGAGGTGACATAAGCCAAGTTCAAATGCCAGTTACGGATCTGACAATGTAATTAAATCGTTGGTCTGCGTGCGCGTTTGTTAGTTGACTTTATTAGGCGTGGGACAGATCTTGGGAGTTCAACCCGAAGATAAAGCACACAAGTAATACGTCTGGGTTTTTTTTTCGTACACTTTTTTTTTGGGGCCTTAGAAGCGGAAGTGTTGTTAGCTTGTTTTGGCTACTTTGCTGGAATTGTGCAAGAGCAAACTGCACTTGAACAAGCGCCCCGAAAGGCTGGCTGCATTGTATGCAAATCCGAATGCACAAAAAAAGCCAACCATTGAACTGACAGCAGTGACATTGATTAAGAAACGGAAATGCGCTCAACTTGTCTGGCTGTTTTTCTAAGAATGGCGCGGGGCATGGAACAACCGTTGCTGTTGTTGTTGTGATGATCGATGTTATTGCCAAGACTTGGGCAACGAACTTGATATTAAATATGAATTGTGTATGTTACAAGTACGTTTTTCCAACCAAGTAGATGCAGCTATGCAAAAGACTTAGGCAACGAATTTAGCTTGCAGTTTATTAATGAAAACCAAACAAAAGCTTATAAGCTATTAAATGTTTAGTTTACTTAACCCAAAAAACTCAATATATGGAGTTTAGTTGGTCAAGAAGCAGACAAGGACCATAAATCAAAAGACTTAGGCAACGAACTTCACTTAAAGGCTCATATTTTTTAAGTCTATATGATTTACAAATATTAGAAAATTCGTTGAAATGTGTTTCTCTTTCTTACATATTTAAATAAACATACATAATTAAATTGTATTCAAATGTGTTCGATAAGAGAAAGACTTCGGCAACGAACTATTTTCAAGGTTTTAATTTTATCGATTATCAAACTTTAAACTATAAGCCATATTTAAAACCTCTAGAGCTGACATACAAGTTTGACAAAGCCTTTGTGGCTGCAATTTGAATATTGTAACTGATTTTAGCTTAGTACAGAAAAAAGACTTAGCCAACAAACTGAGAGTAAAGTCTAATTTTAATAAATCGTTGATGGAACATAAATTAGGAATTACATATTTTTATAATGTAAAATATTCAGATACATATTTGCCATAAGCCGCCTAATTTTTTCCTACACCTAAACTACAATTATATTGTGATCATATCATATTTAAATTCTTCGAATTCATATTAATTATTATCTCATTTAATGTGATCTTCGCCCGCATCCTTGAATGACGCCAATTCACGCTTGGCTGCTCAGCTTCGCTCAACTCATAGTTAGTAGCCCCTAAAGGTACATGTTAACTTAACCAAGTGCCCCCGTATTTTCATCTGAATCTGAAAGATAAGCAATCTGCTCTACCCAAAAATACTCATTATACAGAGACTATAAAAAAAAAACACACACACACACAGAAGATTCAAGGCTTCATTGAGACGCCCCGTTGGCATCATAATAGAAGTACTTACCTAGAGAGCGAGAGAACGAACACACTACAAAAAAAAGCTCTCGCCCTTGCGCGCCAAACTGAAAAGCTTTGGAAAAACGCTGACGAGCGGGCGGCATTTCTGTTTCTAATAGTACAACCATATAAAACCGCAAGCTTGACCACAGCAGCTGCTCATTCGCCATTAGAATCGCCATCGCTGCGCGTCGCACTACGCCGGAAATAACGTATACGCAATCGTACAATATCCTGTTGCGTGTGTGTGTGACAATTGACATTCAAATAACGTTGTGCGCTTACGTAATCACTGAGCATCACAGCACACAAAAAGTGATAGAATTCAAAGCCAGCTCTCTCGATTATATAAAAATAAAAAGATACGGTTAAATATTTGGTGAGCTTTTTTTAGTGCTTCGCTGAGCGTGTTTCAATGCGGTTGCAAATACTTTTTCCACTGCTGCTCTTCTTTGGCGGCAGCAGCGCCAAATTCGTGAGTCCTACGCGCCACAGCAGCCACCACATCAGCGACATAGCCAGCACAATTATCATTGTGGAGGATGCCAAAGGTAAAATTTTTGGAGTCAACTCGGTCAATGGCTTCAACAAAAAAAAAGTATACCATATTAAAATAAAGACGCTGCTCGCTGCGTATTAAAGTAATTTGCATAATTTTCATAACAAAAAGAATGAGTACCAAGAAAACAACTCCACCCACATCCCCGCTAGCCCATCATTTGGCGAAGCGGCAATTTTCCAGAGATTATCTGCACAAAGACCCTGTACATTAAAAGATAGTTTGATGGGGTGGAAGCGGTGGTGCGGGGGGCGTACAAGTGTCCGTTGGCGTCACTTAAACATGACTCGAACATAATTTACAGCAGCAGCGGATGTGACGGCAAAAATAAAAAAATACATCACATACATAAGGCAAGATGAAGCAACATGTAGCCCCCGATCTTGGAGTTCTGGCCGCGCGTTTTAAACGCTTCACTGACTTTCTGCTTATGACCATGTTTTAGCCGCTTCTTCTTCTTTTGTTTTGGGCCAGAGCTTAAGTGAAGAGAGACAGCCGATTGCTTCACTTGCATCTTTTTAATGTTGCAGCCAGCAGCATCTTTTTAGTCTTTTAGACTTTTGCCATCGATATTTTATTGAAACAAGTGTGTGTTGCATATCTTCTTTATGATCTGCAACGAGAGTAGAGATATATATTAGAGTAGGTACAATTTTTAACAAATCGTCAACTACGATGAATTCTAAGATGGTTTGCCAAAGAAACCATGGGTCTAAAATCAAAGTCGAGCTTCCCATTTTTAACGAGAAGTTATAGTATTATATTTCTTTAAAAGATACTTCAATTTTATTTTTAACCTGCGGTTTTGCTTCTTAGTCAGAAAATCATTTCTAAGATCATCATACATATAAAATAGTTTAAGTCTTTTGGGACATTCCATTTTCGGTACACCGAAAATAGCTCCTAATCCTTATTGTTCTCCGGCCATTTGCAGCCTGTTTCCGGCGAGTGTTGGCTGGCAAGCGTGTTGCTCCACATTGGGTGCGTCGCTCCATATCGTGTGAGCGGGTGGAGGATTGTATGCGGGAGTGTGGTCATGAAAAGCGTTTCATGTGCGAGGGCTTCAACTATCGCCTGGATCCCTCGGGGCATGGTCAGGGTGATTGTGAGCTGATAGATATGCCTCTAGCCCAGATGGAGATCTATTCGAGTGCGAATCGACGTGACTCGAATCTGTTGAGGCATCCGGACTATGATTACTATGAGAGGGATCGCAATGCGCCCAGCAGCTGTCGTCGGAATGCTTGCCAGGATTGCTCCAAGGGACCGTTGAGCAGCAATCCCGTCTACTTTAAGCCCAGCAGCAGTGGACCAGGCTATGGTGGAGATCGTGATCGTGATCGTGATCGGGATCATTACAGACCACCCCCACCACCACCTCCACCGCACAGCAGCACCGCTGTGGATCATTATCGTGGTCCATCGGGTCCGCCCAGCAGCAGCTCCTATGAGCATCGTCCCTTCTCATCGGACTACCACAGCTCCCATTCCTCCTCCAGTTCGGCCTCATCCTCCTTCGAGTTCTCCTCACATGGCTCCGGTTCTGGCTACTATGGTCACACTCCGCCCAGCAGCTTTGGCGGCGATCACTCGCGACCCGATTACATAGATCGACATGATTATGGACGTCCAGAGCCACCCACCCGATATAGACCGGATCGTTGGGAAACGCTGCCCAGCAGCACAGGCTATGACAGCTCCGTCTATCGTCCTCCCCGCCCTGAAACCGATCGCATCGATAAGTACAGACCATCCTATCGTCCTGGTCACGATTACACGCCCTATCGCCCACATGAGCCAAGTAGACCGGTAATTCCTCCAGCGACAGGTCCGTCACACAACTATCTCGATAGGGATGGACCCGGTCCGGGTGGTGCTCCCTACAAGAAACCACCAAAGTTTGTGCCCTACCTGATAGGAGCTGAGGAGAGCTATGGCAGCTATGGCGGTGGGTATGGCAACAAGCACAGCTCCTCGTCCTCCTCCTACTTCGGTTCGGGTGAGTCTCAGCGTCGCAAGGATCAGCACAGTTTCAACTACTTTGAACTGGGCGCAGGACAACATCGAGAGCCGCCACGTGAATCGAATGCAGTGCTGCGATATCCCGGCTCCAGCTATGACAATGAACATCCGCGTCTGCGCAACGATTACAGACAGCAGTGGACAAGGAGACCGGGTCCAGATGGTAAGAGAGGACCTTAGTTAGAAATGACCTGTTAATTAAAAACCTCTTTTTCAGAATGTTCCGCCAAGACTAGTGAAGGTTTCCGACTTCACAAGACGGCTGTGAAGCATGCTTTCAATGTGCCCACTCTTACCGAGTGTGAACGTCTCTGCTCGGATCAGCGTCCCAGTTTCATTTGCCACACGTATAGCTATCGGTATAATCAGGCGGGTCGGGATAATTGCATGCTGTGTGATAGACCCGTCAATATGCTGGACTACTATGTGGACATTGAGCCGGATCGCGACTATGACATCTACTCCATGGCCGATGATATGGATGTGTGCAGGCAACCACCTCCACCACCACCACACAGACGCAGCGATAATCCCACCACAGCACTCTCCGATCCACGCAATGCACGTAAGCTAATATTGAGTTTGAATTACTTTCTTCTGTTATACTTTATTGTTCCCTCCGCAGAATGCTTCTTTCGAGCCATCGATGCCACACGCTTCTTCAAGTCCATTGTGCGGGATTCGCTGACTGTGCGTTCTGTGGGTGAATGCGAGATGGAGTGCATCCGCTCCACAAAGTTCACCTGTCGTGCCTTCGCCTTCCGCTACGGTCAACAGCGTCATGCGGGCGTCATAGACAACTGTCAGCTGAGTGATTGGCCTGTGAGGGATATGGACAAGGAGCGTCATCTCATCTTGGATGCTGCCTTTGACATCTTCGAGCGTGCCAGCTATGGACATGGCTGTGAAATCCAACCCATTATGGATGAGAAGCATAAGAAGCGTAAGCAACGAAGATTAAAATTAATATCATAAATAAAACTTTGATATATTTCAGTGTGCTATTTGGGTTATGGATCGCCTGCGCGACTCCTGCCACCTGCTATAAAGAAGGTCATCAAGGTGCCCTCGGAAATGGCCTGTAAAAAGGAATGCATACACTTTAGGGAAACCACACAATTCAAGTGCTATGCCTTCAGCTATGGGTAAGTTCCGGAACTAGCTTCTCCCCTCAGTCACTAACGAGTTTCCTTGCAGCTCCCATGGCAGCTGTGAAATGTCGGATCTGGATCAGACAGAGCTCAAGCTCGATGTGCATTATATGCACACCAAGGAACGAGATTATTGGCTATTTGCCTGGAATCCTTTTGATTGGACGTGTCGTGATAAGGTCAACACAATCGGTGGATCGCGTGTAAATAATGATCGACGCATGGATATATTCCGGGAACCTGGTAAACTGACACTCTTAACCTGTTGCACGTCCATCATTGTGTAAATAACCCAGCGGCAGAAACGCTTCCCCAACAAAAACCCCTTCCAAAATCGTAGTATTTAGTATTTTTTTAGTATTATGTGTATAATTTAGTTTGTAAACGGCGGAGAATGTACATATATAAATAGTTATATACTACTAGCATGTACAGTAGACCCAATAACCCACAACAAAAAGACGAATCCTACCCTGTTCCCTCTGAATGTACTAACTAAAGCGCATGTTTTAAATGGATTACGCTTCGTTGCCTATCCTTAACTAACGTTTCATTTGCAACCAAGGCGATCTTGCCTGGCGTCATTATACCGTATCCGGCAAACCGTGTCGTCGCAGCAGCCCCTGCGAGAAGAATATCGTAACGGGCTTCTATTCCTGTGAAACGGATGGCTCCGAAATTGGGTCCTGGGATTACTGCTGCAAAACGGATCATCCCTGTGGCTACAGTCGCGGCTTTGATTATCCATGGTGCGTAATTGGAAACACATTTCCTTTCAAATGATTCAAATAATGGCATTTGTTAACAGGTGCTTTGTGGGTGACGAGCCGGATCAGTGGCGCAAGTGCAGCGATCGTTATTATCCCAGCGGCAGCAACAGCACAAAAACAACACATTCAAGCCTTGGTCTGCCCGGCAGCGGAAGCAGCAGCAGCAGCAAGCACAAACAGAAGCATCATCATCAGCCAGCGGTGGCCGCAAGCAGTGAATACACTCAACATCCACCCAGACCCGGTGGATTGCAGAGCTTGAGCGATTTTGCTGCTGCTCGACTCTGGCCGGTCACTTATTTGTATAGTGAGGGGCCGCCAAATGCGACGGAGTTTAGCAATTTTGTTGATTGCAACAAGGAGACGTGCTAGCAACATGCGACATAAGCGTTTTAAGTAGTAGTACTTAGGTTCCATTAACCGATTTTCCAATAGCTTTTAAGGCACCCATCACCCGTCGCCCCCGCTCTTGCCAACCCACTTTTGTAGCTCTAACAATGACGAAACGAGACATTTTCTCACCGTTCGCAAAAATGTGTCGTTGTGATTTTTCAATGAGATTGGATACAATTTTCCGTCATAATCAAATAAATAATAAAAACCAATTAACTTATTAATTCTAAATACAAAAACAAAAATTCTAAGCTTTTAACGTTAATCACCGTTTCGTGCTGACTATAAATTTTGTACTTATGAATTTAAGTTGAATTTGTACGTATTTCATATGTATGTGCATATGTTCAAACAAACATTTGTGTAGATATGAACGCATTGTATTAATAATAATAAAAAATCGAGTAAGCTGCGAAGCGGTTGAACTTTGATTGTATTCTAGTACAAAGTGTTTCATTTAATTTGCATTTTGAATTGTTATTTCCGTTACAATCTTAAGCTGCCATAAAAAAACTTATGTGTACAAAACAAACCCTGTGGATGCTATTAGTTGGTATAAGATTGATATTCCACAAGAAACAATTCATTGATAAAAAAAAAATGTATTCTATTCGTTTAAAGCTTGCTTAAATTCCATATTTTTTCTGGTTTTTTATATAAACTAAACTATTAGTAATTTATCCATTTTATTGATCCTTTTAAATAAAAAGCAACTAGCTTCTTGTTGAGCGAATAATAACATATATCACTGAGCATTTGTCAGCTAATTCATTGTCGATTGATCGATAAATTATACTAACCAATAGCGCTTTTGGTGTTTGTAAATAATGCATATACGGTCTTATTGTCCATCAAACAGCTGATAATGGTATAATTGTGCAATAGCCAAACGGCGTTAAATAGCTAAAGTTATTAATAAAACTAATAATAACAATGAGTCGCTTAAGAGTAAACAGCATCTTTGCAATCGGAGCCACGGCATTAGGTGCTTTTTATTTGGGTTCGTATACCGAACGCCGTCTAAACAACAACCACAAGGAAGGCGGTCAAGAGAAGCTACCACGTTTACCCGGACTACCTGTGTTTGGGACAGTTTCAGCCGCATCATTGATACCTGCCAGTGAAGTAAACGTTGCAGCAACGCCATCACGCATCTCGCAGATAATGAAATACGGATTTCCTGGCTTGGACAATGTGCGCTCTCACTCGGATTATGTGTTATCCTACGACAGACGGAATCGTGTTCCTCATTGGGTGTTTGAACACCTCACCGCAGAATCGGTGGCCAAAAACTCTGACGTAGATCGCGCCAAATCTGACTTCAGGCCCGATGAGAGCATACATCCGTATTTCCGTGCCCAGAACACTGACTATCGTCGCTCGGGCTACGATCGTGGTCACATGGCGGCGGCGGGCAATCATCGACGGCATCAGAAGCACTGCGATGACACCTTTCTGCTATCAAATATGGCGCCACAGGTGGGTCAGGGCTTTAATCGAGATGCCTGGAACACACTGGAGATGCACGTGCGCAAACTGACCCAACTCTACTCCAATGTGTACGTCTGCACGGGTCCTCTTTACCTGCCCCACAAGGAGGACGACGGCAAGACGTATGTCAAGTATGAGGTAATCGGTAGTAATACAGTAGCTGTCCCCACGCACTTCTACAAGGTGATTGTGGGCGAGGCGACGGACAATAAGCTACACATGGAAGCATATGTGATGCCCAACAAGGTCATTAGCAATGACACTCCCATACGGGTGTTCCAAGTGCCACCCGAGACGGTTGAACGTGCGGCGGGCCTACTCTTCTTTGACCAACTAAATCGAGGTCAGCTGGCGACCATTAATGGCAAAAAGGTTTAGGTTTAGTTGATTTTTAATTTTAAATAGTCAAAAGTAATGTATTTAGTAAATTGTATTTTATTTGAACGCAACCGTTCCGCTTAGTTGATGTTGATTTTGTTCTTTTCCAAAGAATTGTGTTGTTTAATAAAAGTAAACAATTAATACAGAGATATACAAATATATCAACATATATATATGTATGAAAGGAGCGTGAGCATAGAGCAAGCGAAGATTAATGTGTGTGTGTGTTAGATGCTGTATGTATTTCTGGTTGTGAGCGTGTGTGTAGGTTTTTGACATGATTTACATGCCCTGATTCTTGGAGCGCACATCATCGATCTTGAGTATCATCTTGACGAGCTGGGTGGACAAGAGAATCTGTTGCTTCTTCGAGTGAAGAGACTCGACAACATTGTGATTCTTCATGTCCGCATCGCCAGTCAGCATGCAATCGACACCCAGACTGGGTTTCTTCTCCGACACCTGGCAGGCCTTGAGCTCGGACAGCGTTTCAATGGGATGCAAACCGCTGTTCTCAGCCAGCGCAAGGGGAATGCTCTCCAGGGCGACAGCAAAAGCACGGAATGCATACTGTTCCAGCGTGGACAGCTGATCGGCCTCCTTGGCCACAGCCAAAGAGCAGCTGATCTCGGAAGCACCGCCACCATAAACAATACGCGAGTCCTTTACCAAAGAGCGCACCACACAGATGGCATCGTGAATGGAGCGCTTGGCCTCGGCAATGATCATAGCATTACCGCCGCGCAAGAAGATTGTAACAGCCTTGGAGTTCTTGCACTCTTCGATGACCAGCATTTTGTCCTTGGATGTGCCAAAGGCTGCAAAAGAAAAACCAAACTTAGCTAGGCCTTAAAAGGTGTTTTTTTTTTTAGCTAACTTACCCATTTCACGCACCAGGCCAGCGGAGCCCAGTTTCTCGGGTGTCAGCTCCTCGAAACGAGGCACAATGCGACCGCCGGTAGCAATAGCAATCAACTCAATCTCAGGACCACCAACCCAGCGGACAGCTGGCAAATCCTGCTGCAGCAGCATGTGGTTGGCCTCATCATCGAAACCCCACTGGCAGATCGCGAGTGTGGCACCCGCATCCTTCACCTGCTTGACCATCAGCGTGAACTTCTCCTGCTCGTATTCGCGCAGTGCTCTGTAATCCTCCGCAGAGGTGACATCCAACTTATGCTTGGTCTTGGGCTTTGGCGGCTCAAATGGGCAGGTAAGGATGGCCAGCTTAACATTTCTCAGCTCCTTGGGCATTTGCGAGTGACTCAAGGTCTTGTCCACAATAACGCCCTTCACAAGCATCGAATCCTCCATGCGTCCTCCGACTTTAGTCTCAATTTTGATAAGCTCAAAGTTGACATCCTTCTTCTCAATATCGGCCACATTGAGGACAGCATCGACGGCCATTTCAGCCATTTGACGATGGCATTTATTCACAATCTTGCTGCCCAGCGTTGTCATGGCAATCTGAACAAGCGGCTCCTTGTTATTGGGATCGACAGGGAAGGGTTCAGCAATTGCGTCCAGCTGCTTGATCGCACACTGTGCAGCCAGCTCAAAGCCATCAGCAATGCGAATAGGATGAATGCCGCGATCGATTAAACCCTCGGCTTGCTCCAGGAGAGCGCCAGCAAGGACCACAACTCCGGTGGTGCCATCGCCGATCTCGTCGTCCTGCGACTGCGACAGCTGCACCATCAGCTTGGCAATCTCATGCTCCACCTCCATAAGCTTCATGATGGTGGCGCCATCGTTGGTGACTGTCACATCGCCATCGGAACTGACCATTATCTTGTCCAGACCCTTTGGTCCCAGCGATGTCTTCAACGTTGAGGCAATCTGGCGCCCCGCCATAATGTGCGTCTAGAAACATCAAAAGAAACATTTGATAAGTTAAAAAGAACTTTTTTTTTCGGTGCGCGTGACTCAGCCGGCTGTAAGGGAACATCTGTTCGGCATTTTAACCTCAAATTTCAAAAGTGACGTCACGGTGTACACATTAAGTACTTGCATTTTTCTGTTTTTCATTGTAATTTAACAGTGAGCTTTTCAAATTGCACTTTTTCACACCTTTCACAGGACATTTATACAACTATCATTTTTAAAGTATTTATTCATCACTTGAAAAGCCGGCAGCAAAGAACATCTGGAACATTCGGCAAATGATGCGTCATTGTTTGTAAAGCCAAGCTGCTTAATTTTACCCAAAACTTCTTTGGATAGCAAGGAATCACTTATTTAAATTGATAGGACATCCATATCTGTAACAAAAAGAATTCTAATTCACTTTATTAGTTTACCTTGATGGCATCTGTGCCTGTGATGCGCTTTTGCTGATCCTGGTCACGCAAAATTATGAAAGGCCGACCATATTCGTCAAACGCGAATGTTCCTGGAAAGGCGCTCATGATTATTTAGTAAAAGGGATCGCGGATTTTGGCGTATTTCACAGATTAAATTTTCTTTTCCCGAATCGAAACGCACAAAACTGACGGGCAATGCTGCACTAAGTGTACAATCGCAATCGACTACAATGCTTAAAGACTATCGATAGGAAAAGAAATACGTTTCCACTAGTAACAACAAATGTGTTAAATCTGATGCAGCTGTAGAAGTATTTTTGGCACAAAAACAAAAGCTGCTTTAAATATGTAAGCTTGTTAATAAATGTATTAAATTTTCTTTCAATATTTTGAGTAATTTTTATCGTGAATACAATTGTCAATTGCCCATACCTATTTCATGTCACTAAAAACAATCGATTAATGTAAATGGGGCAGCTTTCGTTCAATGCTTCGGATCCCATTCACTTCATAGACGATTTAGCAGTCAAGCCAATCGGATCGCAAGTGCAAAGCGCTTTTTCATAAGCCAGAGCAGATTTTTTGTTAAACAAAACCCAATTTTTCTTTCTTTGTGCGTTAAGTTGCAACAATTAAGTGTAAAAATGCCATCAAACATGAATAATAAACTGTAAGTAATGGTGCTAACGTGCCATACAAAGATATAATGCAAAAATCGATTTTGTAGTGAATATAAAAAAAAAGAAAATGGAAAATAGTGCACGGGTACCGAAACCAATCGGACCCAATCCAATCGGTGGCAGAAAAATTATGTAGTTTGTTGGTTGGCAATAAATTCACGGCAAGTTCTTTATAGTGCAGTAGTTTAAGTGTAATCTGTTTACTAATTTCGAATCGGTGTTGGTAAAGTAACTGTAAAATGTAGCCCGAGCAAGGTACAAATACATATAACATATGTACATGCGTAAATACGTAAAAGCATATGTATGTGTTTGCATGGTAATTGCATGTGTTTGTGTGCGAAAGTACACATAACCAAACAAAGCAATTGGAATATATGCAAGAAATTGGTCCGTAAGTAAAGTAAATAATGATTTTCAAAAAATATTCAACGGACATGTGTTTTTTTGAATTCGAATTTTTTACTTTATTTTGCGTATTTTATTTTGTTTTTCTCTTCGTAGCAGCCATCTTGTTCGGCTTATATGTATGTGGCTGTCACCCTGAAGCAGACCTGAAGAGAAGAGGAAAAATATGAGAAAAAGGAATACAGATAAATATTTATTGGCTGTTCATGCGCGTTTCATTTAAAGCTTGATTGCCTAATAATGCGAAATAACAACAAATTGCTATTATTGATATGTATTGCCAATAATGATCTGGCAACGCTGCTCACATACACGCAACCATAAATTAACCGTTTCAATACCATTCTATACTTAATAATTCACATGTACATACATATTAATCTAAGTTTGTGTGCGTGAGGGAGAGAGCGCGAATTGTGTCATTGTGTATGTTGTTTTCTTTAAAAGGCATTCGCTTTTTAATTTGCTCAATTCTCCTGACTGTCTAAGTACTGTAATTAATGCAGTAAACAGCTTAGCACTTGTCAAGCAATGCAGCTGTGTTGTTCTTGTTGTTGTTGCTAGATACGCCGCTTGGAACATTCTAGGCTGCTGTGAGCAAGCAGACGCAGCGCTTGCTGACAGTTACAGTTATTACGCGGTAAACATTGTGACTTATATTGGTTGCCCTTATCTGAGTGTCTCCATCCGATGAACAAAACAGAGCCCAGTCACCATTGTTTGCATTCTGCTTTGTTATCTCGCTGCCAAAATAAACAACAAAAATAGCTTCGACCCTTATGACTTTGGGTCTGCCAGTTGCATTGGAGCCGTAGTCATATAAGTAATGTCCAATTAGAATTTGGAATGTTGGAACTTCGACCGGTTCGTTTACTGCGTCATTTGTATTTGCCCATTGTTTTTATTTACCATCCGGTTTTCATCTGCAACCGATGGCGCGGTTTGTGTCCACTGTGAGCTTTTATTACGTCACAAACAACAACAAGAGCATCCGTATACCAAACAACATAACACACAAACATACAGACACTTCATGTATTTACAAACAATGGAAAATTCCACTCGCCGTGCAACTCAGCTGTGTGGCAAGTATACATACGCGCATATACATATATATATGTGTGTGTGTGTTTGTGTGTGTGAGGCAGAAGTTGCCAGAACAGCTCAATATTGGGTCAATTGACTTTAAAAAAAAAGAGAAAAGAGCTTCCAGTAAAAAAAAAAACACATAAGAAATTCTTAATAAGAAGGTCATTTTAGAGGCTGCATTATCTCTAGTGCTGCCACTTTACACGTTTTCACATTCATATCTTATCATAAAAACTAACATCATAAAGCTGTCAACCATCTTATCTCGCTCCCTGCTTTTGTTATTGCCACAATAATAAAAAGAAAAAATGTGAAATGATTACTTTATTTTATGACTCTTTTTGCTTTAAATCTCTCAACTTGTGTTTGCATATGCATATATGTTTTAGTGCTTCTTATTACGAGACATGTTTACCTTAACTGGAATTCTGTCTAAAATTTAAGCATGTTTACAGACAGCTTAATGCAGCAGTTGCCATCCATTTGATATGTTTACCTAGGCGACCCATTTACGTACATAGTTTATGTCACCATCGTTCTATTGTGGGTTTTGAGTTATCTTAATCGTAGACTAAAAACGCTTATAGCTTTGTTTTGGCCTTACCGGCAAACAAATAACGGTTTGTCTCTGCGTTTGTCCTTGTCACGTGATGATGCTTAATAGTTAAATGATTATGTGTTCAATTTACATAAACTGCGGTTCGCTTCGATGCGTGGTACAAAACGTGCGCTGACTCACATACATACATATGTTTGCATTTAATAACTGTGTTTCCATAGCATTCGTCTGCCTCCATCTTGTTACATACATATAAATATTTGCATGTGTTTTTTTTTATTCGCACCCACACATACAAGATTCTTACGGCACCCCAGACAGCAAGTCACGTAAGTAGCCAGACATCGATAAGCAATAAATTGATGTTATCGTTATCGCTTGTTTGTGTTTTTAGCTATTTTTAGCCACTTGAATTGTTTGTTTTTTTGGTTTTTTTTAATGCTTCACGTGCTGTTCTTACTAATTATTTCGAACACGACAAAAACACATTTGGCTGTTTATTTTGTTTTGAACAATTATCGAATTTTTCTTGGCTCTTAACTCAATTTGCCAAGTAAACAAACAAACATACAAAAGAAAAGAAAAGCTAACCCACATTCTTAGTTAACTTATTTACACATGTATTTGTATGTACAAATGTTTACATACGTATGTATACTCGAAGCCGACGGATAGCGGCATCAGCATTGCAAATGTAATTAGTTGTGTTTTTGCTGCCTTTTGCCACTTGTTTGTTTTATTTTACCACCCAAGATTCTTGGCCCGTGACTGGGACAAGGTGTAGGGGCAACGTGTAACGTTTGAAACAAGATTTCTAAAAACTTGCCCATAGGCGGATTTTCTTCTATGTATATCTAAACTGTACCTGTTTGTCTGTTTCAATTCGGCCGCATAACCCCAACCAAGAGGCAGTATATCTACATATCTATTGTGTCTATAATACACACGCGCACACACATGTGCACATGCAGGTATGTTAATGTATGTGTGAGCGCACGATTGCTTGTGTGGGGGAGCAACTAAATCTTTTTTTGAAATAAATGATGCCACCGCTATTGGGATGCCTTCAGTTGGCAGACAAGCGCTCAACACTTCGTTACGGCAAACGGAAAAACAAACGCAAAGACAAGCACAAACACACACCGTTTTATTTACTGTTGTAAAAAGCAAATAGAGAGAAAGATATAGAGAGGCAAATACCTTTCGAAAGCCTTTTCGATGTAAAACTTCTAGAACGTACAAAGCGTAAACAAAACTGTGATAACGTAATTAACACACGAGACATACAAGGCATAACACGCCCTAACTGTGATAAAGACATTGTCTACATACTACAGTATATATTTTTACTTGAAATATCAGTAACTACTAAGTGATGGCTACGATAAGCATGCAAGAGCAGCCGCAGCCAGTCTGCGCCAGCCCAGAGGATCAGTTCGGGTAGGTGGTTAGCAGCATCACATTGCATGTTTCATTTAATTAAGAACCCAATTAAAAGCCATTTAATTACACTTGTATGCACGTGCAGGTGCCATCAATTGATTGTCAATAAGAGCTTCTGCTTAATTGCACTAATTAAATTATCATGCCATACAGCGCCTGCCTGAGATCCCCACTCTCCTGTAGTGTGTGTCAAACTTGTGATGAAAATCAAAGATAAACGCTAAACATATAATTTGATTCCTTTTAATTTCTTTATATTTATTTTCATTTGTCTTATAAGCTTCGTTGCAATCAATTCATAATTCTTATTTCTACCCGCTATCTCCGCAATTTTACTGCATTGCAGAAAAAAAAGCTTGATTCGGCGTGAAAAAAGCTAAACTGGCAACACTGCTCTCTTTCCTCGCTTTTTAGGTTATACAAAATATGCCTTTGTCGCTCGCTCAATTTGAATCGCATTGCCAAGTGCGCAGTTTGTTGTTTAATTGGCATCAATATATAAGTTTTCACATACTTTTCTCTGTTCGTGCCGGTCCCGGCAAACGTAGCGTACATATGTACATATTCTTTAATTTCGGTAAACGTTTGTGTTCTGTCCACTCACTAAATGTTGATTAACCACTGAAGAAGTACGAAAATAAACGAATAAGTGAATAAAGAGAGCTGTCCGTCGACAGTCCAGTATAATTCTTAATACTGTCATGGAATTGCTCTCTTTGTATGATATTCGACGTTGCTCAAACTAACCCAATAATTGTATAAATTGTCCTATGTCTAAACTAAATTGTCTGTTGTCCTTTCGAAGCTTCGTTTTCAAGTTCCCCAAAATGACGAATAGCGAAATGAAGAGAGCTATCCGTCGACAGTCAAGTTATACAGATTGTAATACTGTCATGGAATTGCTCTCTTTGTATAATATTCGAAATGCGACGATATTTATACTTATACATATGTATGTATATATATTTAGTTGTTTGTCCATATAATTGGTGCTGGTTTTTTCTTCTAGGCAAAATAAAAAAAACTATTCTCATTTTAAAATTCAAGTTTCTTTTCCATCGGTTTATAAGACTTTTCAACATGGATTTCGTTTGCGACCCGCCCGCTAATATTAATTTGCCCCTAAATTATGTATAGTAAGATGTGATCCCGTTGCATTTTACAAGCCGCCGCGTCCACGTCCGCCTGTGGGGCCGCCTTGCCAAGCGCCGCGTCCGCCGCCGCCGGGAGCACCTGGTGGGCCACCACCTCCTCGACCACCGCCAGCAGGTCCAGTTCCTCTACCCCGACCTCGCGCTGCAAACAAAAAAAAAATAGACGCGCTAGTACACAAAGTAAAAAAACAGGGCGTTTTGCCTGACTCACCCTGTGCTCGAAGTATCGCCGCTTTCCCGCGACCCGCTGTCCCACCAAGGCCTTTGCCGGTCTGCTTTTTAAACATCGGAGCGTTCTTTAACATGTCGGGCAGTATGAGAAAACGTATCTTGGAACCGCGTATGTAGACATTCTCCAAGTTAGCCGTCCGTCCATCGCGGTAGGTAACCGTAATCTGTGTCATTTGACAATTCATGTTGTCCTCAGCCTCAATTAGCTTGCCGCGGTAGACTTCACCGGTAATTGTCTCGCAAGTGATTATATGGCCCTCAGCCTCGTGTAAAACTTTGATGGGTACACCAATCGACATCTTTAAAGTATATTTGCAAATTAATTTCAGATATTTTATTAACTGTTCGATTATTTTTCCGACGCCGCAATTATTCGCTGTTTTTTCTTTGCGCAAACGTTCACAAGTGAGTATATGTGTGTGTGACAGCTGCCTGTGCCGCCATGCTGTGGTGAAAAAGTGTGCTTGCGCGCAGGGTTGTACTTCAGCAGCATGGTTGCGCGACAAATGTTATCGTTGTTATCGGCTTATCGGCGCGCAAACTGATTTTTATTGCAGATAACAGGCATCTTATCTTTGAAAAAATTCTAAAACACGTCTGCGTCGTATAATTGTTTATTTAAAATGGTTGGGCTTTGCCGATAAGCGTTATTCACGTTTTGTCGGTCTGTTTATCAGTTTTTTATAAGCTATTGCGCCGTAAAGCAGCTTCTGTGCCTAGTCACCAACAACCCTTTAAAATGAATTGGTAAATTGTGATAAAACCGAATACAACTACAAAATCGACAGGCCATACCAAAGAGTGATAAATTAATTATTAATATCGGTGTTTCTGCAAACGTTTTGTATCTTTCACAGCGACCCAATGTTTAGTAGTACATTTGTTAGAAGAGACTTTAATGATAGCGGAGTAGCTGGATGTGCCGATGGCAAGCTCCGTACCATCTCGACTTCGTCTTGCGCCACGAACATGTCGACTGACTCCTACCGCATCTCTCTCGGTGTAGGGCCTCTGTGGTGGTCCTGATGTCCCTGTCCACCACAGAACAGATCACGATAGGGCATCGCTCTTAACGGGTAAGTTATCTAATCTTTAAGTTGCTTTTTATTTATACTTATAATTTTGTGGTTATTTCCGCTGATTTTTACAGGCTACAGCCGCAAGTCTTCGGTCGATTCGGCTGGCGGCAGCTTGTTCGAGGCCAGCTCTCGGGCATCGTCATCCTCATCTTCGTTGTCGGAATGCTCTGACACGGAGTCGCACGACATTCATTCGTTGTGCTCCGAGGATGACTGCCAGGAGGTGTTGCGCCAGATCCTGCTGCATGACCAACCTGTGCATATTTCCATCAAATTGCACGTCACTGAAGACCAGTCAACCAATTGGATGTCGATTTTGAACCCGACCAACAACATTTTATATGTCGCCTTTCCCACTGACTTGCCCCCAGCCGGCTCCAAGCAGACCTTCATCTCGCTTTTGGAGTTTGCCGAGGACAAGTTAGAGGTAGACGGCATCGTCATGGTAATGCGCAAGGATCAGCCGGATTGCTCTCGATTAATTGAGGCATTCCTGTTCATGGGCTTCGAACCATTATCGAGGAAATCACCAAAGGCACCACCAGCTGCCATCAACGATAATGAGAACTACTATTTCCTATACACCATCGAGGAGTAAAATTTGGGACAACGCGTTGGCAACAGTTTTGCTTCGAACGATTTTAAGTAACGAAAAAATAACCGAAAACAAAATTACTTATTCAAACTTATCAACAATAATCAATAACTCTAGTGTTTGCGGTCATTATAAAATTAAATCAGAGTAGTAGAATATCAGAATAACCTTACCAACTGACAAATTGACCCCGATGTGTTCAATGAAAATTTAAATCTGTTATTCTAAAACAAAATCGTTTCAAACTTTGTCAACGCGAGCATTTTCTTTTAAAGTTTTTCTATCAATATCCAATTGAAATAACAACATTGCGTTAGCCACGTTAAGAGCAAGCTTCAACTTGTCGTATATATCACTACACAAAATATAACCAAGAAAAAATTTATAAAAACGTAAAAAAAAAATACAAAAAACTATGAAAAAGTAAAAAAAAATATGTAGTAGTCTTAAGTTTATTTGTGAATTATTGCATTCATATTATTTATGTTTTAAATATTTTTTTCTATTATATTCTTTATCTTTGTATTCGGAAATCAATTTTGTTCTTTAAAAAAAATATCTTATGTATCTTAAAACAATAATTTTCGTAAATCCCACTTATGTATTTTATATAAGCAAATATTTTTTAAAATATATATTCAATTTTTGTATACTTATGTACGATGAACATGAAGCAAAGAAGCATTCGAAAGAAGAACATACATATTTATATATATTTAACTACTACGTTTATCAAGCAAACACATACATATATAGAGACATAAATATATATTCAAACTAATAAATAACCGTTTAAATCAATAGATTAAAGGAACACATCAGCAAGAAAAAAATCGAGACTTGACTTTTTTTTCATTTATTTGTATTATTTCCAACTATATGCAATAAAATTATGAATTCAATAACAAACTTGACGTATTCATCTCTTTGAATGAAAAACATTCTTTATATAGCTATATCACTGAATTAAAACCAATGCGTTCTATGCAAGATAAGTATATTGCTCATTGACGTGGATCATATCATAAAGATAAGTAGACACCTAAATGAGAATTCAATTTAAAATCGAACTTTTATTTTCAAACTATTCGCTGATTGTGAAATTGGCCTATCAATATTATCTGAGATACACGTATGTGTGCAGTACGTCGACTTCGACCCAGAACCACGTAATTTCTACTTTTCCCAGATATGGAACAGGCAAATGCTCTTCAACTCCATCATCTGGACACTCGATTTGTGCCTTTAATCGTGCACATCTGTTACAACTACCTAGCTTTTAGAAAATATGCTTCGTACTGCGGTCTTTACGGGCGATAAAAAAACAGACAAACACTGACGCATATGCCTGCCTGTACGTATATAATGTGTTTGGTAAGTGTGTGCGTGAGTATATGTTATATAGGGGCTGGAGTTGCTGGTCATATAAAAGATAACGTTATAAACAGCAGCGGAAGAGTTTCCGAAAGCAGTCGACATTTGGACGTCCGCGTTTACAGAACGAACTTTAGTAAGGCAAAGGCGAATATAGAGAAAAGACATCATGTTAAAGGCGGTAAGTTGAAATAAGGGGGGCGATATTTGTTGTTATCTTATCCGCTTAGATAACGGCCTGTGTTGATTTCATCCTGCTATTAGAAATACCAAATAAGTACGTAGCTTCATAATTTGTTTTGATCCAATTTTTCTATTTTTTTTTCAAGCTGTTTATCATTGCAACAATCGTGATTGCCGTTGTGCTGGCTGCCCAGCCCAATGAGGAACATTCACACCACACACGCAAGCATGCCCAGCTGACGGAGCAGTCCAAGCAACATCATCCGCTTGAGGCAAACAAGGAGCAGGTGAATCATGGACGCGTAAATGTGCCAATTGCACCACATCATTCCAGGGCGCACCGCAACAACAAACGCCACAAGTCGTCAAAGAGCTCCAAGGCCTCGAAGAGCCATCATAATCATCACCAGCAAAAGTCCACACATCACAAGAAGCCATCGCATAAGGTGAATGGACATGGACGCAAGCACCATTAGAGAGGCGTTTACATAGCTTTAGATTTCCGCACGTTGCCTTTAAACAATGGCTTTAATCAAACTTAACTTAATTGTCATAGAGTAAAAAACCAAATTTCTATAAAAAAAAAAAAAAAGCAAACAAAAATCATAAACACTTTTAGTTAAACTAACAAAGCTTAAATTTTTTGTTTGGCATAAAGTCAATCTTTGTTAATGTCCAGCAATCTTTGAACTTATGAGCTTCACATAATAGCCTCAACTTGTGTGTGTCGTAAATTGTTGGATGGCTTCAGGTTCAGCTCTGAATTGCCCATACTCTCTTACCAAATACTCTCGGCTAATGCTTTTTTTTTTCGAGCCACATTTCCCTTTATGTTTTATTGTTACGTGCCGGCGTCTAGCCCAAAATTATTATTTCTTTTTTAATTTCAACTTCTTTGGAAGCGTTTAACTGTCTTGCAATCCGGTTTTACGGGCGTAAAGCAACAGCGAGTACAGCTCAAACAGAGCAGCAATTTTTAAATAATAAAGTTAATCTTCTTTTTTGTTTGTGTGGTGTTAATTGTTGTGGGGTCAAAAACATTAATATGACGTCATTATGTGTAAAAAGCTGGCTATACTTGTTTTTTTTTTTTTTTTTTTTTGAGATGGCACAGTGATCGAGTGAAAGGAGAAGCAAGTGGCAGTTATATACTTAACTCAAGAGGATCGTAAATAAATGTGCGCCCTACTCTTGATTTGAACATTTGCTTTGTTTATTCTATAAATTTTTTTTTAAATTCAAAACAAAAGTACAAAACAAGTACAATAACTTCTTTTAAGACTGCAAAAGATTTTTTTCCTTTAATAGCCATGTCAACAACTGTTCTTAACATAAAATAAAGTATTATTGTATATTATAAGGAATTTAAATTTTGCTAAATTAAGTATTTATTTGGCTGTTAGTTAACATACATAGGAAAATATTGCTACATGTAAATATTATGACTACTTTTTACAGTTCTAATAGTTTCGGTTTCCTTATGTCACGTGCTTAACCCCAAACTGGATAAATGGGGCGACGATAGTAGCGGCTGTAGCCTCTGTAACCACCATAGCCATATCCATATCCACCATATCCGCCATACTTGTATCCGCCACCATAGCCACCACCATAGTAGGGCCTGTAATAGGAAGGAGCATAGTATCCAACGCCAATGCTCTCTGCAGTGGAAAGATCATCGGCAGCTTCTGGCGCCAAGCTCTTTAAAACCATTAGAAGTTTAATGAAATTAGTGATTTTTTATAAATATTCAAATAATTACCTCTACAGGAGCCGCCTTAGCTAGTGTCAGCATTAATATAAGAACAGTCAGACAAAGGAAAACTATCAGAAACTGGAATAAGAGCACAGTTAAGTAATCTAATAATTTTAACAGATATTATTTATACAAGTAGATTTTGTACCTTTGCCATTGTTAATAATGTATGTGAAATTTCGCAATAGATTTTTTCTTAGCAAATTAACGCCTTTCGCCGAGCTGGGTTCTGTTTGGTATCACTGTTGTTGATGAACTGTGATTCTAAGCAACCTAGCCAAGAGTTTTTATAGTGCGCAAAATAAGTCGGAGATTGATTTTGCATATGATCATTGATTGTTCAAACATAAGTCTGGATAAGTCGTTAACCGTGTGGAAATTGTTTACGTCTAATGTTTGTATTCATGTATCAGGGTCAGATCTAGCATATGGAGTGTATTGTTTCAGAATCCAGAATTCATAGCTAATTGAGACTAATCAGTAATGTAGTTCAAAATCAAAACATGTTTTCCATTCGACATCTGAAATTCCGCAAATTCGTCAGTAAGTAAATATGCTGACGCACTGTGCAAAAAAAGTTCATAATGAACACGACAAACAAATACAAATATATGCGTTGCTCAGGTGTTTTACCGGCTTGTTGATTTCATTATTTCAATTAGAACGTGTTTGGGGATTTTTCGTATTTTCATGATATTTTAATATATCTCAAAGTGTATTTGTGTAACGTTTAAGTATCGATATTTTGTAATTATGAAAAATCGGTCTATCGCTTTCCGATGTTATGCTGCGAGGGTATCGACCATCTCAAAAAAATGTCTGCCGCATCGTAAACGTTTTGCAAGAAAAACCGGAAAATTGTTAAAAATCAACAAAAAGTACTTGAAATTAGTCAAATAGGTACGTATTGAGGAAATATATGCCGCCCTTGCAATTTAAGCACCGAAAATCGTGCAAAAAACGTGTTCTTTGCAAAAAAAATAGCTGTGGTGAAAATTGCAAAACGCGGCGATGGCAGCGACGTCTGCTTCTGCTTCTTTCCACTCACCGTAAACGAAACGTGTGTGCGTTGTTTTTGTTCATTTGTTCCATTTATCGATTAGGAGTGTCGCATATAACTGAGCGATGTCTATACCGCCGTATATGATACCGCCCAACGCCTGGGCCGCTCAGCTAATGGCCCAACAGTATGCGGCGGCCCATGCACAGCAGGCTCAGCTGCATGCGCAGCATCAGATGGCCAACCAGATACAGCAAATACCACCACCGGGTGCCCCTCTACCCTCGTCGGGCCACACCAATGGCATCCCTGTGCCGGCAGCGGGCGGACCGCAACCACAGCTGGGACAAATACCCACGCCAAAGCCGGATATCCTAACCGAGGACAAGCTGCAGGAGAAGGCACTTAAGTGGCAGCATCTGCAGTCAAAGCGATTCGCCGAGAAGCGTAAATTCGGCTTTATTGACACACAGAAAGAAGACATGCCGCCGGAGCATATACGTAAGATTATCCGTGATCACGGTGATATGACCTCCCGCAAGTATCGACATGACAAACGCGTCTATCTGGGCGCACTCAAATACATGCCGCATGCGGTTTTGAAACTGCTCGAAAATATGCCCATGCCCTGGGAGCAGATAAGGGATGTGCAAGTCCTCTATCACATAACGGGAGCCATTACCTTTGTCAATGAGATACCTTGGGTCATTGAACCGGTTTACATTGCCCAATGGGGGTGAGTCGAATTAAGTTACCATATAAATAAATTAAGCTAAATATCACTTAATATTTAACAGCACAATGTGGATTATGATGCGTCGTGAGAAGAGAGATCGTCGTCACTTTAAACGCATGCGTTTCCCGCCATTTGATGACGAAGAGCCGCCGTTGGACTATGCGGACAACGTTTTAGATGTAGAACCGCTGGAGGCCATACAAATTGAGCTTGACAACGATGAAGATAATGCTGTCTACAAATGGTTCTATGACCATAGACCCTTAGTCGACACGCCGTAAGTGTACTTAAAATTAACAAATTTATAAAGAGTATATTAAAAGCTGTATTCAAATAATTGTTTTTAGGTTTGTGAACGGCTCCACTTACCGCAAGTGGAATCTATCCCTGCCACAGCTGGCAACACTTTATCGCCTGGCCAATCAGCTGCTTACTGACCTGGTCGACAATAACTTCTTTTATCTTTTTGATCCAAAGAGTTTCTTTACCGCTAAAGCACTCAACATGGCAATACCCGGCGGACCAAAGTTTGAGCCGCTTATCAAGGATCACAATGTTGGGTAAGATTATCCTATATTTACTTTTTTTATTTGTCTTAACTGTTTGTTTTCTCTTGCAGTGACGAGGACTGGAACGAGTTCAATGACATTAACAAGGTTATTATAAGACAGCCCATTCGCACCGAGTATCGTATTGCCTTCCCATACCTATACAACAATATGCCGCACTTTGTGCATCTAAGCTGGTAAGAAATGCTTTCCTTAATATATTTTGCTGTAGCTAGATGTACATGGCAATAGAGTTACCAGTTAAAGTTCCCTGCTGGCTAATGCTTTATGCCCTGTTAGAGCAATCAAACGCCCAACTTACTACCAATTTAGCGATTGTTTCTTATGGGACTTGCAATGAGAATGTTCGTTACGATTTTTTAGACTAAATCGCGACTGCTGATAGTTGCATACAAACCAAGACATTAAATTAAATGTGAAACGTTTATTTGCTAGAAATCTCTCATACATTCTCATTCCTTTTTTTTTTTTTAGGTACCACACACCCAACGTGGTCTATATCAAGACCGAAGATCCAGACTTACCTGCTTTCTACTTTGATCCACTTATTAATCCCATTTCACATCGCAATGCCAACTCCAAAATTCAAGAACCAATGCCCGATGATGATGAGGACTTTTCGCTGCCTGATGACGTGCAACCTTTCCTGCAGGATACCCCGCTGTATACTGATAATACCGCCAATGGCATTGCGCTGTTATGGGCACCGCGTCCATTCAATATGCGCTCGGGTCGCTCACGTCGTGCCATCGATGTGCCACTGGTCAAATGCTGGTACAAGGAACACTGTCCGCCTGGACATCCCGTCAAGGTGCGCGTCAGTTACCAGAAGCTTCTCAAATACTATGTGCTTAATGCATTGAAGCATCGCAAGCCCAAGCCTCAAAAGAAGCGGTAGGTTAACTATCGTACTATATATTTTAAGAGTTTATCTAATTTCTCTAATTTTACACTTTGCAGCTATTTGTTCCGTTCCTTTAAGGCGACTAAGTTTTTCCAGACAACTACCTTGGATTGGGTTGAGGCAGGCCTTCAAGTGTGTCGCCAAGGTTATAACATGCTGAATTTGCTTATACATCGTAAGAATCTGAACTATCTGCATTTGGACTACAATTTCAACTTGAAGCCGGTCAAGACTCTGACAACCAAGGAGCGTAAAAAGTCACGTTTCGGCAATGGTAAATAACCTTAAACCAATATTTCCATATTCATTTCAAATATTTAACTATTCTACAGCTTTCCATTTGTGCCGTGAGATTCTGCGCCTGACCAAACTTATCATCGATTCACATGTGCAGTATCGCCTCAACAATGTGGACGCCTTCCAGCTAGCCGATGGCCTGCAGTATATATTTGCCCATGTGGGTCAACTCACGGGCATGTATCGCTACAAGTACAAGCTGATGAGACAGATTCGCATGTGCAAGGATTTGAAGCATTTGATCTACTACCGCTTCAATACCGGACCCGTTGGCAAGGGTCCTGGCTGTGGCTTCTGGGCGCCTGGTTGGCGTGTTTGGTTGTTCTTTATGCGTGGCATAACACCGCTGCTAGAACGCTGGCTGGGAAATCTGTTGTCTCGTCAATTTGAGGGTCGCCATTCGAAGGGAGTGGCAAAGACGGTGACAAAGCAACGTGTGGAATCACATTTCGATTTGGAGTTGCGTGCCTCAGTCATGCACGATATTGTGGACATGATGCCCGAGGGCATTAAGCAGAACAAGGCACGTACCATACTCCAGCATCTATCAGAGGCTTGGCGCTGCTGGAAGGCCAATATACCTTGGAAGGTGCCTGGTCTGCCCATACCCATCGAGAACATGATTCTGCGCTATGTCAAAATGAAGGCTGACTGGTGGACAAACACTGCGCATTACAATCGTGAGCGTATACGTCGTGGAGCCACCGTAGACAAGACTGTGTGCAAAAAGAATTTGGGCCGTTTGACGCGTCTGTATTTGAAGGCAGAGCAGGAGCGCCAACATAACTACCTCAAGGATGGTCCCTATATATCGCCCGAGGAAGCAGTTGCTATATATACCACAACAGTGCATTGGCTGGAATCGCGTCGCTTTGCGCCAATACCCTTTCCACCACTCTCCTACAAGCACGATACAAAGCTACTGATTCTTGCTCTTGAGCGTCTCAAGGAGGCATACAGTGTGAAGTCACGTTTGAATCAAAGCCAGCGCGAGGAGCTTGGTCTGATTGAACAGGCCTATGACAATCCGCACGAGGCGCTCTCACGTATCAAGCGTCATCTGTTGACACAACGTGCCTTCAAGGAGGTTAGACACATTTAAATTGTTTAATGGATATGGAGTGTATTAATTGTTTCTTTTTTAGGTTGGCATTGAGTTCATGGACCTGTATAGTCATTTGATACCAGTGTACGAGGTGGAGCCGTTAGAAAAGATCACAGATGCATACTTGGATCAGTATCTGTGGTATGAGGCAGACAAGCGACGTCTATTCCCGCCATGGATTAAGCCCAGCGATACGGAACCACCGCCGCTGTTGGCCTACAAGTGGTGTCAAGGTAGCAAAGCGTTGTGTTTTATTGTATGAAATTGAAAATCTCGCGTGTGTTATTTCTGTGCATTTTGAGCGTGTGATTTGTGGCAAAGTGATGAGCTAGAACTATCCCCTTGTTGCAAACCTCACGCCTAAGGTGGCGCACTCAAGCAACAATATAAAGATACAAGTGTTAATGAATTGTGTAAATACCAAATTTGAATTACCAACTAATTATCATTTACTTTTGCAGGCATAAACAATTTGCAGGACGTTTGGGACGTGGGTGAGGGCGAATGCAATGTCCTGCTGGAGTCACGCTTTGAGAAGCTCTACGAGAAGATTGACTTAACGTTGCTTAATCGGCTGCTGCGTCTGATTGTCGATCACAACATTGCCGATTACATGACAGCCAAGAATAACGTGGTTATCAACTACAAGGACATGAATCATACCAACAGTTATGGCATCATACGCGGCCTGCAGTTCTCGTCCTTCATAACGCAGTACTATGGACTAGTGTTGGATCTGTTGGTGCTGGGCCTGCATCGTTCCAGTGAAATGGCTGGGCCACCACAAATGCCCAACGATTTCCTAACATTCCAGGACGCCGGCACAGAAACAGCGCATCCCATTCGGCTTTACTGTCGCTATGTGGATCGCATACATTTGTTCTTCAGATTCTCGGCTGAAGAGGCACGCGACTTGATCCAGCGTTATCTAACAGAACATCCTGATCCTAACAATGAAAATATTGTCGGCTACAACAACAAAAAGTGCTGGCCACGAGATGCACGCATGCGTCTGATGAAACATGACGTTAATCTGTAGGTTTACCAAACACAATCCTTTTAAACGTTGGTTGGTTAATGTTTCCTTCTCCTTTCAGTGGTCGCGCTGTCTTCTGGGATATTAAGAATCGATTGCCCCGCTCGGTAACCACCATTGGCTGGGAAAGCACTTTCGTCTCGGTCTATTCCAAGGACAATCCCAATCTGCTGTTCAACATGAGCGGCTTCGAGTGTCGCATCCTGCCAAAGGTTCCTTTAAATCCAAATTGTTAGCCAAGTTCAGTTTATAATTTATATTTTTTTTTATTCTATTTGCAGTGTCGCACACAAAACGAAGAGTTCACGCATCGAGATGGCGTCTGGAATTTGCAAAATGAGATAACCAAGGAACGAACAGCTCAGTGTTTCCTGCGTGTGGACGATGAGTCGCTGGGACGTTTCCATAATCGTGTGCGACAGATTTTGATGGCCTCCGGCTCCACCACATTCACTAAGGTAAATACGAATCTACAATCTTCGCTATACACGTGTTTTCATATTTTATTCTGATTCTAGATTGTCAACAAATGGAATACAGCGCTTATTGGCCTGATGACTTATTTCCGTGAGGCTGTGGTCAACACACAAGAGCTGCTGGATCTGCTGGTCAAGTGTGAAAACAAAATACAGACACGTATCAAGATTGGCTTGAATTCCAAAATGCCTTCACGTTTCCCGCCCGTTGTGTTCTACACACCCAAAGAGTTGGGCGGCTTGGGCATGTTGAGCATGGGCCATGTGTTGATTCCACAGTCTGATCTGCGCTGGTCCAAGCAAACTGATGTGGGCATTACGCATTTCCGCTCCGGTAAGTGTATTTAAAAATCTATTAAACTATTTCTGGTTTATAATATGACTGTTTTGCTTTTAAGGCATGTCGCACGACGAGGATCAGCTAATTCCAAATCTGTATCGTTATATACAGCCGTGGGAGAGTGAGTTTATTGACTCGCAGCGCGTTTGGGCCGAGTATGCGCTCAAGCGTCAGGAAGCAAATGCACAGAATCGTCGTCTTACTCTGGAGGATTTGGAAGACAGCTGGGATCGTGGTATACCACGCATCAATACGCTATTCCAGAAGGATCGGCACACGTTAGCCTACGACAAGGGCTGGCGCATACGTACAGAGTTCAAGCAGTATCAGGTGCTCAAGCAGAATCCCTTCTGGTGGACGCATCAGCGTCACGATGGCAAACTCTGGAATCTAAACAACTACCGCACAGATATGATACAAGCCCTCGGTGGCGTTGAAGGTATTTTGGAGCACACACTCTTCAAGGGCACATACTTCCCAACGTGGGAGGGTCTGTTTTGGGAGAAGGCGTCCGGCTTTGAGGAGTCCATGAAGTACAAGAAACTGACAAATGCCCAGCGTTCTGGTCTCAATCAGATACCCAATCGTCGCTTTACGCTCTGGTGGTCACCGACCATAAATCGCGCCAATGTGTACGTTGGTTTCCAGGTGCAGTTGGATTTGACGGGTATTTTCATGCACGGCAAGATTCCTACTCTGAAGATTTCGCTGATTCAAATCTTTCGTGCTCACTTGTGGCAAAAGATTCACGAGTCCATTGTGATGGACTTGTGTCAGGTGTTTGATCAGGAACTGGATGCCCTCGAGATTGAGACGGTGCAAAAGGAGACGATACATCCACGAAAGTCATACAAAATGAACTCATCCTGTGCTGACATTTTACTCTTCCCCGCCTACAAGTGGAACGTGTCGCGTCCATCGCTGCTGGCGGACACAAAGGACACCATGGACAATACAACCACACAGAAGTATTGGCTGGATATCCAGCTGCGTTGGGGTGATTACGACTCCCACGATGTGGAACGTTATGCGAGAGCAAAGTTCTTGGACTATACCACGGATAACATGTCCATCTATCCATCGCCAACGGGTGTGCTGATTGCCATCGACTTGGCCTACAATCTGCACTCGGCCTATGGCAACTGGTTCCCTGGCTGCAAAACACTCATACAACAGGCCATGGCCAAGATCATGAAGGCAAATCCCGCCCTTTATGTGCTACGCGAGCGCATACGCAAAGCCCTGCAGCTATACTCCTCGGAGCCAACGGAGCCGTATCTGAGCTCTCAGAATTATGGTGAACTGTTTTCGAATCAGATCATTTGGTTTGTGGACGATACGAATGTGTATCGTGTGACCATCCACAAGACCTTCGAGGGCAATTTGACAACGAAGCCGATCAACGGCGCCATCTTCATATTCAATCCGCGCACAGGACAGCTCTTCCTCAAGATTATTCACACCTCTGTGTGGGCGGGCCAGAAGCGTTTGGGCCAGTTGGCCAAGTGGAAGACGGCTGAGGAGGTAGCCGCTCTTATTCGCTCGCTGCCCGTTGAGGAGCAGCCCAAACAGATTATTGTGACGCGCAAGGGCATGTTGGATCCACTCGAGGTGCATTTACTTGACTTCCCCAATATTGTCATCAAGGGTTCGGAGTTGCAGCTGCCCTTCCAGGCCTGTCTCAAAGTGGAGAAGTTTGGTGATCTTATTCTGAAGGCCACCGAGCCACAAATGGTGTTGTTCAATCTTTATGACGACTGGCTTAAGACAATATCCTCGTACACGGCGTTCAGTCGTCTCATTCTGATACTGCGTGCCCTGCATGTCAACACGGAGCGCACCAAAATCATCTTGAAGCCGGATAAGACCACCATAACGGAGGCTCATCACATTTGGCCCACATTGACAGACGAGGAGTGGATCAAGGTGGAGGTGCAGCTGAAGGATCTCATTCTCGCCGATTATGGCAAGAAGAACAACGTGAACGTTGCCTCGCTGACACAGTCCGAGATCCGTGACATTATTCTCGGCATGGAGATTAGCGCACCATCCGCGCAGCGTCAACAAATCGCCGAAATCGAAAAGCAGACCAAGGAACAGAATCAACTAACGGCCACAACAACGCGCACAACGAACAAACATGGTGACGAGATTATCACCTCAACAACATCCAACTACGAGACCCAAACCTTCAGCTCCAAGACAGAGTGGCGAGTGCGTGCGATTTCTGCAACGAATTTGCATCTACGTACGAATCACATTTATGTGAGCTCCGATGACATCAAGGAGACGGGCTACACCTACATTCTGCCCAAGAACATACTGAAGAAGTTTGTCACCATATCAGATCTGCGCGCACAGATTGCTGGTTACCTGTATGGCGTCAGTCCGCCAGATAATCCGCAGGTTAAGGAGATTCGCTGCATCGTGATGCCGCCACAGTGGGGCACACATCAGACGATCAATTTACCGAATGCTCTGCCCACGCATCAGTATCTGAAGGATATGGAGCCACTGGGTTGGATACACACGCAACCGAATGAGTTGCCGCAACTGTCGCCGCAGGATATCACCACGCACGCAAAGATCATGCAGGAGAACTCGAATTGGGATGGCGAGAAGACAATTGTCATCACCTGTTCGTTTACGCCTGGCTCCTGTTCCCTGACTGCCTACAAACTGACGCCATCTGGCTTTGAATGGGGCTCCAAGAATACCGACAAGGGCAACAATCCTAAAGGCTATCTGCCGTCGCACTATGAACGCGTGCAAATGCTGTTATCCAATAAGTTCCTGGGCTTCTTTATGGTGCCGGCGCAGAGCAGTTGGAATTATAATTTCATGGGCGTGCGACACGATCCGAACATGAAATACGAACTGCAATTGGCCAACCCGAAGGAATTCTATCACGAACTGCATCGCACATCGCATTTCCTGCTCTTCTCCAATCTCGAGGATGGCGGCGATGGCGCCGGCGCTGATCGTGAGGATGTCTATGCCTAGTTAACAACAATTGTACAATTTCTACAAGCATATTCCGAGTGCATACAAACAATTTTTATAAGCCTATGTGTGAGCGTCAAAGTACATTGTCTTACATTAAAAAAAACCACAAAATGAAAGCCTTCAATTAATATTTGTTCACATTACCAAATTCTTTTGTTTCTTTTTTTTTTGTGCTAAACAGCAATGAAGAAGGCAGTTACCATGGCAAAGGACATGACTTTGGGCTTCATTTGCATTATTAGCGCTTGTTCTCTTTCTCTTCCTGCAACTTAATATATATAACATTAACTTAATGCTATATACATATAGATTGTATACGATTTACAAAAATTTCTTGTTTGGTTTGGTTTCTAGGTACGTCTGTTGGTGATTTGGTTATTTGCTGGCCTTTAGGAGCACTTCCATAGCACAATGGCCAAGTTGCCGGCAAAGAATAGATAGAGTATATTCTCAGTCTCATATGATACCTCAAAACCGAATCCCTCACCGACAACCACATGCCAATAGATGCCAAACTTTTTGTCCATAGTTTCCTTAATCGTTTTGGCAGCTAGCTGAGGTATTTGAAATTTAAACTATTTAAATTTCTATAGAATTTAATGTTTTTAAGTGATCTTTACCTCATAGTTTGAAGAGTATTTCTCGCATACACTAACGCTCAATTCGACCACTTCATGTCGCATGTCTTCCTTCATGTCAGTGTGCTGGTTTTTGAAAGGAATAAAAGAGTATTGGCGGATTACTCGAAACAAAAAAAAAAATAAACTCATGTTTGTTTAACCAACCTTGACTAGCGGATAGACGTGCACGATTTTCTTGTCACCCTCCTTGGCACCCTCCTCATCGGCCATGTCTGAAGCTTACCAAGTTTCAAAACTAGCGTTGAAGAAGAACTGAACTGAACGTGTTTCGTTCCTATTACAAATTTCCGACCTTAAGGACACGCGATAACCGCACAAACACACACTAGCACACATACAACGACAAACGGAACTAATGATATAAAAATTGAGTTAAATTTCGATTTACATGTGACACACAATTCAAGGTAGTATAGTATTAGTCCAGTCTACTATATAGTACATGAATTGGATACCATGTGAATGAATGTAAATATGAAAGGGGAATATGAGAATGTTTATGAATTTGTGTTGTGTCACGCCAGGTTCAGGCTGCTATGGCAATTTTTGTTGCCTGTCGGCTGCACGATTCACTTGCAACTGACTGACGCCGACTCCATTAACTTTGCCTTTAGCTCAAGCAACCGCAAAACCAGAGCAAACCACACACACACACACACATACACAATCACATGCAGTCTAAACGGAGTATTAACGGCTGAGCTGCGTTTGCGCCAAGTCTGCAGCTACTAAACTGATTGCCACCCCCTTTTGGGCAAACAGCAACAATAGCAATTTCCGTGCGGGTGCCAGCTAGACGGATGCCGTCGTCTCGTCATCTTGTCGGCCACCCCAAAACAATTCGCAAGGATTTTCCAGCTGGGGTGGATGATGATAATGATGCATTTGCGAAAAATTGAAAAGTTACTCCCTTCCCCCTGTTTGGGAACAAACCAACCACCCGAGCTAGAGCATATAAAATAAACTGTTGGATTTGTAAGATTTATGTCCTGTGGCGACAATTAATACATATGTGTGATTTTTACTGAGATCTTATTTATGTATCCCACATTTCTTCCTCAGCCTCGGAGACAGGCTTATTTGGATAGTGCTCTTCCTCGGCATATAGATCATTTTCGCTGCTGTGGGAATTGTTGTCCTCATCCTCGATCAGAACAAAATCGTTTTCAACCTGTATTTTATGCTGCAATAGCAGTTGATCCAACATTTCCCGATTGGCGCCTCTATATTCGAATCGCTTCAATAGATCAGCCAGGGGCATTTTGAATACACGCTTCTCAGTGTCATAGTTATCCTCGTCCCTTGTGCAACGCTGTAGCTCAAGCTCAACATCGACCCAAATCTTCTCCTCCAGTGTGCGCGTATCCTTATAGAAAGGATAGTCAACCGAATGTAGGCTCTTGTAGGGTGATTCACCTTCCTGGACTGGTATTAATTTAAGTGGTTCTTCCAATTGCATGCCTAGAATATCCTTCCTCACAAATAGCGCTATTTGGGAAACGTGACCCACAGATTCTTCGCCTGGGGGCGGCTCACCTACGCCCAGTAGGGAGAACAAATAATTGGGATAATTTTCAGTGATGCTCAAGCACCAGTTTTTGAATTCTTCTCTTGTCCATTCAAACTTGTGATCATGGTGACGAAAACCGTTTGGCAGCAACGGACCAAAGCGTGTGAACATTACATTGAAATCCGAATTTGGTGTACTAAATATAACAATTTTCGGCTGCATGAAGCCAAACACATTCAATGGTATTTTTGTCAGCACGTCATCGTAGACGTGCTCAATACTACAAAAGATACACAGCATTAATTCACATAAAATATGGTCTTTATCAAAATACTTACAGTTCCAAGGCTACGACTGCATCTGTATCTCTTAAATCCTCAGCTGGATCTGCTACGCTGCCCTGCAAAACTTTAACATGCAACGGGCTTTGGCGCTGTCTAATAAAATCAGAAACCAATGGATTGATGCGACTCAAATGGGTAGTTAGAGTTTCATGGTCAATGTCAACCTGTAAATAATATATAAATTTAATTTGAATTTGAATTTAACCGCCCGTTCAATGCCAGTTGTTTCTCAGCACATGTTCGGTGTCCAGACAGTCTGGCAGCGCCGCGCACAATATGAAACGAAACAAAATGGCGCAACAAAGCGGCATTGGAACGTTGGCTTGTCACTTTGAGTACGTTTGTGTGCGAGTGTTCCGAGCACGGGTAGCAGTGCACGAAGAATATGTAATTTGTTGTGAAAATCAATTTAGTGATCAAATAAACTAACTTAATTGCAAAATATAGTGAAAACGTGTATCTGAACCTACAAATGCACAAGTGTAAGCATAAAATGCAAGCCCACAAGCGAGCATAGTGAACATTTTTTCTTGTATTGCATAGGGGAAATTCAACGAGAAAACAAGAAGAAGAAAACTTGTAATACGTGAAAGAAATACATACTGAAAAGTAGTAAATTGAAATTAACTTGACGAAAAAGAAAATGGCTTATCAAATGTGTTTTAATCGGCAAAATGAGCTGCGTGCAGCTCTAAAGAGATAATTAAATTGTGAAAAGAATCTGAGGCCAGTGCCGGCGGTCCACCTATGTAAATCAATATTCTATACTGCAGGCCAATGTCTTGTCTGCCCTCTCAGTCCGTTTGTCTGTCCGTCTGTTCGGACATTGGCATTGTGAATGTGTGACGTTTTTTTTTAAAAATGATGACTGCAAAGTTCGCAATTACTAACAAATATATTCTGCAATATTAGTAACAGTGATTAATTGTCGGGGAATTATTAGAGATTTGTTAAAATATTTGTTTTGTTGTGTGTGCATAATTGTAACCAATACAAACGCAATCACCGTATCTGTGTGTGCGCATGCATGTATTTATGGTGTGCCCAGTGCCTATAATTTTGCCATTCCGTTTTAGCCGACAGCGTTCCATTCACGTTGTGCCGCCGCAACACCAAAATTCAAAACAAAAGACCGTGAAACCTGAATTAGTGGTGGCAAATAAAAAATAATGACAAAAAAACAAATTAATCAGTAGGAAATACAATGGGATTTACTTGTGCCTTCGTGTGTGTGCTTTATAATTTATTGTTTGTAGCTTTATGCCCGTGTTATAGTCATAGTCGAAAATAAACTCATCAGCAAAACTCTTCTTCTTGCCACAGGCCACCACGAATGTCATAAGAAAGAAAAGCGTGATAACAACAACAGAGAATACCATACAAAAACAAAACAAAATTTCAAATTCAACGTTCCTTTATGCGCTTTGCGTTAACTTGAGACTGACAACTGTCGACTTACCACTTGGAGGAATTGGAAGTTGAAGTAGAAAAGCGGGATCTTAAAAACGACTGCCGCTTGCTAAACATGGGCAAAGGCATCGCGTCGGAACGCCAGCATGTAACAACGCAGCCAACGGAGACTAAAACCCAACCGTTAGATCGCAGCGCACGGAAACGTAAGCGTGCTGCTAATAAAGCCTCCCGGGTGGAGAAACGGCAGCGCCAGAACCTTGTTGCCCATGTCAACAACGGTGATTGGCATGAAAACGATGATGAAGATTCGTCATCCAGTATGGAAAACGTGGCTCTCCTACAAACACCACAGGCACCGCCACGCGCTCAGTGTGCAGTTAACTCACGTGCATCATTGCTCTCCTTGGCCACATTTGCAAGTGGCTACAGCGATCACAATAATTCCAGTACAACAGAGTCGCCACGTCCGGTTTACACACTGCGACCCTCTGTAGTAAATGGCACCATATTGAGGGATGTGCTCTCCAAAGCCTGGCGACTGGGCCGACCAATAGGTATAAATCAACAAAATACTTCCATTTGCAAATTAACTTGAGACTTTGTTTATTTTTAAAAGGCAAGGGTAACTTTGGCGAGATATTTCTTGCCTCGGACGACACTGTCTGTCCGGTTTCGTTGGAGAGCGCCAAATATGTGGTCAAAATAGAACCACACTCAAATGGGCCACTTTTTGTGGAAATACATTGCCTTATAAATACCAACCAGACAAAGGGTAAGTAGAAACACATACAACTCTTAACGTAACTGTTACAATTATTGATTTATATCGCTTGCAGAAATTACAAATGGCAGTGAGACTAGTAGCCAGAACACGGAGAAATTGCTACCCAGCATTAGCAATGGACCACCATCTGGTATTCCGAGCTACATTGCCTCAGGCACACATTACTTTGGAGATGGACGCTATAGGTTTTTGGTGCTACCGCGCTTTGATCGCGATTTGCATTCGCTGATTAAGAACACTCGAGTGGCACAGAAATCGCTGCTGGCGCTGGCTATAAACATCATAAATGTGCTGGAGAATTTGCACGACAAGGGCTATTGCCACAATGACATTAAAGCGCAGAATCTGATGATATCCAAGTGCAAATATCTCAAGCGACAGGCTATCCAAGAGAGCACTAACAAATACACTTCAGAACACTACGAGGAGAAGCAGCAAACGACAGACAGCGGCAACAGTTCAGAACAAGAGACAAATGACGATGACTACTTTATAAAGAACGACAAGTTTGCGCTCAAGCGCATTACGGGCATCAAAGAGGATGTGGATGACGAGGATGAGGATTTTGATGATGGTGCCACAACAAACAGTAACAACAGCAACAGCCTTGACATGTACCAAACGCCAGTGAACAAAAAAAAGGGACGTGCGCGCAGTAATGCGATCGAGTTTAGCGGCTCAAATCCGATGCGCTCGTGTCGCCGCAATGACACCCGCAATGGTAACACTATGTATGAGGAGATGGTCAAGTCACACTACCTGCGTCCGGCCAAACGTGTCAGTTATTCGGAGGTCAATGAAGATGGCTACCCGGTGAAACCAGATGCTAACAGCGAACAGTCTCCGGTCAGCTCAGACAATGAATCCGATGAGTTTTTGCCACCATCGGCGCGTCGTGCAGCAGGCACTGGTTCCTCCAAGCGTAGCTCACGCTCTTCTACCTGCAAGACAAAAACGACGCGTTCCTCGCGCCGCCAGGAACATAAGGAGGAGATTAAAACCGAACTGAGCGACACTGGACGCTACGGCGGCTTGAGGAGTAGACGTACAAAGACACAGTACCAGTTAATGCCGGTGGAGGAGGAGCACATATTCCTGATTGACTTTGGCCTGGCTTCCAAGTATCAGGATCGCGGTGTACACAGGCCGTTTATCATGGATCAACGGCGCGCCCATGATGGAACGTTGGAGTTCACCTCACGTGATGCACATTTGGGCGCGCATTCGCGTCGCAGCGATTTGGAGTGCTTGGGATACAATTTGCTGTATTGGTCTGAGGGCTATCTGCCGTGGAAGGATGTAGCTCAGCAACAGCAGCAGGAGAAGGTGCATCGCGCCAAGGAGCTGTTCATGACCGATGTGTGTGAAATGCTGCGACAGTTCTATGGCAAACAGGTTCCTAAATATTTGGGTGAATTCCTAAAGGAAATCGGACAGCTCGCGTACCAAGAGCGGCCCAATTATGAGCGCTACCGCAACATCTTTAAGCGTGAATATCGTCGACTTGGCTTTGACTGCAACCAGATGCAGCTGAGCAGCGATGAAATCTTGCGCACACGTGTCTCCGTCAAGGATGAGGTCGATGGCAGCGCCAAGTGCGATATATTTGAGCTAAATAATAAATTAGCTTGTAATGTGATGCGCAACGCGACGCTGAGCACGCCCTTCCAGGAGCACTCGCTTACGAATCGTGTATCGCCCAAAAATCTGCGTTCCAAGTCCAACAAGAAGAATGCCAAAAAGAAGATATTCTCATGGGCGGAGGTGCTATCCCAAGATCCTGATCAAATAGCACGCGAACGTGCAGTCAAAGAGTTCGAGCGTGAGGAAGTCATATGTCCGTTACAGTCACGTCTTCCTCGGCGCTACGAGGGCCAACCGACGTATGCTATATTGGCGGTGGAGCAATGTAGACGGGACAAGAGGCTACTCGTGCAGGACCACAAGGGCGAAGACGGAACGGAAGAAGAAGAAAACGCACACATGGCATCAGAGTCTGAGGATGACAATGACGAGGATTACGATGAAGAAGATGAAGAGGAAGAGGAGCAAGGCGAGGAAGAGGAAGAAGAGGATCAGGACGAGGACGAAGAAGAAGAAGAACAGACAGCTGAGTCAGCGACAGAAAGTGAAGATGAAGAGGTAAGTGAAAAGTGGATAACAAAGATGAAGTTGACAGTTAAATTGTTATTTTTGCCCATAGAGCGATGAAAGTGAATGCTCAACGCATTCGGTGGTAGTTCGCAGGCCCCCGGGACGCACTCGCATCAACACCAAACAAAGGCAACTGCAGCAGCAACAACAGCAGCAGCAGTTGACAAAAAGCAAGGAATCGCGCAAGAAAAGTGTTAAGCCAAGTAGCAAATCAAGGAACAACAATGCTAACAGTCAGCAAAGTCACAGCCAAATTGCCACACCGCTGACAACAGTCGGGAGTAATAAACGTAGCTGTGCCGCCACTCGCAAGGAGTTTGCCACAATGGCATCGGCCACCGGTGAAGTGGAGCAGCATGGCAAGCTAAAGTCCCGTCAGCCAATCGTGGATCGACCCAAGCAGCGACGCACTCGTCGTTGTCTATATAAGACTGAATCACACATACGTGGCGATAAGCAGCAGGATGTGGAAAACAACTATGCCAGGAATATGCAGAATGTGTACGGCGTTTGGCAATACGACGATGAGAACAGCTACGGCAAAGGGCGGAATGTCAACTCGTCCAGGCATTGTCGCAAGTGATACGATAGTTAGATACCACTTACTATAGCTACAAAACATTTTAGAGAGTCGCAAGCAAAGGTTGCTAATTGGCAGAAGAGGAGAAGCAGACAACACATCATATACTTATGTAAACAAACTATAATAGTTGTGCTGCGTTATTAAGTATTTTATAGAAGTAAAAGTATTTTTAAGTGCAAAGAGAGAACAAAATTATCAAAAGTGCAGGCAGAGTCTTCTGGTTATGCCTTCGGGCTTTCAGTATTGGCTAAATGTTTATTAATAACATGGTTCAGTACCGCTTATAAAAAGAAAACCACAAATCTTTTGTAATTTCTGTTTACTATTTTTTTTAATCGTCTTTAAGGACATTCATTTTAACTTTGATCAAGTTTAAAGCTTCGACGTTGAGCATTAATTGTTACTATACGCGGACAGACATGATTATATATTAAGGAAAGGAGTTGTGAACGATGTGTTGGCACGAGAAAGGTGCAGTGTTAGGTTTGATAGCAAATTATTGTTTAATTTCCATTATTATTTGAAGTTTTAAGTTACTTGAGTTAGGTTCTCACCCATTCGATAATATTATACCCTCAAAAATAAAAAGTATTTACTATAACTAGATGAAGGTTATTGCGTAAAACATAATGATAAAATGTAAGCTAGGATAAAAACTACGGATATAAATAAACTGCATAAGAACTAAATGTCTTTAACAATTACTCAAAAAGAAAACCTAACTCTTTTATTTACCAGTACAAATTAAAACCTAATCTAAGGTAATATGGGATATTTTGATACAAAAATTGAATTACCAACCTGCAGAATGTGCTCGATAGTTTCAATGCGTCGCATTAGTTGAAAAAGTCGCATCTCAGCGCACCTGCGAACATAAATGCAATGTCATAAAGTGTAAGTGAAGTATTTTTATATGGAGACTTACCCAAATTCAGTGACTTTTTTGATTTCATGAATCCAGCGAACATCTTCCAGTATTTGAATGGCAGCACAGTATCGTTGCTCATAAACAGGTGGATCAAATGTAATTTTAGTGTCAGTCATTGTCGTCAGTGTTTTGAAGCCACCGCACGGCAGTGTATACTCAAACATTATGTCAAGAAGTTACTAAAAATCGGATTTGGAAGACACAACTTTTTGCTTTCATTTATTTATTTGGATTCAGTGCAGCCGCGAGATGTCAACAGGAAAATTTTGCGGGGCTGCCCTTTAATAGTAACCCTGCCAACTTCAAGCAAAACCAAATTGCGTCTTGCGTTACGTTACGCAAATTGAGCGAATAGGCCTTTGGCAATTTTATTGTTATCGAGCATATTGCGCATTTTGCGATAACATGATCATCGAGCGCAAACTTTTAAAAAGTAAAAGTAAAAAGAGTAGATGTAACTATGTTTAAAAATAGGAATTGCTTATATTGCTTTTAGCTCAAATATATATTTGTACTGTCTATAAGTTGTAAAACAAATATCTTCCAAGGAAAGGCAGGCATGAAAAAGAGTTGTCTCGTTGGCCATCTGCTGAAGCATTAAGACTTTGACTTAAAAAAAGGTTAAATGTGCAGTGTTGTGCATAAAATCCATGTTTTGTTTTGTGGCCACTTTTTGAGCCCTTCGGGCTGTATACTTCCACAGAAGCAAGGCAAACAAGCAACCGCATCTGGCGAAAGGGTCCACTTACTTGTCCGGCCACCTATCACCCATTCACCAGCCAAAAAAAGAAAACCAGAGCCCAAACATGGCTTGACCCTCATTACGTTTGATATTTTCTTTACACATTAAAGGACGGCGCCAGACAGCAGCAGGCAAGCAGCTAGTTAGTTTTTAACTTTGTTGCTCTGCTTTTTTGGAAAAACTCATTTGTTTTGCACACTGGACAAACAGACTACAAGAAAATAAAGTTAAGTAAACATTTAAGCAGCCTGTGGGCAACAATACCAACAACAACAACAACAAAATAAATAAATAAAGAAAACCCAAAAAACGAAACGAGTTTGTGAAAAAGATTCAGTTTTCGTTTTCTTTTCACTTTATGGCAATAATACAATTTGGTAACAAACGGTTTCCCGTTTCATTTGTTTTTCCTTGCTGTTGCTTATGTTGTTGTTGCTGTAGTTATGGGCAAAACATTTAAGGCGCTAACTTGGGGGCTCATTGAATTTGAATGAAATGTTGTCGTTGTTTTATATGCACGCAACTTTTGTATAATAAGCTCGATATCAAATAGGGCGCTCAACATAAAATCTTGCAGCTAACTTTCTTACTCTCACTCACTCTCTTCATTAGAAACTTGTCAATGTGCCGTTATGTGCACGCACACACAGGTAAACAAATTTGTTGAGACGACAATTTTCAAAAAAAGTAAAAGCTGAAGTAAGTGCTGGCCACACTGGAGCAGGTAAGTACAAAATGAAAAATACATTGGGCTAAGGATAAAAGAAAATTATGCAAAAATAAACACGCACACACAAAGACAAAAAGAGAGCGAGAGAGGGATAAGAGAGAGAGAGCGCGCAAAGTGTCGACAAAGAGGCATGAATGTTAAAAGGGAGGGAAAGCGAAAACAAAGTGCGATAAAAACAACGTTTGCTCTTCTCTAAGTCTGCTTCTGCTGTTTTCAAGGTGATTATCCATAAGCCCCAAAAACACAGTGCTCACCAAGCAGCTAGGCTGCCGCGGGGATTGCGAGGGGGATGTGCGTGCCTTCGTTTGACTAAAGACAAAGTTTTTGCGTTTGGCAAACGATGCCCCGAAGATGGAAGACATGATGATGCCAGGAGGCGCTCAGCTCAGCTGTCCTGTGCTACCTCTTCTTTATCTTATTCTTCTTCGTCTTTGAGGGGTGGTGCAGGTATAAAATCCGCGCGTTAATATATTTTATTTTGTTTTTTGTAGCTGCGCACCAAAATTTGTAAATTTGTTGGCGGCGCTTTTTTATATATATGTATATATATATATGTATGTTTTTTATTTTTGGGTGACAATGAAACGCGGATAAAGCATTTTACGTGCTGACGCCGCTGGCAGCTGTTTGTCTGCGGATGCAGGAGGTACATAGGTGGGAGGGAGGGGAAGGTGTAAGGTGTTTGCTGCCTTGTCTTTGTGCAGGTTCTTTGCGTCGCTGATTTCGCATAAATTATGCAGGCAGGCAACGGACTAGCGAACGAACAACGCGCATCGCTTACAATCCGCTAAAAGCTACGTGCTACATGCAGACCAAAAACAAAAACAAAAACAAAGAGACAACAAACTTAAAAGCAGACTTCATTTTTGGCCAACAAATTACAAATGTGTCGCACAAAAAACATGGCAAGAAACCGAACATTGATCAACAACTCGCCAACGCATTTGGGGACACATTTGTTCACTCTAATTTTACATTTGCTTTGTGTTTCTCTCTCTTTCTCTGTTTGCCTTATCGGCAGCTGAAAAAGGTGCAAAGGGACAAAGGAAGTAACTGTTAAGGGACAGCCAAAATATAACCACACAAAAGACATTTGCATTTGAACATGAACATGAACGAAATTAGTTTGTTAAACTGGGCAACGAAATGAATTTCTGTTTTGGGTGTGTGTATGTGTGTGTGTGAGCGGTTGTGCTTTTACTTTTATGTGGCTGTTCTTCGAAACGAGAGAAAGGAAATGCGGGCTGGTGCATTTGACTGGAAGACCGCAAAACCAATTCATCAGCTTAACCAAAACCAACAAAAATATAACCAAGATATAAAAACAGCACGACAGTAAATGAAATAACATTCATATACGCAGCATTCACTACAGTTGGGTGGATGGGCGGAGAGGGGGGAGGTGGTTGTAGTCAGACCATAAAGCATTGGCAAAACTGCAACAGCCAGGAGTTGAACTCGGCAACAAGTTGGCCAACAACATGGGCACGTTGTTTTTGTTGTTCTTCTTCTGACACATTGCTGTGGCAATATGATGTTGCCACACACACACACACACACACACACATACACCCTAGAGAGCAGATGTTATGATAGCTTTTCGCAATGGCAGGAACTGTATGGAACTTGTAAGTGTTGTTGCTGTTACATGAACAAGAACAAACACACACACACATACACATACATAGATATATACGTTGTTTGCCTACATTTCTTGTGCAGCGACCGCACATGAAAATCAAATGAAAACTGCTCTCAAACTGTTAAATACGTGGGTCGCACCACAGAAGCGGGGAGCAGGGTGAAGGTGTGTGTTGCAACGGAAGGTCGCTGCCCAAGGGCAACAGACTGACACCAATAATCCTGACACACAATTCCCTTCCCCACCCTGCCTGGCCGACCTGTGTTGATGTTGCCATAAATATGCAATTTTATGTATATAGCCACCTTGAAATATGGGGAGAAGGAATAAAAAAAGTATGTTGAGCCTTACGCAGAGAAAGAAAGGTCCTTGAAAGCATGTTTTAATCTGCACGCTAAAAACGCGAACGCTGAACAATCGGGTTGAAATCGCTGTTTGTACACATTATATAGCGGATATTATTAATATTATGCGGTCTATTTTTACGGCCAGTGTTCATAAAGAAGAAGAAGAGGAATATCATAAAGTTGTGTTAATACATGTATTTAATGGCTTAAAAGGGGAAGAATCATAAAGTCGTAAAAACTTTCGAAACTTCAGTGGGATATTAAAAGAGTGATATGGTTGTTTAATAGGCCAAAACATATCATAAAACAACTGAAATGTTTACATGACCTATTGTTAAATACTTCAATTCCAATTCTTTATTATTGAACATTTCTTATTTTGTGCTAAGCTATGTTATGACAAGTTTAATCATTAGATTACACAGCTCCTTTCTGTGTGCATAGGCATAAAATAATCATTTGTTTCCAAACAAACATTCCGCGCAGTCATCTATTACAATGGAGCTATGATTTGCTTGAATAGGTTTGCTTTTGTTTTGTTTCTATTTTTGGGGCAACAAGAACAACAACAGTTGGAAACAACTGGCATATTTGTTGCTTCAGCAGTTTATTGGTAATTTGTTGCGGTCTGTGTAATTCTGTACAACATTTGTCGCTACTCTCTGTCTGATGGAGAGGGGCTAGAGTGTTGAAGGGATTCTTAGCTATTCATGTCAAAACAGCGCTTTGTGTTGTGTGTGTGTGTGTGTGTGTGTGCGTGGGTGTAGGTGTATAGTTATGTAAATGACACGCCCCAAAAACGCCCACGCTACAGCTGCCGATTGCGGGGCGAAATGTTTTGAATGCTTTTAATAACTTTGCAGACACGCAGACACATACACACTAGCACACACACACACACACACACACTATTCACAGGCTAACAATGGACCCAACCTGTTCATGTCCTGCTCATCTGCTCACATGTCCTTGTCCATGAACGCACACACACACTATACATTTTGGGGGCACTTTAAATGCAAACGCAGCTAAAATGAAATAAGGAGTCCAAAGGTAGCTTTCACATATCCAGCTAAGCTGTTGAGGATTAGGCCAACAAGATGAAAAAAGCTAGCTTAAAATGTCTTGAACTACTGGTATGTACTCCCATTTTCTTTAAGTGCATCACTGCTGTTACTTTTTAGCTGCTGTTGATTTGCATTGCAAAACTTTTTGAATGAATTTAAAAGATAATTAAATCATTTTGACATCTCTACCTTTTGAGCAATGTGATATTAACTTTTTGAGCACCCACAGTAGCAGAGGGGTAGTAGGGGTGGAGGGGGAATGCACCTGCTTTTGTTCCTGTGCTCAACTGATAAAATTTCTAAAGAATTAACACACACACCTGCACACACACACACACACAGATGCCCAGGCTATGAATAAAATTTCACTCACATCACGCAGAAGTTAATTAAAACAGCTGCTTTTGTTATTGTTATTGCTGCTGTTGTTGTTGTTGTTGTTCTTGTTGTTGCAGGTGGTTGGAGGTTCTTGTTGTTGGCTAGCCAAGCGGTGCTGGCTGGCTGGATGGCTGGATGGCTGTCTCTGTGCAAAACCAATTACAAGAGCTGCCAAAAATCGTAGACAGTGACAACGGGGCACCTATGCAAAACACGTATACGTCACGTGAACCAAGCGACAGCGCATAAGTCGCCCAATTAGAAGAGTTTTTGTGTGTGTGTGTGTGTGCGCTTAAACCAGAAGCAGTAGCTGGAATATTAGGAGGAGGACAGAGGAACAGAAGTCAATGCAGCTGTCGTTCGTGTTAGGCAAACAATAACAAAAGAGAGGATGAGGAGTGGTAAAGGGGGAGGTGAGATAAAGATAACAGGGTAGACATGCGGGCAGGTAACACAGGAAAGATATAAAGTGCATTGCAGTCGCTGGGGTAGGATGAAATCAAGTAAACCATAGAAAAAACTAAAAAAATTTTCTGCATACATATTTATATTGTGTTTTTTGTTCACAGCTGTAAAGTAATCAAGATTCAAGTTAAAGTACAAAAAATGGTTTTAAATGACATGACAGTGATGGTATTGAGAGTTTAAAACCTGAAACCAAATTAACTGCTTAAACTACGCAAGTCTTGAACAAAAAACGTTTCTATTGTGGTTAGTATTGCATACTTTTAAGCGCTTGAATGCAAAACTGCTATTTTTGAGCCACGGAAATATGCTGCGTTAACCCGGATTGAATGAAGCAATCAACGTGTTTGGCAGCCACATAAATGGCAAATCAATGCGAAGCTGCCTCGTGGCGCATCCACTACGAAGTTAATTGCTTAAACCGGCTGTCAGCCGAGGCGCATTGAGGCAAAAGCGTGAAAACGGCAAAAGCTGCCAACTTGTCTTCGTTGGGAGGTGGGAAGTCTAGGCCTAGACCGAGTTAGAGGTTGAGGCCACAGCAAAGCCGAACGCCTTTGGGGCTCGTAATCAGCGGAGCAGACGATAGCCACATGGCTGAATGAGTTTTGGTGCTAAGTGGATGCGATGTGGAGCAGGGGAGAGGGATGGCAGGTGAGGTGAAGGATTTTAGCCATTCTGATTCTAGTTCAGATTCAGATTGAGGCCAAGTAGTATATGGCTGTTGGCTATGACTGAAATAATTCATTTGTTGCTCGCTTTAATTGGAAAACTTTCTGACGTGTGTGTGTGTATATAACGGTTTATGTGTGTGTGTGGGAATCTGGCCATTTATTGCAGTTTTATTGAACATTTTGCGCAATTTCCGCTATAGCTGTGCGTCTGTGTGTGTAAGTATGTGTGAATACAAACAAAATATGCGTAGCTATAAATATAATACGCATATTCAGACCAGATTATTCATATTCATAAGCAGGTTATAAGCAGGGCGAAAGCTTTTGTAAATACATATATAAATGAGATTTGCATTAAATTCATGATTAACATCCGTTTGAATAGAATTATAATAATAAAAGCGTGTTATTATTTGGATTTTAATTGGCTGACTGTGCGCCTTTAATTAGTTTGTGGACTTATTAAACTTTATATAGCTCAAATACTATTATAAAAAAGAGTAAAGAAAATAAAAGATTAATGCATGCAAAAATATGCTATAGCTTAACAAAATAGCAAAAGACGATTTAAACGTATATACAGCTAACTAAAAACAGATTTGAATTAAAATTTTTGAAAGAGAACAAGCCAAAAGCTTAGCACACAAAATTTGTAAAATCAAGCAGGCTCTGGAATCGAGGCACAAAATCAAGTAGACCTAAGCTCGAATAAAAAATATATTTTTCATTCTGATTTCTCACTCCGTAGGGTGAAGACCAGAAAGATGAGTTTTGAAATAAACTCATTTTTGTAAAAATCTGTTCATTTATTTCCGTAAATAAACTTTACTTGAAGTTTTGTCGTCTAAATAGGTAAAGTATTGATATTTTTGTGTTTTAAAATTAATAAAAATAAAAAACATTTTGTCTTTTTTAATAGCTGCTGCGATTGTGGCAGCTGTCCCGGAGCAAAGAGACGCTTGACAACGACAATTTGCACTGGTGCCGAATAATGTTCCAGTAGAAAATTCTGCTCCGGACGACGACGCTGTTTTGGTGAAAGATGACGCCTTAGAAGAAATAGCTAAGCCTATAAATGAGATCGATTCAATAAACGATGGCGGTCTGATAGAAGAAACTGCACATTCTAAAGAGGTTGCCCCGATTGGGGTCTGCCTCGTCGGCAAAGCCGCCCCCAAAAGAAGATCCCCCATTGAAATATACCCTTTGGTGGCGGTTGTCCCATCTGTATGAGGATGTTGCACCAGTTAAACGTCGCAAGTCGAAGATGTTGTAATGGAAGAGGTTGCTCCAGTAGAAGAAGACTGCCTTGGTGGAAGAGGCTGTCTTCTATTGGTGAAGGTTGCCTTGGTGGAAGAGGCTCCTTCACTAAAACACAAACCTACTGAAGACACTGGCGATGATGAGTAAAACGGCGTTTTTCTAAGCAGATGACCAAATTTTAAGAGAAACAACGAAATTGACGAAATAGCTAATTGAATAACTGAACGGAATTCTATTACTTTTATTGGAAAAGCATTTTTCTGGTCTATGCGTTAAGAAATTGAATAGCAGAATAAAACATATAATTTGAATTAAAATATCGATTTAGTTTTCATCAGTGCTTTTGAAGCAATATTTACACAAAAGATGATTGAACAGTCAATAGCTTATTTTTCAAGGTCTATTAGTTGATTGGGTAACAGAACTATTTGATTTGATAAACTACTCTAAAATAAATTTAATTATTGATGTGCATGCGAATATTTAATAAATCACAAAAATGGCCAAGTGAAATTCAATCACATAATGGAAAGCAAACACAGAAAACTTTCGCTTCTTAATTTTCTCTTATTTTTTGCCAACCAATAGCAATTATGCAAATGTAGCTGTAGTTGTTATTGCTGGTTCTGACAACATGCAAATTGCATGGCACTCAATCAACATGCATCGAATATGATGCAAAGTGCTCTTAAGTGTGTGTGTTTGTGTGTGTGTGTGTGTGTGCAGGTTGAGAGGATATGGCTATCTGGCTAGCTGGCTGGCTATAAAACTGACCTCATTTGAATTCAGCTCAATGCGAAAACTTTGCGCTTATCAGACAGCTGCCAGTTAACAGGCATAGTCCGAGTCCGAGTCCGAACCCGAGTCCTGTTTGTCCTTTGCTGCCTGTGTGAACTGCATAGTCAAGCATTGTGCTGCCAGTTCAACTGTTTGTCTGTCAAGTAAAAGTAAACTATGGCGCTTTTGTGCCCTGATTAGGCTCCGCCTGTTGCACTAAGTGACATCAATTGGCATTAGGGCAGAAAACCATTGTATTAGTATTTAACCAGCTGAACTGGCATTGCAAATGAGTTGCTTATTCGAGCGCCTCAGTGTGGTGTCAATGCCTCAGAACAATGCCTAAAAGAGCCACAATTGCGAGAACTCAATTACACAAAAAAAGAGGGCTGTTTTGTGGGCGTGGTCACATGAGCTGCTTGTTTCCCAGTATGCCCGCCAGCAGCTCAAGAGCCGCACCGTGTTGGTTAACTGGCCCCAGCCTCTTGGCCAGGCCAAAATAATTGCTGAGCTGCCTGCCAGGCTGTCTCAATTTTGAGATAACGAAGCGAATCGAATGGAAATCCAATTGGAAATGTGATCACACAAAACTCGTTATGCCATTGAAATTTCAATTCCCATTGTCTGACATTTTATCATTATGGCTTATTGCATACCAATGAGCAGCAGCAGCAGCAGCAGAAGCAGCAGGAGGAGAAGAGTGGTCGTAAGGTTGAAGGTTCATTAAATGCACAAGTTTGTAATGGATATGCTTTTCAGCTATCAACTATTCCATTCAAATTGCTGCAGCTTTCGTTTGGAATTTTGGGTTTTAGACTAAAATTCACACAAATACACAAACAGAAGGGCATTTTAAATTGAAATATTGTTGGGCCAAAGTTAATTTGTATGTTAAACAAACCGCAACCACAGGGCAAACAATGATAAACCCAACAAACAAACAAACAAACAAACGAATAAAAACAATAATAACAACAATCTACTTAGAAACAGCAGATGGCCAACGACATTTCAACTTTAAACGAAGCGGAAATGCGAGCCCACAACGGGCATCATTAATCATGAGTAGCTACAGCAACCGTCTCGTAAAGGTCTTGCTTTTTCTTCCAACGTCACCTTTTTCTTATGCTTTATATTTTTGTTGGCCCATTGGCCTTTAGTTTCAGTTACAGTGTTGACTTTTACTTAACTTGCAGGCAGCCTGAGTTGTTTTTCTGTCAGCTCTTACTTCTCGTATGCTTTTCTTATTGTATACTTTATGTTCTACTCTTAGATATCAAAGATTAGCTCGGATGAGCTTGCATTAAGCCTTTGAAATTCAAAGTTTAAAAATGGCACAACACTTAATATATGAATTTATGTTTTTCGTTTTTCATTGCCTACTTTTAAGTGCATGCTAAAATGTTTGGGTTGAATTTAAATACTTTTTTGTGTACAAGAGATTTAAAACAGTTTTTATCTCTCAAATTGGCAAAACTTTCAAAAACACTCTGCTTAAACAAATAATCCGTTAGGGTAACAACAGTTTCAACTCTAACATATTTTTTGTGCTCTTATTTTATATATTTTTGGGGAAAAAGTATTCAATTTTAATCCCGCACAAAGGACGTGGTCAGCCGTGCGGCGCCACTACCTAGTATGCCAGTTAATAGCATTTGTTGTTTGCAGCCCAAAAGCGTAACAGCGAGTTGACCAAAAACTTTGCTACCAACAATTTCCTGCTCTGGGCTTTAAAACTTTTACGTCATGCGTCAAAAACTGTTTGCGTTTCCAGCTGTACGTGTGTGTGTGTGTGTTTTAAGTTAATTTGACGGCGAATAAAAACAAATACACAGACAGAGTGTCAGCCAAGTTGTGGCTGCTGCTGCTGCTGCTGCTGCACTCACTCAATGCACTCACTGACACTAAAACATGGAATAAACCAATATTACTATCTGTTAGTTTGTTCGTGTCTATGTATGTGCAGCTTAAGCTGCTGCTGTCATTTCGCTTTCGCGACACAATAAATGCGATGCGAAAGTGCGCCATGTTTGTTTTAGCTTTTAGTTGTTGTTGTTCTTTGCTTTCAGAGTTGTTAAGTGTTCAACGTTGACCAAAACAATAAAACTGCAACAGAAGTGCATAAGTTTCTGTGGCTACAGTTTGAGAGCAACTAAAACAAAATTGTATCGCATACTTTCAGGCAGCACTTTTAATGTCACTCCCTGTCACGATGGCTTTTTGACCAAAATGCGGCTGCGGTTAAGCTACTAAGTGACCTTGTTTAGTTGCAGGACAGCTGGTCAGTATTAAGTTGAACTTTTAAATTCTTTAACACTACTATACAGTATGTTTTAGCTTTCTGACTTTTTAGCCGCAACGGTCTACATATCAGATATTCAGCTAACATATTAAATTTAGGTAATTTAAGTTGCTCAAATTGTGCTGATTCTATTAACTGTTTAAACATTGCTCTGCTTCATTAATTTATATATTATTCAAACGCTTTATTGATTATTATGATTGTCATAAACTGCCACAGAACTTTGCTGCATATGCATAAACACACACAAGTGTTGGTTTGTTTTGATATTTGTGTCCAAACATTTATGTTGACAGTTAAATGAAGGCATAAACCATGTCCAAATTCAAATTGCTATACCAACAATTTGGTAAACGATAAGCCTTGAAGTAGGGATAAACTAATAATAACCATACCTGTTCCATTCCAATCACTTTATCAGGTTAAAGCTGAGCGCCCACAATTCCATGTACGGGTGTTAATTGTTGTTTGGTTGCTAAAATTGAGTTATTGGCTATCGCTTTTAGCTTGACTCTCGATGACAAAATCAGTCAGAACCAAAAGCATCGTTTGCTGATGCTGACAACAAAATTCAATTGCCTGCAGGACACTGTTAACAGCCTTAACAAACTATAAATGCGATCGCTTACAGCTCGTAATCAATGACTAACAAGCAGCATCAGCAATACCAACAACAAACAATAAACAACAACTGAAAGCCAGCTAAAAAGTTTGGCTTATATTTCTTAGAAACAGCAAAGCCCATAAAAAAGTTTTCCTGCTGCCAAACAGCTGGGCATAACTGTTTTCTGTCTTCTATCATCTCTTGCTCTAACACTAAAGTTGCTCCTGTTATGGATTCCTCCCTCTTCCCCCTGGCCACTTTGTGTGTCCATCCAATGAAACTCAAGCTTCGTCATTGTAGTGCAGAGCATATATTGTATTATGGCCAAATTGATTGATGTCTTTTCCCATTGAGGCCATGTTTCTCATTGCTGTCGCTCGGCCAGCAGACCCTTGACCAGGTTAACCAGCATCTCCAGCCCCTCCCCATTGTTTGCCTTGTAATATGGCAGCGCCTGCAGCCTTTCCAGCCACTGTGCCAACTTGGGATACTTCTCCGCATCAATGGGAGCAAACGCAGCTGCCGTTGAAACAGTTGCCACACTGCACAGATCCGCAATGGTTAGCTCCGAGCCAGCCAGATAAGGAGCTGTGGCCAGACAGTGCTCCAATCCATCGTATGCCCTTTGCATATAGGTGATGCGATCTTCGGGTATGGCAGTGACTCCAAAGTAAATCACTGGCTCCACTATGAAACGCAGACGTGGAAACAAATGTCCGCAATCGTAGTAGAGACGTGCATCTATCAAGCGACGCTGTGCCGGATCCTTGGGGTACAGTGCATCATTGTCCTTGGCATACTTATCAGCCAGATAAGTGCAGATCACATGCGAATCGCTCACCACAGTGCCATTATCATCCAAAACTGGTATAGTGTGCTGTGGATTTAGTTTGAGAAACTCTGGAGTCATATGCTCGCCAGCTTTGAGATTCAGGGTGCTAAAGGGGAGAAGAGAGATAGAGAAAGAATTGATTAAAATGCAAATGCAACTGGTTTTTGGTGATGAGCTTTTCATACTGAAAATACGTTTTCTTAACATACACTTAACATTCACCAACAGCAATCAAATTCCCATCAAATTAAATAACTCAAGCAAGGGCATACAAACTTCGATAAGCTTGTGTTTTACTTGTCGCCACTTACCGGAGTTCCAGGTCGAGTCCCAGAGCGGCGGCTGTGAGAAGCACCGCACGGCAGGGCGGACTGCGTGGCGCATAATAGAGAACTGGTTTGCTGGTCATTCTCTGTGTGGAATGAGTAAAATGAGTGGGCGTTTGTTTGTTGGGGTCACAGATAGCAAATAATAGTTAATGTTGATTATACCTTTGCATGCATGCACGCATCGCAAACAAATAATAACACTTAATATAATTGAACTTACATATTTATGACTTTTATTAATTGCGAGTCGACACAAACAAAACGCAACCTGCTCAGTTGAAGTGCAAAAAGCTACTAAAGAGAGAAAGCTGAGTAGCGTAGTGTCGATCACAATAAGGCAGCTTAAAGCTTTAAAAAAATCGATTGAATTTCAGTAATTTTTTGGGCAGCCCAAGAGTATGCTTTAAATAATTGATGAGGCAATGACAGGGCAGAAAGCGAACAACACAAAATAGGGAAATTTATAACAGTTTGACGCGTACTGTTTAAAAAAAATAGCAAACTTTTCCGTTAGCTCACAAATTAAAAACTTTTGATGAGTAAATTGCGAGTTTTAATTGATTTGTTGTGCCATTGATTCAGTTGGGCAAAGTTTTACATTTAAATGAGTTACAGGCGCTGATGAATTAATTTGCTTATGTATTAAGTCAATTACTGACAATTTTGGGATGGGCTGCCGCTGCCTGGACAAACAAACAGCGCTGGCATATTGAAAATTGCAAAATCATTTTCCACGCTTTTCACAAACACACTCAAAGGGACGGAGCACAAAGCGGCTAAGCGGCTTAGCTCCTAAGGCAGCCCTTTTTACCAGGTGGAAAAATTAAAATACAATTCTTTAAGCGGATTTCAGCATTAGTTAATGGCTTAGTCGACGAAAAAAGCGCGTTCACATTAAAGTTAACTTTAATTGGATTTTTTAAGCAGACAACGTTTCTTTTATTTATTTTGGTATGCAAGTCGATAGCTCTAGAAACTTAAAGTCGAATTCTGGTGCTTCTGAAGTCCTTGCGCACGTCGAGAGAGTGAGTGTCCTTAAATATTTGGTCACGCGCCGCAGCGAAATGGAAAATACCTCGAAACTCTGAGCTCGAAGTCGAGACAGGCGACAAGTGGCGCTTTGGCATCCAGGTGAACTCTCCTCTTTATATTGGGTGGGAGGGAGTGTGAGTGAGACAGACTATTGTGTTCGTGCTTGTCAAAATTTTGTGAAAGCAATTTACGGTTATTAAAGCTTTTAGTGCGATCAAAAGCAAGCCAACGTACACTACCCCATCCCCACCTCTTGTCCTGTGCATTAAATTTAATAACGTAATTGAGTAATTTCACAGAGCAGGTACCTGGGTGTTGAGAGGGGAAGTGGAAGGGGAAGGGGAGTATAGTGGGTGAGCTATTGAAAAGCATTGACTAATTGATTGCCATTTGACGAGTGGCATTTATCTTCATAACTTAGTTTTGCGCCTTTAATTGAAATCACAGACAGACAGCCGAGGCTCTTAAAGCCTCCAAGCTTTCCACGAAAAGCGTGTGAGATTAATTGGAGTGGAGGCTTGTTCCACAAGAGACAATTGGGACAAAAGGACGTCTGGATGTGAGAACATTGGACATTGGACACGGATACGCACTTGAAGGACTCAAGGACTGAGTTTGCTGGCCGCTGGCATTGTGCTGTGACTCGAGTGGAGTGGAAATCCAGTTTTATTAATGGTTGTTGCCACAGGACAGGAAGGGCGGGGGGCAGCATAAAAAGAGTGTGTAGGTTTTGATGTCCTTCCTTGGCGCGTCAATTGCTTTGAATTTCCGTCTGACTAACGCGTTAGTGCCAAACAAACATAAATATTACTTAATTTCTAGCTATAACTCGCTTGCTCTCTTACTCTTTATTTCTCCATTTTTACTGGCAATTAATAACAATTAAATGTCAGTTGGGTTTTTCCAAGCTAATTGTTCAGCATTGAGAGCATTGTGGATTTAAATCGTGGGCGTCTGTATCTAAACAATTAATGCCAAGGACATAGTACAGTGGAACGGATTTTGATTTAATTTTTATTAATTACTCCTTTGTTTTGTCAAAAAAAAAACATTAGCTTAAAATATATATGTACTTTGTCTCTATAAAAATCAGTCTTTATTAAAAGATAATTATAATAATAACAACAAAATCCAAGCAGGCCTAGGAATTTTTTCACAAAATGAAGCAGACCTTATTTCCAACACAAAATTTATATTTTATTCAGTTCTCTAAGCTCGTGGAGAAACATCTAAATTTTTCGTTTTATAATAAATAAACTAAAACCTTTTACTTAAATATTTGGTCATCTTATATAGGTATAAGTATATATATATATTTTATTTTGAAGTTTTTCTGTAATTTGTTTGTTGAGACTTAAAAAGAATCCAAGCAGGTCTAGGAATTTTTCACAAATTCAAGCAGACCTTATTTTCATACAAAATTTATATTTTAGTATGTTCTCTGAAGTCGTAGAGAAAATATCAAAATTTTTCGTTTTATAATAAATAAACTAAAACATTTTACTTGAAAGTTTGGTCATCTTAATAGGTAAAGTATAAATATTTTTTTTATTGAAGTTTTTCTATAATTTCTTTGTCTAGAACGCGCTGTTTTATTTCATCATTATCGGTGTCTTCAGTGGGCCTCTTCCATCATGGCGATCTTAACCAAAGGGGCTGCTTTTTCCACCGGGGCAGTCCTTTTCTACTGGAGCAACCTCTTCCTGTAACACCATCGTTTAACTTGCGACGTTTAGCCACTGGAATATCATCATATCCATCAGTTGAAGGAGCCATCTTCAACAACTTTTCCTCTGCCAATGGGACGACATCTACCAAAGGGGTTATTTCCATCCGTATTACTACTTTTGGAGCAGCTATTCCGGCTTGGCAGCCTCTTCCACCGGGGCTACCTCCTTAGCCTGAACAGTCTATTCTAACGGAACATCATTCTTTATTGATGCGGTCTCTTTTATTGGCTTAGCATTTTTTTCTTGAGCGCCTTCTTTCACGACGACAGCAGCGTCTTTATCTGGGACAGACTTTTCTGTCGGGATATTCTTTGGAACTGGCGCAATTGTTTGTTACTCTGACGACTTCTTGAACTGGGACAGTGCCCACTATCGGAACAGCTATTACAGAAGTCGAAAATGAAACTTATAAAATTTTAATGAACAGAATAAAATAAAAAAATTTGTATACCATATTTTTTCAACCTAGTTGTGAATTTTTTACTTTAAAAACCCCTAAAATTGTAAGGCAACAAAACTTAAATCTGGAAAAACAAATATTTTAAGTTACCGCGATTCATTGAAAAAACAATTTTAATATCTAAGCGAAATTTAATTTCGTAATGCTCCACTGTATATGTGTGTGTATATGTGTGTGTGTAATAGAATTGTAGCAGGAGACAAGTGTGCTTAAGAACGTCTCAGATAAACGCAATGAAGATGTCGCCGTATAATGCGCTCTGCTTGTAGCCTTAAATGTGGCATCCTCGAAGACAAAAACAGCCAGAGCCACCCAAAGCCACCCAACCCACTTCCGGAATCTCCCAAGCCGCAGAACAGTTGGCAGGCGGCTTTTGTTTTTATTGGAAATGAACTGGCGTGGAGCGCCTGCCACAAGGGAAAAGCAACTGCCTCGAGGGGGGGTAAACAGTGGGGAATGCGGGAATATATAAATCGTTGGCTAAATTAAAAGTGACATGCCATTACTTGGATATAGATATGAAGACAAGCAGCCAACTAGCCAAGTAGCCCAATGGCCAAGTCAAATGAAGGGCGCAATAACCAAAAAAAATAAAAAAAAATGTTGATGGCCAATCAATGGCGACTCTGGCATGCAAATGAAATGGACACCAATAACAACAAAAATTTCAACAACAACAAAGCATTCTTTAAATGCTTTTGCAGTGAGTCAGTGGATCGAAATACACTCAGCACAAAAAGTGCGTAAGTTGAATAGATTTTCCATTCATAATTTCAAGAATAATTTCATTTACTCAATGCTTGAATTCAACTTGAGGCTAAAGTTGAAGAACTTTTCCATTAAAGCATTTAGCACTAACTTGGCTTAAAGCGAACTCATGCAATGCGAGAGTTTTGTTAGTCTTCTTAATTTGGGAGTTTTTGTAAGGATTTGCTGAAGCTTTAACTAAATTTATGACCATTCTCTCTCTCTTTGTGCTTAATGTGTTTAGGAACTTTTGTTGACTGAATTTAATTCGGCTCGTTGGCGCAAAATACTTTTTATTTGATTGCTCTGATTAGAGACGTTTTATGTCAAGCGAAAGCAAAAAAATAAAAAAGGGAAAACTGATTTTCAAAAGAAATTAACGAAATTTGTTTTTAACGAAATTGTAGCTTGTTTGTTTAATTTAATATTAAATGCAGGCAATAAATTAAACTAATTCAAAAGAAAATCTTATAATATTAAAACAATCTCCAAAGAAATTTTGTTAAAAAAACAGTTATTTATTTGTTTAATATAAATTTCATCTACATACAATTAATCTTAAATCAATTTCTACCCATATCAATGCGTAAATCATATCTTCTTTTATTATGGTGCTAATGTAATTTAATGCAGATAAAAATCTGGCATTCTGAAAATGTCCCATGGGATTGAGGACTTGGGTTTCTTCAGTGCACACATGTGCTTAAGGTCGCCCTCTGTCGCTGTCCATCAATGACAGCTGTGCGTCCTGCTGACCTCATGACCTGCTCCAGACAACGCTACGGAATCGGGCATAACATTTTATTTTGTTTTAGTTTCAGCTCTGTCTGTTGGTGTCTCTTTCAAAAAGGGGACTGTTGTAGGCTCGAGTGAAAGCGAAAGTAAATGGGGGGAGATGTGAAATGTCTGCCTGCGAGGCGGACTTTCATTTACTTTACCTTTTTTCGTCCGAGCGTCAAATCGTGCGCGCATTTTCCACTTTGATGTCATTTTATTGAACTTTATTGGAGCATAAAAATAATAAAAGACATAAAATTCAAAAAATTCAAGTTTCTACTGACAAAAAGGCAAAGGTCTGCTCGAATGATTTTATAGACTTAAAGGTTGCAGTATAGACTTCTGTGTATTGACTGATGTAGATCAGATTATAACAGAGTGTTTTGTAGTCACTTAAGTTACTGATATTGATACGAACTTATTTTTATGTTCTTGTTAATAAGATCCCGGTCAGATGGGAACCCAATTCGGCTCTGATTTCAGGTGTTGTGAATGCATAGCGAATGTGTTTGTGCGACTTAATATTGGTGGGAAAGGAAGCATATTTTACATTCGCTTTTATGGTCATATCCAATAGCGGCCATGAATATGGATTTTTCTCTTTTTGGTTGGTAGGTGAGGAGATGTGTGGGGAGCTCTGCCAATATGTATTCTAATGGCGCTGTAGGCGAATTGTGCGCGTTTGTTGGTTTGAAATTGTTGTTGTTGTTGTTGTTGTTGCGGTTCTGCGTGTTTCCTCTTCCCCCCCTGACCGGCAGGGGCAGATGATGCGCTGGGCATTTTATTGGTATTGTTTTGTGAAGGCTGTTGTCAGCACTCAGCCAGACTGCTGTTGATGGATTAGCCGTACGCTACGCACACATACCCACTCATCCAGCCTACCTACGCCCCCCTCCCTACCACCACCCTCTCTGCCGAATTCAGAGCCTGTTCAATGCATCATCAAATGGAAGGCAAGGCTTGATAGGCACACGGCAAACTCGACAGCACAGCAGCTCTCAGCTCTCAGCTCTCGGCACTCGTATCCAGCCGAACATGGCAGCTGACATGGTTGGAGTGCCTGTACAGTAACGGAGTTGCACAGTTTCCCAGCAGCCTCCCAGCTACCCAATCCCTGGGGGCATTAAATTACATTGTTTTGTGTATACGTTAACACAGGCATGCCATTAGCCAGTTGTCCAATTGGGAAAGTATTTTTCCCTTTACCACTTTTTTATTTCGAGGCAAAACAGCCTGCTCAACAAGTTATAATTTGCCTGCAGGAGCACAAAACTCTTTAAATCGGTGAATGAGATTAGCAAAGGTTGCCACGAAAAAGCTTACTTGTAGCTTTAAGTCTTTGTGTATCGGTATCTTTTGCAGTTTTTATGATATACAACATTATACACCAAATGACATTGAACCTTTTTTTTTCATTAAATTTTGAATACAAAATTTATATTTTATTCTAGTTTCTGAATTCTTAATGCATAGACAAGAAAAATGCGGTTGCAATAAAAGTAATAGAATTCCGTTCAGTTATTTAATTGACGATTTCGTCAATTTCGTTGTTTCTCTTCAAATTTGGTCATCTGCTTAGCCAGCGTCGTTTTACTCATCATCGCCAGTGTCTTCAGTAGGTTTTTGTTTTAGTGAAGGAGCCTCTTCCACCAAGGCAACCTTCACCAATAGAAGACAGCCTCTTCTTCCACCAAGGCAGTCTTCTTCTACTGGAGCAACCTCTTCCATTACTACGTTTAACTGGTGCAACATCCTCATACAGATGGGACAACCGCCACCAAAGGGTATATTTCAATGGGGGATCTTCTTTTGGAGGCGGCTTTGCCGTCGAGGCAGACCCCAATCGGGGCAACCTCTTTAGAATGTGCAGTTTCTTCTATCAGACCGCCATCGTTTATTGAATCGATCTCATCAATAGGCTTAGCTATTTCTTCTAAGGCGTCATCTTTCACCGAAACAGCGTCCGAGTCGGGGTCGGAATTTTCTAACGGGTCATTCTTTGAAACCAGGGCAACAATATATTCTTAAGCGCCTTGTTGCTCCGGGACAATCGGTGCAGCTATTTAAAAAGAAAAAATGTTTTATTTTATTTTTATATATTTTTAAAAACGAAAAAAAATCAATACTTTACCTATTAAGGTGACAAAATTTCAAGTGAAATTTATTTGGGAAATAAATGAACAGATTTTTACAAAAACGAATTTATTTCAAATCGCATTTTGCTTGTCTTCACCCTAGGGAGTGAGGAATCAGAATGAAAAATATATTTTATATTCGAGCTTAGGTCTACTTGATTTAGTGCCTCGATTGCAAGGCCTACTTGTTTCTCGATATTTGTAACAAAAACTTTAAAGTCTTTGAATTAAAAATCTATCGATAAGTTGTGTAGAATATATAAAATCGATTGTGAAATCAAAAATATTTATAAGCTTTAAAAGGCATAAAAAGAAATACTTATATATATGTATTTCATGGCAGAGTAAGAAAATTATGACTTTTTCGAGTATAAGAAGTACTTAAAAAATGTTGCATCTTATAAGCACATAATAAATTTCAACAAACGAGCTTATATGCCGTCTTAGCTTCTACATTGCCATTCATTCATTTATAATTTAAGTTGCACACAATAAAATTTAATCACTCGCATTCCAGAATTAATTAAACAAACAAACAAATAAGCTGTAAAAAATTATTAAATAGTTATTGCAAAATTGTATGAATGACAGTTTAATATAAATATTGCCATAAGCTGATTTAATTGCTTTTCTCGCTCGCTCCGAGCGTTATCTAAAGTGTATCTTTAAAAAACTAGCGTTTGCTTGCAGATTATTTCATTGGCTGCCGTTGCGTATACGTAATTTGTACATACAACATACAACATATATATGTTTGTTGTCTGCTTCTGTTTCAGCTTCATCAAATGAGCCTCTTCCACCAAAGAATTCTCTATTAATGGAATCACTTCTAACCAAACACCTTTTCCTCTTCCAACGGAGCCGCCTCGTTCAATTTGTCAACCTTTACCACCGGGGCAGTCGCTTTGAACGGTAACGGCCTTTGCCAACGGGACAACATCTCCGACCTTGTAGAGTTTCTTCCTCTTGAGCACGATTCGATTCGCTACTGTATTATCCATTTCCACTGGTGTATGACTTTTACCACTTAAAATTGTTCGTTACACTGACAAAAAGAAGAAAAATGGATATTAGCAAAATATTTTTGGTTTTCACTCAATGAACTCAAAATCAGAATAAAATAATATTTAATATGTATTAATTTACTGTCTGCATATTCTTCGTGTTCGTCGCAGACATTCCACAAATGCGAATTGAATTTCACTTGGCATGCACATCAATAATTAAATTAATTTTTAATTTTTTTTTTGCAGTTTTTATGCCATACAAGTTACAATTTGCCAGCAGGAGCACAAAACTCTTTAAATCGGTGAATGAGATTAGCAAAGGTTGCCACGAAAAAGCTTACTTGTAGCTTTAAGTCTCTGTGTATCGGTATCTTTTGCAGTTTTTGTGATATACAACATTATACACCCAATGACATTGACCTTTATTTTTTCATTAAATTTTGAATACAAAATTTATATTTTATTCTAATCTCTAAATTCTTAATGCATAGACAAGAAAAATGCGGTTGCAATAAAAGTAATAGAATTCCGTTCAGTTATTTAATTGACGATTTCGTCAATTTCGTTGTTTCTCTTCAAATTTGGTCATCTGCTTAGCCAGCGTCGTTTTACTCATCATCGCCAGTGTCTTCAGTAGGTTTGTGTTTTAGTGAAGGAGCCTCTTCCACCAAGGCAACCTTCACCAATAGAAGACAGCCTCTTCTCCACCAAGGCAGTCTTCTTCTACTGGAGCAACCTCTTCCATTACAACATCTTCGACTTGCGACGTTTAACTGGTGCAACATCCTCATACAGATGGGACAACCGCCACCAAAGGGTATATTTCAATGGGGGATCTTCTTTTGGAGGCGGCTTTGCCGACGAGGCAGACCCCAATCGGGGCAACCTCTTTAGAATGTGCAGTTTCTTCTATCAGACCGCCATCGTTTATTGAATCGATCTCATCAATAGGCTTAGCTATTTCTTCTAAGGCGTCATCTTTCACCGAAACAGCGTCCGAGTCGGGGTCGGAATTTTCTAACGGGTCATTCTTTGAAACCAGGGCAACAATATGTTCTTAAGCGCCTTGTTGCTCCGGGACAATCGGTGCAGCTATTTAAAAAGAAAAAATGTTTTATTTTATTTTTATATATTTTAAATCGAAAAAAAAATCAATACTTTACCTATTAAGATGACAAAATTTCAAGTGAAATTTATTTGGGAAATAAATGAACAGATTTTTACAAAAACGAATTTATTTCAAATCGCATTTTGCTTGTCTTCACCCTAGGGAGTGAGAAATCAGAATGAAAAATATATTTTATATTCGAGCTTAGGTCTACTTGATTTTGTGCCTCGATTGCAAGGCCTACTTGTTTCTCGATATTTGTAACAAAAACTTTAAAGTCTTTGAATTAAAAATCTATCGATAAGTTGTGTAGAATATATAAAATCGAATGTGAAATCAAAAATATTTATAAGCTTTAAAAGGCATAAAAAGAAATACTTATATATATGTATTTAATGGCAGAGTAAGAAAATTATGACTTTTTCAGTATAAGAAATACTTTAAAAATTTTGCATCTTATAAGCACATAATAAATTTCAACAAACGAGCTTATATGCCTTCTTAGCTTCTACATTGCCATTCATTCATTTATAATTTTGATGTTTTTAATACATTTCAAGTTGCACACAATACAATTTAATCACTCGCATTCCAGAATTAATTAAACAAACAAGCAAATAAGCTGTAAAAAATTATTAAATAGTTATTGCAAAGTTGTATGAATGACAGTTTAATATAAATATTGCCATAAGCTAATTTAATTGCTTTTCTCGCTCGCTCCGAGCGTTATCTAAAGTGTATATTTAAAAAACTAGCGTTTGCTTGCAGATTATTTCATTGACCGCCGTTGCGTATACGTAATTTGTACGTACATACAAACATATATATGTTTGTTGTCTGCTTCTGTTTCAGCTTCATCAAATGAGCCTCTTCCACCAAAGAATTCTCTATTAATGAAATCACTTCTAACCAAACACCTTTTCCTCTTCCAACGGAGCCGCCTCGTTCAATGTGTCAACCTTTACCACCGGGGCAGTCGCTTTGAACGGTAACGGCCTTTGCCAACGGGACAACATCTCCGACCTTGTAGAGTTTCTTCCTCTTGAGCACGATTCGCTACTGTATTATCCATTTCCACTGGTGTATGACTTTTACCACTTAAAATTGTTCGTTACACTGACAAAAAAAAGAAAAATGGAAAACGGAAAGAACTTAAAATCAGAATAAAATAATATTTTATATGTATTAATTTACTGTCTGCATAATCTTCGTGTTCGTCGCAGACATTCCTCAAATGCGAATTGAATTTCACTTGGCATGCACATCAATAATTAAATTAATTTTTAATTTTTTTTGCAGTTTTTATGCCATACAAGTTACAATTTGCCAGCAGGAGCACAACTCTTGAAATCAGTAAATGAGATTAGCAAAGGTTGCCACGAAAAAGCTCTTTTGTAGCTTTAAATTTTTGTGTATCGGTATCTTTTGCAGTTTTTATGATATACAACATTATACACCCAATGACATTGAACCTTTATTTTTTCATTAAATTTTGAATACAAAATTTATATTTTATTCTAGTCTCTGAATTCTTAATGCATAGACAAGAAAAATGCGGTTGCAATAAAAGTAATAGAATTCCGTTCAGTTATTTAATTGACGATTTCGTCAATTTCGTTGTTTCTCTTCAAATTTGGTCATCTGCTTAGCCAGCGTCGTTTTACTCATCATCGCCAGTGTCTTCAGTAGGTTTGTGTTTTAGTGAAGGAGCCTCTTCCACCAAGGCAACCTTCACCAATAGAAGACAGCCTCTTCCACCAAGGCAGTCTTCTTCTACTGGAGCAACCTCTTCCATTACAACATCTTCGACTTGCGACGTTTAACTGGTGCAACATCCTCATACAGATGGGACAACCGCCACCAAAGGGTATATTTCAATGGGGGATCTTCTTTTGGAGGCGGCTTTGCCGACGAGGCAGACCCCAATCGGGGCAACCTCTTTAGAATGTGCAGTTTCTTCTATCAGACCGCCATCGTTTATTGAATCGATCTCATTAATAGGCTTAGCTATTTCTTCTAAGGCGTCATCTTTCACCGAAACAGCGTCCGAGTCGGGGTTGGATTTTTCTAACGGGTCATTCTTTGAGACCAGGGCAACAATATGTTCTTAAGCGCCTTGTTGCTCCGGGATAGTTGACACAATCGGTGCAGCTATTTAAAAAGAAAAAATGTTTTATTTTTATATATTTTAAAACGAAAAAAATCAATACTTTACCTAATAAGATGACAAAATTTCAAGTGAAATTTATTTGGGAAATAAATGAACAGATTTTTACAAAAACGAATTTATTTCAAATCGCATTTTGCTTGTCTTCACCCTACGGAGTGAGAAATCAGAATGAAAAATATATTTTATATTCGAGCTTAGGTCTACTTGATTTTGTGCCTCGATTGCAAGGCCTACTTGTTTATCGATGTTTGTAACACTAAAGTTTTCTTACTAAAAAATACTTATAAGTGTTATAAAATATTTATAATTGGTATTTTCATTCCTTTGCTACAACAATTTTAATCCATAAAGTGCTCTTCTAAAACTCAACTAATTTGAAAAGCAGAAACAGAATAGATCAAAATGTTTTGTTGTATAATTAGCTCGGTATTGTAAAAACAAGTCCAGTAATTCAACTAAAACCTTTTACTTAGAAATCTGGCCATCTAAATAGGTAAAGTATTTATATATTTTTTTATTTAGATGTTTTTATGTAGTGTGTTTGTTTAGAATTAAACCAATTATAATAACAATAAATCAAAGCAAGCCTAGGAATTTTTCACAAATTCAAGCAGACCTTATATCCAACACAAAATTTATATTTTATTCTGTTCTCTGAACTCGTAGAGAAAATATCAAAATTTTTCGTTTTATAATAAATACATTTTACTTGAAAGTTTGGTCATCTTAATAGGTAAAGTATATATATTTTATTTTGAAGTTTTTCTGTGATTTGTTTGTTGAGACTTAAAAATGAATCCAAGCAGGTCTAGGAATTTTTCACAAATTCAAGCAGACCTTATTTTCATACAAAATTTATATTTTAGTATGTTCTCTGAATTCGTAGAGAAAATATCAAAATTTTTCGTTTTATAATAAATAAACAAAAACATTTTACTTGGAAGTTTGGTCATCTTAATAGGTAAAGTATAAATATTTTTTTTATTGAAGTTTTTCTATAATTTCTTTGTCTAGAACGCGCTGTTTTATTTCATCATCATCGGTGTCTTCAGTGGGCGATCTTCACCAAAGGGGCTGCTTTTCCACCGGGGCAGTCCTTTTCTACTGGAGCAACCTCTTCCTGTAACACCATCGTTTAACTTGCGACGTTTAGCCACTGGAATATCATCATATCCATCAGTTGAAGGAGCCATCTTCAACAACTTTTCCTCTGCCAATGGGACGACATCTACCAAAGGGGTTATTTCCATCCGTATTACTACTTTTGGAGCAGCTATTCCGGCTTGGCAGCCTCTTCCACCGGGGCTACCTCCTTAGCCTGAACAGTCTATTCTAACGGAACATCATTCTTTATTGATGCGGTCTCTTTTATTGGCTTAGCATTTTTTTCTTGAGCGCCTTCTTTCACGACGACAGCAGCGTCTTTATCTGGGACAGACTTTTCTGTCGGGATATTCTTTGGAACTGGCGCAATTGTTTGTTACTCTGACGACTTCTTGAACTGGGACAGTGCCCACCATCGGAACAGCTATTACAGAAGTCGAACACCGTTCTTTATTGAAGTAGTCTCTTTTATTGGCTTAGCATTTTCTTCTCTCCAATAAAATATTTATAATTGGTATTTTCATTACTTTGCTACGTCCATTTTAAAACTCAACTAATTTGAAAAGCAGAAACAGGTGGAAAATACAGATAGTTGACCTCAACATTAATGATAGTTGTCGTCCATTCAAGTGCCCCGTTCTGTTGCTGGTGCACTTGTGCAGCAAAATGTTGTGGCTGTTGTGTCACCTGGTCCTTTTTAACTGTAATTTTGGCACTGGCAGTCAGTCAACCGATGACCTCCCAGTCAAGGGGACTGACTAACTGACTGCTTCAGCTGCTGTCCAAGCGGATTAAGTTTCAGCTTGTGAATGCTGCTCACAATTTGTGGCAACTGGGGGGTGCAAGGGGCGTTTACCTGTCTATTAAAGCGCATTTCCCACAAATAAGTTCACATTAATTTGATGCGAAATTGAAAACGCGCCAGACTTTCTATGAGACGGCAATAAAATACCTGAATAATAGCCGAATTCGCTATCAGGCTATAAGTATGTATATAAGTATGTATATATGTATGTATGTATGTTTGTTTGTATTGTATTCTTGTTTGTTTTTATAGCTCAAAGTTTTATGTGATGATATTGTAGGGATTTATGTGCATCCAAATATTTTTGTTTTGTTTTGTGGCCCATTAAACAATGACCCTTCTGGCCATAAAAACTCTCGCACAGAAGCATTGTAGCATTGTTGTGGTCGTAAATAACGCATACGCTCGGTGTTTCAATGCCGACTGGTCTTTTGAAAATGGGCAGAAATGCTAATTGGCTGCAGGCCTGGTAACTGTTACGGATTTTGTAGTCGGTAGCACACACACACACGCACGCAGGCACACACGCACACGCACAGTGGAAGCACTTAGTAAATCAATTAATTTATGCAGCAAACACTCACACACACACATATTTAGAAAAGAGAGCAATCCGTTGGGCACACGCAACAGGAGATTCAATTACAAACAGTGTTGGGTGCATAAAACAAAGAAAAGAGACCGAACAGCAGCGTGGCGCCCAGCCAGCAGCTTATTAACTATTGAAATTGATTGTGAACAGAAGGAAGAGTCGAAATATTGATGCCTGGCACTGAAAGAGTGGGTAAGAGAGAGAGAGAGAGAGAAAGTAAAAGCTATACGATATGCTAATGCTCCAGCACAACTCATTCTTAAAGCTTTTGTTGTTGTTGTTGTTTATGCGACCTTATCGTGCATAATTTGCTGCAGACGAACAAAGACACCTGCGTTAGTGGTGTGGTATGGGAAGGAAGCTTTTTTAGTAGTTACTGAGGAGTTGGGCAAAAGTTCGTTGGCACTTTGCGGCTGGAGGGGAAGGGTGGGTTTTGTGGTACGCATCGAACGGAGTAACTTTCGCTATTTGCGCTGTCATAATGAAGGCTTTTATGTAAATGTTAATGATAACTTTTTCGTACTTTTCGATGCTTCAAATTATTTACACAATTACAATTAAGTTTTAAAGTCGCACTTACATGTTGGGAATTTTGTGTGAGTGTATGTTGCTGTCACAGTTACAGTTCATAAATCTTGATACCTAATTTGCGACAATGGCACAAAAGAGCATTAAATCCTTGTTTGCAAGACTTACATGTGTATGTACATATATGTATGTATGTGTGTGATGGGACTAAACAAATGTTTGCTGGCTAAAAGGGTTGTTTTCCGCTCGTGCAAATGTCACATCAGGCTGAAAAGCTGAAAAGCAAAAGACAGGCCACAAAAATGCTTACCTTACTCTATACATCTACATACTTTGCCATTTTGTTTTATTACACCAAATGCAGGCCAAAAAGTCAGATATGCATGTGTTTGCCATGTTGTTGGCCATAAATAATTAAGTTAATGAGAATTTGATGCTTAATTTAATGCACGTAAAATTATTAAAGCGGGCCGTGCCATGCATTTTAAATGCGCGCCAAATGCAAACGCCACGAAATGGAATTGAAACGAACCGCAACCAGCAACAGTGTAAAAGCTCTCTCATTCTCTTACTTGCTCATCCTGTGCGCTCATTGGCGCCTTCGCTTCGGCGCCGCTCGATGTTTCCGATGCTACCTAGCTACTACCTGGCTAACTGCCTGGCTGACTGCCCGGGATTGACACACATCCCAAGGCGAACAGCAACAAATGAAGTCCTTAAGTTCAAAGTTATTATACGAAGCTTTTTTAAATTCTGTTGGGATTTTACGTCTTATCGCTATCAGTTCAATTAGCGAGCAATCACTGTATTTATTAGTTATTAAATCAGACTGATGCCTACCTTATTTTTTTGTTTATCTTATCAATAAACAGATGGCCACATGGAAGTGTTTACATGGCAACATGAACACAACACACCCACCTCATAAACTTGGCAGCCACACAATTTTTGGTTGCATTTGCGTTAAGATAATAATTTCCTCAAGTGTTGCTTGCACTTAAAAATAAACAAAATAGGAACAATACAAAATTCAATTGCGTTTGTTTACACACAGGAAATAGTCAAAAGTGTTTTTTGGGGGCTCGCGCAACAGTTTTAATAGCTTCAGCAACATTTGTTGACAACAGCAACATTGACCGAACTGAGCTACAAGTGTCCCTAGCGCAACATAGAGCACAAAGCGCTCCCCACCATCCCCCTGGCGCTTCTTTGGCACGTGGTGGGCACCGTTAGTTCAGGCTCACTCATACAGAGCTCTTATTCTCTCTCTCTCTAGCTTGCTGTGTTTCATTGCCATTTTGTGGCACTCACTAGAGCTTTTTTGTAACTCTGCCGAGCTGTTTGAATTCCGTTGCCATTTCAGTTCCTCGTTGTAGTCCAAAGCGTTCGGTGCGTGAAGCGGCAAATCAAATAAAACACTAGAACAATCTTGAACCCAAAAAATACTGTTGAATTGAGCTGAATGCGAAACGTGCGCGAAGTGAGCAGCAGCAAGCAGCCATTGGCCAACTGAGTGAAGTGTAAATAAATGAAGACACCTACCCCTTCCCCCCTAAGCTCTTATCTATGCTCTAACACACATGTAGGTCTGTCTATGTGTGTTTGTGTGTGTGTGCGTTTCATCTTCATCTGTTTATGTTTGGTCTTGTGTTGTGTTCTCGGTTCGATAGCGCTGTCAACCTCTGCTTGCTCCACCCCCCCGCCAAGCAGCCAACTGGGAAACCAGGTGTTATCCATTAGCCTGCTTAATATGCTTAATTTATAGTGTGGTGTGCTGCTTCTTCTTGCCTTTATGATTATTATCATAATTATTTTCGCATTTAATGGCTTCGAGAATTGCATTTTCTTTTTGAATGACAGCAAACTGAATTCCGTTTGCATTTGTCATTCCCTTCCCTGCCCTTCCCTTCCCTTCCTGTCCCTCACACAACATATGTACGCATATTTGACATTTCCATTTTCATTCCGAGTCGCAGTCACATTCGCATCAGTAATCTTGCCAAGTTGATGGAGATTGATATTAAAATGTCAACAATGCGTGGCAATATTCACACTTTCTCCACATACATTTTTACTATGTAATATGTGTGTGTGTGTGTGTGTGTGTGTGTGTGTTTGCCAAGTGTTATCAGTACAAAAACCAATTAGCTGTTGGCATTGCAACCAACCATCAACAATACCCTCTCCACCTCCCCCTCCTTGAATCACTGGCAATTGGTCAAAACAAAAAAGTTTTTGCGTGGAACCCTTGGTAAAAAACGGCGCTGGCAAATTATAACACACAACAACTGCACACTGTGCACACTGCAATGTTTTAATTGAAAAACTTCTCCAATTGAACTTTAATAAACAACAAAAGAAGCGGGCAAAAAAAAAAAACTGAATTCAACAAAATACGTAAATTGTGCAGGCAAGCGTCCAAGGACGAAGTTCTGCAGGTTTCGCTCTAATTTTCAATTAAAAAAGGAACCCCAGCCCCAAAAGCCCAGACACCAACAACAAACACGAACAAAAACAAAGGCTGCCAAGTGCATTGACCACAGCGAATACAACAAAAACAAAGTCCTGAAGTAGCACAAAGATCCCTCTTGGCAGCTCTTGTCCAGCTCGAGGCTGCTGCTCTCGTTCAATCCATTGTTTCCGCCTCCTCTTCTGCTGCTCCTTCTCCTTCCTTTTGCCGTTTCTCTCCCTCTATCTTTTCTTGGCCTGTTTCAGACAGTGAAAAGCTGCCTTCAATTTTCAGCCTGCGAGCAATTAAAATATGCATAAAATGTAAATGAGAGCAGAGACCACTTGGCCAAACATTTTACAAAGAACCCAACCTTCAGCTAACTTTCCCTGATTTCCCCATTTTACCATCCCCCCACCAACAGAAAAGAAAACAATTTTGTGCCAACTCGTGTAATTAAAGTGCAACAACAAAAGGACCAGCGAATTAATTCAATTTAATTATGAGATAATCGTGCTACAAAACAAAAATCAAACCTTAAAAGGAAATTTACAGTAAGTTCAACTGAGGGTTAACTATGTTTGCACTCAGCACAATTTTTTTCTTTTTCTGACCAGCATCGCATTTATAAGATCAATAAACGCATTCAGGCCGAAAGCGTATTTATTTTTAATCTAACACTCGAGCGGCTCATTTGCAATTAGTTTGTTGTTTTTCTCTCTCTCTCTCTCTCCCTCCGCTTTTGCGCCCGCATAAAAGGGCCACGCCCCCACATGCTGTGTACGCTTTTAGCCCGGCCACGCGCCATATTAGCCTAATTGAATGGAGGAGCAGAAAGACAAGGACATGGACATGGCTCATTTCTTGCTGTGTGCAGCCTTTCGCTATGTTTTTTATTGGTTTTATTTTTTCTGCTTAATAATGAGCTATTAAAAATGTTTATGACACACGCAGCTGGCAAAAGTTGGAGAAAAAAAAACAACAACGGAATTTCATTTATTTGCTATTTTCCCTCTACACCCTCTACCTACCTACCCGCTGATTGTCTTACCTCAGGCAGAGATTAGCAGGAAAAAATGAGCAGAAAAACTTTTGTTTTTTTGGCCAAGTTTTTGGCCATTCAGTTAATTACAAGTTGCTGCGGCAACTTTAACTTTAGCAACGTGCCACAAACAATGGCAACGCAAGACAAAAACATGTATACCAATATAGCTCCATATATCCTTATTGTATATAGCATATATAAACGACTTCATACTTGCCTATCTTAGCATGAAATAAGTTTTGCAGCTCCATTAATAAACGCAACAAAACGGATACTCTACATATGAGCAGCGACACAGCGGGTATTCCTCTCACATGTGTGTGTGTGTGTGTGGGTGGGTGTGTGTAATAGGTAGAGGAAGTATGTGTCTAGAGGCGTGGCACATGCGGCGACGCTTCTAATTAGAGCCCTGGCAAGCAGTTGATGAGGGTAAATTGGCAAATAATTAATCGCCGGTTAATTAAGGACTTATATAAGCCAACGAAAGAAGTCAAACACCACCCACACACAAAACACCCATCTTTCTACACATTTCTTGATAACCGACTTTAGTTTTAAGGTGATTTAACTCACAAAAAACGAGAGACAAGTAGGCCTTGGAATTAAGGCACAAAATCACGCAATCCATATTTCGAATAAAAAGTAAATCTTTTATTGCGTACTCTGAATTCGTGGAGTAAAGACTAAGAACTTTCGTTATTGTACAAAAAATTTGGTCATCCTTATAGGTAAAGTATTATTATTATTGTTTTACTCGAGATTTTCTGTAATATCATCTTCCCTTAGTTTCTTAAATTTGTCATTGCTTGTGGGCTGAACTCTTCATCATCAAATGAGCCTCTTCCACCAAAGAATTCTCTATTAATGGAATCACTTCTAACCAAACACCTTTTCCTCTTCCAACGGAGCCGCCTCGTTCAATGTGTCAACCTTTACCACCGGGGCAGTCGCTTTGAACGGTAACGGCCTTTGCCAACGGGACAACATCTCCGACCTTGTAGAGTTTCTTCCTCTTGAGCACGATTCGCTACTGTATTATCCATTTCCACTGGTGTATGACTTTTACCACTTAAAATTGTTCGTTACACTGACAAAAAGAAGAAAAATGGATATTAGCAAAATATTTTTGGTTTTCACTCAATGAACTCAAAATCAGAATAAAATAATATTTTATATGTATTAATTTACTGTCTGCATAATCTTCGTGTTCGTCGCAGACATTCCTCAAATGCGAATTGAATTTCACTTGGCATGCACATCAATAATTAAATTAATTTTTAATTTTTTTTGCAGTTACATACAAGTTACAATTTGCCAGAACGAGCACAAAACTCTTTAAATCGGTAATGAGATTAGCAAAGGTTGCCACGAAAAAGCTTTAAGTCTTTGTGTATCGGTATCTTTTGCAGTTTTTGTGATTTACAACAACATTATACACCCAAATGACATTGAACCTTTTTTTTCATTAAATTTTGAATACAAAATTTATATTTTATTCTAATCTCTGAATTCTTAATGCATAGACAAGAAAAATGCGGTTGCAATAAAAGTAATAGAATTCCGTTCAGTTATTTAATTGACGATTTCGTCAATTTCGTTGTTTCTCTTCAAATTTGGTCATCTGCTTAGCCAGCGTCGTTTTACTCATCATCGCCAGTGTCTTCAGTAGGTTTGTGTTTTAGTGAAGGAGCCTCTTCCACCAAGGCAACCTTCACCAATAGAAGACAGCCTCTTCCACCAAGGCAGTCTTCTTCTACTGGAGCAACCTCTTCCATTACAACATCTTCGACTTGCGACGTTTAACTGGTGCAACATCCTCATACAGATGGGACAACCGCCACCAAAGGGTATATTTCAATGGGGGATCTTCTTTTTGGAGGCGGCTTTGCCGTCGAGGCAGACCCCAATCGGGGCAACCTCTTTAGAATGTGCAGTTTCTTCTATCAGACCGCCATCGTTTATTGAATCGATCTCATCAATAGGCTTAGCTATTTCTTCTAAGGCGTCATCTTTCACCGAAACAGCGTCCGAGTCGGGGTCGGAATTTTCTAACGGGTCATTCTTTGAAACCAGGGCAACAATATGTTCTTAAGCGCCTTGTTGCTCCGGTGACAATCGGTGCAGCTATTTAAAAAGAAAAAATGTTTTATTTTATTTTTATATATTTTAAAACCGAAAAAAAAATCAATACTTTACCTATTAAGGTGACAAAATTTCAAGTGAAATTTATTTGGGAAATAAATGAACAGATTTTTACAAAAACGAATTTATTTCAAATCGCATTTTGCTTGTCTTCACCCTAGGGAGTGAGAAATCAGAATGAAAAATATATTTTATATTCGAGCTTAGGTCTACTTGATTTTGTGCCTCGATTGCAAGGCCTACTTGTTTCTCGATATTTGTAACAAAAACTTTAAAGTCTTTGAATTAAAAATCTATCGATAAGTTGTGTAGAATATATAAAATCGAATGTGAAATCAAAAATATTTATAAGCTTTAAAAGGCATAAAAAGAAATACTTATATATATGTATTTAATGGCAGAGTAAGAAAATTATGACTTTTTCGAGTATAAGAAATACTTAACAAATTTTGCATCTTATAAGCACATAATAAATTTCAAGAAACGAGTTTATATGCCGTCTTAGCTTCTACATTGCCATTCATTCATTTATAATTTTGATGTTATTAATACATTTCAAGTTGCACACAATACAATTTAATCACTCGCATTCCAGAATTAATTAAACAAACAAGCAAATAAGCTGTAAAAAATTATTAAATAGTTATTGCAAAATTGTATGAATGACAGTTTAATATAAATATTGCCATAAGCTGATTTAATTGCTTTTCTCGCTCGCTCCGAGCGTTATCTAAAGTGTATCTTTAAAAAACTAGCGTTTGCTTGCAGATTATTTCATTGGCCGCCGTTGCGTATACGTAATTTGTACATACATACAAACATATATATGTTTGTTGTCTGCTTCTGTTTCAGCTTCAGCTTCTGCTGCTGTCTGCTGTCTGCTGCCTGTACTGAGCTCTGTAAACATTGAATACTTGTTTATATTTGCATGCGCGATTTTCAATGCTGCACGAACTCATCTTTAAAACACAACCAGCGGCAATTGGAGGCAAAATGCAAAGCGCAAAGAGTATTTTGTTATTGTTTTTGGTTTTTCTTTATTGTTGCTGTCCAATTTGGAAATCTGAAAGTCATTCATTTTGTGCCACGCAGTGTTTTACCCACTCACAAATTTTATATTCATTGAAACTATAAAATTTTTATGAGCAATCACTGCAGTTGAGCTGACTCATCCCTTAGCCTCCCTCACCTTCCCCTTCCCCTTCCTGTCCTCCCGTTTTAAATGTTGCCTGGGAAATAGGCAAAATGTTTTGTACACCATTTCACTTTTGACGTAATACTTTAACTCGAAAGCGGCCTTGATTTTGTCTGTGAGCCAATTTGGAATGTTTGTTCTATAAGTTCGCATAGCGGTAATAATTTTATTGCATCCGCCTTTTGCTCAATGTTTTGCGAAACTCAGTGTAAACACAGTCGGAAAATACTCGCATCTAAAGTGGAAAACGCTTTTCCCGCAAAAGTTTAGATAGCACTTTCCACAAACAAATATTGATTTATATCGTGACCATAAACTAAGACTGAGAGCTTTTTAGATTTATATGTACTAGATACTATAAAGCGAGAATGCAAAAAGTATGCCCAAAATATGAATGCTTCAAAGATGCAAATATTATATTATATTGTTAACATTCATTTTTTGACATTTATTAGCTTAAGCAATTGTAAACTATTTAATAATATAATTATTATTTTCGTTTATGACTTACTCGTGCACTGTTGGTAGCCAAGTCAGACTTAAAAGCAAATAAACACATTTGCTCTAATGAGAATCTAATACGTTATACAAATATAATATGTCGAGCATGAGGCAAACTTGTTAGAGGTCAAACAAAAACAAGCAACTTGATATTGACAAACATTTGCAAATAAGACTGAGAAACTATTTATGAGCTTAAGTTGTAGAGCAACTTATCTTAGCTTAGATAAGAGAGAAAATATGTTATTATTATTATTTGCATATTCCTATCATTAAGCTGTGTTTATGATAAAAGCAAAAGGATATTTGCAATATTGTTTACATTTAATCTCGTAGACAGACAAAAGAAGGAAATAAATGGATTACACTAGCCTACAAAATTTGCTCTACTTTTGGACCAGGCCTGAAAAAAAACTTATTCCTACAAAAAACGAGAAACAAGTAGGCCTTGGAATTGAGGCACAAAATCAAGCAGATATTATTACGAACACCATATTAATATTTAATTCTGCTTTCTGAATTCGTAAAGAGCAGACCAAGAAGGTTTGTTTAAAAAAAAGCGAATTTTTTTTAAAATTAAATTAATATTTTATTTTTCATATTTTTGTTACTGGACAACAAATCCAGTTTTACCCAGTTTTACCAACAATTTCTTGACAGCTTTGGTAGAAATGGATTGTCAGAGTAGCTAGGACTGTGCAAGTGGAAGAAACTCTGCTCGGCTGAAGATGTTGTCGCAGTTGCAAAGGGATTTTATCGTTGAAAGAGACTTCTTCGGTGGTAGAAGTTGTCTCTTTGGATGAAGTTACTACGGCGGAAGAGGCTTCCCTTTGTTAGAGGCTGTCCCATTAATAGAGACCGATTTGGTGGAAGAGGCTCACTTATTACGTGGACGCAAACCCGATGGCGATGCAGATGTCAGCACAAAGAGGCAAATTAAACTAAAAGGTATTTAAAAAAAAAACGAGTTCAGAGAACAGAATAAAATATACATTTTGTAATCGGAATATGGTCTGCTTGATTTTATTTACTGCTAAATTATTGCCACCATAGTTTCAAAGAATAATGCTTAAACTATTTTCTTAGCTTGATAACTTTTGTAGCACTTTAAAATGTTGGCTTTTGCTGCATCGTAAGAACAAAAGAAACATTATAGCGATTTTGAATCATAAACTATAATCAAAACATTCCTTGTTATATTTCCATTCTGTGTTCTTTGTTTAAAAGTTGTTATATTTTCAATAATTGTTCTTTGTTTCAGAGGAACAAAGAAAGTTGTGTTATTTCTTCACAATACATTTGAATAAGCGCCTCTTTCATACATTTTCAACATATTTTTGCGGCTCTTAAAGCGATTATTTTGTATAACCCCTGCCCCCCCCTTACCGCACCCCTCTCCACCACCATCACCCTCTCTTTGTTGTTGCTCGCTGAGTAATCAAATTGTTTTTGGGGTGCACCAATTAAGTTAAGTGTGGCCTCTACTACATATACATATACGTATATGTATGTATGTATGTATGTATTTGTCTGGCCCGGTTGTGCGGTTGTTTGGGTCGCTGGATCTCTGGCTCTGGTTTGTTGTGGCTCACGTGGCGTATGAGTAATGCGCTCTAAAGCATTTATCTGCGCACTCTCACACACAGAAACACACACTTCAAATGCAAAGTGGGCGCATAAAGTTTAAATGGAAAGGTAGACGAGCGAGTGTCCTTCAGTAGGTGGCGCCAACGGGCATTCTGGGCTTTAGCCGGGCTAAGCTCAACGAGAGAGAGAGAGAGAGAGAGAGCGAATTTTTGTGCGCTGCAAAGTGCTATAAATCAACACTCGAACCACTTAATAAAAGGCAACGCCATTAGACAACAGCAACATCAGAAGCGGCAACAACAGCAACAGCGTTGATGTTGCACGTAACCCGCTGCCACAACTCATAACAATGTGTCACGCACACACACACTGGCACACTGACACACCACACACATTTTTAGCTGCGGCAACTGTAAACTGCAAAAATGTTTCACGTTTTTCGAAATGAATTATGGCAGATAACAACAACAACAACAACAACAATTTCAGAAAAAAACACAAAACAGAATCCCAAAACAGTAAAAATAAAAATCTGTGTACGTTGGCAAGGTGCAGATAGATTAGGAGAGAGATAGAAAGAAGAGAGAGAGAGAGCAAGAGCTAAAAGTTGATGAAATAAAAATTATTAACAAATGCTGACAGCTTGTATAAACAACAACAACACATCAAAATGGCCGCAGAAAATTGCTAAACGCGTGAAAATTTTAAGTGTGCTCTGTGCCAAGATGGCTGTAGAGGGGGCGAGGAGGTGAGTGGAGGGGGTGTGGCAATGAAAAAATGTTTTCGTCACGCGCTTTAATTGCCACGCCTGTCTGCACAGTAACAACCGCAGCCATGTGCTGGGCGTGCTGGCCGTGTGGGCGTGGCTGTTGCTAACAGCTCCCGTCAAAACCAGCCCCCGCAATCCCCCCCTCCCAGTTGTTTGAGAGTAATCTCTTGTGCCCAGATTTTTTGCATCTGCTTAACGGCAAAGTAATTGCAAATTAGCGAGCTATTTTTTGTTATCTCTCTCCCACTGTTCTTATCTAACGGTAATAAGTGCTGGAATAAGTGCGGCAAGTATTTTAAATATTTGCCCAACGCTTCGGTATTATTATTGTTATTATTATGATTTTCATTTGCCAAGACACAATGACGTTGTACTCGACACCCATTTAACCCACTCCTCAGATAGTACACAGGCAGAGAGAGAATATGGCTTTATGCACAAATAGTGCTACATGTCTTGGAAATTAGTTTACTTCGCTTGTGCGCCACAATTTTAATTAAATATCAACTCGAAGACAGCTGCAAACAGCAACGACACAACACAATAACTATAATAATAGCAAAAACAATAACTACAGCCACAAGAAAACACAGCAGGGGCAAACTTTTAGCTGGTGGCCCATAAAATAACTTTTCTAGCTGCAACTTGTGTTAAATCAAAATTGTTACACAGCAACTTGCCCACAATTATTAATTATAAACGGTGACCTATTAAAAATTGGATAACTATTATTATATATGTGAATATAACTTTAATAGCTCCTATGAGTAGAAAAGTCTTTAAAAGTGTCAGCTGACAATAGCTGCCTGCCATTAAGAAAACAGCATGCTGTTAATAGCTGAATGTAATCAAATTCAACTGAAATTGTCTCACGGCTGTTTATTTAACTTCAGCAATTAACAAGTGTTTATCTTTTGGCTGTTGCTTGCTTTAAAACACGTAGAAGTTAATATTTGTCTTTAAGAAAACCCATTAAATATATGTTTTACATAATTTAAAAATTAAAATCAAACACAATTGCTGTTCTTATTTTGTTGTTGTGCGCTATGCCAAAATAGCGTGCTGTGAGATTTTGATCGTTTCTTGGAACAGCAACACCTCTTCTTCTTCTTCTTCTTGTGTGTATTCCCACTCTTGGTCTGCGGTTGCCGCTGCTTTTTCTTCCTCTTCGTCTTCTGCATTTTTGCTGCGGTCATAAATAAACTGTTGCATGCTTTTGGGCGTCACATTTACCCATAACACGTTGTTAGTTATTGGTGTTGGCTGATGTTGTAGCTGTTGCTGGTGTTGTTGTTGCTTGGTGCACAATCTGCGCCTGTTGTTTATGGCCATATAATGAATGTTGTCGCGTGGCGTGCAAAAATACGCCACACGCAGCGTTCAAGCCTTGAAGAAATACCTCTGGGCGTAACTCATTTCTACCACGCTCTAGTTAAAGCAGGGCGTGGTCAATACCTAAGCGAGAGGAGACCCAATTTCATGCAGTTTTTGTGGCCCTGGCCCGTTGGCATATGCAGCATGCAACTGCAAAAAAATGGGAGTCGGAGTAGAAGCTGTCAGTTGGTTAAGCTGAACATGCAAAAGCACTACATATGTATGGGTTACACACACACACACACACAAGCACACACATATTACATTCTGTACCAATTTTCAGGGAAAACAGGCATTCAACAACCCAAACGATTTACAGGACAACCGTTTTCCTTTATGCCATTTTCATGTTGTCCATTCATGCCATTTTTTTTTTGTGCATCTTTAAACACTTAAAGGTCTTCTTTTTGAGCTCTCTCTCTCAATCTCTTTCTCTTTTGTTTTAAAGAACTTTCCTACATTTTGTTTTTTGCTCTTGTGGCAGTTTGTGAAGATTCAAAGGGCTCAACATAAAACTGTTTAAATTGAAATTTTATTTTCAATGGCGCGCTTGAAAGTTTGCGTCGCCTAATATGCCTAATGAAAAGTGCAAAATTCTTTACAGTGAAGCCTCCTCCATGGAGACTCTAACTCATGCACTTTTCGGGCTACTGACTCTCTCTCCGTCTTTTTGTTTGCCACATGAGGCAGCTACTTGAACTTTGTCTGCACTGGGTACCCAAGTAGAAGTAGAAGTTGTTGATGCCACAAATTTATTTTATGACTTGGTAAACAATTTGGCCAACTGACTTTTTGCTGCCGTAATTGCAGCTTCTTGCAACTCGTCATTCACTGTCCATATACAATGTGGATATACTCTGATTCAAAGGCACTTAAAATCTGTTATAAAGATTGCTTTCCTGCATTAAATATTATGTTGGGCAATCTGCCAAAAAAAACCACTCTGCTGACTTGGCTCTTTTCACTTTTCTTGGTTTACTGTTTTATTATTCAGCTTAAGTTTAAAGAGACTTATTCGACTTGTCTTGTAAATATATATTTTTCTTGCTAAAAGCTGACTTCATTAAAATACGATTATTTCGTATAATATTGTTGGCATAATTTATTTCCGATTAATTCATGAATATTATTAGCTTATTTATAAGCTGATTTCTGATTTCAGATTTCGGATTTCTGCAATGGCAGCTAATCAGTTAGAAGAATATATAACTTAATAAAGTTGATTTACGGTTTCAGCCTCTCTCTCCCTCTCCCCCTCTCTCTTTATCTTTACACCAATACACAAAGCGTTTGGGGCTTCGAAACTTTTTTGAACGCTCTTCGAGAGGTAATCAATAATTTTTAATCCCCAAACGTCAGCAGACAGGTCCCCACACGTTTTGTGGTTTGTGTTATCGTTTATTGGCCTTGTTGCTGTTGTTTTTTTTTTTTTTTGTGTTTGGTTAGCCAAAAAAGAAAACTTTGGGGCCTAATTGAAGCACACGCAGAGAATATAACGCGTCATGTTTGTTGCGTGGCGTTCACAAAATCATGAAAATGATTTGTGTATGTGAGTGCTAAAGCACTAAGCCTAGTGGGAGTGGGCGGGGGGTGGTACACGTAACACGCATCATTAATTTGAAAGCCGCTTATCATACAATTTGGAATTACGCATTTGAGTTCAGGGTTGACATGACTCCCTAAGCGGCACTCAGAAAACTGGCACATTAGTTACTGAAAAATATTCAACATAATTTCGAATACACTCATCATTCAAATGTTTGAATGCTCGTTCAAAAAGTGGCAAATCCTTAAATAATTAAATACCAAAGAGCTGAACACAATCCCTTTCACAAAACCCCATTGAGTCGCAATCAATGAATGGCGGGCGCCCTAATAAAGCGCAAATAGAATCAAAAATGTTGACTTTTTAGCTGCTTGACAAGGCGTGGGAAAGGAACTTTCTTTGAGCTGTTGTTGAATCTACAATCAGCCAGACCAGCGACTGGGGAGTTAAATATTTGAAAATTTCCGAATTTGAAAAGTGCGACAACAAAATTCATTGACATGAAATTTGGCAAACATTTTACGTGACAATGCCATGAAATCGAATTTGCCAAGCGACCGGAAATGCGCCCGCCTGTTAACACACACATACATAAACATACATATGTGTTTATATTTACACTGACGTGAGTGTGAGTGTGTGTGTTGTTTGTGTGTGTGTGTGTGTGTGAAAGGCTTTGCAGCTAAACAAAGCGCTTTGGGGGGCAGGGCAGCCGCCAGCACTTTTTGATTTATGCGGCATTTTTATTGTAGGCCTTCCTACTTGGATCCACCCACCGCCCACAGTCTCCGCCTTCTCCGCTTTCTGCCTCTCCTCTGTTGAATTTAGACCAAGTCACGAGTCCTGGCCTGAATGTAGTCGAGCATGAATTGCGTGAGCTGCTTGTGCAAGTTTATTTACTTTTTTCCAAGCAAGCTAAAGCAGCATCTGCAGTAGAATCAGAAGCAGAAGCAAAAGCTTGAAAGGCCGCTTGGCATCCCAAAAACAAAGAATAGACAACGATGACGACGACGACGTGCAAAAAAAAAACATTGAAAGACACTTGAAAATGTTTTAGTTTTTTAGCATACCCTGCATACAAAAAATGCGCTTACATTAAATGGTTTAATAAAGTTGTGCAAATGCTGGTGGGAAACCACAAAAAGGAAAAAAAATCATGGCAGCTGTTACTCTATAAAAACGATGTTGCATAAGCATGATGAGAATACCTAGAGGTTTATATATTTTAAAATTCTTAATTTTGAGTAACGCTTAACATTTTACTTACTATATATTATTTATACGATATTAATCACTTTATTATACAATAGTTTTGCATTTATCCATCAATTTTATATGCTTAGTAAAATGTTTCTACTTATTTAAATATTTAACACAACCATTTTATAAAGTGTCTCAAAACGAATTTTGTGGCTTAGTCAAGTCCATTCACAAACATTATGATGATAATATAACTGAATGAATTTACTTTAAACCTTGATGAAGGGTATCTTTGCACCATTCTGCCCCTCTGTCATTCGTTTTTTTTTTATTCTTCTCTCGCATGGCTGCTAGCTTTCCATATTATTTGCATTTTTTTATTTGAGCTCATTGTTGTTGTTGTTGTTGTTGTTGTTGCCTGCTGTGCATAAGTAAATGTGGGTATAGCTAGAAGCAAAACGGCCTTCAGCCGCTTCAGCCTCAGGTAAGAAATGTTGAATTGTCAAAGGCATGTCGAGTATCTGGTGCCTCAAATTAAAAAGTCAACTCACAATCAAACGGATGCCAGGCCAGCTAAAACGAATATACAACAACAACAAAAAAAAAGGCCAGCCTGTAATTGTGTGTGTGTTTCACTGTGTATGTGTGTGGTATGTAATAAACCGTCAAGGGTCAAGAAATGCCCTTTCATGTATGTATCGAAATAACAAGTAGCCGTCGCAGCTGCTAGCTATTCAATACAACAACAGCAACAGAAAAAGGTTATCACCTTGCTGAGGGCAACTGAAATTAAGTTCATAACGGGCGAGGACTCTAGCTGCGTTCCGTTGTTAACGGGGCACACATTACATATGTATGTGCGGCGAACACGCAATCAATGGACACGTAGCATACAATACAATTCTGCATTCCATTTAAGTCAATCAGCCACAAATCACGCATACGCTACGTTGACCGCTATAACTTTTCAATCGATGGCCATTAAAATCAGTGTGTGTCCAAATTGTTGCAGTTGCAAATGTGCTGTAAGTATTTGGCACGTGGCTGATTACCAGTCAGCAGCCAGCAGCAACGGTAATGGCCAACGAGCAACAGTTAAAACGTCAAATTGCTCAATTTTCACGCATCATCTGAGAGGGGGGAACAACCAATGGGAAAAAAAAGAAAATCAATTTGGGTCGAGAGTAGGAAAAAAAAAAAAATAATAAATGAGAAAGAAACTTTCAGCAGCTACGGCCACAGCTCATTTTGTATTTATCAACTTGGGCTGGAGACTACTTGCAGCCCATTCCTCTCCCACCCGGTTCATCCGGAATCCAATCGGCACTCCCTGGTCGCAGCCACGTCTGGCCTGATGGGCGGCATAAACTTTTATTTCAATGAGTGCTGAGAACTGTAGCCCCTTCACCCGTTTCCCGCCTCCGGTCTTCAAACAACGGCAACGACAACAACAATAATAACGGTACCGTTCGACTCTGCTCTGCTCCAGTTTTAGTTTTGTTTCCGTTGTCGTCTCAGCTGCGCCAGAAATTTTTGTGGCGCTTGTTGCTATTTTCGCACACAACACCGAGACACAAACACACACAAAAAAAACGAATGATGATAATAAAAAATAAATAAGTTAAAATGGTGCAAGCGAAAATTGCGCTTGACTGACAGATATGCTGTAAGTAGGCCAACACTGCGTATACTTTTTATAGCTATTCCATTTACCTGTTTATTTGAGAACGTTTTTAAAACGTCGAAAATACTAGTATATTCAAATAATAAATGAATGTATGTGTATAGGTAATTTATAAAGGAAAATTTATTATAAAATATCTTTTTAACTCCCACTCATTGAGTTTTCAATTGAAAAATCTTATAAGAAGCACTTAAAGTTCTCAAGTTCGAGAACATTTGTAACAATTCATACTTATGGTACATATATAAACACAACCTTATGCAACTCTTCTCAAACATTTTCATTGGTACAGGGTATATAAAACAAAAAAGGCATGAAAAAAACATTCATGGCATACTTTTAGGGCGTCTGTCGGACAATTTTGAGGCAGCAAAGGCAGCTTATAAGTTTTTTGTTTTCTGACAGGCTTGCCATATAAATGCAGGCCTTAAAGCCTTAGAAACTTGCTCAATGCAAAAGGGGCATAGAGGAGGAAGGAGTTAGTGGATGAGAAGGGGGGAGCAGCAGTTGCAAGCAGAAGACAGGCGGAGCTGCAAATGAATAGCAACTGCTCTAATTTTGGATGTTGGAATTCGACTTAAATATTTATAAGAAAAATGAGCAGCTAAGCGGTAGCTTAATGTTTGTGTGTATGTATGCCAAACACAGACACACATATGCTGCGACGCATTTAATATTAATGCCACGCAATCGAAATGAGTGCGCGTCACATACGTTGCACGTTTCAGTTGAATCTTGTCGCTGTTGCTCTTGTTATTGCCACATTGTTTATTTGCTGAATTTGCGTTTTTTTTCGACCATTACTTTGCTCTCTCTCTCTTTCTTTCTCTGTCTAACATTGTTGTTGTTTGCCATTTGGGCTCGCCTTCTTTGTGCTTGCCATACACACACACATACACTCAAACACACCCACGCAGAGAGAGCACCTGCTTCATGTCTGTGCAACATCTCTTCGCCTGTTCCTTTCTTCTTTGTTGTTGTTGCCGCCAGCCTGTTGCGGCCTTTGACTTATTACCATTAATTTATTTATGCGTGGCGCGTCACAGCCAATATTTTATTTTCGGTTTCGACCTTCCTTCCCTTTTCTTCTTCTAGTCTCTCTCTTGCTTTACTTAGTTACACACGCACATACATACATACAAAGAGAAAGCTCAAAATCACTTGGCGTAACCAGATCCCAGTGGCTTCTTCTTTGTGGCCTACATGCTTCCGTTATTCAGATTATGCAACTCGGCCCGGGGGCCAAAAGTTATGACTGTGTAACTTTCAGCAATCAGAGCATCGCTTAAAGCAGCATAACACGCACACACACACAAGCGAGAAAAAGAGAGAGAGAGAGAGAGAGGGAGAGCGGAAGAAATTGCTTTTACGGCTCTGTTTTAAGCTGTTTAAGTTAGTTTTATGTGCAGCTTCATCTGCTCTTTTTATTTGAATGGTTTTTTGTGTGTGATTTTTTTAAAACTGTTCTTAAAAACATATTAAATTTTACAGTTATTTTAAATTTGTGGCATACTTGTTGTTTTATTACGATTAGGTGACTAAAGCCATTCAGTTTTAAAGCATTTCCAAGCAAAAGGGAAATTTATTTAAGGTCTGCACATTTTAATGAATTTCAGTGATCGATTCTGTTGGTGTGTAAATGTTGGTGTCTCTCTTAGTATGCTTTAATTCTTCTCTCCCGCTCTTTATCCGATCTCTTAAATATCGTATTATTAATCAGTTATTACTGTAGGCTCTCAGTGACTATTTATTAAAATGAACCTCAATTCCTTTATAAGGCACAGGCCAAAAACTTTGTTGCATATAATGGGGGCAAGGTTATGCAAACTGCCAAAGAATTTCACACTTGCAATTGAGTCGCTTCAAAGACCATGCATTGCCAACTGTTGCAACTGTTGCAGCGTGCTTAAAGACTTGTCTGACAGTGGGTAAATATCAATATTTGCGAAATTAAATTGAACGGCGAATGCGAAACGATTTTTGCTCAAATGTAAACACAAGAAGAGAGAAAGAGATAGAGACAGCTGAGACTCAATGCCATTTCCTAATGGAAGTCATTTGACACCGGCCACCAACGCCCCCCTAGGTCACTGATAACAGCACAAAGAGAAGGCAATGCCACAAGGACAACATGCACAACAATAGCCGTAATCACAGCAACATGCATAGATAGAAATGTTCATGTGTTTTTGGGGTTCCCATATGTTTGAGGTTTGTGCCATTAATTAGCAACTGTCTGCCTTTGAATGTCCTTACCGCCCCCTCTCTCTACCAACGTGTAGGAAATTACCTAATAATGGGGTTAATCGGCGAAACAATCGCTGGGCCCAGGTAATTGTATGTTTGTTAAGTGTCACCTGTGAAACTCTCAACACACGAATTTCGTATCTAATATTTTGGAATCACAGACAACGTATTAAGGCTCATTAAGTGCTATTTATTTGATCATTAAATATTTATTGGCTTAAAGAGTGAAAGAATAGTAATCAGAGCTTGCGAGAGTTGGGCTTCGTTGTTGTCTAGTGAAGTGTGCTATTGTTGCAAGGCCGCTTTGGTAATTGCAGTTGAACGGACGCAGGAGCAAACTACGCGCTTGACTCGCACCTTTGATTAAGATATACACAAATACACACACACACACACAAAAAGGACAAGCAGCCTTTAGGCCAGCTGAAGCTGCTGACCCTAGTCCCCAGTGGTGTGCTTCTGCCAATCCTCAAACAAGCAATTTAGCCAACTCATTGAAGCGGAATTAATTGCAATCGATTTTGTTTAGGCGAAGAACTGTGCGGAGTCTTCATTAGACCAGCTTTTTCTCTCTCTTTCGATGTCTGTGTGTGTTTGTGTGTGTTTTGTTCTGGACCTAAAGCCTTAACACACATTAAAGCTGAACGCGTTGAAGCCAAATGCAGACTCATAAAAACTACACAGGTAACGCTTATTTGCCGCCTTTGAAAAATCAGGTCATAAGCTGCTATTTACAATGCATTAACGTTTACGTTTATGGCTTGCTGTGTTAAACAAATATTAAAATTAAAATTTAATATTATTTATTAAAAGCCGCATTTATAAAGTCAATAATGGTAAACTCTTGTGCGCTTTGTAATAACAGTTTCATTTAATGCTAATTTATGCTGTGTAATTATGAAATATTATCTGTCATTTGAGAATAGAAAAGATATGACCAATTTAGTGAATACTTAATTCTATATTTACTGGCACATGAACAACTGGAACTAAACCGCAACAAATTCTATATACAAATGCTATCGTGTTTGCTTTGCAAAAGTTTGTTTAATTCAATTATTATTCAGCTGACCTACTTTTGAGCGAATTATAGATAATAATCCGTTGAAAACTGTGCTACAAATTATTGTCAGCAAACCCGTCTAACTTTCAACTGTCTCTCTCGGATTTAGTTAAGTTTTGTTTCGATTTTTCAATCTGCAGACGCAGTCAACTGTTAACACTTGGCTGTTCTCATGGCAGCCATGATCATAAAACAGCAATTCCCACTACCAACAAAAGAAAAAAATAATAATAAAAAACTTTTCAACATCTCGTTTGTCGCATACACATATGACTGTGTGTGTGTGTGTGTTTGCGCTTGTGTTAGTCCCAGTAAAAAAGTTTTTACATAAATTTTGGCTTGCCGCTTTAGACATGCTACCATAAATACATTTGCTCTTTTCAATTTGTATTTTGCAGCAACAACGACAAAAAAGAAGAGAAATAATATAAAATAAAATAGAATCCGAATCCGGAAAGGGTAAACTTTGGCACGAGAGATCGAGATGCACAGGAGGCAACTGGCGGCGGCGTCGTCGAGCTGGTGGCAAGCATTGCAGACACCCTGTTCCTCATCATCTTCCTGCCGCGCGTGCCAGTTGCAAATGGATTGAGGCGAGCACGTCTGCACAACCACAAATATACTCACACACACACACACACACACCAAACAAACACTGACATACTTACAGTTACAGATACAGATACACAGTTTACAAATGTGCAATCATAGATAGATTGTGCATGCATGAAAGATACTCGCGAGTTGATGTTGAACATGTGCCAAAGCATTTTGCTGCATCGAGGGAGATTTTACCGTTTGATTTTGGCCAAGTTAAATAAATATCACACAATCATACACACACATTCGCACTTGCATAAGCAATAACAATAAAGCCAACAGCGCTGTCAACAACGATTCATACACGCATCGCTTTTGGCCATCAAGTTGCCAATAACATTTGGCCAAAATGGCCGCACCCATCGACGAAAGCGTCCTGAATGCGCTGCGGGGCGTGACCAGCGCCCAGACACGACTCCCCAAGCCGCTCTTAATCAAGATCTATGTGGCCAGCCAGAAGCAGGAATTCAATCAGGAACGCCGCATGCTTCTCGAATTGGTCGGACCGGAGTTGCAGACACTCTACGATGACCGTCAGATTGAGGTGAGTTTATACGACTTTATACGTTATTTTATACCTCGAAGCTTATTTGATTTAAGCATGAATTAATTTCTTAATAGCTGGAAATTGTGGACATGCACTTTGGCACTGGTGTTTTAGATGTGTCGCTGCTCGAACGTGATCCGTATATGCTGCAGGACTATCTGCACGAGATTGACACCTGTCATGCGCACTCGAAGAGCGTCTTCTTTCTGGCACTAATTGGCGATGGCATTGGCCGTCCACCGCTGCCCACCCACATCGATGAGGACATCTACGTGGCGCTGCAGACGACGATGACTGCCAATGATGTGGAGTACCTTGAGCGATGGTATGACAAGAACGGGGCTTGTGGCACAGCACAGCGTGTGCTCAAAACGGACTATCGGTAAGTTGGACAGGCGAACAATTATCCTTATGCAATATATTCGCTTTCGCGTTCTTGTTTGCCAACTCAATTGCAGCTGCACAGAGCGCTCGCAAATATTTGCACAACTCATAAGCCAACAATAGCCAGCTGCTCGAAATGGGGAAGGGCAAGGAAGGGGGCGGAGGCAGTGGCATTGTGTGTACTTTGTGTTGTGGAAAGCCCAATGCCAGCAGCAGCACTTGACGGCTGCCAATTATGCTTATGGCTAATGGCAACATGAAAGCATTGCCAAATAAAAGCGAATTAAGAAAGAAATACACACAATTGAAATGTATCACAATCCAAATTGAAATAAATCAGAAAAATTCAAATAAACTAATAAAAAATGGAAGCAAAGTAATAAAATGCAAAATGAAATAGCGCTGTCAAAATAAATCAAGTTACATTTGTCAATTAATAAAGATTATAACATACAGCTGCCAAAAAGTAGGCAATAGCTTTGGGCTCTAATTTGGTTTAAGGACCGTTGAAAAACAGGAATGAATTTGATAACTTTAGTTATTATGCTGTTTACTTAGCTGACACTGACTTTAACATTTAAGTTACTATATTAGAAAATCTTGAAGAAATAACAACTAAATGATCTGAAATGTGCGCTTGAGGCATTTCTTTTGATACATGAACTTTTTAGCTCATTCTCTTTTTAGTGCTCAAGGCTTTTAATTTGTTGAATGCGTATTTCTGATGGCAATGATTGTGCTCAGAGCACTTCTTAGTTCTTGTGCATTTATTGCTTTTACAACAACAACGTGGCGTGACATGCAACTTGATATGTTGGAAGCGTAGAGTGTGAGAAGTTTTTCTGAAAAGCACTTTAAAACTCCTGTTGGCTGACTGTTTTTCTAACTGAATGTAAATTATTAAATAGAATGCAATTGAGCAAAATTTTTAATTAAAGCTTTAGCTTTTCAACTTGGTGGAAAAATCGCGCTTGCAGCAAATAAATTTGGTATTAAAAATGTAACAAAAGCCCAAAAACTGTTAACCTTTTACAAAATAAAATGTTCAGTATGAACATGAAAGAAGGCTCTAGTCGAGATTGACCCGACTAGGAGATACCCCGTACATAACGCGTATGCGTAAACTTTAATCTTCAATATCTCTGGTGTTTCTCAACCGATTTCGATTAAATTTTCACGGACTTTCATTATCTTGTACAGACAGACAGGCGAACAGACAAACAGACAGACAGACAGACGAACATGGCTATATCGACTCGGCTGTTGATGCTGATCAAGAATACTTTATAGGGTCAGAGATGCTTCCTTTTTCCTGTTACATACTTTTTTCCATTTTATGGGTTTAAGGTATAAAAATCGCCAAAAATCCCATATTTAAAAAAGTTTAATATAATTAATTAAACAGGGTCGCTAAAAGCGTAACGATGTTACAAAAAAAGATTAAGTGCAAAGCACCGAAAATTAAATACGCTTTCATTTTAGATTATTTGCTTTAGATCCGAATTGTTTCAACAGTTTCAACATAATCGAGAATTTTTTGTTGCTTTCCACAAGTACATAAACACTCTTTTGAATGAGCGCGTACTTTTCTGGGAATTATTTAATTTTTATTTCGGATTTAATGGCTGCTAGCTGTAGCTCCTAGCTCATTCAGCTGTCTCGTCAAATTACAGCTTGCTATCCGCTGACGACTGGCTGACGGAATCGCGTCTGCTGCGTCAGACGCTGGAGAAATCGCTGCAGCATCTGGTTGCCACATCCGATGCGGATTTAATGAGACGCGTCCAGCTGCTGAGGCGCACACAAATCGAGCTGGAAGTGCAGCGTGCAATGGGTAAGTAAATCTGAAGAGACTTGAAGCAAAGTAATCATAAAAATTGTATCCAAAACTTAATAGAACACTCCAGCGAGAAGATACTGGCCGTGTTCCGGGAGCGTGCTGCCCAGAGCAGCGGGCGCGATGTGGAGGCCAGTGAGCGGTTGAGGAAAATCAAAGATGAGCTGACCATGAACCTATCAACGGATAATCACACGACTCTCGTGTAAGTAGCCGACACAAGGGACTCATTTATTTAATTGGTCGACACATAATTGTTATTGTTGTTGTTCTTGTTGTTGTTGTTGCTGCTGTGATTATTATTGTTATGGCTGCAGTGTGCCGGGCAGCGCCAGCAGCGAGGCTATCGATCCGGACAACGAGGACCACGAGGCGTATTTAAGTAAATTCAAAAACAAAGTCACCGACAAGCTGCGTCTGCTAATCGAGGCGCATATTACAAATGATCCCGATGTAATCAAGGGGAGGAAAAAGACTGTGCAGGTAAGCTACCTTACAAGAGAGGGGTGGGAGGAGCAATTAACATTGCAGACAGCTACAAAGTGGTTTTTGTCTGTGTAACAATAAATTAAATTTATACTTAAACTTATTCCTGTCGGCCGCATTTGTTTCTTTCCTCCCTTGCATGTTCGTTTATTTAATCAGCAATTGTTGCTGCTTCTCCTCCAGCACCTGCATTCCTAATTGTGTCTCGCTTTGAGCACAGCATTCCAGAAATAAATAAAAACAGTCATAAATTAATTCCGCGTATTACGAGCTCCAACAAGCCAAATTTGTAGGCATTTATAATATAAATCTTAAATTTGGCAGCGCTCTTAAACTTTTGTTCCTTCTCCGGGGCTGGTACATAACATTTTTTTTAATGGGGGCAGTTGTTACATTTTCAGTATGTTTACAGTTTGTTTGGCATTATTTATGTTTTCGTTTACGTGTGCAGCGAAAACGCTTTGGGCAGGTTAATTAAATGTGTGCAAAGACTTTATGTACGGCAAGTAAATTATGCCTTAAGTTTGTATTGTACAAAATTTTTTATATGAGTAATTGGTAGGTGAGAATTCAGGTGCAAGTACAGTCAAAATCGGTTAATGGAGACTATAATTTATTTAAAAGTTGTTATGCATTTACATCACTAAATTTGTATGATTTTGATATGGCAAAGTTTGAAAATGTCATTTACAAATGAACAGTTAGGAGAAAATAGTTATCAAGTAACGAATTCCTTAACAAAATTTTAATGTACTTAATTGGAATGCAAACAGTCTTATTATTAAGGGAAAAGTAATTGAGAATTATTTGTTTAGATTTTGTTTTGCTAAGTACAAAATAAATAAATGTTGCATACTTTTAGCTATCCAAATTATTGCCTAATAACACAGGAATTCAGACAAACACAACATTTGTCTACAAAGCTTTTAAAGCAAATTCACACGTGTGCTTATATGTATTATTGACTTTCCATTAGTGTGGCTTAAGTGGAATTTGGTCTGTTGCAGTTGGCTTATCAATTTGGCTGTTCAATATTTGCTGAAACACCTGTGAAATTGAATTGCCACATGGGCAAAAATATGAAAGAAGAAGAAAACACAAAACAATAAAAGAAGAAGCAGAAAAAGAAGAAAATCCAAAATAATACCAATAACAAGGCATCTTCATTTTCATGCTGGCGTAAACAAGACGGGCTTGTGGTTGGCTTTTAAAGCCGCAAGCTATAAGAAGTTGGCCAAGAAAAAAAAAATAAAAATAAAACTGTTGGCAAGACTCTGTGGCTGTTGGCCATGATGATAATGATGACGATGTTGTTCTTGTTGTTCCGGGACTTGGTGCTCTGCTGGCCAAAACGGATTCGTTTTCGTTTTTCGCTTTAGCCACCACTCGTTGGCTTTTGTTAAAAGCATTTAACATTTCAACTTGGGGCAAAACCGAAGGACGCCGCGTAATGCGAGCTTTGGCTGGCCCCATTAGCGGGCAGCCTCCTTCATCTTTGCAACACCCAACCACAGTCACACTTTTCCACTTTTCCAGCTGCTGCTGCTGCTGACATATTAACACACTTACACTTGTATACAATGCAACCACCCAACCACGCCCCTTGCACACACACGAAATGCTCTTGTTTGCACTTAACGATGCCCGTCGCAACATAAACTGCATTCAGGCGAGCATCACTCACAATGTCACACACACACACACACACACACACACACACTACCTACTAAAACTGAAAGGCTTAGCTCTCTGTGTTTTTCTAAAGTCAAAGCACCCATCCTATTCTACCATTACCCACCCCTACCCCTACCATTACCCGCTCCTCCTTAGGGCAGGTAAGCACTTTGACAAAATGCTGTGGCATTTGAAGCCGCCAAGCAACCTAGAAAGATGCAAAAGTGTGTAGAAGAACAAGACGAAAAAGCAACCACATGGTGACACTTCACATCTGTTGTTTGCCACATGCAGCATGCCGCATGTGGCGTATGCGCAACTTTTCTATACATAATGCAATTGAATGCAAGCAAGCAAGCAAATGTCAAGCTAATTAAGCGACTCAATGTGACTGGCTGTCCATGCACCACCAAGCACCACTCAAACTCTCAGAGCCTAGAGAGCAAGAGTTGGCGTCAAGTTCAGATCCATGCTGAGATCCCAACTTGACCGCAGCTCTTCTCTTGACTTAGTGGCTAAGCCACAACGAGTGCATTTTAACCAATGCGCTGTCTACCAATCAGATTTACAAAAGCAAAAGCAGCTTATTCAAACCAGAAACAAGTGTGCACAGAAAGAAATAAGGTAATAAGAGAAAAGGAATTTTAAGTAGTCCACTAGTTCGCCATTAATTTAATAATTAAAGGTTGAACTTTATTCAAATGAGAATTAGCTGCCAAAAGGAATGCTATTTAACTGAACTTTAAACAAACTTTTGTTTGAAACTTAACTAAAGTAAAACAAATAAAGAACTAAACCAAATGCAGCAATAGAAATTTCAATAAAACGTGATGTGAATAAATTAAACGTTCTTTGATTTCAACTAATGTTAAAGTTGAGTAAAACTTTGGTTAGAATTTAGTTCCGGCTTAAAAAAAAATTGGATAAAATGAATGAATTAATGATGTTCTAGACTGACTTTAAGAAACCCAAAAAACAAATGTAAGATAACATATAACACAACATATTCTAACGTCAACTTCACATATGCCACTTGAAGCGACTTGGTTTTTTTTAGGCAAGAACTCAAGTTGTAGTTGTTCAGTGTATGCATGAGCTAGAGCTGGACAACGCAGACATTGACGTGAGAGATGAAGTGCATGTGTATGTGTCTGTCTGTGTCTGTGTGTGTGTGTGAGTGTACATAGATAAGTGGGTGGGTGGCGACTACTTGTTAGTGGCAAACATGCCACTGTCAGTCAACAAGAACAAGAACAGGATGAGGATGAGGATGTCAATGATAGCGACACCGACACGCAGAAACTTGGCTCAGCAGGTGGAACGCTGTCAGCCCAGGTCAGGTAAACAAAGTTACGAGGAAACACACGGTGGCAAACATACGCTCATAGACATATAGTTTGAGGCGTGGCAGACAGTAGCGGAAGATACTTTGGCATAATGCATGCCCCGGTCAGGAAACGAGAGCTGTCTTCAGCTCTGAGTTTTTGAACATGTCCGTTCGTGTGTGTGCGTGGTGTGTGTGTAACAAGTGCTCGATCTAAAAATCAAATCTGGTCTCGTATTATAGGTTCATTGAGAAGGTCAAGGTGCTAGGCTTTGACTTCAGCGCTGACTTGTCAAAATACTTTTTTATGATGAATGTTAAATGTGCGTTTTGTCCATTTTCAATAAACAATTTGTTGTGTCTGGGTCAGTTTTTTTCTCAGAATCAATCAATTGCTTCTATTTTCGGTTGGATTTTAAATTCCAATTCAATTTACGTAAAATGCCACATGGAATTTATTGAGAAATGTTTTTTAAATAATGCACAACAATTTTTATCCTCTTTTCGAACCAAAATCGTTTTACTCTCAATTTAAAATCATTTAATGTTTGCTAAAAGCTCTTGTGATGTATTATTTATGTCAAATGTAGGATTTGACCACTGCTTGTTATTGACTGTTTGAATTCGGGTTTCGGCTGCTACAGGTTTATTTTTGTTGTTTTTTTTTGTTTTCCACACAATTCAATTTCTTGGAAATAGATTTAATTAAAGTTCAATAATATTTACCTTAACTGACACTAAATTTATTTGTATATTATTCTTTTCTCTAAGAAATGTTAAAAATACAAAACTTTTTATTATTTTTCAATTGAATCAAACTTTTTAATTGCTAAAATCGGTTTTCTTTTTCAATTAAAAATCATTTAACACTAAATTGGCCTTTAAAATGCTCAGAGCTTTTGAATTTCAATTGAATTTTTAATACCTTCCTGTCAACTTGAATTTACCAGGAAGAGTCCTTTTATGTTTTTAATTGAAATTTCTCTGTTAATTTGAAATTACCAAGAAATTAAATTCATTCTTTGTATTTTATTCGAAAAATTGTATGCTGTCAAAATGCTAAGTTAAAATTAAACAAAGTTGAAAATAACTAATTAAAAAGAATCAATTCAACCTAATAAGACATATTAATAATAATTGTTTAATAATTTCTTTCCGGAAATCTTTACAGGAAATCTTTCATGAGCATGCCACACATCTGCGGATAATGCGCGAGCACACGGAGCGTGTGGTGTTGCTGGAGTCGCGGGTGCCACAACAGTTGCGTCAGAATCTGATGGCCAATTTCAAGAATGGCAGCCGGCATGCACCGTACTTCATCTGTGGGGCACATGGCAGTGGCAAGAGTGCACTGATTAGCACCCTGTACGGCCAGGCGGCAAGTTGGTTCAGTTCGACTCGGGTGCATCGTGTAATACGCTTTGCTAAGGCCTCGCCTCGTTCCGCCTACAATCTGGAGCTGTTGCGTGTGATTTGTCAGCAGATCTCAATCATATTTAATATACCCGAGGGCTACCTGCCCAAGGATGCATCCTTCGATCCGCTGTACATTAGCAACTGGTTCCAGAACCTTTTGCGCCGCATCGAGGATATGAACAATGATGTGCTGTTTCTCTTCATCGATGATCTGCATCTGCTGAATCCGCTGGACTGCGACATTGTTGCCGCCCTCTCCTGGCTGCCCACCTCGCTGCCCTGGAACGTGCAAATCATTTGCAGCTCCACAACACCCGTGGAACAGCTCAAGTTTACGCCCATGCAACGCGACAGATTCAAGTCTGCTGAGTATATGTTTGTGTTGAGTGCGGAGGCAAATGCCACACGGTTGCAACGACCGGCGGCATGTAGCACTGACCTCAGCTTCGAGGCCTACGTCGATCAGCAGTTCGATGAGCTGGAGATGCACTATGGCCGGCAGGCGGTTGGCAGCTTGGCAGCCTACATTACCTGCTCGGAGTACGGCCTGACCGAGACGGAGCTGCTGGAGCTGCTTATGCCCACCGATGATCCGGAGTCACAAATTGACACCCAAAGCGGACACTTTAGCTTCGCCAGCTTCAAGAAGATACACAAGCAAATGGGTGAGTTTAAACTATAATGAGAAGTTTTAAACATTTAAAACACATTGTTAGTTGCAGGAAGCGTTAAATTTAAGTTTTTGTTTTAGTTGATTCAAAATGAAAATCTCAACAGCCATGTTCATGATATGATCTTAACTTATTCATATCCGTCTGTTTGAAGTCTGTCTGTTTGTGTTTAATACTTAAACACATCCTTATAAAACTTTGCTCGGGACATGCAAATGCCTAACATGGCCAAATTGAACTACTAAATCAATAAGCTGCCAAAGGAACTCTTTGTCTTAAGTTGAGTTATTGTTTGGAAAAAGTTTGTGAAGATATCCGGAGCAAACTTTGTAGTTTATTAAATTGCCAAAATATATTCAAAGGTATATCATTAAGCTGGCAACCAACTAAAAGTCCAAATAATCTTGGCCTAAACAACCCAAAATAAAAGAAAATACAATTGGAAAAAGTTTCAGTTACAGCCATTTCATAATAACTAAATTTAAATTAAACATTATTTTCACAGATAATCGAATGCTGTTACACGACAAGATAATGTCCGGCAAGGTGTTGATTCAGTGGCGCCACAATTATTGTGCAACAGTGGCCAATCGACGCTACATGGACGTGGAGCGTAAGCGTTGTGTGCACATGGAGCTGGCCAATTTGTTCTTTCCGCAGGACGAAGATGACAGCACGCTGGAGAATGATTCGACGCGCAGCGATACAAAGTCCGTCATCAGTCTGAAGGAGCGAGAGCCGCACAAGGACAAGGAACGTGAAAAGGATAACGTTTCAGCTGGGCGTAAATCATCGTCAACGCACCACAATGATGACACATCCACCTTCTACAATCCCATTGCCGCCGATGTGTCCTACAGCATGCGGCATGTGGAGGAGAGCTGGCATCATCTGATGCGATCCGATGACACCACTCGCTTCAAGCAAATTGCTGTTTGCAATTTTGATTTTCTGCTCGCAGCGGTAAGTTGACAAGCAACCCCTCAACCCATTATCCACAACAACCCTTTCCCACAGCATCAATTTAACGAGCATTCGCAATTAGTCAGGGCTGCGGAAATTAGTTTAGCAACGCGAGATAAAATGTCCTGGCTATCAACTCGATTTGCGCCATTGTACACACACAAACGACAATATTGGCCAATTGATGCTGTCAATGTGAGCAATGAAATTGTCTAATAAACTTAAACAGGCAATGAAATTCGAGAAGCGCTCTCTCAACTATGGCCAAGCTGTATAAACAGAAAAGTTGAACAGCAAACTTGAGGCAAATGTCTTTTATTTATGCGTCATAAATAAAGATAAGACTTAAACGAAACAAGGATGAAAATTTATTAAATACATTTACTTTGATAGTTATAGATATCACAAAGATTGCCAAAAAGAAGTTGATTGAACTTTTGCTTTATGACGGTATCAAGTTAGAAAACTTGTTTAACAAAGTTCGAAAAATACGGGCTAGTCATATTGTTACCTTTAATAAGTTGTTGACCAAAAAGCATCACAATGCTTTTTAAATCCACTGAAATTGTCCTCAGTTTCGTTAAAAGAAATGTATTATTTAAAAAACAATTCTGTGGGCAGTCAACTGTTTGTCCGCTCTGAATGTTGCATTACAGCTTAAACAATAGCGATGCAGAACTGGCTCGGACAGCTGCCAGCTCATTTGGCGTTTAATTGTTTAAAACGTCGTCATTCATTACGAAAGTTGTTCTTGCGGAAATTTCGCCTTCTCGCATTGCAAAAAGAACGAAATCGGCAAAAGTACGAGATGATCATTATTTAAGCAGCTTGCAGCTTGGCAAATCGAATAAAGTCGGCAGCAGTGCAAAAAAAATATATATTGCACAGTTTTTTAACAGAACATTTATAACCGCTTGACAGTTGAAATATGCATTTAGCCATGAATTTTCCAAATCAGAACATTTGCAATTCATGCAAATATGCAAAGCGAGCAGTTAAACGGCGGTAAACAATGCAAACTTTTTCGAAACACCCAGAGAGGGAAAGAAAGTGTAAACACCAAAAGAAAAAAGAAAGCTATCAGGTTTATGTGAATTTGACGTAACATGAAAAATGATTTTCATTAGAGTGTTGCAGCTGCAGCCGATATGCAAACCTGACACGTGGCACGAATTGTGGTAGGGCTGCGGCTGTTACCAACTAGTACACCTTATGTAGGAGTTGACCTGCTTTTCAATTAAGCGAATGCATAAAAGTGCAGCAGCAGCAGCAACAGCTGAAGCTTGATTTAATTAACATTTTCCATGGCAGCGACAGCTAAAGGTCAACAACGTTACGAAATGTTGCAAGCTTTACAACATAAAATTGCTGTTAAAAGTTAAAACTTATTGAAAATATATACATATTTGTAGCTGGCGCAAATGTCACTTTGTCGCTTTTCATAGTTGACAATTTTCCACGAACAAAGCTTTAAGTCAGAAAAATAATTGGCGAGACAAATTACAATTTACAGTTAAATTCATATTGCTACTAGGACAGGCAACGGACAATGCGAGTTGTTTATTTGTTTTGCTCGAAAAGATTTATTCGTGATTGTTGTACATTATAATCCTCTTAGCACAAAACGAAAACATATTTGCAACCTTGCCAACTTTCTGTTGAGCATTTTCCATTCACAATTACAAATTCTTCTTCAATTATCGTAATGTTTATCAGTATCATAGCCACATCAGTGTATTTAGATACAGTTAATAAAATCAAGTATGCTTATAATTGATTATTATTTGGTCAATTAAACTATTATTTTACACTCAACCAAGTAAGCAATTATCATTTGCAGCTTTACAGCATTTAATTTAATATTTTATTTTACCACAAACATTATTGTTGTCAAACAATGCGAATTCTTATACGCTTTACAATATTTGTAACTATTGCTCGCAACAAATTGACTACATTTTGATTATAAAACAGATATTTTAATGCCAGCAATATAATTTTGAAACATGTAGTTTGAATTAACTGACCTTAAATGAGGCGTATACGTAACTTTAAGATGTCTTCAGTAAATGCACCAAGTTAACTTAATATTGTCTACGTCCCTTCTGACTTTTTACAGGTACAAACGGTATCCATTAGCTACCTGCGCTGCCTAATCGAGCACGTACGCTGCTTAGTCCTGGATCGTGACATTGAGCTCATCTATTACACGATACGCAAGTCGAGCGATGTCCTCACCCGAGATCCCATGCAGCTGGGCTCACAGCTCATCTCCTGGCTGCGTCCAATTGGGGAGCACGACGACGACGACAACTCGCTGCTGAGCATGACGGTTAGATCGGCGACCGCCTGGTGCGATGGCTATGCAGTGCCATTGTTGGTGCCCTTAACCGGTTGGTTGCCCGCCCCGCTGCCCTCGCAGATACGTAATATGACCGTGTCGGGCACTGGGGTGATACGGGCCGTGTGTCTAGCACCATCGAGGCAGCATCTTATAATCGCAACGAACTCGGGCGATGTGCAGATGTGGCACATCATGAGCAACTCGCTGGAGCACACATTCAAGGGTAAGTACACACACTAACACACACACAACCTTACACACACGCCCCGAAATTTAATGGGCTGCCATTGGGGAGGCTAATCATGCGACTTGTGTGTACAATTGCAGGACACACTGCGGCAGTCACGTGCTTGTTGGTGGCGCCTCAGCAGTCACAGCTGCTGCTGACCGGCTCCGAGGATGCCAGCGTGCTCGTGTGGCACGTGTCACTGCGCGAGAGACGAGCGCACATTAGGTAAGTTGTCTCCTTGACTACCTTCTACTGTCCCCCAAAGTGAATCTCGGCTGGCACTAATAATGTGTAACTTTTGTTTGCTACTCTCAATACACCATCTAGCGCACATACGGGCCCCATTACGGGCGTGGCGGCTGGCGTCAACAACACCCTGATCATTAGCAGCAGTGAGGATGCAACAATTGCTTTAACGGACCTGGCCACCGGCAAATTGGTGAGCAACTATCTGGCAATTGAAATCAAATTAAAATGCTTTGCCCAGCAATTAAACCATTTGCAATTTTTCACATTTTTTCTTAATTTCAATTTTAGTTTTGGACATTATTTTTCATTTCACATACGCGATATGCAAAAGCGTAAAATGTGCAAAATATATATGTATAATAAAATGTAAAATGCATTTTGCTGTTGCCTAATTGCAATACCCTGCCACCAGCCACAACAAACAAACCGCATTAATTTGCATAATTCCTTCGCCAAAAGCTCTGCCGCTGCAAATACCAACGAGGTCATAATCTCTCTGCCCATGCTTACTTGTATATGTGTGTGGGTGTGTGTACTCGTGTGTGTGTTTGTACTATGTGGCTGGTGGGCATCCATTAAAAGTACCCTATATCATGGTTGCTAAAGGGTTAATGTTGTTTGCATAGTGTGTGGTGCAAGTTATGATTAGCTGGAAAAAGTTTATGAACATTGCTTTGCTCTCCATTACAAAAAGTATTTTTGTACTTGTAAGAGAGTAAGAGGCATTATTATTTTAAGCGTTATTAACATTTTCCTATTACGTTTTGGCCAAATTTCTTAAAGCTTATTTAGCAGCTGTTGCCTGTTAAGGTTCATTTAATAAAACCTAAAATTTTCCATTTTCTCTTTGGCAGCTGTGAGCACATTAGACTTTACTGTTCCAAAAGATTTTTTTTAATTTGTTGAATTTTCGCTGTGTTTTAACGCACTTGTGCTTCAAGCCCAACACGTTAGACAACACTTAAAAGCACTTAGTACAATGTTAACATGAACATCAAAGACACAAACCACAAAGATTTCTTAAGCATCTTTCTTTTAAACTGAGATTACTAAGTTAATGTCTAAATCTTATCTTTAAGCTACCTTGCTATTAATCAGCTACAGAGTAGCTGCTTGTTGAGCACTTTTTGGCTAATGCCTTTCTACTAGTTAAACATAAATTTGGGCCTGACAAATGAAGCGGTTGAAGGCGGCGCAGAAACAGAGGCACACACACACAAACACACACAGCAACCCCAAAAACATGTTGCCCATGTAGGCCATGTAGCCATAAATCATATTAAGTTGAAATTTCGCAGTCACACACACACATCCGGCCAAACACACACACACACCCCAACACAGGGGCACGCACATTAAACTGTGATTAACTACAATGCAATGTTTGCATATAAAGTGCGGCATAGAATGTCCTTGGGCGTCGTCATCGCTCTCCTCCTCGTCGGTCGGTTGGTTGGTTGGTTTGTAAGTCTAGAATGTTTTGTGTGTGTATGTGGTGGGTGTCAACGTCGCCTGTTGACACACATATAAATTAGATTTATTGCCACTTGCTGGGCGAAAAACGTTCCGCTAGCATATTTTAAAGCCAATTTCGCTGACAACGCAGATTTGTTCGCTTATGAAAATCGGGCTTCAAGTGCAGCTTTTTACATTTTTGGCTTTGGCGTGACTTGACAGACAGTCAACACACACACACATACACACAGAAATTACAGGCGCTTAATAAATTAATTACAATATTACGTATACGCCTTGTCAGAGTCGTGCTTGCTTTCATGTTCTCTTCGTCGTCGTCGTACGTCGTCTCTGCTGTTGGCATTTAAAAAGTTCTGGGATAATTTATCAAAGTTTTGGCATTTTTGTGCGACTTCCTTTAAATAAAAAAAGAGAATTCCTATTGTGAATGACCGGGCAGGGGGTTAGGGGGTGAGGAAGTTGCTGCTAGCGTACTGTCAACATCGCATGCTAAATGGTAATTAACTTAATGGATACAAAATGTGGCACACAGGTACAACAAACAGACCAAGTCACATGTGTCACGCAAGTCCTATTCCAACCATCTCACACTTACTCCCCTCCTTACAGCTGTCACCATTTGGTTAAATGTCGCTTTATCGAACCATAAAACCGTATTGCATTCAGTGAGCTCATCTCTTACTCGCTTTAATTGCAGATACATCGCATTAGCTTTCATCGTGGACCGGTGAGTGGCATTCTAGTTGCTGGCGCCTGTGATGTCCTCATCTCGGCCAGCCATGACAAGAACATATGCGTTTGGGATCTGGAAAACTATTCACTCTTGAATACCATGCAAATGACGAGTCCTGTGCTGCGCATTGATATATCATGGAATTCGGTAAGTACATACAAAAGAAATATAAGGGAAAAATTTCTGTTCAAGGAGTGGTTTCTTTTATGCACCCAAATACATATTTCTACTTTATGTGCTTGATAAATTACATTCACTTATGATGTCTGTAGCATGCAGTGAAGTCATTTATCTGGTCGCTATGAAGCAGCTGTAGGGAAAATACGCAGGTGTCCTTACTTTGAAAGTTAAAGCAGTATATACTTGTGAAACTAATTTTTTAGACATTGAATAGCAAAACTCGATGAATTTAATACAAATATGCTTTTATAGCATATTTCAGCTTTCGACACAGTACAAGTTGAATTTCATTCCATCAACAATACAAGAAGATTTAAAGTTAAAGGGGCAATCAAAAACAGAAAATTTTCCCTACATATTAAATAACTTGCTTTTCTGAGAATAGACCAATTATTTTTAGAATTTGAGTAAAAAACACACATACTTTGGGAGCTCTTTAAAAGGGGCAAACTACTTCAACTCACTTGACTTGTAAATTATATATATTAAATACAAGCACAAGCTTAAGACATATTGTAGGATATTATGTTTAGAGAAACTGTTTAAAAGAACAAACAAAACTCCTAACATACAACAGCGCCCTTGACCTAAGAACTCATTTCTTTACAGAGAATCGAACCTATTATTTGAATTTTATTGTTAAAAAATGCATATGAGATAAATCCTCAGCTTAAAGCTTCAACTCTTTAATACCTTCAAGGGTTTCTTGCCAAATTTTTAAATATACCAGCTGCTTGTGCACAAACTGAAATAACAAAATGGCAACAAATCTCTGTTGACGTGAATGTAAAACGGAAAATGGCAACTACAAAAAAAAAAGAAAACTCCCGCCTTGGTTAAGAATTTCATGACGGTGGCGTCTCAATTGTCTAACGCAGCTTTCTACGCTTCTCTTCTACATCTTCTATGCGCACAATTTAATACTGCAGTTTGATAGATACAACATAAACGAAAAAGAAAGGAAATACACAGATACAATATAAAATTTACAAATGTACTTAAAGCAACAGCAGATAAAGCTAAAACATGTGACAACGCCAACAGCTAACAGAAGGGTGGTAAGGGAGGTAAAGGGGTGCAGTAGGAAACTGTGGCTGGCTGGAGGGTTGATTCTAATAAGTGATTTTGGCTTAGAAGATCCGCATTACAAGGCAAATCCTTTGTTGTCAATCAGCTTGACAAAAAGCTCGAGCTTCCCAGCAGCGCTCCCTCCTTAAACACTATATACATATTTACTTATGTATATGTATGTATGTGTATGTCCTGTGTGTGTCCCTATCAATATGTATTGCATACTTAGCAGCAATTTGGCGTACAAAACAATATCAACGGCAGGAAGGCAGTCGCAGACGTTTTATCAATGGCAACTATGTTATTGGAGCTAGAAGCTTCCCTATATATATAAATAAATTGTGTAGCAGCCTGCCTCAGCTAGGAGCCGCGTGACAATTGATGCGTATGCCAAGTGCCTTGGCGAGTCTCTGCAATTTGCCTCCCTGCAACTTGCCGCCTGTTCCATTATATCTATTGCTATAAATCGAAAGTAGACAGTAGAGTGTCGTCTTTGCGTCGCTTTAATGTCGCCTGCAGAGGCACACACATACATAGATAGAGAGACAGAGCAATAAAGGTAGATAACGAACTATCTTTGACACAACGAAAGTTAAAATACCCTTCAAATTACGGCCTCAAACTGAAATAGGTCAGATAACATTGTAAACTTCCTCTTTTAATTAGCGAGCTAGTTTCTTCTTTTCTCTGCTGTGCTTAGTAAAATTAAACCAATTACTTAATTGCTTTGCGCTGTCTAATTAATAAGCATGCCTTTTAAAATGTGCTTACACTTCATTTTTTAAAGTCTACTAAAAATGTGTTGAATATGTGCGACAATAGCTTCGATATCTTTCCCCTTAAGTCACACATTATGGGCACAAGTTGCTATATCCTCTTCGATAGAGTATATTAACGACTAGTACAACTTGAAGGTATAGGGCGCACTTAGCCGCAGGGGACAATTCAAAGTTGCAAATACATTGATAATCTGCGACTGCCAGCGTCTGCTACTGCTACTTTCACTTCCATTTCCATTACTTCCTATTTCGGTGGTCCTTGTTTTGTCGCATCTGATTACAGGACACTGACACAAGAGACGAGCGCTCGCGAGAGTGTTGCAAAGCCGTTTCGTCCCGCCTATTAAATTACTAAAAAAAACAGAGGCACATACACACACACACTGAGAAGTTACTTTCTGCTCACTTTGCCGTTGGCTCTTCTTGCTCTGCAATTAGAAAACTCATTTCTCGCATTACGTCGCTGTCAGCCAAGCAATAAGTGGAAAGTATGTATAACCAAATTGAGGCTTATCGCATTAGGCTAAAAAGTGCTGAAAATTGAACAAATTGGCCTATGAGCATGTTGCCAAATTGCTGCCGATAACAAGCATGTAAGGACTTTTGAAACACATGATGTGATGGCCCTGAAGCCGCAATTTCGCGGGCTCTAACACAACACATTTTTTAAGGGCTCAAATTGAAATGTAATTTTCGTGGCACACACACACAGACACTCGAATATAATGCATAGATATTTTATATATGTATGTGTGTTTTTTGCCTAGCTCGCCACTTGAGAAGGACTCGTCTTCTCATCCTTGGCATCCATTTCTTTTGGCATTTCTTTGCCTTGTGGACAGCCGTACAGTAAATGGCAAGCGGAAATCAACTTTCTTACACTTTAGCTAACATCCTGATGGTTCTGTGGCACGCTAAATTCACACTACATCCCACACCCCGCATTCTGCCCGTGGCAACTTGTGCACATTCTTCCCTATCGTCTGGACAGGCATTTCCCCTGAAAATTGAAATGTTGCAATGAGCCAAATGGCCCACAACTCTGCACCATTCTTGCCAATTGGCACGACTTGTTCTTGTTGTTGTAGTTTTTGTTGTTGTTGGCATTTTTCAATTTGCCGGCTTGGTGGAAAGAAATGCAGCCTAGTCTTTTTTCTGTGTGCCACACGGCAAGAAATGTGTTCATATTTTATAGAATATTTATAAGGGCAGCTCAAATAGCTTTCATAATTTATTGATTTTGATTCCAAACTGGCACAAGGCAATAATAAAACTATTAAACAATACAACAAACTTAAACTCAATTCCTAATGGTCTTTAAAAATGTATTAGTATCTATGAACTGTAAACCCTGGGGTGAATATAATGCGTTTGTGTTGTGTCCGCTTGTGTCTATAACCACAATAGTCTTTTGACTGTAAATAATTTATCTAATCTACTTATTATTGCCTTTAAATAGTTAAAATATGTTAGTCGACTTAAAAGCTAGATTTACTATTAAATAAGATATTTATCACAAGGAGATTATACAAAATTTAATTGTGCTGTGGCAACTTTAGCAAGTCAACTAATTAATTAGTCTACTAAATATCTCTCTGAAAAAATGTCAGCTCCAAACAAGTCGCGTGTTTCACACAATTTAAAATCCAGTGTCACTTAATTTGATATATTTGCTTGCTAATTACCCAATTTACAGTTACAAATTGTATTTGCCACACCCGCTTTATTAAGCTAGTTAGTGTTTTTTACAGTTCAGAGTATCTGTTAATGCTTTTTGCTTGTTAAAAATTAATTTCGCTCAGTGTGTCAGGGCAAAAGTTTTCACTGTGGAATGCAATTTATTAATATTTGATTGGACAGACTGAAAGTGCGTGATGGCGGTGGATGGCAGGGAAAAAGAGAAGTTGGCCTTTTGTCGACGTCAAATGGCAGGGAATGCATTAAAATGGCGTTGAAAATGTCAATTAATTGCATTTCATGTACATTGTGTGTGTATGTCCTTAAACATTCTGTGCATTCTTGCAGGTATTCCTGCTGGCGCTCTGCGAGGATAATGCTCTTTACGTGCGAACACTGGCCACAGGCAAGGAACTGCACACGCTCAAGGGACACAAGTCAAAGGTAAGTAATGAAAAGGCCAAGATCGCAGAAAGGTAGTGTATTGTCATTCCTTCAACTATTTATACTTTCAGATACGCACAATATGCATTGCAAAAGGATAGTCAGCGTTGTGTGGTTGGCTGCGAGGATACACGTGCTCTGATCTATGATATGCACTCGGGTAAACTGGTGCGTTCGATGCCACCGAATCCGGGACCCGTTACGGCTGTCTACGCCATGGAGAACGATGATTTTCTCGTCACGGTGGGCGGCAATAAGATCACCTTCTATTCGTTTCGCAATGAGGAGCTGTATGTCAATCCCTATTCGAGGCATCCGCGCAGGAAGAGGAGTCTCAAGCGGCACACTCAGGCCCAACGATCCCCCTCCACAACGTTGCCACCAATCACGTGCTTTGATCTCTCCCGTGACTCACAACAGCTGGCCATTGCCTCGGGTCGGAATGTGCACATGATGCGCATCAATACGCCGGAGTATCAGAGCACACTGGAGGGTCACAGTTGTGTGGTGAATTGTCTGAAGTTTGCGCCCAATGGTGAGTTTCTGGTCACCGGTGGCGATGATCGTCTGGTGCAGGTGTGGACCCTGGCGCTGGGCGAGATCAATCATACGTTCAAGGGACATGCGGCGCCGGTGATGCAGTTGGTGGTGTTGATGGATTCGCTGCGTGTTATATCCACGGATCGGGAGTCGGTGTTGCTGGTGTGGATGCCTAGCACTGGCAATGTGCTCCAGACCATTCAGGGTCCATACAGGAGTCTAGCGGTCACAAACAATATGCGCTTTGCCGTCTCCACAAATGGCGATAATACTCTCAAGATTTGGTCCCTCACCCAAGAGGACGAAAAGTACTCTGTCTCACATTCGGATGAGATCACTTGCTTTGAGATCAGTGCAGATAGTATACACATTATAACGGGCTCCAGGGATATGTCCCTGAAGGTCTGGCAATCAATGGGCGGCAAACTGAGCCAGGTCCTCGTCGGTCATAGCGATGCTGTCACCTGTGTTGCTGTTTCTGTTACAAATAAAACTCAAGTCATTTCCGGCTCCAAGGATACGAATTTGCTTATCTGGGATCTGCTCACCGGCGAGGAGGTGCACACACTGGCAGGACATTTGGGTGCTGTTATCGGCGTTAAAGTCTCTGCAGACGGTGAGTAACTAACATATAACGGTTCCTCTGTTAAAACTTAACATTTATAGTACAGCTTAACAGTAGTTATCAAAGACTGGAACCATTTAGATACAAATGCAATCTGCAATCCATAATTTAATAAAAATCAAATTTAAATAGATTAAATTACATAAAGCTATAAATTCAGGGAACTTTGCTAGTGTAAAGAAAAGAAATCATCCAATTCACTTACTATTAAGAAAATGTTTCACATAATAAGCAAATTAAGCCCGTGTTATAACTTTTCTTACAGTCTTAAAGAGTTTTCCGTCTTGTTGAATTATCAAATAAAAAACCCTTTTCTTTATTAATTGCTGCCTTGCAGGCTCGACGGCTGTTTCTGGCAGCGATGACAAGACGTTGATTGTTTGGGAAACGAAGCGTGGATTGGCGCTGACCTCGCTGCAGATGCATGTGCCCTTCACGCACTTTGACATTAGCCTGGAGGTCTCTCGCGTGCTCGTCCAGCTGGTGGATAGTTACAATTTGCCTGTCATCTGTTTGCACAATACCCCAGCGCAGTATGTCAAGCTGCCTACATATTCGGGCCCCAGCAAGGATGTGGAAGGTACTAAAGAAGCACTAAACTTGACCTTTAACACTCTATAATGTTATCCGTTTCGCAACCGATAGATTTGCGTCCACAGGGACCCAAGCGACAGATGAAGCGTCTGCTCAAGAAGGAAGTCTCCTTGGACACTTACACCTGGCAGAAGAAATATGGTCATTTGACATCATCGGTGATGATGGCCCAGGTGGATGAGCGGTTGAAGCGGCGTTTTAGCGTCTCGGCCAGCATGGAGGAAATCTCAAAGATAGCGGAGAACAAAACGGGCGCATCCCAGGCCAATCTGGGACCGGAGCAGGCGGCTCTGGCACAATCCCAGCATTTTGATCAACTGGAGGCGTTGTGGAACAAACGTTCGCCGCCAAGGCGACGACACAATGCGGTAAGTTGGCTGTCACGATCCCTTGTACTTAGTCCACAAGCTGCAGCAGCAGCAGCAGAAGAAAAAGAAGACACAGTATTGCTTTTTAGTAGATGCCTTACTCATCATTTTTGTATACATTGTATTTTTTCTATTCTTTTCTATATATATTCTGTTGATTATGGTTTTATGTTTCACAACAACTTTGGCTTCGTCTCTGTTTTTGCTTACTTGCAACATGCAACATGCAACATGCAACATGCAACTTGCAACATGTGTAAACTTGATAACAGGGTCTGTCGCGGCAGACGTCGCTGGTGGAGGACCGCTTGGAGTCCTCCGATGACGATGAGTATCAGGATGAGCGTGCAGGTATGTTGTCAGCATCCTACGATCACATCCATATGCTCGCCCGCTTGCCCGGCATCCGTAGCCTGCACGATGCATGGAAGACGAGTAGCTTGCGTGTCTCCCGCACCAGAACCACCAAATTTTATGTCAGCACGCCCCCGCACAACAACCAACACCACAACCACCACCACCACCAACACAACCCTGACAAACTTAACAATACCAAAAACCTCAGCCACAGTAGTTCCAACTGCCAACTGGGTCAGGAGGCGCCAGATCTGGTACGTGATCTGCTCCACGCGGAACGTCCGGTCACATTGCGTCAGCTGTTTCACTGGCCCGGCTTCAAGCCCCATCTGTGGCGCCAACGACGCCAGCGCAACTGTCAATCTCTACTGCCGCATTTCCGTGTCAATGTGCCCGATAGAGTGCGTGCCACGCCCATTATTGTGGTGGAGAACTATGATAGTCGTCAGGTGCAGCGTGTGCGCACCGATCTCGTGCTGCATCCACAAAGCACACAGGCCACACTGGGCACCATGATGGAAGAGACACCCAGTTCCAGTCTCATGGTCAAGAGCCAACGTTCCTTTTGGCCACTGTTTCGTGGCAAGTCTAAGAAAAAAGTGCGTGCCACGCCCACCGAAACGCCCAGCATCAATTGTAATGACTGTGTAATGCAATGACAAATCTTCAGGCACTACCTTCCAAGCCACTATTTAAACCCTACGTACCGCTACACAACACTTTTTTCTTGGCAAACTTTTTTACTCTGCACTACCAAACTTTTATTTCTCATAGCACATTTATTTTTATGTATACAATTCCTTTTGTGCAATGCGTAGTTATTAGTTATAATTTTCGAATAAAGTAAAGTAGTATGCGAATTGTAGTAGCTGTGTAGTTTTTATATAATTGAAAAAGGTGAGTAAAATGTAATACTTCATAAACGGAACTTTAAATTGTGTTAAATGCGCTGATGTCAAATCAGCTTTTTTCCCGTCAAATCTGGCTTTTTTGCAAATCGAATTGCTTAAAAATATTAGTAAATTGCGGGAGAGATCAGGTTTTTATGATTTTTTTGTACCAAATTCATACGCATCTTGTCCACTGCGTCGTTATTTAAAGAAATCATATATCAAAACAAACGGGTGGGTGGCAGTTTTGTTTATTATTTATCATATCGAACCCGTAAATTTTTGTTGCTATCTTTTATTCGTTTGAAAGTGCCAACTTTCAAACGCCAAAAAAGCTCAATACAAAATTGACACAATGGGTTCTTACAACCCAATAAATGAAGAATCCGTTGAACTCAATAAAATTACTGATATATTTAAAGAAAATAATGAATAAATTATAAAAAAACCATCAGCTTTTTTTACGCTTTTTTCCAAATATTTGCGATTTTTTTTTTGTCTCATTTAAAGCCAAAAACAGCTTTTCATCGTCATCAAAAGTTGACATCACTGGTTAAATGGCGCAACAAAGAAAAAGGCTCGCTCAAAAGTATGCAATAATTTATTTCACATGAGCGCCATAAATTGCCATCAATAAAATTTCAGCACGATTAACTCGATAAAATGTAACAAAAACCAAAAGAAAAGGAGCAAAAACGAATATGGTTTTGGCAGCTTCTGCCATGCGTCACAACGGTTTAATCAATTTAATCGCGTCACTCAAATGAATTAAGTGCATTCAATAAATTCCGTTGCAATTGCAATTCATGTGCGTTTTTGTGTGTGTGTGTGTGTGAGTGTTTGAGTGTGTGAATCAATATATCAATGAATCAATCTGATAGCTGTGTCGAGGTAAGCGTTGCGTTACAGTTCTCCAGTTATGTTTTCAACTCTTTAGGCATGTTTTGCTCTCCACAACCCCTCCACTCACCTTTTACACACCAGCCATGGCAAAGCAATCAAAACAAGAATAAATATCACAAAGCAATTGGAAATTGGAAACTTTTTTGTATCATATGTAAATGTTACTATGCTATGCTATGATTACTTATAACGACCTACTTAAGTGAAACAAAAATATTCTTCATTAATTCGAAATCAAAAGTTTTATTTGAATATTCTCGTCTTGCTCTTGCTCTGTATCTTTTACACTCATTCACTCTCTTTCTCTTGCTCTTGATGTGTATAATATACTCTACTGTATATATATATATATATATAAATTTGAAAATTTGTTCAAGTTTTGTTCAATTTTGTTGCTCTTGCAACGCAAAATGTTGGTTATTTTCTCACTATCTTTGTGTGTGTGTGCCTTGGCAATAGCAACAATTGCCAAAATGTGAAATGAAATTCAATTTTTTCGTTTCCAACCAACGTCAACTGCCAAACTGCCAACCAACCAACCAACCATCAACTTACCAACAACCAACTACCAGCAACTACCACCAGTTTGAAAACCAGTTCCCGCAGCTCTCTGCAGCATGCCCCACAACAGTAACAACAATAAAAACAACAATAACAACAACAACAACAGCAATAAGAACAACAAGAACACAGCATCGCCAGCAATGATAAATAATCAAATCAACAAATTTTATCAACTACAATTTAGCACTTGGCCAAAACTCCGATTATATACAAAAGTTTTGCATTTGCCATTTTCAGCATTAAAACCTCAAAAGTAACTTTGAAAATAACTACGAAATGACAAGAAATTTTTGTAGTTGTTTTTTATTTTTGATTTTTAGTTTTTGGCATGCAAGTTTCTCTCTGCATTTTCCCAGCACATGCAACAACTTAATCTAATTGTGAAGAAGAAACTAACTACCCGACTTGCCCAAAATTTGCAATGACGTACCTAATTGAGAACTTTGTTATTTCTAGACGACTTCGACGATTTCTTCTAAGCTCACACAAAACAATATTAATCTAAACGGGGTTTTTAGTTATTCTATTAGTACAATTATAGTCCGCATTACCTTTCAAATATACTACAAGCATACCTCACTGCAAGTGCTGAAATATTTTTGAAAGCTCTACATATAACAAATAATCATATACAATTTAAACAATATACATACATATAGCATATAATAAGGCTGCATAAAGCAGATAAATAATTAACAACACAAATTATAAGCAACAAGAAACCACAAACAAAAGAAATTATATCTTAGATTGTACTTAGTTGTTGGCCACGTTCTCCCCTGCAAAACGGAATCGATTGCCAGCTTTGGATAAGCTCAAGTAAGTAGCAATTAGCTACGTATATAAAGTACATGTCTATACATACATACATATCTATCTATAGATCTTTAGAGATACTTAGCTTAGCTTTAACACAATGCTTCTGCAAACTGATTTGCCTGGAAATGGAACGCAATTCCGTACACGAATTTTCTCACCTGCAACTAATTATTTACTTATACTAACAATCAAACAGTTTTCTATTATTTAGTTGTAGCGATAAGAAAAAAAAACCAAATTAAAAAATCTTTTATAACACAATAAGCATTGGTTAATAAATATTTCTATATACTTTGCACGCCTGCCAGATCATTTCGCTTCAGGAGGAGGAGGATACCACAAAGGATAATCTGTAACTTGCACTATGACAAACATAATGGTTAATTACACTAGTTAATAAGTTAATGTTTTAAATCGTAAGCAATAATTAAGCAACTGACATCAATTTTCACTCCCCCAATGCCCCTCACTACTAAATAAATATTTCACAAATTTATTAATTTCGGAATGTGGAGTGAAAGTAAAATGAGCTTAGGTTTGGTTTAGAATTGCGCACTTATGGCTTAGACTCGAGTTAAACTCAAACTCTCGTTTTGAAGTAGGTCTTAAAATTGTTCATTTCCACACTTCTACACCCCTCCTGCTCCCCTGTCCCACATAAAGTGTAGCCTGTAGTCTCCATAAGCAAAAAACCACCGTCTCAGACTTTATATAGATCCTAGTGTATTAAGTGAGCCATTTTGACATTTTAATGTTGTAGAGTGTTTTATGTACTTACGTATAAAAAAAAACAAAAAACATTGAGCTATATGTTGTTATTTATATTTATGTATAGAAAGTAGTAATTTTCGATGAAAACCAAATGCAACCACGAAAAAAAACTTTAAGGGGTTAAAAGCGTAACTATGCTTAACAAACAAACAAACAAAATGAATGACACAAAACAAAAACTTGTACTTGTCTCACAAAAGAAATGCCACAAAATGCTGAATAGAATGCAAAAACAAAAAATTATAATCTAACTTTATAAACATTTTACTCAAACTTAAACACTTTATGCACATTTCATTTTCGATTTCAGCATTGTAAATATTAAGTGACAAGAAAAACAAAAAAAAAACTTCATGTTTATTAACACATATCCATTGCAAAAACGTTAACAATTGTATAACTGTGTACTACCTAAGTTTAAGCGTTAAAAAAAAAACTCTGTTTTAAGTGCACGAATATGTTTCAGTTTATGACGCACCTTAGATAATTTCAATAACTATCTGACAATCAGAAGTTCTTGCCTAGAACAAAAAACCAAAAAAAAAAAAACAAAAAAGAAAACTTACACTAAAAGCGATATTTCTACACATATTTCTATGCATGCGACATGTGAAACTTGTTTAAACCTTTAACCTACGGCCCCATATACGATAAAAGTACGTTAAACAAACATAGTATGTAGTGTTAGTAGAACATCAATTGACTTATTGTAAGCCCAAAGCAACAGAACAATTTGTAGTGGTAACAAAACTAAAATCATAAATGGCGGCAAACTAATTTCGGGCTTATAGCAATCTGGCAATTTAGTCCTTTCGAGAACCCAGTGCTAAATAGAACAACACACTGTCTATGTCTATTACAAAATTAAACTCAACTTTACTGCAAAAACAACAGTCTTTCATTTGTGCCACAATGCAATAAAATTAATGATGGCGCTGTCAGCAGGAAGCGAAACAAAAATGTTTAATGGACAAAAGGTAATTGCTTAATGGTTAATTTATGCATGCAATAATGACAAATATACGTGCACACTTAATACATAGGATGTGACAATTCCAATGAAACGAACAATTTGAAGCACTTTGAGCGAAAGCATTTAATTATGTATTTTTTTTTTTGTAGTTGTAGTTGCGGCGGCTGCTGATGCTGCTGCTTTGGCATCAGCAGTTTATTGGCCATTATGACACCCATTTTCGGCCCACTAAATATGTCAGACAAGCTAACAAAGTCGGCCAACACAGCCGCAGACTCAGCCATTTTGTTTGCACTGTCTGATGAGAAAAGTTTGCTCAGAAACATTGTCAATGAATGCTGCTGATAACACTAAACGAGCCAGTCAGTCAGAAGGATAGGAAGAGAGCGAGAGGAGGCATCAAATAACACCCAACCAGAAGCTGCCAACCTGAGCCACAAATGTGGGTTACACTTCCCTTTTTTGGTGGCGGCTGCAAACACACACACACGGGCACACTATGACAAGATGAGAAGCAAAAAATCATTACGCTTCTAACACCCACAGAGATGAACATGCTCGTCATATCGATTGTTATTCAAACTTTTGTTTGGCCAAAACAAAGTCGCATGTGGCGCATACAGTTTTGATTGTTCTGATGACTCTTTGTTGTGAGCCAACATACACATATAATAATGTTTGAATGCGACGATAGAAATATTCTGCCTAAAAGCTTTAATTCTAAAGCAGAATCGATTTTCGGTATCTTTTTAGGATAAAATTCTTTATGGAATTATTAAAATATTAATTAAAGTATTTTCAGACTATCCCTAGAACAGTTTGCCCTCATTTGTGTTGAATTAATTCAAAAGTATAATTAAAAACTTGCATTGTTTAAGCCCTAGTGCACCGTTTAAACAATTTCGGTTTGCCCCTGCATTTATGTATAAATCGTGGTAACCGCAAAGCTTTACTAACCCTTTTTTTCTGTACGGCTATTGTCTGGCATTCTTTTAGCCATTTCGCTGGTGCCGCAGGCCTCTCTAATTACTTTTGTTTTAGCCAGCAACCGCATGCAACTGACGAAGGAGGACTTGTGGGTTAAAAGAATGCTACAGGGATTACAGTGAGCATGGCAAGGGAAAAACTCATTGAAAACTGATGCCATGATGAATTGCGTGCCGCTTGAATGGCATTCAGTTTGCTTTGTGCTCGTATTTATTGAACCGCAGTCAAATGAAGTGAATGTCTCTGTCTCTCTGTGTCTCTCTCTGTCTTTGTCGTTGTGAGCCAGCAGCTGCCTTCATACACTGACTAATTGAGCAATCGACAACAGCAACCACAACAACAACAAGAACAACAAAGACAAAAGAAGCTAGCAATCTGTGCAACAACTACAGTTTTTGGAAAATTTCCCTGCATCAGCATTTGGCTGAGATATGTGTGCTTAGATTTGGCATTAGTCGCCTAAGCAGCATTCAAACAGCAAACAGTTGAAAGCGTAATTGCAGCTGCAATCTCCTCACATCACGCATACGCAGCATGTAACAAGGCAATAGCAATTCAAGGCATGGGACACACACACACACGCAATTAAGGCGACCTGCTGCCAAAAGTTTGCAGTTTTGTGCGCTTTTGTAGAGACTTTTGGGGACCAACAATAAGTATGTATTAAGAAGTTTCAGGGGCTTTTGTCAAAGCGCAAAGTTGGCCAAAAAAAAAAAAGAGCAAGAAGAAAAATAAGAAACTACACGGATTACAGCAAGTCAACTGCGAATGAAGATTAAGTAAGCCACTTGGGCGACGACCAAAGCTGCCACAGCTTCAGTAAATGCTTTTTATCGCACTTGTCTTCCCCACTCCATCCCTTGCCAGCCCTTAATCAGCATGCATAATTCTGCTGCTTTTTTCCTTGCTGCCAAAAAGTAGACAACGAACATTTTGCGGAAAATGCATTAAAAGCTCTTGAGTTGAACAGGCAAGAGACTTGCCCAAGACAGCTGACAGCCGTCTTATGGCCAAGTCAACTTGGTGCTGTTTATTTTGTATGGTAATCGGTTTAATATTGTTTATCATTTTAATAGTGAGTAGTTAAGCTCGCGCATATTTTTGAGCAATGCATTTTATATATAAGCTCGCCTGGAACTCGCTACTGCTTGTTGGCGTTTGGCAATCAGCTAAAAGCAGTCAAAACGAGCGCTGAATAATGCAGTACGATTATGCCAGTCAAGCTGAATCCTACGAGGTCGTCTTGGTCTTCGCTATTGGTCTTGGCACTGAGCTGCTAGCTGCCTGATATCAAAAACCAATTTCCGCTCTCTAATCCACACAACGCAAATGCAATGCAAACAAATAAAAGACTCAGCATGTAGTATGCAAAAAGGAGACAGGCAACAGGAGACAGGAAAAGGCAACAGAAGACAGCACAAGACTCGTTGCCAGGCAAACAAGCAGCTCAATATCGTACATGCAGCCAATTCAACTAGTCGTCCAGGCAACTGACGTCAATCAAATAAATAGCAATACCAAATCAAGCAACAAAATCAGTCAGCAAACTAGCAATCAAAGTTTATACATTTTTTTTTTTTGTGCACAACGTTTTTTAAAAGTGAGCCAAAAAAATGTTTTGGGGTCTTAGTTCGGCGCTGGACTTATGCCAGGAATATCGAAAAGCCTTTAAGCTGCCGGACGAACCAAGCGCTGAGGAATTGAAATCGCAGCCAGCAGAACTTAATATACTCATTTGTGGCGGCGCTGATTCCAGGCATGTTATCAAGACGCTGGCCAAGCGTTATACCCACAGCTATAAGCCAAAGTTGAATATTTATGTGCTGGAAGGCTGCGCAGAGATTATAGCCAGGAATATGCTGCTTCTGGGCTTGGCACTGGAGCCACCGGAATCCTTTAGTTTGGTGTGCAAGGCTCACTTGTTTATGGACATCTATGGGAATACACTGATGCGTCCCAGCTCGCATCATTATGTGGCTGCCAAGGCACGCACTCTTCTCAATATGATTTGCGATGAGGAGCAGCTAAAGCACCTGGCACCCATGCTCCACATTGATGGGCTCAAGTACAAGGAACGCGATGGTTTGGAAATGGCCTTTAGCTACTGGCAGCCACAGCAGCAGGTGTTTGAGATTCAACGCTTCTGGGAGCATCGTGTGCGTCATCTCCTAGGCACACGCTATGATCATCGAGAGGGCGCCTTCGACTGGGATCTGAGCATGACCCTGAAAGATCGCGAGGCACAACAGATTTGCTCGCAGGAGTATCGCTATTGGCGTGAAACAGGCGTTGCCTTTGTCTTTCCCGAGTACGAGCACTGCAAGCCGAATAAAACTCTAGCCGCTGGACTGCAGCGTAATGGACGCACCTATATCAATCGTGGTTATGTGGGTGATATCCAAACGGGTCCCTTCTGCGGCTTTGGACTACGCACCACGGAGGAGCGCATGCATAATTCTGTGCACGGAGACAACGACTATCGTGCCACTGACATAACCGAGCGTAATCTGTTGGAGCTGTTCCACGAGCTGCTCACCCAGACTGTCTACGAGCACGACAAGTCCATCTCCCGACGCTATGGCTCCACCAAGCTGCTGATGACACCGCTACTTACCTACAACGAGCAGGATGGAAACGATGCTCAGAGGTGCTATGATAAGCCCTGGATTCAAGTTCCGGACGTCCAGCTACACTTCGTCTCGCCCATGGAAATGATTGAGCTGCAAAAGGGCGCTCCACGCTGGCAAAACTTTTTTGACATTGCTTTTGTGGCCTACAACTATTATACATTCTTGAGCAAAGAGTTCTTTGGTGCCATGCGATCGCCGTCGCTGTTTCTGCTGGAGACGAAGCTGCTGACCGTGGAGCGCAGGGAACACATTCAAAAGTTTGAGGCGACTGCCAAGGATTTGATGAAGCAAGCTGGTTTGCGTCCCTGCCTCAACTATCAGGCCATCAATTCCAAAAACATGCAGCTCAAGTATAAAAAGTTGCCAGATGGAGCTGGTGATGGGGAGGAAGAGTTTCCAGATGAACCAATTGAAGTGAAGGAGGAGGATTTAGATGAGAAGATTCAAGATATAGAAAAATCCAATGAAGATTCAAAGCTGGCAGATCTTGAGACTGAGACACAAGCCTTGCAAATAACTGAGATTGATGAACAACAAGAAGAACTGGAAGCTAAAGGCATGGAGTCCCGGGATTCACAAGTGCATAACCAAGACAAACAGGAGCTGGATAATAATGAGACTGAAGGACAGGAAGCAACCGAATGTTAATAAAGAAAATTAAAAACAAAAATTAAATGGAATGTATAAACAGGATCCAAGAGTTCAGTATACAAGGCAAGCAATCACAAAAATTCACCTAATGCCAACTAGAAAATCTGCCCTTTTCTTAATTATTACAAGTCAATTGAAACAATAGCTTAACTTTATTAAATGTAACTTAAAATAATCAACTATTTTGACTCGTTTTCTTTTTGCCCGTTGCCCAGCTGTTCAAATTGAAATCCTGTCCCTCTTTTCGTTCTCGCAGCTTTTGAGGAGTGCCAAATGCCGTTGCCTCCCTTCGATTGTCTTCGGACTTGAGCAGATGATCGATCCTTACATTGAGTTTGCTGGCGCGTTTGTTAAATGCCTGGCGATTGTTCGCCTGTTGCAAGGACATATCGATGACCTTGCGTCGGGGCACATGCTGCAGTGCCGTATTCCAATCACCAGTTTTCCTCAGGTCCAGCATAATGTTGATCATTTGATTAAGTGTTAGAGACTTCCCAGAGCCCGCGCCCCACTGCAGGTAACGATCGAGGGGTAAGCGCGCCATTCGCAAACCCATGCGCTTCGCCTTGGCCAGCGACAGTGGCTCATTGTTTATGGTGTCCACCATTGCGCCCACAATGTAGATATCGTCCGGGTTGTATGTTTTTAGATCCTCACGACAGTGCGGCGTCAAATACACTAGTTGCTCCTTGGGAAACAGCTCCGTAAAGCACTGACTATGAACATTCATAGGGAACTCGGGATTTAACATTGTGGGTATAAAACGCTGAAGGTGTTGCATGCAGCGACCATCGAAATTGGTATTGCAATAGTGCAAATCGAAGGGCTCATCATGGGCGCGATTCTCGGCGAAGCACAGCATCAGCTGCTTGGCGGCATTTGAGGATTCTCGATTGTTCATGTGCGCATCATAGGAGCAATCCAGGACCATTTTTGGTGCGAATTGCATGGCACGCGTTAGGCGATTGTTTTGCCAATGATTGATGGTTGTGTCGTAGATGCGAAGAAACATTGTTGTGTGCGCCAGTCCATAGATAATGTGTGTGTTTTCCTCTCGCTCCTTGCGAAGATCAACAATGCGTTGTTCAGTTGCCTCAGCGCGCAGTAGCTTCTTTTCCTTTTCGGAAATTTTTTTCATTTGAATTTGCCAAAGGTATGCGTAGTATTTGATGCGTGCTGACTTCGTTGGCAGTGTCAGCACGTGCGCCCAGTGGTGCTCTTGGAAGAAGTCCAAGACAGGCACTCGGCGTCCTTCCTGATGAGCTATGTCCGCTTCCAGCTGTAATACCTTAAGCCTTTTGTCGCGTTCTGCTTGTGTTTCAACAATTGTATTGTCTGGCAGTGGTGTTTGGGTGGCTTGGGTAAAGGGGTTCCCAGGCTTCCTGTTTGCCGGCTCCAAATCCGGCTCTGCCTCTTTGACGACGACATTTGTGTTCGATTTGAATGGATTGGACAAGCTGCGTACTGCGCTAACTTGCGAGGCAGCAGGACCATTAAATAGCAATTTGCCTGTACGCCAGGTCAATAAGTTTTTCAACATATTTAATTTAATAACTACAAAATATATTTCAGTCCAATCAGCACGCGTAAATTAAATAACTGGAACAGCTGTTCTTCGAAAGTGCTGCCAGTCAACGCGTATAAATATCGATATGCTATCGGTATGTGTAAACGTTTGCGCTTCGCGGCGAACGCCACTTTTAGTAGAAGCTGCATTTGCCGACAATTTTTGCGCTTGTTTCTCTGGGAAAACGTGTGTAAAAGTTGTAAAACTAATTTAATTCGCCCGGAAACGTTATAATATTTGTCGCCATGGCTTTAGTTTGTGCACGTAAGCTTAAATTGGTAAACAGGAGTCGAATTTGTACTAATTTTATGTTTTCTCAGTTACAAACGAGGTACCGGAGTCGCCTGTCGTCTCTCCGTGCTCGGGCGCCGTTTTCGAAAGACGCGTCATTGAAAAGTATATCATGGAGAACGGCTGTGATCCGATCAGTGGCAAGGAGCTAAAGCCAGAGGATCTCATCGAAGTTAAGACGCCTGCCGTTGTCAAGCCAAAGCCGCCAAGCGCCACCAGCATACCGGCGACACTTAAGACCATGCAGGATGAATGGGATGCACTGATGATACACTCGTTTACACAGCGCCAACAGCTGCAGACCACACGTCAGGAGTTGTCAAATGCGCTGTATCAACACGATGCCGCATGTCGTGTAATTGCTCGCCTAAAGAAGGAATTAACGGCTGCTCGCGAAGCTCTGGCCACATTGAAGCCTCAGTCGGGCAATATAAATGTGCCATCGATGATTTCAGAGCCAGCGCTAGCTTCCGAGGCTGGCGCTGGTGGTGCTCACCAAATGGAGCAGGCTGGCATGAGTGCTGAGGTCATACAGAAGTTGCAAGACAAGGCCACAGTGCTGACGCAGGAACGCAAGAAGCGTGGACGCACTGTGCCCGATGAACTGGTCACACCTGAGCAAATGAAGAGCTTCGTAACTGTCGCATCGCGTCCCGGCCTGCACTCGGCTTCGGTACCTGGTATTCTTGCCCTGGACATCAACAGTGCCGATCACAGCAAGATTTTGACGGGTGGCAATGATAAAAATGCAACTGTATTCAACAAGGATACTGAACAAGTGGTGGCTATACTAAAGGGACACACCAAAAAGATCACCAAGGTCATTTATCATCCCAACGAGGATACGGTTATCACCGGCTCACCAGACATGAACATACGCATCTGGCATGTGCCCACTTCCCAAACACAGTTGTTGTTGCGCTGCCATGAGGGACCTGTCACTGGCCTATCACTGCATCCCACTGGCGATTACCTGCTGTCCACGTCATCGGACAAGCACTGGGCCTTCTCGGACATACGCACCGGGCGTCTGTTGACCAAGGTCATTGACACGGCCGAGGTTGGCCTGACTACGGCTCAGTTCCATCCAGACGGTCTGATTTTTGGCACTGGCACCGTTGACTCACAAGTCAAGATTTGGGATCTCAAGGAGCAGAGCAATGTGGCTAACTTCCCGGGTCATACCGGTCCCATTTCGGCCATATCGTTCTCGGAGAACGGTTACTATTTGGCCACCGCAGCGGACGACGCTTGTGTCAAATTGTGGGATTTGCGCAAGCTGAAGAACTTCAAGACCATACAACTAGACGATGGCTACGAGGTCAAGGATCTGTGCTTCGATCAAAGCGGCACCTATCTGGCCATTGCCGGCACGGATGTCAGGTGAGTTAAGCGATCTTTATTTATGATCTCATTTTGCCATGTTAAAAATATTCGACTTATTAATCACTTAAACTTTTTGCTTGCTGCGCTGCGCCTGCTGCAATCGATGATGCTTCTTGAAATGCTCCATCCAGTTGTGCAAGCGATTCTGCTTGACCAGCGCACGGCGCGACATTTCCTTTTGCTTTGCCATGCGTCGACGCACATTCTTTTCTAGTCGACGCAGATCAGCTGGCGGTATGGCATCCAGCTTGCCGAGCAGCTCCTGTAAATAGAATCATTTGTGATTTGGCCTTGTTCAAATTTTGTTATGCTTACCAATGCAATTGTCTGAATTTTCTCAACTTTGGCCAGCGTAGTGTCCTGTTCGTCCTTGTAGCTAGATTTCTTTGTGCTGGCCACAGGCGCACGCATATCCTCCAGTGTACGCCACTGCTTGGATGACTTTTGTGGTGGCGTCTTGGGTGGCTCCTTCTTCTGCTGTTGCGGCTGCTGCTCTGGATGCACCTTGTTCTGTAGCTGTTTTAGGATCACGGGCACAATGCTGTTCAGCTTGATGCTCAGCTTGCTGGAAAAAAAAATGTACATACGTCATTAATAGCTTAAACGTTTTGTTTCTCAGAACATACTCCTTGCAGTAGGACTGTTCGTAGTCATCGAACAGTTCGTGGGCACGTTGCTGCAGTGCAGCCACACGACGTTGCAGAAACTCTGGATCCTTGAGAAACACAACAGCGCTTGCATTGCGCTTCTGTGTCTTTTCCTGCCAATCAATAGAGATTATGTGCGCCTTGAAGTCAATACATTTCAATACTCACTGCCTTGTCATGGAGTATGCCCACAATGTGGTTGAGCAGCGCCAGCTGTGTGAAGCGTTTGTTGTAGTTGGACACCTTCAGCCGATTCCGTTCGTAGCCCTTGATCCATATCTCTGCATTTAAATGATTGCGCTTATCTAGATACGGCCTGACCACTTGCTCCATGTACTCCTTAACTTGCTTCACCTGCTCCAGACCAGCTGGATGACGCTCACTGATCTCCATGCTGACAATGTGCTCGGGCATGGTCAACTTGCTGTCCAGCTGCTCGGTCTGCTGCTCCACCGTGTCGTCAAAGTAACTAATAAGCTTGAGCAGGTATTGAAAACGGCCGTAGATTTCCTGCACCTCCATTAGAACACGCTGATGCTGCAGCTTTACCTGGTTGAGCTCCTCAGCCACTTTGTTCTCTTTGAGCTTCTTAAGGTTTTCTTGAGCCTCGAGCATTTTCTTGAACTCATTGGCCTTCATTTTCTTTAGGGATTCATCGGCAAACTTGTGAAACTCTTGCGCTTCTTGGTAAAGCTTGTTTTGGTAATCCACCTCTCGTTTCCTATCCAAAAACATTTCCTGAGTGGAGTAGCACATGAATTTATTTCGTGTAATATCGCGCAGCAATAAAATATCACTGCAATTGGGGAGCATTTGATTAGTTCAACAGTAATTAATACACCCGGCGTACTACACACGTTTTCATGCGAAATTTTTTAGCCAAACGCTGCAGACCGGCATCTTTAATGTAGTCCGGATCTATGGTGGTTACCACACATGGCGCACGTGGATTGGCGACTTCGCCACGCTATAGAAAATATAATAAATCTTTTACTAAACGCAAGTCGAAACGAAAATTTTGTTTACCGCATTAAAGTCATCAATGCAAAGATTAATGGGCTTGGGAGCGTCTGGTTCCAAATAATCCTGCGGTCGTATGTAATCTGATTGAAAGATTAGAATTGTAATTTAACGAACTCATACTTAAGTGCAAATGCATCCTTATTTCACCTTCATATTTGCGAAAAATTTTTCTTTTAGTTTTCTTCATTATTAAAGCTACAAAGCACTGTTCCTTAAAAGTGTTTGTTACTTGTTTACTGTGTTGCTAGGCTTAAATAACTATCTTTAAGCAGTTACCAAGCACAACGAGACCTTATTAATAACATTATTTATTTCTTCATTACAGGGTTTACTTGTGCAAACAGTGGCAGGACCTGAAGATATTCAACGACCACACGGCACTTGCCACAGGTGTGCGTTTTGGAAAGCATGCACAGTATATTGCCTCCACCAGCATGGATCGCACATTGAAGCTGTACGCTGTCGAATAAGAGCTGCATGTTCTAATTTAAGCCAACGAAGATCCATAGTTAGCAATAAGTTCCAACATTTTATATAAATATACAACAAACATAAATAAGCTGCTCTTGTGTGCGTAAACCAATTTCTGCGTTAATAAACCCAACTCTACATTATTTCCGATCCAAACGCTATTAACGTATTTATATATGGTACTTGTTTATAAACTACAAAACAGAATTTGTACTTAAAAATATTCGAAACCGTAGCTTCTTTGCTGTATTTGGCTTTCTGCTTGTTATGATGCCGATATTTGCTTAAGTGGCCTCTCCAAATATGCTGCCAGCGACATGGTCTTTTGTTTTAGCATGCCCAATCCTACATGCTCCTTGGCATACAGACACAAAAGCACACTGGCCACCTGTAATAAAGGTTATAAATAAAAGATCATGGAATGTTTTTGAAGTATCACTTACCTGAGTAATGGCCACATGGCCGCACTCGCAGTCTATTAGTACAAAGGTCAAACGGTCCTCGCGAAACGCATTGCGTCCATGTTTCTCGTATGCAGCCCAAATATTGCTTGCTATGGCTGCGGTAATGCGTGCATCCTTATCTCCGTAGCCCGAGTAGGCCAGCAGAGCGCCCTCCTGGCTAAGCAGACTTTTAGGGAAAGTAAAATTTATTTTTAGATAAATTGCTTACTTTTTTGTCATAGTGATTACTTACAGCGTATTCTCGACGCCACCGGTATTAGCTTGGCTTAAAACTTGAGTCAACGCTTTGGGTTTAAGCATTTTGTGTACTTTTTTCTTAATATGTTTCTACACAAACACAAAAACAACCATTGACGCCCCAGCAGTTGCCATTCTCTGGGAAAGGCAACATAACATATGTGCAGTTAACAGAGCAACTCCTCACTTAACACTCTAGCGCGCCACTTAACAGAGTGATTTGAATTTTATTATGCGTACGAGCACTAAACTAAATATTAAATTAATTTTTGATTAGTTGCACAAGATCAATACCTAAACATGGTGAATGTTAAGTAATTCAGAAAGTACACAAATAGCACAAGGTTCATATCAAAACTTCCTTCAGTTTAGCTTACCACTTTTCAAATGATTTAAATTCTTTTTTTTATGACGCAGTGAATTTTTGATGTTGATAAACGAGGTCTCAGGGATTTTACGCACCTAAAGTTCAAATTGTATTACAAAGGTCAAAAGCAACAGCTTGGTTCTCAGCCACCACCAAACAGTGGTTGAAAAATGCCTATGGGCTTACCTGCTTGTGCGTTGTTTTGTAATCTTTTCAATATCCTGCAGTTCCATTTGATTAAACCTACATAAACATCGCATGCCGGGGCTGCAACGGCTCTCACTATTTTGGGGTGCATTTGGTAATGCGCATGACTCAGCTATTTTTAACCCCGGTGCAGAAAAACTTGTGAATTGATGTCGTCACAGGTCTGTAAGCAAAAATAAGTGGGTCAACAGCGACGCAATAGTAGGTTGCATGAAAGGGGGGGAAAACAATGATGATTTCAAGACGCAATAAAAGAAGGCGTTTTTTTGTTACATTTAAAAACTTTATTAACTTAGATTCAACCAAATTTGTAGCCTTGGGAGCTACTATGTTTAATATCGAGCAAACTTTGTTTTTTATATTCTTTAAATATTGGGCTGTTTCGGTCCAAGATACCACAAAAGAGACGCATTCTTAGATTAATTAATAATTACTACGTCTAAATATTATGTACACGTTGACAAAAAAAATACATTGGAAGTACTACAATTGCTATTTGACAGTTTGCGAGAGCATCCGAATGAAACGTTCTCACAAACTACCTGCCTCTCTGCTCGTACTTCCTATATGTATATATGACATTGTTTTGGTGTAGCCTTCAAGGTTGGGTGCAATGGCAGCATGTGGATAAGGTGTGTGGATAAGGTGTGTGTATTAAAGAGAGAGGGGTAAAAACAGCAATGCTTGCAAGGATATACTTGTTATATAGTATAAGTTTAGCTAGCATTAGTTTGTATTTCGGTTGGTGTGCCTCATGGGCTGTGGACTGTGCGCTGACTGTATCTGCGGTTATTGTTTCGAATTTTGCATGCATACTAATTTGCCCTTTTGTCTTACTGTCGTACTCCCGTTCAGCTATCTAAACTTAATTACGTCTTATTAACATGCTAAACATGTTCGCCTTTCAACTCGAGTCTACGAAATATCAAAATACACATATGTATAAATATAAATGTCCGTATTCGATCACAGCGCGCGCTCAAAAACTATATAAAGTATTTATTCTTTCATTCACTTTCTTTTTTTTTTTTGCTTATTGTTTTTTTTTTTTTTTTAGGTTTTCCATTTATAAACAGAAACAAACGTATAGTCAACACAGGGGCAATCACTCACGCCACATTCTCAATTCACAACTCTTTATTATGGGCAGGGAGATGAGGGGGATTAAAGCACATGGCTAGCCTATTATTGCATTTGGGAACGCGCACGTTTCGCAATGGAGTACAGCGATGTCACCATCGATGTGCTCGGTTCGCAAGAATCGCTTGATGGTCGAGGCGGCGGCAGGCGCTCGGTTAAACGCTTCGGTATGCCAGCGCTCAGAAGTGTTTTGCGATCGTACAGATCGAGATTATCATTGTAGTAGGTGACGGCATCCCAGCACATTTCGCTAAGCTTTGGTATAGTCATCCACATCTTGTAGAGATCGTTGCGACGCTTCAAAGTCTCCTTGTCGTTGTACTCAATGCCGCCAAAGATGTACATGCAGCCATTGTCCGAGTGCGCCGCAGAATGGAAGTACAATGGACGCGGCAAGCTGGCCGTCTGTATGATGGACCACTGCTTGGTACGCAAGTTCAGCTTCCAGATGTCCGAGAAATATGTCGAAAAGTCACCCTTTGGAAAAAAGAGAGAGCGTATAATATATGTGACAACGAAAAGGTTTAAAAATTAACTCACCTGGAGACCGCCTGTAATGAAGGCTTCGATGTCACCATTTGACGACTTATGCTGAACGCAGGAGAAGCATTTGCGTGGTCGCGGATAACCCTTGTCGTTCTCACTCCAGGCGCAACTCTTTCGATCCGGCAGAGTGTCAAAGTAATCCCAGCTGTTTGCATCCAGATTGTAGGCCGGAATGCGCTGCAGATCATACACCGAATTCGAGGTGCCGCCGCCCAGCACAAAAATGTGTTTGCCATCGTAGACAACCTCGTGGCGATAGCGACCTTCCGGATCGTCACGCATCTCTGGCCGGCAGATGTAGACATTCTCCCACACCCTCGTCTGCAGATCCAAGCGGTACACATCGCAGGAGTAATCGAAGCCGGTCGTGCCTCCAATCGTGTACAGATAATGCTTGTGCAAAACAATGCCCGGACCGTACTGAGCTGTCGGTAGGTCGCCAGTGACCTTTAAACGCTCAACGCCAGCGTTGGGGCCGCTCGTACGATAAACGTAGCAATCATTTGAGCACGACTCTCCAAACGGATAACCAGTGCCACCATGCGACTGCAAAGTAGAAGGAGAATTTATTGTAATTTTTGTTTCTTTAACTGCTGCTTCTGCATTCAATTAAGAGCTGAGTGAATCAACAAATGAAGCCAGCGTTGTCCACTGCTTATCAGCATGCAGCAGCAGCAGCGATAAGCGGAAACATGTGTCTAAAACTACAAGTATGAATGTATCTTTTGTGTGTATCTGAGCATATTTTGGGAAAGCTGGTCTGGCTCATGTTTTAATGATTAACTTTCTAATTAAAACTAATTGTGCAGGCAATGCAACCAGCATTATTTCAGATACGTTGGACAAGGGCTTTAACTCGATTATAAAGATTTGATTGTGTGCATGTCAAAGGCCACAGACAGTTAGAATTAACCAATCAGTCTTAAAATGCATTTTTCACAATTTTTACTGCAATATAAAAGGTTTTTCATTAGCAAACTGCGACCTGTGAACAATAAAATGCACATAAAGATTTTAATATTTGAACCTTCTCTTTCCTAACACTTTGACTGTATCAAATGTTTCTGCGCAGCAAAAATTCAATTTGGGCCACTTAAATGCGCTGGCCCAGGTGAATGTTGTTGGGGATGCCAGGCAAATTATACGGTAAATCTAGCAAAAGCCACTGAAAGACAATCAGTCGCCGTAGCCACAAAAAACCGAGCCAAAATATAAAATGTAATAGAGAAACAACATAACAAAAGCCACAACGTCAAAAGAAAAAGCGCGCGCGTTAGCCACAGCTTCATATACTAGTGGAGCTTATGTGGTGGACGGGGATGGGGCTGGGGTGGGCGGGGAAAACCTGGTAAACAAGTTGTTGCATGCAGCAGCATTATAACAACAACTGCGTAGTTGCCAAGAGGGATGAGCTGTGGCGTATTTGTCGCTGCTGGGCATGCGCATAAAAGAGATAGCAGCATAGAGCAGCTGTTTCGACAATTTTTTTTGGGCCTCGAATGTTTAGAATGCATAAACAAAGCAGACAGCAAATAGCAACGTATATTCGTTGTGTGTCTGTCGGGCGTGGCATTGAGGCCAGGCGGGAGGCTAACTAACATTGATCGGCGCCCAGCGACGCGATGAATGCAAATTGTATATGTATGTGTGTGTGTGGAGCTTATATTTTGTACGCACGATAACGATAACTATAACGATTATGTTAGGTTTGTATGTATGTATGAAGGAAACATGATTTCGGGGGCGTGACGAAGTGGGCAGGGGTGTGCGGGGGCGGATGTCACCTCAAACAGTATTATTATTGTTTTCTCACACACACACACAGAGTTGCGTCTATTTTTGTTTCCCCCTCATTTCAACACACATTATTCACAATACTCACAATCAGCACGTCATTGTGAATGGCAAGCGCATTGGAAGCCAGCTCCGTTGGCATATTGCTAGCATTATCCGCATTCAGTTCCAGCTTCCAGTGATTTGTAGCGAAATTGTAGCTCCAGAGCTCCTGGAACAGCAGACATCTGCCCCGGCGGGCAGCAGTGAGCGCACTGCGCGGATTATAGCCGCCCAGCGAGTACAGATGTGACTTGGATGCAATTATGCGATGGCCACTGCGTCCCAGTGGAAATCCACCAATGCAATGCTTCTCTTTAAACTGGCACTTGACCAGGCGGCATGGCTGAAAGCTGTACATGGGGCGTGCTGCTGGCGGTTCGACTGGCTCCAAGGGGCCGAGGCCCACATTCGATATGGTCGTCGACATTTCGCTTTCGTCGTTCGATGTTGTCCAATCGCCATCCGAATACATTTCTTCCATTTCGGGATCTGATTCCTCCACATCACTCAAATCGTTCTCATCGTCGTCAACGTCATCGTCCTCATCATCGATATCGATTTCATCGTCAGCATCTTCGTTCTCCATGTCGCTGGCATCCATTGGTTCGGCTGCGGCAGCTGCATTGAAACGCGCCACAATGTCCACTTGTGCCTGTTCCAGTGGTAGAGGCGGTAGCTGCTGTTGTTGTTGTTGTTGTTCTTGTTGTTGTTGTTGTTGCTGCTCCTCTGGAGCCCCGTCTTGTATTTCTTGTTCCATAATGTTGTTATTGTTGTTGTTATTTTGCTGATGGAGCTGGATACGAGGCTGCTCCTCGTGTCTGATCGCTCTTCGATAATAGTTATCAAGCAGCTTGGCGAAAAATACCACGAATGACCAAGTGTGACGTAGTTTGCGTAAAATTATGCACTTGAGTTTGGACAAATTTAAAATGTGCATAACAGTTGAAGTTCAGCCACTGAATTCAATAACAAACAATTTATAATAATATTCGTATGCAATATGACTCGATTTGCTTTAGAATAAATGTAAATAATCAAATTTTGACGTGTGAATTTTGTTCCTGATTGGGGGAGCCTAAAAACAGAAATCGACCACGACGACCTGCACAGCTGGCTGGGGGCTCTCTCTGTTACTCTGCTGTTGCTATTATTGTTGTTGCTGTCATGTTGACGTTTTCTCTCACTCGCGCTTACACATGTTACGTTATGTATATGTATGTATGTTTGTCTGTATGTATTCTGTGATTGTGAATGTACAAATATTTACGCACTACGCACAGACTAAACTTTGGTTATATTTATATTATTTGTAATTTCAATACAACTTTTGAGAAGACTTATTTATTTTGTTTGGTTGTTTGTATTGCACAATTGATTACGCTTAAGCACCAAGCACACACATCATTGCAGCTGCAGTTCAAATAACATAATAAAATACAGATGTACATGAACTGCGTGCGTTCTAAATTTGCCCCCAAAAAATACCAAAAGTTAACTAAAATACTAAAAGCTGCCAACATGTTAACATAATGTTACCTCTCAGACGGGCACTCTGAACAGTTTTTGGCTGCATCTGTTCTATGAGTGTAATAGCGTATTTCCACTGCTCAGTTATTCTCAGTTATGTTAGTTAACAGTAACTGAGGTTAAGTTTGCATGTATTCTCCCATAAGGAATTAACTGAAGTAAAACTGACCGTAAATATTAACTGAAGAATAACTGAAGAGGAACTGGTTCATTTGAACACTTGTTCGATAAAACATCCCTGTTAATGGTCTCTTTTAATGTAACAGTCGCAAAACAGATGATTGTGAATAGCAGAAATTGTGAATAGGTAGGCGCAATATATTGTAATATTCAAAAAATAATTAAAAATTTTGTTTTTTGATGAATTATCGTTGGAAACAATTGAACTGGGCGCCAAGGTTTAAAGGATTGCTTTTAAAATTGTGGGCGGATAATTTTGTTGCACTTAGGGCAGTTCAGTATAGCTCTCCCATATGTACGAAAATGGACTTGTACTGTTTTTATCTATTTTTCGCAGAAAAATCAAACCAAAACAAACTGAACAGCTGATTCGTTTACAGAGGTTCAGTAACAGAGCAATGGAAACAGCTTTCGACTGTTAAAATTTACGGAAACGGAGCAGTGGAAATACGCTGTTTCCATTGCTCCGTTACTGAACCTCCGAAAATAAATCAGCTGTTCGGTTTGTTTTGCTTTGTATTTTCTGCGAAAAAGTGAGAAAAACTAACCGAAATTGTACATTGTAAATAAGTAACAGCATGCTGCCAACTTTTATGGCTCATTTTTAATGGAAATACGTTAATATATTGCTATCGATAGTTGGCAGCACTAACTAGTTCACCTGGTGTGAATTCTAATTCGTTCCATATCGGTTCATAAAATCCAATGTTAAATTACCGAAACAGAAAAATGTGACAGTGTGTGTACACTGTATATATTGTACAGTGACGCTTACGTAGTGTGCCTATAAAGTGTGCGCTTTGACAGTGAGTTTCTTCAGTTTTGCTTTAAATTAAAAACGTGCAAGATGGTGCTCTATCGTAAAACTAATAAACTCTGATATATAGAAACTCGGATGTGGTATATACCAATTCCTCTGTTGTTGTCGACCCCGAGGTCGTAGGGTGTTTCATTCAAGCCAAATCTGTAGTTACCAATCGTTGACAAATCGGCATTAAATGTTCTTTATCAATGTGCACCAACGCGCGCTTCTCCGTCATTAAGAATGTCCACCAAATATAGCTCACAGTACAGCAAGGATTTGTAACTGTCATCGCCACAAACAGCGGTAAACAACACTTAATTCAAAGAAAATGAAAATGTGTACACGCTTACATTTGTATAAACAACGCAACTGCTTCGTACTATGTACTTATTTGTAATTGCGACGATTTTGCAGTACTCCCAATCAACCCATTAGAACCATAACCTAAAAACCGCACGTGCACTGCGTCGGTTGCAAGAGCCTAGGAGCGAAAGAGAGAGAGAGAGAGAGAGTGGGGAATTGAAGGCGCAAGGATTCACAGTTGACATACCGAAAAAAAAAAAACAGCTGTTGCTGTTGCGCCATACATCATATACCATGGCAACAACAGCACCTGCCCTGGTCTCGACCAGCAACGGGCAACAGTCGGTGTTGAGCATCGCGACAGCGCTGCAGCCGAGCACAAACTCGAGCTCGAATTCGAATTCAATTTCAAAGGAGGAGGCTGCTGAAGCGGATAACAACAAGTCAACGTCGCCAAAGCCAAATGCCAACATGGCTAGCCTGAAGCTAAACAAAATGGGCTCAGTGTCCACCAAGGAGAAACGTGTCTACAAAATTGTCCTCACTGGCGGTAAGTTGAGACTACCACAAACTTTTTGTTTTTCTTGTGTATCTGTTTTGTTTACGATATGTGTGTATTGCTCTCCAAAGCATGTCAAGGTCGCGAGGACCCTGAAAATTCACAGGTTTCCGTTTTGGGGTAGTTTCCTTTTAGCCTGCGCAGCTAACCGACCCGACCCACACACACTTTTTTCAATTAGCGGTTTCACTTCTTGATATGCTAATGAATCTTTTATCAAATCTCGCAATCAATAAACTAGTTTCGCTTCTGTTTTGTTCTACCGGTGTTTTACAATTTTCATACAAACGTAGCCCGCCAAAAAGCAAAACCTGTTTGCAGTGCAATAGAGCCCGGCACAATCAGAAAAAATCTTGGGCGCGTGGCTCAATCAATTAACTTGGCTCAAATTATAGCGGTGATTACACACACACACCGGCATTTACTATTTACGTATCTATATGTTTTTGTCCTCGTCTGTTATCACGGCACATTTCCTCTTGTCTAATCACATGCCTTCCAAATAATTCAAGCCGCCCGATAAGCGAAAAAATGAACTGCCATTTTATTAATGAAGCATTTTTGTTGTGCGCAACAGCTGATTTCAACATGCAACTTGATAAGAAAAAGGTAAAAGAGAAAATATAAGGAAAATTAATTGTTTAGGGTGCATATAACTAAGCATGATGTGGTATTTTATGACAGAATTAAATGTGACGTGAAACATTTCAGATAACAAGCACAATACATATAGTTGGGGTAAAAGGAATTCTTTGTAATACTGTTTGTAAAAATGCTTACGATTGTTATAAGAAATCAGCAAAAAGCTTTTTAACTGTTCTTGCACTTGGCTTAAAAATGTATCAATTACTTGTAAAATAATTTATATACATTACAAATACAAAGCAGTTTAAGCTTGTTCAACTAGTTGTTGGCTCAATTTATTTCCTCATCGTTGCACATGCGACAAGCTTCAGTTGCAGTTGCATTGAGCTTATTGCAGTCAGGGTTAGGCGTCAACAATTGTTCAATTGATGTTTTGTGCTCTTTACTAATTTGCGTTTGGAATTTTTTGTTGCAGGTCCGTGTGGTGGCAAGACAACTGGCCAGAGTCGCCTGTGCACCTTCTTTGAGAATCTTGGCTGGAAGGTGAGTGTCAGAGTTATTTAATCTATATGTGTTGGTGGGGAAAACTTTGGGCTTAAGCAAAAAAAAAAAAACAAAAAAAAAATGAAACTTGCTGTTTGTAGTTATTTTTCTCTGGGTGCCTGTGGCAGTTGTAAGTACTGCCTAGTGGCATGTTAGTTCCATGTTGTTTTGTTGTCATGCTGTTTTGCTGCTGCATACGTGCCAGTGTGGCCAAATCAATTACAAATATATAATGCTATAGCAATTGCCCCTCAAAAAAAAAAAAAAACAAACAAATCGCAACTCGAAACAAAGCAATGAGCATGTTCAATATTTTCAGGTATTCCGCGTGCCTGAAACGGCCACTGTACTACTCAGGTAAATTCCTTCAAAAACAAAACACATCAATCAACACAAACGAACCAAAAAATTAAAAACCAAAAACCATTAAGAACGCGGCTAGCCAAAGTGAGATGCCCAGAAAGACGAGCACTTGAAAACTATCTGCTGTCTGTCTGGGCCGTTCGAGTAACTTTGGCTTGCTACGTTTTGTTGCAAACAATGTTTTGTGCCTATTGTTTGTGCGGCATTCAAGATAACGATTTGAGTTTGATTGCGTTCCTTAACGATTTGAAATGCATAAAATCAATGTACACATACTACGTACAATGTTTATTTATACTCTCAATACAAGAAAGAAATATTTAAATTCTTTTAATTTGTTTATTTAATATATTCAAGCAAATAATTTAAATGTAGCTTATGCGTAGTGCCTTTTATTGGAAACTCAAAACGTTTGCTTTAATTTCCATTTCTATATCTCTTTTTATCTCTTCCCTATCCAATTACTTTAGCGGTGGCGTCAAGTTCTCTGATCTGACCGAGAAAGAGGGTAAGTTCTTAACTTCCTAACTAGTTGTAGTAGAAACGATGAAGAAAGCGGGAGAGAGAGAGAGTGAGGAGAGAGGAGTTGACGAGACTTTACATTTGCAAGCATAATTCCCCATTAATCACAAAACATTTAACTTAAACATTATAGTTTAGTAGATACTTAAGTTAGTTTGATTTCCTGTGCTTGTTTCATAATAAGATCCGTTTGTCTTGCCAATCTTTAGTATATTTGTATTCTTTTTTGTTTTTTTGGTGGGTGGGGCATTTCAATCTCTTCAGCACACTGTCAAGTTCGTCGCAGCATTTTCTCGAAATAAAAATAAAACAAAAATATTTACTGTTGTTGTTGTGTACTCAGCGCACAGCATTTTAAACTTTCGACTATATATACTATAAAAACGTATACGCTATATATATTTATATCTGTGATTATGTGTACAGCCTCCTACAAGAAAAATAGCTACAGCGCGACTATCTCAGCTGTCAGATACTATAGTCTATAGATACCTTTTTTTTCTTTCTTGTTTCTTGTGTGTACTAAATGCTTTTGTCAAATACAAAGTCCTCAATGAAAGTTCGTTTTTATGTAATTCGCTTGCGCATTTCTGAACACACAAAGACACAACATACAAACACACTAAGAAAGCCATAAATAATGCCAGTGAAATCCTTAAGAATTGCGTGACTTGCCGCAGTTTGCTTAACTTTATTCAAAACTAATTTGTCAATTGCGTACATTACCTTCTTTTTTCCCCTACTTTTACCTTTCCGAATAAGGAATAATAAAAAACCCCTTTGAAAATAAATATTACCAATCACTCAATTGCCTGACTTACAATAGAAAAAATATATAAGTATAAATAATCTGCCCGCTGGTCACGAGAATCAATTGATATGCTTTCCCCACCCACTTACCTAATGATTCCATTTTAGACAGGGTGTGCTTTATAGATAGGGATTTGACTTAATGTGTAGATTGTGTGTTAGGTTGTTTTACTTTTTTTGTTATTGATGATACTGCGACGTTGATAATAACCCACGGCACACACACACATACACACATGCAGACCCACCCACGCCAACAACGTTCGTTTACAAAGATCTACCATTTGCCGCACCGGAGCACAGTCTCATCGATCTGACCGCATCCTGTCCACGTTGCCTGGCCAAGGCTGCCTCCAAGCCAAATGGCAGCGAAGGTGAGTGTTTGTGCCCATGTGCAGACAACGAACCAGAACCAATCAAAACCGATCAAAACAAATCGTCATTCATCGATCGCTCTCAAAAAGACAAAAAGAAAATAAATGAAAAGAATACTTGAATGTGTTGTGATTGCAATCTTCACGAAACTTTTTCTATCTTTGTGTAACAATGTTTATCTTTGTGTGTGTTTGTGTGTGTGTGTACGTGTGTTTTTGAGAGCTGCTTTATCTTGGCAACCGTATAATCTTAAACAGATCGTTGCCTATATCCTTCACATCTCACTTGTTTCGTGTGATATCTTTTTGTTTTCTCTGTCAACAATCTGCGTCGTTGATGAGTTGACAATTTTTCTCTTTTATTATTTATTGCTTTTTAAGGTTTATCGTTTAACAAATTGCGCCTATGCAAACAATCTAATGATCCATAAACATATATGTATTGTATATGTCTGCGAAATATTTATGTTCCTTCAGCATTTTCTGTGTTTGCTTTCCTTCTCTGAGCTGTGTTTGTATATGTTTAATGTTTGTCTACTAACAAGTTTTAGATTGCTTTGCCAAATGTATTTAATAGTATCATTCATATAGATTTTCTGTATACAGTTTGTTTAGCTTCTCACAGTTTTAAACATACTACGCCTAACGTATGAACGTGCAAATTAAAATGGGCCATTTATATTTAGCAGCATTATACATCATACAAATGTGAATATATACTATAGTCATACTTGTATATGTAGATTTGTTTACGTATTGTGTGATTGCCACATTTAGCTGGTGACTAGCACGTGCCTAGCCATAATTAAGTCCACGAGGAGAGCATACAATATACACTTTATATAGCCAAAAGTTTGTCAAAATCTCGAGAATAAACCAGATTTATTTATGTATAATTTCACGTTTATAGCCAAGTAATTATAGAACTGAAAAATACCAAAATTCTTTCCACACGCTTTTAACAACTGTTATAAATGATGTTAATTAACAGTCAGTAAATTGTTAAACTGCCCTCCAAGCATACCCCTTATGTTTGAGTACACGCTGCACTTATCGAATTAACAATGACTGTATTTTAAAACACAATCAATGAACCTTAATTGCAGTTATTAAATGCCAATTTTGAAAGACCAACTTGGTATTGCGTGTTACCTTGTCCAAGTGATATACTTTCGCTATATATTGCACTAGTAGCTGGGTCAGTCCGTCATCAGTAAAGGCCACATTTGGCCACATGTCCAATTTCCCAGTGGCGCAGCAATTTTCGACTTATTTATTCATGCACTATACTATATAGTTTGTGTATAACTCGCGCTGCCAGCCTCACGTGCTTATTGACGTCGTCTATATGTGCAAATATACTTTTTTGATATATCTGCGTTCCATTCATATACACACAATAATCGACTCTCTGTGAGTTTGCCAATCTGGCCATTCTCGCTATTCTACGTTACTCTTCGCAGTCTGACGTTAATTAATCCGTTTAGTCACTTTAATTATAGTCCAACCTGATACATACTAACTCAAATACAGATACAGATACAAATACAACGAGATGCAGATACAGCTACACCCAAGAGAGAGCAACAGATACACACATACATAGATTAGGTAAAATGTTTTTGCTGTTGCTGTGTATTTTATTGATTTCTTTTAAATTGATAGCTTAATGAATTTGTTATTCCCCTCGTTTTTTCTCCTCCGTTTTTTTTTATCTGTTTCTTGTGTCCTCTTCAATTTCTTCTTCATTAGCTTCTTGAGCTAGAATATGCAAATGCCCCCAACTAATTATGTAATTAAATATGTAGAACATCAAGAACTTTGTGCCTACTGCCAATAACTTGTTTTTCAAATGCCAGACTCTCAACTATAACCAGAGCTGTGTCTAGCGCAGTAGTGTTACAAAAACATATATACAGATGTGTATAATATATGTTCATACCACATATCGGTTGCTTATATCACCGGCTGCTAATTGAATTAGCCAAAACAAGCCGCAAAACAAAAACCGAAGGCAGCTGTCTGGCAAACTAAAACAATTCGCTTGCTCTTGACGTAAACTAGCCCTTAAACCACCGTTTCCATTCCCATAACGTTTCTCCTCTGCTTTCTCGGTGTGCAATCGATCAATTCCAATCGTTTCGTCACATGATGCTCGCAGTCAAGTTCAATGCAACAGCAAACTTTTCAAAGTCACTGCACGAGACCGCAACAAGTGTTCACATACTAAGACAACCTTGAGCGAGGGAGGGTGTGGCCATAAGACGCAAGGGTGTGTCATACAATGTTACGCTGACTTATGCTTATGTACTTTCCTCCCCAGGGGGGCTTTCTGTTGTGTGCTTTTCTTTATCAGTTTAAAATTGTATTAAAAACACAGACAGAAATTTAACTTTGAGGTGCCGAAGATTAGGTACTCTTATTATTTGATATAACATTATTTATTTCGACTGTCCGTAGCTATAAAAAAAATGTGATTCCATTCCAAAAAATGAGATCATGAATATGAATGAAAATGTTACGGAACGCGTAAAACATTTATAATACCCAGGTCTACTTTTTTTCGTCTTTTCACTTATTTATTATCGTTGTTTGTTTGCTCTCTCCTCTATTGCTTTTATATTTTCAAGGTCTGGGACAGTAATTGCGCTCTGTTGAACATTTAAAATCGTTGCATTACTTGTCGATGACAAATTCACTTAATTTCCGGAAAAAATTCTCTACGCGTTGTTTAGATCTGACATTACATCTGTACATTATATTGTTATGGATGAACAATTTGAGAATAGTATAGTATAGTTAAACGAGAATTTCCCAAGTTGATTATTTGAGCAGCTGTTAATGTAAAATGAATACGTATTATTATTAACTTATACAATTTTTAGTACGCATTTACTAACATTGTACAATATAATCACATTAAACACACATATACTTACTTCTCTTTGTGAGTCAGGGGGAATGTACTTTGTTTGTTGTTGTTTTAGCATATTCAATAAGTGTTCACTTACAATATTCTAATATTGATTCTTTATCATCAAAGTGGAGCGTTTTTGTTTGTTTGTTTATTAGTTTATTGCTGCTCGATTTCATTCAATTGCTATTCAATTGGTTGCAGGCCATCGCCTCATCTCACATCTCATGTTATTTGATTTGTTAGCTAAAAATAAAACGTCTATTTTCACTACCCCTACTCCTCCATTCAAAAATAAACAAACAATCGACCAATAGCTTAATTCGATCCTGTCTCATATTTCCTTTCATAGAATTTGCTTGCAATTGTATATCTTGTATAAACAATTTGTAAAATGAACCAACAAGCAATTGAATAATGGCAAGTTGTATTTGCGCTTTTGTAGCATATAAATTTCAGGAGAATCTGATACGCACAATGGTGCAAATCGAGAACACATACTTTGAGCTGGGCAACTCGAGCACACGCAATTGCCTCATCATCTGCGATCGCGGCGTCATGGATGCCAGTGCATGTAAGTCTAAATTAAAGGTCTATTAAGTCCATGAAACTAAGTTATATTCTACTTTGCAGATATCTCGAAGGACAAGTGGGAGAAAATGATGGCGGGCAACAAATGGAATCCCGTGGAGATGCGGGACAATCGCTACAATCAAATCCTGCACTTGGTATCGGCTGCAAATGGCGCTGAGGATTTTTACTCCACAGAGGTAGGTGTTCCTTGTGCGCACTATTGATATGATTTATCTATTTCTTTGAGCACACCACCACTTACAATTTATACACAATGTGCACGTTTTAAACAAAGAAAAGAAAGCGCCATTATCAGGTACCCAATCAAAGCAATGGCAATATTATTAAGGCTGCTCGAGAGCTTATTTGATTAAAATTTACTTAGTGCGCAAGTATTAAAGTACTTAATTTATTGCCTCAATCGTAACCCTTTGTAGCTATAAACACTTGTTGTCACTTGTTGTATCTTACTTGTGCATTATTTAGATTGAATTACCTGCTTTAGATCAAATCTCAATTCATGCTAATCTTTTGTTCTACTTACAGGATCACGCTTGTCGCTCCGAGGGCGTTGAACTGGCGCGGGAACTGGACTACAAATCAGCCGCCGCCTGGGTGGGACATCCCTATTTCGATGTGATCGACAACTCCACCAATTTTGAGACCAAAATGAATCGCTTGATTGAATCCGTGTGCCAAAAACTGGGCATTGACATTGGCGACCGTTTGCAAGCCACCTCAAGGAAGCTCAAATATTTGGGTAAGTCTTTGGTTTCATTTGTCACATGAGCTTTAACTGATTTCAATATATATTTTGAATGTAGTTGCTGTGCTGCCGCCTGATGGCGAGTTTCCGCCCTTCCAAGACTTCGATGTGGTGCATCATTATCTGCAATCTGCTGGTCCCAAAGTGCAGGCACGTCTGCGTAAGCGCGGCCAGAAGAACCATTGGAGTTATATACACACACAGCGTCGGCCCAATGTGCATGGCCAGGCGAGAATTGAGGTGAAGACACAGTTGACGCATCGCGACTATATGAACCTGCTGGCGCAGCGTGATGATGCACACTTTACCATCTTTAAGAAGCGACGCTGCTTCCTGATCAACAATCAATATTTCCAGCTGGACATCTACAAGGAACCGGGTCATCCACGGTGAGTACTACTTAGAACCACAATATAACAATTTTATAATGGTTTTTAATTTGGCTTGCAGCTGCAAGGGCCTGGTGCTTTTGGAGACCTATTCCTCGCTTACCGGTGAGGCGCTGAAAAACTGCATGCCCAAGTTCTTGAACATTGTGAAGGAGGTTACCGGCGATCCGGACTATTCAATGTTCAATCTGTCGCTCAAGGAGGACTGGAGTACCACCAAAAAGTACTACCGCCAAGCCCAGACGCATGGTAAGCAGCAGCTGCAGCAGCAACAGTCGCAACCGTCACCGGGGAAGCAATATCATCCGTATGATGAGAACAGCGACTAGAGCCGCTTCTTTTTGGTCATCGCATGCATCATTATCATCGGGCTTGCTCCGGGGGCTGGCACCAACAAGAAAGCCAAAGATTTCGTAGTCTAATAGTTGCATCCTCCTTTGCTGTACATAATGCTAACTTCCTTCATGCTTCTATCGCATCCACAAATTTTCTATATCATCACCTTTTTTTTGGCTTATGATTTTGGCCTGACCTTTTACCTTTTATTTTTCTTGTTTATTTAATTTATAGCTAAGGGCATCACAAACGGAATTTCGCATACCCCGTTGGTGCTCAATGGGCATTAGATTTCTTTGGCAGAATTCTAGAATCTCCTTTATTTAGCACGTATATTAAACGACAGATGCACACAGACACGAAACACCTACACACACATACACACCAACATCTCTACACCTACACAAGTAAACCTCATCAATTGACCTGTCAGCTAAATATAAGTAAATATACCTGTCTAAAAGCGTGTAAATTAAACTACTTAAAGCAAACATATTTGCCGACTTTATATAGCTTGTAACTGTGTTTTCCCATCAATGTATTGAGTAATTTTTTTTATCCCAGAATGTTAATTATTTGCGTGTACTTAACAACCACTTAACGTATACTACGATTGTAACTAAAGCGCAGAGTCTAGTTTAGTTTTATTTATATACATACACTCGATTGTACTTAATTTTCCTCGATTTCTGTCATATTTTTTCGTTCGTGTTGACTTTGTAAGCCATAACAAAAGAACTGTATGTGTATACTATCTACGTTAATATGTGAAATTCTTTTTGTTTCTAAGTTGGATATTGTGTGTCTATCAAGCACTCGCTAATTTTAAATGTAATTTTTAGCTAAATGTAAAGAAAACAAAAAAAATACAATAAGAACCTTGAGGCAAATATAAATCAGCTAAGATGAGACCACCAAAAAACATTTTGTTGTTTGTTTTTAAACCCTGAACCCTGCAGTACATTTAATTAGGTTTTGATTTAAGGCCAGCGCAATGGTATGCAATGTAAAAATCGTCTTCGGCTCTTGCTGCTGATTCTGTTCGCCTGGTACTTGCAGTCAGAAAACTGATGTGTTTTGGCCAAACTCAATCAAAACGAAAATAAAATACTGCAGTTGTCAACAACTACATACAAATTGGTGCCGATATTTGACTGCAAGTACCAGGCAAACAGAAATAGCAGCTGAATGCTGCTGCATTTACTTTCACTCGTTTATTTGAGCTGGAGAGCGCACGTTCAAAGGGCTTGAGCAAAGAACGTTTGAGAACGGCTCAATTGTGAGCTTTAAGCTCAGAGATACTGCTGGTACTGCATTCACAACATTTCAAACTTTAAATAAGGCAAGAAATCATTTAGTTTCTGTGGGGCTAGAAAAAGCTTGTTTCATTTCATATTGTTTCTTGTCTATAATTTAGTAAAAGCTAAATAAATAATAGCAATGGGCGAAATACAAACTCTGGCCATATATAAAATACAATTTTAAAATACAAAATTTTATGAGTTAATGCAGCTAGGGGACTAGAGCAAGTGCAGCTATGGATTCGCTGTCCACTACTTATCCTTGTTGATGCGCTTAATTAGTCCATCCACAGCACGGTTAATGCGCAACAGCAACACATAGCCCACAATGATTGCCGGCAGACCAACAAAGGTGGCCAGCGCCTCGTAGATGAAACGCGGAGCAAAGATTTTCCACACCATTAAATGACGACAGTGTATCGTGCAAGCCATCATGGCACAAAAAACCTGCAAAAACCAAGAGTTAAAGAATATATATACTATCAATTTGAATCAATGACTAACCTTGATGCCCTGCAGCATAAAGAACTGTGTGGCCAGTTTCAAATTAGCGCCCAGAAACACATCCTCGTATTCATACAACGCCAACTCGCCACGTGTCATATCGAATCCAACCGCATCAGTGGCAATATCAGATAATGCAGCAGCTGCATCCGCCTTGCTGTTGCTGTTGCGACCATTGCTGCTGCTCTTGATGAGGCTGGGAAACAGCGCAAATAGCGAAAAAGTCTCCGTGCTAAGCAGCGAATACATGCAGTAGAAGAAGATGGGACCACAGAACGTGTTCAAGATGACCAGCGTGCCGGAAATGAGATGCGACTGACCCAGTGCACTGGAACGACCCACAAAGGCAGCGCGCCAATCAATTTGCGACAGCGTCGTCTGATGCGATGTGGCAAAGAAGCAGAAGTGCGCCAGCAGAAACCAGGCAACCACAGCGCTAAAAGTCGGCTGCACACAGCTCTCTGTGAAAGGCAAAATAATTAGTGTAAATAGTATATTAATCAATGAGGCATTCATTCACTTACCGAAACTGGTGGCCGTGCGATAGCGCAGAATGCCATGCACACTCAAAATGATGGCGCCCACAACGATGCAGACAATCAGGCCAATGCTGGCACGCGGCTCAAGCACCACAATCATCAGCATGGCCAGGAAGACGCCAAACGAGATGATGATCGATGAGTAGACGGTCGCCAGACCATAGACGACGGGTATTGCATAGCGCTGTTCCGCATCATCACCTTCGTACATGCGCTTCATTTTCCTGAAGATTTCCGGCACAATGCTATCGCGACCATTGACCGTGATGCTGTTGGGATTCTTGGGCGGCAGCACAAACGTCATCAGCGGCGCCCATGAGACGACAACGATTTGGAGCAGCAGCAGGCCATAGATGACCAGGGCCATGGCATCGATGTGTGTACGTTGTATGTTCTTGATGGCACTATTCGCGAGCAGTATGTGACCTCCGGCGCAAATGGAAGCGACAGTTGGACCGTAGCGTGCCAACATCACATTGGGTGAGTTGCCCGTCAAATTGCCGCAAGAGCGTAAATACAAACGTGTCAGCGTTGTGTACAGTACAATTATGACCACAGCCAAAATGTAGGTCTTGCCCATGGAGGGTCTTTTCACAGAAAAGCCCGGTGTGCCGTTGTTGAAGTCCGCACAATTGCCCTGCTCCTCGCGGCAGCGAAACAGCGTGTAGGCGAAACGTATGCAGCAAATAGCCAACAAGCTGGCCAAGACGAGACGCAGCGCTGCGGAGCGCAGAAACTGTGACCACTTGAACTTGTTCTTAAAGTCAAGACGCGCACTCAGCTGCAGCACCTCATAAACCAGAAGCAGTATGGATGCACACAGCAGATAGGACAGAATCTTTGCCTCCTGTATGACAAAACTATTGGAGAAGAACACGGCCATGGTGGAGAAGAGGAGCAGACGTGTGGGCATATGGCCAAAACGCTTCACACTTGCCCAATTATTTGCAATACTATTCCAGTTGCGAACTGTATAAAAAGCAAGCAGCACAGTGCTGAGCAGGCAAGTGAAGAAAATGACGCCATGCTCCTCCGTCTTGAACGAGAAGTTCTTGAAGTAGCGATAGCCAAAGACGCCGGCTGCAATGTTCATGAGGAATACATAGAAGACTTCTTTGGGCTTGAATATCTTTGAAAAGTCGCTGGCATTTGAGTTGTTTATAAGCAGAAAGGCAAAAAAGATGGGCAGAAAGCAAAATAGCAGTCCCTGCGACATTTGCGTTGGCTCAAACTTAACCCAGATCTCGCGACAGACGTTGAGTATGTCACGTAGATTTAATATTAAGATCGCGCACAAACGACTTGAAGGCCGCCTCATTATAAATTGTTTGCACACGATGCGTGAGTAGTATGAATTCTGTTTCCAGCGTGTCCATTTGCTCCACATTAAAGGTGCGCTTGTTTTCCAGCGCATAATTGAAGAAATAGCGATAGATTTGATGGGCATTCTGCCAGGCGTGCAGCAGCAAGGTTTGAAATTTGCTCAAATGCGGCACAGCGACAGCGGGCACAATATTAAAATTGATTAGGCCCAGATTTGAGTAGGGTATGGGCACGCCCAGTATGGCCGACAATGTGGGTACCAGATCAATCTGCAAAAAAATACAAGTATGTTTAATCAGTGGCAGATAAAAACGTAGTCTTATCTTTACCTGCTGCAGCATTTCGCTATCAGAGCCCGAATCACTGCTGGTAAAGAATTTGTGCTGCTTGGAGTAGGCAAACAGCAGGGCATTGGTTTCGTCATCAGTGTCGCCGCCATGATCACCACTTGCCGTCATACCATGATCGCCCATTATCAACAACGTGGTCTCATTGTCCATGCTAGCCACAACAGATCTACAAGTAGAGGGTATATTAGTTTTGAAGTGTTATGTGTAACGCATTAAAGAAGATAACTTTTTTTTTTTTTTTTTTTTGTCCTTACTTTATCATATCATTCATTTCACTTAATTTGCGCGACATTTCCTCGTGAAGTGGTCCGTGTTTATGTCCGCAGTGATCCACGCCAAGAAAATGAGCAATCAACACCTGCCAATCATTGCTGGCCAGCTCTTTGGGCAGATGCTGTAATATTTGATTATCGACGCTGTCCAGGTCGAATATATCGAAGCTGGGATAGGAGTAGGCACGCTTGAAGCGTCGCGGATATAAATCAGTCCAGGTGCTATCGCCCAGAAACACCAAAGGCAACTGGCTCCTTACAATCTGATCGATCACATTGTCCTCGTTTATCTCCGGAGTGGCGAAGTTGGAGCCCATGTCAATAAATGTGGGCAGACTGCCGGTGGTTAGGCCCTTCAAGCGTTGCAGTGTGGTCGTTGGCGGATCAGCTTTGAAGCGCATTAGGCGCGCATTCTCTGGAGCCTGTTGTAGCAGTTGATGAAGTGCACCCAGTTTATTTCTCATAAGGCAACGGTTCGGTGGTGTTCTCTTTGTATATGCCAAATTCGTATTTTAATGCATCAATAACGAGCATTATGACTTTGGACTTTTGTGGAAGACATAAATTGGATGATGATGAGGCATTCACATCCTTAAAGATCTCATTCACAACCTCTGGTGTAAGGTAATACTCCTGGCATTTACATTAAAAAAACAAAATAAGTCTCCACATTCTCCTCTGGTTATCATGTTACTTACATCATTAGGATTGTTGGACAGATGCCGGCAGCTACTTGTCTCAGTTTTGGAGACGCGTGCAAGCAGAAATCCTCTAGAGAAGAGCAGCACACCGCTGCATATTAAATAGGCCAGCCAAACGAGCACGAACACATATGTAAAATTCATGTTTCGACCCGCACTTACCCTAATTAGACTATTTAAACTTAATTGCACTTCACGCTGGAGCTACTAATTGTCTTGTCAAGTGTTCTGCATCACGATACGTACTCGGTTTCATTTAGAGTTTGTCATTTTTTCCTACAGATTTTATGTTCGTCACTTTAAGCGTACAGCATAGCGTTGCCAGCTACGGTGTGCAGCAGCTGTTATTTTCTTCTGCAGCCCTTGCGAGCGCCCAGAGTTGCCAGACAGCTTTGTTCGAGGTGATGTTCGTTTGGCGTAATATTCAAATATGTAAACAAATGCATTGAGATTGGGGGCACAAAATTTATTGTATTTATTTAAAGAATCCCATACACATTTAGCAAATCTTAGATCAAAGTGTAGTTGCAACAAATTAGCTGTGTGTGTAAGTGTATGCTTCAAGTTTTTTACACTGTGTTTGGTGCATTTGCTTCTTAACACTATCAATGTATTTATTTATATAGCATTCAAGCTCCATTTTTATTGTATGAATACTTTTAAATTATTTTGGAATTTTTTTGTCAGTTACGCCATCTAGCCAAGCGACCCAAAGTCTACGAAAAAATGAAAATATAAAAATATATATATTATACAGTTTTCGCTTCTCTTTTAATAGTAGCTTACTAAATTGCAAAAAAGTTAGGAATGAAATTCACACAATGATTATCTCTTTCTCTTGTGGCTGTGTGTGTGTTAACAAAAGTTAGCATAAATACGTTATCAATGGATAGTTGGCTTACATGTTTTGTTATTGTTTTGCTTTCATTGGACATTTAACATACACTTAGATTTATGTAAATAGAATTCAGAAAGATTATCTTTTAAAAAATGCAACACACACACGCACAAATGTATGCTATCAACAAAACGCGCCAAGGCATGTTCAATTTGAGATACACACATTAAATAGTATAATAGTAATAATAATAACACACATGTTTATATAAATAATTAAATTCCATTCTTGGTGTTAGTGCGCACGCATATATGTATATATGTATGTTAATTAAGTGTTGTTTTGTGTTGTGTAAGTGTATTTGTTTGTGTAGAAGTTTAAATTTTGTATTTGTTGTTTTGATTATTTTACGCGTGCTGCTCTTGTTTTTGTGTGTGTGTGTTTTTGTTAGCACACGCATTTATTTTGTTAAAGAGTCTGTGGGTGAATTGAGTCCCGATGATGTGTTGTTCTCATCCAGAGCGTCTGGGAAACTGGAAACCGAACCCGAACGGGATGTCACCTTCGTCTACAATAGAATAGAACAGAGAACCAAATAGGGATGTAGCAAACAAGATTATGATTTTAAATATTAGATACTATGTAAATCATATCAAGCACTAAAATACATGCGTTAATTAATAGAATTGTTAGTAGAAAAGTGTAAGCCCTAATTAAAGTTTGCCAAAATGATTAATGGATGAACAATTTATAATTTAAAAGATAAATGTTGTGATGGGTGCTTTATACTGTTTATGGTGATGATAGTGAGGTATGGAAAGATGCATAATGTAATAATAGAAAAATATATAATAAAATAGTAGTTACCGCATGAGATTGGCACATAAAATTGTTCTGTTCATAGCTTACTTTAACGTTCTCATAGGCAGAGCCAACCGAAGCTTCGATAGAACGCATCGACTCAGAATTTTTCATTTGCGAGAGTTTCGACGTAATGCCGCTCGTAATGCTGCCAAAAACAGAAGCCGTTTTCTCACCGGTCGACTTAAGCACTGATTCAGTACGTTGGAAACTGAAAAAGAGTTTCAGAATAAGTTAATATTGTTATAAATATAAGGATAATTATTATACAGTTATACAATATGTTAGATAGAGACACAGAAGCTGCGAAGCTCATTGTTTAATTGTGTTAAAGGGAACAACAGACAGCATTTAGTTGGATAAATTAGTTAGCCACGAGACAATCCTTAACACAATTACTTACAGTGGTGCTTCATGCACGGCTTTTGAAATGTTGCCCACGCCCTGCTCCATCGATTGGTAACTAAGATACATAATATGAGGAGAATTCAATTTAAAACTTATACAAAACAAAAAGCCAGATAAGTAATATAAATAAAATGCAGCTGCTCTAGGTGAGATAAGAAAACTCTTTCCCGTATAGGCAACTTACACGTGACTCTCTTTCAAGTTCTTGACGCCCTGATTGACATCGTCGGTGAGCTCTCTCCAGACGGTGATGCCCAGCTTGCGCTTCAAATCAGAAGCATGACGTGTCTTGGAGGCCAGCACCGTGCGCAACGTATTGATTTCCTCCTCAACACGTGCCAGTTCCTGAAAAAGTGAAATGATTCTTTAATAGAGTATTCAATTGATTGAATTTATTAAAGCTTACCTGGCTCCATTCGGCGCGGCGTTGTTCCTTCTCCTCAACGGTGAGCGCCGCAAACTCGGCGGCAATCTCTGCAGATGCCACAGATGCGGCTGGAGATGTGGGCTCCGACAAGTGGGCGCTGTTATCTATAGCACAAAACAGATAGTTAGTGTTTGTATGATACTTTTGTAAATAATAATAATAATTTTTTTAATTTGTATATTCCTCTGCTTAGCTACAGTTGTTAACTAAATAAGAAATCAAGAACTGGCGCGTGTGTTTGGATTTTAAAATTTTGAATTTCATTTTATGTACCTCCTGGGAAGACAACTTCCTCAAAGACTTTATCATACGCTGAGTATATCAAATTTCGTTTGGATTTGTTCGTATATAAAATGTATAAAGACTTGAGATTTTTTGTTTTGTTAATTTTGATCAGCACAAATAATACTCACAAACTGTTTTATTTTGTTTTGGGCCGCGCATTTATGAAGGCAAATGGGGGGAATAGAGAGAATTAAGAAAAGCTGGTTAGTCACGAAGCAATTAAAGTAAGTTAGTCGTGCTCCAAATTTTGCTTTCGCAAAGCAGTCAAAAAAAAAAAACTTAAAACATAATACATGTAATTATTAATACAACAAACGAGCTTATTTGAGTTTACAGTTTTCTTGGGTTATTACGAAATTGGTCTCCCGTTTCTCAGACTACTCGCAGAACCTAACTCTTTACCTTTGCCAGTCTGGCCAATTGTCAGAAATCTTTTGTAGTTGTCGCTATTTGATATTTTGGCCAGATACGGTTTCGAGAAATCTATAAACGTGACCTTTATATCGCGCATGGTGCGCTTGGTAAAGAACTTTAAGCGGAAACGTTTCGCCATCGATGGCGATGCCGTCTGATTGGACAATTTGGACGCAATTAACTCGGTCTCGACGGCCTGCAGTTCGAGTGTATTGGCATAGTCCGAGTCCACATCATAGAAGATGTCGTCAAGCGTCAGATTACGCAGATATTGGTCCGCTTCATTGCAGTAGCAGCCATAATCCAAATCGCTGGCTGCAGATATTTCCAGCTCATCAAGCGATGGCGTTGTGGTGATGTCATCAATGCGCGGCAGATAAGAATCCTCGATGAACTCCAAGCTCACAGGCTCCGATTCGCTGCTCATGCTGTGTGTGGTTTTATCTCATGTTCAACAGCAGCAGCAGCAGCAGCAGCAACAAAGACATCAACAACAACAGCAATGAACAGCACTTTCTAATTGGAACGTGGCGGCATGTGGAACCTTCTCACATTTCAAAGCGAGCGCTTCGGTCGATTTATGTTTTTCGTTGTTGTGTTGTTTGTAGTCAGTTGCGATCTTTGATTCTTTTCTTTTATCCATAATTTCTACAGATTCATGTTGAAAAGCGTTTTCTTTTTAAATGCGTATATCAACTAAGCTTTTGCTTCCACGCGCTCTAACAATCAAACTTGAACTGAGCTCAACTTCGAATTGGTAGCTGCATCTCTTCTCATTTTAACTCAACAAGTTGGCAACTCCGGAGAGCCAGTGAGCGAAAGAGAGAAAATTGAAGAGCGCGACCAACTTAACGAAAGAAGAACAACAACCATAGGTCCATAACAAACAACAAGATATATTTGCTTTTGTGCCAAGTTAGCAAAGTTAAAGAATTGCATGATCAACAAGTGGAAGATTGGCTTGAAATGGTGTTTTTTCGCATTCCGTCAATTTATAAAGCTTGTACGAAATTACATTGAACATGATATGTGTTCAATTGACGTACAACATTCATAAACAAGCCGTTGAAACAAAATGCAATTAAATTTTGTATTTTCAATTAAAACTCAACTGAGGGAAAATGGGAGGCGTTGCTACGCTACTTGTATGTAGTCGTTGTTGTGTTTGTTCTTATTGCAACAGGCAATGTACACAAAGAGCAACGCAGATTTACAAAATGCTTGCCACGTTGTCAGACTTTCTTGTCTGAATTTTAAATGTTTACAGTAGGCGGAAAATATATATGTGCCATTTTAGAAATGACTCCCACGAGTTCAATGCATTGCAAGGGCAGGCGCAGAATGTAGACTTTTTAGCATGACTCATCTAAATTTACAACAGACAAACTAGTAAACAGTAAACTAACTAAACTTCCCTCCTGCCCACAAAGTCTGTCGAAATACCTTTATGCGGTCAGAGCCGTTGTCTAATTAGCGCCCCGCATCTCTAACAATGGTATACGTTCCAATAGGCAAACCAGGGATCACAGCGAACACGCGAACACTTTGCACTTGCATGCGGCAAATACCTGCAACTAAATCGCGGTCGAAAACTACATTTTACTAGCACACTTACGATCCTCCATGGCTGGGCTGATGTTGTGTCCTGCTTAATGCTTGAGCTTTAAATTATGTTGAATTGCAGTGCAACTTTGACTATCAATTTTTGTTGTTAAAAGAATTTCTGTGTAAGAAGAAGAACGAAAAAAGTAGCTGTGCTTTCTGATAAATAGCGATGACACTTTATCGATAGTCAACTGACGAATGGCGTTGCCAGCTTGGCTTTTACAGTTTTGCGGCGCGTATTTAAAACACGAGTAGAAGTTTGGATTTTATAACTTTTTTTTGTTTGTATTTCAAAAGAAATAAAAATACAATATATTCGTATTTGAATAGCCTGCTTTGAAAAAAAACGCCATAAGTGAAAAATTTTTGCTTTTCAGCTAACTTCATCGCTACTTCTCGCTTAACATTTGATTTTCGTCCGTTAATATAGGAAAATATATACATTTTTATACTTTGTATTGTAATTACTACTTTTCTTATAGTTACTAATGCAGTTGGTTGTAAATATGTATATTTTATAAAATTTACAATATCAGGTCTGTTTTTCTTGGTGTTTTTTTTTTTTTTTGGTTTGTTTTGTTTTGCTTTTCTTAATAAGAAATACCGCTATAAAATAAAAAAAAACAGAAGAACTAAAGAACAAACACAAGAAATCAAACTATGTAATTTGTTTACGTTTTTTATTGGTTTTATTTTTTTTTTTTTTTAATATTTTTTTTTTTTTTATTGAATGGTAAGTAAAAAATTTTAATATATTCTTTTAAATTTTTTATACTTTGTGTTTCAACTTCAAAAAGTAAAGAGGGACTGAGCGCCACGTATTGATTGAAAGTTGTTAAGTGGAAAATATATAAGTCGAAAACAATTTAATATAAATCAAGAAGATTGCACAAAAATAAAATGTTTGTATTCATTTTGAAATGTGAAGGGGTTTGTGTGGGGTATATAAAGCTGGTTGATTGGTTGTTGGAGCAGAGGCAGGCGTGCGTTAATTAACATATATGTTTGTATATATAAGTATTTATATATATAAAAAGATATATATAATTTCAAAGTACACATTTGTTTATAATTCAATCAATTGCTGTTCCAGTTCATTTTCTTTTAATGCGTTCTTAACAGTTACAAACGTTTTAAACTATACATTCAACGGTAGAAAACGTTCAGACATGCACTTTCCCAAAAGAGGCGAAAAAATAAACTAATAACTCAATATTGTTTATGATTCTCAAAAAAAAACAAAAACAATACAGCAAAAGAAAACAATAGATTTGTAATAATAAAAAAGAGCAGCAATAGCAATAGCAATAGTAAATATTTAACATTTTAGGCTTACAATTATTTCGTTCTTGACCGTATTTCTTGTTGTTGTTGTTTTTTTTTCCATTTAAATATCATTCTCAATCAATTAAATTTGTTGCAACCACTTTTAACAAAACATTTGTTGAACTTTTTGCTTAATTTAAGTAGCTTGAACTAATTAGAATATTATGCATTGAATTCAAATATGGTTATAAAAAAAAGAAAATATTGGCATTTAAGTCATATGGGGGCAAAACCAACAATTTGAGCAGGAGCAAGGACGAAAGGGAGCAGAACTTGGCGCTATATAGTTTTTTTTTTTTTTTCGTATTTTTTTTTCTTTTCTTGTTGTGTATAAATGCAATTTCATGTGTGTGTATGTGTGTGAGTGTGTAGGTGTTTGTGGTCAGAGTTTCTCTGTATCAAATTATACAAAAATAGTTTGTTTTGTCTAATATTATCATTTTGTTGGTTTTTGAATTGCATTGTAGAAAAGCTCCTAGGAGTAAGTGAGTGTGTGAGGAGAGAGATAGAGAGATAGATAGAAAGAAAGAGAGACAACCTGTACCATTTTTGACACTAGTTTTCGACTAAGGAGTCCGCCCCGAGCACGCCTGCTGCTGGTGCTGCTCAACGCCCATCCCGTTCGTTCATCCGACAACCCTCCCGCCCTCCCCCCCCACCATTCCGTTTCCGTTACCCAAATTCCCGTCGCACTCTGCACGGCTGCCGCTGCTGCATTAGACTACTGCTTAGTTCTTCGGTCCCCACACGGAGGTGATGGGCGTGGCCGCTGCTGAAGCACCGCCAGTAGCGAACACTGGGAAATCCTCTTGCGATTGTGTATTGGGCGCAATCAGATTCTTGCCCTGATTCTTCTTCTCCCACGGTGCATCCTTGATGATGAAACCGTTCTCGTTGGTGTTGTTACCAGCACCAGCACCACCACCGCTACCGCCACCGCCACCACCAGAACTGGCGCCCGAGCGTTCGGTGATGAAAGCACCAACCGTGTTGGCTTGCGGCGATAATGGCTGATTCTCCAAATAATCACGCTCATAATCCTCAGCCATGCTCAGGAGCATCTCCTTGGCATTCTCCACATCCTCCTCCTTGCCAATGATGGTCACAGCATTCGCATTGCTTTGACCTTCATCCGATGAGGGGAACTTGATGTCCACCTATGAAACAAACGAAATCCACATTAAGTATGAAACTTCCAAATGAAATAAAATTGCCTTCGTACCTTGTAGTCGTCAATGATCTTGCGAATGGTGCGTCCACGATGGCCAATTATGTGCGAATGGATGCGCGTATCAATCTCAATGACCTCGCGATGCAGTGTACGCAGCTCACCCACAATTTCCATGATGGCATCGCGTGCCGATTCAGCCTTGGCCTGATAGCCGGTAATGGAAATGACACGCTGATTGGGATCATCACGCTTGGGCAGCGAGATGTTCACATCATGATCGGCGCGCAGCTTATTGATGACAGCGCCCTGGCGACCAATCAGTTTGGAGTGATACTCCGGATCGACCTCAATCTGGAGCACAAACGAGCGCAGTTCGCGATCAGCACGATCTGCCTCATAATCCTCAATCATCTTCTCGAGCGCCTCCCGGGCCTCGGCGACGCGTGCCGGCGTGCCAGAGACCTTAATCACATCGGACTTGAGGTCGCTGGGCGGCAGCTCGACGTGGACATCGTGGGTGGACATAAACTGGCGTACATTGGCGCCACGTGGGCCAATGATGGTGCGATGCAGATCGAAAGGAACATTCAGTTCTTCCTCGATGGGTATCAGATCGAGCAGCGCCTGCTTGGCCGCCTCGCACTTCTCAATGCGTCCGGTGATGCGGATAACATCGCAATGACGCACTGGCTCAGCGCTGGACTCACCATCAACGATTTCCTCGCCCTCACCGTTAACACCGTTGGTCAGACTTTCGATGGGTTCGGTGGCATCACGATCGGGGAACTTGATCTGCACATCGAACTCGGAGGTGACCTGCTGCACCTTGAAACCGCGTGCACCCATAATGGTGCGATGCTGGCGTTGTGGTATGACCACCTCAATGGTTGTCTGCGCCTCCAGGTCAGCGACGGTCTCCTCGATGCGCTGCTTGGCCGCCTCAATGCACTCCTTGGCACCTTTGATGGTCACCTTGTCGAGATTGGTGCCGGGACGCGGAAAGGAAATCATCACGCCGCCGCACTCCTCCGAGATGCGATGCAAAATGGTGCCACGCTTGGCCACAAAGTGCTTGTGGTGCTTGGGATCGACGGTGACCTCACCCTCGGTGACCTCATCGCACTCCTTGATGATCGCCTCCAGCTGCTCTTTGGCCTTATTGACGCTCTCCTCCTTGCCAATAATGATGATGGCCTCCTTGTCGCTATCCTCGTTCGAGGGGAAGATAATGCGGGCTCCCGTCGCATCCCTTATCTTGCGTATGGACGCACCATTCTTGCCAATGAGGAATTTGTGGTGCTGTTGCTTGGCACGCACCTCAACACTGAACGAAGCCTGCTGCCGCTCATTGGCCAGCTCCAACAGCTGCGCCTTGGCCTTCTCCACATCATCCTTGGGACCGCGAATGGTGACCTTAAAAGACACAAACAATACAATTTGGATTACAAATTGTCTACATAATAAAGAGTTTCGTACCTTATCGCTCTTGGAATCGCTGTTGGGGAACTTGATGGTGACGCCACCGCACTCCTCCATGATGGCAGAGATGAGCTTGCCGCCGGTGCCAATGATGGAGTTGTAATATTTGGGCGAAATTTGCACCTCTTCGGTAACAATGTCGGACAGTTCGTTCTGGATCTTTTGGATGCGCTCCTTGGCCTCGAGGACGTTCTCCTTTTTGCCCGTGATGACAATCACCTCGTTGGTATCACCCTCGGCAGGCAGATCGATTTTCGTTTGGGTCTCGTCGCGAATCTTTTTGATATTGGCGCCACCTTTGCCGATGACAAACTTGTGGAATTGCTTGAAAATTGGCACTTCGATGATGTGCGATGACTCCTGGATTTCCTTGACAAGTTTCAGTAGGTCCTTATGGCACTTGTCCACATCCTCCTTGGGGCCGCGCAGTTTCACAATGTCGGTGTTCTCCTGGGGCGTGGGTATCGTGATGGTCACCTGACGGTAACGATCCTTCACCTCGCGAATCTTCTCGCCCTTGGCGCCAATGATGGAGCGATGCAGGCGACGATCGATGATCACATCCTTTGACTTTTCATTTTCCAGTTTATCGATTTTTTCCTGTAATTCAAGCTGCGCCTGACGCACACCCTCCTTGGGTCCCTCAATGCGGATATTGTTCTGACCCTCGCGCTCCTCAATGTTAATGTTGACCTTCAGCTCGTCCTTGAGGCGATTCACATTGGCGCCCGCCTTGCCAATAATATGCTTGTAATACGATGGATTCACCGTCATCACTTCGTACGTGAAATTGTCCTCATAGTTGCGAATGATGTCATTCAAATAGGACACAGCCCTGTCCACATTCTCGGGATCACCTTCGAGCTTGATCTTGTTGTCCAAGCAGTTGACATTCACATTGGGGCAGTCCTCCTCGAGCTGCTTCATGTTGATACCCTTGCGACCGATCACATACTTGTGTATCCAATGCGGCGCATTGATCTCCACCGACTTGACCGAATTGGCCTTTTGGTAGACAACGGTCAGAGCGTTGCCCAGGGCAACTTGGGGTCCGCGCAGGGTTATTGTCTCCAGGGTGGAATCGTTGGGCGGCATCTCAACGGAGACGCCAGTGAGCTGCAGGATCTCAGCAATGGTGGAGCCCTTGGGGCCGATGACATAGCGATGCTGTGGCTTGGCCACCTCAACGCTCACCGTCGAGCACTTCTTCTCCATCTCCTTGTAGATGGCTTCCACCTTGGCCTTGGCGGCGGCAACCGCTTCCTTCTCGCCCGAGATGATGATCTCCTCCTTTTGCACCTGCTGCGGCGGCACATTGATCTTGGCGCCCGTCTCCTCCTGCAGCTTGTTCAGATTCTCATTGTAGGGGCCCACAATGAACGGATGGTAGATCTTCGGCACCGTCGTTCGATCCGACGACTTCTTGAACTGCTCCGCGGACAGTTGGCGTATCTCCTGCTCGGCTCGCTCAATGCCCTCCTTGGTGCCAGCAATGGTTATCACATCGCTCTCATCACCCTGATGCGGTATATTGATGCGTGTCGAGGTCACGCGCTCCAGTTCGCGCAGACGCTCGCCACGCTTGCCGAGAATGACGCGATAGTGCTCACGGGGCACGGTCACCTGGCGGCTGGCCTGCGTCGAGAAGCCCATCAGGATCTTGCGACGGGCATCGAGCAGCTCGCTTTGCTTGCCCTTGATCAGGAACGTGAGCGATTGATTCTTGCCGCTGACAATCTCAATTTGGGCGCCCGTCTCCTTTGTGATCTGCTGGCAAATGCGCTTCGATTCGCCCTCACCAAACTTCTCCGACTCCGTGGACTTGCGCTCCTCCATGGGCACATGCAGAACCTACACAACAAACAATTCAGTATGTCGTCTATAAAGGATTCTTATCTCTATTGCCTCACCTGGGTTTTCTGCGAGCTGGTTACACGCGCCATTGCTGGTGCAGCGGGACCTTGTGCTGCTCCAGAGGACGAATTCGTCGGCAGGGCCGGGAATAGATCGTCATAGCTAAATGCGGGTGTGGCATTGCCAGTGCCACTGGTGCTGCTGGTGGGCGTGGCCACCGGAGTCGGCGACGATGGCTGCTCGTTGGACGACACCAGCTCCTGGCCATTGTTGAGTGCGTTTGGTTGTTGCTCAATGTTAGTTGCTATCAAAATAAACAACATAAATTAACTTATTTGTTGTTTATGTTCTCCAGCGTTTTGCTTGCTTACCGTTAGATTCCTCCATCACTGCTGCTTGCATTACTTAAAAAAAGAGAAGAGTCCTTTTTCGTTCCAAGTCGTTACAGTAACACTGCAATAAAAGAAAATGGTATTAAAATCTGATTTTTTAACCACATATGATAAACTACAAAATATATTTAATCATACTATTCCAGTCTTCTATTGTATTCTAAACCTAAACATAATCCTAACAAATAAATCTCATGTATTATTATTCAAAAAAGGTAAATGTTGATATTTAAGACAGCTTTATTCATTAAATTTTCTTATATATATCCGTAATTCAATCATGCCGCTAACCAAGTTAGCTTTTATTTATTTAAAAATCAGTTGTTCGGGGAATATTTTTATTGTCTTCATATTCATGGTATTAAGTGACAAACAATTAATGCGAGTTTTCATATTTTAACAACCGTCGCTCAATACTCAAGTTAACTTCTTCTGAAAGCAAAACCGAGCACTAAATGTTCCTGCTTTCATATTTCTCTTATTTTATTCTGGCATGGTAGCCGTACCAAAATAAACCCTAGATAAACCCAGAAACACAGGCATTAGGCACATGAAAATCTACTTTGGTCTTGATAAGGCAGCGACCCGCATGTCGACGACGCTCCAATGATAACAGCGTGCGTTTATAATTATAAAAGGAGAGAGAGAGAGTGAGGTCTTGACTTGCTCAGCTGATAAACCAATTCCATTTGAACGTTAGACGTTAGTTCTTAACTACACAAAACGCTAAATGGCCACGTAATGCCAAAATATTTGTTTGAAACGAGCAGTACAAATGTACGAAGTGTACCGACTCCCGTTTGTAGGTATGTATTTAAGCTTCGGGTGATAAGTGGACAGTTTTGTGATTTTTTTTTTTTTTTTTTGTGAGTAGGCCACGCTGGCAAAATTGTTCAAAGCAAATAGCTGATAGTTATCGAACCAGTCTGATAAGAGCCATTCAATCGCACCAGATAGAAATACATGTACATAACAAATACAAATACACAACGATGTAATTACACGAATACAGGCATAAATAACGGTTATTAGTACGAGTAAAAGTCCGGTTTGGACCAGTGAAAGGTTAAAAATGGCCACAAAGCTCGGAAGAGAGATCGAGAGTAGCAGCATTCTTTGTTACCAAGTATTTCATCTGAATACCGTTAAAGACATGCACTTGTTCAAAGCAGTCCCTGGTTTGTATGTGTGTGTGCTTGTGGTTTTCTAAATCAGCGCCCAACAAGTTTTTTAGCCTACATTTTCTTCTGCTTTAGCAGCAGCAGCAGCCAGAAAAACAACAAAAGACGTTGCCACTATCGCCGTTGAATTCACGTACACACAAAATGAGCGAAAAGGAATTCCTAAGTACATTAAACCGAACCCTTAATACTCTACCTGATCTAAGTATATTTATAGTAAACCTCTACGGTAAGCATTTTATAATAATTTTAAATTTTAAAGAGTCAATTTTACGTTTTGAATTTGTTTTTAAATTGGTTTATAATAAGCAGCTGTATTCAATTGGAAACTTTCCCAGTTAATCTGGCTCACGTACAAACAAAATTACAATGTCATAGATGCTCGATACACTAGAGCGTATAAAAATGTGTCAAAAGAAGAAACACACGCCAAGTGTGAGCGAGCGAGAGAGTCTAGCTTGATGAACTGCTCTGTCAGGGGGTTATAAGGGGGAGCTATAAAACCGGATGATAGCCGGCAACTACATAAAACGATCGACAAGTGTGTTTGTGTGTGAGTGTGCTTACGTATGCGTGTGTATTGTGCTCTGCGCTGCATGCGCACTTCTTGATTTTTCGTGCCGTTGTCGCTTTTGTATTGGTGGCTTGGCACCTTTCGAGGCAGCACGAAGACAGGCACAGGTAACAGAAAATAAAATCAAATATATATGCACACACACATATGCATACATATGGAAATGTTTACATACATATGCATGCGCTGCAGCGACTACGCGGCGACGTTGACGTCGACAAGACACCCAAAGTTCAGCTTGAACATTTTCTATGCATATTTACATAAAGAAATTTTTTGGTAAGGTGCTCAGCGCAATATTAGTTTGAATGTTATTAAAGCAAATTGTGGCTGTTGTTTGGTTTAACGGTACACTGTGTTCAAACAAGTGCAGAAAAAGAAACATATGTACATATAAAGTAAAACGGTAAGCTTAAAAAGCCTTGACGTAGCCAGTTTTTGCATGAGTGTCGGTTGTCAGAAGAAGACATTTACTTCTTTAGTGTTGCCATTTAAGCTTTTTTGCCGTCAAATCAGGCAGCGATTATATGCGCTATTTATTTTAAATTCACCCAATTTTATTTTGCTAAGCTTCGTTGAATATCTCATTTAAGCTAATTGTAAATACAATTTGTTAGTTTAAACTAATAGATCTAACAAATATTTCGGTCAACAAATTGAAATAATAAAGCTGTTAAAACATTCTTTTGGCTATAAGACCAACTTAAATTCAGCTCTTTTTTAGTCGGTTTCTCCCCAAAACTAGTTTTTGTTTCGTTGACAAAATGCTGGCAGCACAAACACACACAAAGCAACGTTTTAAAATTGAAATGCTAAGTAATGCAAATGTATGCAGAATATTAAGTGAAATTATAATCGTAAACAGTTTTTTGGTGAGGTTATTCAACTTACTGTACTGTAAAATCCAAAAAATCCGGCCTAAATTTGTCCTTTAACAAAATCCAGTTTGATCAACTTGGCGTGTCTCCTGCTGCAATATAAATATAAATAATGTTTTTGTTTTACACGTGTATTTTAAGTGAATCGCAACAAGGCAATGAAGATTCTACTTAGCAAACTGACTTAAAACAAAAGGAAAAACATGTTTTGCATGCTGTTCAAATGACCCCAAATACGCTACACTCAATGCATTTGTCTGAGCATATGGCAACGATGGCAAGCCTCTGCCGTGTTTATTAACAGAAATATGCATCAATTCAAGAGAGTATATTGAGAGCGACAGGAAGGGAGAGAGAGTGCAATGCTGCCCTATGGCAGAACTGGCGGCGACCTTTATGCATAAATATGCGGGCCACTTATTGGACAATTATTATTGTTGTTGTTGTTACTGCAGTCGAGCGCACAAAAAGTGGAGCATGAAATATGTGTGTAGGCGGAAGCCAGTGAGTGAGAAAAAGTGCTCTGTGAGTTGTTCAGTAAACGGGTGAAAGGTTTTTTAAGCTTTCAACTTGTTTGAACACGGTTAAAGTACTATACAATTGTTGGGTATTTTAGTAAGATGAAATGTATTTTGAAGACTAATGCCAAAAGTTCAAAAATCGTATGGCTCATGCTCACACATACACCGACACACACACAAAGGCACGCGCGCACAAACACCAACATAAACGCCGCCGACTACGTCTGCTGTTGTTGCTGCTGCTGCTGCTCCCGCTTCTGTCAATCGGCCATAGACACACATATATACATACAGACGTATGTAAGCGTGTGCATAGTTTTATGGGTGTATGCGTGGACGACGTCGTAGTCTCCGCCGCCTCCGCCTCCACCGCCACCGCCGACGAAATATGGCTCTGACTTTTGTGTCTTTCTCTGTGTGCTGTGTGTGTGTGCGTGTGAGTGAGTGCCCGTGCCCTGCATATGTGTGACGACGACGACAGACAAGACCGACCGTGCGGTTGATAATACTATTGAAAAACACGTTGTTTTTAATATTTTGTAATTCGAAGCGCTTTTTCCAATCATCAATTTACACATTTTGAATATGTAGCGCTCACTGCACTTCAACTTTTTTAAATTTCTTATTAAATGCAAGTAAGAAGTTTCCACGTTGCGGCAGCCGCGGCCTCAATTTTCTCTCAAGTCGCCGCCGCCTTCATCTTATTTTTAATCACTTTCTTGTTTAAGTTAAACGACTGAAATTATGTATTTGGGCGCGCACAGTTTGTCTTAGGGGTCTAACGCTTTATTTTAGATCAGTTTGATTAATTTTAAGTTTTAACTTTCTACTTAGAACTGCAATACGCACTCGAAACGGATATCAACTCCAAGTAAAGTGAATGAATGAGCAACTGAGCGAACGTGGCAAAATGCAGCGAGTTGCCACACCGTCATTTTTGTAGTGGCAGCGCTATTGGCACAAAGAATTTAGGGCTGCCAGAAAGTTTTAAAGTCGTGGGTGTTGTGAGCGCACTTATCGATAATAATGTGGCAGCACCAGTTGCACATTTGCCATCTTTAGCACCATTCACAACAAAGACTAGAGAGCGAGTGGTTTTTTTCTTTTTCTTCTGTTTGAGCAGAAAATTCCCGTTCTTTGGTATTTCCGTAGAATAGTTTATAAATAGAACACACCCAAATATCAAAAGCGGCAAACAACACAAGCAAAATGCCCAAGCTAAAGAGTTTGCTGCCCAACATCTTTAGCAGCAACAAGGAGACGCAGAACAACAACACGAAAAGCGAGGAGGGTCGACTAGAATCAGATGCATTACCCATTAGTGAGGAAGATAACAACAGCGGGGCGTTATCGCTACCCTCGAACACACCAACACCATCAGCGGACCTTACCGAATCCGTGTTGCGCGAACTCTCCGATCCCGACTACAATTCCATGGATGTCGTTCAATCAGCACAGATACCAGGATCCGCTCTGGCCACCAATAACAACACACTGAACACTATGAATGTGCACAGTGCACAGCAACAGGTGGTCATGAACTTCTCGAATGCCAGCAACTTGCATTTTGGCTCCGTTTACAATTTCAATCAAAATCTAAGTGCCTGCAGCTCACGCAAGGGCAGCACAAGCACCACAGATGAGGTTGCAGGAGCAATTTCACCCACCTCCGCCGATGGCAAACGTCATGTGCCGCGCAAAACCGTCAGCATTGTGGCAATGATGCAGTCGCAGGAGGAACCCGATCATCGACTGCTGGACACAGTGGCCACACATCTCGGCGAGGGCTGGAAGCAAGTGATGCGCGAACTGGGTCACTCCGAGGGTCAGATCGAGCAGGCGATTATCGATCATCAAATGCACGGCAATATCAAAGAGGTGAATTTATAATGTATATGAGTTACGTCACAGTTGATAAGATTTCTTTTTGTTTGTAGGTCATTTACCAGCTCCTGTTGCAGTGGCTGCGTGGTGCTGACGATGGTGTCGCCACCGTGGGACGACTCACCACGCTGCTGTGGGAGTCACAGCATCGCGAGTGTGTGCAGCGCATGAAACTGGTTTGGAAGGCGCTTGAGAAACGCAAGACATCCAGCTAGTTAACACTTAAATTGATCGGTTTTGTGCTTCCCCCCAATCAAAATACGGCGCACAGTTAGTCACTAATTTAGTTGTTAGCCGTTTTCTTATAGATAGTCATGCCTTTGACAATCCAAATATTATTCTTCTAGTAGTACGAGTATGTGCTTTTAGCAAAACTAAAGCATTTGTGCAATAATAGTATTTGTTAACAATTTTTGACAAACGGCATTATATAATACAGTTGACGCTCTTTCATATGTAATGCATTGCATTCCAGTTAGCGAACGTTCACTGTACATTCAACCATTCGAATAAGTGCCTACAAGTTTGTGCCTCAAGCAAGTTAATTTGTAAAAAATGTGTATGTGATATTTAAGTTGAGTACATTGTTGTGCAATCTGTGCATTCTTTTCGAGTAATCTTTTGCAATAAACAAGACTTACAAGTCTATGCGATTTATTATATAACTGTCTACAGATTAATCGACTAAACAATCTTTGTAATTTTTGCTGTTAGCATATCAATTAACATTTGTGCGCCATTCCCATTTGTAGACTGATAGCCCGGCAGCTGCTCCATCCGCTCCAGCCAAGCGCTCAACCGTGGATAACGCTGCTTCTCAACGGGTGCCAGACCCAACAGACTGGACACCGAGGACACACAGCTGTAATCGGCGATGGTCAAGGCAGCACCACACAAATACATTTGGGTGCCCAGGAATGCCTCGAGGAAATCGTACATCTTGTAGATGGCATCAATCTTGCTGCGCGGCACCTCCGTCTGATTGTGATAGAATAGCGGCTCAGCAATGTTGCGAACGCAGCCCTGGAATATGACGCCCGACTCAAAGTGCAATCGCTGATCGACAACGGCACGCTTGTAGAAATCCTTTGGATACAGTGCATCCGTCTTGCCATATTTGCGCACCAAATATGCCATTATGGCATGTGAGTCCCAAATGCATTTGCCATGATCATCCAGCATGGGCACCGTGTGCTGTGGATTCATTACAGTGTAATCCTTGCTCTTCTGCTCACCAGCCTGCAGATTTATCAACTTGTACTCATACTGAAGACCCAGGGCGTCAAGAGTCATCTTGCAGGCACGCACCGGTGGACTTGGCTCCAGGCCATATAACACTAGTTTACCCATTATTTAAATTCTAGTTTGAAATGCGAGACGTGTTTAAGCTCCGACTATTGTAGTTCAACTAAAACTGTCTCATTCCGATTCGCAAGCGCTTAAATTGTATTTTAATATTATTCCATTTACAGCTTTGTAGCTTCTAGTCGTGTAGCCATGTCAGTCAACTAATCTAGAGGGCTTGACCAGAGAACATGCAAATACATACATACATACATACAATGACATTAATTGTATACGAAGGTGTACAACCAGCTTTTCTAGTTTTAATTTATACATTTTTTATTATTGTTGTTATTTAAGGGCGGCAACAAAACAATCACATAGTATTTTAGTTATATAAGTTGCAAACAAATTTGTTTATGGCTTACGTACGCCTTCTAGGAAAGCCTTTTTATTGACTCCACGTTATCGTTCATGATAAGATAATCAAGACCAAATATTGCGAAATGTGCAAGGTAAGGGAAGCACGAGTTTCTAATGACTTTATGCAAAGGTCAATGTGCCTAACAACTAAAACAGCTGATTTTTAGAGGATCAAATAAAGGAATAAGCTAAACTTAACAAATGTGATAAAATATTTTTCTGTTTCTATAAATATAACTGATAACCGTTACCTTTCCATTTAAACATGGTTGTCATATTAAATGTTTTATCAAGTTATTTATCAAACAGTCTTAAGTTAAGAGAACACTTGATTAAACCTAAGAGAGTGTTTGTTTTGATTACTTGAAAGCTTTCAAAAGCTTGATCAATAGCTGAGCATTATTAAATAAACATACTTATTGTGTTTATTTAACTGAAGCCAGGTCGCAACGCGAATAATGACTAGCTGAAAAACAGCTTTTGCACGGAGATCCCAAAAATATAAAGAGCGAGCAAAATTAAAACCCATTGTTATCTGATGAAGAGAAATTGAAATATACTCTTTTCAGAGAACTTTCTGCAAAAGCTGATAAAAGCAAAACACAGTAAACCAATTTAACAACTTGTGCGATTAGATTATTATTAAAAACACTTGCAATAAATAACTTATCACTTAGGCAGCAACAGTAAAATTTTTACTTTTAATTGCGGCGGCAAACATTTGAGCACCCGTGGCATTTTCCGAATAGTATGGCAATTTTTCCAATCGCTTGATCCACGCGTTCAGTTTCGCGTATTTGGCAGCATCGATGGGAACATAGGCCTCCAGGGAGGTGATCGTTGAGATCAGACTGAAGTCGGCAATTGTGGGCTGATCGCCGGCAATGTAGTCGTGATCCTTGAGGAAAGCCTCCACAAAATCGTACACTTCTGTTATGGCCTCAATGCGCTCCTTGGGCACCTCAGTTACTCCCATAAAGAGAACCATCTTGGTAATGGCACGCAGAGCATTGGCGAAGACAACTCCAGACTCAAAATGCATGCGCTGATCGACAACGGCACGCTTCAGCAGATCCTTGGGATAGAGAGAGTCATCCTTGCCATATTTGCTGACCAGGTAGCTCATGATGGCATGCGAATCCCAAATACATGCCTCACCATCCTCCAGCATGGGCACCGTGTGCTGTGGATTCTTTTTCAGGTACTCTGCCGAATGCTGCTCCTTGTTTAGTACATTCACCACCTTATAATCATAGGGCAGCTGAAGGGCAGCCAATGTCAGTTTGACAGCACGCACTGGAGGACTGGCGTCGATTCCGTAGAGAATTGGCTTGACCATGTTGACTGCTTCGCTAAATGAACAATAACTGAATGGTCAAAAGCTGTAGCAAAGCTTTTATATATAACTTCCCCTTAAAAAAAAAGAGCTGCGTAAGAGTACGTTTTGGTATTTATGCACTCTCTGACAAAAAATAGCCAAATAACATATTTTTTTTTTTAGTATGCCAGTTTATTTAAGTGTAGAAATTACATAGTAATTAAGCAAAATTGATCAAATATTGTGTTTTTTCTCCGTTGTTGAAAAGCTTCTAAATGTTTTGGTATTATTTGCTGAGAAGCGAATGTGTATCCAAGCAGTGATCTTTGTTTTTTTGCATACGCCGGCTAATTTGTTGATTAATATACTAAAACAGCTGATATGTATCTCTTTTAAACTTGAAAAGCTTTCAATTGTTTCTGTTTCTCTTGCCAAGAGAGCAATACGCTGACTAGTCGTGACTCGGCAAATTTCGTTGTAAGCTCATAAACAGTAAATTCGTCGATAGCTTTAGATAACTGTGCAATTGTAACAACACTACACTACTTAGTAAAAATGTAACATATGTGCGATAAATAGTTTGAGTTTAAGCTACAATTGTAAAGTTTTTCGACTTGAGCATGGACTCAAGCTGTGCGGCACCAGCGCCATTGGCCTCTTCATAGTAGGGCAACTCCTTGAGACGTTCCTGCCATTCCAAGATCTTTGGATACTTGGCCGGATCCAGTTCCAAGTACACATTCAAGCAGCCAAGCGACGAGACAAAGCTAAAATCAGCTATAGTCAGCTCGCTGCCAGCAACATAATCATTGTCGGCCAAAAATGTCTCCACAAAATCATAGACCTCGGCCACGGCATCGATTTTGGACTGCTCAATGGCTGTGATGCCATTGAAGAGCACATTTCTTGTTATCGGACGCAGTGCACCCTCGAAGATCTTGCTCGAATCGAAGTGCAGCCGCTGATCCACAATAGCGCGTTTCTCCCAATCCTTTGGATACAATGCATCATTCGAAGAGTATTTACGCACCAAATATGCCATTATGGCATGCGAATCCCAGATGCAAAAATCTCCATCCTCAATCAGTGGAATCGTGTGCACCGGATTCTTCTCCAGAAAGTTGGGCAACAAATGCTCACCAGCTGGTATATTGACCAACACCAGCTCGTAAGGCAGCTCCAAAGCCCTGAGCGTTAACAAACAGGCTCGAGTTGGTGGACTTGCCTCCAAGCCATAAATCAGAATTTTACTCATGTTCTTAGCGTTGATTGAAAAGTGCGACTGAATGCGTGGCCATTTTGGCAGGACCTTTTATAGGGGTCAGACCCTGGGAAACGTGGACCTGTGTTGAGGGACATTCATGTCCATTAATAGCCCAAAAGTAATTAGCTCACCTTGCCAACCAAACGCAACTCAAAGTGTCCACAAATCTATTATTCGTCGTTTGGCTATACTAAAATATATTTAAAGGGTATGCGAGGCCTACGAATTTAAGGTATTTTTTTTTTATAAGAAATCAAAGTCAAGGTTAGAATATTTACTTAAAACATGAAGTTTAGAAAAAAGAAGTATTTATTCCATCTTATTTTTAAAAGATAACTTTAAAGAAGATTGTTAATTTAAACAGGGTATTTCTGAAACTGATTGTGTTTTGTGCAAATCCGAATCAAATGGTAATTAGTTTATGAATTTAATTTTCTAGTTGTCCCTGAGAATCAATAATTGTATTGTTTACTTATTGGCATTGTTATTATTTACTTATTTGGATAAAATTACGTTTTCATTGATGGGCAATGATTGATCCACAAACATCGGATTTAAATATTTACAATAGTTTGTTCTATTCGAGTCCTTGCCGATTAAAATAACGCTGTAATTTACTATTTTCACATTCGAAAATATTTAGATGTTACCTTAACTGATAAACGAATATCCAAAAATTAACTCCATATTCAAACTAATCTAAAATACTAATTTTAAAATTTTTAACATAATGTTATCTACATTTTTTTAACTAATCTACCCGATTTTTAAGCTATGTATTAGAAGGGAACATGTTAACTTGACTTTTTAACCACATTTAGCACAGTCCGATTAAATTTAAATAATTTATGCACGTGACACACGCAATTTGTCGAATTGTTGTTGTTTTAGTGTGTGAATCATCTATCGGTTTTAGTTTTTCTTGGTTAGTTGCTGAAAAAGAGCCGTTAGCTGTTTGTTTAAATTAAATTCCTAAGTATGGAATATTTCATATATGTACATATGTATGGAAATGACAAAATGCCTCGAGCTCTGTGCAAATATTGACGTAGTCATAGATATGATAATCTGTTAGAGCAGCTAGTTATCTGTAGCATTAATAAACAATCAGGCAACAACTTAAACTTGCAGCATTATGACGTCTTTGTTTTATACAAGTAAGTAGTTGTGTCTAATCTTATCTAATCATATGCTAAAATCACTTTCTTGATTTTTTATTAGTTGGTGGCAGTCAGTTGAGAATTGTTGGCCGCACCTTAAAGCAGCTACAAAGAAGAGAGATCCTTGAGAATGGTGCTCGTTTTGTATGGAACACTGATGAGTCCACCTGTCCGAGCAGTGCTCTTAACGCTGCACGCTCTGGATCTGGAGCATGAGTTCCGTGAAGTAGATTTGGAGTCCGGTGAACATCGGGAGGCGGATTATGTGCGCAAGAATCCACAGCATACGGTGCCCATGCTGGAGGATGCTGATGCATGCATCTGGGATTCGCATGCCATCATCGGTTACCTGGTGAACAAGTACGCCAAGGACGGAGATGATGCACTGTACCCAAGGGAGCCCCTTCAACGTGCCATTGTCGATCAGCGTTTGCATTTTGAGTCTGGCGTGCTTTTTGTTGCCCTCAAGGAGCTGCATCGTCTCATCTTCAAGGAGAACATCACGGAGCTGTCCAAGGATCGTATCGCCGAGCTGCACACCCTATATGCTCTTCTCGAGCAGTTCCTAGCCGGACACGACTATCTTGCCGGTGATCAGCTGACCATTGCGGACTTCAGTATTGTCTCCACTGTGAGCACCTTGCATCTGAGTTATGCACCACTTGATGCCACCAAGTATCCGAATTTAAGTGCCTGGTTGGCACGAATCTCCGCGCTGCCCTACTACGAGCAGGCCAATCTCCAGGGCGCCCGCCTCCTCGCCGACCGGGTGAGCGTCAAGCTGCCCAAGCAATTCGACAAGCTCTGGCAGAAGGCCTTTGAGGACATCAAAAGCGGCGCCGGCAAGCAGTAAATGCAAATGTAATAAAATCCCATAATGAGGGCTCTTTATCTATTTCTCTTTTTACCTTCTTCCTTTTCTGCTTCTCACTGCTTCCTTTTGGCTTATGTACTTGTCTTCATGTAACCGCACGATTTGAATAAAGTTCATATATTTGCTTGTCTGCCACAAATTTAGAGCAGCAGCCACACAAACATTTTACATCTGACCATCTTCTATACTAAGTCAATGTGGCACGACTATAAAGTACACTTAATGCTGGGAAAAGTTTCTTTTAGTCAAAGAGAAATTTTTAAATTTAATTTCGTAAATTATTTTTTATTTTAAAACTGCATATACCCGCTTCATCCAAACGCAATACAGGGCATAATTATGTTTGAAAAACTTGCAAAAACTTTTTGCGCTCATTAAAATTAAAAATTTTCCAGCTCTTGCAGCGCAACACAAAAAAATAAAAGGAAGAGAGAGTGAGAGACGCACAAAATGAAAAGCGCAAAGTTTTGCTGCCGTGTCGTGCATGCTAAAGTTGTTAAATCATAATTAATTTATGACGCCGCCAGCTACTAGCTACCTGAAGTTGAGGGGGCAGGGAGGGGCAGTCGCTTGGAGTTGCTTGTAGTCGGGAGTTGTTGGGAGCAATGTGCGATGAGGACTTTGGTGTAAAACACTCTCTTAAAATGGCAAGGAACCTGCCTAAATACCTGACTGAAAGCGGCCTCCCCCCTCCCTTTTCCCTATCCTGCATCACTCTTTTGCCGCTTTTATGCGCCTCATTGCAGAGACGACGGCAGCAGCAGCAGCAGCAGCAAACTAATTGGTTTAATTTCAACTTTTACTTTGGCTGTCGTCTCGTCACAGCGCCCAACGCCCACTTGGTCACGCCCACTGCGAGTCCAGGTGGGTTGTCAAGCTGTATGCTTCGCCAGATTTGCTTGCTTTAATGCGACTTGTTTTTTATTTTCTGCATTCTACTTTTACAGTTTTTTTCACTCTTGGCCTTTTCAAACTTTTTTTTATACAGTTCCGCACTGCACTGTATCAATTTTTTGTAGCATACTTTTAGGCGCCCCTTGCAATTTTGCACTTTGCTTTTGCGCTGAAAGTGCGGATTGCTTTTAATGACAGTCCAGTGAAAAGCAGCTTAAACGTGAGCTTCATTTTAACAGACACACTTTGAGAAACAAGAATGTGTAAAGGACTTGAAATCATTATTATGAAGTGCTTTAATTCAAGGTCTTACAACTTGTACTTAATGCTTCGCAGTATTGGAAACTTTTCACCAGCGCATTGACCACGAAAATCATCCAGTGACAGATCGTGAAAGGCAACGCCGCCCAAGCCCTTAGCCTGAACATAGCTGGCCTTGATGGCCGCCGTTGTGGGATCCTCGTAGCCCACCCAGAGACCGGGCTCATCATTGTCCCCCGCCGCCCGATAGGCATAGATGCCATAACGTTTTGTTGGATCGCCCACCTTGCGCAGATGATTCGAGCTCGTGTCCTTGCCCCCGCCCATATGCTGCTGCAGCAGATCACAGATCTCGGGCCAGCTCAACAAGCCAGGCACACCAGTATGTTTACCTGCGGGTGCAGCGCCCTCTGCAGCCGGAATGGGTGGAAAGCCAGTGATGCCAGAGTCGCGACTCATTTGCCACGAGCGTCCATAGCTGGTGATGCCAATGTTCAGCTGCTGTGCGTTGGCCGTGTGATTAAGCCAGTAGTCCAACTGATGGTCAACATTGTGCGTGGAGTCCCGATCGTACATGGCATACAATGGTGCTGGCAGATCCGCCTGCTTGGGATCACGTTGTGGCGTCTGGAAGTCAAAGGTGCCCAAATTGACAAAGTCCACGAAGCTCATCACGGCGGGAATGTCAATGTAAACTATTTAAACACGCAGAATTTAACAAATCTATATAATATATTGTTTTTTTATAGTGTACTCACGTTCTGCATCCACGTGTGGCAACATTGTCAGGGTCAGCTGCTTGCCATTGCGCTGCAGCTCCAAGCGCAGCTCTCGCACAAGCGTGGCGAACTGTGCCTTGTGCTCCTCGGCCTTGGGATCGATGGCGGAGCTGCTGAACCAGCCCTTGAACGAGCTCCAGGCACGCTTCAGTGCACCCTGCTGCTGCTTGGGCCGGACTTGGGGAAATTGCCAGGCCAGATCCAGACCATCGAAGCCGTATTTGGCCAGCTCGGCGCTGACGCTGGCCTTGAACTTGTTGCGGCTATCCGGCTGCTCGAGTAGACTCAAATATTTGGCGTTATCCGGCAAGCCGTCAGCATTGAGATCCTGGCTACCGCCCACGGAGAGCAGAATGCGCAAATGGGAAAACTTTTGGCGCAACGCTGTGATGTGAGCATAATGCTGTCGATTATAGCTGAGATCCGGATTCAAGCTCCTGATCTTGAGAGAGTCCGTATCGATGCCCGCATAGCCGTAAATCAAATAGTTGCAGAAATTCAATGCTGGCTCCAGTTCGGCAAGCGAAAGTTGTGCAGGACCTGCAGCGAGAAACCAAAATAAGTAGCACATAAGTATATGTATGTATGCACATAGTAGATAACCCCAGTCGACCCCTTTCGAGTGACAACTAGAGATTAGATGGCGTCTCTCACCTTCGCGCACGAAACTTGAAGCGTCGTAGAAGCAAACGAGCTTAGCCACATCTGCCAGGCTCACATGCCAGGAGCAGCACAACGAGAGCACCACTCCAAGGAATACTCTGCCACCAAATAACATTTCTATGCGTGTGTGTGTGTGTGTTTACTTTGAGATTGGTTTGTCGACTGATGCTGGAAGCCGCAGCTGAGCTAGAAACTTGACGTGCTGATAATGCTGTGCGAAACGAATACAAAAGCTAACACACATGGCATTAATTTCAAAAACATCTGGGCGATAAGTACAAATGCTTTGCTTAAATGTTGCTCGAATATAAGATGCCCTGTTTGAATTAAAAATCATTCGTCCATCAATGAATAGTTTATTCAAACAACTTATAGCTAAAGATAGCAAAAGTTAGAGCGAACTCAATTATCTTAGTGTAACATATGTGTTTTCAGAAAGTTCTCTCTCTTTCTCAACATGACAGCATTTCAATTTCAATATCTGTGTGTGTTTGTGTGTGTTTGCTTGTGATTAAAACATCAAGCTTTAGTTGTCCTTGCTGCTAGCTGCTTCATTGCGTGCTATTTCTTTGGCTAATGCCAGCCAACCACCAAAAAAGCACAAAGCCCCAGACAAGAAGGCACAAATGCCGCAAGGGAGCACAGAAAACACAGAAATGGATTTTAGTGCGTTGTGGTTCAGCTTGAAAATAGGTTTGTCTATATACAGACAGACATCGACAGACAGAGAGCTGTCATTAGTTGCTGCTGTCTTCTGGCTCATGTCACTTTGCTGCCTGTCACACACCTACACGACGCCCCCTGCCCCTCTAACTCCCCTTGTATCAGACAGCTCCCCGCTGACAATAATGTTCTTGTGCAAAGCTTTAAATATATTAAAGCAGGGCAAATGATGAGCTACCACCCAGTGAACAACCCACAAACACCCTCTTCTCACACACACAGCACATCAACAACTGTGAAGGCAAGCACTTAAACAAGGATGAGTGTCCTTCAGAGGCTTTTACTTTTTGCCCTCCGCAACGCTTTTGCCAGTTGATTAGCAATTTTGCTCACGTGGCGCTATTTGTTGGCTTCCACAGGGGTGAGGTGGGGTGGTTGGGGTTCGAGCAATGTGTTGACTTTCATTTGGTTTTGCACAAAATTTATTTCACAAAATTGTGGCAAAAAAAAAAAATTACCATAACTTTGTAAGTTCTTCTATGCCTCTACACTTTTTGTCTGGCTGCCGTAGCTTGTAATTTGACTGCCCTCAAGTGTTTTAGCAAATCCTTTTAGTAATTACTTTGCATACAGCCCCGCCACCCTTTTCACACAGACTTCTCTCCTTTGCTTTAATTGATTTGTCCCCAGGGTGAAAACTGAAGCCAAGCACAGAGCCATTTAAATTTCTCTCTCAGTTAGGTAATGTTTTTATTCAACTGTGGGCGGCTTAAATGTTTTATGGTATTTTGCTTCTTTTATGACTATAATTTGCTACACACACCCACCCACACACACACACACACACACACACGTTGAAAACACGCATACGCCGCCGTGTGCAGATATTTATCATGCTGCGCCTAAAAGATGCAACAAAAAATTGCCGCCTTCATTTCAAGCAAAAAATAACATAAATTTTATGAAAAGCCAGTTTGAAAAAGCCACATAACACACACGCCAAATGCTATAAAACTAACCACAAAAACAAAACGTACAACGCAACAACAACAACCAGACTGGAATATATCAAATATGAGTATGCACAGGCGCTTAAGCAAACAAGCAACGAGCAAAGTGCACACATTTTCATGGACACGCCCACTCTTACAAACACACACGCACACGCTCACGAACCCAACCCATACACACCCACACACCCACACACACACACACACTCCACAGGTTGACAATAAAAAGCTGGTCGTAATAATAAACTAATAGTGCCCCAGCTGCCAAGAAATACTTAGCTCTCTTTTTGCCCTACTCCAACGTCTGACTGCTGTTCATATATACTATACACGTACGTACATATATGGTCTTATATGTGTATATATGCAGCACATAAACTTATTTCTTCACATTTGAGTGTGTGCAAAGTTGTGGCTACAAAGGGTATATGCAGAAGTTGATTTTGTGCAATGAAAAATTCTTTGAATTCAAAAGTTGCTAGCTGATAAACTCAAAATTGGGAAAAGATGGAATCTCAAAATTCATACGAAATTTGAATAGCCTGCAAGGCTGCATTTGCAAGTTCTAGGTAAGCAAGAATTAAATAGAAGCATTGATTATGTTTTCTAAGAACCGCAATTATAATTTTAAAAGATTTTTCTTGTGAATTTTGTTTGGGTATACGAAATATAGGTTTAACACAGGGTATATGCAGAAGTTGATTTTGTGCAATGAAGAATTCTTTGAATTCAAAAGTTGCTAGCTGATAAACTCATAATTGTGGAAAAATGGAATCTCAAAATTCATACAAAACTTGAATAGCAACCATGGCTGCATTTCAAGTTCTAGGTAAGCAAGAATTAAATAGAAGCATTGATTATTTTTCTAAGAACCGCAATTATAATTTTTAAAAGATTATTCCTGTGAATTTTGTTTGGGTATACGAAGTATAGGTTTAATACAAAGGTGAAATTTAATGCAGACTCGGGGGGCTTACGTGCAATTCAGTTATTGTATATATGTAACCAATTGGCTTGAAATTTTAATCCGCTTAACTTTTAATCACGTATACGCCTTGTCTATTATGCATTTCGAATTTGTTGTTATGTAACCATCTTCATAGGAACAATTAAAACGTGAAATTGCAATAATTTATCTCTTATAACATTCAAATCTGATTGCAGATTAAAAATGTTTGAACAATTTCTTAAACAGGACTCGTTAAAGAATTTTATTTTATGGAAGAGCATAACTGCTTCGCTTAGACACACTTCTCGCACAAACAGCACGCATGGAACTGACATGTTTGCACACACACACACACATACACACACATACACAAACGAAGAAAATGTGTGGCATGACATATTTTCACACCAGCTTGAGTAAATAGGCCCGAGCCAGCTTTCATATCTGTCGAGCCACACCCAACCCCTCCTCCGACCCCTGCTCAAACAAAGTGATGGCTAATGGGGCAGCCAGCCCCTAAATCGTTAAATTACTCAAAGTTGCCATCTAAAAGTCTTTAATACAGCTGACCTCCCCGTCGATTGGGTGATTAACTTTTTGGGCAACATCAGAGCAAACATCTGGTCGCGGACAAGGATAGAGTGAGGTGAGGGGCGTAGTTGGAGGGGTATACGCGCTTGTTTGGCATAATTAAATTGTTAACGCACACGTGTCGACTATATGCGCCAGGCTGGCATTTTGTGTATTTATGCATGTGCATGGGTTCATTTAAGCGTAATGCTTTTTACGTTGACAAATGTATGTGGCAGTGGCAGTGGCAGTGGCACTGGCAACATCAATGCTAATCCACCCAAAGCCAATCTGTAAGTGAGTCGAGGGGGGGTATGGGAAACCATGGCAGCCACACCCAGCAACCTAAACCCCAAAAAACGCCCCAAACTCTCTCTCAATTTCCTATGCCAGTTCACTTTGCATGGCTTACGCCCTTGGCTGGTGTTTTTAATGCTTCATTGGCTTAATTGCCAACCAACAGCAGCCACACACTCACACACACACACACACACACACACACATATATATACATGCACGCAACTTTTGCCGGGCGAAAATGAATTCAACCACAAACACGTTCATTTACCTTTTTCATAGATACACAGATACACAAGCCTCAACTCAACTTAACTCAACTGAACTGAACTCGACTCGACTCGGATGTTCGCTTTGCTACGCATTTCATGCAGCACTTTAAGTTTGTGCTTTAAACATTTTAAAGTTTGTGCAACAAAAACGAGTGAAAAGTTTGAAAAGGTTTTTTTATAATAGATTTAAAATGAATTGATAATAAAATACATACTGTATAAATTATAAAACGAATACTAATATTGTTCATATTTATTTATTTCTGTAATGAGGTAGCTTATCTCGAGTTTAAAAACCCACTTAAATGAACTTTTAAAGTTTCGTTGTTCCTTAAATTATACTTTGTTTGCTATTTGCATTAGTTTGTACACACAATGCAATGAGGTTTTAGTTAGTGCATCTGTCAGATGCAGTTAGTTGAACAAACTAAGATTGCGGGTAAGATTTTGCAGTAGTTCAAATGCTGATTTAAGTTGCAATCTGAGAATTAAGTCGCTGGGATCAGCTACGTTCAGCGCATTATCTAACGTGAATACAAGTTAATGCCTTGAGCATGAACGAAATAAAATGTCTACGATTAAAAAGAGAATCTAGAAGAAGGTACAACTATGAAATACTCATATATTTTTTAAAGGTCTTAATAAAATTCTTAATCAATTAAACAGTTTTATTAAGGGGGAAAAATAATAAAAATAAAAAAAATAGGGTTTGAATTAGGTATAATAAAGAAATAAAAAAAAATATACATATATCTCTCACTTGCTCTTTAAATATACCAAACAATCGTTAAACTTTATTAATATAATCTTTACTATTAAAGTATGCCAAGCGTGAGTTAAATCTCATTCAAAGATCGATGTAACGTGTTTTCAGACTAAACACTGCAAATGCCTCAAAGTAGAACAGAGTCTGCTGAATGCCTGAAAGAACATTTCACACTCACTTCACATAAATATAATGCGCATTTGCGAGCGACGTTTATCAATAAAAAATACTATATTAGTATACTTATACTTACTAAGCTTGATTTGACTGACAAAAACTTAACAAAAGCAGATTGCAAACGCGCTTTTGAGATCAGTTTGAAAAATAACACATTAACAACATCATCATGAAGTGGTTGTCGCTAGCTTTTGTATTGGCTCTGTTGGCGCTCGCAAGTGGTAAGAAGTGATTGAATCTTCGATTAAACTGTAACTTTAAGTACATAAATCATGTATTTATTTACAGCGAGTCCGCTGCATCCGGGTAATGTGATCATCAATGGTGATTGCAAGGTGTGCAACATTCGAGGCAGTTAGACCTACAAATTAATGAAAATACCGAATAAATAATCGAGTGTTTGTGAAACATATATATTGAATGTGTATTTATTTATACTGCTTAGGCCCAATTTCTCAATAACAATTACTTTCTCTGAGCCCCATTGTAAAAGGCAAGGAGGGAAATACTTTTTAGTTGTTGAGGAGCATGTGCTTTTTGACTTAGAAAACTTAAACCAGGATTTACCGGTTTGTTTTAATAATTAAATAAATAAACAAATGAAAACGTTGCAGTCGGACCCAACCGACTGCGGAATACTTTGATACCAGTTAAAGAACGGATGGTAAGGAGTCTTATTTCAAAGGAGGAATGCTTGCAATGGAGTGGGACGTGTGGTAAACATCGCCAGCTATCATGTTATGAAATTTGGTTACTTTAGCTCAAAAAGTGTGGAAGATAACTTAACTCCCAAATTTAAAAGGTGGGCGGCAGAGGTAGGCGTGGCATCCAATTTTTTTAATCAAATCTTTTTAATTGTCACCATTTATCTTCCTACCAAGTTTGGTGTTCATTACTTAGCATTTAGACTAAGTTACTTAAGAAGTTAGCATATAAGTTTAATTTAAGTTTTTAAATAAACAAAATAGAGAAAAAAAAAAACCAAGTTTGGTGGCTCTAGCTCGAAAACTGTTATAGATATAGCCGATTCCAATTTTATAAGGTGGGTGGCTTGGGTGGGCGTGGCATCCAAAATTGATGCAGATCTTTGGTAGATGTTGCCTTCTATCTTTCTACCAAATTTGGTGACTCTAGTTCAATAAATGTGGAAGATAGACGCACAACCGTTTTAAAAACGGCGGGGGGGTGGGGGCGTCAGGTGTGGGCGTGGCATCCAAATTTTTGATGCAGTTTTTCGAAGAACGTCATTACCTATCTTGACACTTTCAGTATCAAAGTATAAAAATGCAACTGTCAGCTGTTTGCCTCACGATGATTTTATCGATATTTATATAAACGGAAGTTGAATGTTATTAGCCAGCACTCCAGGCATCGGTTACTCCAACCGAACATTGTCAAATTTAAATTTGACTAAACTTCGGTTAGTTTGACTAAAGAGAGATAGAGGCATAAAATAAATGCGATTTAGCTGCAAATTTTTATTCTAGTATTTGTTTACAAGATATTTTATGTTATGTTTTTTTGTGTATTTTTTCAGTCGTTTCAGTTTGTGAAGTTTTCAACTTCCACGAACATTGCAGTTAATACAATGGCCGTTAATAATCACATCTCCAGGCATCAAAGGGGCAGCTAAAATAAAATAAAACTTTAGACAAAAGTTTTTTATCTCTTGGCTGTCATTTACTCACCACTGGCAAAAGCCAACAAACCCAATACAAAGGCAATTGAGAGCCACTTCATATTTGTAGAATTGCAATGTGAACCTGTACAATGAAACTGAGGCAAATGAAAATTAATCGTTCGTTTATATAGCTCAATTCACTGATATTCCTAGAATCATACATATATACATATGTGACAACAGGTCAATAAATAAAATAAGAGATAACACGGAAAAACCCATGCAAATGAGTATTTCAATATGATAAGCGACTTTTGATCCCAAATTTAAATTTAACCACAAAATTGATATACATATTTCGTCAATGCTTTTAGATTATGCTTATTTGCAAGGCAGCAAATCTTAACTGAATGATTTTTTATTGTTCATAAATGCTAAGCGGCGTGTGTTTATTTAAAACTAAATATATTCCATAAGCAAAGGCATACTTGTTGGTAAACAAAGTTCTGAGAGGAAAAAAGCGCTTGGAAGAAACTTAGAGAAGAAAAGAGAGCGAAAGAAAGAGAGAGAGAGAGAGGGAGAGACAGAGAGAGATAGAGAGAGAGAGAGAGTGAGTGTGTCTGCCAAGAAAAGAAGTATTTGCTGTCAGTTTATATTATCGTTATTATTATTAAATTGTTACTTTAAGCATTAAAAAAAAAATGCAAGTGCATAAATACCCTGGGCTCATGAAATATACAATAAGGTATATAACATGAAATAAACATATGGAAGATATTTTTTTCTGACTGACTTTTGGAGAAGGTTGAAAAGTAAGATGAAAGTAGTAGGTACTTACATAAATAGGAGTTTAACAAATTTTGTCGAGACTTTTGTATAAAATTTACAATCCTAAAAGGTTTTAATTATCTTTACATGAATTTATTAAAAACTTTCTTCCAGCTTTCCGGAATTCTAATCATGATTAATAAGGTTGTAAAGAGTTATATGTAGTAACAATATCCAAACAAACTTCAAAAGCGAAAGCCCTATAGAATGTCTCTAGATATATTCATTCATATTTGAGTAGAATGTCCATAAATATTCACTCATAACTCAAAACAAGCTCAATTAAATTTATTGTCATTTGCGCTTTGAGAGAGACATCGGAACGTTATTTCCATTCGTGTAGGTTATAAAAACGCATGTGCAGCTCATTTTAAGATCAGTTTCAACTTGCAATTGACAAATAAAACATGAAGTGGATATCGGTAGCTTTTCTTGTGGGTCTGTTGGCTGTAGCAAGTGGTATGAAAATCAAATATACCCTAAAACGGCATACACTTACAAGGCATTCAATACTTTTCAGCTAATCCGCTACACCCAGGAAATGTGATCATCAACGGTGATTGCAAACGCTGCAACGTACGTGGGAGTTAATTAAAAATTACACGTGCTAAATAACAAATGATTATTATGTGAAATTGTTTACTCAATAACGAAATAAAAGATAATCATAGCAAAAGTGTGTAGCTGCTGAGAATTTTATTAAACCAAGTTTATTTTTTATAAGATTTGCGATGTTTGTAATTATTCGTGGCAACAGCAGCAACACAAATACCTTCCATTTAAACAAAAATCATCGAATACCATTCAAAGTGTATTACTTTATTAAATTATTATTAATTATTGCGCAGAACATGGCTCGCCATATAATAGAAAATACCAAACATTACAGAGCCCGTAGTCAAACTCTGAATACCAGCTGAAGATATCTTGGTTTCATCTGGTATAATAACCGAATCATCTCCATCAGGTCGATTGCAGTCTATGCACTTGCCATTGATAATAACTTTGCCCGGTGTGGCTGTGAATTCAATATGTATATTATACTAGTGCAATCGTATTAGGTTTCTAGTTTAATTCAATTACCGTAAACGACAGCCAGAAGACAGCCCAAAAGCAGCAGCGTCAATGCAATTGATTTCATATTCCCAGTTCAATGTCTACAAACAATCTGAATGGGAGGCGATGATTTCATGCACTTTTATATGGGGCAATGATGAAAATAATGGCAGAGACGAAAATAAAAACAAATTCGTCGACTAAAGATGGCAATCGCTTCGGAATTTCCAGAGAGCAATTGTCCCATCTAATCAGCTCAACATATAGATGCGACCTTTTTGTGAACTGTTAATAAAGAAATATGAGCAAAAAATAAAAATAAAGCATTCGACAAGTAAATATATAAAAAATAAAAAGCCAGAAAGCGTGGATTTTAGATCCTAAGTACATAAAAGAAATAGGCATACTTAAAATAGCAATTTAAACGAACACAGAACATCTATATCTCTATGTATATACAATATCAGAATAGTTTAAATTGACAAACAAATTTTATTTTGATTATATTTGTTTTTTTTTATTAAGTAGACCAAATACAGTCTTCAAATTTGCTGAAATATACATTATTACTTTTTTTCAAACGAAACATTGTAGTAAAAGAGTATGCAAAATTAAATTTTGGATAATTTTAATGCTGAATACAAATTGAGAGTTTTATATACATTGTTATAATAAAGTTCATCTTGATTTCAAGCAATAATAAAATTTATTCAATAAAAATAGCTGGCATGCAACTTAAATATTTTAAAGCTGAATGATATAACATTTTTTTCTCGAAAATATTTTTTTTTTTTATAATATAACCATTTGATTGCTAAGGTCAATCAACTGCAAATTTTACAGCACTGCAAAGGCAAAGAATATAATAAAAAACATTTGTTTTACCGATAAGAATTTGCTTTGTAGAATTTATTAAACATTTTGTGGCATTTTGGTTAGATTTGTGTACTTAAAATATACATGTATGTATTTAACATTTATGGCTGACATTCACAACATTTTGCTCTGCAAATATTTGGCTATTGATAATAGTAAATGGCTGATGAAGTCGTCTCCTCCAAAGGATTAAATTGTCCTAGGCACGAACATTGCACACTTTGCAATCGCCATTGATGATGACATTGCCGGGACTCAGTGGGTTAGCTATAAAAAAAAAACACAATTAAAATTATTTTATAGATACATGTTGCGGTTAGCCTTCTCTCCTTCCCCTCCCTTTACTTACCACTAGCCAGAGCCAAAAGACCGAGCAGAAATGCGACCGACAGGAATTTCATGTTGATTGTGTTGGTTTTGTGTTTTCAGCTGTTGAAGACTCAAGAAGAACTGCGATTGCACTGATGCCGTACCACTTAGACAGCAATGCTTTTATAGCTCAGCACAAAGAACGTTCTGCTTGCTTCTGTTATCAACAGCGACAGGCTTGGAGATTTGAACTTGGAATTGCCCAGTGCCGGACGAGCGCGCTTAAAGTCTCTGATTGAAAAATTCCCAATTCCGTTGCGGGCTAAGCGTGTGTAAAACTCAATTGAGTTGTTTTTGTGTTTTTGCATTGAGCGTAAAGCAGATTGAGACAGCTGAGAGAGAGAGGGAGAGAGAGAGGAAAGAGTTAAGAACCTGCTTACATAAAAAATAGATACCAAAAGCAAATCAAATGTGAAGAAGAAGCTTATCCAAATAAAATTCTACTTTAAATGATGTTAAGCTGAGGTGAATTAAACTAACTAACTATTTACAACCTCATAACAGCGTATCTGTTAGTCTAGTACTTTCGATTAGCACTCGGAAACTTGTTTAGTGACTGTATTTGTTTGTTTTTACGATCAAATTGCATTTCAATTCAGCCGTCTGACGCGTGGCGCCCCACTGCTTTATATGTTAATACATATACTTATACTAACTTATAGTATCTATTTTTCTGAGTAATCGTTAAAACCGGTTTTAATTTGTTGTTGTTTGTCTTTGGATTTTACGCTGCATTTTATGAATCAATTACGCAGATAACTTGCCATTCAGTTCAGAGAAACATAAACAGAATACTATCTATACACAAGAAAAATGTAAATAAATTTCTTAGGATTATTGCATTTATTTTTTCAAATACCAGTTGGATTATGAGGTGCTTAAGTGTATACAAATTAATAAATTAGAATAATAACAAGCTCTTAACTTAGTTGAAAAACGAACAAAAAACACGTGTATGATATTAATTTTAATTGTTGTGAATTTTAATAACTTGGTTAATGAACTTAATTCGTACCATAAAATATCCAAATTTGTAAGTGAAGTTTGCAATATGGTAAATAAATTCTTATTAAGTTGATTTAAATTAAATACTATTAAATATATTATATAAGTATTATATCTTATGTATTAGAGCATAGAAAGTTTAAAAGCGTTTCTTCAGAAAGATATACATATTTTGATTAAATACAAATATTTTAGTAGGTAAACGTTTTTTGAAGCTGTTATTTATAAGTATAAGGCCTATGACATTCGTTTCTCGAAATGTTAGCAAGTAGAAAATTTAAGATACTTCATTATTTAATAAAGATACACATATAAATAAATTAATACAGTGCAACAAAGGACATAATATTACTTTTTTAAGAAGAATCTTAAATACATTTCAAAACCATAAAAACGTTGCAAGTAATAAAGACATTGTATTACTTTGTCACTTTGTAGATGGCATCAATTGCAATTTACATTTAATTTTTTTCTTATATATACTACTTATACAGATTAGTTTATTTACACAAATCAATGAAATGCGTTTGTTTATTGATACGGCGGGGTTATAAGCTCAAGTTTATAATGATTTTGCAAATGAGCACAAGGTCGAATGTTGAAGGGCTGTTTTATACTCAGTGACTGCTCAATGTTGCTGACCTTCTAAGCAAAAGCAAAAACAGATTGTTAAGATAGTTCTTAGCTGAAAAGTAAGGTATCTGAAAAGTTAAATTTTCTGAAGAGATAATAAATCTTTGCGTATTTTAAGTAGTTCTTTTTGTTTTTATTGTTATTAAGTAACTAAGTTTAAGAATTTGGAACGCTGTGTATACATAAATATTGTGCCAACAAATTGCGGTATGCGAGGATTGTTTAAACTTTAAAGCATCGAACAATTTCATTTATTTGCCGCCATGAACATTGCAGTATTTGCAGTCACCATTGATGACCACATTTCCAGGATCAGGCGACAGTGGAGCGGCTGTAAATAAAGAGCGATACAATTAGAATTGTGCTACTATAAAAACGACTTGTTTGTTGTAGCTACTTACCACTGGCGAGAGCCAAGAGACCGAGCACAAAGACGGTGACAACTGAGAAGAATTTCATATTGTTAGCTTGAGCTGTTTGTTGATTGTTCTACAATGGCTTGAGTTGAACTGATGCTGTTACCTATTCAGCTTCGAGCTTATAAGCGCGTTTAGTTTCATGCAACTGGGAATTTCACACAGCGTCCAGCCAGAGAGCGGGAAATATCATCGATAGATAGACGCACTGAGTTTGTGGCTGATGTGATTTGATAAGCCTCTAGTAGGGAATTTCCCAGCTGGTAGACGGGACAATGCTTGCTTATCAAAGACAGCTTACGATCTGGGACTTTGCTTTTAATTTTTATTATCTGTTTGCAACAACAATATTATATTTTCAAATTTTTCCTAAGAATCTAAAACTTGTTTATGTGAAGTAGTAGACGAAGTGGCCAGTAATTTATATTTATGAGTTTTTGCGAAGTATTTAGATAAAATAAAGTTTAAATGAATTTTATAAGGTAACTTTATGCTAGAAAAAATAAAACATAATTTTTTAAATACAGATGAATTTTTATTTCTGATTATTTTTTTTCAAGCAAATAAAAAATCTACAGTAATGTTTGATTATTTATTTTTAGAACTCTAAGCGACTTATCATTTTTTTTAATACTAGATGCTATTTTTAAGTAAAATATTTCTACAAAGTATATATGTTTTATTCATTTTTTTTCACGTACTTTCAGTTTTGCATAAAAATTTTATTTTTTAAAATATATTTTACATAACATTTTATTGTTCTTTAAGAATAAATATTAAAAATAAAATATTTATTATGTACCAAAATTATCAATATTATATCTTTCGTTCTATCTTATTAACTTGAATAAGTGTTTAACGATTTTAATATTTAGGCAGGGTATCTTATAGTCTCGAATTGGTAGCCCTTCATATGTTCTACAAGAAAAAAAATGCGACGTTTAATAAGATGCCCTCAAAAATAAGCATATACTCAATTTTATTTATATTATGTATGTATTGTATGCAAAGTATATGTCTATGGCAAAATATACTGCGCACTGGGTGTGCAATATTTTTTTTTCAGCAAATCTAACAATCAGCTGAAACGTGTTATGAGTTCAGCTTTGTTTTGCTAAGCGGCCCAAGGCATCGATAATCTGGGCAATTCCATACAAACATAGTTCTTAATATAGTATACTTGAAAATATATATTTTTTTGCCAGAGCACAATCTCAGATTAAATCGCTCACGATTTCGAGGAGCATCTCGATGCCACCAGTATAAAAGAATCTTTTCAGCGAGCAAAACGTTAAAATTGAAGCTAACAATATGAGATGCCTAACGCTGCTAACGTTTTTAATTTTGGCCTTGATGGCCATTAGTGCTAAAGGTTAGTTTGTTTTCCACTAGGAATTATGTGCCACCCACTGATATAACGTTCTTCCTTTGGCCAGCTGGCAAGGTGACCATCAAGGGCGAATGTGTTGACTGCAATCGACCCGATGCAAGAACAACAACCACACATCGTCCAGCAGCAGCAGCAGCACATAGCGGACGTGGACACGGACGCCAGACGACGCCCAAGCCAAGGGGCAAGGCACCTGCAAGACGCCCAGACAGCGATGAGGATTTAAGTGGCTTTAGTCTGCATCAAGATGCTCATGGAGGACAGCACATAACCAGCGGTGGACGCCACAAGCGGCAACGTCAGGTGATCATCACAGATCCCGGCTACGGTGGCGGCAGCTGGTCCGGCGGTCGTGTCACCACACTCGACTCACGTGGACGTGGCACACTGGTGCACAACGATGATTGCGTTGGCTGCAACATCAGAGGCTAGGTGAACTAAAACGAAATGTAGGCTAATAAACGTGTTGACTACTCGCCATAACATTTATTGACCTTCAGCTGGTCGGTCGGGGGCAAAACCGGTATGAACTGAGAACTGAGAGTTCGTGGAATTTCCGCATATCAAGTGTTAATCGGGTTTTCCACTGATAACAAGAACAAAGTCGAGGGCCAGCGTATATAAAGCAATGCATCAGCGGGAAAATTGATTCCAGTTGAATTTTTATATAGCCATGAGATTGTTTACTTGCGCTCTGTTTGCCATCCTTTTGGCCTTGGCAGCGGGTAAGCATTAAAGCAGAATCAATTGCAGCTTTTTAGTTTCTTATGCCATTCTGTCTTACTTTTAAGCTGGAACCGTTGTCATCAATGGTGTCTGCCAAGATTGCTCTCCGCCCGATGCTGAGACGGTTGTTGTGGGCGGCAAGGTGACCAAGGGCACTCCAGGACATGGCACCATTCTCATCAACGGAGGCATCCAGAATCCAAGTGCAGCGCGTCCGATAGAAAGCGACATTCCATATCCTACCGATATAAGAAACAAACGTCGCACTGTCATCCTGAATGGTGGCAGCACTGGCTCCGATCCCTATTACGTGCCCGAAGGCTATAGTGGACGTGTGCCTGGAGGTGATTATGTTCACAATTCCGATTGCAGTGGCTGCAACATTGGGGGCTAATCTTCTCGTTGACTGATTTTAAAAATATATTTTTAACATGGTGCATTTTGCGAGGCCGATTTTTGGTTCTTTTAAATAAAAGTGCACACAAAACTTAAAGATACATAAATGTTTTTAACAAGGAGTATAAAAACGAGATATAAAAATAAAACAAAAAATTTTAAATTTAACTATTTTCGGGTAGGATTTTAATTTGAAATCAATTTCTATATAATAGTAAAATCCAAATTTTTCATGTTTAATTTAAAGAGTTTAAGATTCATATTAGTACACAAAAATATAAGATTCCAATATTATTCATATAACATTTGAATATTTAATATGTTAACTTAACATATCGGATGCCTTAAAACCAAGAATGGAACACCTGATTTCTGATACGCATGCCAGGTATACTAAAAATGTTTGAAATTTATTTAACATTGTTACCAGAAGGATATCATATTCTTTTAGCTGCTTAAACATTTTTTTAGTTGAACCCACATGTTTTATGGTTAAATTAACTACGTTTTATAGTAAACTATTTGCATAGTTGTTTTTCGTGTGTGGTATTTTTCTAAGTGATGTAAATCGTTTAGGGAAGTGTATATAAAGCAATGCTAGCGAGAATATTGATTCCAGTTGAATTTATATCCAGCAATGAGATTGTTTACTTGCGCTCTGTTTGCTATCCTTTTGGACATGACACCATTCTCATCAACGAAGGCGATCCGAAAGATAGCGCTACTACAGATCCATCTACCACCGATATAAAAAAAAACGTAACACTATCTTTCTGAACAGGCTCCGATCCCGACATGGTCCTGGAGGCGATTATTTTCATAATTCTGATTGCAGTGGCTGTGAAATTCGAGGTTAATCTCATCGTGGACTCATTTTGAAAATAAAAACATGTATATTTCATGGCGTTCGTAACAAACGTGCACAGAAAATTAAAATATACATAAATGATTTAATAAGAAGTGTTACCAGGTATAAAGGAAAAGTAAGAAAGCAGTATGATGACTTAACTTCAATCTTCTATAATTAAAAAAAAAAATTCTAACACAAGATCGAAGTTTTTCAAATTTTAAATTTAACTGTTATCGATAACATGTGTTAATCGGAAAAGGTAGATGTTATCGATATTTTTAAACAAATTTGATCTGCTTATAGTTTAGGAAAGCTTATATTCAATTTCAAGTTAAAAAGATCGATGCGTTCATACATACAGACATGGCTAGATCGATTCGGATGCTGATCAAGAATATATTTACATTATGGGGTCAGAGATGCTTCTGCCTGTTGCATACTTTTGCACAAATCCAATAAACCATTTTTACCCACTGCCTATCCCAATAGTATTCCATATTCAATTCATAAAAGATATTCTTGATATGAGTAATTTAAATCTTTTGTTAGATAAATAAACATGTTTACCAATAAATATGTTATGCACACTTATCACTTTTTACGAGATATTTGTAAGTCAACAGCATTGAATAACAATTAATTAATACAAATAAAACACAATAAGTGGTTTGACTACGATTAAAGAGCTGTGCTGCCCCATTCAACATGACGAGTTGTGCGCATCAAGCGTTCATTAAAGGGGGGTTTACTGTTGAGTCGTGGGCAAGCCCCAAACCCAGTTTCAGTCGCATTTCCCCGCCTTCATAAGCTGCTGGCCTTTGGCTTTGCTGGCGATACGGGAATATTTTTATATACTTTTGTATTCTGATAATATGACATTTGCTGAATGGCTATATAAAATGCTGAGCAAATGGCAAAAGTTGTTCAGTCTCTCTTCACAAACATCATGCAGTGGTTCTCGTTGTGTATTTTGCTGCTCGCATTGCTGGGCGTTCTACAAGCGTCACCTGCCGGTAAGTAGTTAAACCACAGCCCTTAAAGTTCTTCTTTTAATTCTTTATATCTATATATCGCAGGTCACATAACTGTACGCACTTCTTCGAGAAAGCATGTTAGTGTGCGTGGTAATGCAAATATAAAATGGAATGGCGATTGCCACAACTGTGATATACGCGCCGGCAAAAACTCAGCTTCAGTGACCAGCACAAGATCGCGAACAATAACGAAAAAGTTCTAAAGATTTAAATGTGCTTCATTTTCTTAAATAGTTGTAATATTTATTTATTAGGGCCATTGAACTATTAAAAGCTGTTAAGAAATTGTAAACAGCTTAAATGTTATTGGGAAACATTTTATATCAAAATTATTTTTCAAAAACAGTTTATAGTACATACACATAGTTCATAGATTTTACAAAAATAGTTAAACAATATTTATGTATATATATTTATTTTCATCTCAAAACAAAGTTATTTACATTGAACCCAAAAAATATTAATGTGAAAACACTCAAAACCCCAAAAACATTCATTAAATATGATTTAATTAATAACATAAAAAAAAAATATTTATATAAATGAATTTTAAAATTCAAAGAATACCTGGAAACTGTGCTCAAGGTTAATTATACTTTTTTATTTATTTAAAAAAAAATTGTAAGCCCCTTGAAAGTTAAAAAAAAGTATAGCTTACTTCCATAAAAACAAAAAGCTTTCATATTTATTGAAAACATTGTTTGAAAACTATTTTCTTATTAGCACATGGTCATAAATCACGCTACACACACGCACATACACACAACTGGAAAGTGCTGCATTGCTAAAATATTTGATGAAGCATTCTTGAAAATTGCCATCATATTGAAGTTTTTGGCGTTAGTGCAAACCCCTTTGCCGCTGCCATTACACGTGTTTCTTGTCTACAAATTTTTATTGTTGTTGCCTCATCGCCGTAGTCGTACTGTGTGCCCATAAAACCAGTCATTTCCTTGAGCAGCCTGTGTGAATGTGTGTGTGTTTTTTTTTTGTAGCTGCTTCGACATTCACGTTCTTTCATTTTATTGCCGGAGAAGGAAAGCAAACCGCTGTGAGCCCGTAAATGACTCCCCAGGCACCTTTATATTGACTCGTAAAATTGCGACATTTAGAGCAACCCCCGTCCCCGCTCTGTTCGTTGTAAGTCCAAACATCTACCCGCACTTCCGGTCGTTTGTCTTTTGTGTTGCCTGCTTTTCGGCGCCGCGACTACTTTCTTAGCGTTGTTCCTTTCTTTTTCATTTTGATTTTTTTAAATTTGATTTTTATTTGCCTCACAGTTGCAGCCGGCTACGATTTTTATGGTCGAGTGTCTTGCTTTGCCCTCAAGATTGTTTTTTCTTCGCCCTTCTCCAATTTTTGTATACCCTTGCTCAAAGAAATTGGGTTCTTTTTAATGCAGTGAAGTAATTAATTTTGAAGTAATACGTTTTACGTGTTCAATTACAGTAAAAAAAAAGTATAAAAAAAGGGTAGGCTTGTAATTTTGGTAAAAGTCGTTTTCAATTCGCTTTTTTTTTAATTTTTGACTTAAAATAAAATTTTTTTAAAAATTGTTTTTAAGAAATAATCCAGTTTAGCTCCAATAGAATTCTTTAAAACATTCTTTCTGCTTTAAAAGAGAATTAAATCTTTTGTAAGTCAAGATTTATTTTTTATTTTTTATTTTTGTTGTGTCTGTTGCTGCTGCCAGCGACGGAAATTGAGTTGGAAAACGTTTCAATGTTGCTTTTCTCCCCCAAAAATTTAAATGAGGTATAAAGTCAAAGCAGTGGCAGTAATCCCATTTCTCAATCGGACACACACACACTCTGTTAGATATTGCTATTGGCGTTAACTTGCCTGCTTGATTTTCACTTGACATCTTTCCGTTCATCCACTTTGACCTGCAGGCTTTTGTTTCTGTTTGCCGTCCGAAACTTTATTAATTTTGAAGTACGCGAAACGCGAGACGAGTCGAAAATGATTTATTGGACTTTTGAGTGGGGCCGAATACGAGTCGAGTGCTCAACTTAATGTTAATGCGTAAGCGTTTTCATAATTAATTTAATTTAAAGCAGACATTGCGCATACGCAATGTTGCACAGCCTTTCTTTCTTTGTCTTCTTTGTGTGTTCTGTAGCAGCTTTTCTCGCTTTTATTTAAGGCATTTCCATCTTGTTATTTCGACACTTGGCTCCTTTCATTTGTTTGTCTTCTTGGCAGCAAAATTGGCCCGCAATTTATTTAACGTTCTTATTATTTCGTTTCAACCCCTTTTTACGTTTCGGAGCTGCTGTTGTTGTTGCGCATTTAAGTGGCATTTGCTGTTGCACAAAGATGTCGCAGGATATGTGCGCCTGCAGAGCGTATGATATAAATTAATGAATAATTGAGAGCATTTCATGTGCAACGGCTGCTGCTGCCAGGAAATGTAGCTTTAAACTGCAGGAAATGTTATAGCTGTTGAAAATTTCTTACATTTTAAAATGTTTTATAACAAATCTTGTACAATTTTACTAAAGCTTTCAATTTATTATGCTTAAATGCTTTTAAATTAATGCAAATATTTTTGTAGAATTATATAAACAATTTCTCGCATTTAACTGTATAAAAATGTCAAAGCATTCTTAACTTTATTAAAATTTCGTTAAATTACATTTTTTTTTTCGAAGCTGCGTGTTTGCATAATGCATTTGTTATTTTTTGTTGCATACTTTTTGGAGCAATTTGCCATGCATTCAATTTGACGTTTTGCATTGTGCGATTTATCACAAAATGTAAATTTTCTGATTTTATTTTACATTATTTATGAATTTATGCAAGCGCTTATTTTATGCACGTTTACAGTACATTTGTTCTCTATATAATTTATAATCAGATAATTTTAATTTATTGTGCCTGAATGCATTTAACGCATAGAGAACGAGAAGTGAAAAAAAAAACAGCAACAAGCATATAAATATGATTATAATTATTTTAGTAATCATATTGAATATATGTGTTGTTGCACATTTAATTAACTTAACTTTTTTACTTCACTTCACTTGCTTTTACTGGATTAACATAATTATATATGTTGCTTACTTTACTTAATTAAAGTTTTTGTTGATTACTATCTTGTGATTATTACTATTCTTTCATTGAAGGCAAATTTATATATTACGCAGCGAATTGTATGCTTATTGGTGAAAGCTTTTTAATAAACTTTTAAAGCTCTAACTCTTAGGATAAAAATGGTTAATTGTAGACCGTACAAAATTATAGCTAAGAGTTTTAAGCTTGAATTAGAGTCTGAAGATGTAGATTTTTTAAAGAGCTTCCAAATTTATAAAAGCTCTTTTTCTTTCTTTTTGTAATGCATGTTTTTATTCCTTACATACATATTAAGTGTAAAGCATGTCGGCATTTCAAATCAAACTCAGTTTCATTAACAAAGCTTTTTCCTTTTTTTTCCAAAAGATTTTCTCTGTTTTGACATTTTTCTACCGTTCTCCACACATTGCACTCATTGAATATGCACATACCCCGGGACTGATTACATTTTCTGTAATTACCTCGCAGCGAATGTTCCGGCTCAACTGACGACCTGTTATTGGCCAGGGCTTGCAGGTGTCTGCGCTGTGTCGACGCTGTGGCTTAACAAGTTGATTAAATGCAGTAATTGATGAAATTGCAAATGGGTTTTAAAGGTGTAAATGGCTGGCTTTGAATGCCGCCGCCGCCGCCGCCTGGCATTCGTGGATAAACATGTCATTGTCATTAGATGGCATCACTTTTGTTGAAACATTTTTTGGGTGCGCCAAGGGAACGAAATCTCTCCTCCTCCGTGGGACTGGACAGTGCGCATCAATCAAATAAGCCTGAAATGCACACGTTTCATTTATAAATATTTGCGGCGAGGGTCGCACGACTTCACAAAAGGCAACGGCGAGGGCAAAAAGGCACAAATAAAAAATGATTTAAAAATTGAAAGGATTATGGGACGAGCGCATCAACGAAGCGCGTTAATGTTGATGCCGCCGCGGGGTACAGAGCAGCAGCAACAAAATATAAAAAGGGTCGTTCGCAAAAGGGAGAAGCAAGGATGAGAGGAGGCGCTACAGATCTACCGGGGCTTATATTTATAGTATATATGTATGTGTGTGCTGGTGTCGCTGTCAGTCAAACAAAACTGTGCAAAAATCAACGAGGCAACGACGCAACGCAAAACAACAAAAAAAAAAACACCCAAAGCTGAAAGTTTATGCCACGCAGCAAACTAAAGAGCCAGATGAGAACAGGATGAGTGGCAAGGAGGGGCGGGTGGAGGGAGGGGGGAGGCCAACGTTGCTGGATGGTCAACAATATAATTTGAACAGGAATGGAAAAGTAAACGCGGCAAAACTGGGCGGGCTTCTGGCATTTCTCTCCCTCTCTCTGCACACTTTTCTGTCGGCATTGTCTGTTTGGAAATACTTTTTTTTTTTTGTTCTCATATCACGAATACATATTGCACTTCCTCTGCGTTACGATGCCGCAGGCAACAAAAAAAAAAAGGAAGGAAGGAGAAGGGAGAAAAAGGTGGAACTTTTGTATAAATCAAATCAAAAATGTGAGCAAACTGTTTTCGCTGTTGTCGCCAACGTTTCGAGTGGGAAAGTGCGAACAAATCAAATTTGGTTCAAGAGCTGCACAAAAAAAAAAAAATAGAACGTTAGGGTGGCTAAAGTTTAATTAGAACAGATGCAGTTGACTAACAATTGAGGAACGCAACCCTGGGGAATGATAGAAGAGAGATTGATTGGCATTGTGAGTGATGAGTGATTATTAGCTACACATTATTTGTGGTAGCCTTGTCAGTAGTTAGTCCTTTCAACATCCTCATTGTTCTTCTTTCTTATTCACAGACACGTGTTACATAATAAAATGGTGTTGAATTATGTTAGTAAATCCAATGCTTTTATAATGCAAAAGCTAAAATTTCTGTTGAATAGAAATTCCCTGAAATTCTCTAGATTCCCTTGATGTTGAAAATAATTCTGTCGGGTAGTACTCGGAACGGATTCTAGTTGCTCTTAGTATTCCATTTGTTTAAAGTTCTCAGAAGCGTCCAAGGATTTTACAGACAAGAGCTTTCTCGGTAGCTGGTTTAATGAAAATGCAGATTAAATTAACTTTTAAGCTTCCAAGAAAAAATTTCAGTTTTAGGATACGAAATAAATGAGTGAATTTAAGAAATTTCTATATCATTTGTAAAATCTTATTTTAATATAGCATAAACGTTTTAAATTTATAAGCTGATTAAGCATTTCCTTTCCTGGTAGATGCCATAATAAATTTCTCACATACTTGCAACCAAGTAAAACTTAAAGCATAAAGTATTTAAAATGCTTGTGCCCATTTTCATTTAGTTTGATTGCAGTTGAACCACAACATTATATACATATAGTTATTTACTAACGTTGCATTGTGCAAACTTAAGGGGCAACTCTGGCACATAAAACAATGCAACATGCAACAACATAAACAGAAAACTGGCAAACAAATAACAAAAACACAGAAAAAAAAAAACAGAGAAAAAGTTATTCAACTCAAGTGACGTTAACTAGTTGGCTGCTTGCCGCTTTGGCGCTGTTCTGTTTTGTTCTCTTCTGAGTTCTGTGTGTTGCAAGTTGCCAAGTTATTTGCCAGCAATCAGAATCAGTGCAGGCCAGCACAACTTGCCACAAGCTGCCAGTTGCTCGTATCGTATATTAAGTGGCTCGTCTCAGTAACTGCTGCCTGTTGCTGCTGCTGCATGTTGCACGTTGCTGCTGCTGCTGCTGCGTAGGTTGCACTCACTTAGACAGCCGAGGCGGCTAAATTAGCGCGCTGCACTGCACGCCCGCCTGTCTGGGGCAGCATGATGTGGCAAGTTCTGTTCATGTTGCCGTTGTTGCATCGCTTTGGGGCACTCGCTGCGGTTTGTGCTGCGTAATTGTTGATTTTATGCGTAGAGCGCAGCCATTAAGCCCCTTCCTTGCAACATGCGGCTACCGTCGTCAGCGTGAAATGCGTCAAATTACCGAACGAACAAACGCATTGCCCGAGTTGCAACAGCAGCAGCCAAAGACAGAGGCCAGCAATTAAGTCGAGCCAAGTAACCGGTAACCAGTAAACTAGTAACCATAACAGAGTGCAACATTTCTACTGATGCTGCCTTGTTCCAGCCGTCAATAATTAATGTCAATGTCAAGTCATTTTAAAATAAATTTTAAATAATAGTATAATAATTAAGACAGAATAAAGAACTAAGCTCAGAATGTAAGGAAGTTAAAATTTTGTTTACTAGTCGCTTATTTATAAAATAAAGTTTTCCTTTACTTATACTAAAATTCTCGAAATCAGGAAGACTTACTTGCATATTTGAGAATCGCAGAGTTCGGCTGATTTTGGTGAATGCTCAAGTGTGAGGGTAAATGTCAACTCACAAAAGTGCAAGAAACGATATAATATAATAATAATAATATTTTCACTTACCCCTTGTCCATTTATGTATAACAAAGAGAATGAATAAACAAATATTTATTTGTTATTTACACATATGAGTTTTTGTATTGTATTGTTTTAGTAGATACAACAAAAAATGTGTGTGTGTGAACAATAAATAATTTGTATTTAATAACAATAACGCATGCTAAAACATTTACTTATACTTACACTCACACTTGCGCATTCTGTAAACACGTCCCTAAGTTTAACCAAAATCAGCCGAGCTTACTTGAATTTTTGAGAATCGAGGAGTAGAGCAGTGTCTTAATAAATAGTCGTTTACGTTACGTTACGCTAACGTTACGTTTACGTTACGGTAACAATAAGTTTACGTTACGTTAACGTTACGTTGATGTTACGGTAACGTTACGTTTACGTTACGTTAGTTTTACACACTTTAAAATTGACGACTATAAACTCCTGCTCTACTACTCGATTCTCAAAAATTTAAGTAAGCTCGGCTGATTTTGGTGAAATTTATTGACGTGTTTACATAATGCGCAAGCGTGAGGTAGTTTTAGCATGCGTGTGTTATTGTTATTAAATAAAAATTATTTATTGTACACACACACATATATTTTTGTTTCTACTAAAATCACTCAATACAAAATTTCTTTGTGCAATCATTCTCCTTGTTAAACTTTAAAGGACAAGAGGAAGTGAAAATATAATTTGTATTTTGAATATAAAAATATCCTTTCTTTATGGTAAATGCTTGTTTGTAGTACATTTTTTTAATTTGCTCACTCTTAAAAAATATCTCATATGCTTTGATTGGAGACAAACCCCAATTAAAGTAATAAATACATAATAAATTGATAGAAAGTCAAGTGATGAAATTAATTTTGAAATCATAAAACAAGTGAACTCATTATATATGGAACGACCCCTTCTGGAAGGACACAAAACAAACAACAGCAACAACAAGGAAAGTAACAAAAAGCGCGGCGAACATCATAATAAAATTAACATTAAAGTGGCAAGGCAAAAGGGATCATAAAAATGAAATCAACGTATTAACTACATGCCAGACAGCAGCATAACGCACACACCCACAACACACACTCACACACACACACGCACATTTATGGTCATAACAAGCTCACGCCATATTCTCATCCAGCAGCTGGGCAGATAAAACGCAACGAAATAAAATCAATTCAAATAAAAGCATAAATACGACCACAGGAAATGAAAATGACGATGACTCCGTTGCCTTGCCTCGTCCCCTTCCCCCATCGACGACAAACCCAAAAGCGTCCCCCAAGGGTTGGGCCCTGCAGATGACTGTAAATGTGTATAAAAGTGGGTGGGTTGGGTTTTCGGGCGGACGGAGGACGGAGGAGGGGGGATGGACTTGAGTTGAGCTGAACATGTAAGCGCGCATTTTACGGCACAAGCATTTTCGCTTAATAAAATGTTAAGTGGGGGAGAAAAAAGGGCGGGCAGACAAAAAGCGACAGCGCCACTGCCGAGAAGTTGAATTGAGTTCGCCAGCCAAAAGGACTTGCACAGAGTGAGAGAGTGAGTACGACTAACTGTCAGACAGACAGTTAGACAAAGAGTCAGAGTGACTGTGAGCCAGGCAGAATCGTAAAATTATATTTACAACACAAACAAAGCTGTCGACAAGGCAGCAGAAGCAGAAGCAGAGGCAGAAGCAAAAGCAGCAGCAACGAGAACGAAACTGAACACAATGATAAGCATGAAGCGGATGAGACACACACACACACACACAAATTTCTCTCTCGCTCAAGCTGCTGGCGCAAAAAAGGGCGCCAGGCGCAAAGAGATGAGACCGAGGCATCCAGCAATTTCCCGCACTCAAAAAATAACAATGGCGCGTTGAAAATATCCGCTTCCGTTCTGAAAGGCAACATGCACACACACACACACACACACATACCAAAAAAAAGAAGACAAAGTAAGCGAGTCAGTTGCCCAGAGCGAGAGTGAGTGAGAGAGAGAGAGAGAGCGTTTACCAAACGCAGCTGCGACTTTAACGGTAGTCTGCTTTTTTGGGGAAGGAAAGCAAACGAAAGAAAAGAAGAAAAAAAAAAGAATTTAATTCAATTTGAGCACAATGAAATCATATTTTGCAACAAAATGTACAAAATTCAGTTGTGTGGCCCCCGCATGAAAAGCTGACAACTTGAAAATGCTTTTCATTTGTACAATGCGAATACATATAAATTCATATATACATACATACATAGATATGTATGTGTATGGGAATTTCATTTCTATTAGCATTAGGTGGACAACCAAATCGCATGACAGGTGTGAGTGAGTGTGTGCGCGCGTGTGTGTGTGTGTGTGTGTGGGTGGGGCAACAGGGGGAGTTTGGATAGCCATGCTAGACTAGAATATGTTGGCATAAATATTTATACGCTTGCAGCGACGACACAAACAACAAAACGCAGTCGACAAGCCAAGTCGCAAATATGCAAAGCTCTTGTGCTTTGTGTGTGTGTGTGTGTGCGTGGCTTTGGTTTGACGTGTGTGTGTGTGTGTGGCTGCGCCAAAATGCTTGAAAATCACATTATGCCCGCTGGCACAGCTTTGCCACCAAGTTGGCAGCCAAAGATTTACACACACACACGAACACACTGACTAACTGTCTGTCTGTCTGTTTGTCTGTTTGTCGGGCTGACTGGCCATTTGTCGCTGTATTTGCAAAATGGCAAACTTGGACTTGTCATGACTCGTTCTGAAACACCCTGTGCAGCAAACAAGTGCGGTAAAGGGGTATATAAATATTCCAGCCAAGGAATAACGGTATCAACGGAGAATTAGGCAACACTGCGTTTTGCTTATTTATTCATATGGTATGTGTTAGCATAAGTAAGTAGATAAGTAAGTAAGCCGCCATAGGATATCACGCTATCTGGCAACCCTTGACACGAACTCTGTTGTTGCTTCTGTTGCCTTTTGCCCGTTTTTTGTGAGTGAGGGAGAAATTGTGCTTGTTTATTATTCATGCTGTGTGCTCCTTTACACCATTACAAGGACCTTGTGGCTGACGGTGCGCTCTGTTTAAATGGCGCATAAAATATTAATAGCTTCATTAGCATTCGTACAAATTTCACAAAATTTAACGCACATAATTACATAATATGCCAAGCAGATCGAAAAACAATGTGCAACAGACAGTTGCAGAGCGACAAAGCCGCTTTCACATGAATTATATACAATTTGCCAAAACCGGACAAACACAAACACACACAGCGAGAAGCCTTTTTGACCAGAAATTATTGGGGTCCTCTTTTAGAGGAGCACTCAGCCGTTAAGTGGGGGGCAAACAGTGACAGCAAAGCATTTTTGCCTATGGGCCAACAACGTATTTGAAATATTGCCAGCCAAAAGCTGCTGGTTTTGTGTGTGCCAGAGAGAGAGGGAGAAATGGCAGAGGGAGGAAGGGAGGTAGGAGCAATAAAATGAAAAATATTTGAACTTTAGCAAAATGCGCACAAGGATATCAATTCCCAAAGCACACCAAAATACACAACTAAAATGCATATGGGTATGTGTGTTTGTGTGTGTTTTTGTGTGTGTGTCCGTAGTCAAATCCAACTAGAATCAGAATCACAGCAATAAAATTGAAAGAGCGTGCACGAATGCCAATAGGAAAACAAAACCAGCAAAGACACACACCAAACACTGTGGGACAAGAACTTAGCTAATCTGCTAAAAATTAACATAAATTTTAACATGGCAGAAATCTGTTAAGTTAACAACTATTTAACAAAGCTATGGCAAATGATGAATTTTACTTTAAATAAATGAGTAAACAAAATATGTGATTGCTTGTTCCACAGTCCACAAGGAAGCGAAGCCTGAAGAGCATGTTTAAGTGCAGAGGGAGAGAGAGGAAGGGGAGCTGTTCAGTATATTAGGTTGAAGCACAAACAAGTTTTTCGGCACAAAATGGGACATAAAGGCAACCAAAAAAAACAAAAAGAAAAAGGATCGAACAGCAAAGGCAAGGAGACGTAGACAGCCAACGTTTATTTGCCTTTTTGCCTCAATGGCAGCAAAGGCAACATTCAAATGCGAATTTAAAATGAGTAACAACAACACGGACGGAAAAAAAATAAAGGCATGCAAGGATAGACGATGATGACTGATTCGTGAGCAATCCGAAAATCTATAGAATGTGTCATCCGATATGTAGTAATAAGCTTGGAGCACGTGTCCTGAGGAATGAAAACAATAAACAATAATACTACAACAGTCAAAGTTACACAAAGGTCAAACGGAACATTATGGCTTTATTTTGCGCCTAATAAATCTCATTATGTCATTATGTGCTCGAGCGCAGCAATAACAACTACAACAACCATAAACAAGAAGACGCAGAGGTAGCAAACACACAAAAATAAAAAAGTAGCCGACAACGCTGCGACGTCGCAGTTGGCATCGACGTCAACGTTGGCGTCATCGTTGAAACGGCAACAGCCCAAACGACATGCCAATCAGTAATCAATCCGCACGCACATTGACACAGTGCTGCCCCCTCCCCATCCACCATCCACCAGTCTACCATTCCACCATCATCCAAAAACAATTTGCAAAGGCAACAACAAGATGTGTGCTGCGATAACGACTTCCACATACTCTGTATGCAATTACATATAATGATTGCCGGCAAGCTAAGCTCAATTGCTGCTTAAATGTGCCATTTATGAACGTATACAAGTTGCTTTTGGAGTTCAGTTTGCACCTATTAAGTATAATATTGAGTTATTTAATTGTCTTATTGGATATGTGATGGTCTGTCTGCGTTTGTTACATGCACCAGCTTATATTGGCAATAAGAAACTCAAAAAAGGAGCAGCAGCAATGCTGCCAAGTGAAGTGAGACCACACGACGTCACAGTAAACAAAACGAAAAGAGATAAACATAGAGCGTCACTGCGCAACATGGCGTCAGCAGCGGCAGCAAGCGCGAGCGAGAACGAGCGCGCTCAGAGAGCGAGCGCACAGCAAAAACGCCGCCATTAAAGAAATTCCTCTCAGAGAGTGCGACGTGTATGTGCATGGGAATGCGCTAGTGTGCGACATGTGAGTGCAAATGCCGCAGGGCTGTCGAGTCACTGGCAGTTTAACAACATAAACAGCATTAATTCGCTCTAAAAGCAATATTAAACAAAATGTTTATAATTAATACCTTTGGAAATTAAAAGTATTGAATAAAAGTGCTAAACTTGCAGACAATGACATTGAATTAAGGGGTTGTTTACTTGAATCGACTGGTTGGTAACTCTAGACTGCGCGCCGCTATGTTGCCAGTGAGAGCCGCTCAATTTATGCGCTTTTTGTACGCGTTGCTCCTTCGTGGCGGACAGTACGGAAGAAACGCTGTCGACGCAAGCTAGACGAAAAGTTCTATGAAAAATAACAGAAAAAAAAACAACCAACATTTTTAGCATTAATTGTGTGCTAAACCAAAAGATTTCCATGAGCAACTAGGCAAAGGTAATAAATCATGTTTGATGCCACACTATAATTTATGCAAATAATAAAGTGCTCATGTTGTGTGTGTGTGTTTAAGTGTGTGTGTTAGTGTGTGCATTAAATTATTCAAGCAACACAACAGCAAAAAAGTGTTGAAAAAAAAGAGAAATAGTCTTGCTCTTCTCCACCTCTCGTCTGTGCACGTCGCGCCGCGTTTTGTGCGTCTCTATCCATGTGTGTGTGTGTATGTGTGTTTGTATGGAGTGTTTTAAGCAATTAACCAGCAGCAGTGTAGAAATGCCAAAAACGCATTAAAAATTATTACTCGTTGGCTGTCTGTCATTCACAAGAAACAGCAACAACCACAACAACAACAATACACAAGTGCTATTTGCCGCCGCTACTCATAAAACAAATTACCCACTTGGGCTTGACTGTTATGCGTGCGTGCGTGTGTGTATTAAATACATATGTACATACTTGTATGTGTGAAAAGAGCAGCGTAATCATCATCATCATCAGCAGTCGCTGTCCTACAAGCTTCAAAGCTACAGCAACAACAACAACAAAAGCAAACACACATACATACATACATATCTACGATATACCAATACTGATGTGAACAAAAAAAAAAAGTAGTAAGCACTCGCCGCAATAGTAGTAAAACGGCCAAAAAGGCAGTGGCAATATGTTGCCACCAACAGCAACAACAACAACAGCAAAAAGCAACAACCACAGCAGCCGTATAATACCGGAATAAAATTTCTATACAGCGCGCGGGTCGTCGTCGTCGTCGTCTTCTCTCGCTTGAGCAGTGCATGTGTATGTGTGCGTCTCTTTTTTCTCTCTCTCTCTCTTTCTATATCTCGTACTACGGCTGCACTGAGCGACAGTTTTTGTTTTTTTTCGTGTTTTTCGGTTATAGCAACAATGTTGAGGAGCAGAAGCGTCACAGCGACGATGGCAAATATGTTTGTGTGTTTATAAATGCGACACACACATGTACGTACGTGCATATGTTTGTATGTTTATGTGCGAGTTTCTTTATGTTTCGCACAAACATTGCGGTAAAAGAACGCCGACAAACGTTCGTCGCTGGTCGCTTAGTCGCTCTCACTAATTGTGACGTCTGCGCGCGTGCGTCGGTCGAGTCGGTTGGTCGTTCGGACGGTCTGTCGGTCGGTCTATCGGTCGATTTGTCGGTCATTTTGTTGTACAACCAACTCCCCCGTGCATTTTTTACTTCAAGCTCTGCTCATTGCATGTGTATCTGTGTGTGTGTACGCTCCAAACATACACACACACACACACACATACACAAGCTTCTTCGCCGCGTCGCGCTCTCTCGCTCTAACGCAAAGTGCCGTTTTTGTATTTGTAGAAAAAATAAATAAAGAAAACAACTAACCTCATAAAAAAGTTCATGCAGTGAAAAAAAAAAAAAAAACCAAGAAAATTGCTAGCAGCATATTTGTCAAAAAAAAAGAAGTAATAACAGCAACAAAAAAGTGTTTGCCGTGGCAATCTCTACCCTTCTCGCTCTGGCGCTTACATAAATCGCAAATAATTCTTAAGATTGGCAACAACACCAGGAAAAAAAAAAAAAGGAAAGCTCTGCCTACAACAACGAAAATTTGTGGATTTACATTTCCTGTCTTTTTGTGGATTATTACTACCTACAAGCGCTGCTCACTTTTGCGCTCCGCACGCTCTCCACTCATTCTCGCTCTCTGTCGCACCCGAGTGCAAGGGTCGCTGCGCGAGCAGGAAAGCAGGCACGAAAGCCAGCCAGCCAGCAGGCAGGCATCGAAATCCTCGTTCGCACCTTGCTCCCCACTCATTCACTCACTCATTCGACCCAACCACTCACTACCACCCTCCCCCCCCTTACGCTGCCAACAAACGACACCAATAACAACAACAACAACAAGGAAAGCAGCAACAACAACGGCTGCATGCTGTCGCCTATGAAGCAGGAACGAGCATATCAACAGCAGAAATTGCGATTATTTTGGATTTATAAAAAGGCAAGTAAGCAAAAACCTAACCAAACACACTTTTCATATGTTTGTTTGTATGTTTGTATGTATGTATGTATATGTGTACATGTGTATATTTGTTTAATGTGGCATGCTATAAATCCGAAAAGACGGCCCCCGCTGCCACCGCCATCAACCGAACTTTTGCTGCTGCTGCTGTGCGAGTGAGATAGTTGGTCGGCGAGAAGAGAGCGGGCGGAAGAGTAAATTGATTTCCAGTTTGATTAATTGCCGCTTGCTGCTGCTGCTGTTGCCGCTTCGAGGCGCATGTTTCTTTTTTTTTTTTTCTTGTTTCGTTTTGTATTTTTTTTTTCTTTCTGTGTTTGCCTCAAGTTAATACCAATTAAGGTGTTTCGATTTAAGCCGATTTGTAATTAAATGGGGTTTTTGTTTATAAACACCAACAATGCCCCTCACCCCCACTAAATTGACAGGCGGCTGCGCAGCAATTTGGCAACAAATATGTACAAACATGCTAAAACATGTCAAAAATTGCCATGTTCTGATTTATGGCGGACGATTCCAATTGACATTTTGGTATTTAATAATTATTAAACGTGGGAAGTTTTCTAAGGGAATTTATTTCGTGCCTGCTTCTTCTTCTTACTCTACATTTTGTGAGCTTGTGTGTGTATGTATGTGTGTGCACTCAGCCGCAGCGGTGACAGGCAAATGACGGCTCATTGAGTTCTTATTATTACGAATTTAAAGTGCACGCACAATGAGAGAAATTCCCATAAAAGGGGCGTCGTCGTCGTCGTCGTTGTCGTCGTCTGCCAACAAAAAGAGGGACGACGAACGAGCACAGAAAATACAACATGCATAAATACAAATGAAAAAGGAATCACGCTGCCTAATGAAGCCTGCGGCGCGCAGCAGAGCAGCGACGACGGCCATGTTGAGTACGAACAAGCAAACGACCGACCGACCGACCGGCCGACCGACCGAACGACCGACCAAGCGACGAACGACGAAGCGACCATCCGACGAACAATAAACAAACAGAGTGAGTGTGCAGTTGTCAGAAGAAGGGGTGGGGGGAGGGGGGAGACAGGCCAAAGCGAGCACGAACATCATTGCTCCCCTTTTGGGCGCGCTCTTACGTACTAGCTCGCTCGCACTTGCATAGAATTGGCTTCTGGTGCGCTGCGTGTGTTTTGTTGTAGTTGTTGTTTTCTCAGTGTGTTTGATAAGTTTTTGCCTGGGCGTGTTTTGCATTTAGTTCAAATTATGAAATCTATGTGCGTGAGTGTGTATGTGTGTGCTTGTGTGTGTGAGTGTTTATAATAAAGACATTTATTTTCCTAATGAAATGTTTGTAAAAAGGTGATTTAAAATTGCTAAACAAATACAATAGATAAATATTTGTAGCTGGTTGATTTTAATTTGTATCTGACAGATGCGGCGCTGTTTTGTTTCATTTGCACTGTCATACAATTAAGTAAACGAATAGCGTTAAATGCTCTGTCAATATGCATAATGAAACACAACTCAAGAACACAGATACAGATACAGATACATATACACATACACATATATAGCCGTCAGCAGCAGCGGCACAATTAAGCGTCTATTAGACGCGCTCTCTCGCTCATAACATTAAAAATGCTTTACACAAATGCCCAACAGCCGCAAAAGCCAAAAACAAAAGCAACACAAACTGATGATGGTCAAAGGCAGAATGGCACTTAAGGGGGGTGGGTATCAAAAGGGGGTGCGGGGTGTTTTAACAGTGGCGCGCACAATCGTGACGCCAACTTAGTTACGGTCATTAGCACCAGCAGCGCCGCCAGCGACAGGCCTCTGCCGACGTCGCTGTCGCTACCTCTGCCTAGTGGTCATATGCATGTATAAAGCTCACACAAACACACACATACAGACACAAGCGCACATAATAATAATTTGTCACACTGTCGGAGCTGGTAAAAGTTGCCAGTAGCAGTCAAGACTCACACACACACACACACACACACACACACACACATGCAAACGTTAACTGACTTTTAGTTGGCGCTCGGGGAGCTTTTTGTTGCTGCCTTTTGCCTTCTTGTTTCTTTCCGTTTTTTTTTTGTTTTTGTTTTTGTTCATTCTGTTCATTTCTGCAAAAGTGTAATTGGCTTTTGTTGTTGTTGTTGTTGTTGCCATTTGCCACTGTTCTGTGGCGATAACAATTTGAACGCTACAAATGTGTCAATTGGCTGACAAAACATTCCATGTACAAACATTCCACACACACACACACATACAAGCATACATACGTATACATATATAATTATAGTTACTTAGTAACTGCGCTTGGTGTCTAATCATTTGTTTGTTGAACTAATGAGTTCTTTCTGTACTTAATTAACAGTAACCAAAACAGACAAAATGTTTATCAAATGTTGCTGTTAAGCTGAGGTTAACATTTAAGTGTTTGTAAAGAGATGTTAAAAGATGTTAATAACAATTGTAGCTTGATATAACTATTAACTTTCTGAACAAAAGCAATCCAAAAATGCTAAAATGTTGTTTAACATAACATTAAACTGTTGTTTACAGCACACAAAATTGATCTTATAATGAACACTGTTACAGAAATGTTATTAGAAAATTACAACTGTTGTATTAACAGCATATTTCTTTAGACATTTTATGGTAAAAACAAAAATTTCTATAAATAATATAAATTTTAAACAATTGTTTATCAAAACTTTATATGTGACTGTTGAAAGCATTCATAATTTTTAAATAGCTTTGCTTCTGGTCTCTTTATGCTTGTTTATTTATGCATGTTTTTACTGCACAAGTCTCATAATAATAAACCAATCACAAAAGACACACTGAGCCGTCACTTAGTTGGCCATTTGTCAGGGCCCCGCCTTGTTGCGACACGATTAAAACCAAATTGATTTGTTCAATTCTCATAAATGTCTGACAATGACAAACGTATTTTTTTTTTTTTCATACTCGTTTCTTCGAGCTCGTTGCCCAACAAAACGCCCATGCAAATTAAAAGCGTACTTTTAGCTGTGGGCATAAAAACAAACTTCAATTGTGCAAAACTCGAAGAGATCAAAATCGTTAAATATGCTCTTAAAATCGTATTAAATCATGCTCTTGAAAAATATACTTTAAAGACAATTTTATTTTTAATATTAAATATTAATAAACTAATGCTAAGAAAAGGCTACAAAATGCACCAATAAATCAATATACCCTTTATACTATTTATAGCTGCTATTCTAATTGTGTCTAATCAATAACAATTTAAAAATTGTTCACCTCGATGACAAGTCACCTCAAAATTTTTCCATAGAAAAAAACAATAAAATCAAATCGAGCAACAATAATAAATTAAACATTAAATACGATTTTTTTTTGTTGCGAATTTATTTTTATTGCGTACAACAATATTTCATCATAATAAACGAATGTTAAAGGCCGCCTCAACGATTTAAAACAAGAAGATGGTGCAAAGTGTTGGGCAGAAGGGAAGGGTGGGGGGCGAGGGGCATTGGAACATGATACGGCGGGTTTAGTAAAAACAAACAAGCCGCAATCAACAAGAGCGTCATTAAAAAAGCAAATTTCTGAACACGCTAAACACATGTAGACGTTAAAAAAAACTGAAAAAAAAAACTGAAAAAAAAAAAATGAAAAGCAACAACAAAAAAACACCAGAGGCACGAAAGCGTTCAACGTTCACTAGATAATGTGGGCCAAGCAACAATAACAACAATAGCAACAACAACAACAAAGTTGCAAATATGAACAACAAAAAAAAACAAAACTTAATTCCCAGCGGACACGAAGCGACAAGAGATGGTAGCGAGGGGGGAGGGGATGGTGGAGTAAAATTGATTGTGATGATGTTTTTTATACCCTGAGCCCATTAAAATTTTGTGTAAAGTGTGGGTATAATGGAGTGAGGATAAGAAGAAGAGAGGAAAGCACTATAAAAATATATTTTTCTCTAAGAAGCATCAAAAGCTGACTTCAAATTAAAAAATTTGTGATTAAATTTATTTAGAAACTTTGTTCTATTCAAATTTTATTTACTATCGATAAAAATTTAAAGATAAATAAAGTTTCCATAATAACTTATAAATGTGACAATAAAAAATCATTAAAGTTTAGTTTTAAACACTTTTTATAGGAACTTTGACTTTATATTAATTAACTTTTGATATATTATTTCTATCGATAATGTTAAAAATCACAAACCTTTTGTTTTTGCTTTTGCAAAATAAACTTTTATCGTATATTCAAGTTTTCTTAAGCGCTATTCAAACATTTTATACGACGCTTTGGTTTTAAAAATCCAACTAGGGTATTTTTTAGTCAAGCACTCATAACTTTAACATTCCCTATTTGTTTTTATTATTACTGTGTTTCTGAAGTATACGCGAAAATTGACTTTGAGCTTGAGGCGAGCGAACGAAATGTATCTTTGAGATACTCGAATATCATAGAGCCAGGGACATATATATATAGAGAGAGATGTTAATTGACTGCTTTGATAATTAATTAATGCTGCCCAGATATAGATACAAAGATACAGATAAAACAGATACAGATTTGCATATTTGTGTGGGCGCCACAAATGGAAAGAAATAAACCCAAAAATCGCAACTCGAAACAAGTTTAATTCGATGTAAATTTTTGCGACATTTTCAAATAGCAGATAACTCAATTTAACTGGCTTGCGGGAGGGGTGCAGGCAACATTTGATAGCCACTAATTCATTATTGACGGCCATAAAATGTGCATAAATAAAAACAATTAATTATAACGTGTAAATACTGTGCGACAAACAACAAAAGCAACAACCCAAAAAAAAAAAAGATAAACGTAATTAATATTTGAATTTTTTTCTGACAGTCCACAAATTCAAAATGAAATGCAAACAATGGCTGATAAGCAATCAACAACACAGACAACAGACAGCAAAAGCAACAAAAATAAATGCAAATATATTTCACAATTAAAATATAAATAGATTGCAATAAATTCTTTACGGCTATGCACATAATTAAATCATACAATTTGTCAACCAAATTGGAAAGGGAAAAAATACAAATTACAGTTTTAACCACAAACATTTATCAACCAAATTAAAAATGTTCAACTTTCAAATACCACAACAACATAATCCAATAATGTATAGATCATAGCTGTTTATTAATATTTCTTAGAAAATATTTTATAGTGTGAACGATTTAAAGACCTTTTTTTTTATTGGCATTCTTTTAACATTTCATTGCTAATTGACGGCTGAGGCTTTCAATAGGCGTATAATCGCATTTCTGGATAAATGCCAAATTCTGTGTGTGTTAACATAACATAAATGTATTTATGTATCTTTCCATCTGTATCTAAATTGTGATCGCTACACGCGCCATCATTTTTGAGGCCAGAAATAGCAACAGCTCAAACACACAGAAAAACGCCTTGCGCTAAATTTAATTTAATAGCGTAATCACAAAAAAGACAACAACAAAAAACAATGTTGTTGAATTGTGTAAGCAAAATATTACGCTTATTAAAGCAAAGATTAGATGCTCTAATTGTTTGGGAGAAGGTGGAAACTCTGTTTAAATTCCTTAACATAGGCTTCTCATAGCATAAAAATGTTAATAAAATCACTTGTTTAAAATATTCCAATAAATAAGCATTTATTAGTAAAAAAGTAACTGATAAAAATAAATTGTATTACATGTTATTTCCTAACATTACATTGATCATGGCACAAATTTATAAAATGTTAAGTTAACAGTCAACTTAACATAAATTTGTTACTAAAAGCTTTTTCATAACATGTTATAGTTTTATTCATACTCAAAGTACAAAAAGGAAAATATAGATAAGTTTACAAGCTATCAATCACAAAATAAGCTCATAAATCAAAGCTTTCAATTGACGCAAGAATAAATTCCATTGGCCGTAGAAAAAACTTTTGTGAAACTCAGTATAAAATTTATGCACTACCTTAATTACAATCTTTATTGTGTTTATGTATTAACGTAAACAGCGCGCCCTGCTGATATAATTGCTTTATTAACAATAGACTTTATGGCATAGATTCTATTCTATTCTTAGTTTTTACATAGTTATTCTTCTCCGATTCTTTTGTTGCGGCGCCATGAGTAAATAAAATAAAAAATGTATGCTAATGATTGAACTATCCTACTTTGGACCTTTGCCAAAAAAAAGGAGGAAAAAAACTAAAATGATTGATTTTCCAGTGATATGTTTTTTCATGTCTATTTTGTTGCTGCCATTGTTATTGTTATTGTTGTTAGCCACACAAAAAATGAACAAGACTCATAAAAATGTATCTATCCATATCCAACGAATGTTGGGCTTTTTTTTTCTTTCGTGTATCTCATAAAATTCACACTGTTTGTTTATTTTGCCAGCGGCTTTTGTGGCTGGGGCTCTTTTTTTTTTGTTTTGCTCTTTTGTTATTGTATATTTATTTTGTTGTTATTTGCTGTTACTGACAAACGGTGCTGGTTGTGTTTTTTCTTCTTCTTCTCATTCGTTTCATGCTTTTGTGCTGGGCTAAGGCGTGGCGCAGTGTGGATTTAAGAGGGGGGAGGAAGGGAGAGGGCAGCTCTGTATAGTCCATCAAGCGAAGCGTGCTTTTCAAATCAACCAGCAAACATCTGCCCTCTCTGTCTCTCTGTCGCCCTCTTCTCTTTGACTGGCGGCTTTGTCTGCTTTGACTCTGCGGCTTCACTAAATACCCAAGCTAAGCACATTTTTCTTCTTTTTCGTTTGCCAGCATGCAACTACAACAACACTCAAGAGCGCCTGCTGTGCGCCGCTGCTACTGAGCAAAGCTTTTACGGCTCGCTGCTGCTGCCGCTGTTCTCGCATATTTATTTTGATATCTTTTATGATTCTTTATTTGGCGGCTTAGCTGCTACCCCGCCACGCAAATGAAACTCGCCGCGGCCGACTGCGCTGCTTGAGAGACCTCAGACGAAATGTAAATAAAACAGCAAAGAGCGAGGGGAAATATTTCATAACTGAGAGTTATTTAACTCAACTTGACTCGACTCTTAAAATGCCCTCTAGATGTGAACTGAAGTGATTTGATTGCTTTATAGAAAGCTGACAGCTGATATTTAAAGGACTTTTCGCATTGAGTGCAAATGGGGGGAAATTTTAATGAAGGTGGGGAAAATGTTCATAAAAAGTCCCGTGCGAAAAAAACGGAACATGTTAATATACCCCTTAAGGCCATACACAACAACTACGGCTTAAGCTTTATGGCCATAAAAAGATTATGCCATATTATTTTATATTTGTGCCGCATTTATGTGTATTCTTATGAATTTTTTATGTTGCCACGTTTAATGAATTCGCATTTTTGCCATTTAAATGCAACAATAATCTCTGTATTTATTTACAATGAGTGATGTATTGTGGAAGGGGGGGAGAGAGAGGAGACTTTGTAAATTATTTAATTTGAATGCAGTTGGCATTGTGCAATTTACCTAAATTGCCAATTGTTTGCAATTATCTGCATGATTATCATTATAATCATTAGCTTATGCGATTATAATGTTGAGTATTATTATTATTAATATTGTTACTTTTGGGCATTTGCGTGATAATTGTGTACGTGTGTACGTGTAGATTATATGCATTGGGTATTTTTTCTCTTCTTATTTTTGTTGTTGTTAGTGTAATTGCTTAATATGGACATTCAACTCGTTGATTCTGTGGTTTCTCACAAACTGAATGACTGTGTGTGCATTAACATAATTGCTGTAATTTATGAGACCCAGTTGCGAACAATAACAACAACAACGACAACGAGCAAACAATTTTGAACTGTGGGGGCAAACACAAATTAGTGTTGCATTTATAGTTTCGGTTAGATCTCTTTCCCTCTCTCGCTCTCGCTCTCTCTTGCACATAAAGCGTGTTGATGATAACGCTCACACTTGGAAGCCGGACAAATGCTGCTTGACTTGAGTGTCGTGCAGAAACAAGTCTTTAGCGAGGGCTACCACACACTAAGCTTTTCGGATTAAGAGCATGTAATGCCGTAATATGATAGTTGAGCTAATGCGAGATGATTCATGCATTTGAGTGCAGTCAATTCAATTGTGAAAGAGAGAGTGTGTGTGAGTGAAAGTCACCACACCCGCATAAAGTTCAACACGTGTGTGATTTATGCTCAGCTTTCGTTCAGTTCCGTTTTTGAGTGACTTAACTTATGGAACTGCTCTCGCTGCTAGACACTGGAAAACTGGCTTGAAATTCCGCAGCCAAGTCTGGTGTCCGCCTGGCAACTCCATTGACAACGCATGTTTGCGATTATTTATGGCAGCAGTTTGATTTCATTTCGCTCTGCATTCCGCCCCCCTTATATGCGTGAGTGCTAAAAAAAAAAAAAAACGCGTTTAAGCTTAAACAACTTGCGCGAGATTAATGAGCCGCATATAAATCATGACAAAGTTGTTAAAAAAGAAAATTTAAAATGCTTCACACTGAAAACCGTTGCATATAAAGCATGTTCAAACAGCAACAACAGCAAATATTTACACGCCTCACTGCCGAGGGAGAAGGAGGAGAGGAGGAGGAGAAGCAGTAGGACGCGAAGTCAATTTCACACTTGATTGCTGGCCGTAAATCAATAAAGCTAAAGCGTCGCTGCTGCTGCGCTGCCTGCAGTCGCTGTCTAATTAAGCGCATCTAAGACGCAGCGGCAGCAGCAGCAGCAGCGACGTCGCGACGCGTCGGCTACTGTAAAAAGCACTCACACAAACACTAACACAGGCAGACAGACAGAGATTTAATACATATACAACGGCATGTGCAATAAATCGCGTGCCGTTTTAACACTTTGACGTGCACAATTGAAAATTGCGAAACGGCGTTTTTGTTGCTGTTGTTGTTTTTGTCAGTGTTTGTTGCTTGTTGCGCTTTGTGCAGTCGACGTTTTGCCGCCGTCCGCCTGTCTCAATTGGCGCGCCAAGCAAATTAGCTAAGCTTTAAAGAGAGTGAGAACCAAAAACAACAACACTTGAGGCTACAAGTCTCATCGCTTGGCTGCGCAAACAAGCAGCAGAAAGAGAAGGCAAAAGCACACACACACACACACACATACAGACATATACAATGCCAAAAAGGCTGTGAAAACAGACACCTCGTGCTCCTTTGTCGCCCCCTCCTTTTTTTTTCCACAACACTCATTTGCAAGTTGTTGTTGCTGTTATTCTGGCTCTTTTTTTTTCGCTGTGCTTTGTTATTGCCTGCAGTTTTTGTTTGCCAATTGCAGCGCTTTGTTTTGTTTTGTTTTTTCTCCTTTTCTACTTCTCGTTTTAAACTCAAGTATTTATTGTATTTACACAGCGCATTGCAGCTAAGGCATAAAAATAAAAATTACAGTAAAAAAAATTACGAGCTACACAAATATAAGTTGGGTAAATATTTTGTGATTATATTTTGCGCTTAGAAACAAGATTTACCCAGTGCAAACAATAATATCCATGCAAACACACACACGCAAGATTTTCCAAGTGTGTTGATTAAAAGATTAGCAAATGGGGAAATATGCTCTTTCGCTTGATCATTACATTAATTCACCTCTAGCTGCTTGAGTTGTTCAAAGTTCAAACACACTCACAAATTAACATAAGCCATTAAAGAGCGCAAGAGCAGATCAAATATACAGATGTATGTACAAAGAAATGTTTTAACGAAAGCGGCTTAACGACACTCAAATAGGTCGAAAGCTTTGATCTTTATTTATTTGCACAATCGTCTTACGCTTTCCGCTTAATAAGCATGCAAATAGCTAAACAAATTGATTGCATTTGTAATTATACATGCAGAGCAGTGTTTATTTATTTTTTTTTTAATAGTTACATATTTGAGCTTCATTAGGTAAGCATTTTAAAAGCTAGTAAATTTTATTTTTAACAACAATTACTTGCTTTAACAAATTTGTTGCGCACAAGCAAAATCTGAAGAGGAAAAAAATCAATAAAATTGTTGCGCTTATATATTTAGTGGTCCAAAACGGGAATGTTGGATGGGGCTAGGTGGAAGGGGGGAAAAGTAAGGGGGTAACACGTAAATGCTTAACTGGTTGACTTGCCTGTAAATGGAGATTAAATTAATAAAAATAATGACAACTGAGCTGATTGCGAGCCCACGGTGTTAATTTTACACACACGCACACGCACATACACACGAAAATTTACTTGCAACTTGTTTCACAGCGGGCACGCAGCGAATTGCCAACTCATGAATTATGAACCAGTTGGCTACTCTACGAAAAACTTCACCTCCCTTTCTCTCTCTTTCTTTCGCTTGCACTTAACCGAATTAGTTTCAATTGCAATTTTTCAAATGCCATTTTGCAGCGAGGCTCCAAAATGTGCACGCCTCTGCGTCTCTTGAGTGAAATATGTGCAGCAGCAGTTGTTGTACCACTTGTTGTTGTTGTTGTAGCTGTAGTTGTCGACGGGCCGCAACATCATTATGCAGTCAGTTTATGGACACGGCCACTTAGCAGACAGCAGCCAAGCAACATTTCAAATTAGCGATGTGCGCGTGAACAAGAAACTCTACACACGTGAGAGTTGTTGTAACTAAACGGTAAACGGTAAACAGAAGAGACTTCAAGCACTCTCTCAACTTACTGTAATACTGTGGTGACTATCGTGCCTGCTCACGCTGCCATCGTTATTGTAAGTTATTTTATTCATGTTCATCGTGTTTCTTTTGTTGTCTCTGTCGACATCTGCTTTGTGGCTGCCGTTTTGGCAATTTTATGCTGATTTCATTTTGATTTTCCATCCCAAAAGGAATTCTCAACTATGCAAACTGCAATTTGTTGAAATTTACTTATCTGCACACTTGCACCCCTGCCTCTCCCCTCTTTTGTCGGTCTCTCTACATATGTGTGCTGTCATGCAATTAATCACATTGAACATACACACACACATGCATACACACTTTATGCACATTTACACGTCGTTTACCGAAAAAAAAATGGCATTAAAATAAATTGTTTACCCCTACCCTCTCACTCACTCTCTCCTGCTTTGGCAGCAGCCCTGGTATTTATAATGCATTTTTAATGGTGCTGAAAATGTTTCCGCTTCGATTTGCTTTGCAGCTTTGCGCTAGCGGCTTAATTAAAACAAACAGCTTATCTAGTGGGAGGAGGGGGGGACAGAGGTGAGAGCGCTGCCAGGCAGACGCTTGAAGTGTGGCATAAATTATATTACGAGTATTTGTATCTCTCCGATGCACAAACACATCTACATATGTTTGTTTGTTTGAACGCATATACATATGTATGTATGTATGTGTGTGTAGGTAATGAGCTTCGTCAAGTTTCACACACGCACTCGCTCCATCTAGTTGTACTCTTACCGTTGCTGCTGCTGCTGTTCGCATCGTGTGCTTAATGCCTTTTCATGGCATTTTAAAACTTTGCTCACTTGCATTTTATTATTTTGCTTTATTTTTGCGCTAAGCCGCAGCTTACCAGAGCCACCGGAGTTAAGCAACTCGACTGCTCCTCTCTCTCTCTTTCTTCATCTCTTTTTTGTTTTACTACAAGTGTGCGCGACAGAGTGAGCACAACAGATACAAAGTCGACAGGTCGACAGTTGTTTCGTTGAGCGCCGCTGCCAAGGGCCCCCTAATCGCTGCTGCTGCTGCTGCTGCTGTTAAGACAACAACTACACAACTGCACTCTGGCTAGGGCTCTGCCTTTCTCTCTCTTCCTCTCACTCCTCCTGTTTTGCTTGGCGCTGTCCGTACAAAAGTTTGTTTGCTGCTGCCAGTTCGCTTGCATGCAATCCACTTTTTGTTTGATATTAATTTTTCTCTTCTGCTTTTATTTGAAGTTGTTTTTTTTTTTCTTCCATCTGCTTCTTTGCTTTTTGTTGTGCTGCTGCCTGCTGCTATTCATGCCACGTTCTCTCTCGCTATGGGACAGAAAATACTACAGCAAAGCAACAACAACAACAAAAATAAATGTAAAAATTCTTCAGTTCGTTCTTGTTCTTTGTCTGCTTCTTTCCTCTCACCCTGCTCTGCTCTGCTCTGCTTTGCTGTGTTGAGTTTGAGTTTCTTTTTCAATTCAACTCCCCTGCTGTTGCTCACCCCCCCTCCCACCATCCCGCAGCATTCGTGCTCAGTGAAAAATCATGTCGTTTTGAAAATTGTTTGTGCTTGCTCATGCGAAATACATTTTTCGTTATTGTTGTTGTTGTTGTTGTAGCTTTCGTTGCTGCTGCTGCCTTTTTCATTAATTCCTGGCTCAATTTCGAGCGCATTTGTATTTTGTTTCCTTTTTGGCATGTTTGGGGAAATGGCCTCATTTTTATACCCGTTAACTTTTCACAGCTTTTACTCGCATAACTCTTCTCTATACACACACATACACACAAACAAATACAAGCACACATAAGCTCACATTTTATTACGCGTCTTTATAATATTTTAAATGCGCTTAATAAAGCGCTCAATCTGCTTGAATAGGAGCTGGGGATGGGAATGGGGAAGGGGATGGGGAAGGGGGATAAGAACTGAGCGCCGGATGCCGTCGCAGTTACTCTGCACGAAAAAAAAAAATGAAAGAAATATGAAAGAAGAAGAAAAAAAGGTGAACTGGTATTAAATTTCATATGCGTCGTTACTCTTTGCTCCCTCTCCATCTCTTCCACCACACTACTCTCCCTGCTCTTGTGTGGTAACGTCTGCTGTATGCCCATCATTATCTTTCTGGCAGCGTGTGTGGGTCGTCAGGGGAGGGGAGGGGAGGGGGGAGGGTCAAAAGAACACTTAAGCCTGAAATTGGCAGCTATTCGCTTGGCTCTTTGCCTGCGCTTGGCTTTTGTTGTTGTTGTTGTTGTTGTTCTTGGATTTTTATTTTCTTTTGCCTTTAGGTCTTGGGTCTCTGGTCTCTGGCCTCCTGCCCCTGTCTTCTGCTGCTTCTTCAACTTCTACTTCTTCATTTGAGTCTGTTCATGTTCTTCTTCTTCTTTATGTTCAGCTTGTACGGCATCTACTTATGTCGACTTGTTATTGTTCGACATAATGGCAAAATATTGTATTGCCAACATTTTTGTGCTGCTTGACTTGGCCGGGCCTGGACTGTGGTCTGAATTGTCTTGGCCCTCCAATTCGTTTTTATATACCCTGTGAAATGTTAAAGAAGAGGTATAATACAATTGTTGAAAGTATGAATATATAAAAAGTATTCACCATAGGGTATTTTCTAGTCGATTACGCATTTGAAATAACACTCTTAGTTGTTGTTTTTTTTGCTGCTCTGTTTCTCGGCTGCGTCGCAAAGTTGCGAAGCTCACTTGACAAATGAGCTTTGGAGCTGCTTGAAGCGGGCTCTCTACGCACACACATACACACACAACTACAACACTTAAGTATGCCTCCCCCTCTTCACTCCTTGTGCGCCTTCACACCGTCGTCCCCTGTTCAAGTCAAGACAACACAATGGCAATAAAGTGCGTTAACTTTTTGGCAGACAATAGATTTTATTTCTGGCACGACGCATGGCAAAATCCGAAATGCTTTCCAGCCATGTGGAATGTTTGTGTGTGTGTGTGTGTGTGGAATGGAATTGTTTTTTATTATTGTGCGTTATTGTTGTTGCCCCCGGGTTACTTTTGTGGCAGCTGGGTGCGTGGGTGCCGCCGATTACAACTGATGATCAATTTGTGTGGAGTAAGTTGTGTGATTTAAGATTTATTTTGATAATCTTGTTCAATTTCAATGCAATCTTAAGCAGCTCTCTCTTAATCAGCTACTGAAATGCCCATTTAAGGTACTTTCTGTGTTGTTGGCTCAATTGGGTAATTTGCTCTTTGGATTTAAAAACCCCGCTGCTTTCCATTATGGTTCTTTGGATGAATTTTCAACTACTTATGTGTGTGTGTGATTGTCGCAACACATTTACAACATTTCGCATAGTTCACCGCAATCAGTTTTATGCGCGACTCGAAAGCGTTCTCTCCTTACCCCCACCTTCTTTTTAGGTATCTACATGCTTAATGCCGTTGTTGTCTTGCCTGGCACGTTGCCCTACTCCACACCAGCTTTTGTCTGTCCAGGACATTAGCACATACACACACACTCACACACTTACACATCTCATGCTCTTAAGCTGTTTGCCGGCGCTTTGTGCAAACCACACACAACTGACTGCCTGCCATTCTGTCTCTGCCCTCTGCACTGCTCTGTACTCACCACACTCTCTCACTTCACACTGTTTGCCCGTTCTTCTTCTTGACCGCGTTTTGCAACTTGCATTGCTGATCATTTTACACACTTACCAAGCATACGTAGTTGCTGTTGTTGTAGACTCTTAATATGCTTTTAGATATGCATCAGCAAAAGCTTTTCCCTTCTCTCTCTCTCTCACTGCTTGCTGTGCGCTTGTAACTGAAGAAGAAGTTGCCCGTCACCCCTTTCTGCGCCTTTCGCATCCATTGAACTGCGTCTCGTCGTCGTTGTCGTCGTCGTCGTCTTCTCTCGTGTCTTTGGTCTGCCTTTTGCCAGCTTGTGTATTTGTGCATTGAACTGGAAACGCGCAGAGCCCAAAGCAGCGCCCAACCAACAACAACAAAATAAAAGAGTGGCGGCAGGAGCCGAGTAAGAAGAAGAAGACAATTTGCATGCCAAACAGCATATAAAATATCGCAGCACACCCAACTGCACATTGGTCCAACAAAAACAACAACAACAACACATTTACAAGACAGTGGTTGTGGTTTAATATGTAATCAGATAAGCAAACTGCAATTAAAAAGTGTTGGCATGTTAAACTCTTGAAGCGTGAAGAATAACTAAATCAGGTTTTAATTTGAGCAAATTAAGGAAAACTTTTAAACGTAAAACATTTTTACTGTTCTCTACCTTTTTGCAATCAAGTTGTAAATTGTTATTGCTCCACTGTGCACGTTCAATCGTTTGCCATAGCTTCATAGTGTATTTGTATGTATGTGTTTGTGTATGTGTCTTTGGATTTCCATTTGCTTTAAGCATATATTTGCAGTGCTTTGGCCCCTTTTCCCCCCTCCACAACAACTACGCAATTTATTCATGTTTCGGTTCTTATTCAATATACCGAAAATATACTTACGTATGTCTGTATGTATGCTTATCTCAAGTGTCTCTTGAAACTGTATTGAGCGAATTGAGCGTCGACTTTTTGACTTGCTTCGAGCAGCTGTCTCGGGGATTTTTTCTCTTTTTTTCACACATTGTCCATGTACTAATCTGCAAATCAATTAGTTTTCATGCTACTTAACTTGGCTGGCTGCTTCCAATTTTTTTTGTTTTCCGATTTACGCTTCGTTGCGCCGGACAATGAATCACAGTTGCTCTCGACCCGGAGAGGGCGTCCTTTTTTTTTTTTTTGGGTTGTTCTGCAGCTACAAAACGCACTCAATCAAATGAAAATTAGCATTTAATATGCTGAGTAGCGAGAGTTGCGTTACGTTCCAATAATGTCCCTTTGGGTTTCCTTTTCCCCTGGGGACTGGCAATCATTCCACTTTTGGCTCAATCCGCCCTGCTGCGGCATTTCCGTATTTAGTGTGTTCTCTCCTTTATCCTCCTCCCCTTCCCTCTCCTTGGTGGCTGGCTCATCGCCATTTGGGTTTCCTGTTTGTTCAGCAACTTTAACGCAAATAATTTTGTATTCCTTTTTGCCACGGTCTTTCGCCCTTCGCCTTTGCCTTTGCCTTTGCCTTCTCCTGCCTGCCTTTCCTTTGCAAATTGATGATGGCAACCCTCCTGATAGCAGCGCACAACCCTCCTCGCAGCAGCAATCAACCCCAAACCGGACAAAAGGTGTCAGCTACGTAATTATACGTGCCACATCCTCATTCCCAGACCTCGTTTCGCCCTTTTTGCCTTTTGTTTTTTTTTTGTTGTTGTTGTTGTTGTTGCTGTATTCTCTGCGCGTGTTTATTTATTAAGCATATTTGTTACTTTATCCGTTCCAATGCCCGCCCTCTTCTTATCCCTCCTCCACCCCTTCCTTCCTTCCTTCCTTCCTTTCTTTCTTCTTGCTTACGCAGCTGCGCACAATTTACTCGGGATTATTTTGTAACAAATTCCTGCGGCATCCTTTTACTTCCCTGTGTGTGTGTGTGTGTGTGTGTGTGTGTGTGACGTCTTGTCGCTGATATTTATAACAATTAACTGTAATTAATCCCACAGACATTAATCAACATTTTCACCTCAGGAAAAACTTGATTACTTGAGTGGCTTTTGCTTCGCTTGTTATTGCCATTTCAGTACGTCAATCACTCCATCCGTCCGTCCGTCCGTCCGTCCGTCTGTCAATCTGTTCAGATTGAAGAAGAAGGCGGCCGCATTCATGTAATTAAGTCACCTTACTATTAACGTACAAATTCTCCTTCAATGTCTTCGCACTGATAGCTAATGACAGCTACAAACGGTGAGAAATTTGATCATGTTGGTGCTTTCCAACACTTTACAAGTTGATTGTTCAAGGAAGGGTTTTGATTGATCTGGTTAAAGGAATTCAGTTCATAACAAGCCTTATTCTATCTGAAAGTTAAATTTTAACCTTGCTTTGAGAACTCTGAGCTTTTGCTTGATATAAGAGCTTTAATAAAAGCTTTTGATTAAGCTGTTAAAAGAATGTAGCTAAGAGAATTAAGTTTGAATCATTGACTTTAAATATGCTGTGAAAACTGTACAAAACTTGGAGCTTTAAAGCTTTTTACCAGCTTTAATCCTTGATTCTTCAGGGGTAACACTTAGAAGTTAATCAAAACTTTGTGCTTTCTGTCTCAAAGAAGCTTTAATCTGTAAAAGCAAAATCTTAAGTGTGCTTTTGTAAGCGATTATCTTAAAGCAAGTCTTTTAAAACTGTTCAAAACGGCAATTTTAATATTAAATATTTATTTTAAGACTTTGCTTTCAAAACTATTTGCAACTTGGAACCTACAACTTTACACAATCTTTTAAACAAACTTTTAACTATCAAGATTAAAAACTTTGGCAAAGTAGATTTTAAGCTTGGTTTTAAAAACTCCTTAAAACCAAGAGCTTTAAATATTTAGTTCTCTGGCAAACTCAATTTTAAGTTTTGCTTTCAAAAGTAAGGACTTTCAAACAAACTTTAATCCTTTGACAACCTAAATTTGCAGTCAACTTTTGCTGCAAACTATTTCTAAATAAATACTCGAAAGTATTTTAATCAAAACAGAAATCTATAAATAGGATACAAACTAATAGGCTTACGATACACATATGTGCCTATAATCCCTGCACAGGATTATTGCAGTCGATGGCAAAAAGGGTAAATGAAAAATATAAAAAAAAATAACTACAACAACAACAAAACACATCAACAGCTTCTCGTCTCTGTGCAATTACAAAAGCACCGCAATAAAAAAGGTAGGCGCAAAGCAACTAACCAAAGGTAGGCGAACAAGGGGTAAGAGGGGAGAGAAGCTCAACGATAGCCATGTCGGGAGAAAAAAAGAGGAGTGAGTGCAATCAGTGTTCAGGCTTCCTTCTTTTTTTTTTTTTTTTTTGTTGTTTTCGTTGGAGTGGGCAGAAATATGAAAAAGAGCTGAAATAAATTAACAGAACTTTGCAAACGACGACGAGACTTGACTGTCTTTTTTTTGTTGTTTATTTTTTTGTTCGTCTCGTTTACGTTTTGTTTTTCGTTTATTTGGCTGTTGTTTTTACGCTGTCTGAATTTGAATTTTTGAAGCCAGAAGAAAGCAACAACAACAACAAAAAAAGTTCCTGCAGTTTCAGTTAGTGTGTTAGTTTCGCCAGTAGATGGCGCTGTCAACGTTGACGCTGCCAAAACATACAAAAAAATAGGAAATACTTTCAGCCAAACAATGGCATAAAAAAAAAACAGCAACAACATGAAGAGCATACATTACACGCTCGAAATCCCCAGGGGTTATACTCTAACACACACACACACACACACACACACACACACGTGGAAACAATAACGAAGCGCTGTATTCTGTCTGTGGCATAAGGGAACCTCAACGCTGTGGCCCTTTTCTCGTATTCTCGCACACACAACAACAACAACAACAACAACCTAAGCAGGCAGACTTTAGAGAGGCCTCTGTTGTTGTTGTTGTTGTTGGGTCCGGCAAAACCATTCCGGGGAGCCCATGACGTTGATAATATTGTTGTTCACATGTCGAGTTTTATTGTGTGGGGAACGTGAAACGATGCAAACGGCAGCAACACGGGGCAAACAGGGAGCAACATGGGGCAACATGGGGCAAGAACAACAGCAGCAGCAGCAGGGAGTTGCAAGCCAAGCCAAGAGTCGTTTTTCCATTTATATATTTATTTTTTTTTTTAGCCATTTTTTTTTTTCGTTGCGAGCCTGTGCACCAAGTACGTGGCATGTGCAGCATTTTGTGCCCTGTAAGTGTTTGTAGTTGATATATGTTGAAGGGGTATGCTGGATTAAGTTTTGTAATTCAATCTTAGAAAAATTGAAATATTTACAAAGATTCTTCGTTGAAGAAACAAATAATTTTAATGTTCTTAGTAGAAAAAAAAAATAATAATAATCCCAAAGGCAACAAAGAGCAAAAAAAAGGCAGGGTATTAATTAGCATTAGCCTTTTTTGAACGTGCAACTTCAACTACATGCAACATTGGATATATGCCGACATGCCACAGAGTGGCTGGGTTTGGCAGTTGCCGCCTCGTTTTGTGGCTGATTGCCTCTGCCTTGGTCGTCGGCTCTTGTGTCTTGCAACAATTGGCAGCTACCTTGCCACAGTGCCAAAGTAGAAGCCGTCTCTGTAATTTACAGCATATTGGCCAAAAAGGCAATGAGTGCCGAACGAAGGGTGGGAGGGGAGTAGGGAAAAAAAGGCCAAGGCATTAATTGAAAGTGGTTGGGAGTTGTCGGAACTACTTAAAGCCCTCTTCCTCTCTTCGATTGGTCAAACGCCTCTTTCTGGCTGAGTAAAACAAACAAAAACAAAAACGAAACAAAAAAAGCCGATGATATTGCCACGCGCGGAGTGGAGTGGCCTCCGCATTAGTTTACACTGTTATTGTTGTTATTGTGGAAATGCTACAAATCTCTAACCACAAAAAAAAAGAAACCCTTTCATAGAGAGGCAGCTGCTTTTTTCAATCCTCCTTCAATCCTCCTTCAATCCTCAGCGTGTGTGTGTCCCAAGGGGCAAAGTCAAATTTTAGGCATTCTACCCATTTCGCATTTATCCATTCATTACTTATGCAGCAACCCTTAGTTTGTTGCAACAACCCCTAACGCAACGTTAATCGTTATTTTGGCACTAGCTCCGGAAAGAAAGAAGTATTTTGTTGTTGTTGTTATTTTGTTCATTTTAAGGGCAACGCGGGTCTCGAAGCACATTTTCAAATTATCCTTCAATGAAATTATGAAAGCAAAAAGGGTCGCAAAGCGTAACGAACTGTCAAGGGGGGGAGGGGTGTAGAGAGAGGGGTTGCATGGACGACAAACCGCTTGAGTCAAATATTTTTGATGAGGGTCATAATTATAATGAAACAGGTCTTGCATACATATACGACACTGGGAAGACACAGAGGCCTGGGACTGGCTACCTCCTCCTTCCCCTCCCCCTCCCCTCGCCCTCTTGCCGTTCTCAACACTTTTGAGCCTGGCATGATTCATGCTCTTGCCTCGCCTCGCAGACCCTTTCACAATTCATGTTCGTTCTCTCCCCTCGAGGCTTTACTGTGGTGGCATTGTGAAGGGGACTCAACGCTTGCCCTTGTTGCACGCTGTTTCGCTCTCGTTAGGGTGACGCACATTCGGTCATAATTAAAATAAATTTAAACGATTGCCTCGCTTTGATTATGTTGTTGCCCGAACACACATCTCTTCTTCTTGTTGTTGTTGTGCACTTGTAAAAATTGAAAAGTAATGCCACTTTGTCACTATATAGCTATATATGTATATATATATATATATATATGTATTGGCCCTGCAGGGCAATTATCGCCCTCTTCCCTCGCTTAGCTTTAGCTTTACTTTATTTTTTATTTTTTTTCTCTTCAAGTGGCAAAGTGCGAAGCGAGCAAGCAACTTGCCTCAGTCAGTCAGGCGTGCCGTGCAATCAAGTTGTTTATGACACACGGTAGGGGAGGGGGGAAGGGGGTTAAGAGCAATCTCCAAGTTGCTGCGGTCTTTGTGGTCTTGAGCTTCTTCTAGGGTCTCTCCCTTCCCTCCCTCTCTCCCTCTCTGACTTGCCGCAATCACGACAACATTCGTCTTCAAGCATTTTTTACTGAACTTGCCTGATTTGTGAAAAGTCTGGCAACTCTCGAAGCTCTCTCACAGCCATTAACACGCAGACAGACAGAAAGACACGCAAAGTTTAACTTCCCTTTCCTACTCTACATATATGTATATATATATGTATGAGGCATTCTCAGTTCAGTTCTGGCCATCATCGTTGTCGACTACTTTAATAACAAAGTAAATATTGTTCATTAGTAAATATTTACACGCTCGTCGCATGTTTGCTCATATTAAATACGAACAACGTCGTCGTCGTTGTTGTCGTTGTTGTTGTTGTTGTCGTCTTTGGGGTCTTAAGTTCTCGGTTTCTTGTTGTTGTTGTTACGTTTGAGTTTACTTTTTCCGACCAGCCCACACAGCCGTATATACATACATATTTATTTATTTATGTTTATTTATTTATGCGCTCAGGCTATCTCAAAATGTGCGTGTTGAGCTATTAAACATTTATCGATAATTTTTTACAGCTGTCCAAAAAAATGTAGAGAGATTTGTTGTTGTTGTTAGTTTCGGGTCGAGAGTGTTGAATGCCGCTTGTCTATTTCATAATTCATGACAGCGCATACCAAACGAAGCATTTAGAACACGCAAGCCCCCCTCCCCCTCCACTCTGCTGCCACGCCCCTTTTTCTAAATGATATGCAATGAGTTGCACTTTATCTATACAAGTTTAAACCCAGCCATTAATGAAATTGATATTATTATTGATAATAATACTATTTGAATAAAACTGTTAAGCTTGGGGGTTGATTTATCTTTATTCAAATAGAATGTGAAGTATGTAATTGAAGGAAATTGAAGAGGAATGTTTTAATAAAGAATTTAAAATAGGGTCAAAATTTAAACAGCTTTATTAGTTTAGTAAAATGTAAGAAGATTTAAGGTTTATGGAAAGGAGACTTGTTTTTATTAGAAAAACAGCAAAAAACAAAAACAAACAACGATTACTAACAAGGACTCAAGGAAATGAGTTAATTTCTTGAAAATGTTTTGTATAAAACTTTATTATGAACCATCATCGACTTAAAACTCATTTTCAAACACCATCTATCTATATAGCACATAAAAAAGTCAGTTTGATTGTTTTATTTCATAGTTTCCGCTTTTTAGCATACACTCTGGCATACAATGTATAGATTACTTCATGCATTACACTTGTAAATGTTGTAAAAATGTTATCTCAAAACTTGCTTTGCTTCAAAAATCAATAGAAAACACTTTTGAAAAACCATGTCTGATATTATCTTGACTTTAAAGTATAATAATAGTAATTGGCGCAATCATTTATTATATCGTTGCACTAACTACTGGTCAATAAAACACCTAATTACCGGATGTGTTGTTGTTGTAACTTTAATCTTATGTTTTATATATTTTTTGTGTTTTTTTTTTTTTTTGTGTTCTTGTTGTTGCTTGGGGGCCTTTAATAAACACAATCTGAAGCGTGTCGCTTGTCAACTAATTGCCATTAGGCGCCGCTAAATAATTTATACATTGCACAAAACAGCAACAGCAACAACAATAAAGTCTACTGCTGCTGCTGCTGTGCATTAGTGTCATAATTTATTTCCATGTTGCACTTTTGCCAGTTTCTGCACGCTGTTTATGGCGCTGCAACATGCAACTGCAACATGGACGAAACGAAACGAAACGAAACTCAAACCAAACCAAACCAAATTATAGCCAAATGGCAACGCTGCGGTTGGCTCTTTCGTCCGTCCGTCGGTCAAACCCCGAATGTAAAACTCAAACCGCAAACGACGTCGGCCAAACGTAACCGCACCACCTTCTCTCTCCCCTACCCTCCCCTCCCTCTCTCTGTTGCAAGCAACGAAGCGTGCAAATCATGTTAGTAACAGTCCGCGTTCCCCTTACCCCTCTGGCATTGCCTGGCAGCTGGCTACGGCTTTGCAATGCAAACGACCACAGGGGTCCTCCACCACAACACTCCCCCCCACCCCTACCCTCTCCCACTCTCCCGGCCAAGTCACAGGCCATAAAAGGTCGCCCTCTGTAGCTGCTGCCAATTGAGTGAGTGAAGGGAGTTTTGTTGGTCGTGTCGGGGGAGGAGGGGAGCGAGAGAGGGTAGTTGGGTAACTGCTACTGCTGCGTGTGCTGGACATGACGCACAATGTCCGCAACAACAACAACAGCAACAACAACAACAACGTCAGCCAAATTGCCTATGGCCAATGCGGGTTTATTTTATATATTTTTTTTTTGTGTATTTGTATTTGAGTTTCAGCTTTGAATTTCTTTTTTTTTTTTTTTTGGCTATCGGTTACGGGCAGCGGCAGCAACATAAGCTGGTTAACTGACAGGCTGTCCACCCACCACCCACCAAACCCACAACTACACAATGTATCTGATTATAACAGATCCGTAACAATCTCAATCCCAAAACCACAGCAGCAACAAAGATAAAATTGGCAAACCAGCTTTGTTGTTAACGGCGGGGGGTGGTGTGTGGAGAGAGAGAGGAATGTGAACGAAATTTAGGTTTATTGAATGCAAAGTGCGTGAAATAATAATGTTAGTCAAGCCCCATCATCATCAACAGCGATAAGTATTGAGAGTGTTAAAGCATATCCACTTAAATTCTCCATAGATAAATACGAGTATGAATTTCTTATGTGGCTTTTTTTTTTTTGAAGTTGTTATCAAAGCAAATTAGTTGCGGTTTTTAGCAGTTTATTGTGTACTAGAACGGTTTTAATAAATGTTATTGTATTGATTGTCATACGAATGAATATTTCGATCGAATTCACATATTCGTTTAATGGTTTAAAGTTGTCAAATAGCAAACAACTTTTCTAAATTAAAGTAAGAAAATATATTAACAAATATAAGAGTTAAGAGTTGTCATATATTATACAATGAATGTTTAAATAATGAAGTTTTGCAGGGATTTTCAAGCTGATTGGAAACAAACAACTTAAACAGAAAGTTTATTGCACAAGTTATTGCAACGTTTTTAGTACTTTTTTTCAACTTTATACAACACTTCTGCCAACTACTTAAATTCATTTCTCTACTTCATCTTTCTCTCTTGTAATCTTACAGCATTTAATTACTTCTTAACTAAACCCAAATTATAATCTTTGAGCAGGTGTGATGAAGCGTTCGTTCCTCTCGAAACAATTAAAATATAAATTGTTTGTGTTCAGCCTAGTATTTTATTAATTGGAAAACACTCACACACACACACACACACACACACTCATTGAAAATGATTCAATTCAATTCAATTGCTTCATCAATTTGTTAATGACAACAAACATTGCCACACTTTGTTGCCCAGTTTAGTTGTATTGTTGTCAACTGTGTTACGCATGAAGAGAGAGCGAGAGAGGAGAAGTTTCCCTCTTTCAATGTTGGCAGTTAACCCAAATCTATCAATTACGCTTTTGGGTGGAGAAGTGCGGAGGGGGAGGGGGTGAGATAGGCAACGAAGCGTACGACATGGCGCCAATTTTGTTGCCATTGATAGCGGTCTCCGGAGTTTGTCGGAGAAACGCTTTTGACATGCGTATTATTAAGCATTTAATGCGCTCAACTGTGAAATAACAACAAAAACAACGGAACTAAATTCTCATAAAAGGCAGCCACACACAAAAAGGCCGCTAATAAACAATAAAAACTCAACTTAACAATTGAACAGACTCAGGCAAGAAGAAGAACATGAAGTTGATGTGTGTTTTTTTTTTGGACCAGCGTCAAGTAATCGAGCATATAAAATTCACAGCAACAATAGCGAATCAACAAAATGGCAAATAAACTAACACTGAAAAAAAGAACTTGTTACAGTAGGGCATAAAAATAAAGCTTAAAGATGCATTAAAAAAAACTTTTAACCATAAGAAATCTATATCAAAAATGTTTACAGAAAGAAATACTGTAAAAACTATTCAATAAATGGATAATTTATACATAATAAGTGTGCTTTTTTTTTACTAAGTTTGCGATCCTGAAAGTCTTTTTTTTTTTTTGTTTCCGTAAAGGGTTTTAAAATTATATTATATTTTTAAATTCCTAACTATCCTTATAACAAATATACTCAAAGTTTAATAAGATTTTTATTAGATTATTTTATTTAAAATATTTATCTTGTTTCATTCCTTTTTTTTTTTTTTACACAAATATTTAAATGCCACGCATAAAGAGATAAGGGTACATTTATGATATATGTGTGTATGTGTCTATGCATAACTAATGCCACATAGTATTATGAATATTATGACTGGGATAAATTTGTCATTTATAATAAATGCGTGGGCAATATCAATAATAAATGAGTGAACAGACACAATGGGCTCCAGATACAGATGCAGATACAGATACCGAAGATACAGATACAAATGGCAGCTATGAGTAGCTCAGCCAATTTAATGGCCATAATTTTGTTGTCATTGTTGTTGTTGTTGTTGTTGTTGTTGTTGTTGTGTGCCGTGTTGTCTGTGACACAAAATCAAATTTAGTGACATGAAAGCACGTCAAAATGAAACGAATGACATGCGAACAAGTTAACAAGCATGTGTGTGTGTGTATGTGTGTGTGTGTGTGTGGGGGTCGCAACAAAACAGAAACAGATCACATTATATATACATACGTCTGTAGATGTGTGTGTCTGTATATGTGTAGCAGATTCAGAGACCACCCGCAAAGGCAAAAGTGCGCTTCAACATCGAGAGTGACAGATAAAACAGACGAGAGAGAAACCCAAGCGACAAAGGGTGTGGGGGCAGGGCAGGGCACGGGGGGAGAACAGACAGAGGAGCACCAAAAAAAAAAAACAACACACAGACACACGAGAACCACAAAAGAGACGCCAGAGTCGGAGTCAGATTCAGATTCAGACGTGCGGTACATTAAATACAAAAAAAATAATAATAAAGCCGCAAAAAAAAAGAGATACATTTTTTTTTCATGTGTTGTGTTTGTTATTTGTTTCTTTGTGTGTGTGTGTGTTTGGAATCGAGTTCAGTGCGCTTGAGAGCGCATTTTGTGTAACCCAATAAGCTGTGCGGAATTTGATGACGAATGCCACAAATTCTATATAATATATATGCCTCTTTTTTTTTTGCTTTTATTAACAAATTTTTTTTTTTTGGGTTCGAAAATGTAATTAAGTGGAAAAATAAAAGCATGAGAAATATGTTTGCCATTTAAAATGTTTAAGTAAAATAAATTGAAAGTGCATTAAAAAGACATTTTAATAGAATTCTACAAATTATAGCTATTTAATTATATTTATTTTTTTAGAGCCTGTTTATTTTTTTCTTCTTTGGTTTGCACCGTAAAATGCCCATTTTGACATATTTATGTATTTATTTAACAACAAAAAGCTTATTTAAACAGCTTTTAACTGTTGCTAACAGCTTTCCATTTATTTATTTATAGTAGAAGCTATTTTTTCTACAAATCTGATAACATTTCTGATTGCCTATTCATTATATATATGGCCCCTAATCAAAATGTTAATTAAGGAAAGCCATAAAATCTAAAATATATGTACTTAAAGATAAGAATTCGAATAGGCAGCTACTGGGCTTTAACCTTCTATATAGTATATATAACTGCTATCTTCAATGTGTATTCAATTTGCTGGAATTTCAAGTTTTTGCATATTGAATTGAACAGGAACATGAACATGTATAATTAATTGAAATAGCAAAGGCGGAGGGAATCGAGTACATAAATCACAAACTGGCTAACAATTGGAATATTTAGAGCGGGGCAGCGGTTGGAGGGGGAAAAGGCAGCCCAAAAACATTTGTTATTGTGATCTCGTGACAATTTATTAACACCCCATGCGGTAGTCCAACAACAATGCGGCCCAAACGAGTCAAATGCTGCTAACCAACCAAAAAATTTGCATATTATGCAAATTGATTTTTCTACACGGGGCAACAGTTGTTGTTGTTGTTGTTGTGGTTGTTGTTGTTGTTGGCTTCTTTCTTGAAGCTTTTGTCGACTTAAGTGGCGCCCGCATCAATTAATTATTTAAATTGCAGCAAATCAAGCAAGGCATTTAATCAATAATAATATTGCAAACTGATTATTGTTGTTGCTATTTAAACTGTTTAATGACAGCTTTGCTTGGTTTACCGCACCTATAAACATATATGTATATGGTTTTTGCATAAATTGTCTCGAGGTCTGTATATATATATATTAAGTATACGCCTCGGCACACAGGTTGTCAAAACTTCTGGGCCATTGGCCAAAAAAGTCGACAAACTGTTTGGCAACTGGTGTAACGACTTTTGGCTTTGGCTGCTGCTGCTGTTGCTGTTGCTGCTGCAACATTTCAAGTGGCTCGCTGCTCTCGGGGGGGCTATAATTAAATTGTTCAAGTGCTGGCAACACTTTTGGCACTTTGGTGTTGCTCAATTTAGCAGCGGCAGCAACAACAATTGAACGAACAACCAACGCCCACAATTATTGTCAGACACAATTTGCATTTTGTGCCGCATAATTTGCAACATGGTTGTTGCTGTTGTTGTTGGTATTAGCCCCATATTTGGTATTGGCCATCTGCCAAAGCAGCAACAACAACTAAAACACAAAATGTGTTAAATATTTTGTTGCCTGGGCGTGTCCCCTAGAGCAATTAGGCAAATTGCTTTATTTGCAACCAGCCAGCCAGCCACTCGAGTGGGGCACACTCACTCACTTGCAACATTCACTCGGCACACTCGCCTTTTTGCGTTATTCAACTCTTTGGCTTTGGGTTTGGTTTTGTGTTGGGGCTGGGGCCACGTTTATTAACCTTTTGAACTCATTTCAAGCGACTCATCAATTCAATTTTTATAAACACACACAAAGAGAGACCCAACTGAAAGCAGCCGCCGCCGCCGTTGCCGTTGCCGCAGCCACAGTTGCCCCGTGGCTACAGAAAAACCAAACCAAACCAAACCGAACCGAACCAAATGCGACGCGAGCCAGCAGAACCACAGTAAAAAAAACAACATTAGAAAAAAAAACCAACACAAAAAAAAAAACACGAAAAAAAAATACTACGTAGAATGGCAAAACGATGAAATCTCTGTGTAGCTATTTTGCTTGACTTTTTTTGCTTCAGTTGTAGAAATACTCTGTAGAAGAAGCGTTTACATAAAGCTAAATGATTGAGTTCCTAAGAAATAGTTATCTCAAATAAATAGCATCAAAATATGTTTCAAGAAAACTTTTCTTATAATATAAATAAATTTGTATTCTAAAAAATCGATATTAATCGATATTAGTCGAAATATTTCTGCAAAGCTTTCATGTCTAACTTAAATTAAGTAAATTTATGTGACTAAAAAAAATTGAACAGAGTAATTTTTAGTCGTTAGATTCAGTTGCTTTTAGATGAAACACCGTCCGCACTCGGGGCAGGGCTTCATAACTGACTTGGGACCTTTCGCTGCCAGTTTTTTTTGTTGTTGTTGTGTAAAGCATGCTGTGACAAGGGGGAAGGAAGGTGGTGACAGGGGCAGGAAGAAGGGTGCCAGCAGCAGCAGCGACGACGACGACGAAGCTGGGGACAAGTCAAAAATGGGCGGCAGTTGAAACATTTTTCATTTCAGCTGCCGCTGGCTGAGTGGGCGACAAGCCAAGTGACATAAGGGGGGTGAAGAGAGGGAGGAAAATACTGGCAACTTTTCTCATTGTGTTTTCTGTATGTAGTTTTGAGCTTTTGGCTGAAGGTTTTTCTTTTTGTTTTCTGCTTTACTTATTACTTTTTCCAGCTTTGCTTCTCTTTTTTTTTCGGGCTCTTGCTTAACTTTTGTGCCGTTGCTTTTGTCGTTTGCTGCGAGTTGTTTTTATTATTTTATTTCCGGTCATTAAAAGTCAATCTCGAAAGAGTAGCTAGCCATAATGACATTGTCGCCGTTGCGGCTGAGGCTCTAATTGAAGCTACTTGAGTCGTCTCCTCGCCCCGCCCCCAAGCCAACTCTCGGACTCAATTAATAAGCCAAGTTATACACTTTTTTATTTCTACTGAGCAAAGTTGCAGTTGCTGCCACAGTTGTTGCCACGAATCATCACTCAGATGACTTGCAGTTGTTGTTGTTGTTATTGGATGATGGATGGGTTAGAAAACAGTTAAATGACTACGGTTAAGTGTGTGCATTTAGAAAGTTTGCTGCCACTTCTGCTGCTGCTGTTGGCCAACTTAAGCCAACTTGACCCATAGTCAACTCTCAAGTACCGTAATTCAACTGAACCTTCTACTCAACCATTTGGCCATGTGTGTTTTGGCCAAATGTCAACTTTTTTTTCCTTTTCTGCTGCCACTTTTAGTTTAGACCCAGATGCATAAATTTGATAGCGCAATCACTTGCTTACATAACAGTTATGCTTGTTATGAATATTTCATTTCATTGAAGGAGTGGAAAAAAAATCCTTGAATTTCTACAAATCATTCTGAAGAAGTCCTTGAAGTTGGCATACTGATAAATAACCTTGTGTGAAATGAAAACGGATTCCAAGAAATGCCTGCAAACATTTTCCAGCTAAAGTTGTTAGCTGCTTTTCCCAGAAAATAAAATAACTAATAAATGTTCATGGGAATTTTAAATGGAGTGCTTTTAACTAATTACAACTTTTTGCCATCTCAACTCTTAAAGTTTTGAAATGATTAATGACAGATTTTCTGCAACTTATTTTGAGTAAACTCGTAAGTCAAGCAATGTGCAACAACTATAAATCCAAACCAATTCAATAAGCAGCTCATGTTTTTTTCAGCAGGTTTTCAACAACGAACAAAAAAAAAAAAAAAACTCCGATTAAGTTATTTTTTGTTGTTGGGCGATTAAATGGATAAACTTGTTGTTGTTGTTGTTGTAGCTGTTGCCAGCTGACAGATGTGCAATTGTGTTGCCAGTCAGTTTATTTGTGCGCCCAAGCCACCCTACCCTCCCTCCCCTCTCATCCCTCCCTACCTTGTTTTTGTGCGCTTCCATTCAATTGTCATTGCGAATGCCAATAAATTATTTATGCGTCACATTAATTGCCTCTGTGTGGCAGCCGCAAACATTATGTATGTATTTGTGTGTGTGTGTGTGTGTGTTTGTTGATGCCGTCTGTTAAAATATTTTGTGATTATTTATGCCAAAGTGTGCAGTAAATTGAATTTCAATGTTAAATGTGTGCGCCCATTTTATTATTTATTTTTAATTATGCTTTGATTGCAACTAATTTTTTTCTCTCTCTTTCTCTCATTGCAGGTGAGCGCTCACAACATTCATAATTGGCTTATTGAGTAAGTGTACAGCTCCGCCCCCTGACAACGCTAGATGGCGCCAGTTGTAGCGCAAATTTATCTAATTAAAAAACTTTTGCAATTAAAACAAAATTTGATTACTGCTGGAACTGCAGTTTTGCACAGTTAATATGCATAAATGGAAAAATACGGGTTAAAAAACATGAACAGAAAAATAGTTATTTGTTGAGTGGCAGCAGATTAAATGCCCTTGAAAAGTACGTAATTATATTATACCAGCTAGGGAAACAGGTCAACAAATCCAAATATTAAATACATAATTATTAGAGAAAATAACTTTACGTAAAGACGAAAAGGGGAGATTGCATTAAAATACGAACTTTGACCTTCAATTGAAAAACCGTTTAGTTGAAATTTCATAAAACCTTGTCAAAGTTTACACCTTGAGTAAAACATCTGTGGTATAAAAATTTCATCCTTCTAGCTCTAACCGTCAAAACTATACGTTGATAGAAAGTCAGTAAGTGCCATGTAAATGGAATTTAATATGTATCAAAAGATAATTAAGACTACCTATATCAAATTCAACTTTATTCTACCTATTCCAACACTTTTTAGTAGGATACAAATAATTTTCGTAAATTAGTTTTTTAGTTTTTCCTTTTTTGTGTGTGTGTCAAAAAACAAACAAAAAATGTATATGCATCATAGACATTTTTCGTAATTCTCGTTCTGTGTTTTGCATTATTAAAACATTTCCGAGAGTGCCGACAAACGATATACCAAACCCAAATCCTACTCCCTCATGCCCGCCCCTCCCTCCTCCCACCACAGCAAAGTTGTGTGCGTTAGGAAGTGAAAATTTTCCATCCAGAATGTGTAAAACTTTTCTGTATAAGCCGCGAACACAAATACACACACACACACACAGATATATATATAACCGCAAATTCTCTGTACTCAACCGACAAAAACAACAAGAGAAACAACAACAAACAAGTTCCTGTTTGCTGCCAGTTGGATGGAGTTGGGGAAAAGGGGGCAACTATTCATATTTCGACCAAAAATACTCATAAAATTGTATTTTATTTTTGGCATTTCGATTTACGTCTGAAAATGGAATTTCTGTGTGTGTTGATAACAAAATAAATTTCATTTTAATATCTACCATTTTATTTGTTTTGGTTGAAAAATGTAAATGAATTTTGATAAAATTTTTAATAAATGCATTTGTTTCAATATTTGAACAGCTGGCTTTAAAGTGTGCACATTAAATTATTGTACTATATATAATTTGTTCAAACTCAAGCTGTCAACAACAGCAATAGTAATAATAATAATAATAGAAGTGCTCGTAATTATGACTCAATTGGTCAAAACATATTCCAAACTGGCATTATTCGAATGGCTTGGCAAATATTTGCTTACCTGTTCGACTCTCAAGTACAATGTGTGGAAAGATAAACAGAAAACAGACAACAAAATACATAAATCAAAGCAAGTAATATAATTCCGAAGTCAACAATCAAGTTGTCTGAAGTGCTCTTGAATACACTATGCATATATGAGGAGTGTTTTGACTATGTTGTCATTTTGGTTGAATATAAGAATGATGAGTAAATGAGATAAAGAAAATTGCTTTGTGAGACAAGTCAAAAAATCAGGGCTGCAAGCTTGACTAAACTTCTGGTGTTTCTCAACTGATTTCGATGAAATTTATATAAAACAATTATTATTCTGTCAATATTTTCTGCATCTAGTTCCAAGTTTTTCAAATTCAAGATTTTAAGGTTATCGCTAACATGTGTATATCGAAAAAAGCTGTCGATAATTATCGATACAATTTGAAACAATCTTGTGTAGGCAAAAATGCTTTTTTTTTTACCTGTAACACATAATTTTTCATGGTATTAAAAGACTAGCACATATCTCTTTTAAATGTCAGATATATTCCCTTGACTACTCTATCTCTAGTTTTTCCCTTCTGTTCTTCCTCTTCTCCTATTGTTGCACATGGAGCACGCAACGAAATTTTGACACCATTTGCCTTGTGTCTTCTGCACGTCGTTGTCTTTGTTGTTGTTGTTTTTGTTGTGGCAATAAAAAAAGACTCGTATAAAAATGAAAACAAACTGAATACGAATTTCATTACTTGCCCGTTCTTGGCCCATTCATCCCAAAAATGTTACTTCCCCCTACCCAAACAACAACAACAACAAAAACAAGCTGCCTTGCGGGCTTCATTCTTTATTTTTATTTTGTATTTTCCTTCACTTTTTTTTTTTTGCATGTGCGCTGGCCATAAAATTTATGACATTTCGCACATTTGGCATACAAAAATGAAATACACGCCAAAATAAGCAAACTTCATACACACACACACACGCACACACACGTACACACACGCACATAAAGCTGTCAGAAAAACGTGTGAAAAAAATGAAAAGAAACCAGCACAAAAACCAAAATAAATATAAATCCAAAAAGCGCGTAATTTCAATGAAAAATGTTGTTCACGTCAAAGCAAAAACATTTTTGTGTGCGAGAGCCTCAAGCAATTTAAAATACCTCTTACACACCTCCTACCCCTACCCCCCCTGGCTGCTGTCAGTAGCTCTCACTTAAATTTAATAAACAAACAAGTTAATTTGTTTCGTTTCACAAGTTTTCTGATTTTGACGGCTGTGTGCGCCACTTGAAAAATAGTTCGAAGAATTGAAGACCACTGCATTGATTTTTGACCCTATTTATAACACATTAAGTATCGGTTGTGTTATATATATATATACATATATAATTAACGGCACCACATGTGTCAAAATATATTATGTCGAAAATGCTTTAAGAGTTTCTATAAATACAACGATTGCTCATATGTAGATATCCTGTAAAGAACCGAAACTTTGTTGCACTTGAGCCAAAGTGTTTGAAATACAATTTATAAACAATTTATTTGTGTACTTTGTATTTATTTCCTATATACTACTCAATTGTATTTAAAAATCTTCCCAGAACACATATAATTAGTTCCCCCATTTAGTTTATCTACTACACACAGAATGCTTTGCTTTTGCAAAATGTGCTCGAAATAAATTCTATTACGAAAATATTTGCTGTTTAATGACAGCGCTGACATGTGCAACGTGTCGTATGCTTAATGTTGATGCTCAAGCATCTCGTCGTAGCATTGAATATAATAGACATGTTTATTTGTACTACTATATGAATAGAAATTTTAAATTATGGCGCTCGAGGCCTCGTCAATAAAAACAAAATGCGACGCAAGTTAAAAAGTTTTGGATTTGCTTTCTCACATTTTTTTCTTTTTTTGGGCCTGTCTAATAAAATTTTATTTTATTGTCGGCTCGAAAAATGTGTTGCTGCTACAAATTGATGAAGCACTCTCTTCTCCCTCTCCCTCCCTCTCCCTCTTCTCTGCCTTTTTCGTACGTTGGCTTTTTAATTTATTTAAATTTAAATTTGTTTGCTTGGCGAGCCACGCTGTCCATATTATTTATAGACCCACTGTTTTGTTTATGTGTGTTCGTGTGTGTGTGTTTGTGTGTTGTGCATATTTTTGGCTGTCTTTTGTTTTGTGGTCTTGTGTGTTTAATTAGCTGCCAAAACACACAACACAAATAGCCCCGAAAAATACTTTGGCTCTTTTTAAACTAGAGAGATATAAATTAAAATCACATGAAAATTTGTTTTGTTGTTTTTTTCGTTGACAAATTCCGCGCATTTTCCACCGTGCCACATTTGCATACCACATTTGACATTCTGCCCCCGCTTTCTCTCTCTCCCTCTCTCTCTCCCCCTCCTTTTCTCTTTCTATATTCTTGTTCTTGTATTTGTTTTGTGTGGGCGTGGCACAGTCGAATGTGATTTTGTGTTTGCTTTTGCTCTATTCTGAGCTGCAAACAACATGAAACAAGCTGAGAAACAATCAAAAAAGTAATAGAAGAAGAGTGCCACACAGCAGCAGTCATCAACTGTGTGGCAGCAACATGCGGCGCACACAAAAACTTTGACTGTCACCTCACAAGCCAAACATTTATCACTGCCAAAAAAGAAAACAGAAAGAAAGAAAATTTGTTTGGCTTTTGTGCTTGTTGATTAAAGTAAAGTGGAAAGTTGCAAAGACAGCCTAAGATACACACACTCACACACGCACACACACACATTGTGTCAATGCCCATGATAATAGATAACGTTATGTGGATAAGCTGACCTTTTGTTGACATTTGAGGCACAAACTTTTGCCAGACTTCAAGCTAAAATTGCTAATAGAAAACTAAAACTAAACTTGAGTTTTAGTACAACAATCAAATGTGGCATGTATATACTGGGCAAAAAGATACATTTGTAGAAGCTGTTATCAGCTTTTCTTTGTGGTGAATGAATTATTTAGTTTGCTATATTGAGCTTGAGAGTTGCAGAAGAAGAAGGGTGTTAAACTTACCAAATACGTTAGTTTTAAACTAAAACAATAAGTAAGTTAAACGCACTGTAAAATAATCGACTAAAAAGACACTGCTCTACTCCACGATTCTCAAAAATTCAAGTAAGCCTCGCTGGTTTTGGTCAAACTTAGTATAAATAAAGGAAAAATTTATTTTAAAAATTAACGACTATTAAGACACTGCTCTACTCCGCGATTCTCAAAAATTCAAGTAAGCTCGGTTGATTTTGGTAATATTTAGTGACATGTTTACACAATGCGCAAGTGTTGGTGTAAGTTTAAATAAAGGTTTTAGCATGAGTGTGTATAATAATAATAGCACTTAATGTTATTAAACATAAAAAATATTTTGTCTACTAAAATCACTCAAAACTTATATGTTTATGACAAATAAATATTTGTTAAACTCAAGCGGACAAGGGGTAAGTGGGAATATTATTATTATTATTATAAATATGAAAAGGATAAAAGAATAAGCTAAATAATTACGATAGTTGGTTTATTCTTCTGCGCTTAAGAAATCTAGTAAAATTCAACGTTATATTTTTCTAAATTCTTTATTATTGTAAATTTCTTCTGCGTCTTCTGCTCGTATCTCTACAAAACTCTGAACATAAATGCAAGTGAACACTCAGTTGCAAAAGTTTACAGCCATTTCTCATTTGCCATCGTTCCTTCACTGCTCCTCCCTTTCCCTCCTCGCCGTTGCTTTAGCCCTTGGAAAAGTTTTCCCTTGAGTTCACTTAACTACTTCCTTCTGGCTGGCAACACAAAACTGAAGCACACTTCAATTCAATTTCAAACCCCTTGTTCCGCATTCTCTTTCTCTCCGCTCCTCTGCTCTGCTCTGTTTCTCTGGCGTCAAATACTTTTACTTCTTCGCAGCTAACCCTTTTCATATCGTGGGGTGGCCCAAAATCACTGAGAACTACTCCAAAAAAAAAAAGAAACACAGTTGAAGAAAATTGCAAGCTAAAGTTGCCAAGTTTTTCCTTTCCTCTCTCTCTTTAATCTTCTCTTTTTGCTTTTTACGCTGTTTTACACTCGAGCTTGCTTGTGTATTCTTTTTGGGTTATTTGTTGTGTGTGTGAGTGTGTGGGTAGGGCTGGTGATGGTGCCACTAAGTTGCCACTTGCACAGCATTGCAGATTTGAGTTGCTGCAAAAGTTATACAAATGTTGGCACTCAGCCCAGGCGACGGCGACAGCAACATTGTTGACTGTCTGCATTTGTCGCAGTGTAGCAGCAAAAGTAACAAACTGCCAAACAGTTTCTGGATACGCCCACGCACACACACAAACACACACACACACACACACCACATGACAAGCGACAGCGGCAACAACAACAACAACTTGCTTAATTTGATTTTCACAACTTGGCAACGGCGACAACTGTTATTGTTGCTGTTGGTTTGGGCCTTCTGCTGCTGTTGCTGTTGCTCGGCTGCTCGGCTGCTGTTGCTGATTTGCATATATTTAAACGTGGCCAAAAACTTTGTCTGTGGGCGTCACAACTGATTGGAAGAGGCTGGGCCCAAAGTAAAAGGCAGACAGCATCAACAGCAGCAAACCTTCTCCGAAAACGGCGTCAAGCCAAGAGCTCTCTAGACCTCTCTTAGCCGTATTTGCAACAGCATCCCTGCTTCTGCCCCTGCCCCTGCCCCTTGCCACCAGTTGGAAAGTATTTGCTATGCATAGCTACATGCCGCATGCAACCAGCATCACACATACATCATACATACATACATAACATACATATATATATAGCCTATTGCTCTTGTGTGCTCTCAACCGTGTTTTAGCAGATACACACACACACACACACACACACACACTCATACTTGAGCACCTCGAGGCATTAGGCAAAAAGTCTTTGCATGCTAAACTTTAAGCTCTAAGTCCCCCCGCCACCGCCACCGCCACCCACCTGAAATAATCTCCCAAATCCCTTTGACACATGTCTCGTTTTATTTTCCATCTCACTCTGCTCGCGCTCACTCTCTCTCTCTTTCACTCTCTCGCCATCTCATTTAATTATTCAGCATAGTTTTGTGCTTTTAATTAACAAAATGCAGTGCAGCAATGCGTAAAAGTATTTCGACAGAATTTCTCCGAAGCCGCAACACACAACACGAATCTGAAGATTTTCAAATACATGTCCCTTAACTGAAATTGTGGTTTTTAATATCACTCTGTAAGATTTTGATTAGAATGGTGTTCAAAAAGTAGTTTTCTATTTTTTGCTGGAATTTTCCGGAAAATTTATATATATTCACAAAAGTTTAAACTCAAAGGTTTTAACGTTTCCCGACTAAATTTTTCAAAATCCTTTGTAAGTATTTACTTAATCTAAGCATAATAGAAAACTAGTGTGAAAATTTTACATCAGTCAGTCAACACTTTTTTGATGTTAAAAGTTACCCAACTTTCAGACCATCTTTCGATAACTTGAAACCCTAAAGAAAATAATAAGAAACTAGAGTTGTCAATACTACCTTATTATTAGCCCTTGGTTAATTGGCACACACACACACACACACACACACACACAGAGGGAAATAGTAACTGTGGTTGGTAATTGTTTGTGCGTGTGGTTTTGTATGTATATTAAAGAGACTAAAATACTTTTGAGCTAATTTGAGCTAAGCATGCAATGTCATTTTGCCCCGAAGTGTTTTACTTGCTGTTGTTGTTGTTGTTGTTGTTGTGACATCAATTATTGAAATGCCAACAGAAAAGGGAGGGACGAACGACAAACATTTCACGCACAGGTTAATTATGTGCATAGTTGAGTCCACTGTCTTTTTGTTTTTTGTTTTGTCGAAGGGGACTTTCGGGGTAGAACAGCTGAACTTTAGGGGATTGTTTAAGGGTGGAAAAATACTAAGAAAGAAATTTTTCAAGGTGAATTTGAAATGTAATTAAATAATGTCATTTGTTTGCTCTAAGGAAAGTTTAAAGCCCGTCAACTCAACGATTAAATGCTGTTTATTATATTTTTATGGATTTTTTGTAAACTTTAAAAAATATTTAAGTTTAAGGAAGATTGACTGAAGATTGAGTTTCAGTTTTTCATTATATTTTTGCAGCAAAACTCATTAACTAAGTAAACTATAACTAAAAAAGTTAAAGTTTTTGTGATTGCGAAAAATCTTATTAAAGAATTACTAAAAGTAATCTTCTTTACAGATTAAATTTTTTCAATATTTACACACTCTTATTGTTGTTTTAAGCAGTTTGTTCTTTAAATCTTCTTTAAAGCCACAAAATAACAATAAATATTAGCACATGCACAAAACATACAAATTCATTTTGTTTGTCACCCTGTTTAATGCTAATCTGTGATGTTTCTGCTCTATTTCTCTGCTTCCGCCCCTCTTCATACGCCGTGGCAATGGATGGCAATGCTAAGAGTGCGCCTCGTTAAAGTCCGTCAAAATGATTAAAGTGCGTGGCACGTGTGCTTGCTTCACTGAGTACACAATTGCCGGAGCCTTTTTTTCTTTTTTTTTCTTGCTTTCACACACATGCCAGGCACGAGAATTACGAATGCAATACACACACACACCCCTTGTTCCTTATTGTTGGCAGAGAGAGAGGGGGTGGGTGCGCGATAGTCAACAACATCGTCGTCGTCGTCGTCGTCGTCGTCAGTGGCACTCGTCACGTTTCATTTGTGTCGCCACGCGTGCGTTTATTTAACCACTTTAACCTGAACATGCACACAATGTGAAATTGTTGTTTCTACTCGCTACACTTTTTGGGGTTGGCAAATGAGGGCGTCACAGCGTCTGGCCCTTGCCCATGTCCAATGCCCATTATATTACACTTAAACTTCATTATGCCATCCCTTTCAACAGCTACTGCTTCTCCCTCACCCACATGATACACTCTTGTTGTTATTATTACTTTTTTTGTTGTTGCTGTTGTTGATTCATAAAAATTTAATTTCTTTAGCAGTCTGTGTCGACCACAGACACGTTTCATCCCGCTTTCTCCCTTTGATCCTTGCTGCACGTACATTTGATTTGGCCAAAGTCGCGTCGAGAATGACTTTATTAAAATTGACATTTAATTTATGCGCTGTGCATAATTTAAGCGTAAATTTCTTGCACACGAGCAAAAAACCTTTTAAAGTTTCATCCTCTTTTCCGCTGGCAAATATGAAGCTAAAAGCCAAAAACAAGAGGAGCAAGAAAAGAGAGTGGAGAAAATGGAAAATGCTGCAGCAATCCTGACAACACACACAAAAGAGTTTTGAACATGCCCCAGCAAAGGTTTTCCTGTGGCAAAAACAATAAAAACACACACACAAAGAGCAACAACAACAGCGCAAGTTGTATAAAAGGGGGCGAGAGGTGGAGAAGGTGGAGGAGGAGGAGGAGGCAGGGGCTATGCTTTGTTTTTGCTGCGACACTGCGACAAAATCAAGGGTGGGTGTCTGTATATATGTGTGTGTGTGTGTGTGTGTGTGTGGTAGCCGCCACAGGAAGCGCCACACAAGCTGGCAGGATATTTTATATAAAGGACAGACAGAACAGGGATGCCAGAGGGGTGTGTGTGTGTGTGTGGGCGGGCAGGGCGTGGCGTGGCGTGGCGTGGGTTTAGTCATTGTAAATTCCAGCTGCCATGGCACGTTACGTTTCGTTTCGTTCCTTCCCAACTCAAACGCCGGATGTGACCATGTAGGAGCTGAACGCGCGCACATAAAAATATGGCCCTGGGTCGCCGCGAGCTACACATATAAGCAAAGCTTTTGCTCTGTGTTTGCCTGACTGTCTGACAGTCGTAGAGTCGGACAAGTCAGAGAGTCGAACAAAGCGTCAGGCATTTTGGTATAACAGGCAGGATATGCCCTCTGCTGTGGTTGGCTTGTCCCGTCCTGTCCTGTCCTGTCCTTCTGTCCCTGTGCTGTGTTTTTTCTGTCCTTTTGTGGCCCTAGCTTAAATATATGATACTATAGTACAGTGGAACAAGTGACAGGAAAATGGTTATGAGTATTAAATACAATAAAAATAACTGAAAAAGCACAAAAATAAAATAACAACGAGAAATCATAAATATAATTAATAAATATATTTAAACATTGAACAACATTGAAATGCATACTACTAAAAATAAATATTTTCATCAAAATTTAATAAAAAAAATGGTAAAAAAAAAGTTACATAATTTAAATTTCTGTCATAAATATGAAGATAATTTTAATACGATTTTTAAAGCTTTTTGTAAATCCAAATTTTTAAGTAGTTATATTGACTCATTGTTTAACTTTTTTAATGGAATTTGTATAGTATTTTATCTATTTATTGTAATAATTTTTGTTAGTTTTGAACGTTAACACATTAGTTCATTGCACGTTTCTTTAATTCTTTTAAGTGCTGCATAAGTTTGATTTTTCTTCTCTTTTGTACCACTGTGCCACACCATCGCCCTTGCCACATCGTGTGTTTGTATGTGTTTTCTTTCCTTCCAGCTGCCTTCCGGCTTCCTGTGCTAAGCACTCGCCACCTACAAGCAGCAGCAGCAGCAAGCGTAATACATGTCGTATACGTAATGCTTGATAAAATGCGAAAAGCGCGAATAAAACCAGCTTCAGTTTTTTGTTTCGTTTATTTGCTTGTGTGTGTTTTGTGTGGCTGGCAAGTCAAGCGGCAAATCAGCTTTAATATGACGCTGTTAGCCTGATGGCATCCTCATGTTCCCCTCTAACCCTCCTACACCCTCCTCCTGCGCTGAGGGAGCTCTGTTTAATTATGTGCATATTGCAAATTAACAATCACATTTTTAATTCAATTTGACTGTGTTTGTTGTGACCAGAGCGAGGGGGGGGAGCACAGGAAATTGTGTATTTAAAATTTAAATGGTTGCCTCTTGTTTGTTGCGTAGCTTCCTGTTCTACCGTTCCCCTCCCCCTCTGCTGCTCCTTCTTATTTATTGTCCTGTGTATATTTGTCAGTTTTGTCCTTTTTGCCAACTCAATTATTTTCTCTTTTTTCTTTTTTGTGTGTGTATATTTTTTTTGTTTATCTATGTATGTTGTTGTTGTTGTTTTTGTTGTGTTCTACCCACTTTCATTCGCTTTCTGTCTTTTTTTGTGTGTGTGTTCCTCTTTTGTTGTAATTTTAATTAGTGCGCCTTTTATGTTTTTCTTTCTGCTGCTAATGACGACGACCCATTTCAATTTCTTGTTTTCCCTCGCTCTCTCCTTCTCCCTTTTGACTGAAATAGCTAATAATAATCGTGATGATGATGATGATGATGATGATGATGATGATGATGATGATGACGTCGTTGATGTTCTTGATAATGATGGGGGCGTTAAGGCTTTTGCCACCGCCCACATTTGTCTCCCCCTTGTCCAGTTAATTACAGCGCTCACAAACTGAAATTAATAAAACATTTTCTCACCGTGTTTTCCGCTCTGTGTTCCTTCAACTGTAACTGCCGCAGCATTAATATTATATACATACATATATGTGTTCTGTATTTTTTATCACTTTGTTTCACCCCCCTCCACCCCCTTCGTCGTTGTTAGCTCGTTTAGCAGTTGTGTCTGGTCAAATCGCAGCCGTGCCACGCCCCAACAACAACAACAACAGCAAATAGAACACGCGATTTTAATGACATGACACTTAAAATTTAATCGAGTAAAACTGCATTGCTATGACCAGTACATGCAAGTCCCCCTCCGCCCCCCTCCTTTGCGCCTACCTTGCCTCTGTTCTCCCCCTATTTGATTTCGCATTGATTATTGTTTTCGTGCATATTTCATTTATGCTGCAGTTGCCTCCTGCTTGCTTGTTGCTGTTACGTTAATTGCACACACAAACACAATGCAAGCACTTTTGTTTTGCATTCTATTTAAAGTGTTGAGGTTCTTATACCCTATAAAAACTGTAATTATAACTTAAATATGCATATTTAAATGGAATTTATTCAGAAAATAAAAGAACTTTGAGCTTAAATTTAAACACCTTGCAGCTGAAATATTGCTTACTTAACGCCTAGAGCCTAAAATCAGTGTTGTGTAAAGATTTCAGCCTTCTAGCTTCTAGCGTTTGTTCTGTGAGTTGATAGCAATCAGTCAGCATACACAGTTTTGTAGGTATAGCTGTATCTCATAACCTTAAATTGCATATTTTATTTGAATTTATTCATAACTAGCCACTAAATTAAATTAAATTAAAAGAAAACCTGTGTTGTGTAAAGATTTCAGCCTTCTTGCTCTTACCCTGTGCGCTGCACATTGATAGCAATCAGTCAGCTTGTAGTTATAGACATTTATAAGCATATCTTGTTGTTAGTTTTACACTCTATAGGGTATTTCAACAGTCCAGCATTGCTCTCTTTGTATTCAGTAGCTCTTTGTTGATGGTCCGAAGCTTTCAGGACAGAGGCGGCAACTTTAGCACGCAATGGAGAGCCGCAGGAGGCGGTCAGCGAAATGGATAAACACACACACACACACATACGAGTGTGCATATATTTATATATATATGTGTGTGTGTGTGTGTGTGTGCAAATGGGCGTGTGCTTTATTCATTCGCCCACAATTTGAGGTGAGGTAAAATGACCAACAACTGAGGCCAGGTTTTATTTGTTTTAAATTTTCTGTTGTTGTTGTTGTTGTTGTGTTGCGGCTCAGCGCTCAAAATGATTTTCCAACTTGAATGCAATGAGCGCCCATTGTTTGACAACTGCAACAACAACAACAACAACAAGCTTTGCAACTTCATTGAATATGGCTACAACAAAAAAAAAAAAAAAAGAAACGATTCATTATGCAGCATTTGTTGTTGGTTTTTATTTGCGATTGCATTTCATGCACCACGAAGCACAAAACAGCTAACAAAATGTGTGCAAAAACAACAACATCGTAAAATTAATGAAAGCAAAACCGACAAACGACATTCATAAATTTGCCACGCCCTCCACCCCTTCGGCCCTCCATGTTTCTGCTTATTTGTGGTTTCTTTAATTGTTTATTGAAATGCTTGACATTAATTAACAGCAAATAAATAAATGGGGCCTGCCTGCCTGGCCACGCCCACTCACAAATGTGTGCGACATATGCAAAATATCATAAAATTTAAAACCTTAAAATGATAAATAGCCAAAAGTTATATTACGAAAATGTTCTTATAAATTATGTGATTGCAAGTGAGGCCAAAAAATAAATTGAAGAAAATTGAAGGCACTTTAGTTTTGCAAAACGTTTGCGAATTATTGGCACTTCATCATACTATATGGTATATATAATAATGATGATAATAATGATCATCATAATGAGCTACTTTCGGCCAGCCGCAAAATGTGTCGAATATATGTACATATACATATAGCATTTGGCAAGCACAATTTGTACTATATATAATATATGAGTACGTTGAATATGAAAAATTCGCCATGATTTTGGCAATGAACCAACTGGCAGAAGGCAACGCCCACATTACTCAGGATACAATTAACTCATGTTGCGCGGATGTGATGTGAGAAGCATTTAAGTTGGCCTACACAGCATGGGACATGCCAAGAATTGACGGTTAAATAGTTTGCACTTTAATTCGATTTAGATTGTTAGCTAGCTTCTCGATATTTATCGATAAACATTAAACAGTTCAAAGCAGTTCACCAAAAGTAAACTTAAAGTACATTTTAGTTGGCTGTGGCGAAAGGGTATATGGCTTGTTGGATAATTTATCGATTTTTTAATACAAAATTGATTTCTGATAAATAAAAAACTGTTAAGCGACCGATTTTTGATAGAAGAGCGACATCTACCTAAGAAATTGCTATGATATCGATAACTATTGTTGAATCTTTGACATAACGATAATACTTATCTCGATAATTAATTAAAATTGTAAGGTGTTTCACTGAAAGCGACATCTAGCGACTATGGTATGCTGTATTATCGATAACAGCTATAATAACTTTGTAATATTTATCGATAATCAATCTTTTGATCTATTATCCTTAGCTTTTTCTTAAATGTAGTGTATTCAAATATGCTAATTTAAATTGCTATCGAGATATTTTGATATTTGTGGATATATTGCGTGTGTGTTTTGCTTTATTCGCCTCAACGATTTTCTTTATGCAAATGGAAACTGCGAAAATCTTTTGATCTTTTTGCCTCTGTTGATTGAAAAACTTTTTATTCACAACATACTCGGTTGGCATTTGTTTATACAAAATGTGTTTGGTTGTGGTTTTTTTACTCGTTTCTCTACTTGTAGCGAAAATGGAAAATGCGTTACTAATTTAAACAAATAGAATGGGGAAAAAAATAAATGTATAACGGAAGCACTCGTAAATATCTGTGTGTCACAATTTTAATGGCATGTGCGAAAAGAAAAAATATTTAATAAAAATGTGCATGTCACACAAATAAATTCATGTTATTTTATGCCGTAACATTAATATATCATATTGAGCGGGGCCAGCTAAGTGGAAAAATTGTTTAAAGTGCTTTTCTATTTATTTTGATGAGTTTTTAACGTTGCTGATGGGTTTTAATTCGTAAAAGTTTCCATTAGTAATTGAGTAAACATTTTATACAGATTTTTGCCCAGGCGTAAATCTATTCTAGTTTATTTATTGTGGCTGAGTCTTAAAATAAACAAGCTAAAAATTGATGGGCTTTTTTGTTAGTGGCTTAAGTTGTTGAACAAATGAGTAACTGTTTAATGTGTATTGATCCCACACACACACACACTAATACACACCTCAATGCACTTACAATTAAATTAACTCGCTGCTCAGTCAAACTATCTGTTGTTGTAGTTGTATTCATATGCAAAGCTAATTTGCTTAATCGAGCTAATCAAATGTTGTCGCTCCGAGGGTATCGTCATCAACAAATGTTTACTGTCGGCGGGGGCGTATACGTAATGTGTGTGTGGGTATGTAGTGGGGGTTGGGGGTTAAAGTCAAGAGGTGTGAGCTGTCTGTCAGCTGTCTCTGTTGTGTTGTTGCAAGATAATAACAGCATTGGCTTATTGAGTTTCCAATTGAGCTCTCTCCTTTTATTCCCTTTGTTGTTGGTGGGAGCCCATGCAGCTGTCCTAGCACAACTTACCTGCGACAGGTACACACATACATATAAACAGGGGGCAGCTAGTTGTAGTTGAGCGCGTTTTTGCCCTCATCGTCGTCGTCGTCGCGTAGTCGTAAAATGCAAATTGCATGCAATCAACGCGTTTTTCGTTTAATTATTATGAGAATTTTTTTGCTGGCACGGAACGTGCCAAGTGCCCAGGCCACGTACAACAACAGCAACAGCAACAACAACAGCAACAACAACAACAACAACAAACAGGGGCCAGTTTAAGCATGCATGTGTTGTTGTTGTTGTTGGCTGGCCCCTCAACTTGATCTGCCCCCTTGTGTGTTGTGTGTATGTTGGTTGGCCTTTGTGTTGTCTGTGTTTGTTGTACGTTGTTGTCTGTGCTTTGCTGTGCTGTGCCTCCTTCCTCACCTCCCCGTTGCAGTCCGACAATGCCTGAGGCTGCCATTTTCAATTAAATTACCCGGCATTTTGGCGTAAATTGCCAGGCACACACATATTATCTATACATGTGTGTGTGTGTGTGTGTGTGTGGGCGCACACTTTCAGTGGGCAGTGTGAAATAAATTCCATACCTAATTAATTTGCATTATTTATGATGTACAAATGCAAACAAGCGGAGCAAGCAAGCAAGCAAGCAACAACAAGACTTCAATTCCGTTTTGTTGCAAACGACAGGTGTAAAGGGAGAGGGGTGGGGTGGGGTGGGTAGCTTATAGTAAGTGGTACTCGCCCCGCTTAATGCCTTAGCGCATTAAGCCCAAGTATTATGGGTGGCCGCAGCCAACAAAATTTGCATACAAAGCACAACAATATAAATTTTAAACACACTGTAAATGTTGTTTTATTTTTTTTTTTTTTAAAGCCACGTGTAAAAATAAATAAAAATAAAGATTCAGTCATTTAGTCATTCATTCATTTGTTCACTCATTCATTTAGTTGCTGACGTCTATTTTTGTGTCGAAGCCAAAAAGACATTGAACTCAATGTGGGCGGCGGTTTTTTTTTTAAAGAAATATTTAAAAAAAAAAATTATTAATAATTATTTGCTGAGCAAAACGTTTCTTTTCCTTAATGGGAGCAATAAACAAGTAAGCAAAAATCATTTTTGATTATTATTATTATTTTTTTTCAGTTGTAAGCAATACAAGAATCTTGAAATATTTCAAGTGTCTTGGGAATTCGTATACTTTAATATTCTTTGGGTCCTTTGCTTTGTACGCTACGTGACTGGATTTTTTATGCAGCTAAAATAAACAGAGGGTAAAATACAAATTTCGTGACTCATACTGTGTAAATAGGGGAAGAAGAAAAGAAATGGGTGCTTAGAAAATAAATGTATAAACTAAACAGATTTAGGAACTGCAACAATGCAAAGGAAGTGAAAAGAAAACGTTTCACAATTTTCAGAAAATTGTATTAGTCATTATGAGATAATAGTATTCGAAATAAATGAAAGAAATATAGATAACAGAAATTAATTTTTGAATGTAAATGAATTTGGCGTAGAATGTTTATTTACCTAGAAAATGCTATTAATCATTTGAAACTAATATAAATATATGCATAAATAAAAACACGAATTTCATCAATTAGTTAAAAATGTAACTAAAAAATGTATTAGTTAATTCATAATGCTTTTTTTTGCCATTAGTCAATGTAAATAAATATTTTTGCATCAATAAATACCATTTGAAAAAAACGTGGTCAAAAGATAATGAGGCTAAAGTTCATATTGCATTTTAAGCGAATTAATTAAAATACTGATTATGATTACTATAATATTTATTCAGTTGATTGGACATGAGTTTTGTATTGTAGAGCTGAAAATTAAAATGTTGGATTTTTAATGAATTGATTGAAAATCAATATAGCGTTAATCACTAATAAATAACCATATATGTGTAACGTAATTACAACTCTTACTCATGTACAATACAAATTAAATTACTTAAATGTCCCTGGGCCAAAGGATTTTGTTTGTGATGTGATGATGGAAAATTGAAATTAGCAATTTACTTGGCACATTAAATGCGATGCCATAATTCAATTATATTGGCCAATACAGAAAGAGAGAAATAAAAAGAGCAAGAGAGCAAGAAACAAAGGACCCTAATGGAATTGCGTGCTCCATTTGGCAGAAGGACAGCAGGTAGGACAGGACCCGGACCCGGACTCTGGCCTGAAGGTGTCTGCCAGTCGGGTTAAATGTGTGTGTGTTCAAACAGTGCAGCCTGGGAATTGCATAATCCAATTTAACACACACAGAGGGGTAGGGAGAGGGAAGAAGGATGAGATGCGATGAGATCTGCACTCATACACAATTTGCGAAAACCACAATAGACAAGAGAGAGAGAGAGAGAGAGAGAGAGAGAGGGAGTTGAACAATCGTTGTGTGTGGGTTGGGTGGGCGTAGAGAGTGGGCGTGGCTGTGGCTAAAGGATTTACGAGCCAACAGCAGCATCAGCAGCCACCAACAATGAAAATTGCAAAATGCAAATGTTGTTGTTGTTGCTGTTGTTGTTGTGCGTTTTAACTTCAGCTGAAAACTGCTTATGTATGCATATCCATCGGGTCAAGTCAAATAAACGTAATAATAAAATTGTAGCCTCCCCCCTCACCCCTCTCCTTGACTAAGGACCACATAAAATGCATATACATTCATTCTTGAATACACAATTTCCTGCATTTTGCTGCTTTTTGGCCATTTTCTTTGAAATATTGTTTGCGTAATTGGGAATAGTAATTCAAACTGACAACACACACACACACACACACCACATCTAAATGAAACGTAAATTGAGTTTTCTGTAAAAAAAATGTATAGATTGAAACATTTCTAGTTACGTTTAATGCCAACTGCATTCAATTTTCTCAGTAAACATTTTATTATATATGAATTTTGCAAAATAAAGTGTACAATTTTGTAGGTATGAAATTTCAACTTGATATCTTTTTAATTGTGCAAATTAAATAAATTGTTGAAAATTGAGATATCGAGTTTTTATTTGGTAAACTAGTTTTTAACTAGTTTTTTTCGTTTGTTACTTAATAAAGATGTTCTTTCATGGAACATTTTAGTAAAATCCATTCTTAGTTTGCACCTAATGTCCATATGCCATAATTTAGTGATTTAATTAGATGGCTTTATCTTATCGTTCGGGTTGTGCATTGATAGCAGTCAGTCAGTCAAATGAAACAAATAGTTCCTTTAAAAAGACATATTTTATGCCTTTAACCTTAAAATTTAAGCACTTATAGAATGAGTTTTGAAAGAAAACACTTTACGAACAAACCAGAATGCTTTATCTTCTCGTTAGGGCTACTATGCGTTGATAGCAGTCAGTCAGTCAAGCCAAAAAAGCTGTATGTATCCATAATTACAGCTTTTACAAGACTTGTTTTCCTTTATGCCATAAACTTTATGGCTTCATTTTGCCCCATATAACAATGGAAAGTATATGTTGCGAAACGAGCAATTTAACAGCTTGACCAGGCGAACAGTAAACTCTTTATTTAAGCCCACTTACCACCTCCACCTCTCTCTCTCTCTCTCACACACACACACACACACCTGCTTTAACTGTTGTTTTCGCCCCTTTCTTTTATTTGTTTGTGTCTCGTTATTGTCATTATAATTATATGCATATGGAATGTATGCTGAATAATTATTGTTTTTGGCCGCCGTTGTTGTCTCTCACAACCTCCCCCAGCCCACCCCTTGTCATGCAACACTGGTGAAAAAGGTGGAAAGTGGGGGGGAGGGAACAGATTGCGTGACTGGCGCACATTTGTTTTGTTTGCGGAAAGTAATTGCAAAAGTTGTTTCAATTTTCCAAGAGTTTCAAACCCGAGTCGCCGAATTGAAAGAGACATGGGGAGAGGGGTTAGGGGTAGGGGGAGGGAAATCGCTTTCTATGCGTCTGGATTTGCATGAAAAACTAAGCAGAAGAAGAAGAAGAAGAAAAAGAAACATACAAAGACGAAAGCACATAATTGGCAGCAACTTAATGCTTAAACTTTTTCTGGCCACAACAGCAGTTGGCTAAGCGCAATGCAACCACCCGTCAAAACCACCCACCACCCACTTGAGCCAGATGGAAGTTGGGTGAAGAAGAAAGGCTAGGAAGGAAGGAAGTACGGAAGGAAGAGAGAAAGGAAGCTGGGGCAGCATCAAAAACGCATTTTCTGCTTTAGGCCAAAAGTTGTGCGCCAAGTTTTGCCAACACAAAAAAAAAAAAACCATAAAATGCAACAAAGTGTGAGAGAAAGAGTGAAATGAGGGTCGAGAGGGTGAAGATGGGGTTGAAGAGGAGCATGTTGCAACAAAAAAATAATATATAAATATAAAAAACTATTCGCCGGCGTTTTTGTGCCAGTTTCTTTTTCTGCTTTTGTTCAAATTATACATTTTTTTTTCTACTTCTACTCTCTTTTTTTTCCTTTCTTAAATTTCTCTGTATGTGTGTTGTGTGTGTGTGTGTGTGTGTGTGTAGCAGGAGTGTGCTTGTGTGTTTGGCGTTTTTATGCAGCACATCCGGCGCAAAAAGCGCATGAAATGTGCAGAGAAAAATAAAAACTAAAATGGCACAACTGTTTTTATTTTATTTTTTTTCTCGTTATTATTATTTGCTGGACGCGGAGACCAGAAACAGCAGCAGCAAGCAAAGCACAATGCAGAAGAAGTAGAAGAAGCAGAAAAGGCAACCCAACAAGTCAGACCGTCTGCCAACATTGCTAAGGTCCGTTCGTCAGTCAGTCAGTTTGTCAGTCAGATGGCCAGCCAGAGCTGTGCCTTTGGGTTAGGGTGATTCAAGCTATGATAGCTAAAATAATGTTGCCATAAATTTTATGTTTTAAAAAACTTGCAAACAAATATACTTTCAATCTTACATATCTTGTTCTACTCTCCATTTAATTTAAGTATTTTTTTCCTTACCTGAACCACCCTAATCACACTCTGCACCTACTATAAAAGGGGTCTCAGCTTATTTTCGCACTTTTTTTTTTTGTTTTTTGTGTTTGTTTCGTGCCTTCGTTAAAATAAAAACAGCGAAATGCACAAAATACTTAATGTTTTATGTCAGTTTTTTGATTGTGTGTGTGTGACAACCCTGTCATACCACCCTGCCCCTCCCTTTTGACACACCCTCCTCCCTGCTACCTGTTTAGTTGACGCACTTAAATTATGCAATTGCTAAGTGAATTTAATGCCACATTTATTTGCTTTCATTTACATTCTGAATTGTGGTGGTGGTGGTGGGGGGAGGGGCAGGTTTTTCTGGGTGGGGTGCAGTGGGGTGTTGCTTGCGTCATTTGTTTTACTTGGCGGCATTCCATTGAATGCAATAAAATGCAAATAACTCATTTGAAAATATTTCTGTGTGTGCTTATATCAAAAATATGCAATATGCCAATTTAAATAATTCAATAACAATTATTTTTCCTCTCTCTCTCTCGTTGCAGGTTCGTATTTAATTGGATAAAGTCCCCCACACACACATATTATTGCCCCGTTTTATATGTAAGTAAATAAGATTAAATATGGAATTTAATTATGCGTCAGTGCACAAATTAAATGACATGAAATTAAGCAGATGATTTTGTTGGATTTATTTATGTATTTGACAGTTTTCATAGAAGCTTAAAAAATATTGAAATAATTTAATTTAATTCCAAGAACTTGCTTTTATAACAAGCTGAAAAGTTATGTTCAAGATTTAACATGATAATAAATGTCTAACAGAAGCTTGCTATAAAAATGTTAACGACATTAAGAGCTGTTAAAGCAGCTTGAGTTTTATGTCAAACAACTTTCTTATTGCTGCTGTCTTTCTTTCACTATCTTTTGGTTCGTCCTTCTCCCTTCTTCTTTTTTTGTTTTTGTTTGCAAGGGTGCTGCTCAATTGCATTTCACAATCATCCTACACAGCCAATTACTTTCCCATTCTCAATGCCATTTAAATTAACAAAGTAACAGAAAGCAATAACGAACAAAAAGAAAATAGAAAAACGAACTTTCACCCAGCAGCAGCAGCAGCAACGACAGCGACAGCAAATGGCAGCAAAGCATTTGGCAAATTGAAATCAAATCGATAACGAATCAAATTGAAATCTCACCACAGGCAGCGGACAAAACGACAACAACAACAACAACGACAACCGCAAACAAATGCCAATAAAAAAAAAAATACGAATACAAAAGAAATAAAAAGACCATGGCCCAAGATCTTGAGCTCAATAATATTTCACTGGCTGGCGCTGCTCCAGAAAAACTCACCCCTTGCATCTGAATAAAGCATTCAGTTCAAAGCAATCCGAAAGTGCGCCAAGTATCTAAGCGATACATAATAACCAAGCTGGTGGAGCCAGCCAGCCAGCCAGCAAGAAACCACTGTGCCAAGATAAAATATGATTGAATGCATTTGCTGCTGCTCCATTCTCCTCTCTCTCTCTGCCCCTTGCCCGCTGCTGCTGCTGCTGCTGCTCTTGTCTGATTAACATAAATCGTGCTGCTGCTGCTGCTGCCGCCGACTATATCTTATTTCGATTTTTGCACGGCTCTTGCTGGTTTTTTTTTACTTTATGCAAAAAGCAACAGCGCACAGCAAAAAAAAGAAAAATTGAATTGAAATGAACAAAACACAGCGCACACAAAACTGAAAGGCAGCAGCAGCAGCAGTATAAAAAATACTGAAATAAAATGCAAACGAAGCAACAGCAGCAGCATGGTTAGAGAGGGGTTGCTTGGGACGGGGTGTAAACTGGGGGCACAGCAGTCAGCCCAGGAGCAACACATCAGCACCGCCTGCTGACTTTTATGTGCAATCGCCTTAACTCCCAGCTCGGATGTTGCTGCGGCTGCTGCTGTTGCTGCTGCTGCTGCTGCTGATGAGCATGAGAATGATGTTGCTATCTCTCGTCTTGTGTCTGTATATTTCCCTTTAGCTGCTGTTGCTGTTGCTGCTGACCGACCATCAGCTTCAGCTTCAGCTTCATTGTTGGCTCGCTTAAAATTCCAAACAGCAAATTGCAACTGCCAACAATTTCGAGGCTATCAGTGGCACAGCATCAGACGGCAGCAACCAACTCGACGCTGCTGGTGGCTGTTGCTGCTGTTGTTGTTGCTGCTGTTGCTGTTGCTGGTGGTAGCTGCCTGGTTGGCCTGCCTGCTGCCTGCCTGCCTGCCTGCCTGCCTGCCTGTCAGTAATTTTATGCAAGATGCTATCGCCCAAGCACACCTCAACACGCCTCTACCAAACACACACACACACACACACAGAGAGGTGGGGGGGGGGGAGGGGCAAGTGAGGAAGAAGAAATGCTTGTAAGCCATTTCACTTGGTATGACAAACAGTCGGCAGCAGCAGCAGAGTCCAACGTTCGTTTCGTTTGTTGAATGGAATTGAAATGGAATTCAATGCCCAAGTGGTGCACCAAAGTGAGGAGCTTGCCGCAGTTGCAGTTGCAGCATCCTCTTCGAGTATGCTACTTGCAACATACGTGACTTGACAGATTTTCCACGAAGAAGAGCTGCTTAAATAACTAGTGCAATAATAAAATCTACGATGTATATATCTATTGCACATAATAAATTGGCAAAAGAAAAAGTGGAAAATGGTAACAAGTGTGCTTTGAACTTGAGCTTTAAGTCAACATTATGACAGCTTTGAGCTTTAAGTGTTTATTGAAGTTGTTTAATGCAATTTAATAAGCTTTTGTTAAAGAAAATAGAATATTTTATAGCTTAAACTTTAAAGTTACTTTACTAGAAGCTTTTTATTTTTAAGCTTTAAGCTGTCACAATTAAAGTAACAAATTTATAAAGAATTTGGTAAGAAAACCTGTATTAGACAGCAATTTTTTGTCGTAAAGCTAAATATTTTTGAAAACATGAAATAACTGAAATAACAATACATTTTTGGACTTATAGAAAAATGTTTACGACTCGTTGGGTTGCTTTGCCCTTACCCTTACCCTAAGCATCCCTAAGCCTCAGAAATCAACCCTGTTCTCTCTCTCTCTCTCTGTTCTTCTTCGCCTTTTGTCTGTTTCTTTTGTCTGGTTGTATTGCATTTATTGCCATTGTATAGAAATATCCTTTTGAGGCCTTTCAAGTGCCTTTCCCGTTTCGTTTAGACTGATTTAATTTAAGGTGAGAATTTCTATCTCTCTGCGTGTTCATGTTTCATGCAAATAAAGTTCATAATAAAAACAGTTGTTGTTCCTGTTGTTGTTGGGTCCTTTTGTGTGGCTATTGCTGTGCTATTCAAGTGTTAATTAATGTCGGCAGCATCAAAAAAAAAAGGCGTTGCTATAGCAAATTTTCTCTCTTGTTGTCGTCGCTTATGTATTTATTAAATATTTGCGTGATGAGAAGCGACGATGTCGACTGACAAGGGACTGTGTCAAGTTTAATCAAAATAATATAGCAACATCAGTGGATGCCACAATAATAGCCAACAACAACAACAACAAGACGAGACGAGACGAGACGACAAGACAGAAAGAAGCTTGGTATAATTCACGATTTCCTGCTATAATTGAAAATATATATATATTTCAACGTAGCAAAGCAACAAGAACAAGTTGCTGCAACTGCAGCAGAAGGCAGTGCATTAATTATTCATGAGTTGTCGCGCTTTGGCCAGCAATACAGTGACAGGCAGCAGCAGCAGCAGCAGCAACTTCTACAGCAGCAACTTTGCCAACTGGCAACATAATTATTCATGCGAGCTTATCGCCAGTAAGGTAGGCAACACCATTTTAACCACAAGCGGATTATAATTATCAACAGTTGCCATCAGGCGACACACACACACTCACAACAGCAACATGTTGCTGGCAGCCGCAGCAGCAACAACTACAATTGCAATGCTTCAGTTGCTTAGTCCGCAACAACCATGATAATGATGATGATGATAATGATGAGGTGGATGCTGATTATAATGGCAAAGGCGCAACAACAACAACAACTCATATAATTACACACAGCTACAACAAGAGAGCGAGACAGACAGCTGTTTTAATTGATGTTGATGGCTATCAGCAACATTTTGCTGCTGTTGTCGTTGCTGTTGTTGTTGTTGTTGTTGTTGTTGGTTTTGTTCGCATGTTGCGCACCTCAATTAGAATTCTTTCATTTCGATTCGTTTTTCGTTTCTCTTTGTGGCTTGTTGTTGTTGTTGTTGCTGTTGCAAACAAAAAGTGTTGCATGTCAAAGTCGCGTTAAACTGTTTGGCCAAATAATGCATTACAAAAATGTTGCTACTTAAATAATAACTAAATCGAAAGCGAAATATTTGCCACACAGACACAAGACAAAACGTTGTCAGGTTGTTTGTTGTTTGGTGGCGCCTCTACCCGGGGCAAGCTGACACGCCCAGCACATTAGCTGCTGAAAATGTTGCATGCTTAGCTGTAGTGCCCCAAAAAACAAAAGTAAAGAAAACTGACAACTTTTTTACATTGTTTGAAGTTGACGAAAGAAAAGTGAAAAAGAAAAGGGTTTTCAGTGTTGAAAAGTTTATTTAAGTTTCCATTATTACTAAAATGCCACTTGAAGCAACAAAATAAACATCTAAATTAAAACTAAATGTTGCCTCGTCAAAATCAATTATTGAACACAAGTTGTTTATGTTTGTTTTAAGCTTTAAAAATTAGTTTCTGCCTTTTGGCGCAAGCAATTAAGTTTAAAGTTTGCAAAAACTAAATGCGCAAAACTTTTGCGCCAGCTTTTATCAAACAAAATTGGACAAGTCAGTCAAACGCCTGTTTGGCAGCTTGCCAGCAGCGAATACAGCTGCAATAAAAATTGGCTAAAATGCACAATAAATCTGTGTTTCAGGCATTTTCATAGCTACTTGTAGTAGTATATGTACTAAGTTTGCGAGCCATTTGAGTTTATGACCAGCAGCAGCAGTTAATTGAAATGGTAACAAGTTGTTGCTGTTGTTGTGTTGTTGTTTTACGGTCATACTATATTGAGGCACATGCTCATATTGCTTTGGTTTATGGCCAATTGCATTTGCGGCTGGGGCAGCTCACGTTTTATGCCAAGCGTAACTCGTATAAATAATTTGTGAACTTAATAAACTTTATTACAATTCTTAACACGTGCTGTGTGCACTTGCTGACCTATTGCATTTTCTTAATTTGTAACTTGAGCTGTCAGTCTAGCTGGTAATTAATTTATTAATACTACATACCAACTAAACAACTACACAACACTAACAAAGCCAACTGTACAATGCGAGTAATTTGTATATTTTATTAAAATGAGAAACGACAACGTTGACAGGCGGCAGATAAATCATTGCGACTGCTACTGGCTTGCTGCTTCTGTGTGCTACAATTTGCACAGTTTAAGCTTTTAAATTTTAATTAACATTTGAATTGTGATGCGGCCCTTCAGGCTAAAAATTGCCAGGCAACAGCAACAGCAACAACAACAACAACGACAGCGACAAGCACAAAGTGAAAACGCGCCACGCTCTTCAACTCACTCCACTCTTTACAAACTTTACTCTCCACTTTCAAACACACACACACACACACTCACTCATACTTTGACTCTCCCGACTGCACTTGCCGAGGGATAGCAGGAGAGCAGCCATGTTTGTTTATGGCGCTCACAGGCGCTCAAGCGAGACAGCAATATGCTGCTATGGCTGTCGAGTCTGGCTTTGCGACTCTGCGACTGCGCTGCGCATGCACAAAATGAAGAAGAAATAAAACAAAAACAACAGCAGTAGTTGTTTTTTTTTTTTGTTTTTGTTTTATGTAGTTGTAGTTGTTGGTGTAGTCGTAGTTGTTAGTGCTGCTGTTGGGGCTGCTGGTGATGTTGCCTTTTGCTTTTGGCCTGCCTCGCCTCTTAAATGTTTAAGCGATTAAGTCGAATTTTAATTTAGCCGCAAAACATAACACGATTTCACAGACAAACAAACACACACACACACTCATACATCCATACATAGACATGGGGCACACAGCCGTTTTTTAGCCGGCGGGCAGGCGGCGGACTAAACTAACAGAAATGTAAAGCAGGCAATAAAGTGGCAACATGCTGACTTTGCCATAACTAACCGAAACAGTTGGGGGCGTTTGGGTTGTCCGTCTCCCTCTCTTCCTCCCGCCCTCCCCCTCTACTCTCTTTTTCTAAGTGGATGAATGAATAAACGAGCTGCCGAGACCTGCGAGCTACGAGCTTGAGCGCAATGAATTGGTCTCTGGGCCCGGCCGGCTGGGCACTATCTTGGCCTTTTGGGCCTGGCGTTGCCGTTGCCTTTGCCTTGCCGTTGGCTCATTAATGTTTAAAGTGTTTTATGATATGCATAATTGCTTGTACAGATAATAAAGTTTTGCTGCTCGAGTGAGCCCCACCCTCCCACATAGCATAGGTCAGCTCTCTGCTTGGCGGCTCGGTGGCTCATTCACTTAATTAAAATGCTAATGAAAATTCCTCAAATAGCTGGAAACGGAAGACAAACAAACTTGCACTTGGAGTGGGTAGTGAATGAAAGTGCGATAGAGACAAACATTGCAATGACCAGTGCTGACATATTTGACTTTTTTCTCTTATAGCTAAAACAAGCAAAACATAATCGGAAGATAGTTTATATTAAGAAATGCTTGTCTTATTTATTCACTTAACTAATTTAGTAAAAAAAAACACATTGATAACACTCTATAGCACTATTTAAAAAAAAAACGAATTAATTCCACTCCAAAAACAAGCTTATTTTTTTCGCTCGTCAAAAGTACGCAACACTGATGATGATGACATGTTTCCTTTTCAATACCTTTCGCTCCCCCACACATTCACACATTTATATTTATGCAGGCGGCGCATGCGGAACTTTTGACTCACGTTGTTGTTGTTGTTGTTGTTGTTGTTGTTACTGTTCTGGTCTCATTGTCTTTGTTGTAGCGCCTGTTTGGCAGCGGCTACCGAGTTTACGACGCGTGAACGGCAACTCATCCGCACAAAAGAGGCGACAAAATACACGGGGGAGAGGGAACTCACACAGCACACAGCACACTGCATTGAGCCCTAAACACGAGGGGAGCAAGCTCTCACTCACACGAACACACACACACATACATACATATGTATAGAACTGCGTTGATCTTCGTTCTCCTTTCCTCACTTCTTTACCTTTATTATTGTTCTTGTATTGTATTGTAGCGGGGCACATTTCCAGTGAATTTTTCGATGATATCTTTTAAATGTTAACATTCACAAAAGCGTAAAGATTGCTGCTGCTCTGCTGCTGCTGCTGCTGCGCCTGCTGGTTTCTTATTCTTTTGCTGCCCCTCTCCCTTGCCTGCCTGCTTGCTTGCTTGCACAAGCAGATATATCGGGTCTTTTTATGGGCACTTTTAGTGTCGGTCTTTGGTTTCGTTGTTGCTGTTGTTGTTGTTGTTGTTATTATTATTGTTCGGGTCTTTGGACCCTTTTTCGGCATCCATGTGTCGCCGTGTCTGCTTTACCTATGTGTATGAGTGTGTGTGTGTGTTAAGTGAAATTCTTTTGTGTCGACAAGCGAAAATAAAATTCACACAGTGCGAAACGTGTCCGATATAAAGAAACAAGAAGAAGAGATCAGCAACAACAACACAATGGATCGGATCTGACTGGAATTGAGCTGAAACCTACGCTCAATGCTTTTTCAGAGCTCATCGTTCTCACTTCTCGTCCCAGCTCGTTGTTGTTCCCCTACCCTACCCTACCCTACTACCTACCTGAGCCAATCTGTGCGAGCGGTCATTGAAAAAGAAAAAAAAAAAAAGGTGCAAAGCCAGCAGCAGCAACAACATTAAGTGAGTAAGTGAGAACAACAACAACAACAACAACAACTGTCTACAGAATACACCCAATGACAAGCTGCTCGGCAATTTGACATAATTTATACGTCAAATTACTGCAAATTGATGCTAAATGGCTTCAAATTGAATTGACGGGCGAATAAGCGAGGGAGAGAGGGAGTGCAAAATAAAAAAAACGGAACAAAACAAAAGCAAAAATTGTATGCCAACACAAAAAAAAAAAAAAAAAATACATACACGAGTATACAACAACAAAATCGCTCGCTGACGAGGCGAGGCGACAACAACAACAACAACAGCTCGTCGGCGTTTTGTGCACTCAAACGAAAACATTTTCAAGTTTTCAGTGGGGCGTCATTGTTGTTGCCTTTGTCGTTGTAGAGTGGTGGAGTGGGGGCAACAACAACAACTACTCTGTGTTGCACACCTTTCGCCTGACTTGACGAGAGTCTTGACTCCGAAAACTCCGGAGCTGGTTAACTGCCCGACTCGACTCTATCAGCTTGCAGATTTCGTTGCAACAACAACAACAACAACGATGGCGACAACAAAAAGGCCAGAGGAGAGCGCAACTTATCTTGACAGCCAACAGAGCGGTGCTGCACCTCAGCACTTTGTAATGATGATTGCGCCCAACGGCAACAAAAGCACTAACAACAATAACAACAACAACAACGACAACAATAGCGGCAACGGCAACAATTGCAGCACATGAACTTCAATTGGCCAAAACTGTGCGAAACAAAAGAGGAGAAAAAAAAAGAAAACAACTACACTAATTTGTTTCTCTATCCCAAAGATCGAAATACGTTTTGTTCGTTTATATTACAACAACAAAAAATGTTAAGCTGGGGGGATTATAATGCTACCAAATTTGTACAAAAAATACTTTTACCAAACTTGAAAAAACTCTTGCGCTGCAGATTTAAATTTTCAAAAGGCAAGTCTTATTGTTCATGGAATTCTTTTTGGAAATCAACTCAAAATATTTGCTTGGTTTTTTGTGTTTTACAAGAGTATTATGGAACAACACATTTAAAAGGTTTATATCTTGATTCTTTTAAATGGGATTGAAAGTTCAGTTTCAGAACTAAAGACTCAAGGAACGAATAGTTTAAAACGTATCCGATTTTTATAAGTTATGTTTTTTAAATCATGATTTTTATAAGGTTTTTTTTAGAACATGTTAAGGTCCGTAAAGGAATCGCTTAGCAATGATTATTTTATTTTTAAGCATTCCTGTTTTTATTCCTAAATGTAGCTTCTTCGATAAATATCGAAAATTCTGATTTACAAACTTGTTTATCTACCTTTAATGTCCTCCAGCTTAAATATCTTTTTTCCCTTTACTTAAACCGCATTAAATTCTTAAATCTTAGCCCCCAATGTTATCACACAATACTAAATCTTTGTATTATTCTCTCGACTATCTTTTGCAGGTATGTATTTTTATGGCATTTAAACAACAACAACGAAAGTTAAGGAAGGAAAATAGCAAAGAAACAACAACTCAATTGTAGTAGCCACTCGACGCCGCCTTTCACACCTTTTATTTCTACACCCCACACACACACACACACACTACTTGAACACTCACTCTGGGCTGCTGGGAAAAAGAGGTAAAAGAAAAATCCATTTATTTTTTTTTGTTTTTAGTTTTTTTTTGTGGTGTGCGCTTAAAAAATAAAAGAAGCAAAGAAAGCAATGAAATGTGCCAGGCCATAAAATGCAACTGTCAACGAAAAACGTTGCTGTTGCTGAACAAATTTGTTGCTGCTTGCTATGGTTGCAACATGAAAATGGCTTGCAGCAAAATATTGAATTCAATTTAAAGCGCAAGAGGCGTTCATAAATCTGCCTCCTCTCTCCACCCCACCAGAAAGAAAGAGCGAAAGAGAGAGGAGAGGAGAGGAGAAAGGCAACAAAGTGAAAGACTTTGCTGCTGAAGAGTCTCGAGATTATGGCCATGGCTGCCAGTTTGGCTCATTGCCTTGTTGGCCATGGTCAGAAGAAATTCTGCAAAATTGCTGCCCTTTTTTTTCCGTTGAAAATTGCATGAAATTGTCGAAAACGAGCGCATTAAAAATGAATGAAAATTCATTTCAATTAAATTTAGCTTCATTTAGGTAATGTTTAAGTTGAAAACCACTTGAGAATTATAAGCGCTTGGCCGAAAAATTAATTACCTATAACATCTCCACAATGTCTGCTTTATGGGGCGCCCCATCATAAATTAGCGTAGAAAAATGTTGCAAGAATACTTGTCACACTTTTGATTACTTGTTGTTGTTGTTGTTCGGGTAGCTGCAGGCTCTATGCAAATCTTGACTAGTAGCTGTGCGGCAACTAAATGAACGTTGCTTGCAACTTTCTGTTGTGACCCTGCCCCCTGTCCCCTGTCCCCTGTCCATGCCACTGCCATCATCATCTCGGAAATTGTTCAACTTCATCAGCCAGCAGCAGGCAAAGATGGAAGCAAAAAACTGAATGTATTATATCTCCTTTCTGCATCGTTTCCCTTTCCCTGCCCTGCCCTGCCCTTCCCTCCCTTCCTCTCTCTGTTTGTCTGTGTGGCAGAGACTGTTGCCCGGCATCGTCTGCAGCCTCTTCACTTCCTCTCCTCTCTACTATCCGTTTCCATCTGTGGCTTTTGTGCCCTTTTTTTTTTTTTTTTGCCTGCAATATAAAACCAAAAGTATGCTGCAGCCAAAAGGCCCCGAGGACAAGACACAGACACACGGACACAGAGAGAGACCAAAGCACTTCAACAACGCGCAGAGGATGCAGGAAGGTAGGGGAAGGGGGAAGGGGCACTGGATTGCAAGAAGTTTTGCGGCATAAGTAAAAACACTTTGCAACTAGAAGATACCCAGTGTTGCATAAACTATTAATTGAAGTTTAACGTTGTGAAAAAGTTTTTAATTGATGCTTGATTGCTTTAAAATGTTAACAATAGCAGAATGTTAAGTAAATAACATTGTTACTTGAAGAGCTTTCGCTATAAATGTTAAGATAACAGTGCCATGTTATAGAACTATTTTATGCATGTTAAATATGAAAAAGAAAAAAGAAACCCGAAATACACTTAGTTTTTCAACCACTTCCTGTACAGGGTACATATAAATATCTTTGAAAACGAACTCTACTCCACTCCGAACCGAACCGAACCGAACCGCACCGCACCAAAGTGTTTTGCATTTATTTGCTGTTGTTTATGAACCAACTCCCTCGACTGCCGTTTATTGCTAGAAGAGTGCGGGAAACACTCGAAACTTGGAACAAACAAAACTGAAATTCAAATTGAAATTGAAATTGAAATTGTAAAAAGTTATGAAAGTTGAAAACTACCACCAGAGAACGGAAAAGAATGAATCTTCATGTCAAAAGAGATTGATACTCGAACGATTATTCAAATTTAAAGCTGAGTTAATATTTGGAGCATAAGGTTCTTGAGAATGCCGTGTTAATTGCTGCCAAGTGACAGTTTAACGATTTTCATACCCCGCCCCTTCTACGCTCCCTTTGAAAGTGCAGCAGTGCAGGTAAACAGGTAAATGACTTGATTGCAATGATTATGCCTTCTGCGACGATGACGATGACGATGACTGCGTCCGCACTTGATTAATTGACGCCCCGACAGCAACAACAACAACAACAACAGCAACAACAACGACTGACGCTTGATTGACTTAACGTGGCCCGAAGTTTGGTTCGTTTCGTTTCGTTTCGTTTCGGTTCTCTCGAACCTTTTGCAGCTAAAAGTTAACAAGTTTTTTGCCGTTCCACTTGACTTGCAACAGCGAAATGAAGACGCAATCCAATAGACCAGACCAGACCATAACATACCACACTCCACTCTAGTCTAAAAAGACCATAGAGCATGACTCTTGGGCCTTCTTGCCCTTCCCCTTCCCCTTCTTCTTCCTCAGCTTCTTCTTGCAGTCAAGCATGCCAAATGCGGCGCATAGTGTTGTTGTTGTTGTTGTTGTTGTTGTTGTTGGCAAGAGGCCTTTATCTAGTTGAGTCCATCTAGTTGTCCGTCCGTCCAACAACAACACTGTCCACACTGTCCGACATGGACAACGACAACAACGACGACGACGACGACGACGACGAAGCGTTTGCGTTTTGCGTTTTCATATCAGCCATGTCTATCTCTTGCTCTGCTGTCTCCCTCTCTCTCTCTCTCTCTCTCGCCTCTGCCTCGCTCGTATATTTGTCCATTGAAGCATGCAATTGATTGCTGCAACAACAACAACAACAATAACAACAACTGGCTGGTTTTCAGTTTTCAGTTTGTGCCTGCTGCGCTTTAATTGCCTTTTCATTGCAGTCCGTTCGGCCGTTTGGACATTGCTTTTTGGCCAAAAACGTAAACCAAAACCAAGGCCTCACCCCACCTCACCTCGCCCCTCCCTCCTGCCGTCCATTGGAGCAGACTGATGGCCCGCCAGGCGGCTGACTGTGTAATTTGTGGTTGTTGTTCTCAGTTAATGCATTACATGAATTTTAACAAGCTTTTGCAGTCCAAACCCCAAGCCCCTCTCGGCCCTCTCTCCCCGCTTTTTGTTGCTCATCCTTTCGCACTGTTGCTTCGCTTGTTTATTATAGCCGCATTCAGTTCTTGTCCGATATGCAAAAACTCTGCTCTCTGCTTTCAAATTGATTTCATTTGCAAATGCAAAACAGAACAGACCAGAGACCAGTGTTGTAAACTGTTTGTGTGTGTGTTTTTAGTGTTGTTCTAGTATATTTTTTTTGGGAAGGGCAAATAGCTGTGCAATTAGTTTTTAGGTTTTTGTGTGTATATTCAATGAGATTTTATTTATTTAGTGATATTTCTTGAAAGTACTTCAGATGGAAATATTTTCATACCTTTTTTCCATTCTTTGAGATTGGAATAGAAAAATTTGATAAAATACAGTATTGGAAAGGAATAATATTTTATTTAAACTGTGGAAGTGAAAACTTCTCAAAAATTAACATTTTAGTTTTTCAAGTATAACTTGAACCGATAGTTCCATGCCAACTTGTGTATCTAATAAATACTCACTTGACTTTAACTTACTACAAATATACAAACTTGATCTATTACCATTATTAGAAATCACTCAACAAAGTAATCATTTTATTATGACGACATTTTAGCGCATTTTAATTATAATCATTTAACAATTATACACCATATTCCAGCAATTATCGCAACTTGTTTGTAGAGCACAGCTGCCAAACAGTTATCGTCTAAAACACACACACAGACTATTTTGGTTAATACTAACTAGCTGGATTCTAAAAACTCGCATGTGTTCATATAAAACAAGTTTTCTTTTTATATATTTGACACATGCCAACACGTTTGCATTTCGCCTGTAACCAAAACCCCGCCCTCTCTTCCCTGCTCCTTTTTGAACCGCTTTTCGCTGTTGCGGTGTTAGCCAAACTAATTGGCTGCGTTTTTGGTTAATTAGCGCAGTTTTGGCCAGCCACTAGTCGCAAATGTTGCCATTGCAATGTTGCCGTGTGTTGCACACTCTTTGCTGTCGATTTGAAATCTCGCACACGCGCTTTTATTGCCACTCAAATTGGCAACAACAACAACAACAACAAGTTTTTGGCAGCAACTATTTTGTCTGCATTAAAGCGTTGTAATTATTTTATGCCAGATAACAATTTGATATTGTCAGTGTGCTGTAGAAATGCCTGCCTGCTAACTTGGCCAATAAAATGCCGTTTGTGCGTTTTGTGGCACGAACGTACGAATGCAACTGCTACATGTGCATGCAAATTGCTTCAAATGTTGCATTAGGCTGGACATATTGTTTGTGATATTTCAAAATGTAAGCTATAAATGCTTGCCAAAAATTTAATTCTTGAATTTCGTTCAATAAAAAGTTAAAGAAATGCTAAGTTCCAAAGCTTTTTTATTGGATTAAATAATCTATTTTACTATTGTACAAATGTAACAAATGCCATTTGGTCTTTTTTGGTTCACCCTAATGCGCCAAACTCCAAACTCTCGTAACTATATAAAACGGCACATTTTCCATGCCATTCATCTATGAATAAAAGCGGCAACATTGCGCGCCTGCCGCCTGCTGGCTGTGGCAACACTGTGCCTGTCATCAACTGACAGCCGCAGCGGGCCCCAACAGCAACAACAACAACAACAACGTGCCACAAGTAGTAGCAAGCAGGAGCGTCGACATCGCTTAAACAATTTGCAATAAATTAGCCAGCAACTGCGTCGACTTTTCACTTGAAATGCAATACGAATTGCATTTTGTCAGAGTTTTCTGTTTTCTCATTTTTTTTTGCCTTGGCTTAACCGTTATACAGTTGCCATTGCCCACACCTAAGTTGCAAGTGCCCCCAAACATGTCTTGACAATTTCACACTAGATCCTAACTTGCAACAGCTGCTGCAAACAAATTTCTACCTGGCTGCCACATTTGGCTAGGCCCTTTCACGACACGAATGCGGCACGGAGAAAGGAAAGGCAGGCAACAGAGTTCGTTACGCCCACACAAATTAGGAATAAAACCCTTTCTAAGCTGCAACCAAAATTCCCAGAAAGGATTATTTCTTCTACTACTAGTCATTAACTTTCTTAAGTAACTTTAAAAAACTTATTCACTACTTTATTTATGATTTTTTAAATAGCATAACATATTACTTCTATCCGAACATATCAGTTTTCTTCGTCAACTTGACGATGATCGTAACCGTCCAATCAACCTCACCGGTTACTTTGAAGATGACTTTGTAGTAGCCTTCAGGCATTACTTCAGGCATTCCATCACCACTTGCCACACACTGGTTCAGCTTGTAGGTGTTCCGCGGCCAGGGATCGACATTGTCCGGCTGTGGCAGATTCGAACAGTTCTGAAAGTTCTTGAACACAATGTTCTTGTAGTAGGAATCGGTATACTTTTTATATGTCTGCATTGGTATTGTCCATGGCAATAGAACATAATCATCTTCGCTGCCCGAGGTGCTGCGATAGGCCGTCGCCTCAACCTATAAGAAAACAACAACATCTCAAAATGTTCATTAAACAATTAATCATTTAATCACCATTGTTGTCTCATCCGTATCGTAGTTCCATTCCAAGGTGGCGGTAAAAGTGCATTCGTCGCGACTAACGCGTTCCATTTCTGCCTCTATGCTCATTTTCGATGGATCCGAGGTTGTAACCTCAACCGATAAAGGCTCATACTCCCAGCGCTATCCATTCGAATGAGAATTATATTATTTAACAGTTTAAAAAAAACCCTTTTTTCTCATACCTTTCCTGCACAGCCATTCAACAGCAGTGAAAAAGCGATTGAAAAACACAACTCTGACAAACGGCAGAACATTTCCAGGGGTTTTCTTTTTGACCCCGAGCCGAAACTAACACGGCTTTATATAGATTATTTTCTGTATGCCAAAGTTGGTTGTAGATTCTAACATTGTACAACTCGGGCTGTTAACATGATCTGATTTCAGTTAGTATTTAAAAAAGTTGTTAAATGTGGTATCAAATCTCTAATTAAACAACATGCAACATGTCCGTTGCTAGGCCACAAAACATCATTAATTACTATGACCAGGGTGGAAAAGTACAGAGTACAGAAGAACTTCTAACAAACTCATTAAGGGTTGGCAACTCCCAAAAAAAAAAAATCCAATTCACATACACATAAAACGAAATGTGAGCTTATAAAATGGGAATTTGGTCTTTAATTATATGTATCTCAAAAACTCATTCTCATACTGTATTAAAAATTATATGACTTTCGTGCATCAAAGTTTTACTGAGTACTTTATTCAAAGGAAAAATATTAAAATGATTTATTTATATTCAGAATTCAAACCAAATATCTTAGATGAAGTTTCTAAACCACCTTCAAGCCTTTTCCAAACTTAATAAAGCAGTTTTCACATAATTTGGCATCTTGTGATACTCTCGTAAAATAAATGATTATCACTCAAGTACAATATTATTTCAAGTTCCATTACACAGGCTTCTCATTTGTTTTTGTATACATGCAATGCGCCCAGCATATGCCTATACAAATTACAAAAACAATTTTGCGTATTTCCTTTCTTGTTTTCATTCTTTGCGTATGCCGTCGAGTTCAGCAACAACAATTTCATATGCTTTGTTGTTGCGCTTCTAATCCCAATGTAACTTTGTTATTGTCTTTTCAGCAAGAGTACAGTTAAAGAAATTGGTATCGGTAGAGCTATCAGCGAAACGCAATTAATTTGTTTTTAGTGACCGCAGCGAAAATGCACATTTATTTTATTTTCAGTGTTGCTCACTTCTATGTGTTTGTGTATTCAATTTAAATGTATTGGTGGTTTCACTGCCATAAGCAACTTTTGGGCAATACTGCTTAAGTGCGTTAGCCCATATAATTGGTTTTTGGGAATACTTTAAAAATGGCTTCAAATCCCCAGTCCACCTCGCCACTGTAACTCCAGAGGATCTTGTAGTAACCCTCGGGCGCTATTTCAGGCATACCATCGCCAGTGATTTCACACTTCTCCATATGGTAGTCACCCATGGGAAAGGGTTGAGTGTTTTCGGGCTTGGGTAGGTTTGAGCACGCGCCAAAGTTCTTGAATAACACATCCGTGTAATAGTCCTTGACGAACTGCGTCCAGGTCTGCTTCTCAATGGACCAGGGTATCAGCGTATAGTCATCCTCACTGCCAGACGCACTGCGATAGGCAATCACTTCAATCTGCATATTGTTGAGTTAACAATAAATGAACATGAACATGATCCCATTTAGAACATAATACTAACTACTGAATTTTCATCCAATTGGTAGTGGATTCCAAACTTGATTGTTAATGCGTACTCATCGCGTCCAACTCGTTCCGTGTATGCATCGATGGACAGTTTTGAACTATCCGATGTGCGAGGTTCTATGGACAAGGGCTCATAATCCCATTGACGCTGTTGGCAAATGTAGGAAAATGGATAGTTTTAATCTTGTTTTGTATCCTTGTCTTTACGCTCACCTTGCCACTGCAGCAGCCTACAAATAAAAACAACAATCCTGCCACAGTCGAGATCAGCGTAGAAGAATACATTTTGTGTTGGATTTAGGTTGTCAATTGACTCTCGATTCTGGTTTAATTTGCTTTATATAGCGAAGGTCTTTTTATCTAATGGGAAGAGTGTTATATAATGTCTGTTGATAAGCTGTCATTGTGAAATTGTGAAATTGCCAATTATGATTATCTTTATTGTTGACATGAGAATTTTTGCATGTTAATTCGACAATGTTACGAAATCGGATTACTAACTACTATATATTAGTTGATCCGCCATCACAACCAATCCATTATGATGTTGACGAACCCAGGAACAAGAATTTGTTGAAATAGATTAAAATATTTCAACGTGTTGCATTATCTCGATATTCTTAAGATCTTCCGAACATGCATCAATCTTAAGAAACTTTCAAACAGCTTTAACCTAACCTAAAAATAAAAGAAAGTTAAACCTTTTGCATATAAAATTTAATATATTAAAAGACTTCTTTAACAAAAAAAAAAAGCTTACATCACAGTTTGTTGTAGATTTATTTTTACTGAATATAATGAATTCCACATTAAAAGAATTTTTTTTTAAATAATTGCTACAGATGTCTTAGAACTTTTCCAGAGAATTTGTATGAAAAACATGCAGTTTTATAACAGACATTTTTGTTTCTCACAATATTGTCTTCCCGGAAATAATAATCGAAGCATTAAACAGAAACTTTACACCCTTTAAAATATCTTTGAAACCTTTAAGTCCTTAATATATATTTCAATTGTATATATGTACACCTATCCCTGATTTAGACGATTTCGCTTTTACTACACGGTTCATAAACTAATAAAATTCGGAAAATTTCTAAAAATTTAATTTTGGTTACATAATCATATCCACAATACATATGTTAAAAATATTATTGAGTTTCTTTCATTTGTCAACACTGATTGCAATAACAAGGGGTTCCCCTTTCTGTGAATCAATTTCGAACATGTTGTGTACCTTAATTTGTTAAGTTTCAGCAGGTACTTTTTGAAAAAATTTTCGTTTCTATTTTTGTTTTCATTTCTAGAATAAGTTCACTACGACATCACGCCATTTTTTGGGAAAACTAAAACCTATTTTAACGTTTCTGAATATGTTTTACCCTTGTTCCATTTAAATAAATGACTTAATTGCGCAGTTTTTTTTCGTTTTACACGGTTTTATATAGGAAAAACAAAGATTTCATTTTTCACGGTGTATTTCAAAAATTCTTGGCAAGGACTTTACGTCGTTCACCTCCATTTATACACAATCTACTTTAACCCATAAAATCCGAACTCGTTGTCAGTTTGACAATTGCAATAAAACCACATTTGACCTCTCCGGAAATGGTGAAAACAATTTTATAATAACCCTCAGGGGCTATTTCAGGCAAACCATCGCCAGTGACGACACACTGATTGAAGCTGTATTTTCCCTTGGGAAAGGGATAGACATTTTCGGGTGCGGGGAGGTTGGAGCAGTCTTTCAAGTTCTTATAGGCCATGTCCTTGTAGAAGTCTTCGGAAAACTTTTTAAATGTCTGCAATGGAACACTCCAGGGCAGCAGTTTATAGTCCTCCTCGTTGCCCGATGAGCTGCGATAGGCAAAGATCTCAATCTGAAAGAAAGTTGAAAGCTTACAAATGATAGTTTATAGGTACAAGAATTCTAGAACTTACCATTGTTGTCTCATCCACATCGTAGTTGAATACCAATGATGCCGTTATTGCATATTCACGTCCCATAGGCTCCACATGCGTCTCAATTTTCGCTTTTGCCTCATCCGAGCTAAAGTTTTCAATGGACAGCGGTTCATAATCCCAATTACGCTGTGCAGGATCAGTTAGACTAACATAGGTATCCAAGCTATATCATCAATATTCTTACCTTTCCCAAACAACCGTTGCACAGCAGAAACAGTAGGGGTAGCCCTGATGAAAGCAGCGAACGAAAATTCATTATTTTCAAAAACGTAATTTACGTTAAAGTCAATTCCTCTTTATATAGCCAATTATTGTAGATTTTGTTTGCAAACTTTCAGTTAATATTGTTAACAAGCGCTTTATTGTGTTAATTGTTTAATCAAATTCTGTCATCGCTTCATATTTTAATTGCTTCTCAATCTCTAATTTATATAACATAAAACTTTAATTTAATTTATTAATCTCGCTCTGTTGACAACGACAAATTACAGCAGAGCGCTCGGGGTTAACAAAAACTATAAAGTCATAAATTTATGCATTATCAGTGCTGTGAGCAATAGAGAATAAGATGAAGAAAAACAGAGAATGTGAACTAGACAAAGGAATAAGATGGGAGGGAGTGCAAGGCAACAACAATGCCCTGGAAGTAATGTTAAGTGCTGTTGATAACATTAGTGTGTAATGTAAAGTTAACATACTAAGCCAAAAGGAAGCTTTTATTAGAACAGAATTTAAAAATGATAATGTTATTGAGCTGTCAACTTGCACGTTTAAACATTATACCCACTTTGTATTGCCTACCATTGCGAGGTACACACTAGGGCTTGTCTGGGGGCAGCAACGGCCACTTGAAAGTGCCACTTGAGTTTTTTTTTTTTTTTCTTCAAGCATACGGTGATCGATATTGAAAAACCAATTGAACGATGTGCCGCCTGCATGCGCCCCTCTCATATTCCCTTTTTCTTTCTTTTTTTTTTTTTTTTAAGTGGCAAGATCGGCACTCGAGTGCATTCATCCGTTCATACATACATACTATTTGGGTTGTGGTGCTGGTGGTGGTGGTGGGGGGGGGGAGGCGATTGCACTTAATTTAATTGAAGCCAGTGACGGATGAAACCACAGCCGATGGGATTGAGCCACCACTGCAGCAACCAGACACCCACCACAAAATAATTGCTGGGCTGTATACATATGTATGTATGTATATGCTTGTGTGAATATAAAATCAAATTATCGCGCATCGCAGCGAATCAAAAACAATATAAAAGCCAAACCGAAACTCAATTTGTGCCGCAAGGAGTTTTTTTTTTTTTGAATCACTGAAGGAGTTTAAAGTTGTTGTTGCTTTTGCCTTTTGCGGTTAGTTTGCTAATAAAAGCACAACTGTGGCAACTCCCCAGAGGCGTTCATTTAGCGGCAGCAACAGCGGCAACGTATCGATCTTTTCTGCTACAACCACAAAAAAAAAAAAAAAAAGATGACGATGTGGTCGTAAATCTTGAACTTAGTTCCCCTTCTCGCTCTCTCTCTCTCTCTCGCTCACCCTTGGTTGCTGCTTGATGTTTAGTACGTGCGGACAGGCTTTGGGGCGCAACACACAAGAGAGAGAGAGAGCGCGGGGTGCGGCAATAACAAGACGCGGATGCTGCTCTTGCCTCCGAAACGAGCCAGCCATAAAAATGCAGCAGGGAAATATATTTATACATATATAATTTTTTTTTTCTCTCCTTCTCCCCTCTCCTTCTCCTTCCAGTTTCCAGTCTCCCAATTTAATACACGACTTTGAACGCTGACCGGCGCTGTCTTTTGAATTGGGTTTTTTTTTTGCTCTCTCTTTTCTTTTCTTGCCGCTCCTCTTGCTGTAGTCGTTGTTGTTGCGGAATGTGTTCAACGGCGGCTATTAGTAATTTATTGATTTGTCTAAATTATGGAGTGTTTCAATCTTGACTGGGCTTGACTCGGCTTGTCTTGTCTTGTTTGTTTATTATTAAGTCTGTGCAACAGCCGACCACTTCACAGCGCACTTGGCACGTTTGCTGCTGCCTGCTGCTGCCTGCCACATGCCGCATGCCACGCACAGCCCACCCACATGCACGTGGCTTTAATCACAGGCGCTTCCAATTTACGACCCTTCCCCCCCTCCCCCATGGGAACCATTCGCGAATTAGTGAATTTAATATGAAATCAAAACTTGAATACTGCTTAACAGTTAAATCCAATTATTTATGTGTGTGTGTGTGTGTGTGTGGGCTTACTTTAAATAATGGCAATAAAAGCAACAACTCAATTAATAAAAATATCCATATTTAAAAGGCACAAATAAACAACCCACAATAAAAATTAAATAAACGTCTGTGTGTGTGTGTGCGTTACTTAATTATCATAAAGAAAAAATGCTAACCACATGCAAATTTAATGGCTTTAAAAACAAAATAATCCGAGTGACTTTCCAACCGCCACCGCACATATTCCAGTCAATGGAATCGCTCTGTCAAATGACAGCGTGGGAGCCATGACGATCATTAAGTGTTGGAAGTTGCGACCCAATTTATGAAACTGTCATAACCATAAAGCACAACGAGCTTTTCTACTGTCACACTGTCACATAAGCATACGAGCACACACACATACACTATTAAGAGTGATAATCCACGTGCGGTTTGTGCTTTTAGTGTCTGACAAAGCGGCTTACGTGGACGAGCAAAGAGGGAACTAAAAAGCGATTAGCTGCCGACAACTTGTTCATACAAATGCGCACACATACATACATACAAAGTCTATGTTTAAGTACGTCTCAATAAGCACCCACTACTAACAGAGTGAGCAGTTTTAAGTGACAAGTCGACAACACAACGACTTAATTACGGGCGCCGACATTTGCCGTCTGTCAGCGATGACGTCATGCTAACCAGCCAGCACTTCAAATAGTTACAGCAAAAAGCTCGCTCTTTGTCGCTGTAATAACTCAATTATTTATGCTTAGTGCTGCTCTCTTTAGCTGCTTAATACTGGAATAATATGCAACACATAGTCATAGTCTGTTAAGTATAATTATAGTGTGAGTGTAAAGCGTAAAATGTGTGTTGTATGACAAATAGTCGAGTTTGGTTTTTGTGTTATTTAAGTATGCTATCGCATTATCTTATCAGTAAATCGCTACCGTGTGCTCAAGCATACCTACACCTGTACATGTTATACCCCCAAAATCATATTTCAAGCACTTGAGTGGGCTTATCAGTAAATTGCGAAAAGTGTTTTAATTGCCCAAGTCGTTAAGGTGTCTGCCAAGTGCAGCCACTATAGGAAATCACTGCTACACTGCATTTAACTTGCCTTGCTTGACCCGCTCCCGCTCCCCCTCCCCTCCACTGGCAAGTCCCACACAGTCTCATCGAGTGGGAAAGAGAGCGAGCGATAAGAGGGCGTGCAAGTCGCGCTAATCACAAAACTGGAAAGGCCGCCACACTTGAAAAGCAACAAAATTGTTATTTATGCATACATAAACGTATATTACATATATTTTTTCGTCGTCTCTTGTTTTTACTTTTGCATGCTTTTATTTATAGCCTCTCAAAGTTGATGGCATATTGATTGCATATATTACTCTTTTACTCACTCTCGCGCTCTTGCTTGTTTCATTGCAGTTTTGAAAATGAACAGTTTGGCCCGAGGGCCGAGGCCCTGCGTCTCCGTCTCCACCCTGTCACGTTGCCTGGAAAATTCAACAGTGCGGCAACGCCAGCAGCAGCAACAACAGCAGTGTCAAACCATCAACAATACCAACAACAAGAAGCATAATATTAATACTAAACAGCAGAAGATCAGCAACACTGACTGCAGCAGCAGCAACAACAACAACACACTGAAAAGTACGTTCCTAGGCACTATTGGTAGTACTTTGGGCCCGCACAAAGCGGCCGCCCGATCGTTTGCGTCTGCATGGAGTCAATGAGACGTAACGAGGCAAACACTAGCCACCACCCGAATAAGGTAAGTTCTTATTATACATACATACAAATGTACATACTTTCACGTATATACTCCCCCATTCCCGCAACATTCCCTTCTAAACCATTAAAAGAGCGATAAGAGCCGTAATTATTTTTATTGTCATCTGGTTTCGCTTGAGGTGGGCCTCAAGTGGGCGGTTTCTCAAGTGGCCACTAGACTTTACAGTGCGAAGATAAAGCACAAAATTTAATAATGATAGCGTTCAAGATAAAAAAAAATAAATAAAAAAAATTACTACATACTACTATTTATATTTGTCTGTTTGTTTTGTTGTCAAAGCGGCGTTTTGTTGTTGTTTTTGGTTTATGGTTAGCTTAAATGTGTGTGATGTTTGATTTATTGGGTCAAAACGAAAATTTATGTAATCACAGTTACTTAAAGCTGTATTTTTTTTTTATTATATAGTATTGAACCAAGCGTAAATCAAACGTCAACAAAAACAACAAGAACGACAAACAACAACAGCAGCATTAAAACTACAAAATTTTGTTTGCCGTTTACCAACACTCGGATTAAAGTGGCGTTTTTTGTTTATACGCGCTCTCACTTTACGCTCTCGCTCTCTCCCTTGCTGCTTCTCCCGCTCAATGCGTGCTTGTGTGCGTGTTTTTCTTGAGCATGTATTGCGTATGTGTGCTTGCGTGCGTGCCGTTTTCGGTGGTTGCTCTTTGAGTTCTTTTTTTTTTTTTGTTCAGTCTCATCTGCGTCGCCGCGCTGCCAAACGAAAAAGGACGCTGAAGAACGCTCGCGCAAAACATTTACGGCGTTTTTCTTTATTATTATTATTTTAATTTGTTTAAAAATATATACAAATGTACAACAAATTGATTGCACTCACAAGTTATCGAATAATTTGGCCTCTTGTAATGGAATGGAAAAATCGCTTGAAAAGGTAACCAATCGAAAAAAAAAAAAACTCAGTTTCCCCTTCCTCCTCGTGTTTGTGTTTTTTCTTTCGTTTTTCTTCTTTTTGTTTGTAACATTTGTGTGATTTAGAAGTTTCTTTGTCGCACTCGCACTCGTACGTCCCACAGTTAAATAAAAAATTGTTGGTGTTTTCTTTTTGGTCTTGCAGGTGGCCCTGAATAGCAGCAACGTAGCAACGGAAAGCAATATTAAGAGTAAATTGTTAGCTAATTTAAGTGCGGCAAACGCAACAACAGTAGCAGCAGCATCAGGAACGGCAGCTACAGCAACAACAGCATCGACAACGGCAGCCACAAATCAAGCATTGAATTTCAATAACAAAGTGAAGGCAACAACAGCAACGAATAATTTGCAAGGCAACAGTGCGATTAAGAAGCATACGAGTAAGTAGAGCACACAATTACAAACGCACACATACACAAACGCGAACAAATGCCTAGGCCCTAGGGCAAAATGCAGCTGGAAATCAAATTGCAGGCGCGAAAAAAGAGCAAAAATTGCTGTTTTTAATTCGGTATGCCAAATTGCATGGGCGCGCTCTCTCTTCAAAGCTAGACTTGAGCAGTCGCTCACCTTTCTAGCTGATGCGCTCCAAGAGAGCAACTTTTCCCTACTGTAAATTCAGTGTTGAGATCAATTACAGAGCTTGCATTGTTGTTGTTTCAGGCAGTTTATCTGCCAAATAATTGAGTAATCAGCATTTGCTTTTGCCTTTCACTCAAAGCACTGACCAATTATTTGAGCAATTTCTATATCCCAACTTAAAGTGATTAGAATTATAGTGCGTCAAAGTCAATTTGTAATTGCAATTCTAATCTCAATCTTTTCGTTCTCTCCCCTCTCTCTCTCTCTCTCTCTCGCAGAATTGATTGGAGCTGGCAAGACAAATTCCGCTAATACAACGACAGCAGCGGCAACGTCAAACAGCAGCAGCTCCTCAAATTCGAGTGAATCAAAGGACACGAACTTTGAGTACGAGGACGAGTGGAATATTGGTGGCATACCAGAGCTGCTGGACGATCTAGACGCTGATATTGAAAAGTCGGCGGCGCATTCGGGTGGTGGCAACCAAACGACAGCGGCAACGACACCAACAACAGCAGCAGCAGCAGCAACGCTAAATGCTAAACAAGCAACAGCAGCAACAACAGCAACAACAACAAATAAATCGCACAAAACCACATTGCATAGCAATTTGTCGGCCACATCGCCAACCACAATTAAGTTCACACGCCAACCCATTGCCAGCGGCAGCGGCAGCGTCCCAGCAACGCAAGCGCCAGCAAGCAGCAGCAGCAGCAGCCGGAACAACAGCTTCCAACAACAACAACAGCAGCAGCAGCGGAAGTAGCAGCAGCAAAGCTTCATCGAAACATCATCATCATCATCACCATCATCATCATCATTCGCATCATAGCACAAGCGCCAAAGGCTATAAGTCTGCATTAGTCGCACAATTGAATACACCAATCAATCATCACAACAACAACAACAACAACAACAGCCATCAGCAAAACAAGAACAGCAGCAGCAGCAGCAACAATCATAGCAGCAGCAGCAGCAGCAACAGTGCAGTTAACGCCGGCAGCACATTGTCATCCTCGACCTTTGCCGGCTTTAGCAAAGGCGGCAATTTGGTATCCTCATCGTCATCCTCATCCTCATCCACATCCACATCTCATAGTAGCCACAGCCACAGCCAGTCTTCCACGAGCGGCAACGGTCAGCAGCCGCAAGCAAAACTTAACGCTGGCGGCATGTCCTCGCAAGCAGGCAGCAACACGAGCAACAACAACAGCAGCAGCAGCAGCAGCGGCGCCGGCAACAACAACAACAACACGAGCAACAACAGCAGCAGCAGCAGCAGCAATAATAGCAACAGCAACACAAACAGCAATAATACGCTTGGTGGCGCCACAATCGGTGGCCAGAGTACGCAAAGCGGCAGCGGTAAATCGAACGCAAAAATGTCCATTGATCATCAAGCCACGCTCGATAAAGGACTCAAAATGAAGATCAAGCGCACCAAGCCCGGCACCAAAAGTTCCGAGGCCAAACACGAAATAGTCAAGGCCACAGATCAACAACAACAACAGCAGCAGCAGCAGCAGCAACAACAGCAGCAAAACGGTGCATTGGGCAACAACAGCCAGCAGGATGATGGTGGCAGCACGAGCAGCAGCAGCGGCAGCAGTAGCAGCAGCAATGCGCTCAGCAACAACAGCAGCAGTAGCAGCAGCAATAACAACAACAACAACAACAACAACAGTAGCAGCAGCAGCAGCAACAACTCCAGCAACTCTTCCAGCAAAAAGCATCTCAACAATTCCAGCAGCAGCAGCAGCAGTAACAACAACAACAACAACAACAGCAGCAACAACAATGCACACGGCAGCAGTAGCAGCAGCAGCAGCAGCAACAACAACGCACAATCAACGCCGCAGAGCAACAAGCGTGGCAGCAGCGGCCATCGGCGCGAGAAGACCAAGGATAAGAATGCACATTCCAATCGCCTCAGTGTGGACAAGTCCGCTGCTGCTGCATCGGCAGCTGGTGAAAAGGATACGCCCGAAAAGAATAGCGCCAGCAGCAACAATAGCAGCAGCAACACTAACAACAACAACAACAACAGCAGCAGCAGCAGCAATTGTCAATGTAATGGCGATGTTGTTGGCGCTGCAGCGTTGCCCTGTTCACATCATGCCTGCATCCGACGCAACAGCAGCAACAACAACAACAACAGCGGAAGTGGCAACCACAACAATTCTGCATCTGCTGTGCCACCAGGCGTGTTTACACCCTCTGCCGGCTCACCCGCTGCTGTTGTCTCCGCTGCCGCATCGCTGCTGGCTGCCACAACGGCAGCAACAGCAAGTGCCGCGGCAACAACTGGCAACAGCAGCAACAACAGCAACAGTGTTGGCGGCGGTGTCGGCAACAGCAGCAGTGCTGGCATCAATGCTGGTGCTGCCAATGCGCCAAATGGGCCACCCGGCAAGGAAGCCAGCATCAAAATCTCCTCACACATTGCCGCACAGCTCGCAGCAGCAGCGGCCTCCAGCAGCAACAGCAACAGCAGCAACAACTATGCAGGCACACAAAGCTGTGCGGCAGCAGCAGCAAGTGTTGCTGGTGGTGGTGCGGCTGGTGCTGTTGCTGGCCTGAGCAGTGCAGAGAGCAAGGCGCAGGCCAAGATGATGGCACCCGGACTGATCTCAGCCACCATTCACCACACGATTTCGGTGCCAGCGGGCAGCGCTGCAGCCGGCGGACTGGGCGACGATGAGAGCAAATCTCCGCCAGCTAAACGGGCCAAGCACAGCGAGAATGCAGGCAGCGGTGGTGGCAAGGATATGGTCGATATATGCATTGGCACCTCTGTCGGCACCATTACCGAGCCGGATTGCTTGGGTCCCTGCGAGCCGGGCACCTCGGTCACCCTCGAGGGCATCGTTTGGCACGAGACCGAGGGCGGTGTTCTTGTCGTGAATGTGACGTGGCGCGGCAAAACCTATGTGGGCACCCTGCTCGATTGCACCCGACACGATTGGGCTCCTCCAAGGTGAGTAGCTGCATCCCAAAGTTCCTACCTCATTTCGCATTTTGACTTTCAAACTGTTATCCCAAAACAAAATAAATATGCCTTTTTATCCATAAAAAAAAACCCAAACAGTTTTTCTTTTTGTTTTTTGTGTATATTTATTTTGTTTGTTAATTATTTTTGTCGTTTGGAAAACAGTTTGAAATATATATATACTTGTGATTAACCTTTAAAATCTTAATTTCCTCACATTGTGTGTTGAGGTAAAAAATTCCTTCTTTATTTAAGATTCTTTTTATCCAAAAAGTTTATTAAATATTGAAGTTATAATGTTTATAGATCAATATAATTTCTTTAAATTGATTTTTGTTCAAAATTGCTTTAAAAAAAAAAGGAAGGAAGGAAACAATTTGAACTAAGAAAAACCTCATAATTATTTTCTAGATTCTGTGATTCACCAACTGAAGAATTAGATTCTCGAACTCCAAAGGGACGCGGCAAGCGCGGACGCAGCGCAGGTCTAACACCCGATCTGAGCAACTTTACTGAAACCAGAAGCTCGGTAAGTCATTACTTGTCTCATTACTTTTCTCCAATGAAATCAGCAAACTTATCGATTACATTGCAGATTTACTTCTCACACGCTCAGGTGCACTCGAAGCTGCGCAATGGCGCCACCAAGGGACGTGGAGCGACGCGCAGCGCCTCAGGGAATGCGAGCAACAGCGGCAGCAGTTCTTCAGGCAATGGTGGTGGCAATGGTAATGGTAATGGCAATGGTGGTGGTGGTGGTAATGGTGGTGGTGGTGCCACACCAAGCACTTCGCCCACAGCATTCTTGCCGCCGCGGCCAGAGAAGCGAAAGTCAAAGGATGAGGCGCCGTCACCGCTTAATGGGGATGGCGCCGATGCCGTTGGCGGTGCCGGTGGAATTGTGAGCATGGTCAATGCCAGCGGCATACCAATATCGGCGAGCGGCGGTGGCCTGGCCACCCAGCCGCAGAGCCTGCTCAATCCGGTGACCGGACTCAATGTGCAAATCAACACAAAGAAATGTAAGACTGCCTCGCCGTGCGCGATCTCACCGGTGCTGCTCGAGTGTCCCGAGCAGGACTGCAGCAAGAAGTACAAGCATGCCAATGGGCTGCGCTATCATCAGTCGCATGCGCACGGCGCCAGCGGCGGCGGCGGTGGCAGCAGCAGTGGCGGTGGCGGCGGCACCAGCTCCATGGATGAGGATTCCATGCAGGCGCCCGAGGAGCCAGCAACGCCTCCATCGCCGCAGCCAGCGCCAACAGTTGCTCCTCCTCCCACTGCTGTTGGCACAACAGCAACCACACCAGCAGCAGCAGCAGCAGCAGCATTAGCAACACCTGCCCCAGCAACAACTAATGCCACATCGCCCATTGCAGCTGTGGCCAATGGCGTAGCAGCAGCAGCGCCTGCAACAGCAACAGTCTCAGCAGCAACAGTTGCCGAGTTGCCAACGAACAGCGCAGTGAACGCGGCAACTGCAATCAACAATGCTTCCAGCACAGCAACTGATGCGCCCATCCCAACAGCAGCAGCACCTCCGCTTCCCCCGCTGCCACTGGTGGTTGCACCAGCGTCGACAGCAGCTGCAACACAACAGCAGCAACTGCAGCAGCAGCAGCCGCCACCATCATCATCAGCAATACCCAGCCAAGTGCAACCACAATCGCTGTTGGCGCCCGTTGGCGGCATTGCTGCTGGCAATCAGGCCATTGCTGGTGGCAGCATCACCGCCGGCATCTCCACTCAGGCCTTGTCGCAGCATCAGCAACAGTTGCTCGGTGGTCTTGTCGGCGCTGGTCTGCCCGCCATGCTAACCGAGCAGCAGCAACAGGCGCTGCTGCAGCAGGGTGCATGTAAGTATTCCTGGAAAATAAACCTTAACAAAACTAATCTCTCAACTCTTTTTCCATCTTGCAGTGAAAGCTGGTGTCTTGCGCTTTGGTCCTCCAGATGCGGCAGCATTGCAGCAGCAGCAGCAGCCACTGCCTGGAGTCGGCACACAGCAATCCCCAGCCGTTCAGAGTCCACTGCGTCCGCCCAGTCTGGCGCAAGATCCACAACAGCCACCCGCTGGCTATGTGCAACAACAACAACAAGCGCCGCCTGGCATCAAGAGCTCACCTGGTTTTAATCCATCTGCAGTGGTCGCCAGCAGCAAGCAAAAGAAGAACCGCAAGTCACCCGGTCCGGGTGATTTCGATGGCAGCGTTTCGCGCGAGGATGTGCAGAGTCCAGCGTACAGTGATATATCAGATGATTCGACGCCCGTTGCTGAGCAGGAATCCCTGCTGGACAAGTCGCAGCCGGTCAAGCACATTGATCTGCTCGCCGCTGTCAAGAAGCCCATTGAAGTGGGCGTGCCGGCAGCACCAGCGCCCAATATACCACCCTCTCTGGCTGGCTACGGCATGTACCAGTTTTATCCGGCTGCACAGCAGCAGCAGCAGCAACAACAACAACAGCAGCAGCAGCAACAACAGCAGCAACAACAACAGCAGCAGCAGCAGCAACAGCCACCGCAGCCACAGTACATGGTGCAGCCAAATCCAGATGCACTGCAGCCGGGCAAAGTACCGCAACATCAGCAGCCAGGTCTTCCGCCAGCTACCTCACAGCCTCCACAGTCGCATTTGTTAGCGCCACCGCCGCAGCAGCAGGCAGTTGGCCATCTTACCGACTACAGCAACAAGAACAAGGAGCCTCCATTGGATCTGATGACAAAGCCACCCTCTCAACCAAGTGGTCCACAACAGTTGCAGCAGCAGCAACAACAACAGCAGGCCGATAACAATGGCAAGGACACGGGACCGCCGTCAGCCCAGACGAGCCAGGTGCCGCCGCCAGTTAATCTCAGCGCTGTGACTGGACCACCGCCGGGAGCTCTGCCGCCCGGCATGGCTGGACTGGCGGGTCTGGGACCCAACCCAGCCAAAACGCTGGGACACTTCTATCCATACAAGTGCGTATACTTAATCTCCATAATTGCTTTCTTGGTTTACTAAATTATTCTATTTCTTTTCAGCTTCATGCCGCCTGGCTATCCGTATAGCGTGGATCCCAATTTCGGACCCGTTTCGATAGTTGCCTCCGAGGAGGCAGCCAAGCTCAGCGGACATCCAGGTCTCCCACCCAGCGCACAGCAACAACAACAACAACAGCAACAACAACAGCAGCAGCAACAGCAGCAGCAGCAGCAGCAACAGCAGCATCAGCAACAACAGCAGCAGCAGCAACAACAGCTGTCGGGCATTAGCATCAAGGAAGAGCGCATCAAGGAGAATCCCAGTCCGCATGAGAATCCCAAACACATGCAACCACAGCAGCAGGTAAGTCAAGATCTCACAAAGCTATAAACAACATATTTCAATTATTAAACCACAATTATATTTATTTCTTAGCTGCTGGCCAACAAGCTGATCAAACAGGAGCCCCTTATCAAGCAGGAGATCAAGCAGGAGCCCAACTCGAATATGGGACAGCAACAGTCGCTTGCACAGCACCAACAACTGCAACAACAGCAGCAACAGCAGCAGCAACAACCGCCGCCGCCACAGCAGCCGCATGCATTGCATCCAAAGGATCTGCAGGCGCTGGGCGCTTATCATCCAAGCATTTATCAGCGTCACTCCATGAGCTTGGCAGCGGCAGCGCGCGAGGATGAGCTGCGACGGTAAGCAGCAATATTTGTATATTTTCTATAGCTATCCTATACTCTGAATCCTTTGCAGCTACTACATGTTCTCGGATCAGCAGCGGCGACAGAATGCAGCTGCCGTGGCAGCGGCACAAAATGCTTCTGGCATGCAACCGCATCCTGGCATGCCGCCGCAACACAAGGATGAGCCCATGAGCGCACAGCAGCAACAGCAACAACAGCAGCAGCAGCAACAGCAGCAACTTTCCCTAGCACAACACCAGCTGCAGCAACATCATCAGCATTTACAACAGCAGCATCAACAGCATCAACAACAACAGCAGCAGCAACAACAGCAGCAACAACAGCAGCAGCAGCAACAGCAGCAGCAGCAGCAACAACAACAACAGCAGCAGCAACAACAACAACAGCAGCAGCAGCAACAGAAGCTTAAACAATCGCAGGCAGCCAGTGCAGCGGCTAATAACAAAGCCACCAACCTGACCAAGGAGTCGCCCAAACAAAAGGGCAATTCTGGCGACGATGATCAGCAGCAGCAGCAGCAACAGCTGAAGGTTAAGCAGGAGGGTCAGAAGCCAACAATGGAAACGCAGGGACCGCCACCACCGCCCACCTCGCAATATTTTCTGCATCCCTCGTACATTTCGCCCACGCCATTTGGCTTCGATCCCAATCATCCGATGTATCGCAATGTATTGATGTCTGCCGCGGGGCCCTATAATGCACCGCCCTACCATTTGCCCATACCCCGCTATCATGCGCCCGAGGATCTGTCACGGAACACGGGCACCAAGGCGCTGGACGCACTGCATCACGCTGCCAGCCAGTATTACACCACGCACAAGATACACGAGCTAAGCGAACGTGCTCTCAAATCCCCCACCAGCGCCAGCGGACCCGTCAAGGTCAGCGTCAGCAGTCCCAGCCTCGGCCCACCCCAGCCCGGTGGCGGACCCAGCAATAGCGGACCCGGTTCCGGTCCCAATGTCCTCGGTGGCAATGGACCCAGCCAGCCAGGCTCGGCGCCCGGCGGTGCTGGCGGTGTGCCGCTGAATCTGCAACCACCGCCGGGTAGCCTGGGTGGCCCACCATCGAACAAGTCGGATTTGGCTGGCCAAAAATCACATGGCGGGGCGCCTGGCGCTGTGCTCGACGGGCACAAGCAACCGCTGCCCGGTGCACCACCGGGCATTGGTGCCGGTCCCGCGGGCAATGGGGCAGTGGGTGTCCCTGGCGGCGCCGGCAGTGGTGCACCTGGTGGTGCCGGTGCCGCCGATTCGCGCAGTCCGCCGCCACAGCGGCATGTGCACACACACCATCACACCCACGTGGGACTCGGCTATCCCATGTACTCAGCGCCCTATGGAGGTGAGTAGTGGCTACAATGGGACTAACTCAACTGACTCAATTGCTAATTGTTGTTGTTGCTTGATTTTAGCGGCCGTCTTGGCCAGCCAACAAGCGGCTGCCGTAGCTGTGATAAACCCATTTCCGCCTGGTCCGTCTAAATGAGATCAACTGAACGGCAGCAGTGAGAAGAAGGCCTACAATGTAAAGAATAACTAGCGCGGAACAGAAACGGGATTGGGATTGGGATTGGGAATGGGATTGAATTGACGGGGAATCCCAAATATATAGAACTGGTTGACTTATTTAACAGAAATGAATGATCCAAATATTGCATTTGCTATTTAGCCCTGGGGCGTGCACCACACACACACACACACACTCACACTCCACACTCAAACATTAAAGCATATATATAGTATATAGCATATAGCTTATTTTTACAATGTTACAACAAACCAAGCACCCCAGCAACAAAAACAAAAACAAAACAAAACAACTACAACAAACAGAAATGAAAAGATCGACTATTTATATGCATAAGTATTTTTTGTATGTTTCGTTTAACGTGTTAACTATAAAGTTTAATTTAAGTCTCTTAAGTTATCACTACTATTACCAGATAAAACAAAAAACAAAACAACATATATATAGATATCTAGAGTACGTACAATATGATAAAATATATATATATAGCAATGTTTTTCCTAAGTGTATTTTGCATATAAATATATGTATACATAAAACATACAACCATAATATAATTATAGTTATATTTATATATACACATATACATATTATTATTATTATTATTATTATTATACGAGAGAGGCGTAAATCGAACATGAACAAAAAAAAAAAAACAAATACGAAACCTGTAGTGTGTTGATTTCTTGTAAAAAACAAAACAAAACAAATAACACAACATAATATTAATGAATATTGTTTAACGATTATTATTATTATTATCAATTACCCATTACCAATTACGGTTTACCAATTATAAAACGTAGCACTTACCATTTAGCATTTAGCAGTGTGTATTAATTAATCCTTATCTGTGTTGCGAATGGAGTTAGCGCGATATTTGCATCTAAAAGACAAAGGGCGCGCCCATTCTTATATCTTATGTATGTATGTGTGTACTATTCGTATCCGTAGATTCTCTTAAAAACAACAAAAAACAGAAAAAATGAAAAGATTAAAAAAAAAAAAAAAACAAACACATTTTACTTTGTGAATTTTGGGCTATAGCAGCCGACACTAATTTAAATGTTTCTAAATATCAAACGTGTACTTTAAATATTTCTTAATATATAATGTATGTGTATGATACGATGGAATATGATTATTATTATTATATGATATATATATATGTGTAATTTACATTTATTAACTAGATTGTGAATGTAAATGTGAAGAAGCTGGATTTGTGTGTATTTGTAGTTCACTAGCCGCTTCATCATAGACTACACGCGTGATTTACTGGCACTTAATGTTTTATAGCCTAAGTCCCCGACAGAAAAAAAAAATAAAAACAAACAAACAAACATAAAATAAACGAAAAGAATATACAATTCTTTAGAATTTATCAATAAAAAAACAAAACAAAAACAAAGTATTGCATGTAAATATACCTTAAATCGAGTCTTTTTATATTGTAAATTAGTTTGATTCATTGATAATACATACATGTACAATACACGACATGTGTGCGGCATGTTATAAACACTAAAGCAGCATATTCATGTATTGTAAATTCTTACAGAGGGGATTTCCAAATACAACAGTATAATACAGCAATACTACAACAATTTGAATATCAAGACAAAGAGTTTTTCCCCTTTGTTGCATTTCCACAACTATTTGCGTAACAAATTAACTCACTGTTCGTAGTGGAATCAGCGTAGCGACAAAAACAAAAAAAACAATTATATGAGATATGATATAAATAAACAAAAACGTAAATTGACAGCTTAGTTTATTAAATTAAATGGTACAAGCGCAGGACTTTTTAAACGATATTTATGTATTTTAAAAATCAACAAAGCAAAAGAAAACTTAATGACATTCTAAACAATGAAATTGTATGTTATCAAAGACAACCGGAAACCGGATGCCGGATGCCAGACAAGTGTCAGTAAAACGGAAGCAATAGCTGACACAGCAACAAACGGATAAATGGCATTCAAGGAAAAAGAAGAAAACAAATTATTACAAATTATGAACAAAACACATAAATAGTGTGTAAGAAATTTCAAAAAATATATAGTACACATATATAGATATATATATAAATATATATATATATTCGTATATATGACAACAAAAATAAGCTTTAGATGTGAATAAAAAATGTATTTAAAATGTGGAACTTTCAATTGACTTGGAATCGTTTGGTTAACGTCTTTTTCTAAATATAAAACAGGATTTTTATATTTTATTCGTCACATCAAAGGGAACTGTATCATCTGAAGGAAGGAATGGAGTTTAATGAATTTTTTATTTGCAAAGTTGACTCAAACGAGCTTAACGCTTAACATTAACTCAAATGAACGAGCTTAAAGTCAATATATTTCAGCGCCTAAGAGTATGCCGCACATTCAATCAAATGTGTAGCTAGTGCGATGCTTCTTTAAAAAAAAAAACAGCGCCTAAAACCAGGCTATACAATCTTTGTAGCAGCACAGCTCTAAATTTGCCTTAAAAACCGACATATATCACGAGGGAGATAGATTTCTGCTTTGCTGAGCGACTGGGCTAGCTGGTACATGGTCAAATTTGAGACCACCTTGTTAAATACATCTTGGTTGGGGCTATTCTCTCTGATTTTAATATCGAAGGAATGGTGTAAACGTAGTTTTTCAAGGGATGGTTTTTTCCTATTCCGTTGCCAACTTAACACATTAAGTGAAAATGGTCAACTCAGGTTTGCTACTCTTCATGTTGCCGCTCCTTTTACTCCAAATGGCTCTTTTGTGCTTAAATGGCTCTGTGCTCAATTTGGTAAATTGGCAATTGGTAAAACATTGCTTGGCTCTCTTTTGCGCATGCTGTTAACGCACATTTGAGTGTTCTTTCGTGCAACCCTGCTTCTGTTACGGCTGTTACAGACAAACAACTACTGTAACCTCTTCGCCAACACGCAGTTGTGAATTTCGTCATTTAAATTTAGTTTTGAAAATTTACGAAAGATACTTAAAGTGTAAAAGTAATGTGTGAATATAGCTTAGTGAATAGTTTGTGTAGTTCATATTTATGATTAAAACACTGAAAATATATTAAATATTGCTGCCGTAATTGTTGGCTGTGCTCCATTACACGAAAAGCATCCGTAAGATTTGCTTTTTTGTTTTGAGTTGTGAGCGCATTCACAATCAAATCAATCGCCCACGATAGCTTACAAAGCGGACTAATATCTATCTGATAAGGCATTATGGACGACAGCGTACACTCTGAAATAGGTAAGTGGATAAGTCGTTTTTGCAAATTTTTTTGTATTTACAATTGAATTTTCAACCTCTGCGGCCAGTACACTACAGCGCGTGTCAGTTGGTCTGGCAGCCGATATGCATACATGTGTATGTAGATGCTTATGTACGTCTGTACAATCAAACATACATAGACTGGCGCGCAAATTATTGAGAAGCTAAAGCTATAATGCAGATATACTCTACAAATGCAGCAATGCACAACATACGTATGTGCAACACTGAGGCACAATTGTAATTTATTTGTTAAACTACAGTGCTTACAGTATGTGAGTTTTGCCAAAGTTGAAACATCGAAATATTCTTTTAATCAGATGGCAGCGCTGCAACTTAAATATGTGTGCGTGTGTGTGTGTTTATTTTTGGCTAGTACAGTCTGTGGGTTGACTTGGAGAAAATGACTGTTTTACATTACTTAAATGTTTTGGTCGGAGCTTAATTAACAATGTTTTTGTTTAAAAAGAGTGTAGCCCTGCTAACAATTTGTTGTAGCACAAATGCATTTATAATTTCCTTTCATACTGTAAGCAAGCTGCCACTAAGCACAAATTTTTTCTACGTTAGATGTAGTAATGGCAACACGGCAATGACTCGATATGTCTGGCTGATACCCGAAAAGTTGCTAAACAATATATGAATGAATATTTAATTTTGTATTTAAGAAGATTAATATATGTATGTGTGTATATATGTATGTCCGTCAGTAGTTATATATTTAATTTATGGCAGATTTTGGGTATCAGTCGATTTTTGCAAAAGTCAACTATCGATAATCGGAAATGGCAACACTGGTCGTAGAGTGACCAGTGTCGATTAACAACCACAGAGCAGCTGATGCTCATGATTTAAGGTTTTGAAATTGAATTGAAAAAAAGTGAATTGCTTGCAAATATGTTTAGCCACCGCTTATCAGAGCTTTCTGGTATATTACAATTTCTCTAATAATTTTATAAGTACCTAACATACTAATATATTTTACTTCTGAACGTCCACAGATGAGCTGGGCGATAACACGCCATTACCTGAGCTGACACTTTTCGATTTGCTGGAGTCCACAGAAACGTCTAAAGAACAACAAATGAATACTGCGGAAAACGATCGCGATAACGCTGGAGACAATGCGGATAAAAAAGTATCGTTAACCTCAGCAATTGCATTGTCGAATACTCTGGTACATAAAAAAGCGCCAATTGTGCGAATATTGGAGAACAAACGGTTAACGGCACCTTCACCTATAGGCACGCCCTTAAAAAATATATTAAGTGGACCTCCTAAGGTAGTGACAAGCCCAACAAAAACTATGCAATCGCCAGACATTAATATTCTGAACCAGCTGCAGACGAAACCATTAAAAGATTTTGCCAATGCGCCCGTTAAAATTGGCAGCACTACAATAGCAGCACCAACAACAGGCTCTAGTTCAGTTACGCCTAAAAATTTAAGCGGTGTCACAATGACCCAAATTAAAACCACTGGTGGTAAAGTGTTGTTTATCCAAAAGTCGTTGCCAGTAACAGGTGCAACTTTAAAAGTAAACCCTCGTTTAGTCGGCCAATCGTCGACAAGCTCAGGTATACGACAAGCTATTGCTTCTAAGGGTTTGCCCCTGAGCAATACTGGTCAATTGAAGAGTAACATTTCTAGTGCGCCAGTGACTGTCAGGGGGCTAACGCCCATATACCCATCTAAGCCAGCACCACAAACAATAACAACTTCCAAAACAACAATCAAAACAACTGCTGAACAGTCACCAACGCTGGTTAAAAATGTACCATCAGTAGAAGTTGCATCTTCGGGTGCACCGCTGCCCTCTAAGATGCCGATACAAGTGCGAACGGCCGATGGCAAGTTGATTAAATTTAATCAAGCGTCTCCTGTGCTTCTTAATGCCAAGCCGACAACTGTAGCTGTTAGGGCCGGAATAAGTACCGCACCGGCAAGCACCAATGACAGCAATAGAGTGATAAACAAGTCTGCTGCACAAGTGATCATTAAAGGACCGCTAAAGGCGATGACCGCGGGTTCATTGGTGAGGCCAGTAAATACCAGCAGCAGCATCACCAGTGGAGGTAACATAGCAGCATCAATTACAACAGCAGCGTCAATTCCAACTGGCAAAATGTTGGTTCAAAGCTCAACGGGCAAGCAAATTGTTGTAGCCAGTAAAAATATTATTAAATTATCTCCGAAGCCAAGCACCAGCGCTATTACAAATGCCACGTCCAGCGGGCTACATTCAATTCAACTGCCTGGAAAAAGTGGTGTGCAGTATGTGCGCGTATTGCCCAACAACAATGAAACTACGACTTCCAGTCGTAACAGCAACACATCAACCAGTGTCCCTGTGAGCAATACCAGCAAAATCGTTATGAAAACAATGGGTAGCATTGTGCCATTGCCATCTATGCAAACATTAGTTCCCAGGGTCAGTACTATAATTATAGAAAACCAACAAAATAATAATCTATTTAATTGCCCATTTCTAGAAAGCACCTGGTGCGGTTTCCAGCGCCGTACCGGCTAAAACTCCTAGCACCAATAGTAGCTTGGAGGGCCCACGCAAGCACCGACTGTCCGACATCAATGTGCAAATAAAGCATCTTACGATTGATAACAGCAGTGATGTCGTCGGACCTGAGGCAAAGAAAGCACGGTATCTTATTGCCATGCCGCAAACGTCAGCCGCACTGCCTGCAAATTTGAAACCAAAAGCAACCAAACATATGTTAATTGAAGCGCGGCCATCGCAATTGCAGCGCGTTGCGGTGCAGGGCACCAACAGCAACAACGCCAGCGGCAGCAGCACTGGGAACACGCGGAAGGTCTACAATCTGGTGACGAAAAATGACGTAAAATATGTGATTTGTAATAAAGGCAGCGGCGAGGGGAAGCCACGCACAGTTTTTAACACTACAATGCGACGTGGCTATACGCTAGCTGACACAAAACTGCGTCGTCCCATAACGCTGACACCGCAACAGCTCCGCCTTAAACAGATGAAATTGCAACAGCAGAGACAGGCTGTGGCTCAGGCTAAACTGCGTCAGCAACAGCTGCAGAAACAGCATTCACCACAATCAAAGCCACAACAGCAAAAGTTGCCAATTTTACAGTCGTCGTCATCGCAGGCCAATAATTTGAGTGTCCCGGCGAAGCCATTGTTTGACATACTTAAGCCGCCGCCAACGTCGGCGGCTGCAGCTCCTGCAACCATTGATGTACTAGGAGGGTCCCGACGAAAGCACTGCAACTGCAGCAAATCTCAATGTTTGAAACTGTACTGCGACTGTTTTGCAAATGGTGAATTTTGTCAGGATTGCACTTGCAAGGATTGCTTCAACAATCTAGATTATGAAGTCAAGCGGGAGCGTGCCATACGCAGTTGCCTGGAGCGTAACCCCAGCGCCTTTAAGTGAGTCTTAAAAAGATTTATCTAATTTAAGCATAAATATTTAAACATTTTTGTATTTATTCTAAAGGCCAAAAATTACGGCGCCCAATTCCGGAGACATGCGTTTACATAATAAAGGCTGCAATTGCAAACGGTCTGGCTGTTTAAAAAACTATTGCGAGTGCTATGAGGCCAAAATACCCTGTTCCACCATGTGTAAATGTGTAGGCAAGTATCTTAATAACTTTCACAAAAGTAAAATTATATTAAACAGCGTTTTTTTTCTTGCAGGGTGTCGTAATATGGAGGATCGTCCCGATGTCGATATGGACTCCATGGATAGCCTGGCCGACGTTAAATTACAAACAAATAAAGCAAAGGAACTAAACGGGACATATTCGCAGGAAAATCGTTCGAACGTATATTTAACAGACGATGTGATAGAAGCAACTATAATGTGCATGATATCGCGTATTGTAATGCATGAAAAACAAAACTTGCGTACAGACTCTACGGAGCGGGAGGTTATAGAGGAGTTGGGCGAAAGTTTAAACCAAATTATAACATTTGCCAAGGAGAAGAACGATACAGCTTCTATGGAATGCATATTGGGCCCTTAAATAACTGTCGACTTCAATTTGGTTTAGTTTAAAGCCTAAGAGTAAGCATTATATTTTGCTCATTATCGAGCATTAAGAGAAAATATTTTGTGTATATACAAATTATTAAATTATAAGTATATAATATCAAATGTTAAATATATAGTCGTGGATATATTTATATAGTTATGCACTGCCCAGTGGTATTATAAAGCTCATATAATCTGCAGTTGCGCCCCAAGCAGCCCGATTTGTTTGGAATATGATAATCCAAGTAATCAGGGCAATTGTCCAGAGAAGTGTGCCTATCGCCGAGTAAAGAACATCTACAATTGAAAGAAATAAGTGGTTTGGTTGCACTAAAAGCCCAAGCAATTTCTTACAGCGTTTGATTTGTGCCTGCTCGGGATAAGGTGGCTTACGGAAGGCCTCGTCATAAAACCAGCAAACATTTATGGCCCAAACAAAAGGTAAGAAGGCGAAGCCAGCTAAAATGAGAGTTTTTTACTTGTAAGTGAATAGATTGGCATAAAATAAAGCCGCTTACTCATAAAGTAGGTACGACAAAGCTGTAGCTTGCGTGGATTTGGCGCTTTTGAAATGTCCATTGTGGTTGCTCTTTATTTTTATGAAATGCGAATGTTAAAGCCGTCGCCGCTTTTTTTTGTTTTTGACGTTCACTATTTACAGCTCATTTGTGTGTTCATTCAACAGTGCTGTAAACTGACAAAAAGTGTTTACCTACACTGAAAAGTGACAGTGCTGCCAGACACTTCATAGAGAGTTGTAAACGAAAAATTAAAATTAAAATTGTGTACGCCGTCTAAACAGCTCTAAAATAAATACAAAAGGTAAGAGAAAATAAAAATATCAGTTTTATGTGTAAAAAGAAAGCTAATTGACGACTTTTATTTAAGTTCATTGCATTTCTGTGCAAACTTATCGATAGCTCATTGTCGCTCATCGCTAAATAACATCGCACCGCGCAAAAAGAAGTGACGCGCAACAACTTTCAATTTCAACGATTTGTGCAAAAGCCAGTGTCAAAAACAGCAATTATGGCCGACATTGAAAATCTAGAATCGCTCTCCAATGCCGAGTTGCATGCACAGATGATTGCACAAGGACTGCCGAATATACCAGTCACTGATAGCAGCCGCAAAGTGCTTGTCAAACGTTTGCGCGCCTCACTTGGCGGCAATGCCGCTTTGCCGGCAGCCGCCAGTCCCAAGAAGACCGGCAATCGTCGTGAGACTATGCAGCCAGCTGCTGCCCCTGCTGCTCAGGTGGACAAACTCGACGGTGCAGCAAAGACACGTCGCAGCATTGCGTTCCCGGCCACAGACCCCAAGGAGGCCGAACGTCGTCGCAAGCCAGAAACAGTTGCAGTGCCCACACGTGAACCGGAGGTCGTAAGACCAGTCGCCGCTGCAACAGCTGCTGCTGCACCCAGGGTCGTGCCCGCACAAGCACGTCGCACTTCCACGCAGCGCCATGAGCAGCTCCCCGAACGCATTGTTAACAAGCCTGAAGCTATTGCCGAGCAGACAGCAGCAACAAAACAGCGCCCGGTCGAAAAGACTTTGGCGGTCAACTCGCTGATCATTCTAGAATCCGATGAGGAGGAGGAGGAACAGATGACGCGCGCATTGAATCGTGCTGAGGAACAACTAAAGATCAAGCCGAAGACGACTCAGCCCAAGCCTGCAACAACAGTGCCGAGCACGGAACACATTGGCGATTCGGCTTATACCCGACAGGAGCCCCCCGTACGTGAGCGTAGACAGCTGCAGCCCCAGCAGCAATATCAATACACTGGCGATTCACTGTATCCCAATTTGGAGCCCATTTTGCAGCGTAACCAGCTGAACTCAAGGCAGCCGCTAGAGCGCTCCAGCCTAGCTTATGAACAGGCGCCCATTGCTTACAGTCAGCAGCCTGCTCGCACCACTGCGGCCAGTTCCTATGCTACAAGTGGACGTTACAGCACCTACTTGAGTTCCTCAGCCCAAGGATTTGGAGCTTCAGCTTCAACTTCAACTGCAGCAGCCACAACTTCTGCAGCTGCTTCAGTTGGCTTAAGTCGTCGCCGCTCACCGCCGCGCACCTACACCACGGAATTCAGCGATGACACTGGCGACGACACTTCTCTGGCAGATAGCTCCAAATTTGAGAGTGAATTTGCTCGCAACTTGGCACGTCTGCGCGCCGAGCGCATTGGCGACCGCTCCTACAACAGGCGCTCCACAGCAAACACAGTTATTACTAGTGGTCGTCGCTCTATACGCCCGGAGGATGCTTCGACAACTGCTGCAATTGGACGCTGGTGGCAGAGTCAGGATCGCAAATACAATCTCAAACCGAAGCTGTTTATATTGATTGTGATTTTGCTGCTCTACGTAGCTTATCGCATATACTACTAAATGGAATGGAAGCCGGCTGTGCCATAGACAAGTAAAATACTCGAAATTGTCAGCATTTGTTTAGGTATTTAGTTATGTTTTTGCAAAGTTCAGTTGTCTTATAAATTTATGTATTTGCCATATGCAATGATCGCTCGACATGTACACATTATCTCCTACTTTTAAAACTACAAAATGTTCACCATATAAATACTAAGATATAGTTCTCAGTTTCTGGCTATCGAGCGATCACTGTACTATGTATCTGTTATAAAATCTGTAAACATTAGTGCACAACATGTTTAAACTACAATCTCTGTTCCATGTAACTTTTTCAAGCACTGTGTGTGTTTTTACATAATTTCCAAGTATGAAGAATAAAAAAAATGAAAAGAACGCTGTAACTTAAATATGATAAAGATTTGTCAATGTCGTAACTAGCGAAAGGTATTCAATGCATCCGTGTTGCAACAGGCCGCAACAACGAGGACCAACCACATGGGGCAGCAGCAGCAGCCGCTAATGATAGAAAAGTATTTGGAATGCGTGTACAACACTTGTCGGCATTGCTGTGACCAAATGAAGCACACACACACACACACATACAAACACACACTCGAGAGCAGCTGGCGGCACACATTGAAACACGCAAAAAGAAATCTTTGTTTTTGCGATAAGAATTAATAAGAATTTCAGCAGTTTTTCATTGTTTGTGTTGAGTGAGGTAAGGGGTAATTTTATTAACTAGAAATCTCACTTGCGCGTAAAATGTTTGCTAAGGAAATTTTCGCCTTATTTAGAGCGCGGCAACCGGATCTCCATGCTATAAGTTATGAAAAATGCAAACAACTAAGCAAAGCGGAGACGCAACCCGCCTGTCGCCGATGATGAATTCCACAAATACATGAACGACATCCAGTTGGCTAGTTGCTTGCTAGTTGGTTGGTTGGAACGTCTGTTGTCTGGGTATCTGGGCAAAGCGGCAGATTCCTTGGAAAACAAAGGCAATATATGTATGTATGTATGTGGTATATATCATGCGGCTAATAAATACGACGCGCATTGCAAGTTGCTCTTAATGAAATTAACTTCCAGGAATTACCTACATGGCGACTGCCAGCCAGCCAGCCACGGAATGGACTAACTAAACAATGGAGGAATGAGGCTGGAATACACAGCTGCAGCTGCAGTGCTTAGTTAATGCATATTGCTGCCAGCGCATGCATTGGCCATGGAAATTAAATGGAAGCCTGCAAAAAAAAAAAGCGTTTCACGCGATGACTTCACACCCCGTTTTGTTGTGTGTGGTGTGTGTGTGGTGCACCACGCCAATAATAGAGACGTAGTCGCTGCTGCTGCTGCTGCTGCTGCACCCACCAGCGGCTCAAGTGTGTGACATTCATGGAAAACAGAGTGGAATATGATTTTTATGGCCGTGTCGTTTCTGTCAACTGTCCAATGGAGCGGCGGACCAACGCCTTTGTCTGCATCACGTACCCATGCAAAATGAAGCGTTCACAGTGTAGAATCCACAAAAGCTAACTGACTTTCTAGCTGCTAGAGCTGCTGTTGCTGTTGATGTTGCTGTTGGTGATGTTGATGTTGATGGGACAACGACTTCCTCGTTGGGCCAATTAAATTTGTTGTCGCCATTGTCGCAGCGCACAGAAATCATTTGTAATGCAACGTTTGGAATAATTCACGCGCAAATTGCTTCACTCGCAAAATATTGCAACATTCCACAGCAAATTTTACGATTATGCGTTTCGACAGCAACAACCAGCAACAAGCAGCAACAAGCAGCAACAACAACGATATGGCGACAAATGCCAGCGCCTACAAAACACTGCAAACATTCGTAGGCGCACATCAAATCAAATCAAATTGTAAGCGACAGCGGTTGTTGCACCCAAGCTCTTGCAGCTTCAGGCTTGCAGCAGGCATCAGCTATCGGACTCCAGGTTGCACGGGCTCCACGCGAGTCACGCTGCTGTTGCCTGCCATGCCGTTTAAGTTGGAGCCACAACCATTCGCCATGCACTGCTCCAAATCGATAAATCAGTTAGCTAATTGTTCAACTCGCCAGCGCCGCCAACTCTTGACGAAATGTGAGAATTGAGAATTGTGTGTGTGCGTTTGCTTGCCACTGCAACCAAGTTGAACTCTGTCTAACTGTGGCATAAGGAATCGGCCTGGCATTTATAGCACTATCATATGAGAGAGGCATTTGAAACCACACACAAACCACAAGCACACAAATACTTAAATAGTATTTATGTTCGTTTGCTCTAGCTGCATTCATTAATCAGCACAAAGCAATCATTCAGCTTAAGAATTGCCATATTTTGTTGAATTAAGCTGGCAATGTTTTATTTTTAATTGTTAAAATTTAGCAGTATGTATTTAGGTTAATATTGAAAAAAAAATATATAAATATTGATACAAATTTAAGCGGATTCCCCAGAACATAAGTTAAAAAGTTATGTTGTTATTGATCAAAATTATTAAATTATTTTATGATGTCGTAGGGATAAAATCACAAAAAATATTCTTGGGCCTTAACGACGGAGTTAACAAAGCTTTTATATTTTTGGGAAGAAAGAAAGTTGAAGTTAAACAGGAATAAGAGATCTGCAAGATTTTAAGTGATACAAATCCACAGTGTTAATTGATACTTTCGGCCAACAAAAAAAAAAAGTTTCAAAGTTGTTCTTTAACGTTAATAGAATTATAGATACTTAGTATTAGACAAAAAGAGTATGCTTCAGTCGGCAGTTTATGGTTTACAAAAAAACTTGTTTGCTACTTCGAATGGGAAATAAATAAGAAAGTACTACAAATTCAAATATACACTTAAATAGATCATAAATAAGTTTTAAGTTCTACTTAATGTATACAAATAAATTTGAGGTTCACATCAATTCAGATTGTTGATAAATTTAAATTATAATACATAAACTAAAATAAAATTTCCCTCAATTTCGCAACAAAAGTCTTATTTCATATTCCTAAAGCTTAAGTTATGTTCTTTATATTTATCAAAATGTTGTTTTTTTTCGGAGTCTAAAGCTTTAAGTAATCCTCATAAAACTGCAATCTATTTAAAGTGGGGCCTGAGGCTTGATGTAGTAGTCGTATAATAGAATTAGTTACAAGTTATCAACATAATTAATCGTATCGCATGCTATTTCTGTATGCAAAAGGTCAAAGCTTAAGTGGACGGGGGCCAAACAGAAGAGCCAAAGAATTGAACAATTTAATTCCATAAATAATGACAATGTGGCTATAAACAGACAAGTCGACAGTTTTGGCTGCCCACTTGTTCAGCTATTGGCATTTATGCGCGTACGTTAACCATTTGGATTTCTCTCTCTGAAAAAAATATTTGAAAACTGGCAATGCGAACTGATGACGGTGACTACTCGTTGTCAAGTTGTGGACCACAGCGACCAATCAGTGTCAGCTGGAAGTGTCTCTTTTAGTGGCCTAAGTGATGAGCTAATCAAGTTGGCCGCTGGCTGCCTGACCCGGCTACAGACGCGTTATTCGAGAGCCCAAATCACATCGTGTGTCTATTTTAATAACATTATTTATGTGTTGTTATTGGTTTCTTGTTTTCTACCTCCCTAATTTTATTTGAATCAGAAATGAAGCGAAACAAAGCCAAAAGAGAGAGAAAGATTCGATTTTGTTGTATACTTATTGTAATTTGAATTTATTTTTTTTTTTCTTTTTTGGTGTTTTAGGTGTCAATCGCATTAGACGGAAATCAGTTTTGTTTTATTGTACAAATTTATCGCATCGCCTCTTATTGGTTTTTTTGTTTTCTCTTTAGAGTCTTGTTGTCTTAGCTCTCAATAATGTTCTTGTTTATGTGTTTCTGTTGCTTGATTTTATGTTAAATTAAACATTTTAAGCGACGCTTTTAAATTGCCTACGAGATAATTTGTACGTGTGTGTGTGTGTGTGTTTGTGTGTGGTCTGCGTGAGTGTTTATGTGTCTGAGGCATCAAATAAATTATAGACTAATTTAAATTAAATCGAATGGTTTACTCTTTCGTTCAACGCGTTCGTTGCCTAAGTTTTATTTGTATCCGTTTGCCACGCCTCGGTTCATTGGATTAGCAACACTTTTAGAGCGCGCAAAAATATGTGTGTGTATATGTGGCATTTATAATTAATTTTTATTGCAATTAGGTGGCGGCAAACACACACAGAGAGCAAACGTGCAACAAATTGCTGCCGCTGCTGGGCCACATGCAAATGGAATCAAGTCATGCCTATAATCGGATTTGTTGCTTCTCGTATATTAACTTGTCACAGCTTTCTATGTGTTGAACATAAACACAATTTGTGCCTAATCCGGTCAACGGCTGCACCACAGAGTGAGAAAGAGAGGGGCATGCAACTACAGCATCGCTTGTCGCTATCAATTATGACATTTTGTTGCTGTTTTGTCACTTGTGCCACTGGCTTTGCCACATTCAACAATGTTGCTGCTGCCTCAGCTTCAGCTTCAGCTTCAGCTACTTCAGCTGTCAGCAGCGCGTCTCTTTGGTCGCTTTTGATGTGGCTCGAAGCTCGATGCTCGATGAGGAGGCGATTGAATTACTAAACCACAATTGCTGCTCATATCAGTTGGCAATCAATCAATGCGTTTTACAATTGAAATGAGCCCGCACCTCACCCTCTCCCCCGCCACCCAACAGTTCATCGTCTCTACCGCACATTTCAAATTCAATCTGCACACATGGCGCATGAGTAATTTGGCCCCGTTTGGCAACGCGCATTTGTGGTTATCGCAATTATCGAGAATTGACGCCCGGGCATCAGGAATCGTTATGGTTAATCGTGTGTGTGTGTGTGTGTTCACCGCCATAAATAATCGCCAGATTAATAACAATAAAGTTGAGTGCGCTTAAACAAATTGCAGCTACTTTAGAATTATTTATGACAAAATTGCTACAAACTCAATATCGATTGACTGGCCCCACTGTGCAGCTGTGCCGCAGCAGCAGCAGCAGCAGCCAAGCCAATCTAGATTGCACATGACGTGCAACTTGCAACTAATGTGTGCACTGAAAAAAAAAGTTACTTAATCAAGGAATGGAAGTTCTTCTCTTAAAAACATTATAGAAAATTACTTAAGAGTAATTTGAAGCTATGTTTGAATTTAAATAAATACTCAAAGAATGTCAAATTATCAGTAAAAAAGTTTCTGCTATTATTTGAAATGTGTAAAAATAATCCATTCGATTTCCTTGTTGTATAAAATGCAACTAATTTTGTAATTTACATTTTTTGATCGGAAATTACACCTAAAATAATTTCCTTCCGTGCATGCACCCACGAGTGAGCTTTAGGCTTTTATGGCTTATAGTTTTGGCCACGGATTTGGACTGTTACTCTGTTTAACGTCCGGCGGCGGGGCTGCTGCGATTGCTAGGGGTGTGGCTGTGGTTTTGGCCGCAAATTAGGCGCGAAAATATGCAGCAAAGTGAGACAAACAAGCAAGCCGCTAAAATACTCAAATGTGCAACGTTAAAAAATTGGGGGGAAAAAAAACTTGCCGCTGGACAGCTAATGGTGTTAAAATTTTGTGGCAGCGATTGCATCTATGGCTATACAAATTGCAGCGGCTGCACAAAATCGACAACAGCACTTGAGCAACAACATGGCAGTAGCAACAACAACATGAGCAACAACAACAGCAGCATCGGGTCAGTTGTTGGCTCGTTTTGTCAACACACAGCGAATGCTTAGCCGCGTTTTCCCAGGGGACACTTAACGCGGCTGCTTAACGTCTAAATCTGTCGTCAAGACGCGCTCAAAAGGCTAAAATGTTTGCGTTAACCAGCGACGCAGATGGAGTTGCAGTAGGTGATGCAACGGTGGGGCAAGGAGGCGGCTAGCAAGACGCGCCAAGTGGCTGCAACAGCAAAAGAGCGAACAGCAACAATTTGTATGCAACTTTATTTTTCGTTGTCGTCGTTCAAGTTGACCAGTTGAGATTTCCTTTTACCCCAGTGCAGTGTTTGGATGTTGTTGTTGCTGTTGTTGCACGTTGGTTTCGCAGGCTGCCTGCCTTCCTTGTCTTTGCCTGAAGTGCGTTGAACGAGTTAAAGTCAAAGCTGCAGCTAAATTTATGAACCGTCCCAGTTCGGCCATGGCCATGGACAAATAAGAAGCCCGACAACGGCCAACGAACGCGTGTAAACATTCTCCAAGTACACACAGCCAACAACAACAACTGGCGACAGGCAACAACAGCCTGGAGAGCGAGAGAGGGGGATGGAAGTGGAGTGCATGCTGCTACAACTCTAAATGCTGCCACGGAATTTATATGCAACATAATCAGCATAAATGCCGCCATGCGCCATCAAAATGTTGCGACTGCAATGCGACGCTTTCTGCTTTCTGCTGCTCTCTTGTTGCGGTCAGCGGCATCATTTGCCATCACTTGGGTGGGTGCAACGTGCAACGCGCAACGTGCAACAGTCTCTGGTTGTTCTCTCTCTTTTGGTCGCCTTGCCTTGGCTAATTTAAGCAATTTGCAAATTGAGAAATTGCAAATAATTTACAATTTAGCCCAAGTTATTTGAAATACTCGCAAGTGTTAAGTGCTAACCATAAAATGTTGTCCTAATGATGAAAAGTGAATTTCGCCATATGAATCGGACAGCCTGAATGTATATTAAGTATTTCCGGTTTTCTGTAATATTAACATTAATAAGCAATACTCTAAACTTTGTTACTATGATATTGCATGCTTAAAGGCGAATCGACCTTTTAATTGAAATTCATGATCCCATGTCGATTTTACTACTTTTTTTTCGTCTCTCTTTTCCTTGGTTTCTAAATTGTTCTTCTTTTTTCTCATTTGCTCAGACTTTATTAGTGGTTAAAAAAGGGTTAATGAAGTTTTACAGTTCAATGTTATTGCAAACTATTCATAACTTCATCTATTTTTACAATTGATAACAATTAAAGCTTTCTTCGTAAAGATTTTGCAGCTTTTAAGTATTATTGAATTTCTGTGAAAGTTTCGATGTTGGTTTAAAAACACGTTAGATTTTAGGTATTGCAATTTAAATGGATTTTTTTATGGTATTTAGTAATTCTCATAAAATTTTAATGCCAATACTTATATTTAAAGAGTTTTCTCTCTCTCGCTTATTTCTACTTAAAGACCATAAGCATGTGTGAACAGGACTTGAGTCTTGCAATTGGGGTCAAATAGTATTTTAGTGGGGAAATTTGAAATCCGATAGGGAAAAAAGTCGCTGAAATCACACCACACACAATAAAAAGGCTACAAGCAAGCTCAGTGGTCTTGCTTTTGCGCTCCAATGCCGCCCACTTTCTTTTTCACTGCGTACTGCGCGAAATTTGAATAGTAAAAGCCGCAATATGATGACAACAAGTAAATGCAACAACAAACAGCTCAACAAAACGCATTTCAAATCACTTGAGTTGTGGTTTTGCCCCTGGGCAGGGTGAAAGGCAGCAGCAGCAGCCAAATGAGACAGCAACGAGTTAATTAAGTTTGCAGTGAAAACTGTCTTAAATTACACACACACTGGCAGCCAGAAGCCAACAGCACAGCACAGCAGAGCAGCGGGTAACAAAATCGGAGCTGCAGTTTCGAGTCCAAGTCGAAGTCGACGTCGAAGTCCGAAGGGTCTGACAAACTGAGCCGCAATTGTGCCAACTTCTGTGACAGTTGCCCAAAACAAATTGCTGCCATTTAATGCGCCCCAAAAAAACAACATATAAATAAACAAAAAAGTAAGAGCCAGTTGGACCTAGCCGACTACTAAATACTTTGCTCAAAATGTATTGATGATCAAGGCAGTAAAAGCTTCTCCTCTTAAGCAACTTTATTTAGCTTTAAGGACATTTCACACGCCTAATACACTCTTTACACTTTAACGATTAGAGTATCAAAAAAAAAAAACGAAACATAAACGCAGCCAAACAATGTGTGGCAGCTGAGCAGGAGCCATTGAGAGACCGGAGAGACGAGAGACGTCTGCTGGCTATGACAAATTCCTCGAAGTTGTTACCATATAAATTTCTGCATTTTTGCTTTGCTTTGCTTTGCTTTTATTTGAGCCAACGAGCAGAGAAGAAGAGACGGACTGCAACTGAAACTGAGTCATGGGCCCAACGTTTATTGATCGCTTTTGGGCAGCATCACCATCATCATTATGAGCAACTTCATCTTCATTATCGAATGCAAGTTTTTGGCTGTCTGCGTGGACTGGTAATTAGGCGCATTACATGTGCTTGGAAGCTTCAAAAATGTTTCGATTTTCGGGTTTACCAACGTTAAGTTGCTCAGGCAGCTTTTATGTAAATAAGTTTCGTTTCTTTTAAGCGTTTTGGTTTTTTGCGAGTTTGTTGTTTATTAAGACAAATGACAGTCACGCCCAGCTCTAAGCGCAAAGTAAACACTTGCCAAATGACCATAATTATGAGTACGTATACACTCCCGCCAGCTTGAAAATTTATTAATGCATACACCACATACATACATATGTACCTACATATATGTTGTATATAATGTGCATTTTGGTGTGTGTGAACTTCAACACGAGTTGAGGCTTAGAATAAATTATTAATAATCCAACGATAATAACAGACAATTAATTTTTAACGCTGATTTGTGCGAGTTTTATGTCTCGCAATAACCAAAAAGCAAAAAAAAAAAAAAATACAAAACGAGGTGCTCGCAAAATACTTGAGAAAAAAAAAATAAACAACACACAGAAACCAGAATATCAATTTAGCGCATTTAAAGAGCAGAGCGAAGCCTACAACTCTGTGGCAGTGGCAATGCTTGTCAGCATCTTGTGGCTCTCTTTCGGGGTCTTGGTCAACCTGGCATCGAACTGGGTCTGGTTAATGTATGCGCAGGCAAAGGCATTGGTATTGCAGCGCCAACACATCGTATGTCATTCGGCTTGAGTCCAGTTGCAGCAGCCAAATGAGAAAAAAAATATATATAGAAGGCGAAAAATATGCAAAGAGCATTTTTACATTTTACATTTGGGATTTTTGGATTTTGGAGTTGCGCCAGTGCCAAGTGCAGCTCTTATCGTACTTATTTATGCATATGCAGGCGACTTCGCTTCACACATGGCCAAAAATAAAAATGCGGCAAAACAAAACAGAAGAAGAGAGCATTAAACAAAAGACTTCGGACACGAACTTGTTTGCGCAGCATGTGTAGGGCATGGGTGCAGTCGACTCAAATGCAAAAGTAGCACACGCAAAATGCAAAATCACACACACACACACACACACAAACAACTGGGCAACGCTGGCGATGCATCACCCAGTGCCAAGGCAGGCACGCTTATCAGTAACCTACACTTAAAGTTAATGCATGCCCGGCAGGACCAACCAAGAGTTGCGCAGGCGCAACCAGAGATCGTCTCCGTCTCCGTCGCGTCGTCAACATGGTGCGGGCTCTTCTGCTGCCCTGCTTGTGGTGGTTGTTGTTGTTATCAATGCGGCTGAAGCCTTTTAGCAACGCCGACGCAGCAGTCGCCGCATCTTTAGGTCTTTTGCCGTCAAAAGGCAGGCAAAATAAAATCGAAAATGAATGCGACTGTAGATAAGCAGCGAACGCATTTTGAAATGACACACGGACAGTTGACAATCAAGCCCAGAGAGAGAGAGAGAGAGAGAGAGAGAGAGGTAGAAACAGGGAGTAAGTAAGAAATAAAAATAGAGTGAGAAACGAGGAGAAACAGGAATAGGAACTTGGCATACAAAATATTCTAAGGCAGCAGTTTCAAATCAAACAAGTTAAAAACGAGGAAAAAACTATTAAAATTAGGTTAAAATAAAATGAAAATTATTTTGATGATTATTTGTGTCTTACTTAATCAAAAAGAAACACGCTGACAATTAATAAAAGCCTCTTTTACTCGTGAAAAGTTTAGAATTATTAATTCGGATTTTAATTTTTATTAACAAATCATCAAATAATAAACGTAAAGATAACTTTGGTAATCATGTTTAGAGTACATTAATAAAATGTTAAAGTACACACTTAAAAATTAGAATAAGAAATACTATCTGTTTTCTTTTCATTCTGAAAGTCTTTAAAATGGAATTCTTAATCGTTTTTTGCCATGTAGGGTAGTATAAAACGCTAGTTTAACATCAAGGATTTATGAACGTTGCTCGGGTCAGCAAAAAGGCTGCCAGGCAAGAGGCAAGATCGCTAGCAGGCGCTGAAGACAACAACAACAACAACAACATTCCAGGTTTAGACAAACTTGAATGCAAATCGATGGGGCAATAAAACTATTAAGCCATTAGTAAGCCAAACACGAGTACAATGCCAAAAACAAACACGTGCAAAAGTTGGAGCAGCAACAGCAACAGCAACAGCAATAGCAAAAGGCACGGCAACAGCAACAGCAACAGCAACAAGCAATTAATGCAAATGTGCAGCCGGCAGCCAAATCGAGGCAAGAAAAGGCAGAGAGGCAGGCAGAGGAAGAAGAAGAAGAAGCAAAGCCACATCGAGATCGCAGACAGCAACATAGCAATGCCAGGCAGTTCAAGAGTCTGCTAATGTTGCACTGGCAGCTGCCTGGCAACTAGCAACATTGTCTGCACACCAGCAACAGTCGCAGTCGCAGTCACAGACACAGCAGCAACATCCCGGCTGACAATACATGTGCGAGGTGCAAACTAATTGAAATCATTACACTAGTAAAAATGTTAATTCAATTAAAATGCGCGCAACAGCAGCAGCAACAGCAGCAACAGCAACAGCAGCAACAGCAACATCAGCAACATCAACTGACCCACAAGTGCCTGTTCCTGCAACAGCAACAACAACAACAACAACGACTGCTGCAATATAGACTAAAAGAGATATCATCGCAACATGCTGTGGCCGCCTCTTTCAGCCTCAATGGCAACAGGCAACATCAGCAACATGTTGTTAGGTCAGGCAACATGAGCAACTCTAGGCCAGGCCAACAACAGCAGCAACAACTGCAACTTGTGTGCATGCAAATGCAGCAAGCTTTACTTCTGTATGTTTGTTGGTTTTATTTTTGGGGGCTGCTGCTGTTCTTGCTGCTGCCAAGGGCGCCAATGTGTTTGAATTGTGTGGAGCATTGGAGCATTGCATTTCCGGTTCGACAAGTAGCACCATAATAAATGTACAGACAACCATGTTGGCCAAGCTGAAGTTGGTAAATGCGGCTGCTAGCTGCCAATAAAAGGCAATAAGTTAATTTCACACACACACACACACACACACATACGAACACACAACAAATAACTCTTAACTGGCAACTGCAACTGCTTTCTAAGGCCAACAGTTTTATGGTCCACTCTAGAGTACGTATGTGTGTGTGTGTGTGTGAGTGTTGCCATAAATGTAATGCGAGTCCATAAGCAGGCAACACTATCTATCGCCTGGCCAACAAGCCAAGTCGTTGGCCAAGGTGTGAAAATGTTTGCCCATATTAGGGCACACGTTAACACATTCAATACATATATGATTATTATGAATGTGTGCGTGTGCGTGTGTGTGTGTGCATTTGCATTTTTATAGCGCAACCCGAAAAATAAAAAATAACAACAACTAAATGTAATAAAATGAGAAAGATACACTTCAAATGTCAATTCGATGAGCAACGGAAGCTGTGCGATTAAGCGATTGAGTGGTGGTGGCATGCCACAGGAAGAAGAAGAAAGCACACATCGTAAATGCAGCCATTAACGATAAATAAATTCTACGAGCTGATCAAGCAAATACTATATATATGTATGTATGTATATGCATATGGTATGCATCCATAAAGTGACATATAAAAAAACACTTAAAATATTTTCAATGAGCCATTTTAATGGCCACTGAAAGCTTCGAACTGAACTGAACCAAACCTTTTTTGGTGGTCTTCACATCTTTTCTGGCTGGGAATGTCTCTGTTCGCGTCTCTCTCTTTGCTCTGTGGCATGAACGAAGCTAATGCAAATGACGCAAACTGCGCACAAACTACTGGTGTCGATATAACAATAAAACGCCCCATGCTACGCCCTGAATCTTTTCGGGGCTGCTGAACGTTGCAACGTTTTTGGTAGCTGCGTCTGCGGCAAGTCGGATTAAATAAATGCCAGAGCCGCGAATGAGCAAAACAAAACAAAACTGCCAAAAAGACAAAAAAAAAAAAAAACGCGCGCGAGCAGCCAGCAAAAGAGGAAACTGATCTGACAGATCTGATTGTAAGCATGCAACAAAAATGTGCAACAACAACAGCAACAACAGCAGCAGCAACAACGGCAGCAATACCCCAAACCAATGCGCCCCATCAAAGGCCGTACCCAGCCAGACCGCTGCCTACTGTCTCTCTGCCTCTCTCCCTCTCCCTCCACACCTCTACCCTCTCTTTGACCACCATTGAGAACAGATTCCTCTGCTCATCCTCATCTTCAGGCGCGTCGTGGGCTTGCGCCGCTTAAGCTTGTGCAATTTAGTGATCAATCATAGCGGGAGCAGCGAGCGGCCCGCACAACGCACACACACCACACACACACACACACACACACAACGCAGAATTCAATTTTAGTGCGAATGGCAGTTTGTTGTGTTTGTGTTTTGTTGTTGTTTGTGTTGCTGTTGCTGTTGCCGTTGCCGTTGCTTTTGCTGTACAGCAGCAGCAGCGCATCAGGCGTTTGTGAGGCGGCTGCTGGCATTGGCTTCCACATGCGACGAGAAGGTGGAAGCCATAAATCTTGGCAACATGAGAAATGACTTTAGCAGTCGAAATGATGAGCTCCTGCCTGCAAAACGCTAAGCAGCAAAATCTGCAATAACTGTATGTCTTGCTATATATAAATATACATACTATATGTGTGCACAAATATAACTGCTGCAAATGTAAGTATGTTTTGTGATTATCTTTTTTTTTGGTGGTTGCTTTTAGCAGTCAATTAAATGATGAACAGTATTTCCGGACTGTTTTGAACAAAAGGCTTACCAAAAAGCTTCACAGCAAAGTTGACAATTTTCAGGGATTCAGCCAGCAAGCTTCAAAAAAGTGCGGAATTGAAAAATGAGTCATTAAATTGTGTAACATATGTATTTGTTAGAGTGTTAAGCTAAGATTGCCATAGAATAAGGAGTTAAGGTGGATTGATTCATAGCAACAAAAGAGTATAAACACATCTTAAATTTGTATATCTTTTTCAAGCTAAACTTACAAATTTTTTAAAGTAGATTTATAACAGCTAGTTTTCAAGGTAGAACCACTCCCTTAACCGCCCCGGTTGCAGAGTCAAAAGTCATGTATAATTTCAGATTATATTTTAGAAAAATATTTAAATAAATAAAGTAAATGACTATTCCAAAGGTTTTTTGATCTAGCAATCATTAACGATTTCTAAGCATCCCTCAACTCTGTTTGGGCCACTTAGACGTATACGTAATCCGTGTATATAACTCTTTATACGTATGAGACTATAACATTTGGCATACGCAAGTGGTCAATCGGCGCACAGGTCATTGTAGCTGTACACCCCCCGCTGCGAATTAATCGTTTTTAGTGCCGGGGCAAGCCGCTCACTTGCCGCCCCGGTCTCCCATGGCTGATTAATATTTTGTGATCTTTTTGCTGCTGTTGTTGTTGTTGTGCCTGTTTTTGCCAGTCAGATTCAAAAGAGCTGTTGTTGTTGCTGCGGTCTTTGGTTCGCCTTGTCTTGTTAGCATATCTCGCCTCGCATGCACTTTTTGCATATTTCGTTTGTTTGTTATCGGTTGCTGGCTGTTGTTGTTGTTGTTGTTGTTGTTGGTTGCTGGTTGGTTGCTGGTTGCCTGCCTGCTGTGTGAGTGTATTATTGGCGCAAAAGTCCAAGTTCAAAGCCATATTTGACTTGGGAAAAATCAATAAAACGATCGCTTGCTGCGGCACATGCGTGTGTGCCACAGTCTAAATACATATATATGTATGCCTATATTTATTTATACTGTACTATATATATATATAAATAAATATTATATCTATTTATTGAGGTATTTGTGTGCTTTTGCCTTTCTCATAATGAAATTATTGCACTGTGATTGAAATCTATTTATGCTAATTTACGTGTGCAGACCGCCATCTGCCACAAGTTGCGGCTGTTGCAAGTTGGCTAACAGAATTGTTCCAACATTTCCGCATTTTGCTGCAGCTGCAACGTAGCGACGCGTCGTTGCAACAAACGCTGGACGACGCCCACCGAAAGCGGATCAAACGCAAAAAGCCAAAAAAGAGAAAAATAGAAATATAAAAAAAACCAAACTTGATCTTGATTAGAAGTGTTTGGGCTGCAGCGGCATTTTGAAGCTGGCGGGGCCCAAGCTGTTGACAATTTTCAATTAAAATAACGCTGTGTGTGTGCATGTGAGTGTGTGTGTTAATCCGCCCACGCAACAGTGTGGCAACGCCTTAGTCCCCAACATGACTGACAACAATTCCACAACGGCTTAAACTTCTTTTTTTTGGCGTTTGTTGTTTGTTGCCTGTGAATAGATTCAATAACTTTTTTTTAAGCTCCCAAATCGAGAGTTGGACAACAAAAATTGTCATGTGGAGCTTATGTAAAGTTCCATACGCTCTTGACATTTATTTGCCCGGCTTTCAACATTTGACGTTTAATTATAAATGGACCACAAAAGCCGACTCTGTCTCTATTGTGCCTTAATTTTTCGAGCTCCGAGCTCTCTCGGTGAAGTGCGTCATAAAAATTCTGCGCACTTCACACAAACTTCGAACTACTGCCAGCAGCTGCTGCGGCTGCCGCGTTTGCCGCCTTTGTTGCTCAGGCGTCTATATCGAACAACGATTTCATATTTTGTTGTTGGGATTACCTTATCCAATTAGTGCCGGCACCCAGACACCAACAACCAGGCAGGCAGGCCAGCAAATCCCCAACACACAACAATCGACTACACATAAAATGCTAAAATAACTATACATGCATGTAGTTGGGTGGAGGGGGAGTGGCAAGTGTGGCAAGTGTGGCAAGCTAACACCATGCAACGGGAATTGTTGCACATTTATACGTTACGGCTTTGGCTGTAGGAAATCGGAATCTCTTTAGCCGTATGCGTTGCGTCCATGGAGTCTCCAAGCACCAAGTGCAGTTAAGTTTTGTCGCGTTTGCAACTTGGGGCATGGGAAACAGGTTCCCAAACGTATTTCGCCTTGTGTGCTACAGTGCTGCTCGTCGTATTTGTGATATATTTTATTGTCTTTTGATGTGTTTTAAAATCCCACAGCAAGGAATCGATAAAATTTATCGATGCTGTCTGCCAGTCGCCTAGAGACGACGACGACGACGACGACGACGAAATACACAAACTGGTTCCACAGCCATAGGTGGATAGAGGAGTCTGTGGGTAAAAAAGCTAACTGAGCTGGCATGGCGACAATTTTAAGTGCGAAATTAAAAGTAAAACAAGCGATTAACATAAATTTTAAGCAAAGCGCAGTTAATGTTCGCCTCGCTGCACGCTTTTGTCTGTCCGTCGCCTCGTGTCGCGTTGCACAGCAAAACTCCTTCATGTTTTGTATAATTTGCATGGGCCATTTGCCAGGATGGACAGAAACTGGCAACGGAAATTGTTGGTCGGGTGTTGTTTGCCAGATTAAGACATTGTGGCGGCTGTGCGTCGTCTTTTAATGAAAACTAATGCAATTTATTGATTATTGTTATTTAATAATGTGTGTGTGTGTGAGAGAGAGAGGAAGAGAGTCCGTTATCTTTCTTTCGTTTCGCTTCCATATCCAACTGACAACACAATTAAGCGCTTAAATTAACTGCCAGATGAGAATGAGATGAGCTCGAAGTTTAAGAACCACACCACAAAAAACAAAAAGAAAACAGCTTGACTTGATCTCAATTTGGCAACGCAAAAAAAAGGCACTTGTTGGTGGTGGTGGTGGTGTTGCACCGGAAGAAGCCACCACTGACCCAAATACAACTAAGTGTAAAGTGTAGAGTCAGAGTGTCAGTCTCCCGAGTCGCCCCAGTCGGCGGTTATTCTCTTTTTTGTGGCTTGTGGTGCAAGAGCTCACTATGTGGTCTGTGTGTGATCGCAAAATGCATTATTTATGTAGGATTTGCCCAACTCCAGCTCCAACTCCAACTTTAACTCATGTTCTTGTTCCAGCCTCGTGGCCGAAAGTTAACAATTTGGCATCATGACAAGCGCGCACTTGCCCCAATGATGCACGCTTGTCAGCCGACTGACAGTCCCAGTCCCAGTCCCAGTTTCAGTTTGCCGGAGTGAAATGAGAAAGGGCTGAGAGTGTCGTCCGTCAGTGAGTGAAGCTGTGCCTGGTTAGCGTTTAACTGCACACTGGACACATTGCGGCACTGCCTCTTTAGCTGGTTAGCGTTCAGTTCAGTTCTTCTTTTTATTCTCATCTGTGCTCACAGCCTGTTTGTTTTAGCGCCTGTTGTGACAGCCGTCTGCCACGTTTTTGGCACTTGAAATGGGCAGTTGCCTGAGGGGGGATGTAGTTGGGCATGGGTATGGGTATGGGTATGGGTTGGCAACCCAACTCAATTGGCGCGTCTGCAACAAGTGCCGGAGAGAGAGAGATAAAGCGACTACACTCATTACGCACTGATCGTGATCAGAAGTTGTCAATAAAACATAATACAACCACTTAAATAGCTAAAGCAGCTTTTAAATACTCTACGATTAGATTTATAGATTTAATGACGCAGGAAACTTATTTAAGCCATCTAAATGATGATTCATGAATGAAGTTTTCTATCCGGCAAACAGAAAAAAGCTTAAAACTTAGCTTTTTAGTACCTTAAAGTAAGTAAAAATATTCATAAATCTCACATTTCAATAAAAATCAATTCTCTAGCCAGAAACTAGAAAAATTCTTAAAACTAAGCTTTTCTGTACCTTAAAGTTGAAATTTTGATGTGCTTTATTAAACAATTTTCATATTTTTATACATTTACTTAGAAGTTTTTCAAACAAACTGTTTATCAGAATCATCAATCATGGTAATATAAATACTTAGCTGATAGAAAACTCATACAACTCTAACAAGGATAGAATATTTTGTAGCAGTTGTTGCTACAAACTAGCAACGTGTTTAAAGCTCGCGTCAACAACTGTTGCTGCTGTTGTTCTTGACTCTGTTGTGATTGTTGTTTAAGTAGTTGCAAGTGCAATGCACTGCCAAAGGATGCAACACAATGTGGCCAACAACAATAACAACTGCTAACAACAAACTGTCGACAGTTCGATTACAGACCAAACTTGGCTTTTTCACTGCTTTTCACTTCCCAGTGCGTAGCGGTTGCCAACAGTAAATGTTGTAGTTAAGGCCCAGATAGCAAATGTTTGATGATGACAGCGAGCAACCGACTTGGAAGTGATGTGATGGCCAGCTAGTTTCTCACAGCCAGAAGTAGATATTCTTTGGAGAGTTGGCCAACTAATTATGTGCAACGATTACGTTTCTAGCTGCTAGCTGCAACATTGTACAAGTTGCAGTTGAGGTGCGGGTGCGGCCGAAAAAAAGTTTTGGGCGGCAATTGAAACCAAGAATTCATAATGCCATTTGCAACAGAGCCTGGCGGCCATTTGTGCAATCTCGTTGCAATTTATTGCGGTGCGGCAAATGCAACAAACGATTGTGGGCTCTTTGCTAATGAAGTCATTTGGCGGCGAAGGCCGCAGGTTCAACGTGATTTGCCTTTGATTAACATTATGGATTATAAATTGTCTGTCAATCCCAGTGGCCAGTGGCCCAGACTCGTTCCAACTCCATTTGCAACAAGCAATCACAACAAGAAGAGGAATGATTAAAATAAATAACAACAAGATGATACCCCTTTAGTGAAGGGTCTTAAAATTAAACCCTTGAAAAGTATGTTTTTTTTTTTAAAGTATTTCTTCTGAATGAAATATTTATTTTAGCGTCAACTTCACCCAACTTCATGATACCCTATTCCCTTACTATTAATGAGTAATAAGAACAACAATAATAGTCGCGACCATTGGCAATTGTTCACGCCATTGTGTATATCAGCCAAGTTAAATCAGCCAACAGTCCAATTGAGCATTGTTTCGCCCCCTCCCCCTCTCTCTCTCTCGCTCTAATGACGCACTGCAGCAAAGATTTGGCTAGACAATGCTAGGCCTTAGACTTTAGGCATTGATTTGCTCAAGTGGGTCGAAAGAGCGAGCGAGAGACAGATATTTTGGTATCGCTTTTTGGTATCTGTAGGATTATGTAAAACTTGCCGCTTGGTATATATACATATATGATGTATCTAACAGTTTGGGTCTGTTAGCAAAGCTACAAGAGCACATATTGTTTGTTTGCTGCCTGCCCACGCAATTGATTTGATTTTTGTGACACAATTGAATTATTTATTGGATTAATGCCCAAATGGAAATCGAGACAGCTTAAAAAAAAAACTCCACGACGGGAACAAGCGGAAATGTTTCCATACTTTTTTTCTGTTTTACTTCTCGTGTAGCTGCCTGACTAGACTCTGGTCTAAAAACCGAAATGAAAACAAAACAAAGGCCTAAGAATGTTATTCATGGCTGGCATGAGAGAAGAGAGCCAACAACAAGACAATGGCATCTGCATATAGATACTATATAGTAGAGACAATCATAAAAGCATATGGATGAAAGTTATGGTCATGTGTGACCGTTAATGCCACGCAGCTCCCCCCGCCCCACCGCTTAGTGTGTCAGTTTCTAAGCACTTGGCAATTTGTTAAGATAAGACAAAGAAGAACAATAACAACAAGAAAAGTGTCAAAAGTTACGCGCTCAAACAAGATTGTCAATTAAGCGAACCAAACCGAAGACGTAGCGGAAATCGTATTTCAAATGTGTTTTGAAAACCACTTTTCTGTTCAAGTTAAGCCCAAAGGTAAACCAAAAATTGATTATGCAAATCGGTCCGCTAGATGTCGCTGTCGCTGAATCATGCCACAATGAGTAGCCAGAAATGTTCCAATTGCAAAAATTGCTTTATAATTTAATGTTTATTTTTATTACGATTTGATTTGGGTTGATTTGTGAGTTTCACATTTTTGAAATTACTTTGCTATGGACACTCCCCAAATTGGCTTTTGTTTGGTCATTCGCAGAGACACCAGAAACAAAGACACAAGATGTTTCGACCATAAGATACCCTGGGCACAGCATTAAGAAAGAATAACAGAAAATAATGTGTCCAATTTTAACCTATGGCAATCAATTATTTACAAAGAAACAAACAAGTTAGACTTATGCCTAATGAACACATATTGTTTATAACAAGTAAGGTATCTTTTTACAGGGTATACATTAAGAGGGAGCTGAAGGTGAGAGAACTGGCAGCTGTCTTTATCACGCCTGCAGATCTTGATTTGGCCACAATTGATTAAAAATGTAAATTGTTTATTTATTTTAAGCGATTTTTTCCACATTGATTTCGATAGAGATAGAGAGAGAGAAAGAGATTCGTCGTTGTCCGAATTGGCCATTGTTATGCTAACAGAAATATGAATGACTCTACGAAATGATTGTTTATGACGCTGAGGCTAACTCTAACAATGTTAGGGGCCAAGAAGTATTTGTTGTTGCCATTGCTGCTGTCTGTCTGTATTGATTGTTGCCTTTCGGTATGGATTAAGTCATAAAAATGCCGTAAAACTTGTCGAAAAATGCGCGCACTTGGAATCTTTGGAAATAGGCTTCTCTATGCCATATGCTGTTACTATAGCCATATGGATATGGATATGGGCATTAAAATATGGGCCCAGTCGTTAGCATGCTGTCGGTTCACATAAAAGGCCTTCCTTGTGCTTTTGCCCATTAAATGTAGGAGAAAAAAAAACACAACAACCACACACTGCCTCCGAAAATGCCATAAAGTTTTGTCTAAATCTCACAGTTATGTTACCAATTTTTACGACTTTGCACCTTGTGGCCTGCAACAACAACAACAAAAACAGCAAGTAGAATTTCGATATAAATTTGATTACATATCTAAGGCAGTTCAGCTCAGTGCCCAGCTACTGTTGACAATGCCATAATATACTATAAAAGATCGGTTCTAACCTTAAAAAACACTATTGGCTCTCGCTTTGGGGCGTGATAAGCAAAAGGCTTCAAAAGACTTCAATTCAATTGAAAATTTAACGCTTTTCAAGTTAGACAAATATCAAGTACGGGATCGTTGTCTGAGACAAGTGCAGCGGCCTAGAAAAAACAAAGCAGAATTTTGTGGTCAAAAGTGACAAACTAAAGAATGCTCTGTAAAAAGATGTAGGAGAAACAAAAGCTCCAAAAAGTATCTGAAAAATGCATTTCTGGTTTATTTGTTAGACACACAGACACAATCTTTAATATACACTCTCAACCCCTTTGCCATTACAGGGTATATTTTGTAGACCAACGGACGACAGCTAAGCTGTTGCACTGACATATTGTTTTTTGTGGATCAGCCCAACAAAACAGAAATCGAGGTGTGTGGCAGCCGACACAAAGTCAAGTGGCAACCATAAGAAAAAAAAACATAAATAATTTTAGTGCATTTCAACTGAAATATGATGTGGCGCATTTGAAAACTGAATCTTTCAAAACATAAAGCAAACATGAGATGTGTTTAATTAAAAAATGAGAGCATGGTGAAGAAATGAAATGAAGTGAAGAAATGCATTTGAATACTTACCAGTTACCACTCGTTGCCACACGTTTTGTATGTGCCGCGTGCGTCCAGTTGTAAAGCGTCAGAAGCGTTTAAAATTCGCATAAGACACAAGCTGATGTGTTGCGACAAATGCACTCAGCGGTTGGCTTCGGACGTTGTGGTTACAGTTTGGGGTTGAGCCAACACCTTGAAGCGGCGAGAGTCGCACCACCGCACCACATGCCCCGACAATGTTGCAATGTGAATGTTTCAGCTCCTGTCGCTATGTTTGCCAACTAAACTCAGCTCAAAAGCTGAGAATCTTAACTTGTATAGCTGCTGTGTTGCGCACTTCTTGGTATTTTGGGTTTTGTGCTTTTTTTTTTTTATTTTGGTTTTTTGGCGGTGTTTGGTTACCAAAGAGCTCATCAAATTTCATTGAGAATGCAAGGCGTCCGGCGCCCGCTAGACAGAAAGAAAGAAACAAAAAGAGAGAGTGAGAGAGTGAAAGAAAGATTAACTTTTATATTTAATCGAGAGACAAACATCATCAGCATTAACATCAAACAAACGAAGTTGATCAACATTGGATATGGTCAATTCAATTGGCCAGGTTAGCTGTCTTACACAAAAAAATGCGCATAAATTAATACAGTTTATTTATCAGGCATATTAATGGCCGCAGATTAAGACATCATGAGAACTCTCTCATATGATTATAATACACAACAAGTTAAAAAAATGCAGACAACATTTTTGTCTTATATGAAACTTTTCCAAAGCCATCACAACAAATGACTGAATCTTGAGACGACACAAAAGAGAGGGAGAGAGCGAGAGAATGAAACGTATTCAATGGCATAGTAGGGGAACTCCTGCTGTGAATTTATGCGAAAAGAACTGAACGCGCTGTCGCCTCCGCAGGGGTTGGGCCTGGGTCTCTCTGGTCTTTTGGGCTCTTTGGGTTTTGGTAGCTTGGATCGTCACTCGACTCTGGCTGCCCAGCCACATATCCATCTATGTCTCTCTCGCCCTTTACGCCTCTGCTCGTTCATATTTAAAATGTGGCTCAAGTGTCATGTGTCATTATGGCACCACCAGCAGCAGCACCACTGAGAACAGTTAGGCTTCCACAGTCTGTGGTTTCTGTGTGTGTCTTCCAAAATGGTCGCTTTTAAACGTTTAACGCTCTCTGGCGCCATTTTGTGAACAAGTGCCAATTACTTTCTCTGACCAACAGAAAATCCAAAAAAAAAATATAAATATATATACAAAATTAAGCCGAAAAAATTGTGGCAATGGCAGTGGCAATTTGGTGGCTGCAGTGTCAGTGGCAGCAGCAGCAGCAGCAGCAAAAAAGTTAATGATGTTGCCACATGCTTTTCATTGGCGGCCTCAATGATGATGGCCGACTGGCTGCTGCTGCTGCCGTCTGTCGACTGCGGTTCTCTGCAATGTTCCCATTGCCAATTTACACCCCTCTCCCTCCCCTCACCGTGCTTCACCTGCTGCAGTAGCTTGCAACGGCTGTTTCCCCCCATAAACGACTTCAATTACATGCGAATAAGCTCGAGAGTGTGTGAGTGTTGTGCGTGTGTGTGTGTGTGTGTATGTGTGTGATTATGAGTGTCTTCGTCTTCGTCTTGACTGAGGCGGTGCATGCCGGCAAAATGGCGGCAGCTACTAACTTGGCCAGAAGACGTTGCAACGTTTTGCCGTCGGTAAAACGACATTGGCATTTAGCGTAAAGCAAGCGCAAAAGAAGAAAAAAAAAAGGAAAAGCAAAAGCAACAGTTGCAGGCACTTTCTACTTGACTACTCCGCATGACGGATCGGGCTACCACAGTAAACTTGTCCCAGCTGTCCAATACGTCCAATCCATCCGTCCGTCCGTCCGTCTGAGCGACTAACGAGCGATTCCGATGCGCCGACAATGTCGCTGGTTCGCTTATCGGTGGACGAGCTCTGGGTCTGGGTCTGGGGTGTCCTCACGATCGGTGGCCTCGTCCAGCCTACTTTGTGTTTTTCGGTGCTTGGCATTTGGCTTGTTTGGCTTGCAGCAGTTGCCTCCATGCCCCACCATCGCCATCGATACGAATGCGCGGATTGAACGCTGATCGCAATCGCAGCCGTATGCTGCCAAAACGCTTCTATGCAAAGTGCCGCGCTTCGATCATGGTTGTTGCAAGCTGCTGCTCCTCCTTCTACCATACATATATACATACATATGTATATACTACACACAGGTCTTGCTCCTTGTGTCGTTGTCTTGCTTGTTCTTGGTGCAGTTTAACAAACTGCGTTTGCGTTTCGACAAGCGCAAAGAACCTGTTGCCACTGCCTCCTGGCTAATGTTGTTGTTGCTGTTGTTGTTGTTGCCGGTTGCAAGTTGAGTGAGTTGGTTTGGGTTGGTCCAAAGAGTAGTCAGAGTCCAGCAAAGAGTCGCTTGGCGAACGCGCCTATCAAGATGACCAAGGGGTGAACAAATTCATTCAGTCATTCATCGAAACAAATTGGTTGACTGATGATGACGACGACGACGGCGACGACGACGACGAGACAGGCAGCAGGCAGCAGCAATTGCAACTTGCAACATCCGCAGCTTACACACATCTTGTCAATCTGGTTGCCTGCGCCTGTGCCTCATCTGCATCAATTCAATTTGCTTTTCAATCCTGCGTGTGGGCAGCACCGATCATCCATACCCCCTTCCTCCCCCGCCGCCCCCTTTTTAGCCATCAGTTGCGTGTCAACGTTTAAACAATTTTATTTATTTGTCATTAGATCGGGGCAAACGAACGCATTGGGAATGCAAATGCCTTTGCCACACTCTCGTGTCATCTGATACGCGCGGCAAGTATAACAATTACGGGGCATAAATAAATGTTTAGAAACAGAAACGAAATCCACAAACAACAACTTCACAATCTACGATTGCCACACACGCTCAGCGGCGACATTACAAACGAAACAAAATCAATTTGTATGCAGACATTTTCGGATAAAATAGAAAAAGGTTGAAGTAGATCGACTTGTAAAATACCTAGTAAAGAGTTTAAAGTGTTTGACAATTGTTTGCATAGAGCATAATTTGCTTAAGCGAAAATCGTGCAAACTTCTTAGCTGTTAAATATTTATTTACAATTAATAATTATCAATATTTATCCAACTACATATAATTTACAATAAATTTAACTTGAAATGTCAACATTTTTACAAAATTAGGGATGAGTATTTGGCAAATATGTTATGTCTTTATTTATGGTAATTTAAAATTCCGCTTTATTAATTTACATGCTTCGTTTAATTTTTAATTTTTTTTTATATTTATAGCTATAATTAAAGTGTTCTCTTCAAACTATTTTTGGTATATAAAACATAATGTATAAGAACGGTTTAAAGTTTTTTTGGACTAGAATGTTTGATCAAAGCATTAGTTAAACAAGCGGTCAAGATCGGAAAGATCTTCAAAAGCAAAGTAAAAGAAAACCTTGTGAATAATATTTCTATGACAAGCAGTAAAAGTTTTTGTTAGAGAAACAATATACCCCTTCTATTCAACACTCGTAATGGGTACATTGAATATGTATCGCTGGCGGACAGGTCGGGGCGGTAATCGAGTTGGCGGCGCTGACGCTGATGCGGACATACGTAAATAGTTGGATGGCGGATGCGGAGAGGAGGAAACTAAGACAGACAGAAACGGAGCAATTTACGCGCTAAACGCATGCGCGTCCCGTGCGCTGCCAGCGTCAATATCACACAGTCTTAACAGTTGGTGGGTGGATTTGGAGAGAGAGGAGGGGACGGAGTGTATTGTGTGGCAGTTGGGAATAGGTGTGCAAAAAGACGCGGTGGGTGTGCGCCAGTTGATCTCAGTTTTTCTCTCTCAGTTATTGCACGCCATGCGGATCAGAGCAATCATTTTTTGTGTTGCAATGTGGCAATAGCATAAATTGCGCATTTTTATGACTGATAGTGTAAGAAATGGGCGTGGCACATGTGAGATGCCAACAACTACTATTTGAGAGCTATGCTTAACCTGAGCTGAACGCTGATCATGCCGTGTGCAATTGAATTTCCAGAGCATGCCACAGCATAAATTGCAACCAGACCAGACCAGACCAGACAGAGGTTGCCTCTGCTGCAGTTTCGGCCTCTGCTGCAGTCGCTGCTTGCTGCTTGCTGCCTATCGCCACGCATTGATCAATTGGGCGTTGCCCAGGCGCTGCGACTGAGTAATGGCCAGCAAGCGCCTGGGGACATCATTTCCATAATGTCCTTCACAGGGCAGCGGCTTCTTCTTCTTCTTCGCTTCGCTTCTTCTGCGTCTTCGGTTCTTCACTCAGGTGCAACCTCAATGAAGTGGTGAACTATGCAGAGGGGGCCAGAGGGGCAACGTTTGGCCTGCGTTTACCTTGTAAGCAGATTTGTATCGATCGCATTTTATGCCACAATTTTCGTTTGATATTTATGTCGATAATAAAATTAAGATGATGAGCGAAATTGCACTCTGAGCGGTGCATGAAAGGGGCGGGCGGCGGTTCACTTCACTTCCGAAAATAAACGAAGGGCAACAGCCCAAATTGGCCGCCAACCAATCAGACACAGCGCAGCTGTCGACCAGATCAATCTTCCCAATCATTATTTGCAGGCAGCTGTGAAAGCCAAACAAAAAAAAAATAAAGAAAGAAAACCAAAAGAAAAGTAAAGAGTGATACAAAAGTTAAAGCTCTAACTGTTATCGCAGCCATTTTAAAATCTACATATGTAAATTGGTCAAAACATTTCTTAATGGATTTTATGACAGCCATTGGATTGTGCGCTTTTAGGTATTTATGGTGCCGCAGTTTCCCCTGTTTCACCTAAACCAGTCTGAAACAAAAGCTTCATCAAAATGTGATCACATGTGACTCTTTAAGTGTCTTCTTCCAACGAGAGCAGCAGCAAAAACAGCAACGGCAGCAAACAATTCAAGCCATCGATTTTGATGGAAGATTAGCAAAACGCTTGAAGCCAAATAAGCAGGCACTGGATGAATATCTATACGGGCTAATAACAATAATCAGGCATGGAGTGCAGTGCAGCAAGTACACGATGCATAAAATCCAAACGAAAAACAAAAAAGGGGCAAAAAGAAAAGTTCTAAAAACAACGACACATCCGGGCAGGAGGTATAAGCAGTAGAGGCAACCATGCGAAGCAGCAACAGCTGTCAAAGCGAAAGATGAAGATGATGAACAACAACAGCGACAGCGACAGCGACAAAAGGGAACTTACAACAACGCAGCCTGTTTAGCTAGGGAAGGCAAAACGGCAAGGAATTTAAATCGCCTCGGGTGCAAATTACCACGAAAACAATTTAAGTCTTGCCGCTTGCTGTGTTGCAAGTGCATCAGCAGCAGCAGCAGCAGCAGCAGCATGAAAATGGCAGCAGCAGATTGCCAGGATAAAGTATATACATGTTGAAAGCATGCGTCACACAAACAACAAAAAAGGGATGAGAGAGCGAGAGCGAGAGAGAACGATTCTGATTGCGGCTTCTGTTAGTTGTTGTCTAGGCTACTCAGCAGCTTGCCACATCAGCTAGCTGCTGTTACCGCACTGTCATTGATGAAGCATAAAATTATGGGAGGCAACACATGATGGCGCAGCACATACATATACGTATATAAAAATGGCCGCATCGGCCGGATTAAAGCTGCAAAGTTGCAAGAACGTTCGTTGGTTGGCTGCCAGCCATCTGGACAGCAATGTGGCAGACAGACAGACGTTGTTCTAAGTATGGCGGCAGCAGCAGTGGCGGCGTCTCCAGCTGCAAGTGCAAGCTGCAAGCAGCAAAAGCAAAAACACTGTGAGCGCATAATTAAGCCATGGCCAGCATATTTTGCATGGCCGCGATTTAAGCACACTTTGCAAACGGCGATTGGCTGCCGTGATTGGTGGCAAGCAGCAGCAGCAGCAAGCACCACCGAACCACACTGGCCACTAAGCTTGCCTCATAGATCATTGCACTTGTTCTGCCGCATTCCACAGGCAAACGTTAAATTCTTTTATTTTTATTTTTGTTATGTGCAATTTCTTTTTTTTTTGGGGTGGTTGAAACGAAAGACTTGGGCAACAAACTTGGCGCAGTTAGTGTCACAGCGCATCAATTGTCAGTCCATTGCATTGTTCAATGAATTTTCGAAGTTTTGACCATGACTTCAGGCCACTGCAGCAGCAGATCTGCAGCCACAATAAAAAATACAACAATTTCGATAGCTGTTGCAACACCTTGACAACTCACACGCAACGCACAGATTCATGCTGCCACAATTTTACACATTGGCGCTGTGTGTGGCTCAGAGCAACTTCAACAGCAACAATAACAACAACGACAGAACACAACTTGACAAGCAAAGTGAGTGAAAATTAGTGAAAATCTCAAAAGACAACAAACTAAAAAACACAACACACTTGTATGAATACTCTTATTTTTTAATCAGTATAATAAAGAAGTTATTTCATTTAATTTTAAATGACTTTGGGCTCAAACTAAATGTAATAACCTTCTGAAAATAAGTTAATATATCCTTGAAAATATAATAATGCATTTTTTTATTTATTTATTTATTAATATCCTAGTGATACAAGTTCCAAGAAACTTAAATTTAAGGCACTAGTCATAAAAACCAAATTATTAATTATAAGGAACAAGGCAAAAAAAAAAAGAAGAAAGAATTAAATAAAATTATACAAAAAGAAGAACAGTCTTCCCCTTATTCCTATTATTAATATTAAACACTTACTGAATTTACATATATCAGTTAATATGTAACATTTATAAAATTTTGAGTATACTTAATGTTAAAATGTCTGATATTTTTGATGATAAGACACTTGCATTTTATTAAAATTAAAGAAAAACAAAAATATAATCCACAATGATATTCAATTTTAAGTTAGATAAATTTCTTATTTAGTAGAAAATATTTCCCTTAAAATTAAAAAAGTACCAGCAAAAGGTTTACCTTTCTATTCTGTAAAATTTTTTAGTCTCTTCCAAATAAATTTCTTTCTTTTCTCAACTTTCCAAGTCAAATTACTTACATAAGTAGAAACAAGTACCTATAAAGATATCTCACTGCTCAATTTCATTATTGTTTGAGAATTTCTTTGTTATTTACTTTTATTCCCTGATACCTTGCAATGAAATACACTTTATTTGTCGTGTAGTGCATTTGTTATTCGGTGTCTGATTCAAGTACTTTGTACCTGTGCCTTTCTGATTGCAAATTGCTGTCGCATTGCGTGCACATTTTAGCCACAATTCTCTCTGTCGGCTTCGTATCCTGCGGACGTTCATAAACATGACAGTTTGAGCAATTTCCATCAATCACTTTTTTTTCTCATTTCTTTTTTCTGTTTTTGTTTTTTGGGCGCTTTTTCTTTTTTGTGTTGCGCTGAGATTTCGTGACTTTTCGGGGCACGAAACGAAAATGCCAAGCTGCATGGATGCTGTTTGTTGTTTGCTGGAGCCGGCGCTGCAATCTCGAGTCCAAGCGAACCAGAAATTGCAAGTTAAATATTTTAACTTTATTATATAAATGTTTGGACATGTCAGATGGCAAACCAAGAAGAGAGAGAGAGAGAGAGAGAGCAGGTCAAACAACAACAAAGCGGTTCGGCATGCTAATGAATGCGCAAATACAACAACATAATTGAAACGATGCTCTCAAATGCAATCAAGGCGTAGCCAAAACTCTCACCTTGCAGCCACAGCAGCGTCTTTCTTAGGTTCTGTTCCAATTTTTATACAGCTTTGGCACCAATCAATTAGCACCATCAGCAAAAAGCCCAAGCCGACAACAGAGAGACAAAGAAAGAGAGTGTGTGAAGGAAAAAGAGAGTTGTATGTGTGTTTGTTCACACCTTGAACATGAAAGATTTGTTAGGGATATGTTGAAGACTGCTGCGGTTGCTGCAACGTTCGTTAGGTTTTCACACGCTGCTGCTAAGTGCAACATGAATCTGTTGTGTGTATGTGTACAACTATATTTTCGTAGAAAAGCGAACCGAAACATCAAATTGCAATTAGGAGAAGCCCAAAAATATTACAAGTGACCGCCAACGTCAACCTACCAAAGTCCAAAGCCCGAAAAGTCCGAAAAGCCAAGCATCGTCTTGGCCAAAAACAGGTTTCGACTTTAGATTTGGGTATTGGGTCTTTGGTCTTTGGCTTTATGCGGCGGCTTTCGTCTAATCAACATTGCAATCGATGTTCATAAATTCATTTCATTTGGACACAAATTACAAGAGTCTAGGGTGTTTAACATCGCGTTCAAGTTGTAAGATCAAACTGCTGACCAGCAACAACAACAACAACATCCTCAAATCGGTCACAGTAGCCAAACAAATTTGTTCAAATTTTCGATAGGTATTTGGTAAGACGGAACTGCATTGTCAAGTAATAAATATTTATGCACACATGTATTTGTCTATAATTGAGGATATGAACTGCCAAAAGCTACAACAACACATTTTTATGGTCAATTGTAATATACAAGATTATGGTTTTGTATTATGAAAAGCAGCTGGCGTTTGTTGCCCTTAGGCTAAATTGCATAGATCATGTCTGCTCATGGTTTAAAATCAAATACAATTGCTCTTTATTGAGTATAATTTCATTTCAATATACTTTTGTTTATTTTCAGCTTTGATTTAAATTTGTATTAAAAACTACCGAAGGTAAAAAATACAACAATTTGTTCCTACTGAAAGTAACTCAAACATATCTTCAACTTTTTCTATAGTTAAGCATTCAGCTTCTGTTCCTGTTCAAATGTCGTAAATCATATAAAGTATGCACAGTTAACATCGAAACCTGTGTCACTTGCCAAACAAATTTCATGTAGTTTTTTGCCACAAATATATTTTTCCCAATAAATAATGTGGCGCCTTTGCGCGTTGCAATAGTATCAAGCCATACCAATTTGGGAAATTAGCTAAATCTAACATTTGCGATAGATAGCGAGAAAACTAAGCCAAAGTTGCACTTGCAACTTGCCCCAGAAACGGCAGCAGCAGCCACAGTGTCGGCGGCGGCGGCAAATTGTACAATAATTATCAACGTCTAATTAAATCGTTGCTTTATGCGATATCTCTTAGCCACTTGTCGCTCCGGCTGCTGGCCAAGATTGGCCAAGTTGACACAGTTTTATTGCGTACGCGGCATTTTTTCCGTTTACTAATAATTCGCAGTAGTTGTTTGATTTTCCTTTTTGCCTTATTTTGGGCTTATGAGATTTTCACACTTGGCAAATTTGTCGCTGCGGCTTAATTAGTTAGATGCAAAGGCCGCCTTTTTGATAAATGGCTTGTGGCGGTTATGAAATTGTCTGGATTTATGGCAAGGCGGCAACGTTGTTGGCACTGTGCCACAAATCAGTGGCTTTCATCGCCGCCTGCCACCAACACCACCACAAGGATCTAACCAACTAGTTGGGTGTCCGTCCGTCTGTCTATCTGTCTTTCGGTCTGTCTGACTGGCCAGCACATAATTTACGCTTAAGCATGGCTTTTGACCAAAATCAATAAATCCACACACGGCATTCGCACAACAAAAGAAAATGTGTGCTAGCTAACCAGACTTCAGACTCAGTCCCAGTCTCAGTCTTAGCTACGCACAGACTATAGACTCCAACATCTCCACTCTGGGCCATATCATCAACGCCACAACGTTTCTGCTGCTGCTGCTGCTGCTGCTGTGGTTAACCTAATATCGTTTTAAATTTATTATTTTGAACTTTTTGCAGCGAGGTCTCTCTCTCTTTTTGACCGTATGCGCCGCCGTTAAGGTGCCGTAAGAATTTCGTGTTTAAAATATTTGCAAAAAATTCTTGCGCTTTGATGAACTGGTATTGAGCTAAGCTCAGCTAAGGCGGGTGGGCGTTGCAGCTGCTCAGGTTATTATACTGGTTGTTCTTTTAATACTCTAGAAGAGTGTTTTGGATATATGTATATGCTTGATCAAAATCATGTTAGTCTTGAACCATGTAAAGTCTAAATTATTAAATATTCTTTGCTTAATAACAACAAATCGTTAAAAAATTAAATTTTAGAGCTTTATAAATAACTTTTTTTTATTTATTTACCAGAGATTAATTATTAGCGATTCAAGTAGGTAAACTTAATTCAGTAAGTGTATGTAATTTTCGGGTTTTTGGAATTTTGTTATTGTATATTGTTTTTGTTTGGGCCACTTGTTTGTCTAGCAAAATATTGGCTTAACCTAATTTGCACGTGTGTGTTTCAGTCTCAGTCTCAGTCTTAAGCATTGACGTTTTTGTGTTGGCCACTAATCACAAGCGCTGCTCAGATTTATAGTTTGTAGGAGTCGTCGCAGCACAGCAGTGCGTGTGAGCAACGAAAACAGAATTCAGAAAAACCTGCTTGCAACTGTCTGGGAGTCTGTGGCTATCGCCGCTAGCGCAGCGCACTCATCTTAGAATGCAGTCGCTTATCTAATCGTCTGACATTTTAGGTTTAATTTGGCCAGCCGAGGCAGCCGAGGCAGCTAGCCAGCTCAGGCCAGTTAGAGCCGACGCCCCTGGGCGAGTCGCGATCTCACAGTTGCAAGTTGCAAGTTGCAACTGCGCATTGCCAACTAAGTCAAGGCCTTTTGGCGATTCTCCTAGCCACACATACATGCGTAGACAGTCGTATAGTCGAGAGGCTGTCAGCTGCAGTCAGGCAGGCATTCGGGCTGGCAAGTGACAGGTTAACCCACTTTCCAAAATATATAAAACGCCTAACGCAAAATGAAAACCCATTGAATTAACTGCATTTCGTGGGCAAGAAAAAGCGATGCCAAAATATTTCCGCTCGTTAAAGCCCAACTCTCTCGACTCTTTAGCCATTTTTATTTCTATTTATATTTTCTATTTGAAATGAATATGCACGACCCACTTGCTGTGTGTCCAAGTCGGAAATTGTCAGCGCTTTGGGGCTCTAATCTAAGCTAAATGCCAATGTGCACTCAAAAAAGTGATGAATAGAAAACGATCTTTTAAAGACTGTAAAAATTTGCCATATAACTTGCCATGTGAAAGTTGCCATAACAGAGAGACATACGAGATCTTAACGTTTGTGTATATATATATATCTACTCTGTTGCACATAAAAAAAAAAATCCTTATTGATTGGCTGCACAGTTGCCATTTTGAGTTTTGCGCTTGATTGATTGTTGCAACTGCGTTGCAAATACCGCCAAAAGCGTCAAAATGCAAATGTTTTGACGGCCTTCGCTTGTTAGCTGCGTTGGCATGTAAATAATAAAAAAAAAACGACCACTAAAAATGCGTAAAATGTGAAATACCCTGTAGCTAGCTCTTAAGTGTTGAACAATGCTAAAAATATTCAAGTATCTCTAAAAAAAATTTGTGTTGAGCAACTGTATTTGTTAACAGTTAATAATTTTATGTATTTCGGGAGTGAAAACGGACTTGTTATTAACTAAGGAAAACACTTTGATCAACACATCATTTTATAGTCAATGCTATCTTCAACTGGCAAAATTTTAAAATACCCATTTTATAGAAACAAAAAGCCGCATGCAACAAATTGTGCAATTGGTTATGCTTGGCAACCAACGCAGCAAATTGCTTGGCAAATATTTGTTGAATATTTGTTTTGCTAACATTTAAACGCCGCTTGGCTTCGCAATCAGCGTTGAACAAGCCAAATCAAATGCAGCCGTTTCTCTCGCATCCTGATGGAAAACTGATTTCCCACAATGGCAACAACAACAACAACAACAAGATGACAAGCCAAAATGTGCCGGAGGCACGTCCGCAACAAAAGCTTCACAACAACTTGAGTTGTAATTATGCATAATGTAATCATTTAAAGAAGCCGCTGCAGACGGCTAGATTAAGATAAAATTCAGCTTTTGTTTTTTTCACTTTTATTTAAATTACATTTGGCGGCGGCATGCGACAACGACGACAAAAACTTGCAACAAATTCGCCAAATGTTTGTTAAAATGCACATAAATCAATGCCATATGTTTGACTAAAAAAGCCAACTAAAGCCATAAAAAGTCAACAAGAGCAACAGCAACAACAATAATAAGAAAACATACAAAGCAAAACAAAAAAATCAATTACAAAAAATTGTTTCAACAGCCGCGCAGCAGCACAGCAAAAAAAAAAAAAAGTGAACTAAAAATGTTTATTGCCATGGCGATGGAATTTTTAAATCAAATCAAATCGAATCGATTCGAATTCGCCTTTTTATTTTTTTTTTTTTTCACTTTTTTACTTTTGCGGTTTTTATTTGTTTTGTGCTTTTTTTTGCTAACCTGTCAGTATGGGCACAGCCAGCGATCAAGCAAATAGTAACAACTGCAACAACAAGAGCAACAACAAAATGCCGGCGTTTGAAGTAGCAACGGCTTTCATTGTCAATATGAACTGAAGCCAGGCAGCAGGCAGCAGGCGGCAGGCGGCATGCAGCACGCAGTGTGGTCGGCAATGAGCAACAGCTACAAATGTTGTTAACAATTTCATGCTGGCAAGCAGCCAACAGCTACAACGACGACAACAACAGCATTTGACAGTTGTGCATGAAATAGAAACATTGCCACAAAAGCTGCAACAAAATGCAGCTGGCGCTGACGCCGATGCTGAAGCTGAAGCTGGCGCTGGGCGGCCCAGCTCTAGTGAGGAAATGTACAATTGGCTCAAAAGCCTAGACAGACAAGCGGCACAGACAGACAGACAGACAGACAGACTGACAGACAGTTGTTGACCAGTCGAGCAGTTGTGTGTCGTGTGCTGGACCCCAAATGCAATTGAAAAATTGTGAGCTGAACAATAAATTCCTTCTGTGTGGGATTGCGAAATGTTTCAGCTTGATTGAATTATGAAGTGCGTACGTACTGCACGGAGAGCGAGAGAGAGAGAGGTGGGCGGAGGGGGACTACAACTGCAATAGCAGAAAAAAAATAAATGCCATGTCTTTCGCTGTCTGTCACAGTGACACAGACAACAACAACAACAGCGGCGACTGCGGCATACGAAACAAAAGACTTAGGCAACGAACGCGACGCGTGAGTCACTTTCCAACGCTAGACATTTGCAGTTTTCTTCCTCTTTGCAACAAATGCAAATCATGCCGAGACGTACATGCATTACGCATTTGCTAGCAACAACAACAACAACAACAACAACAATGCTGGTTGTTGGCTTTAGCACTGACAATCAAAGATTTTGGCTGCCTGTCGCAAGCTCATAATTTCAGCTTAAATGCATTTACAGTTAAGCGCGACTAGTCGCGTCGCATAGCGTCGAGGCGGGTTATGACATTGTCTGTTAAACTAGTCCCCAAGTTACCCAGTTCCCAGTTCCCAACCATAGATGGGGCTACCGTTGATGACGTGCTCAGATACTGACAACAACAACAACAGCCAGCGACAGCTGCAGCTGCATTTGCATATTGCCAACTTTTCAACTTGGCAGACATCTCTATACTAGTAAACATATGTGTGCTACTATAGCGCGTGTCAAATAAGTTAAAAGTTGGGCCAAGTTAATGGAAAGCGCTGCAGCAGCAGCCCTCCACATTTTCATTTTCTCTTTCAATTTTCCCCATTTGCGGCTGCAACACAATCGATAAGCGGCGTCAATTACGGCTGCCTGCCACAAATGTCAACTGCCGGCTGACTTATTTTTTTTTAAGCTATCAAAGAGTTTGTTAAAATTAAAACTTAGTATCAGCTACAAACTTTTTTCTGTTTCTTATCACAAAATTAAATATTAGTAATCGAATTTGCTGACTTTTCTTAAGCTCTTGCAAAATAAGTTGGATCAATTCATACATTTTTATTATTAAATATTATTTATCTTTATTATTTGATATAAATAAAATAATACCTTTGCATTATTTTCTTCTAAAGGGTATCCAAGCTTCGGTTTGACTAGCCTTCGCTTCTTTGATTTTGTTTTTCTTTAGCAGCTTAGCATTTTCATTTTACCTTTTTGCTTGGCTTACAAGTATATTTCCATTTTCCAATTTCCATTTCCATTACCATGGCATAACCTATATCGCAATCTTTTGCGTGGGCATCATAGCCGCCTTCAGACGACAGCAGACAACAGATATTGCCCCCCTCCCAGCATCACCCTCTCAGACTGATCCTGGGCATCAGCTGGCGATGCATGTGATAAATCACAGTCGGGGCATTATATAGTATTTCATTGCTTAATAAGCCCAGGTCGCTGAAATTGACGCCCGCTGCAGTTTGGGCCATTATTATTTGGCAGCTACCGCTGGCCTGGCCAATAGCAACAACAGCAACCACAACTGGATTGTCTGGTCCTAATGCCAAGCGGGTCAACATTATGTTTTATTTTTATCTATTTCATTTGGATTAGAGCGCGAAAAAAAAGCGAAACTCGTGACTTTTCATGGCACTGCTGGAAACTGGCAGCTTTTTAAAGGTTTTTCTTTTTTATTGGTTGCCAAGTTGTAGTTGCTGCTGCTGCTAGCAGTTATTTCATTAAAATGATATTTAAGTTTTAGGGCAAGGTTCAATGCCATTGCAAATTAAATAAGCCAAAATTAAAGTTATGAAAACAAAGCCAAATTAATTGGGTTTAATAAACAAATTATAAATCTTGTTTGCCATTTAAATATTGAGGCTGAGAAGTAGAAATAAAGTAAGGTTTAACAAAATCAGCGCCTAGATCAAAGCTTCAAACAATTAGCATTTTTAAGATAAGTTAACAGCTAAACTTTAATGTTTTTCTCACTTTTCAATTAATTGTGAATGCCCAGCAAATCGATTGATAAGTGGCAAAACTTGTATACGGATAAGAGAACCACACCTTAACTTAAACACCTCTAAAGATCTTATTACAATCAAATGTAGTCAGACAATATAGCACCTTATACAGATAGATACTAGATACAAATTCATAGTTGTTGTAGATTCTTATGAGCATCGATAACATTTTACACGTTCCAAATGCTAATCGAGCTGGCGAACATGTTGCTACTGCGTTTACACGCGTCCACCAAAAACGATTCCAAACGAAACGAAACAAAGTCAAAGTTGGCTGCCGAACCAGGCACATGCAAGGGGCCAACAGCAAAGGGGTGGGGCTGTGGGGCTGTGTGGCTGGGTTCGTGTTGGGGCATGTTCACGCAAGTGTAAGACAAGTCGACGTGACCATAAGAATCGCCAAACATAAAAAATTGTTCGTAAATATTTTTTTTTTTTTTGCGCTTGCAATCTGTGCGCAAATTGTAATCAAACACCAACAACAACAACAGCAACAACAACAACTGGTGCTACTGTTTGACTAGAGCTTGTCGATGCTGCAATTTGTTGTTGTTGCAAGCTGTGTTTAGAGGCGTGCGTTGCGACCACGCCCCAAAACCGCAGTTGTTGTTGTTGACCAGTTGACCCGCATGTTAATTATAAACACATTAGGCCGCTAAAGGAATTAGAATTAGCTTATCTCACACACACACACACACACACACACTCAAAAATGCTAACAAGGCTAAGAGAAATAAATATTGTAAGTAGAACACAGCGTTATCTATGCAGCTCTGACGCCTTTTCCTACAAGATGCAACCTGCTGATGCAATTAATCACAGTACCCAAAAAGCAATACAAAATACAAATCCCAAAAACCCAAAGCTGATTAGCATAATTTGATGAAGAACAAACGGGCGGTTAGACTTCTTATACCCTAACAAAGGGTATGTTGAATTATGAAGTCGTGTTCTTGGACGGGGTTAGATTTAAGTTTTTTCTCCAAAATACTTAATGAATACATTGTAGACTTTAACCTTCACTTGCCATCTGAATTGTCAGAGTGTTTTAGCTTCGGCTTCTCAAAGATCAATCGTTCTTTGTTGGTGTTTTTGGTTTGTTTTGTTGCTGTCTAGTATTTTGGTAACTGGGACAACGCCTGTCCAGATTTGGGCATGGGCACGACGACTATGGACACACACTGCACCGTAAAGCTGTTGAAGATTTGTAATTTGGATGCTCAAGATTAGACACACGTTGCACTCAGTTGTCTGATCTGTTGCTCTGTGGCTTTGTTGCTCCCCTTTTACAATTCTAATGAACTGGCTAAGACGACGAAGTCAATGCATCAAGTGCCAAGTGCCAAGCACCAAGAGTCGAATACCATTGGATGAACTGTCGTTAAAAGATTTATTGCAGTTCAGAGACGCACAGCAATGAAAATCTAAGATGAAGCATCCATCCATTTTCGAAGTTTGGTTTTCTTTTCTTTTTGTGGCTCTAAAAATCAAATGCAGCTGTTGAAGCTTTGAACTTTCGACACCTTTTGACGCTTGTGTGTGTATGTGTGTGTGTGTATGTTCTTTAATTGCCTCGAACAAAATAACGTTAAGCTACAGTTAGCAAATTTTATGACTTAACAGAGCATTTAGGAATGCGCACAACTCAAATCTATTCTTAATACCCATTGAAAAAAGTCTTTAAAAGGGTATAAAAAAATGCTAATGTTACTTAAGAATCAACTTTGGTTTTTACAGGGTATTGCTTACTCGCGCATTTTTGTCTAACGAATTTCCCATTTGGCTGTGCTGTAATAAATGTGGTTTGGGCAGTTCTTTAGTGTGATGTTTTCACAGTTTAAGCGATTGTGGGTGGGAAGGATTTCTGTTTTCTCCTTTCTCCTTTTTCCTATTTTCCATTGCAAATATTAATTAAGTAATTAAGCGGTTCTCATGGGAGCAGGCGCACCCAAATAACTATCCAAAGAAGCAGCTTAAACTACCGGGATTAGCCAGCTAATTTGGCAGGCCAAATCAAAAGACTTAGGACACGAACTTGCACTGCATTAAGCTGGCCCTCCCATTTTGACAAAAGATGGCTTCTGCAAACAGCAACAGAGAGTGAGAGAGAGAGAGGGCCAAAAAGCCATTAACCGAAAACAACAACCAAACAACAGCAGCAACAAAGAGCAACAATGACTTGCGCCCAGACACGTTTCAGCACGTTTGTCAAATAGACCAATCAGAGTCGCGTAATTTTGGGCTTATTACCATTAAACAAGCTGCGGCGGCTGCGGCAGCGCAGTAGCGAATAATTTGCTGTTGATTTGTTGGTAATTGGACGCGCCAAACGCCTGGCGCCTCTTCAGGCCTAATGATGCCTGTTAGTTGGCCACAGAAATTGAGCCACGTTTCGCTGCTGCTGCTGCTGCTGCCCCAGCGTCATGAATAACATTTTAATTGAGTTAACAAGTGGGCAGCAAGACCGAAACCGAGTCAAAGGGAGAGAGAGAGAGAGAGGAGGGAAGGGTAGTGTGAGTAAATTGGACATTGGGCAAACATTTGGCTGCGGTTGGCTGTAATTTGACAGCTCAGTGATATTAATGCGATTTGACAGCGACAATGACAGTTGTGTGTGCACTCAAATCAAACAAGACAAATAAACAGGCAACAAGCAGACAAACGGAGAGACAAACAGACGGACGGACACACATTGCGTATGCTTGATCGAGTCGAGTAGTTTTGGGACGCGTTCGCTCTGCTCTGCCTTTGTCAGTCATCCATCAAAGCGAAACCAACAGCAAAACACCAAAAAAAAACACACACACTCCCAACCAAGAAGAAGAAGACGAAGAAGCCGACATCAATGTGGTTGTTGTTGTTGTTGTTGCTGCAAAGTTTGATCAACGAGCGCGACACTGGCATAATGAGCGCTATGGATGTGAATGTGAATGTGGATGCAACCAAGATCTGGAAGTATGTGTGTGTGTGTGTGTGTATAATTGTCAATGAAACTGGTTTTGGGTAACATCATTCCGTCACTCACGCGCCCAGTCAACTGGCCAAATACGCAACAACGACAACGAAGACGATGAGCAACAACAACAACAACAACAACAGCAGCAACTCACACAGAGGCATCGGGAAACGCAGCAAAGCCGATGCGCTTCAAAGATAATAACCAATATATGCCAAACAGCAAAGAGAACCAAGAACCACGAACAACAACAACAGCAACAGCAGGCAGAACAACCTGTGTAACGACCACGCCAACACCAAACAACAACAACAACCAAAAAAAAGGAACAACAACAACAAAACATACACAAACAGCAATCGAGGGAATGTTACAAACGAGTGAAAACTAATGGAAAATAATGGAAAAATATTTACAATAGACGATTGCCTTGTGGAACTGAGAAGTTAAGGTGACGACTGACGAGGAGAAAGGGGCGCGGGGCTCCGACAAAACAACCGTAAGCAGAGAAGAACGTTAGGCTAAGCCCAAGCGGGAAAATTAAAGTGAAAGAAGAAAACTTATAAAGATTTGAGTGACAGTAAAATGAAATGACGATTGGCAGGCGGCAAGAGACCAAAAACTAACCGCATCGAGTCCCCAAGATAGAAGCAACAACAGCAACAAAACATTAGAAAGCTAATGAAAGTTAACAACAATGACAACAGTCCAGACATCAGCACATACAATAAACATGTGTATAGAAGATATATATATATATATATAGTTTATTGTAGAGGAACTGCATTTAAAAGAATCAACGCAACGGAGTCAGATACAAACACACACACACACACACAAAAGCAATCACACTTCAAATGCAGTTGTTATTGTGAGCATTAGATCTGGCAGTTGATAATTATAAACATCGTTTGAAGGTTGTTAATATTTAACGGCTACAGACATTTGCATGCAATATTACAACAACAACGACAAACGACAGAACAACAACAACAACAATTAGAATATATACATATAGTGCCTGCAACAGCGACACAAAACTGCAGCGTCGCCCACGCAAATTCAAAGAATGAGCACAGCAACGAGTGTATAAAAAAAACGAGTAGGAATTGAAAACGAATGGGAATTGTGGAATTCTAAATGCTCTAACTAAGAAATATATAGAAGCTGTATAAAGTTTATCCAAAGCTACAACTTTTTAAAATCTTACAGAAGGTCTTTGAGAGTTTCATAATGTGATATTTAGACACTTGCAAAGTGTATATTAATTTTGTGATAAAATGTGCAATGCATAGAAGGAAGCGTTTCTTGATCAGCCTTGATCTTTAGAATCAGACATATAATTGCCAACTTTAACCTATGCTAATCCCTTTAGGCATTACAATCTTAACCACATTATGAGAACACCCTCATCAGAAGTGTACTTTGAGAATGAGAATGGGTTAGCGCAGTAAACGGCGCCAAATCGACATTGAACAGAGTTCGCTACAGTTTGGAAACGCAACTTTGTAAATGCACAGAGGTCTGGAACTGTGAGAACGCGACTTTAAAGTGTTTTAAATATGTTGTTGAATAACAAGCGCTAACATGCATTAGAATAAGCAAACTTTGCCAATTGGCGGTGCAATTAAGTGGCATTTGTGCGACACTGGCGCCGCGCACAAACACAAGCACAATTGCACAAATTGCGGGTTATTGATATTCTATATATAGAGATTTATTCTAGAGTACAAATATATATCTATCATAAGCAATCATAAATTCTCATTATGCAGATTATAGGCACTTGAGTGGCTTGTACACTGAACTGTAAGTGGCTTGAAGGTCAACAGCTTCACATGATTGGGGTGCGACCCCAAAAGAGCTAATTAAACTGATGTTAATACTGATCCATGATCAATGATTAGATCCAATAGCAGGCACTTACATTACCCCAGCTGCGGGAGGTCTTTAGAATACTCAGGTTCAGTAACATTTGTTAAACACAAAATATACACACACATGAGTTAAGAATTGCTATAATTACAAAAAATGAACAAGAACAAAAATGGTAAATGAGAACTGGAAATATTGTGATATGCACAATAAGATAAGTATCTGAACATTGAAGTTTATATATATACAGATAGAAATCAAGAATTAATCAAGATACCAAAACAGCAAAAAATTTGTTGAATAATAATAAGAGCTACATAACATTTACATAACATTGCTCTTAAAGAAACTATGGCAAGTAACAATTTTCTTAAGAACAACTTTAATATAAAAGCCTTAACTTATGAATTTTTATTCCAACAGATAAAGTATTTTAAAAATATTTAAAACTACATCCAATTTTGGACCTCTGACAAAGTTCCTTAACAAATTTCTTTATTTAACAAATATTTGCTATAATGTGTTTGCTCTGCTTTTGCATGATTTCTCCCACAGTGCACTGTGGGTAGGCAACGTCACGCCTCTTCTCAACTAATTCGAGCTGAATTTTCAAAGTCAATCTGTTTTCTGGTGTTCATTTGATGGCTGCAGCTTTTAATTATTGAAAAATGGGCTTGCCACAAATAAGCAGCAGCCCGCATGTGAGGCTGAAGAGGAAGAGAGAGAGAGAGAGAGAGAGCGAGAGAGGCAAAGGTTCGCTTTCAGGTGTTTGTTTATATATACTTTTATGTATACGAAAAGTAACAAGAGTGACTGAAACTCGTCTTGCTGAGCAAATGTTTGTCTTGGTGTGCCATGGTGTTAAAATGTTTGAGAGTGTGTGTGTGTGTGTGTGTTTCCCTGTGTGTTTGGGTCAGTCTAAGCGCTTTGACTAGGCTGAGCTTGTAGGCTTATAATTTATTATTTGTATATCTTTGACGGTCGGGCTCAGACAACGTCTGCTTTTGTAGATTGTTTTCAGATTTGGGCCGACGCATGTCTGATTTTGGTAAGCCGGCAGCTGATTATGTGCCACATTAGTTGACGATGCAGGCCAGGCTAGCAACAATTTTCAGCTGATGCTGGCTAGTTGTGTATTTATAATTCAATCACGAGCAATTAACCAGACCAAGCCGCAAGGCGCCAGAGGCGACTCTTAAAATGCACTGCCAGCAAGGTCAACAAAAGCAAATGTGAAGCAGAGAGAATAAATGAAAATAAAGAGAGCGAGAGCGAGAGCGAACAAAAGACTTGGGCAACAAACTATTAATTTCATTAGTTTTGCATAGGGTTTGTTACCCTCACGCACTGTGAACCTTTTTCTTCTTCTGTTGTTGTTTTTGACAAATTCGTTTAAGAAAATCTCAAAATTGAAAAGATTCATTCATCAGCGTGCGCATCATCATCATCAGCAACGGCAACAGCAGCCAAAGTCGAAGTTGAAGTTAAAGTTGAAGCCACAGCAGGCACAGCAAAGGCGGTGTTTAATGGATTCCAAACAGCCCAGCCAGCTGGCAAGACATTCAGTCAGTCCGTCAGTCAGTTGTTGTTGGTTGGGCACAGACAGTAACAACAGGCCAAGCTCAAAGGTCCATGTGCGATCTGACCCATTGTCGTTATAAATTAGCGCAATCAATCAACTCACTTCACCTGATTCGGCCAAAAACAAAAAAAAGATTTCAAACAATGTGAATAGACAGTCAGAACAGGTTCGACTTAGAGACGGACAACTAAAGCGGAGCGAGACCGATTTGGGCAGAATATTGGGGAAAGCCGCATGTTAAACATCTTAAACGCGATTCGAAACAAATGTTTGACAGGAAGATACCCTAGGAATGAGGAGGCATATGAAATTTATCAAAATCTGAAAACTTATTGTATTAAATGGACACAACTATTCAATCCAAGCCTCAACATGAGTATACCCCGTCTAACAATTTTAAAGGGCATCCATATATTTCTCTAAGCGTATTTTTGAAGCCATACCCAACGCAGACGCAAAGTTCTGCACTTCGTCAATGTCAATGTTGGCAGGGACAGAATCATTGACCAGTTTGTTAAATTAATCAGTAAATCGTTAAATGAATTGACTTAAATTATTGCCGGCAGCCAAGTTGTATCATCTTCTACTACTACTACTACGAATACAGCGCCAAAGTCTCAGTTTTATAACAATTTTTGCTTGTTTCCCAGACGCGCTTATCAAATCTTTGCTAGCAAGTTCGTTGCCTAAGTCTTCTGTTTCTTAGTTTTTTATTTTTGATATCTGTAGCGTATCAGCATTTTATCTCTTTCTTCTTTTCCGAGCATATGTTAACAAGAAACGCAGTCCAAGAGTCAACTCTTAGACTCCCGAGAAAAGCAGTTAAGCATCTCTAAAGATGTTTGTTCGTTATTTTTCCTGTGTGAGTGTGTGCTCAGTTTTTTTTTTGTTGTTGTTGTTGTTGTTCGTCTCTTTTTCAGGTGTAAAAAAGAAAGAAGGTTTTTCATAAATTCAAATCCAAATGCCGATCGTAAATTTCATTTGAGCCTTTTGCTGCACATCGCTGCCCTTCCACGTAATTTTGTTAGCGCCCAAAGGGACGCGCACTTAAAAAGAAGAATACCCAAATCTAGGTGGGGGAAAAAACAAAAAAATTGTGTTATGGCCTCTTTCTTCCACATGTTGGTCGCACTTACCCTTTCTTTTGTGTTGTTGCTAAAGTTTAGTGCCTTCGAAAGGGGCCATTGTCAGGATTACGATATGATATGATATGATATGCTGCCCCTATTCTCTTCCTAACACTTTCTATTGGCCTGGGAAATGTCTTGTAAGGAAAATTGCTGCACAGGTGGTGCACATTTCCCATGTGGCACAATGCATTTTATTATGCCCATACAAAGAGATCAACTATACTACTACCACACACTATATACATATATAACTCTTTAGTCCTAGCTCTGAGTCCAGGTCTGTGGCTCTGGCGTTGCCGCTTTGTGGATTTTTGTATTCTGCATTGATTTTCTTAGCTGCAGGTGCGGAAGCAATTTGTTTAGAATTTTGCTGTAAACGCAACAAGCAAAGCAGGCAACAACAACAACCACAACAACACCACCACCACAAGCAAAAACAACAACAGCAAGTGCTACAAGAGTCTGGGTCCCGGCACAACATGGACATTAAATAAAAGCGAAAAGAGTAAACACACAACACGAGAAAATATTGCATGCACAGCTCGCCAAAAGGCAAATGCTGTCCATGTGTGTGTGTGTGTGTGTGTGTGTATGCAAATTATTGTGCACACAGAGACGACGCCACAACAACAACAACAACAAGAAATAGCCAAGCACTTGAGTCACGTTGTCAGCTAAAGGAATCGTTTCAACTGCTTGGTAACTTCATTGACCCAGCATAAAAGCTGGCCCAAATCAATGTGAACTAACCGAATATAACTCACAACCTTCTCAAAAACGAGGTAGGTTTCATAATAAAGTGATTAAGGGTTTATTTGATAAGAAAATGATATTGATGTAAGGATATTAGGATGGAGTTAAGAAAGTTCTAAAAAGAAAAATATGAAATTATTTAAAAAAATTTAGTTCATAAAGTAAAAAACTAAGCAGAATTGTATTCTAATAAATATATCAAATAAATTATTTATCTCATTATAAAAGCTTTTATATTGAGCATTCAAAAAGTTTTTTAAAAACATAAAGAATTAAAATTGTATTAAAATCTTTCATAGTTTGCTTAGCTCCCCTCATGTGCATATATCATTTCCAGAGACACATTATGCTTTATTGTTGGCTAAATCGTATGCCACATGTCTAAAAACTTTTATTAATAACCTCATAAAGAAATGCCCATAAAACTGTGTGTACTCTTGTTCTCCTAGTTCTTGTTGTTGTTTGATACGGTAATTTTGACCATATATGAAAAGTGTTTTTGCAGAACATTTTTTTGTAAGTGTTTGAGTGTGTGTGTTTGTTTAAACAATGGCACAGCTGGTGGGCTAACCCCTCTTAGCCCCTTTCGCAGCTCAAACAAGTATACATTTTTTATGTTGGAAGAACTCAATTATATTGTTTTATGGTTTCTTCAAGGTGAAGCTGAAGAAGAAAATCTCTTTGATTTCAGCTAAGGCAAAGGCAGAGGCAGCATCTACATCACAAAATATGTTGGCTATAACAAATTCTGTTTGGTTAAATGTAAAATGATATGCTTAAAGAGTTTGTAGCAAGTTCTGAACGTGTTAAAGTCACAAGTTCCCTAACACGTCTTAAGGTTATTTGATATATTTATTAAACTAGCATAACGATTTTTATTAAGCTCTCCCAGAGACACACACACACACACACACAACAGAGCAGGCGCATTGTGGCTAAAACGGGTTATCTAAACATTTGCTGCTCTTCATATTTGAAAGCCTTATGAATTTTCTATGCGATTTGTAGCACAGACAAGTCGAAAGTCGCCCAACTTTACTTTGTTGCACATACACACATACGTAAGTAGTGTACATATATATATATAATTCAGTCTCGTTTCAGTTGCAGCGGCGACGCCTGCCGTCTTTTGCCTTATTTCATTTCATTTCATTTTATTTACGTGAACTACTCTGGTGTCCAATAAAATATACGCAACGAAATCAGATGCAAAACTCCAGGCCAACGACGAGACGAGTCTGCAACTCTCACACACGCACGCATGAGAGTGAGCGAAAGAGAGAGAGACAAGAGAGAGAGAGAGAGAGAGAGTGAATACAAAGAGAAGATTCTCATTCTCAGCATCTCTTGTCGTTGAGACACGCGGACGCACTTAATGAGCAGCGATCTTAAATCTTAAAGCAGACGCACAGACAGCCGAACCGAGTCGAGGCAGGCAGGAATGGACCTGAGGCCCGGGACTTGAGTCTGGGCCTGGCTAACTCAGCGCAGAGGCAGGGCAAAACATACACACACACTGAATCAAGTGTGTGTGTGTGTGCGACGAAAGTATCTTGAACTGCGCTTTGCCTCATTCCGGCTCAGCTTCATCTTTTCTGCTGCACTTGAATTTCAAACTCACACACAGAAAGAGACAAAGAGGGGAGGAGAGGGGGGCAAGAGCAGACAAGACAAGGGGGACACTTCAAATGCTTATGAAGATATTATGAAAAGCAAGCCGAGCTGAAGCCTGCAAGTTTTGAAGCTGCGTGACAACAGAAAGAGAGAAAGAGAGAAAGAGAGAGAGGCAGCAGAGTTTTGTGGCAAGTTACGACGCTGCTGGCAAGTTGACAAATGCAGCACAGCCATAGGGAGTAGTTAACCAAGTCGCAGTCACAGTCGCAGTCGCTGTCGCTGTCTCCGTTGACGTCGCTGCAAGCTTCACCTGCAAAAAAAGATCAATGACAATTTATTGTCATGACTATGTAAGTTCTCACTGGGCGCAGGCAACAACAAATATCAGCCATCTGCATCTGCATCTGCATTTTGTATCTGTATCTGTAAGCAAGTGTTTATAGTTGAAATAATTTTAGAATTTGTGGCTTTTGTTGTATATATGGTTTTTTGTTTTATTTCTTAAGGAATATGGCCCATAAATTATACAAAAATGATATCTACTTAATAACTAATAATTAGCTTTTCTTCACTATAAACAATATCACAAAAAACTTAAAACTAAAACTCTATGAATATAAACAATTGTTAGAGACTAAACTTAAGTCGATTGGGTCTAAAGTTAAACTGATCTGTTGTGATGTGTCCTGGCTAATACTCGTACTTGAACCCGCATGTATATAGAAAAATAAATGTTGGAGTTGTGTGTGTTTAAGCTGATTCTATTGACTAATTGGAGCGGGCCAGTTGTGAACATTTGGCATTTGATTATGATTAACTAAAATGTAAGGCAACAGTTTCTCTCTCTCTCTCTCTCTCTCTCTCTTTCAACGCTATTTACAACTTGATATCAGTCAAACAGAAACAAAAATAAAAAGAAATCGTTATCGATGGGGGATTGGATATCATCGTCGGTTTCATTAGCTGCTCTTGTTGCTGTCGCTGCACTTGTGGACCTGGGCCAGCACGCGATCGATGCGTTCCGCCAGAATCTTGATTGATTTATCCGGCAGCGAGGGCAGCACATCACGCACATCGTTGCTCGTTGTACGCTCGAAGAGTTGGCGCAGTTGGCGACCCGCGCCCTCGGCACGCAAACGCTGCAGCGCCTCGATTGTGGGACGACGAAAGATGCACAGATTGTCCAAGAGCAGACTGTGATAGGCCTCATACTTCTTGAGCAGCCGATAGCCGTGCAGCAAGCCCGACTCGTTGTCAAGGAACACGAGCAGCTGGCTCTGGCTCTGGCGCGCAAGATTGTGAGCGGGCGCAGCCATAATGTCGGCATTCCATTGAAAGTTGTACAAGTTATTAACGACACGATCAAGGTTCGCGATCAGGTAATCGAAGACGATTAAATCCGACCATTGTGCCAATTCAATTAGTCGCTGCAACAGTGCCGATGAACTGGAGGATGGGGATGGAGTTGGGGACGACGGAGACGACGGGGACGACGGGGACGACGAGGACTCCTCAAGCATGCGTGATTGATGAGCGAACGTTTCTCCGCTGGCAGCCTCCAACCGTTTGAGTAATCCCCTCGATGTTGTCTCCCGCTGCAGTTGTTGCGTTATATTCCAGACATCGTACTTGTTCAGATGGCGTTCCAGTGGCTGAAACGGTTGCGGTATGCCCGCGGGCTCCAAGTCAGCCAGCCAACGGGTCAAGACAACCGGACGATGCTCCTTCCACTGCGCCTGTGTGATGTCGCCGAGTGCAGCCGACCAGCTTGGCGTCGTTGTGTCAATGACTGTCGCTGCACTTGGCGCCAGATTGCTAATGTTCAACAGTTGGCCCAAATAATAGCTAAATATCTCGCCCTGTATCTGATCCGTGTTCTGGCGATATCTCGCGCACGCTCGCGTTCCATCCGCAAACACGACCAGACGATTCTGCATGCGTCCACAGCCATGTTCCAGACGCACCACTTGACCCTCGGCGGCTACGTAGCGTTCCCAGCTGTGCTGATCCTGTGCAGCGAAGCCTTGTGGCAACGCCTGCTCCACGAGCTCACCCCAATAGATGTCCTCGTCGATGATGCCCGCCGCTTGAAGCTCCTGATCCCTTGGTGGCTGCTGCTTCGGCTTCTTTGCCAGCTCCGCTCTGCTCCTATCCGCCTGCTGGGCAGCCTTGGTTAACCTGCGTTCGGGTCCCTTGCGATAACGTCCGCTGGCAGTGCGTTGCACGTGGAACTCCTTGATGCTGCCATCGTTGGTGTCCAGTTTCTTGACTATCATCGAATCGGGCGCATTCTTGTCCTGCTCCAAGTGGAAGGCATTGCGAAAGACCTGCTCCGCGGACAGTTCCACCTGAGCCAAAGCCTGTGGCTCATCCCGGATAAAGGATACACTATATGGCAGTGGCGGACTAGGCGGCGGCGCTGACTCCTCCTCCAGATCCAGTGTTATCGTGGCTGTTTCCGCAGCGCTTCCAAAGTAATCGGGCAGTCCAAGCATGGGCACAATCACTCCGAGAGCCATGCCAAAGACAAAGGCGGCCAATATGGAGAGCAGGCAGGCGCGACGCTGGAACGCCCGTCGACGGCGTAGCGTCAACAGTGTCATGTGTGTGGCTTCCGAGGGATCGCACTGAATGTGACTTGTTGTTGTCGTTGTAGTTGTTGTTGTTGTTGTTGGTGTCTTGGGGCAGAGATGCGTGGGTGTTATAACACTGCAGGTGAGCTGTGGCGGCTGCAATGCCGCTGAGCCGCTCAGACGATCGTTTAGAGTGTTGCCAATTGTTTGTTGTTGTTTTTGTTGTTGCTGTTGTTGATGTTGTAGTTGTTGTTGTAGCTGTTGTCCGGCTTCCAGGCGCTTGATGTCGTACATTTTGCTGCTGCAGTCACCAAAGCTGCTTCAAACTTCCTCTCTCTCTCTCTCTTCCTCACTCTCTTTGTCGCTGTGGCTCAAACTGACTGCAAGTTCAAGCTGCGCATAAAGAAGCCGGGACGCGGTCAGAAGGGGGGTAGTGGGGGGTGGAGGTTGCACGGTTTCGTCGTCGTCGTCGTCGTCGTAGAAAAAGTCGTGAAATTAATTTCTGGCTTTGTTTAATAAATATTGCGCCTGATCCCCAGTGCTTTATCTTTGCAAAGTCCTTTACTTGTAGCTAGTTCTAGCGTCCCTCTCTCTCTTCTCCTCACTCTCACTCTCTCTCTCTCTCTCTTTCACTCTCTCTGTGTGTGTCGCTGTGACCGGTTCGTTTATTACGTTTACGTTTTAGGTTTGGCGATTTTTCGCCGATTTCCACAATTGAAATTGAAACAGCACAAACGGTGCAACAGAAAAGCACAAAAAACAACAAAAAAATTGAAACGTGCCCAACGCCGCTTTATTTATTTTTTGCTGCTTCAATTCTACTTTTTTTTTTTTGGGTTGCTTGGTAGGTTTATCGATCTATTTTCTGCACGATCACTTGTTGTAATTTTTTATTATACATTTTGCAGTGCCGTCGCCATTCCTGTTGCTGTTGTTGTTGTTGTTGTCTGTGGGCTGTTGTTGTTGCACATGTAGTATGTACATAGCGAATATGCCTTTCGGGTAATATTTTAGCAATTTCCTCACTCTCTGGCCGCACTTTTTTTTCGAAGTTTATCGCGGCCTCCACGCGATGCGCTTGTTTTTGTTTTCGGCTTTAACTTGGCTAAGGGCCTAAGCTGTTTTCTGGTCAGCTACAGTTTAACAGTTTTTTCTTTCTTATTTTTTTTTTTTTCAATTTTTCCAATTGGCGATTTTGGCGCGCCGATAAAAGCAATTTCGTGGCTTTGAGCTATTTACCACACACACTAACACACACACACACACACCACCAAAACACACACTGTATATAAATATTTGTGTTATATATATATATATATAGATTTTGTGCGACTTGTCTACAGTCGTTTTGGCATTCCCAGCCAGATGCAGTGCGCTTGATAATTGCCACAGCAGCGCGACAAGTCCAAGTTCAACTCCAACTCTCCAACTTTAGGTTTAAGTCCTGTGCCAAGGCTTCGCAAAACTCTAGGCACGTTCAAAGGGTTCGTTGTTGTTGTTGTTGTTGCTTTTGCTTTTAGGTTTATCAATTTAATTTCTTGTCTCGCACCTTTGCTTGATTTTATTTTTATTTTATTTTTATTTTTTTTTATATATTTTTAGGGCTTTTTGTTCGCTTGACCGTCCACAACACAACATTCAACGTCCAACGTTCAACGTTGCCTGCTCGCCGCACACCGAACGATCTCTGGAATTTTTATGCTTTTTTATTTTTGTTGTCTCCTTTTAGTTTTTTTTTCGCCGTTCGCCGTCTGCGCGCTTTGCTTCTTTGTTGTCTTTTATGCCAAGTTATGAACAATGTTCATATAAATATTAAAGTTCTTAATTGTGTTTGTCTTGAACTTTATTTCACATTATTGTTAAGTTTGGTTGCACTTTTGTTTATTTTCTTGTGTCAATTTGTATCTGACAGATGCAAAACGTGCGCGCCTTCGTACCGCTTCGTTCGAGTTTGGATGGCAGACTGTCGTCTGGAGAGCTCTCGTCAGGCTTAGTTAAAGACCGGACCAGCTCACACCAGACCCGGCTCAACAGCTACTCAATTGCTCTCTCGCTCTCTTTCGACCTCTCTCTCTCTCAGCTCAAACTCAAATGCCATGCCGGTTTTCAGTTTGGTTTTGAGTGAAACTCGTTGTGCTCTTTCCCAGAATTTAGATACATTTATTAGCCGCACTGGGTAAATTCACTTAGCCCAACATGCACATTCATGTCGCTGAGCTGCTCCCGTGCAATCACTGTTGATATTACAAATTTATCCCAATATCTGCACATTGAAGAGATTCTCTTTATTCCCAATGAACTTGCCATTGAGTATACGAATTTAAGTAGTTCACATCGAACTCCAAGTGACGCATTACGTAAGTGGTGTTCTGTAATCGATTAAGGAGTTTAACACCTTACTTTTCTAAAGGAAAACTTTTTGAGTCAAACACATCTCAACTGCAAGCGCAAAAAAAATCAATTACTATATTTACAACCTCCTTTTATACGACTAATGACAAAATTTGAATGTTGTCAGCAGATCCAGATCAATCAAATAATGGTTTGTTTAATTGCTAAAAATACAATTTGTATTGTACAGTTAAATAGTCTGGTCATCCATAGAAATTGTGAGTTTGTAATAGCTGCGATTAAGTTTTAAAAATTATTCGCGTATATTTATTATGGTTTGTGGTAACGTTTTAGTTCGATTATGAGGATCAGCTTTAGTAGCACATTCCTGTTCGATATCACAATATAACCCAGCGGCGTGGATATCAAACAAATTTGCATTACTTCCATAGACTTTTCCCAAAAATGTGAAATTGTACTCCGGTAAAGAAAGCGGCAAGGCATTCGCATCAAACTTCATGTGTCGCAAGGTGTAGGTTGTATTCTAAATTCAATCAATGAAGGATCAGTTAATAATATTGCTGAACCTTACTCACCCCTTTGAAAGGACACTTTTTGGGCAAGTTGTTTTCTGTTTGCTGTATGCCGTAGTATATAAATGAAAGCAACGATGGTCGTATTGTAGTGATTAACATCTTGCAAATATCTAAACGTATTTTGTTAACTTTTATCACTTTGTTTTGACCATATACTTGAATAAGTAACTTCGATATTGCTGAAACTTTTGACACATCACTGTTGCCTGTAGTTAATTCCACAGTTAAAGAAGTATTTCCTTCCATAAAACAGTCAATTTTGACAACTTTGTTGCTCTTCACGGCGCATTCAACTTTTGTAAAGATGATTTTCTATATAAAACTTAAGTTAAATGTGGTCGTTTGCATTATATTGTTAAAGATACCTTCTGGGCATTGCTTATGAGAAGCATGCAAACAAATAAAATCCAAATCAGAAAAAGTTTTTGTTCCATTGTACTGAAAATCAGTTGACTTTTTCTACTCTCTTATATATGCCTGAAAGTTGACCGAATGAATATAATTTCAATACAATTTCGCACAATTATTGGTAAAATGTTGCAATTATATTCCCAAATATATCTTAATCGACTAGCTAAAATTTGACTGCGTTATTAAGCTATTGTTCCAATGCAATCCTGATTATTGATATCACAAAATGCTCCCTCGGCCCGAACCAGAAAAATATTCTCCTTATTAGTTTGCATTTTGCCAGAATATGTAAAGTTATACTCCGGAAAATAGGGAGGCAAATAAGTTCCATCGAAGTTCATGTGCCTCAATACGTACGTGGTGTTCTGTACAAAAGAAAACTTTAACACCTGTTTAACAAACACTTTTCTTCTGTTTGATTTACCCGCTTGAAGGGACACTTTTTGGGCAGGTTGTTATCCGTCTGCTGTATACCCTTCTGCAACATGGTCAGCAGCGATGGTCGCGATCCCGAATATATGTCGCAATAATCCATCCGATATCGATCGAAGCGCATCACATTATTGTATTTGCCATATAGTATATTCAGTCTCAGATTCGATACGCTTGCAAAATTCGTTAGCTCACTGCTGCCAGTCGTAAATTTAATGGATATGTCTCTACTGTCCTCCAATAAACACTCCAGGTGAACCAATTTGTTGCTCCTTCGCAGACATTGTAGTTTTGTAAAGAACATTTTCTAGGCAAATTGAAATTAAGTTAAAAGCAAATTGTCGTATTGTTAAACTTGTACCTTTTGTGCAAAGCTTATGTTTAACATAAAGGCGAGTAAAAGCCAATTTAAGCAAAGTATTTGTTTCATTTGGCCAACTTTTAGTAAAGTACACAACTAGGCAAATAGTTGTTTGGCATCTAATTCACAAATGACATAATTTGTATAGAAATGGGACGCACGAGTATATCAAAACTAACTGCTAATCAAGAGCAATCAAATAATTGTGCAATTGAATTTTGAGCACGTTGAAATTATCAAGATCCATTTAAATGAATTAGCGAACCATAAACAAGTACTTATGGTCTAGTTTTTGGATTACCCTAAACCAAATAAGCGCAATATTTAATTTCTACGTTGTGCAGCTATGGTTAATATTACAAAAAGAACCGCAAACGTGTAAAACAATTCGATTAGAATTCTAAAGATCTATAACTTTAGAACGCATCACGAAATGATATCCATAACCATAATTGAGTTGTTATTCGTTATAAATTAAATTGTACAACTGTTTTTGTCGTCTAAAATGCACTCGATTTTGTCAATTTGGTTGCTCTTCAAAGCGCATTGATTTTTTGTAACCAGGATTGGCTTTACAGCATATTAAAAGTATTTAAGAAATATCTTGTTGCTAAGTGTTTGGCTAAGAGCTAAGCTTTTGTCTAAAACTAATGGAATGCATGCGAATATTGTCAAAAAAAAAGGTATAAGCTTTTTTGCCATTTCACTTGCTACACAACTAAGATCTAAAATTTGGAAAGCCCATTGGAGACTTGTAACCATCCTATATTTTACTTTTGAGTTGAATTAGAGGCAGTATATGAAGTTAAATTAAGCGTGTAAATTTATAATATTTGATAAACAGTCAAAATAGAAAAAAATATTTTTAGCTATAAGTAGCAATTTAGTCATCCCGATAAGCAAAGCCGACGGCAAAACGTTTATAAAAACCTAAATCTTACTATATTATATTTTCCAGCGACAATTTTAAATGTTTTTGTAAACTCTAAACATTAAAAAGAATATAATAAACTACTCAAAGTATTTTTGAATATTTTTAGGCGTATTCCATCGACAATATGATTAAGTTTGGAAATTTTTGTCTAGAAACCTTATGCTTAAGACTAAGAGCAGAGCTTAAGAGCAGACAATCGTAACTTAACTTCACTCATTTCGATTCACTCAATGACTCAAAGCGAGAGCGTGAGAGAAAGCGAGAGAGAGAGGGAGATTAAATTAATGGAGAGACTTTTTCTCTCAGCTGAGCTGGGCTGTTGCCGATGCAGACAGTGGACATTTTAAATGCCCATTTGGAGCTCTTCGAAGCGTTCGTGTTGTTGATTTTTATGCTCAGCGCGGCACATTTGCTGCGCCACATTAAGAAACTAGTATCTGGTGGTGGTAGTGTGGTTGTTGTTGTTGCTTGTAGATACGTTTTTAGCTCGGAGCGGGAGCGAGTGGCAGCACACACACATAAACACACACACACACACGAATACTCATACTGGGGGAAAAAAGTTGGAAAAAATATGATCAAGGAATGTAGACATAACTTGACAGCATGTTTAGAGAATTTTTACTCGAGGACAGAGCGCGAATGTGCGTTGGAAACGGAATGAGTCGCTTCGAGTAGCCGTCGCTGCTCAGACACAGAGCACAGGCAACGAGGCAGGCAACCAGGCAAGGCAGGCCAGGCAAGGCAGGCAAGGCAAGGCAACGAAGACGACAACAACGAAGACGAGATAACAACAACAAAAAACACTAAAGTTGGCGCATTCTTTTGGCCCAGGCTACTGCTCGGCTCATGTGTGTGTGTGTGTGTGTGTGTGTGTTTGTGCGAGCTTTCGAGTGTGAGTGTTGTTGTTGTGTGCGAGTTAGACTCACGATTTGTCTAATTGAATTTGCACTAACAATTAAAAGTTGCTCAGTATCCAATGACAAGCATAAACATAATTTATGACCAACTCACAGCTTTACAGTTACAACAAAAATGGACTAAACACACACATTAAATATGCAAAATAAATAAAGTGAATGCACATTAAATATCAAATCAAATGAAATCAAATAACCCCATGCATAGATAACTAGTGGGAGATCAAAAAGTATCCGCAGTCGATTTGCAATAAATAAGCATAAAATTATATATATAAAATTCAAGCTCAAAAGTGTTTGGCTGTCTGATGAGACACTTTACGAGTTTGATGTGATGGCTTTTCATTATCAATCGATCTAAATCTGAAATTTGAATCGAAATCTAAATCGAGCAACATCGCACACTAAAAAGTTTTAGGGCCACACACATAAAAAACTCACTTTAGCTGACGATTTGATGTTCGTTTTTGAATTTTTGTTAAGTTTCTGTTTGTGTTTTTTGCCATTTGGCCCGCAGTAATGTGTGCTGTTGAAATCGTCAGTTTAAGTCAAATTAATTAACATTAATTTTTGTAGCTTTACAAAAAAAAAATAACCGGGTGGCATTTTGGAGATCTGCTAACTTTCGATGATAAATTGTAACCCGGTTCGGAGTTGGCACTGCGTCTTCATAGTCTTATCGCTGCCAGCCTTTTATAGGTAGTTATTGCCAATATAGTATGGTGGGAAAGCAAGCTGGTGGCTGGCGCTCAAACTTGTTATAGTTTTAAGCCAGCAGCAAGGTCCAGCAGCCCCCCGAAAGTTAATCGAATTAAACAAATACATGTGTTTTGAGGTTCGAGAGAGTTAACAGTTGCTTAAGCATTTGACAAATGATGTTTGGAGTTCGATAACTAGCATAACTGTGTATGGCTTGTCAAGTTCGTTGCCTAAGTCTTTCGTTTTTTTGTGGGAACAGCTTCGTTTTAATTATTGCCAAAGTCTGTTTTTTTGTTTTTTGCCCGCGTATAAATTTCAGTGCACACACACAAAACACACACATGTGGCTAGGAGAAGGAAAAGGAGGGGAAAAAAGCATTTTTTCGAAGTTTGTTAAGCGCAAATTCTTGAAATGTTTGCAGTGCGCAACAATTTGGAACATTTTGTTGAACACAGAAGAGGAGGAAGAAAAAAAGAGCACAAAATGCAAGACAATGTATCCATCGAATGCGGCTGCTTCGTGGCTTTGAACGAAAGTGAACGACGAAGGACACACAAAGTGACGGCTGGCTTTAGAGAAACTGGAATACTGGAGCTGTGTAGTTGGAGCTTGGAACTAAGATCTGGTGCTGGACGTGAGTGAAGCTCAAGTGAAACTGCCATTGTTTGCATTGCTAGATACCAGACCACTCCAGCTAAACGCTGGCGTCGCTGATGATGACGACTTGGACGTAGTGCCTGAAGAGGCAGGAACTCCTCCAACTCCTTCGTCGTCACGGGCCGTCAACGCTTGCATCCACAAATCTACACACAACACACATCCTAGCTGCTCTACACTTGAGTCACACACGCACACACACACACACTCACAGACACTTGCTGCTGCTTCTGCTGGCTGGCTCTTGAACCAAACAGAGAGGTTGACTCCAAGTCTACGACTTCAGACTATGGCCTGTCTCTCTGGCTGCCAGGCCTGACCTGAGTTAAACAAATTCATTAAAAACTCGTCACTTTGCGCGCATCACGCTGACTTGGCATAACTGCCTCGGTGCCTTGCCTCTTGCAACCTCAACAGCTTTCGTCGTCGTCGTCGTCGTTGGCGTCTTTGAGCATTTGCCACTTGCAAAGCATACTCAACTCATAGTCTCGTCTCCTTCTTTAGCCCTGCAGCCAATGAAGTGCCTGGCTGCATAGTCTTAAGCCATTGCCAGGATACACAAAATTCACAAAAAGAAAAGAGGAAAAAAAGTGCAACCTCTGCATTATAACAATATTTTTATAGCATGTCCCTTCACATTGTTTGCACAGTTCCTACTTCCTACAATACCAAGGCAAACACAGAGCCTTGCCTTGGAACTCTTGCACGTATTTGTATTCTATTTTGAAAGGCCCTTCAATCAACTTGATCTTGTCAGCTGCCTGGAACGCAACTCTGCCACCAGCATCGCTTCCACTGGCATTTCTCCTGAGAAAGCTACAACTGAATATCACAAGCCGATAAGCAGCCCGCCTCTGACGCCTCATTTCTAACGGCTGCCAGTTTCTCTCTCTCTGTGTGTGTGTGTGTGTGCGATAAGTTTCCAGGAAGCAGAAACTGCGTTTTGCCGTCGGCCTCTAACGAAAAACTGATGCCGCCAGTTGATGTCGCAGACGTTGCATTGCTACCGCTAGTAACTCTTGTAATATGCACACCAACTAACACGCATATTCAGGAAGTATTTTGTGTCCAATTATTGTGTTAACTCTCTCAACTAAAAACATGAGTTTCTATATGAGCTTGTTGAGAATGTAACAAGGGTTTTAATAATTTATGTTGTAATAATTACAAAGATTGTTAGAGGAAACGACTTCTTCCTTTCATTGCTTTCGCTTTCAGTTGCATTATGAATATCGTTCTTAACCACATCGATGCATGCTTGTGTATATAATATAAGAACTTGTGCTGCAGATGCCATATAAAAGAGATCGATGCGTTTGCTTGCACACCTTTTATGGGGCGAGGGTAAGGAAACCAGCATATGATGCGTTAAAACTTTTGAAACAGCCCTGACAAAGGGAACATCAACAACAACAACAGCAAACTATACAGAAGTGAAGTGAAAAAAGAGGAGTCAGATCGCTGCCGCCATACAAACGCGCCTGTAATTTTAAGACGCAGCCCCAAGTATGACGATGATGACAAACAAGGATACCAAACTCAGAATACCACTGAATTCTTTTGGATAATTAAAAGCACTTAAGTCGGAATTTTTTGGAGCGCGTTTCTGTTGTTCTCTGTTGTTTTTTTTCGATTTCATTTTGTTTCATTTAAACTTCTGTTTGTTATATATCATACGATTGTTGTTGTTGTTGTTATTGTCGTTGCCTTGAAGCAAACTAATTAGTGAATAGCTAAGAACGTTGTAAGTTGTATCCGTATGAATGGGAAACAAGGGTCTGATATCGAGAAATCGATCAGCAACTGGATTCAAAGGATCATCATGCATCATGCATATTTATTAATCGAGAAGAATAACATGTCTTAAGTTCTGTTTGAAACATATTTATCTAGAGCTACTAAACAATGTAACTCCTTTTATGAAGATGAACAAAAAAAATACCTTATTTAGTGCTGAATAAGGTAACGAACATTTAAATAAAAACATATTTTAAAAAGGCAATTTTTGATAAGCTTAAAGTGTTTAACATAATGAACCACTTTAATTAAAAGTACTAAACATATGAGCAACTTGTAAACGTGAACAAAATTTATTTCACAATCGCTTAACATGAAATTTAAGTTAATTTAATGTATTATTATAGATTATTAAAGCATTCATTTTAACTTTCTAGATATTCTTTCTGTTCTTAAGCAAGTTAATTCCCGACAATTCTGATTCATAAAGCGAAGTTAAAGTTTTCAACTTATTTAGCATCTCAGAATGCATGTTTTCTCGCTTATTGTGAAATGCTTTTAGCTGATATTCAATATTTTTTGGCGAGGCGAGGCGAACTTGAACTTCACAGCGACAACAAAAACAACAACAACAACAATAACAATATGTGTTACCTGGTCCTTGTGGCCTACCTTTGATTTGTGGCTATTTCGCGCGGAGACACTTCATTTATCACGTTCGTTGGCGTCGGCGACACAAGCACTGACTGACCTTGAAAACGTTTTAGCCGAACCCAAAACCCAGCCACAGTCACAGTCACATTTCCAGCTCGCCTCCTCCTTCGCCTTCGCCTTCGCCTTCGTTTCTGCTTATAAACATTTTGTAAAAGGAGCCCATACATATTTTTGTCGGTTTCATTTTAACGTTGCGTTTTCATTGCCAGCTATTTGCGGTGTGTGTGTGTGTGTGAGTGTGTGTTTTACTTTTATTTGTATGACTTTATTAATGATGCGTTGCGCGATAATGACGCATGCATACCAGATACTCTCAGATATATACTTATGGCTTAAAAACCAGGCAAAGGCTAAGGCTAAGGCCAATAGCTAAGTGCTTCCGCTCCAAATCGCAACAAGCTGAGGAGGTTCTATTGCATATGCCAAGAATGGTGTTAAGCACGATTAATTCATGCCCCAATGCGCCCTCCCCTTCCCCCTCGTTTGGCAGCACAGTGCTAAATAAATAAATGAATTAATGGCCAACGCGAGTGCGGTGCAAAAAAATCAATTAAATAAAATGCGAAACGTAAAACATGCATACAAAAAAAAAAAAAAAAAAGAGGAGAAGAAGGAGAAGAAGGCAGTGAGGCAGCCAGGCGCAAGGCACATGTTGCCACCGTTGGCAGACACAGCTGAAGTTGCAGCTGAAGTTGGAGCAGCTATGCAGATGCCTTTGCCTTGGCCTGGTGCTGGCATCGATATTAAATTGTTACGCTTTGGACAATTTGAACACGCGCAGGCGCAAAAACAAGACTCGGAACAGAGCGAAAGAGGCAAACGCAATCGCAGATCGTTTGCTCGATCAATGCAGCAGATTGGAGCAGCCCGTCTCTCCAACTTCAACTGCAGCTCCAACTCCAACTCCAACTTCAACTCGGAGACTCTATAAGGTCGAGGCATGTGTTGAGCCGCCGTTGTGGTAATTAACTCGTTTGCTATTGTAAATGCCTCATTGCAACACTTTTGATGCCGATTGCTGCTGCCTCCGTTGCACTTGGCTCTTGATCTGGCCAGTGGGTGGTCTTTGGGAGCGTTGCGGCCTGTTTGATGGCCATAAATGTGATCCGCGAGCTCAAACATTTCGCCAGCATTCGCAATTATGAATGGAGATGCTACCAAAACGGGTTTCAACACCCACACACACACACACACACACACACATTCGAACCAGCCCAAAATGCTTTTGTGGGTGCCAAAACATGAGCCTTGCGCCAATCTGATGGCCGCTTCGTTTGAATAAGCGCGCTCTCGCATCGCATACGAGAAATTAAGAACCCGTCTAACAATGACAAATCTTCTCGCCCGAACAACAACAACAACAACAACTGCGAACAGATTCCCAGACCATGATGAGGCTAGCCAGGCAAGCTCTCACGACATTGCCAGTTGTCGTTGTGTCCCTCCCCCTCTCTACCCTCTCCCCACTCGAGTTGCTGTCGCGGTGTTTCGTGGTACCTACACCTAATGGATTTTATTTGTGCTGTTTTGCTGATTTAATTTCGATCTTTTTTTGTTGTTGTTGTTGTTGTTGCTTGTTTGGCATTTCGTTTCGTTGCGCTTTTTGGCCAGCCCGAAAAAAGTGGAAGAAGAGAGGAGTAGAAAAAAAAACCAGAACCAAAACAAATTCAGCGGCGCATCTGTGTGTGAGAGCTTGCCTCAAGGCTAGCAGCAGCAGCAGCAACAAGCGTCCCGCAAGCACCACCGTGCACCACCTTGCACCACCTTGCTAATGCGAATGCGATACACAGTTTTATTGTGCTTAATTCGTGTTTGTCGTTCCTCGCTGACTCTTCAGCTACAGTCAGCTACAGTCAGCTCCAGCTATGACTCAATTAGGCCCTGACCCAGCAGGCAGCCCCAGTTTGCCAGTTTGCCTGCCTTTTGGGTGCAGTTTGTCTCGACGTGGATCAATGTGACTAAGCAGGAACACCTTGGAAGTGGAGTCAGGCCAAGTTGTGTTGTATTTATTGATAAGCTTCGATTGATTATATTCATTTTGCATGTGTTGTGAGAGCTTAACTGAAGATTAATATCAAAATAACATCGAACATGAACAAAAGCTGCATGTTTTATGAGTTGCGTATAATTTATACGAAATATGATTAGTATAAACATGGTATTTGTTGTGTGTGTGTGTAATATAAGACTTTTTGTCATTTTTTTTTTTTAGGTATTCAGTACAGATTTTTATAATATAAATACGCTAGAATTTACCTTATTAATTATTAAAGCTTTCAAGTATTTTTTTTTTATAATTTTTTCATTTATTCAATTATGTCAAATTATTGTAAACAAATATTTTTCATTTATTCAAGTGTAAGCAATATTTTTCTTAGTTCCTTTTACCAATTTGTTGTAAACTTTCTTTTGATTTAAACACACTTATTTTCCTTCTACCCATTTATGCAATCATTTTATATCATATAATAACGCCCACAAGCTTTTTTTTGAGAAAACAATTTTCTTCCAGTCATAAACGTTAAAATGCTTGAGAGTAATGAGTTTTTAAGTAATTTGCACTTTCATTTTTGTTCGGGCTGTGCGGGCGTGTATCCCTTCGTTCCCCCCCCCCCCCAATAAAAAAAGCCAACAAAGCACAACAACGGCTAAGGCGGGTCAAACAAAACGAAAGACTTAAGCGACGAACTTTGTCGCAGTAAACGAAGCAAAATAAAACGTATGCAAATAAGATGGCTGTTTGTTGTTGTTGTTGTTGTTGTTGTTGTTGTTGTTATTGCTGTCGCATTTGGAGTGTTGGAGGCGCTTCCCTTTTGCCGCGCTGCCAGGATAAACAAAGACCTTAAGCAGACAGCAGGATGTGTCAGACATAATTTTCATAATTTTACGCCACAAATCTGCAAAAATTTCTTTAGGCATTACTTACGCCAGCCCGCACCGGCAACGTTACCGCTCCCCCTCCCGCTCCCTGTGTGCGGTTTTGTTGAAACTTAATACCGCACCAGCAACAACAGCAGCCGCTAACAACAACAACAACAACAACAGCAACAACACCTATCCAGGCAAATGCAATTTAGCAAAATTCTCGTCGTCGTCGTCGTCGTTGGTTTTGTGGCTTGAGTTTTGTGGCGTTGTAGAGCGTTGTTTGTGGCACGGCTGAGGTGTGAATATTTAACCGGATATGAGTGAAACGCATCTCTCAGGCGCGAAAGGACGACGCCTTCGCCTTGGCAACGCGTCGTCGCGACACAATTCAAGCTAAATACGAAGCAGTTGAAGACGCAGACAACTCAAACTGACAAACGAGTGGAGCAGGGTGTGTGATCGGGTGGGAGGGGTAGGCCTTTTAATAAAATGATAGACTGACAGTGCGGGAGACAGCTCGGCGCTGCCAACAACAAGAACAGCAGCAGCAGCAGCAGCAGCAGCAGTAAAGGAGACACCCCCAATGCATTGATCGAATAAATATTGTTGTTGCGTCTCCTGCTGCGCTCTGGAGTGGCTTCTCCAGAAGGCGTAACCTGCGCTCCAATGAGAGCCCAGTCAAGCAATGTGAGATGCCAGTTTGGCTTCGTTTTGATATATTTAATTCGCTGCTTTGCTGTTGCTTTCTGTGTTGCTTTCGAAACGCATTCGCATGTAAACAATCGAATTACATATGCTCCTTTGGACTTAACACCAAACAGATTAGATGAACTTCATTTCTGCCTGCATTCAATTCCCAGGCAAATGCAAAACTGAGAAACTAAAGGAATATAAAGAAGTCTGAGTTTTGAGTTTTTGCAGCATACATACATACTCCTAACAGCTAAACAGTGATGGCGACCTTTTCACACCTTCCTTTTCATAACAAAAGGCGCACTGGATATCAATTTCACTTGCATCCGCTTTTTGACAAATTCCCTCGAAATCTACATTTGAGTCTCTCTCTCTCGCGGACAAATATTTCGACTCTGGGAAACTGAAACCAAACTCGTGCAGTCGTGCCGCCAACAAACGGCGCCACATTTCTACAAAACCTATTTATAACTAAACAAACAATTCAACTCTTTCCAATTCTACCTTCGACTTTTATTATGGATTTTAATTGCAAATGAAAGCGAATTGTCGCCGTTCAACGCCTACGAGCGTCTGCCTGAGAAATGGCCAAGGCAACAACGTTAAGTTGTCATAACTTTGAGCCAATGTCCGCTCAGCTCAGTGCATGTAAATTTTGCCAACCAGTTGCTGTTTCAGCTGCTGTTGGCATAATTTTTATGGCAAACGCCTGTCAAATGCAATTGAATGAATGCGGTCTGCCAACCAGCCAACAACTCAGCCTCGACCAAACACGGCAACAACTGCAACAACTGCAACTGCGGCATTTAGTTTAACAAGCTAATTTACAAGCCAAGTTAAAGTTAACGCGGCTTAGAATGCCAGCAGCTTAACTTAGCTACGTTTTCTATATTTTCGTTTATTTTTCAAGTGTGTAAGGTATTTTACGTGTTTAATGCAAACAAAGTAATAGCTGGAACTTTAGATAATAGTATTAAACATCTGTTACAGTTGCTTTAAATTATGAATAAAAACTTCCATATTTTATTGGCAGCTTAATGTGCAGTAAATAATTTCTATAAGTACAGAATCAATAATAAATGTATAATAATAATTTTACTAATTAGTATTTGTAGATAATACTTAAAGCCACAAAACAGCAACAAAACAAATAAAAAGTCTAAGTTTTCAGAAAAGATCATTCAGTAAAACCTTGAAAAAAAAGCATAAATTTATACACACAAATTTTCTTGATTAACCTTAAAATCACAAAAGTTACTAAATTTGTAAACGTTTATTAGAGGTTGAAGATGTGCTCTAATTAAGTTAAAAAGTATGAAAAGTATAAATATTTTTATAATTGGCATCATTGACTATTATTTGTAATATTGATGTTGATACACTCGATCGTTAACTCTAATTGACAACTAATAATATTGACAATGCTTACTTTATGAGTGTATAATGTCAATTGTCGTTAAGCAATAAATTAAAAAGAGTAAATCGGCTTCGGTGCATTAAGTTAGTTGTTGTTTTTATGGGCTTGTTCGATGCATGTTGCTCGTAAATTCAATTGGGTGCTTTAAGCATTCAAGTGATTTACGCCAAATGTTTATGGCTAAATATTGAGGTGCTAAGCTGCTTGGCTTAGGTTGGTTTGGCTTGACTGGGCTAAGACAAGCTGCTGTGGGCTTATTTGTCTTGTGGAATGCTGGAGCTAATCAGTGCATAATTAATATTAATTTATATGTTAGCTAAAGTGCACTTATCTGCAGCTCAAGTGGCTCAAATTTGCATTGCAATGCTATTTAATTTATGGGGCAATTGTCGCAAGGCGCCTATTAACACAATCCAACACATTCTCGCCTCATTAATTTGTATCGAAGCGAAAGCAATGGCAACAACAACAACACCAACAACAACAAAGACCAAGAACAAGAACAGTGGTGTGAGAGAGTAAACGAGGCGTAGAAAGCGGGGAGAATAGATGGAAATTGTAACAAGTTCAGGCCAAGTCAACAAGCACTTGGCACATTTTGTGGCCATTTCACAGAAGTTGGGCACAGCCCCAGCCTCAGAAAAAAACACAGGGAGAGGCACACACATGCACACACACACGCACATACACAGAACTGGTCACAAAGACAACTGAAAAATGTTTCGTTTTGGTTTGGGCCATTCTTGAGTTTGTTTCGAGTTTATTTTGTTTTTTCTTAACGAGGCGCTGCCAAGTCACTGTCAAAATATTGAAATAAAGGAATTTTCAATTTTAATTTCTTTAGCGCGCATCGCATTTGCTTGATAAAAGCGGCAAGCAAGCAAGCGACAGGGGCAGGGGCAGGGGCTGGGGCAGTGGCAACCAAAACGTTAACGTTCCAAGGAAGTGACTCTGTTCTTATGTTAATGATTGTTATTTTAAGCGTTAAATGAGCGTGGGTAAATAAAAACCAACGAAAATGTATACAATACAACCAGGGCCAGAAAATTGAAATTGACACATGCAACAAAATTTAAATTTTCCCTAAAAATAAGAAAAACAACAAGAGCACATGCTAAACCAAATAGAAAAGTACTGAGCTTAACAGAACACAAAAAGCAGGTTGAAAAAATAAATATATTAATAGGTATATTGGTTATGAATTCCACTGCAACAAAAAAGTAGCAAAGCCTTTGCCATCTAAATTTATTTTGTTGCCATAAATGATCTTGCTCAGATCACCTTTTTCCTGCATACACACAGCGTAACCTTGAAGGCAAGCGTTTATTCACTTTCGTTGTGGCAAAAGGCAATATTATTCAATCTTAGAGAGCGTCTTCTAAGCGAAAAAAAAATCCGCCCACTTTAATGGGCAATCCGCTTGCCGCCCGTACCCATAATTTGTTGTTGTGCAGTTAACGCAATCAAATATTATGATAATGTGTTTCTTTACCGCTCTTGTCTCGTCGTAGTTTAAATCCGCACGGCGGGTGTTGTTATTATTTTCTTAGGCTTAGCCGCAGCAGCTCATTTTGCGCTTTCTCATTTTATGCAAATTTCACTCAATATGCAAAACATAATCATTTTGTTATAAGAACCAAAAACGAACGCACAACACACAAAGCTGAACTTCAGGTTGAATGTGGAAGTAGAGAAGTTGGAGATGGAGTTGAAGTTGGAGTCTCGGGCGCAGTTTCAAACACGCCCCAGCCTGCAGTTGCCTGGGCAATAAAGCAGCCAACTAAATAACTCAAACTATCACGAGAGATGCGCAAACACACACACACACACACACACACACACACACAGGAAGCATGCACAGGGCGGAGGACGATCAATCGTTTAAAAATTTAAATAATATATATGTTTGCCAGTCGGCGGGCAAAGCGAAAAACTGTAACAGCCAATGTCGGAGTTGAAGTAGGTGGAGCAGCAGCAGCCGTGGCAGCCGCAGCCGTGGCAGAAACGAGAGTCGTGGCAAGTTCAGTGAGTTGAACGCATATCGGCGCATGCCTTCCAGCGATTTATGCTTAAAACGGTGTAGATTCTTCTTATGCTTCGTTTCTGTTCTGTTCTGTTCTGTTTTGCCGTTTGCCGGTGCTCAAGTCAAAGGAGTTGGTGGGGAAAACGTTTCTGAGTTGCAAGCAGCAAGCAAGCATCAGGCTACGGGCCCAGACAGCTAGGCTGCTTATTAAGCGATCTAGTGATTTTAGAGCAGGTTAAGGAACTTTTTTGGAGCATGCCACAATGTGTGTGGAACGTGTGTGTCGCCGTGTCGCAGCCTTGACAGCCAACCAAACCAACTGACTCCCAGTTAAACAAGTTTCACACTAAAAAAGAAACACCTTCCAGTTTCAGTCACTTACAGTTCCAATTTCCAGTTTTAAGTTCCTAGCCTCGACTGCACTTTGCATTCTCTGCCCAGTTATTGGCAGCCCAAAACAACAAAAACAACATATTAACGGGCAAACATTAAAAATAAAAATAAAAAACAGTTCTCACTTAGCTCTGACACTTGGTATGGGTGCAATGGGGGCGTTTAATTGATTCAAATCGAATTCATTGGAACTTTTCGACGCGTTTATCGTTACAGAAAAAAAATATGCGATAAAAGGTTGCCTGTTCGCGACTAAAAGATTCTCTGGAAGCAGGTGAGAAAAAGCTAATAAAAGACCAAAATAAAATGTCGAAACAATCAAAATGTTATCAATATTTAAAAACAACCATGTTTTGTGTTCATTTATTTTATGTTTATTTAAAAACATACCCTAAACTAAATTCAAACTCAATTATATTCCCTTTCTTTAGTTTTTTAATATTTTCTTCTTTATTAAGTGTTGAAATGCAAAATAGTATCTTAACAACACAATTATGATATTTAAAAGAATAACCAAACCTCAAGCTATAGAACGAATCGAATGATTTCGAGACAATATTAAACACAAATTTATTATTCCTTGGCATTTCTCATTGTACTTAGTATACTTAATAGTTAGATACCTTTATTAGAAAGTTATTTTCGGTTTATTTATCGGAGATGTCTTCTTGAATCTTTGACATACCTTTTCTATAACCTTTTTTTGTTCCAGGGTATTTTTCTTTAAGCTATTTTTGTGTGTGTTTGTGTATGTTTGTTATGATTGCCCTGCCCTGTCCTGTCCTGCTGCTAAGCCAGCGCTAATGCAGAATCATTGAAGCAAATTAATGAAGAAAATTGTAAATCGAAAATTTGAAATCGCGCCACAATCATAAGTCATAAGTCCCACAGGAATTGACACACACACACGCACACAAGCGCACACTGATGAAATCCGAAGACGCAATGAATCACAAAGCGCTTCACAATGATTTCAATTTTGGATTTCTCGCATCGATTGTCGCAGGCTAAGCTCAAATCCCCGCCCCCTCTCCAGCCCCGCATGACGAAGGTGTGACAGCTGCGACTGGGGCTTGGTCTTTGCTTATCCGTCACATCCCCCGCACCAACAGTTGTTGGCCCCCGCTTGTAAATGTAGCTCAATTAATTGTAACGAAATTTCCAGTAGCTGGCTTATGTCTTAGCTTTCGAACTTGGCCAGCACTTAGATGCATCTGTCAGCGAGCTGTCAAAGCTGCAATGTTTCCTGTACTCACAAGTTGACACAAAAACATTATTTATTTAAATGAATTTTTCATAGCTATTCAGAAAACTAAACGGATGTTTGGCACCACACCGCTACCACAATAAATCTTTTGTGAACCGCAAATGTGGCTGCGTAGCTTTTGTCACCACATTTCTTTATTTTGCCAGAGATTTCTTAATGAAATTCAAAATTCTGCCCCATTTGCTTTGATTGTGTTTTTTTTTGCAAAAGAAAGGAAATGACAATAGCTCTGTGTTCGAACTTCGAAGGTTGGGAAGGTTCAAAAGGTGTGCCCCGCAAAAATATGCCACCGTTGCTGCGGTTGCTGCCTCTCCTGATTTATCTGTACGATCGGTGGAAATGAGAGGCGACGCATTGCCATCGCCGCCGACGCCTCTGTCTGTCATTTCGCTAAGCAACTGGAGCTGAAAGTTGAGTCCCAAAGCCACAAGCCACAATTGCTTGTCGGAGTGTAAACACCACTTTAATATGGATCTCTTTTAAGAGAAGGCGGTGGAAGCAATGCTGTCAATTCACAAAGACTTGCTCTCAATAAGTTATTTCGATAGGCGAGAAAATCGTTCGTTTATAATAAGTAAAAAAAATGGAATGAAGAATAATGTTAAAAGTTGTAGCTTTGTGCTTTAAAGAACAAAAAATGTTGAAGAAGTTATTGAAATACTTTAAACAACAATAAAGTTCACATTTCAACTATTTGTGGATTGTAATAAAAAGTGTGAAAATAAAATCAAAATATCAAGTAAAGAACAGAATTGGTTTTTAAATATTTATATTTATTTTTTCGCTAGCAGCGACTTTTAAATGTCATATTTAATTGGAAAAGCCAACTCTTAAAAAAAATCCAATATTTAAATTAGGCATTCAGAGATATGCAACAAAGCTATAAAGCGAAAAATAAATAGTCAAAAAATAAATATGTAAAAACAATTTACAATTTGTGCGCCTATTCATCATTGGCAACGAGGGTGTCGCTCCAAGGTCTGTCAAACATTTGCAAATGTCATAATTGCATACAATTTTGATTAGATATTTGTTTGTCGCAAGCAGGTTTGAGAGATAAAATAAAATAAAAAGTGAATGTCATTTATGAATCAAATGCCGCTGCTAGATTAATTTGGCGACACCAGACACAAACATTCAAAATTCACATTCGCATTCAAGTTGCTGACGAAATCGACAGAAACTGTGGCTTTACGGCCTGCCTGCCACCTGTTGTATGTTGTATGTTGCCGTGTTGCAGTGATTATGTCAAATATCTCTAGTATCTGTTTGGCAAAAGCAACGTGTAGCAACATGTTAAAATTTGCACCACGCTGCGTATGATTAATGTGGCAGTTGTAAATTGCAGCGCCCCTCATACGCTGTCAATCAATGCGCACTGAAAAAATCTGTGCCAAATTCTGCACTCAGCCTGATACATTATAGAATTTACAACATGCTCGATACGTCAAAACAAACAAATTTGCAGCACATTGATTGATTTGGTACTCCCCACCTTTGTGTAAAGATCACAAAATATGTTGTGAGTTAAAAGCAAAAGGGAAAGGGTGTCAAAGAAGAAATAAAATAAAAAGGAATACAACAATTAAGTTATTCCTTAATGTAAAAACTTAGCGTTAAGGCTAAGAGCTAGTCAGATATTTTAGCTCTATTTAAGTTGGAAAATAGGAAGATAAGAAGAGATAAAGTTTTTCATATGTTTCGTTTAATCGAACCTAGTTTTTCTCTTAAACACAGCTTAGCTTCAGTTTCTTATTGATTCTACACTTAACTGGCGCCTTTCTCATAATCAGCTTAACTAAATTATACCGTCTGAATTACTAATTGTTAAATCAGTGTAGTCAATAGATTATACAACCGGCTAGCGGAAGTAATACCAATAGGAGGGTGGTCGGAGCCAAGGCAAAACATTGTTTTTGTCAGCTATTTAACATGGTGAAACATGGATGCAATGGTTGGTTGGGGGAAAAGCCAAAGCGTTATGTGTAATCAGCGGATGCCAAAGCAGCCGACCGTCTCTCTGCTGGGCTCTACTGAGTTTCCGGGAAGAAATCTATGTGTGTACATACAACAACAAGCAAACTGACAGACAGCCAACGATTCCAGAGCCAGAGCCAGAGCCAGGCACAGAGTCTAGCCAGGTTCTCTGGCAGTCAGCGACATGCAAAGTCGACAACAAGAACAAATTGCTGCCGCTTGGCAAAGACAACAACGACGACGACGTCGAAGACGACGACAACGACAAGAACTTGGCCATGGCCAAGACGGCAGCTCAGTCATAACTCAGGCTATTGGCTTGTTAAGCGATTTTCCAATATACCCAACACAACAAAGTTCAGTATATTTTGTAATTACGTGTAGTAGTAGTAGTCATAGTAGTATCTATCTATCTCCATGCCCCCCTCCCCCTTCCTCTGCCTCCTCTCGGTGTCTCTAGGACGCGTGCGTGCCCAGTCCAGGCCAGCCATATGGGATATTTATATTTTGCGTACGAGTTTTTCGGCCTTTGGCGCTTTTCGGCTATAAATATCCATATCCATAGTACAACAACAACAACAACAACAACAACAACACTGTGGCGTCTCTGGTTGTCTGCGTCTAGGTTCGGACCTGGTTATCGCCGCCGCCGCAGCAGCCGCCTCATATTAAGCTATTTGGCGCTTATCAAACGCATGCAAAGAAGAAGAGAGAACACGTGTATGAGAGTGCACCCCAAGAGCATGTATCCATGCAACCATGTCCTGCTGCAGTGGCAGGCAGCTAACGCAAAATGATTTATAGAAAGCTCTCATTATTTATAGCTGCCTCAGCTCAGCGCTGTCAAATAAGTTGAGGCAATTAATTAAGCGGGCCCCTGCAACAGCCACAATTCGAGTGCCGAAAGCAAATATTGCGCATAATAGCTGCATGGAAAGGTAGTTGAAGATATCAGTAGCTAACATTTTGAATGCTTCTTCTCAATCACTAAAAATTCCTTACCAATATTAACCTTTCTGTAAACACTTTAACACAAATAGTTTATTGTTGTAGCGCCTAAGGTCACATTTTTATTTTTTTATAGCGCAAATTTGTTAACAGAATATCAGAAAGTGGCACTGTGGGAACTCCTTTGACTGGCGTGCAGCTAATTGGGGCAATGTGTATGGCTTTTAAATGCCCGCTCATTAGTGTTAAACAAGCATTTTATTTTTAAGGGCCAGGCCAGCAGCAAAAGCACCTCATTTGAAACGCCTCATTTAAGTGAAATGGAAATGGCAATTTTCGGTCAAGTGGCCTAAAAAAAAGAGCAATAAAAAACACGTGCCAAATCGACAGCCAAAACATGAATTCAAACCGATTCACAATAAGCAAACGCAGCTGCAGATACAGAAACCTTTTTCCATATTGCCAAGTGTGTGTCATTAACTCAGAGCGCGTGTTCTTTTTTTTCCTGACTTGAAGTTGAATTCGGAGTCGCAGTTAAAGTTAAAGGCAATAAAACTGCGCTGTCTGCCAAATTAGAGGTTAGCCATAATGGCAATACAAAAGTTGAGGGCGTGTTTTCCGGCTCGAAGCACACACACACACGAGACTAGAGTTTATTAACAAGTACGAGGGCGGGTGTTAATTATAGGGCGTGGTTCCAGTGTTTAACGGTGCAATCGAGCGTATAATTGTCAGGCGAAACGGTTTTAACGAAATGATTCAAATGATTTCTACTTAGAACCTCTCAATCAAAGTAAGCTTTAAAGCCTCAAGAGTTCTTTCTAATTGAAATAAATCAGTTTCGTGCCTTAGCCAACATTAACTATGCCCATTTAGCATCACTAATGAAACCAAAGAGGGAAGAGAAGGCCACATTTATTAATAATTAATCGTGTCGGAGTGATTTGGTGAATTCACGACATTGTGCCGAAAACGTTGATTGGGACAAGAATAATAACAATAATTGTGGCCACAAATCGAATTTGTTATAATTGAGTTCTCGATCACAATCAGTGGAAGTGGAGCACTGACGAGGCAATTTGGGGGCAGAACTTGTAAACACGACTGATATTATATAATTGAGTGTATTAAAATGGGTCTCTCGCTTGCTGGCTGGCTTGCTGGCTGGCTGGCTGTTGTTGTGATTTGTGGCACGTACTTTGGGCCAGCTGCTAACAAATTAATAAATGATTATTATATAACGCACACACACAGGCCAGTTAAGTAATGCGATTATGTTATAACAACCACACACACACACACACACACACCACGTCAATTGTTTGTTTGAGCTAAGAGTTCAACTGGAATATGGATATGTGGAATGGGCAGATGCGTTGCAACAAGGTAGCAGCAGCCTCAATAATTTATCCATTAAGATTGCACGCGCCTGATTGTGTGCTACGTGGCAGCCTAGCTAGGCTGGACCTGTGAGGCATATATATATATATATATATGTATGTAGTTGCTGGGGGCATGGCTGCGGGCGCTGCCCACAGATGATTTAATGCGCCAAATTATGAAATTGTTGTTGATTTAATTTTTATGAGTGTAAAAAAAGAAGCCGGCCCCAACAACAACAACTACTAACTGTCTGACGATCAGTCAGTATGCAGCTACTCGTCTTTGTTGTTACCTGAACACAGAGCTCTCTCTCTCTCTCTCTTCTACCTTGGCTTGTAAGCATGTTTCGCAGTTTATCGCAATCTTAGCCGCAACCGAAAACCGACGCTGCCAACACCGGGCGAACGTGACATGTGAATTAGGCAGCCAAAGACATGGACCTGGACATGGAACCACGAACCACAAACGAACTGAAGCACTTGGTGGCATAGGAACAGGTGCTGGGCCAGCCTTCAATATTTTTTTCGTTGTTGCTGTTGTTGTTGTTTTGTTATCGTGTTTTATTAATAAATTAATTGACGCAAATGTGGTGCTGGCATTAGACATGATCTCTATAAACTGTTTGCGGGCTCATGACTAAAAGCTTGTTATGGATATAACTATTTGTTAAGCGATGAGATTTATTAATTTTGTGCTTTTCTGTGAAACTCGACTACTGTTTAAGGCAGCGAAATTCGCCGAAAAACCAACCTTCTTTTAAAATATTATTTGTAATTTGTAAAAATGTTCGTTAGCTCTGATCAAATATAATTTATTAGTTAACATTACGATTAAGTGCTTTTAATTATTATTGTTGTCGGAGATCTGAACACGGAATTGCTTTAATGACTTGGCTATTTAGACAAGTCATCTACCAAGCATAATGTTGGTAATAAAAGTTTTTTTTTTTTCATTTTGCTACCTTTGGAAGATCAATCGCTTAATTATTTGAGATAAACTTAATTTGCCATAAATATTTTTCATTTTAGAAGTTAATAAATAAATATTTATGTTAGCTTACCTTATAAGTCTAATTTGCATCTTTGCAAATCATAAGCATTAAGTTCCAAGATAAATTCCTATTGGAAAAAAATGGTTGATTTTAATTTTGAAGTTTTCAAAATATTAAACTTAGTTAACTTTGATATAAAAGGCAATAACTTATGCAGTTAATGTTTTCTCTACGTAGAAAAGCCCATTTCTGATTTCTTAAGAATATTTAATCATTAAATTACGTTATAAACTTATCCAAGATTTTAAACATTCAAATGCAACCAGAGCTATCAATATAACAGATTACTGTTAAGTTTACTTAATTGAAATCATTTACTTTTATATCACCGTTTTTATGCTGAGTGCTTTAACGCTTTCCAATCCGCTTTTGCTTTGTAGTACTTTAAGGCTGCTCGACCAGTCAATTAAACGAAGCAACAACCAGCAGCAGCAGCAACATTTTGTTGTTTCGACAATGCTGCCACCCGCTGCTGCTGCTGTGGCATGAAGCGAACTGGAAGTCAATAATCGAAATACTTAACCCGCTCTTAATGCACCAACCAATGCAGAGGGGCAAACGGGGCACAGCCCGCAGGCCGTGCAACTTGCAACATGGTGCACAATTTGGCGCCCTACTTCGAGGCACCTACGCAATGAGAATGCTGTTGGGATTGCATTTGCGGTGCCATGTTAAGTGTTAATAAATCGCAGCCCCAATGAAGATCACGGAAATTTGTTTCAAACTGTTTTTATATTATTTTTTACAACTTCGTTTTGGGCCAACTCTTTTATAACTTAACAAATTAGCCCAAATTAATCAGAAACGAAAGTAACGCCACATGCAGCACTTAGGGTCAAGACAAATGGCCCGAAGGCGCAGTGTGAGGGCTAAACCAATCTGAATCTGACTCCAAATCCGAACTTAAAACCAAACGATGCACTTGGGCGGCCATGAAAAAAAAAAAAAAAACAACCAAAACAAAGCATAAAATGCATTCTAAACATTTTACGAGACGACATTAAGCGGGGATCGAGTGACACATCCACAACGAGAGGGAGGGAAGGAGGGAGCTGCGTAAGTGCAGCATATTCTCAAACAATTTGCAAGCTTTCAATCAAGCTGGCAAGCTGGAAGCTGGCAGGCTGAGAAGCTGAGAAGCTGAGAGAAGGCAACTGGGAGCTGGCTCTAATCGATCAAAAGAAGGCAACAACAACGAAAATAAAACCCGTATGGCAGAGCGCATGTTGTGGCAGCCGCGTTCGATTCCATCATTCATGCGATCAGCATTATCTGCCGTCAGGCATCAAGCCTCCGATGCCTCCTTGCGATGCAACAATGTGTGTGCACAGAGAAGGAACCCCAATCTTTCAGTCTCTTGCCGCTGCTGTCTGGTTGGTAAAACGTTCCTCAAAAGCGTAATTAACGTTCGCATATTTTGCTGTCGGATTATCGCCCGTACTGCGTTCATCAGCGACAAAAGCTTCCTGTGCAAATTGAACGAATAATTGCGCGACTAACTGTAAAAGGAAAGAGGATTTCACCTGGAACTCTGGCAACCCTGCCAGCTCCCAGTTCCCAATTAACTAATAACAAATGCCAGCAATTAATAAATCGCTTGACAAAAACGCTTCTTTACGAGGGTGGTCTATTCATCTATCTATTTTCCTCAACCGGGGAAATGCCTGTGACTTTTCCCAGCCAAATAGGGTCATAAAATATCTAGACTTTGTCCAGTCAGTTTCAATTCTCGAGTGGTTTGGTTTGTGTTTGTAAAATGATATGAGCACTTTTTTATTTTATTTTTTTATTTACAATCTCAATCTCTAACTATTTCTTTCTTTCCGTCTTTGTCCCTTTTTTTTCCATTGATGGGCACACACACAAACACACACACGGCTATTTCTCAAACGCTAATCCTTCGGGTCGCTGCTTATCGCCCGCGCTCCGAGACGCTAATTTGATGAGTCATCTGTGCCGACTTCTCCGGCGTCGTCGTCGTCTCCGATAGTCATCTGCTCCGTATCGTTGAAGGGCTATAAGTGAACGAAGAAGCCCCGCCAACGACCCCTCGACCCCTCGCTCGAGCCTTTACGACGTTTACCTGTTCGTCTATTGTCGTAAATTTAAGGCTTGTCATTGAATGGGAGTGCTGTGAGCATCATCTATAGGGACTACTACCATGTTTGTATTGAGTTTTCGGAGAAAATGTCACAAAAAAAAAGAAAAAGGAATGTCAACACACACGCACACACACACACACGCACACACACTGACAGAAGAAAACTATGTACACAGTTAGATGATAATCGGATCGTTGCTTTTTGAGCATATACGCATTGGGTATCTCATTTCTAAATAAAAAGGCCGCAAATGAAAATGGTAACAATAGAAACTGTCTAGCGTTTGTTTGCATTGTTGTTGTTGTTGTTGTTTGCCGGCTGTTCAATAATTACGTTGATATCCGAGAGCCCAAAGGCATTTAAAACTTATCGACTCTGAAACGTAGCCGATTCAAACATTTATGCGCTTCATTAATTTGCCTTTAATTTAAAGGATATACTCTGTCTAGATAAACACTGAGAAAGTCTACAATTTCAGCAAGCAGCTGTTTCATTAGAGTTTTAATTAAAATGATTTTAATTTTGGGAGTTTTAAATAAATATATAACTTTTATAACTAAATTTATGAGCCAAGCGATATTTTTGGCAATATAGTAAACGTTTAAAATCAAATTTTTAATTTGATCATAGTATTTAATAGCATTTTTATGACTCTGATTTTAATAAAAAAAAAAAACAGTATTGTGTCCCAATAAAGACTTTAATGGTATATCCACTAAAATTTCCTTAATTCTTGGCAAAGTTATGTCATTTTAAAGTTTTTTGGGCAATATTATATTATTGCTTTGCATATAAGATACATTTATGATACTACTAACCACAAGTTTTATTAAGTGCTAAGCATAAAAAATTAAAATATTTGAAAAAGTTCTAAGAACTTTAAAAACTTGTGTTCACAACGTCTAATCCTGCCATTTTATTAAGCTTATTTACGCTGATGAGAAACGGGAAAAAAACACACATAAAGTCTTAAGTTTTATAAATGTTTTCGATTGATGCCAAACTTGGCTTAGAAAGAGCGCCGAAAAAAATCATGAATGGGAATCAAATGTCGGCTTTTGGTTTTTGATTCGCCAAGAAATCAAGAAAAAAAGAAAAAGGAAAAAGGCAAATTAATTGCTTTTGCGACTGTCTAAGACAAAACTTTTTTGGGCGCACCCTAACCTGGCCTGGTCAGGTCTGGTCAGATCTGTTCTGGTCTGGCCTTTGCCTCGGATTGTGCCTCTGGCTGACTCATAGGACTGAACTCAATGGTTTTGCCCCCCCGTTGTTGCTATCATAAAAACAAACAGAGGTAAGAAGAAGAAAAAACTCAACTCGATGCCGCCGTCGCAGGTTTTTTATTTATTTTTTTTTGCCAAAAGGAAGTGCCACGAAAAGATTCGGTCGCCTACTCCAGAGCTGTCAGCTTATCAATTCGCTTTTAGCGCAACCTCTCAGCAACGGTGTCCTGTACATGTGTGTGTGTGTGTGTGTGTGTGTGTGTGTGTGTTGGCTCATTATCAGAGCGAGCTCAATGGAATGCAATGGTAACATCTTCCAAGCCATTCTCTCTTTCTCTCTGTGTGTTGCGTGTTTTTTTCGACTCAAGTCTCTGGCGCTCCGGTTTATGTGGCATGCCTCATGTTGTATCCTTGTGCTCTTGTGCTCAATTTCGGCTACTTTTGGGACGACCTTATGGGTGTGTGTGTGTGTGTGTAAATGTCGTGTGTTCGTGTCGCATGTCGCCCGGAATACTCGCTGTGCCTTTGTCCGTCTGCCGTCCGTCTGCGATAAGGTTTTAAGTTATGACCTTTTAAAATGTCCAAATGCGACGATAACGCGTGATTACTACAAATGTATTCCGAGAGTGCAGCGACCAGCAAACAGGACGCCACTCACAGAGCGAAAGAGAGAGAGAGAGAGAGAGAGAGAGAGAAAAAGAGAGAGAGAGGGAAATCGTACAACATATGCAACATGGCATTCAACAAGAAGTTGCGCTTGTTGGGTAGTAACAGTAACAAATTGTTTTGGCCCCCAAAACCTAACTAAGAAATGAAATCTTAAATCACAGTTCCCGCCCCTTTTGCGTTTTGGGCCAAGCTTCTGTCTAAGATCATCACCGATTGTGCATCCCAAGCACTGCAGGACATTGGCAAAGTGGCCAAGTTGCCAAGTTGCCTGTTACCAGTTGCAAGTTGTAAGTTGCAAGTTGCGATCGTCGTCATCATAGCTATATATGTGTATACCATGTGAACCAACAATAAATATCGATCAAAACGTCAATTTTTATCTATTCCACAAATCGATTGCACAGTGTGCTTAGAACATTGTTTTAAGGATAATAATTTCAAGTTTAAAGTAAAAAGTCTTTTAATAACACAGAAAACAAATTGAAACTTCGACTTTTTATAAAGAAAATAATATAATTTTGATTTAAAAACTTCAAAGAAAAAGAAAATTCTAATTTATTTTAAAATTTGTACAACCAACTCTAAAAAAAATTAGATTGATTATAAAGAATAAATAAAAATTTTACTTTCAACTGAAGAATTATTACAACCGAAACTTCTATAACTTTCCATTTACTAATTACACATTGCACACATTTAAATCACAATTTGTGCCACTGTGCAACTGAACGGGGCACTTTGTAAATTGTTGCGCCTTGCATAATTTTTGCATAATTCTTGTTGTATTCTGTATTCGCCTTTGCCCGCTGCTTCAGGAATTTTCCGTTTTCTTTTTGCTTTTTTGATATTATTTTTACTTATTTCTTTCTGTTCTTTCCCCCCTCCTGTTCTCTTTTGCATATGTCGATTGTTGGCTGATATCCGTGGCGGACAATGTTGCAAAGAAATGCTCGAAGGGATTCTGCTGCTTATTATAAGTGATCCCCTTCCCGAGGAGAGAGAGAGGAGAGTATATTGCTAATAATAACAATAATAATATGCGTTCGCTTATCAAAATTGACGTCAGATCTTATTGATATGCATCTCTGGAAGCGCACACAAAAGAAAATCGTGTCAAAGGACTGCAGCCTATGGAATCAAGGTTCCACGTTTCACAATTTCAGAATTGAGCTTAATTGAAGCGTTATTATGCGAGTGTCACACATATGCAAAGTATACTTCTTCCTCTTCTTCATCATCGTCTTTTCGTTTTTCAAAATATTTGAACACCAATTCCAGGTCTCTCTTTCTTTCTGCTGCTGTTGTTGTTGTTGGAGTCTGCGTCCTGGCCATGGCCGTGGCCGTGGCATCAAGCTGTGCATACAAAACGTGCACCTTCGCTCAGTTTGACAGATGCCTCAGAATTTAAGCACCGCAGGCCATCGGGGCACTGCTACTTCTCGCTGCTGCCACAGCAGCCGCAGCCCGTCTTTTATTAATCAGCAGCCGAGCCGAACGTTGATGCAGTTCACCATCCATGTGTGTGTGTGAGTGTGTGTGTCTTGAAAATATTATTTATATCGAATTTAATAATAATTCTTGAGCCGTTCCGTTCGGATGGCTGGCTGGCTGGCTGCGTAGGCAGTTTTTGATCGGTGCAAGAAAAAATTTGCATTGATCGACGTTGAAGATATGGTGGCTGGCAAAACTGCCAAATGCCTAAAGATGATGCTCGATTCCTGCTGATGCTGCTGATGCCTGATGCCTGTTGCCGTCGTGATGCTGATGCTGCTGCTGCTGTCGATCGCTTACCGCGTTTATGATGAATGATTGCGGGCGTCGGCCAAGATGGTGGGCCATTCAACTTTGACTACTTTCGCCCGGGTGAAAAGTTTGCCGTCGCCGTCGCCATCGCCCTTATTAGCATGCCAGCAACGTTTTGTTGTTTTTTTTTTGTTTTTTTGGGTCCGCACATTCTCACATAAGCAAGGCGAATTGGGCTAACCCTTGCCTCTGTCCCTTTCGGTCCTCATCTTAATGTGCCGTTTTGTTAAATTGCAGCGTTAAGAATTGCGCACATAAAGCATTTTGTTGTCAAACTGATTTTCGATCATACATAATTTTTATCTTGATCCAAATAAGGCTTACACACAGCTCCAACAACAGCTACAGCAACAGCTTCGGCCTAGGGCCACAGAAACCAGCTTGCATTGAGGATCGTTAAAATTTTTATGCATGCGTGGTCAGCTGACTTACAAACAAATACATATACACGTGTTTTTTTTATGGCAAATATGTTGAGCAACAAATGAGATCCAGCCATATCAAAAAAAATATTTGTAAATCGATTTGTGTTGGGCGTTTCAAATCTTACGCCTTATTTGTCGCCCCCCGAAAATGTAAAAAACGCGGCTAATAATTTGCAAGCCAAAAATGGCTAAGTGGCCAAGACTTAAGTGCACCATAAAAAAAAGCTGAACGCATAAATCTCTTAAAATTACTGTTACACACACACAAACACACACGGATCATAATAATCGGAAATACATATGTGAGATGGCATTTGTTATGGGCTTTAAAAAAAGCCGCAGAGATCGATTTGAGTTTTATGCGAAATTGCAGTTATAAATGTTTTATATTATGCACGTTTATGGTCAATATTTATAGCAAATGTGTGAAATTGTAAAGCGTAACGCAAATTTTGCTATACGAATTTATTAGTCTAAACACATAACTCAATCCTTAGTAGGAGTGATTAAAGTAGCCAGTCTAATAAAAATAGATATTGTGCTGTTTTATTACACTTCGCATTTATTTGCCTTTTTGGGATACAGATGTACAAAAATGTGTAAGAAAAAAAATATAATAAATCAGATACTGAAAGGTAATCCCAACGAGATATTCTATAAACTTATTATTGTTCAAGTCTTCAAAACTTTTCCGTAAGCTCGTTTTATAGTATAAGAAATTACGAGTATTTTGTGAAAATCATTTACGTTAAGGTAATCAATTTAAGTCTAAAGGATGTTATCATAAAATCATCTGTATAACCATCAGATTATTTCGAAGAATATTCCCATCAAACAATCAGTATATATTCCACATAAAGAAACTAATGTCAAAATATTGTCTTAATCAATAAATGCCGTTTATCAACTACATATACAACATACTATATTCGAAAATGCCTCAAGCAATTTTAAAAGTTCATTCACATTTGAATATGCTGAGGATGATTGGTGTTGTTGTTGTATTGGCAAAACGAAATGTGCATTTGTATATCTTTTTCGGTTTTTTATTTATTATTGTTGTTGTACGTTGTTCCCTTGACCCAGTTTGAAAGGCAAGTCGCCAACAAGCCGCACAACGGTAACATGTTTGGCTTAAAAAACTCCCTCGCTGTGTTGTTGTTGTTGTTCTTGTTGTTGCTGATATTTGGTTTAATCGTACACACACATAAATTGGAGCCCAATATCCACAAAACGACAGTAAACGGTCATTTTTATCGAAATAATTGCTTTTTTTTCGTTTGGCAGCGAAAGTTTTGATTGCGTTTTTCGCCCTGGCGTTAGCCGACTTAAGGCAGACAGATATAGTACGGTTAAATCGTAATCGTATCAACACACACACGCACACACACACACACACAAGTATTTTCATTACGCGTTCCTGCCTTGAGGGCCGCCAGCCAGCCAGCCAATCGTTTGGCCAAAACGAGCCTTCTGACAATTGTCAGTATGTAACAATGTTGCAGGGCCTCTCCATCTCTGTCTGTGTGTGTGTGTGTGTGTGCTGATTGTGCATACGCACGAAATCAATAAATAAAAGCAACAACAAGCAACAGCAATGATAGCCCACGCCGCCCTTGCCACCAACTGTTGCCTCAACTGCTGCTTGCCTCCAACTGATGCGCGCTCATAATTCATTTCATTATTGTTTTGACATTTTATTTATTGAATGCGAACAGGCGTGCGTTGTCGTTGCCTCCGCCTCCTCCAACTCCTACTCCTGCTTCTGCTGCCTGTGATTTCGACTGGGACTCCCAGGAACCTGGACTTGGACCTTGGCTTTGTTTACTACCTTCTTTCGGTGTTTTTTTATTTTTCTTATTTTATTTTTTTTTTTTTTTTTTTTTGAGGGGCTGGGCAAATGTTTTGCGCAAATTGTTAACGGGCTTGTTTCGTTTTGCTCAAATAAGTGAAATCAATGCGTTTTCCTCCTCCCTCCTCCACCTCCTACTTTTCGTTTAACACGAAATTATAGCTGCGTGGAGTGTTGTCTTTTGTCTGTGTGTGGTCTGTGCAAACAAAAGACTTAGGCAACGAACTTGGCGTGAAAAGCAGTTTGAATGTAACTGACGTCTCTTTTGTTGTTGTTGTTGTTGTTGTTGTTGGCATAGCAAGCAAGCAAACAAATGAAATACTTATGATAATGTCTAGTACTTGCCTAGCTAATTTACATAAACGAGAAGAAGAAGAAACTTTTCAAGTGTTTACATAAAGTTAAGACTTAAATCAAATTAAAACTCTTTTTAAAACTTTATTGTTGTGGGAATTGTGTTTGCAAAATTAAATAAAATAGTTTCAAGGTGCAGAATTAATTTATCATAAGAATTTATATCTGCAAACATAGTTATAGTAAAAATTGTATAGAAAGATCTTTGTTAAAAACTGCATTTTATTATAATTGAAATAAAGCCAGAAGAAGTTTAATATTTAGAAATAACAATCATAAACCAAGCTAACGAAATTTAACTGATACATATTAAGTTAAATAAATATCGATTAGAGATTCATATCGATTAACGCTCAATTCTTTCATCCCACTCACGCTTTGGAGCTGTGAAAATGCATTAAATGCATTCCAATTGATATTATTAATGCTGAGAGAGTGTGTGCCCCCAAAAGTACTTATGGCAGATGTTGCAGCAGCAGCACACGCCCACAACACTACTGAGAGAACGCCCACGCATCTTTGGTTGGCGAATGGATGCGATTGCCAAATGCCAAATGGCCAACAATTAATACACACCTCAGAGCCACCAAATGATAAATGCGTTCAACGCGAACAACCAATGGCAAATAATTTGGAGCAAAAGTTATGGAAATTACTCGCTAAGAACTGATACTGGAAACCGATGCGATACAGAGTGCAACGTTTGCAGCTTGCAACGTTGCAACTGTGTGAGTTAATGGAATCAAAACGCTTATAAAAAACGAGAAAGAAGGAATTGAGGCAACAACACAACAACAACAAGAGGGACTAAAGTGACGCATGCGACAAGAAAATATGACAATATGCTTGCAAAATTAATCTTGCATAGTGAGGACTGAAAGTTTGAGTCTAGGCAGGATGCGAGCTGCCATTGTCGCCCCAACGACGACGACGACGACGACGGTGAATGGTGAACTTGATTATGTTTTATGAGATGTGCAGCATGCAACAACAACACGGTGCAACAGACTGCAGTCGAGTCCACAAATCCGCCAACACTGTTGCGGCTGTTGCGGCCATTAGATGTCGCCCATAAATTGTGGTATCATTTTTTATATGCACTTATATGTGAGTGTGTGTGTGTGTTTGTGTGCTGACCAGGCCAACATTGGCCAAATGACCCAAGAAAAGGGCTGCCAACAATGGCTAGCACAGATAGATCCTGGTGGGCGCTAATCTGTCTGCCCATTTTCGACGCTGATTATGTATGTTATTGTTGTGCTCATTACGGACAGCCAATCGGATGATATATGGATAATTCACGGTACCCTTAATTGAAAACCCATTTTATGCCAAACAAAACATGCAAATGCACCACTGTGCCGCCTACGCCATCCTAAAACGTACTCCATAAGTCTGAGAGTCCGTATCATTGTTGACGACACTTATGTCTTAATATTTTTGCTTGGCCATGGCCAAATGCAGTGGCACTCAAGCCGGTACCGTTACTACCAGGCCAGAGCCATTAGCCTGTCCCAGGCTCCGACTGCGCGCGCTTTTTTCTTCTCTTCTCTTAACACATGGCCGCCGAATACATTCGTATTTAAGCCATTAATTTCCATTTATGGATTAAGCAAAGAGAGAGCGAGAGCGAGAGAGAACTCTAAGCCTGGCCCGCACGCACAAAAGCCTTTAATAAATGCAACACCATTACGTGCAGCACATGCTTAGGAGCAAGAAGAAGAAGAAGCAGCAGCAGCAGCAGCAGTTGCAAGGAGCAACCAGTTGGCCAAGGGGAACAACTCAATTGGCCGGGCTTACTTCACTCTGTGCACAGTTTTTCCGAGCTGCTTATCGTCGACTCTGTTGTTGTTGTCGTTGCTGTTGTTGCCTTTTTTTCCCGCGCTCTCGCCCCAAATCTTTAAATGCTGCGCATGTGATTTTTCTTGCTTGGCTTCAGCTCCAACTCCAACTCCAGCAACAGCTCCAACTGCAGCTCCAGCTGGCAAATGGAGTCGCTGGGATTAGTGCGCGTGAGTAATGATTCCAATGGCTGCAACTCGCAACTTGCAACGTGCAAATTCTGCTGACTACTCCGGCAGCTTGCCTCTTGCCTGCTTTTATTTTCTTTTTTTTTTTTTTTTGCGCCGAATGGAGCTGTAGATTGGCAGCCACAAGCAGGAAATGGTAAGCGAATCTTTTGGTACTCTCAGCTACTATTTGTTTAGATATATATTTTGTAGATAAATGTATTATGAATATTGTCAGATAACTTTAAAGAGATATAGTAATCAAAACAAATTTAAATTAGTTCTAAATCTCTTAATCTCTATAAAGTTTACAGCTTTTATTTAAGAAACTTTTCATGAGTTGATAACTAAAAACTTGTTATGTTCTTCAATATGTGTTACAAACATACTGATTTAGCACATATGCCCTTTTTCATAAGAAAGTAGAGTACAAACAAACAGTGACTACAACTAAATACGAGTACTCATAAATTAAACACGGCCCAGAACGATTATGCTCGCATGTGTGTGTACCTAATGGAAAGTGGATTTGTGGATTGTGTTTATATGGATATAAGTATGTGGATGGTTGTGCAAACACTCGCCAAGCAATAGTCAAACACTCATACACACACACACACACACTCACACAGTGCCCATAAAATGCCACAAATTCCTGGGTGTTCCCTGCACAATTGTGACGCCCCGAAAGCGAGAGGAAGCCTTCGTCGCCACAGAGTCAAAGTCAAAGTTAAAGTTAAAGTTAGATGCTGATGAGCAAAAGGCCTGGCTGGCTTTAGGGTCGGTCTGAAGCTGGAGAGGACGCTGTTGTTGATATTAATGTAGCGCTGTCCGAATGGCAAATGAAAGTCATCAATCAGCGTGCGCACAGCGCGAGCAGAGCCATCAACTAATGTTGGGTAAGGGGTAGAGGGGAGTGTGCGGGGCACAAGCAAGTAAATATATGCACAGAAAGACTGAGAGACATAAACAAATATGAGCCGAGTGCGCATGCGCGGAACGTTATGGATTTTAGTATTATTGCCGGGGTAAACACTGTCAAAGCTCAGGGGGGTGGGAGGGGCGGATCAAGGGCGCGCCCCTTTTTTTTCTGTGTCCACGTTGCGTGAAAAATGTGAGAGTGCGAAAAGCGCCAACTAAAGCGCCATTTATTTTGAACATTAAAACAAATTAAGCTGTAGATTCCACCACCATTTTGTCAACTAAACATTGAGTGCTATCTCTTTCTCTTTTGTAACAGGCTGTCTCTCTCTTTCGGTTTTGATGACTTAATTGTTATGCTAAGAGGGCAGCTAGACTCTGTCGTTCTGGAGGCGTTGTAAATTAAATTTATGTTTCAATGCAATTTATTATATCAAAAATTGTTGCCACAGCCCCCAGAATAGTAGTATGTGGAGCCCACTAAAAAGGGGGCCTGGCCGTGCTGATAGTCGCGTCCACGCCCCATTTGTCGGCTTTTTGATGATGGCCCCAACCATCCAACCAACCAACCAACCAACCATCCAGCCAGACAAACAACTACCAGCCAGCCAACAAGTCTTTTTCTCAAAGTTGATTTTGCTTTTATTAACTTTATTTTATGATCTAGCCTCGCCTGGCTTAAAATCATACATAGCATATGATATCGGAGGGAGGTAGGAGGGGGCTGATAGGTTTAACAATCTGCGCAGTTCGATTTTGGCTATCGATAAGCAACAATGTCGAGCTTCCTGCTCAGCTGCTGCCTTTATTGAGTCCATGCCGCAGCTGAGATTTACTTTTAGGGTCAGCCAAAAGGTCAGCTCAACAAATATCCTAAATTTGTTGAGTTTTCCATTTTTTTTTTTTTTTTTTTGTTTTACTGTCGTTAACTGATTTGCCTTTGCCAATTTATTGTCTTTAAATACCTAATAAACATGGACTTTGGGGGTTTTTTTTAGAGTAAGCTTAGGAAACTAAACAAAAATTGTTAAAGGTTTAAAATTTTTAAGACTCTGAGTGCTTTTTAATGCTTTATAAAAATACCTGTCAATAAACATATTTTTTTTTATTTTTCCGTGGTATATCATCTTTTTCAAACATTAATTAAACCATCCCAAGTGTTTCTATTTGTTTTAATATATTTACATATTTCAGGGCATTATTCAAAATAAACTTTAAAGTAAATCGTACATTAAAGAGTTTTATTATTTAAATTTCGATAATAAAAATCATGGACTATTAAAAGAGCATACAAATGTTTGCAACATCACCACGAAAAAAACAGATTTATTTGTTAAAGTTTGTTGCTAGTTTTTTTATCGCATTTTGTGCATCTTATTACTCTCATTTTTCGTGCCCGAACATGACAAATAAATACAAAATAATAAAGCAAAAAACAATAACAATGCTGGGCAACAACAGCAACAACAACAAGCTCGCAAATTCGTAAAGCATTTTGTCATTGTTGCAAAGTCAGCAGGAGATCTTTCACTTTTAACCTTTCGAAACAAGAAAAAAAGTGAAAAAAAAATTCGCAAGCGATTTTATTATTTTATTGACAATTAAAAGATATTGGCAAAGTGGAGCTCAAAGATGAGTTAAGCAGCAGTCCTAGCTTAAGTCTGGAAGTTGCGGTGTCCCGTGGGCTGCTTGCAACAGTTGCAGTTGCAAGTCTGTGATTTATAGATGCGACGCGTGGTTGTAGCATGTGAAAAATGAATGCGAGATTTATAACATCAGCCTAATTGAATGTTTGATCCTGTGCATAAATAACCAAATTAATGAAAATGATTTTTAATAAATTTCTCAATTGCATGTTTAACTCGAACGCACACTGCGCCCCAACGAAGACGCAATCCGCAATTCCATACCGCAATGAATCCCGGCTAGACACGCGGCCCGGCCCGGCCCGGCCCGATCCCGGCCCCATAACGATGTCCTGCTGAGCATGAGTAATGCTTCTCTATTAGGCGCTGCATCACTCCTGCTAATGGAGCCCATGCAGCTCCATCGCTGCTGTTGCAGTTGCACGACCAGCTGCTGCTGCTGCTGTTGCAGTTGTGCGTCGAGTCGGAAGCGATGTTGTCATTAGGCTGGTCACCTTTTGCATGAGAGCTTGGACTCTCTGTCTGACTATGCGTATGCCATTCACCCGCCTTAATTATGAAGAAATGTATCCGTTTTTGCGATAATTAATGGCGCCATTGCCCAGCACAGATCAATTTTTGGTTTGCTTTCGTCTCTCACATACAAACATACATACATATATAGATAATTGGGCGGCAACATGCCCATGATCGGGATCGGGTTCGGCCAAAGTCTTTTGATTTGTATCCTCGAACCGACAACGAACGAATTCACAACCAAAAAGGCGCATTTTCGCATAGCTTGGCATATTTTCTGACATGCCCGTTGACAACTTCAATTAACGAGTGCTCAGTGCTTGTAATTAGCGCATTTTTCATTCTATACCCTTTACCGAAAATGAAACAAAATACACGATCACCGCAATTTTGGCATACCCCAACAAACCAACAAAACTTACTCCATTCGAGACTCTTTTTTTTTTGGGCAGCTGAAACAACCAACATACATAAGTAAGTATCAACTGATATCGGCTGCGATCAACAGAAAGGAAATGGAAGCCATTTGTCATCATCGTCATCATCAACAATTCCTACAACAACAACAACAACAATATGTTCACATTTCATTTATTTGTGGGCACTTCCTATGGTGAAGTGGGACCGGGAGTTACTTAAACGTAAAAAAATGTCAATATGCTTCAATATGCTTGGGCAGGTTCTATGCCTGGAATTTCTAATAATAACGAAGCGTGCTTGGGGCTGGGCAACGTTTGGAATTTGTAAATTTGTATACCCTACTGAAAGGAGTAACAGGGGGTTTTATAATGTTTGTTATCTTTTATGCTTTGTGTAAAAGATGTTTTAGAAGAACTTAATCTTCGATAGTTAGTAAATCTGTTGAAAGTTTAACAACTTTTCATTTTAAAAAGAGAAATTATGTATTATTATTATATTGATCGGGCTTAAATCGATTCTTAGATGTTTAAATTGGGCTTTAAATATGTTTACTCAACTCTAAACATGTTTTAAAAAAGCTTTAAGCCATTTATTAAATAAATTTTACTTGAAATTTTTTTTAATCAAGTTTTAGATGGCAGAAATTGATGAACTCAACTTTCTTTCATACTAAACTAGTAAAATCTGATTACAGGATATCTTAACAGTCAAAAACACACTTTCAGCTACGCATTTCTCGCACATTTCTCATTTGCTTAGGTTTGTGACAAGCACTAAAGTGTCGTATTTTGACTTTTTGAATAGTCGCATAAATCAGAGACACCTCAAAAGAAAAAATTTGAGTAAGCAAATAGAAAATAAGTATTTAGAGCCGCCGCGGCACCTGCCACAGCTCGGCTTTATGTCTTCGTTTGCGGGCCGAAATTGAAATGCAGCCGACAACGTTCAGACATGACGACAATTTGTCTACGATTAATCTATGTCCCCGAGACAGTAATGATATAGCGACTGTGGATATTTATAGTTCCGGGCAAGAGGAAAACAATGGCTCTTGAAAGAGATCGAGAAAGTAAAAGTGTGCAAATCTGCTGCTCCTTTGGTTGGTTGGTTGGTTGGTTTTGGGTTTTGGTTTTATGTGCTTGTTCGGCCATAACTTGAGCCGAGAACAAAAAAAGTTGGCAACAATGGCTGGCCAAAAAACACAGAGCGTAAGATCGCCTTCGTTTTTGGCCGCATAACGCTGCCGGCAATCAAAATCACGTCACGATTGTAAAATGTGCCTGAAATTGAAGCTGCAACAAAAGCAGCGACTGCGCGATGCTTGCAACACTCGCAACTCGCAACACGCTGGGCATTTTCACACTCATAAACGGTACATAATCATAACGAAAGCGGCTCTGGGAGAAAGAGAGTTTGCGTTGTGGTTACGACATCCAGACAAAACAACAACAGTTAATTGAATAAAGTTTTGTAAACTGTTTGTAATTGCTCGGATTGCAGCAAAGATTTAACGCATTTGTATTCAACAGATATGCCAGATATTATTTGCAGCTATAGTAAATATATGTATGTGTGCTTGGCTTCGCTTTTGGGTTTCATGTCTGCCAGGAGCCATAATTGAGATGCCTTTGCAGCGATAATAAATTATGAAGCCCGAAAAATGAAACGAAAACGAAAATGAAAATGAACAAGAAAGTTAAATACTACTACTCTAAATACACTACAAGCGAAACGTGGCTTTAACTTTGAGGTGACTGACTTTTTTTTCTCTTTTTTAAAGCTTTGGCATTTTTTGTTAGGTTTGCTATCGGACCAAAGCATTCATTGGCTGTGGCATGCAGCAGCGGCGGCAGCGGCAGCCCAGACGATTAGGCCAGGGATTAGGCACAGTTTACTTTAGCCATAAATTATAAGTTTTTGGCCAAGAAAAGGTAACGGGAATGCAAGCATACAAGTTAAATACAACGGTTCAACATGAAAAGGGAAACCAAAAATCCATTGATGGGCACATTGAACCCATTGAAAGGATTTTGGCACGAACAGGATTTGAGTGAAATTTGAATCAGGTAATAAATAATCTCATTCTAAAAGAATTTAGATGTCAAAATAAATATTCTCTTCACTTTCATTTCTATGTTCTTATCAAATATTTATCTTTTACCTAACTATAAACATTACACATTTTCTACTTCTTTGTTACATCAAATGCCAACAAAAAAAAAAACCTTTTCATATTTCTCACAATTGCGCAATGGCACAAAGAGGTTTTTATTTTGAATGAATAATGTCGAAAAAACAGAAAAAAAAAGTAATTGAGAACTGTCATGCAATCAGATATGATGCGAATAATTCAACTGCAAAATGTAAACTCTTTTTTTTTTGGCCACTGTCTGCAGTTAGCGACTCAGCGGTTCGCATTTCAGTTGGCCCCCACTGAACAATTAGCAGCGCATTGCGTGTCCACAGGCAACAGGGACACATCTTAGCCAAGTTTGTGTGTGACTCGTGATCTGCCCTCATGGCCTTACCAATGCTAATGGCAGCCAGGTCAGACTCTCTTCGAGGAGCACATGTTTTGTTGCAGTTTTTACAATTTCCTGGTTCGTCTCTCTGTCAAAAAAAAAAAAAAAAAACTATCGGCACTATCGATTTTAGCCAACGGCGCTGCACGCTGCCGCTGCCTGTGCCTCATAAAAACTAGCAAAAACAAAGAGAAGAAAAATACGAAAAAAACGAAAAATAAAACAAAAAAACAGAACATCGATTTGTAGCAGCGCCTGCGCAAAGCGTGAAATTTATGCGACCCACACGCAGCGCCACTCACACGACCACGACCCAAGTGGAGAAAGCAGCAGCAGCAGCAGCAACAGCAACTGTGCCACAAAAAGAAGAAGATGCTTCACCTTCACCCAGCCAAAGTTGTAGTCGAAGTTGGAGACTCCGATGCCAGCAAATTTCATTTCTCGCAATAAATCCATGACTGATTTATGTACTGCACAATCGTTACAAATCACAAACGTTTACTGAATGAGCGCCTTCGTCTCTTCCTCTCTCCTATCGAAACAGTGCAAAGAGGAAGACGAGGAAGAAGATGAAAAAAAAGTGACAGTGTCTGTCTGTCTTTTTGTAGTTTACAGTCTTCGCTCACGTGCTGACTTTCAGCTTCAATCAGGTCTTCTTCACTCAACTCGCAGCTGAATTGCATTTGAATTAATTAAGAAGAAGCGTCTTCAGCTGAAGAAAAAGATCACGAATCGGTTCGAGCGAAGCACACACAAAAATTTGTCAAATAAAGATTTGCACAAACAATAAATGCGAGCGGCAATGTCTCCATTATGTCCAGACATGAACTAGATGTAAATCTCTCATGTATCCTTTCGTCTGTGAGTGTGTGTTTCTGGAGTCAAACAATTGAATGACAATGGCAACAGCAGCAACAAAATCGATCAAGCTCGAAGACAACTGCAGCCAAATCCCAACAAGCATCCATTGAATGGCAGCCAAGCAAAAGATTTACATACTCTCGACACTCTCGAGTATCCGCAACGAGGCGACATTGTCCACGGTGCTGACCACTTAAGTTGACGATGTCTGTGCCCAAGGCGCATGCCTGCAACGTCAACAACAACAACAACAACAACACCGACGAAGAAACGACAACAACAGCGAGCCTGTTGCCTGTTTGGCCGGGTGTTGCCAACTTGGGACAAAAAGGATGACTAAATGCATGCAAGTTATTTAAATGAGACATTTTAAGAGTCAGTTCATGGCAAGGCTGCAGAATGTGGACAGCACTTCGGTTCCGGCTCTTGCATGGCCTTTAAATAGTGTATGCAATATTGGGTATATTTACTTGATTAACGATTTCGTTAATCTACTATTCTTGAAGTAACAAAGTAAGTAAAATTAACAGAAATTAAATAACATACTAGAAGTAAATGCTCATTGTTGTTTTACTTTTGTGTTTTCTATCTTACTCTAACAAAATGTAGCCTAACTGTAAAAAATTACCGTTTGCAGTTATTTGAGTGCCAAATGCAAGCAGTGCAAATTTCCCATGTTTCTCAATAAAGTCCCAAATCTTATCAATTCTAGTAAATTGTTTTAGCAAGAGCATTACTACATCGACTTGCAGTAGATTAGGTGAAAAGTTTACGTTTATGTTTATCTTTCAGCTGTTTTGGGGCAGCAATACAGCAATACAGCAATGCAGCAATGAGAACTATTTATGTACAGACATTTTATTTGGTTGTGACTGTTTTGCTTTTGGCTGGTGGCTGTCAATATTGGGTGGCAGTTGACAGTTGGCATTTGGCCAGTTGGCGTCTGCTAATTGTGTCCGCAGCTGCCAGATTTATGTGGACCGATCAGTGCCTTAATGTATGCAGATGGGTTACGGCATCAAATTATAATTCAATTCAATCGAATAGAAACTAACGATCATCGACCACCCGAGCGGCTGTGAAAGAAACGACAAGACGAGAGAAGACAAGACGATTGTGGCTAGCTGCCAAGATTGGCTCATAAATTGTCCAAATTAATTCATTGTGGCACCAATGGCGACACCTACTCGTTGTCCGCTGGGAATGTCTCTGTTGACCACTTGATTCGTAAGTCATAAATTTATAGTCTTTATTGAAACATCAATTTGGACACCACATAGCATGGCGACAAGGCACAACACCTAGCTAGCCTAGCCGCCCAGTTCAAAGTTACCCGATCCCCAATTGTATTTCATAAGGAAAACACACACACACACACACACTGAAGGCAAAGATGAGAGAGAGAGAGAGAGAGAGAGAGGGAGAGGAGAGGCAGCATCAAGGTGGTCTCCGATGATGCTCCAATCGTTTCGACCAACAGCAACGTTGTTTTTAGCTTGACGCTGCTCTTTCTACTGTTTAGAACAGGTTTCTGCCTATTAAGTATTATCTTCTGAGTATATATTTATTTTGTCGTTTCGAATATCATTTCGTTTGGTTTTTTTTTTTTTTTTTTGGCAGATTCAAAATCAACCAATCGCCGCCGATTGTTAAACACTTTTACAGCTAGTTATGCAAATGGCCGTTGGTTTTTTTTTCAGTTTTTTCTTCTTTGTTTTTGGAAAGTCTGTTTAGCTCTAGGCGGTTTTATATTTTTATTTTTTGGAGGCGACAATGGAGTCTGTTTATCGCAAACGATGATCTCATGCCACAAAAAGGCGTGACAAAGACAGTCAATTTAAATTACATGCAAGCTCAAATTTTGTATAATAACTTAATTTAATGGCCAGCCATTAATCATACGACGTGTTAAATTGATGTTTAATTGGAGCCGATATTAAAAATGCAACAACAGCTATGTCCTAGCCATAGCAAGCAGCTTTACAGCATGCCATAGCAGGTAGTTTTGGCAAGGCAAACAGCAGTGAAACAAGCAGTTTAATGCAGTGCAGCAAGCAGTTTTAACTGTTAATGAAATGCACTTGACCGTTACTTTTTTAGAAAGTTCATTGAATTTAGTTAATTAAATTCGTTTTAACATTTGAAATATATTATAAATAAATTAATTAAGAAATATTAAGGTAAACGTTAGTTAAAATGCTTACAATCCCAACCGCTTTAAATGCCAGAGGCACAGAAATAGCCACTTTCTTTGTTAACAGTTGGCTAACAGCGCTTCTAACAGTTTGGGGTGGTCCTTTGGGTGGTTATTGACCTAACAACGCCCCCACAGGAACATGGCTAGAACTTTACTATAAACGGACGAAACTCAACAGGTTTAAGTTCAGTTGCTTCTCAGCGCTCCTCGAATGTGTATTGTGGCAAAAAAGTATTCCTTGCAACGGAAATCGGAAAATCGCCGCTAGCGGTCTTAACGGTACTTAAGTGCGTTACCCAAATAGATAATTGAATTTTGTTGTTGTGCGAGTGGTGCACACACATTAAATGTGGCAATAAAAATAATAATAATAATATTTATTGCTCATTTATGTGTGTTCTCGATTTATGTGGAACATTACATGCAATCGTTTTTTACGCTGCGTATGCAGTTTTTAAATTGATAAATTTATGGGCAACATATTTATGGAGTGCCATTTTCAGTGATGGTTGACCATCATTTCATTTTTGGCCTAATAATGTGTTGATTTAGACCCACGAGCGAGCTGATGACAATTAGTCAACACAATTAAAACTTTAATCAATAAATGCGCTTGATGTGTGTGAAAAGTAAACAAGACGAGCCAACGGACAGTTAAAAGGATACTGTGTGTGTGTGTGTGTGTGGCGGAAATTGTTTGACCAACGATATATATAGTACACTGGCAGAAAACTGAGTTGTCGTAATAATCCTTTATTTGCTGCTCGCTATCAAATGTGGCTTCAATTAAACTGAAAGTGCGACAGGACAACACACAAAACTCAAACCCTCAAACTGCTCATCCATCAAATTTGTTCTGCTGACATGACGCAGGAAGGGGGGGGAGGGGAGAGGGGAGAGGGTAGGGGGGGTGTTTGTGGGTGTTGCCCCATATGTGTTTATTTATCCGTTTTTGCAATTATTTTACGCGCTCCCATCTCCTAACTCATTACTGCAGGGCAGAAACTCTACAAGTGGATTTCACTACATGTGTGTGTGTGTGTGTGTGTGTGTGTGCGTGTGTGTGTGGCATTGAATAAAAAGAGATCGCATTGAACAATTATGTATCGCTTTTTATGCAGCCATAAACGTTTGTGTTTATGAGCCGTTGCCAATGTGCTCACAATATGCTAAATGGTAAAGCAGCTAACAAATTGAATAGACAACAACAACAACAACAACAACAACAACTACAACTACACACAATGCAAAGGAAGACAACAACAACAACAGAGACAACGGCATTGGACGCAAGTGCCACGGCATCGGCAACGGCCTCAGCCTCGGCTGCGGCATCCACGTGCATTAAGATCAACATTAGCAACTGCAAATCGAATCATCCGCCGGCTCCGATTGGGGCTGGCGGGGGCAGCGGCGGGTTGTTCCTGCTGCCCCAGCACACCTCGCACCACAATCTGCAGCTGGATAAAATTTCCGTGCGCTCGATTAGCTCCGAGGATATATCGAATGGTGGCAGTGGCAGATGCTGCAGCGCTGCAGCACGAAACCCGGCCATAAAAACAGGACGACGCCTGCAACTAATGCAGGTAAGTGTGAGAGGGGAGGGAAGTGTGATAACACTTGGCATAAATTAACCAAGCGCATGCATCTTAATTAGTACACACACAAGCTGTGGCAAGAAGATGGTCTCGGTCACGTGCCTCTCTTGGCTTAAATGAAAGTACCTCGATTAGCTACACACCAGACGATAAAGACTAATCACTCTTTCAACACACTTACACACGCAGACAAATGAGAATGGATTGTCCTGGGTTGTAACTAAAACCTTTTGTATACATTTTGCAGATGATAATTCTACCATTTATACCAATATTGGCATTGATTGTGCAAACATCGCTAACACTGCAGGACATATTGGAGTACAGGGCCGAAGTGGCAGACATTGAGACACAGGTGAGTGAGAGCTAGGCAAATGGAACGAGCTGTGAGATACCCTGTAATCGGCATCCAATCAAAATAAATGTCATTAAAGATATTAAAACAATGAAAAGTTTGTAATTGACACTTGAAAAGAATCTATACTTTCATCAACGATTTTTCTAGCTGCCTGTTGCATACATCCAATTATACCCTCCTTTATCCACTCAAAATGGGGCACAGTGTATCAAGTCACAAAGGACAGCATAGAAAGAGTATAGAAAATAGAGAGAGAGAGAGAGAGAAAGATAGAGAGCAGGCGTAATTAAAATTTATTGCTGAAATTCAATCATACGTCAAGTAGAGGATGAAGGAACGATTCATGTTTGAGCTCTCTTGTGCCGCTCAATGCTCACTTGACCGGCAAACAGATGTGGCAGGCTTTGAGGCAAGTGGCCTGTGGCCATGGTAATGTTTATTACGCGGTTGTAAGTGGGTGAAACTTAGAAGGGGAGGTTTGTTGGGAGCGTGTCGCCAATATCGGCAACATTTGTTTGCTCAGGTAAGTGCCTTGAGCTCGAAGTCCGCTCGGGAAAAAAAATGAGCTCTCGTCGTGGCACTCAAGAAACTCAGCAGCAGCATTGAGTGGGCAAGGACTTTTGCAACCAATAGCCCCTTCGAACCCCGCACCCTCACCCTGTCCACTTTTTATGTAAATGCGTGCGCAAAATATGAGAGAGAAATAATAAAAATATTGCTTGATGCTAAAGTGAATTGATAGGCGAAATATGCAACGGCACAAATACAACTTGTGTGCGTTGCGAGGATAGGGGGCGAGGGGTAGGGAAGGGGCGTGGCGGTAAACAGACAGGAAATGCGAACTGAGGGACAGTCAGCCACTGAATTGGGTCACGTACTTAGGAATGCAAAACACAGGAAATAACTATGGATACCCACGAAAACTGCATACTCTAGCAGTATAAATTTCTCAAGGGGTGGACGGGGCAGGAGGGGTGTGTTGTGTGTGTGTGTGTGTGTGTGTGTTTTTGATAACTAAATGTGCCACTAAGTGGTGGCAACCTTCAAGGGAAATGAGCATTTAGATAAGTTTCAGGCAACTTTAACATGAAGTTGACTTAAACTTTGGGCAAAAAAAAATTCGTAATCAAAATCAATGCAAATAAATAATTAATATGTTAATTAATCAAATCCCAAAACAGTCAAAGACATGTTTGCGTGTGAACAGGAAAAATGTGACTTCTTTCTAGTAGCCAATTTAGAAAATAATTGGCAATAAATTATTTGCCTGCTAAATTACATAAATAATGAAAATTTATTATCACGCAATGCGTTAAACATAAAAACTTAAAAAAAAACACTTTCTTTAAGTAATTAATAAGTATATGCAAGAAAAGAAAGGGAGAAAATTTGATGAATTATTCAATGTGTTACCAACTAGACGACTAACTAATGAAGACCACACCTAAACTAGGACAAAGCTCTCAGATAACTGCGCAAAAAGGACACACACACACACATACATAAACACACATCGCACACGTAGATAATCTCGTTTTTCTATGTTTTTTTTTGCCGCCCACGACAGGTGACGATTGCAACGGACTTGGGCAAAGTTGTCACACGGCTGCAACTGGAACGTTCCGAGGTGGCCTTCTATATCTTTACCAACGGCAGCAAGCAGCGGTAAGTTTAACTTTAACCTTGCTGTCGCTTTTCGTTCTTTTTCTTCCTTTTGTGAATCATAACAATGGCCGCCAACGAGTGCATTTTATACGTTTTCCAGTGCCAATTTAACACAACGCTTTACAAACACGGATCATGCGTTGAACAACATGACCACTTGGAGCGAGATTAGTGTGCCCACGGCACCGGATGAGGATGAGGATGACCGCGAGGTCATGTTGAATCGCAATGATTTTCAGAGTCGCCTCAACGAGTTCAGGGAACGTGTGCGCCTCGAGCCCGAGGATAGCTCCATTACCGAAGTCATGAATTGGTATACATCTATAAATCGGGGACTACTTCATCACCTCAACGAGCAGATTAAGGAGACGGACAACAGTGGCGTCTGGCGGTGAGTTGACCCTTTGACTGACTGACTGCTATCAACGCACAGCCCAAATAGCGATGCTATTTTTACGTGAAATAATAGTTACAATTAAGGAAGCTATTTGAAACCTATATCATATCAAAGTTCTTGTATTTGTATGGAAGCTATATGATAAAGGTGTCCGATCTGGCCGATTTTGACATATAATCTAGCCGCAACTAACAGAAGACATTGCCAAAAGTTACAGCTCGATAGCTCTAAAACTGAGGGCTTAGTTGACATACCAACAGACAGACCGACGGACATGGCTATATCAAATCAGCTTGCGAAGCTGATCAAGAATATACAAAATGTATTTGATATATACTTAACTGAATTTAGAATAGTTGTACAAATTGTAGCAAAGAAAACTACTGAGCTCAAAAGCGAACCTCAAGCGAAGGTACATATATACATTATGTGGTCGGAAACGCTTCCTTCAATGCTTTACACATTTCATCACAAAATTAATATATACTATTCAAGTGTATAAATAGACGGTAGATGATAGCTTAAATTGATTTTTTCCTAAGCGCACCTGCAAGTGGTTAAATTTTGAGGTCAAAAGTAACTTCCTTGCGTGTGAAAGTGGTTCCCACCATCATTTTAACTGTTTACTTCTTTCTTCCTTGACAGTTATTTGGTGGGCTTTAAGAATCTTCTGAAGAGCATTGAGTGCCAGAATATAGCCACCTCCTTTGGCATACGATACTATGGACGTGGCCCACTGACCGCCGAGAATTTCGTCTCCTATGTGCGCTACGAGTTTATGGCCAGGGAACTGATCAACTCCACGCTTAACTATGCTCCAATGTTAAAGCCCATGTATACAAACATAACTAGTACAAAGAAATTCCATCGCGTTAAGCTCATGTAAGTATGATGGGGTCTTAGGGTTAATTTAAAATTGAGCTATTTTTGTTACAGGAGCAACATGGTGCTTAAGAACAAGCCAAATATATCGGACGAACGCAGCGCAATTGAATACAATGAATTTATGCACAATTACACAGATGATCTGAGAATACTACAAAAAGCACTGCGACGTCTTATCAAGTATGTATGAAGTGTTTAGAAACTATCTAAAGTAAAGTCAAGACCAGTTTCCTATGACTGTTTTAGGGTTGGAAGATTTTCTTAAAATATTCGCATTTATTAATATTTTAAAATAAATCTAAAACAAACCTAATTTGGCTATTGGTTATTTGTTTGTGTGTTTCTTGCAGGGAATATGTGGACAAAGTTTTGGTAGCAGCTGACCGTAAGGAGGCAATTGGCATCGCCATACTTGTGGTTGTGCTTTTGGTATCCCCGATTATAATCATACTGGTCAAGAATGCAGCTGCAACAATACAGGTAGCTAATAGTCCCTAAAATAAAAACTTAACCTAAACTAAATCTAAACCTCAATTTATAGCTATATGCCAAGAATTTGTCGATAAAAGCCAAGGAATTGAAACGTGAGAAACGCAAAAGTGATTCGTTGCTCTTTCAAATGTTGCCTCCAAGCGTTGCAATGCAGCTAAAGCAAACGCAACAGGTGAGTGTGTATATATTGTGTGTGTGTGTGTGTGTACAAATAACGGTCCTTGTTTTGGTACAGGTGCCCGCTGAGCTGTACGAGGCAGTTACCATTTATTTTAGTGATATTGTTGGCTTCACTGAAATTGCGGCTGAATGCACGCCACTGGAGGTAAGATTTTAACAATTGGTATTAAGGTACAGTGGAGATTCTTTAAAAAAAAACATGTTGAAATGTGTATAAAATAAGTATGAAAATAATTGAAGAGCCCTCAAAAAATATTAATTTTCCTAGCTAAATTATTAATTTTGGAAAATACCTTTTTACATCATGATAGTCAGTCAAAAAAAAACAGTTTTTAAATTAATCCTTTTTTTAAACAAGTGTGAAAATAATTTAAGAACTCCCAAAAAATATTAATTTTCCTAACTGAATTAATAACTTTGGTAAATGCCTTGAAGAAATCACAAAAAACGAATATTTTACATCTTGAAAGACTCCAAAAAAAAACACCTTTTTTATGGATTACTTAAAGGAAATTGAAACAAGAATAGTTAAGAGCACCAAATACTTTAGTTAAAGGACTTCAAACATACGAATCTTTCGTTTTTAGGGTTTTTTTAAACTTTAACTTTAAACTTTCCCCATTTTCGAGTGGTCACTGTAGCATTTAGTTGTAACAGTAAATTTAAATCATTAATTGTAATTGAAATGTGGCAATTTATTTGGCAGGTGGTGACCTTTCTCAATTCGATTTATCGCGTGTTTGACGAACGCATCGAATGCTATGATGTCTACAAAGTGGAAACCATTGGCGACTCCTATATGGTTGCCTCCGGGCTGCCTGTGAAAAACGGTAATTTATGCAAATTTCGCTGTCAGTCGCAACAGGCATTTACCCAAAAACCTCCCCCTTCTCCCACTCTCTCCTTGCGCGCTAATTTGACTTTGTGTGCTTGGGCGCCCTAATTTATGCTGCGAAATGTTTGCACAGCTTGCCACACGAGAAAATTAAACATATGTTTGTCTGCTCTGCTTTACAACCCACAGGCAACAAGCACATCAGCGAGATTGCAACAATGGCACTTGATTTGCTGGACGCCTCCTCCGTCTTCCGACTACCCCGCGCCGGCGATGAGTTCGTCCAGATACGCTGTGGCGTCCACACCGGACCCGTTGTTGCCGGCATTGTGGGCAGCAAGATGCCACGCTACTGTCTCTTCGGCGATACGGTGAACACTGCATCAAGGATGGAGAGCACGGGCGAGGCACAGAAGATACATATCACCGAGGAGATGCACGAGGCGCTGCAACAGGTGGGCGGCTTCCGGACGGAGCATCGCGGCTTAATCGATGTCAAGGGCAAGGGGCTGATGAGCACCTACTTTCTGACCTGCAAGGATGGTCCGGTGCGGGTGCGTGAGGAGATCTCCTGGTGTGCGGATATGCAGCCCGTCTTCCTTGATCATCTCAAGCTACATCCGCCGACCAACTACAAGCTGCCCAAACGTAAATGAGCGAGACAGACGGCAACAATATCTCTCCAATGAGCTAAATTACTACTCTTATTCACCCCTAGATTTCTCTCTCTGTGTGTGTGTGTGTGTGTGTGTATTTGTCCTACTTATTTATTAGCCTAGCATCCTTGTAATCTGCTTGCATGTTGTCTGTTTGTAGTTTTAACAACCATTCATGAGCGCATATGGAATCTCAGTAACTAAAAAAAAAAAAAAAAACTCAGCTTATACATTAAAATATATGCCAAATTGATGTAGTTAGAGCCAGTTGCTCGAATAATAATAAATGTTATACTCGTTGAAAACTAAATCCAAGCAAAGCATGAATATTTGTTTGGTTGTGAAAGTCCTACTGCTCCTAATGGAACTTGTTTATGGTGATCGGGGCACCTTTGCTAAGAATAGCGATGACGAGTTTCAGATGCTTATTGCTGGCGGTTATATACCCGATAATAGCAAATTCACAAGCACTTTGGTGTCCATACGAACGCTGCAATACATTCAATACCCTGGCGATAATCACTTCTGCACCGGCGTCATCATCAGCAGTCTCACAATCTTAACGGCAGCCCATTGCGTCACAGAGTAAGTTTAACAAGTTTTCTTTTTTTTTTAAATTCAGTTGAAATTTGGATTGCGTTTATTCTGTAGCCGGCACAAGGCGATAATGAATCCACGCGGCATATTGATCGTGTTTGGTTCCAACTATCGCCTGGATGTGTATGGCAAGGATGAATGCCGGCGTGTGAATCGCATTGTGGTGCATCCGAAATATCAACGATTTACCAAATACGATGTATCCGTGGTGCGTTTAGTTGATCGCATTCCGGGCAACATGCGGCATGTGAAGCCGATCACCAAGCGAAAGCGTGTCGAAGTTCATGCGGGGATGAAGTGCATCACACTTGGCTGGGGTCAGCTGTATCCGGTAGAATTCTCACTCTATCCACTAACTAGTCATCGAATTATTTATTTGTTGCAGCACGGTCCTTATGCCAATGAGATGATGTTCCTGGATGTTGTCGTTCGTCCGGGCAATTTCTGCACGGATTTGAGAGACTTTTCTGCCGACGGCAACATCTGTGTGCAGCCCGATTACGAAGGACAACTTTGTCCGGGGGATTTGGGTGGTCCGTTGCTGTGTCAGGACTACCTGGCTGGCATTATTGGTGGCGCACAGGGCTGTGAGGGTGTCAAGGCAATTAAGTTTGTCAACTACTCGCATATAGAGGAATGGATTGACGAGACGGTCAGAATTCTGGCTTGTAGCAATAGAAATCGGCTTTCAATCTTACTATTTGTGCTGCTTGTTTTGACAGTTGTTTGAAAGTTCAAGCAGTGTTGGGCAACGTTTATCAATTTCGAGGCAGAATATTAATTGAAAACAATTATAAATGCATTCTTAGCATAACTAACAAATAGAGAACTTTTGACCATTTTAAATTAATTGTTGGCACTATATAATTATTTATAAAAAGTTTTGCAGCAAGTTGGCAGCACTGTTGTGTTTGTATTGTTGCCATATGCTCAAAACAGCTGATTGACGCTGCACAATGAATATGTAACAGTCGAACAAAGAATAAAAATATAACTTAAACAATGCAACAATTAGGCCGAAATACGGCCAATGCGGCGCTGCAACGTTGGCGGCAACGAAAACTACTCTCGACCTGGTCACCCCTGGCCACCGCCTTCAATGTGCCACCCGCAAAGCGCATCAATTTCACACGCAACGATGTGGCAAGCTTAAACCAAATAATAACCCAACAATTGGATCAAAACTTACCTGATTTTATTTTAGGGTCTTTTTCGCATGCCGGAGCTACGCAGCGCCGAGGGCTTCTATCTGCTGCGCGAGAATGTGGAGAACTCCACGCAGGAGCTCATAAGCGAAGCCACCTCCAGCCAGCGGCAGCGCAAAATGGTGGAAGTCTTTGATGAGCTCTCCGATTCGCTGTGCAAGGTTGCCGACTTGGCTGAATTTGTACGCATTGCGCATCCCAAGAACAAGTACATGCAGGCAGCGGAGCAGGCCTGCATCAGCATTTGTGGCATTGTGGAGAGTCTCAATACGCACAAGCCGCTGTATCAGGCGCTGAGCAAGGTGGTGCAACAGGGCGATTTCCTGCCCACCACCGAGGTGGATCAGCATGTGGCCAAATTATTTATGTTCGACTTTGAGCAGTGTGGCATTCACTTAGCGGAGGAGGAGCGACTGCGTGTCGTTCGCCTCAATGATTACATTCTGCAGCTTGGACAGAAGTTCATGAATGGCGCCGTCCAGCCAACGACGCTCTCGCGCCGCTGTGTGCCGGAGGATATACAACAATAGTGAGTGAATTAACTTATTGAGTCTGCTTAAAGTTAAAGCCATCTCTCTCTTGACAGTTTTCCCTCTGATGGTGAGAACATCATCATAACTGGCCTTTGCGTCAATGCCTCAAATGTGCAGATGCGCGAGGCCGCTTATCGTTTGTATCTGCAGCCCTCGGAGAGCCAGGAGGAGCTACTCAAGGATCTGTTGCTGTGCCGCTATGAACTGGCACGCAGCTGCGGCTTCGAGACTTATGCCCATCGTGCGCTCAAGGGCAGCACCATGGAGCGACCCGAAATCGTCGGCGAGTTCATCGATGAACTATCGGAGCAGCTGCGTCCGCGTGCCGAGGCCGACTTTGCGCTCATGACCCAAATGAAGCGCAAGGAAAGTGGCGTAAATAATGCCCTGGTAGAGATCTGGGACACACCGTACTTTACCACACAGCTCAAGCGACAGTCGCTGGAGGAGCAGGCCAACGAGTTTCTGCCCTACTTCTCACTGGGTGGCTGCATGGAGGGTCTGGACAACCTGCTGCACTCGCTGTACGGCGTGCGTCTGCAAAACACCGAAATGGAGCCGGGCGAGAGCTGGCACAGCGACATCTACAAGCTGGCCGTGGTGCACGACGAGGAGGGTCTCCTCGGCTACATCTACTGCGACTTCTTTGAGCGCAGCGGCAAACCCAATCAGGATTGCCACTTCACCATTCAGGGGGGCAAGCGATTGGCCGACGGCACCTATCAGCTGCCCATTGTGGTGGTCATGTTGGGATTGGCTCAGCCACGCTGGACGGGACCCACACTGCTGTCGCCCGCGCGGCTGGATAACCTGTTCCATGAGATGGGCCATGCCATGCACTCGATGCTGGCCCGCACGGAACATCAGCATGTGACGGGCACACGCTGTGCCACGGATTTTGCGGAGGTGCCGAGCGTACTTATGGAGTACTTTGCCAGTGATCCTCGGGTGCTGCGCACCTTTGCCCGCCACTTTGAGACGCACAAGCCCATGCCGGAGGATATGCTGCAGCGGCTGTGTGCCTCCAAGCATTTATTTGCAGCCAGCGAGACGCAGCTGCAGGTGTTCTACTCGGCGCTGGACCAGGTCTATCATGGGGTTGCGTTGCCGGAGGGCACCAGCACGACGGAGACGTTGCGTCAGGTGCAAGGTCGCTACTATGGATTGCCGTATGTGGAGAATACGTCTTGGCAGCTGCGCTTTTCCCATTTGGTTGGCTACGGCGCCAAGTATTACGCTTATCTCATTTCAAAGACAATTGCCTCATGGATTTGGCAGACGTACTTCGAGGCGAATCCCTTCAATCGCCAGGCTGGCGAGAAGTATCGGGCTGAGATCTTGGCGCATGGAGGAGCTGTGCCCAGTCGTAAGCTGGTGACAAATTTCCTGCAGCGCGAATTGACGCCCAGAATACTGGCGGATAGTCTCATACACGAGATCGACATGGATGAGTCGAAGATTAAGGAACTGATTATTAGCAGAAACTAGCGTTAGCTCAAGAGGCATTTTTGGTCACAAATACGCTTGTAAATAATTGTTGGTTTTTAATTATAATTAGTTAACTGCTCCATGGTTTTTTGTACATAGCGAATTTGGTTATTATTGGATTATGCGGGCATTACAGCAGGCATCAATTCCACACCCACGAATTCCTTGGCAATTCGCACTCCAAGGAAAAACATGCCAAAGCTCTTCACCAGCATCCTAAAAAAAAAAAAAAAAGTGTGGTTATGTAAACATATGCGGCCATTTTCTAATTTTCAATGTTCAATGCTCAATGAGCATTGTAGCACTTACCACTGGAATTCATTATGATAGATGTTGCGTACAATGTTAAAAGGATTTCCAGCTTTCACCATTGTGATTAAGAATTTTTAAATCTATTTATTCAATATTTGACTGCTGTTTGGCTTTTATGCTGTCGCAAGAGTGAACAGATGTTACAAAAAAAAACCAAACGCTTACTGAGATTCTGATAAAGTTTTTTAGTATTTTTTCTTTGGTATATTGCAATCAAGTTATAATCAGAGACAGTTGTGTTGCGAAATCCAGTTCGAAAGGTCGTTGCACGACCTAGTTTTGGTACACTTTTTAAAAAATAAAAACAAAAAATATAGTTGTAAAAAAAAAAACGATTTCCAATACGATTTATTTTTTACACAGTTCGCTCACACTAGTTCTTTACTAAAATGCACTAAACAATGTTTTGAACAGACCTGGTCACATTAATTCCAGTCCTAACTGCACGTGCAGCGCCAAAACAAGTAATTTTTAGAGTTCACTTGGAAACGGCTATATAGTCATGGATAAACCCAGCGATGAGGTTGAAATGGAGGTAGTGGAGCCAGAGGACGCTGAAAGTGACATGGAAAATGAGAGCGACAACGAAGAAGATGCCGATGCCGATGGCACCACAAAGACACCTAAACAAGTTTACTTACCAGGCACAACTTTGGCTGAGGACGAGGAACTGGTCTGCGATGAGAGCGCCTACGTGATGCTGCATCAGGCATCCACTGGCGCACCTTGCCTCAGCTTCGACATCATACCCGATGAGCTGGGCAAGGACCGTGAAAGCTTTCCGATGACCGCATTCATTGTAGCCGGCACTCAGGCATCGCGAACACATGTCAACAACCTGATTGTGATGAAGATGAGCAATCTGCACAAGACTCAGGACGACGATGAGGACAACGATGATGACGAGGAGCTAGAGGATGATCAGGATGATGTGCCCGACAAGAGCGAGCTGAAGAAACCGCAAATGACCTGCGCTCTCATAAAGCATCAAGGATGCGTGAATCGCGTCCGTGCCCGACGCATGGGTAACAATGTGTTTGCAGCCTCCTGGAGCGAACTAGGCCGCGTAAACATCTGGAATCTGTCACAGCAGTTGCAGGCTGTCGAGGATGCCCAGATGCTGAAGCAGTATGAGCAGCAGAGTGCTGGTAATGATGCACCTGGATCTCGTCCTGTTTACACTTTTAGTGGACATCAGCAGGAGGGATTTGCGATTGACTGGAGTCCCTGTGCCGAGGGTGTGCTGGCCACAGGCGATTGTCGTCGCGATATCCACGTCTGGAGTCCTCTCGAAGATGGCACCTGGAAGGTGGATCAACGACCGCTGGTGGGTCACACCGCCTCCGTGGAGGATCTGCAATGGAGTCCCAACGAACGCAGCGTGCTTGCCTCCTGCTCCGTGGACAAGAGCATACGCATCTGGGATTGCCGTGCAGCACCACAAAAAGCCTGCATGTTGAGCTGTGAGAATGCGCACGAGAGCGACATCAATGTGATCTCGTGGAATAACACGGAACCCTTTATTGCCAGCGGCGGTGACGATGGATTCCTGCACATCTGGGACTTGCGTCAGTTCAAGACCCAGAAACCCATTGCCACATTCAAGCATCATACGGATCACATAACGACTGTCGAGTGGAATCCCAGTGAGGCAACAGTTCTTGCCTCTGGCGGTGACGATGATCAGATTGCATTGTGGGATCTGGCCGTGGAGAAGGATGCGGATCAGGCGCAGGCGCCGGCTCAGAACGAGGATGAGCTGAATAAGCTGCCGCCTCAGCTCTTGTTCATCCACCAGGGGCAGAAGGAGATCAAGGAGCTACACTGGCATCCCCAAATGCCGGGCGTGCTCCTCTCCACGGCCCACAGTGGCTTCAACATCTTTCGCACGATCAGCGTGTGAAAATCACGATCTATCCGATACCCACATTAGCTTCTAGACAACAACACAAAATAAATCTTTACGATTGCACCAAATGTTCGTTTTTTTTTTATAACAGTTGTGTTTAACAGTGGCGCTCTCTGTTAAAATTGCTGGTAAGCAACATTGAAGAAGGGTCTTTTTATACTTTGATACTGAAAGTATCATAGTATATTGGTTTTGTGCAATGTCCGTCAACTTTTTTCGACACCCGTAAAGCTAGAGACTTGAAATTATGTTTGTTTATAGGCGCGACAGATAAAGTGTTAAGATCGGGGTGCTAAATCGATAACATCGATTACTGAAAACCGATAAAACCATATATTTCTCACATTCTTTCAGCTAAAATTACCTTAAAAAAAAATGCATCAAAATTTTGGATGCCACGCCCACTCCTTCCGCCCCGATCCAAAAAAATAGTGGATTGTATGGCACTCGTTTTTATTGTGGCTACTGTTTTTTAAAGGGGCTGCGCGGGCGTAACATTGACATTGTCATCGTTGTCCTCCGCCTCCTCATCCATTAGCATCGTGATATTGATTAGATGACGCATGGTGGGGCGTCCGTGCGGGCAGTTCTGCAATTACAAATAGATGCAACTAAATTAGAGGCAGGTTTAACTAGTCGCTATCTGGGCAATAAAGATGCCGCTTATCTGCGATGCCAAAATGAAATACAACCTGCCAGTGGACAGTTTAGTGATGCATGAGTTGCATTACGAGACACCTTTGCCGGAAGCACCAATCACATCAACATGGACCAAGAAAAACAGAGCGACACGTTTGACGCCAACGCATTGATGCTTCTGGAGGCACCGCTAATGGCAGTCGATAGCACTAAACAGAGTCTGGTAAGATCAGGACATTGTCCTTACTACAACGCATGCCCAACTCGTTTGTTACAGGACCAGCCCAAATGGACGTGGACCCTAAAATTGGCCGTCTATGGTGCAACATTTGGTGCTGCTGTCCCAGTTGGATATTGCACCGGTGTCGTTAACAGTCCCGCTGTGGTAAGTCAACTGGAATACTATCAAGACCTCCTTTAGTTTCCCCTTCCTTCAGCACATTCGCATTTGGTGCCAGGAGACGCTTCAATCCCGCTATGGTCTGCTGCTCGACGACTCCACTTTGCGGCTGCTTTGGGCCGTAGTTGTGTCTATATTTCTGGTGGGTGGAGCTGTGGGTTCTTTAACGGGTGCTGCCATAGCCAATAGATTTGGACGCCGTCCCTCCTTTTACATATGTGGCGTGCTGCTCGCTCTGGGTGCAATTTCTTTCTACATGTGTCGACCGCTTGCCTCGGTGGAGCTGCTGTTGCTGGGACGTTTGTTGGTGGGTCTGGCGGCCGGCCTGGTCACTGCCTGCATGCCCATGTATCACAGCGAGCTGGGTGCACTGCAGCAGCGCAGCATGCTGTCACCACTCTGCCCCTTGGGTCTGACATCGGGTGTGGTGGTAGCCCAAATCTTTAGCCTGCAATCTGTGCTGGGTAGCGAGCAGCATTGGCACATTTGTCTGGCCTTCTATGGCATCTTTGTGTTGGTCTGCTATGCGCCTTTCAAGTGGTACCCGGAGAGTCCCAAGTGGCTGTACATAGTCAAGGGACGCAAGGAAGAGGCGTCCAGGCAACTTCAACTGTTGCGCGGTTATGCGGCAGACAGCGAAGCGTTGCGTGCGGAGCTGGATGACATGGAGCAGGAGGCGAGAGTGAAGAGCACGCCGAGCACATTCCTTCAGGTCTTGCGCAATCCAAAGTTGCGCATGCCTCTAATCATTGTCTGCGCATATTTGGGTGGCCAACAGTTGTCGGGCATCAATGCGGTGGGTGTAGGAATTCTAAATCCTTAAAGGATTGTCGATTTAAAATTCATTTTATTGCAGATCTTTTATTACTCGGTGTCCATATTCCGCAGAGCTGGACTGAGCGCAGCGGCAGCGGAGTGGACAAATCTGGGCGCAGGGTCTACGAATTTGGTCACCGCCTTGTTTGGTCCCATATTGATGGAGCGTTTCTATCGCCGACCCTTGATGCTCTTCTCCAGCCTCTTCTGTTGCATTTTCCTCTTTCTGTTTGCCATGATGCTGCATTTTATTGTAAGTTTTGGGTGCCCTTTTGTCCATCTCTGTAACATGTCAACTCTTAGGAGATCTTTAGCTGGTTTGCCATGGGCTGCATTGCATGCATCTTCATGTACATTATTGTCTTCCAATTTGGCCTGGGCCCGCTGCCATTTTTTATTGGAGCAGGTGGGTTTTAATTTTAATTAATTTAAAGGTTCCTTTTTATTTTCTGTTGCTACTCTTTACAGAACTCTTTGAGGTTGCCCCACGTTCCGCTGCCATGTCCTTGGGCAGCGTTGTCTATTGGCTGTGCAATCTGATTGTTGGCATGGCCTTTCCCAGTTTGCAGAACGCTTGGGGTGCTCTGGTATTTCTGCCGTGCTCGTTGACATGCCTGCTGCTCTTTGGGCTGACGAAACGCTACTTGCCGGAGACACGCGGGCGTGATCCATCCGAGGTAGCGCCGCTGGTCGCCGACGGCTTTAAATCAAAGCCTCTCAGACAATGATTAACGATTAGTTGCTCTAATAAATAATGGTGGGATTAGCATTTCATTTTGATTAAAAGTCTAGGAACAGTTGCGTTTACCCAATTAGTTCAGCATGGACAGCGCAATACAGCTGATGGCGCTGCCGGATGCAGCTCAACGTAAGCCGCAGTGGACACGTTTGCTTGTGTGGAGCACACTGGGCAGCACCATTGGCGCCGCTGTGCCTGGTGGTTACTGCATGGGCATCATAAATAATCCCGCTGTGGTAAATGAGCTCAATTTGTTAGTCACACAATTTTACAGCTCCTTCTCTTTTGCAGCACATGCGCTCCTGGTGTGAATCCACTTTGCTGCAAAACTATGGCTGGCATTTATCCCCCACTGCCTTGGATACGCTTTGGGCCTCAATTGTGTCCATCTATTTGATTGGCGGTGTCCTGGGCTCCGCTTGCGCCGGCTCAGCTGCAAATCGTTTTGGACGTCGTGGTTGCTTCTTGCTCAGCGGCTTCCTTTTGCTCTTGGCTGCACTTGGGTTTCTTTGCTGTCGCTTGCTGCAGTCTGTGGAGCTACTGCTGCTGAGTCGTCTTGTGGTGGGTTTGGGCGCTGGTTTAATAACCACCTGTCTGCCCATGTATCACAGCGAGATTGCAGCGGTATCACAGCGAGGAACCTTGGGTGTGTGCTGTGCCGTCGGCTTCTCCATTGGCATTATGGTGGCGCAGATCTTAAGCATGGATGCATTGTTTGGCGGTGAACAGCATTGGCACATTGCTCTTAGCTTCTATGTGATCTTTATGGTCATCTGCTTTGCTCCATTTCGCTGCTACGCGGAGAGTCCCAAGTGGTTGTACATTGTGAGGCAGCAGCAGGAGGAGGCGCTTCACATTCTCAGCCGTTTGCGTGGAAGCGATTTCGATTTGAAGCAGGAGATTTTAGCCATGGAACAGGAGGCAGCCAGCAATTGCAGCAGTCGCACTTTGAACGAGGTGCTCGGAGATAAGAGAATGCTTCTTCCTTTGGTCCTGCTCTGCGCCTATCAGGGCGGTCAGCAGCTGTCGGGTTGCTCTTCGGTAAGTTAAACTTCTACCAGTTCAACTTGAGCCAAACATTTTCATTTTTCTGGCAGATCTTTTACTACTCCGCATCTATATTCAGGAGCAGCGGTCTTTCGCCAGAGGCAGCTCAGTGGTTGAGCCTGGGCACTGGTAGTGTCAATTTGGCCATGTCCTTGCTGAATCCTTTGCTGATGGCCAAATTCAATAGACGCACGCTGATGCAGCTTTCCAGCTTCTTGTGTGCTCTGCTCATGTTTGCCTTTGGCTGCCTGGTGGAATATGGCGTAAGTTGTGGATATTTAATGTATAATGCTATTCAATCTTTACCTGCATCCTTGTTGTAGTCGCAGATTCCCTGGTTAACCTTTGCCACCATAGCCAGCCTCTTTCTATACCTCATCGCCTTTCAGCTGGCTTTGGGTGCCATGCCATCCTTTATAGGCACAGGTATTGTATAGATTTTGATTTTATTATTTTCATTTATCCATTTTTTCGTTGCAGAGCTCTTTGAGGTTCCTTCGCGTTCGGTGGCCAACTCCTTGGGCAATCAAGTCGGTTGGGGCTGTAATTTTTGGTTGGTTTTCTGTTTCCCACAATGCACTCATTGCTCGGTTTTTGGGTGTTCATTTTATTCTCCATATTTGGCGCATTGCTTTTTTTGTTGACCAAATTTTATCTACCTGAGACACGCGGTCGTGAGGTTTCTGTTATCGCCGAGATTGTTTCCCGTGGTTTTAGAAGTAAAGTACTTTAAATATTTAACTATTCTAAAAGTTACTTAACATTGTTTAAGCATAGTCCTCCAAGGGTAATATATTAACGTTTATCTTCATATTAACAAAGGTTAGTTAAATATTTGCTAAGTTAATTGTTATTTATATTAAGCATATTAAACTGTTCAAAGCAATCCCATCCATTTTTAATTTCTTTAGCACAAATACCTATATATTAACTTACCCAAGGCTGTTCGATTTCGCCCATCTGGGTGATGAGTCTACGCATAGTTGTGCTTCTGTGTAATGCCTTGCCAATCATAACAGACTTGCGGCAGGCGCGGGAGGCGAACATGGCGCGAATGCGCGAGGGACGACAAATGGTGCCCTCGGGCGCATCCTGCAGCATAAAGATAAGCTCATCGATGTCCTCCTTGCCAAATTCCCAGTTCTTGCTATAGGGCTTGCCCAGCAAACGCACCTTTCGCGTAGCAGGAGCTGTAAAAGAAAATATATTAGAGACAATTTAACAAAAATGTGTCACTTAATACCATCGGCATTGATCTCAAACTTAAAGCCATTCTTCTCGAAGACCGGCAAGTGATCCTGCAGTATCATTTCATTGACTGCAGTCAGCTCTAAAGTTTGTGGCACAGTAAGACGCTGATGCTCCAGTTGTGTGTTAAGCTGCAGCGTCTCGAAGTTATATTTCTCATCGGCTGCATGCTGATCCACAATGAAGAGATCATCGTCCAACTTGACTATGATGAAACCCAAATTGAATTGTCCAATAATTTGCATGCGCTTGAAATCCTCCTTGCTTATTTCCTTTTGCAGCTCTGCTTCGGCATTTTGATTTTGATTCGGATTTATTTCGGTCTTGAAGCGCAAACGTTGCAGTTTGACGGAACGTTTGCGCTCCTCACGTTGTTGCTCCTGCGCCTTCAAACTGGCCGCAATCTGCTCTAGGCTCGTGCGTAATTCACCACTGGCAAAATTGGGTGGAGCTTCCTCTGGATCGCTGTTGCCATCGAACTCAATGCGTGTAGGCATTTCAATTTCATCATCGCTGTATTCCGTTGTTGTTTTTGATAAGGTGGGTTCCTCATCCTTTGGCTGGACTTTAGCTGGAGTGGCCTTTGGCTTTGCTTTAGCTGGAGTAACCTCCATCTTTAGCTCCACGTTGCTCTGTCGTGTTTTCCAGGGCGTCAGCGTTTTGCAATCAATGCGAGGAACTTTTGCCGGTTGCAACAACTCATCATAAGCTGCAAATAAAAATATTTAAATAAATTTGCAACTAATTTTTGCAACATTTACCCTGAGAGTCCATTATGAGCTGCTTTAAGTTCACGAAACTATCATTGAGGTTCGTTGGGGGTTTCTCCAAATTTTCATTTGCTTCTTCTTCAGATTCTAGGTCGCTTTTGTAGCTGCATTCCTTAGGCATCTCTTGTGTTAGAAAATCCTGTATCTTTTGTAGTTTAAGTGCACGTGAGTTGATCTCCTCAGTTTCGCCACAACGTCGTTTGGCTGTCGCAGGCGGGGCCACGCCTTTTGTGTCGCCAGTGCGTCGCCATTGGGTCAATACATCCATAAAACGCTGGGAGGAGCTTATGGGCACATCATCCTCACTTTCCATCTCATTTGAATGCTCCATAACATTTTCAGTTGCTTCCTTTTTGACCTTGGGTTCCAGCATGCTGGCAATGGTGGTGTTTTGCATTTGAAATGTTGATGGCAGACTACCAAAAGTATCCAGCAGTGACTTCTTTAGAGCTAGCAACAAGATCTTTTCATTGTTAAGCAGCAGCTGACGCTTGTCAGGCGTCAGATTAACATCCACCTCGGCACGCGCAGTCACAATATTGAGGTATATAAAGGGCTGCTGCTGCACATTATACCGATGATAGACATCATTCATTACCTTGGCTATCTGGAAAATAAGGCAAATATTGAGTACTCAGTTTACATTTAAGTTTTTGTTATTTTTCAACTCACACTTTTCGGCTCACAGGGACGCGCATTAACAAAGAAGAACTGACGATCTCTGGTTGATCTGCCGGCTCCATGACGACAGCTTGAAATGTAGCCCTCTAGCTGGAAGTCTGCCTGGTTTAGACGCTCCACATCCTCGGCGCTGAACTGCGTACAGTTAGCTTCAGCTACATCGCTCGTGGATTGCAAATCACACCGCAAGCGCTCCTCAGTGAGTTTACCGGCCTCAAACGGCGACTTGAGCGGCACAAGATCCGCAACTTGCCTTGCTCCAAACACAGCCGATATGTTGGCCAGCACATCGGCAGCACCGTGCGTCTGCAGCACCACAGATTTGACGCCTTTTGGTGTCTGATTGCTGCAGATTAGACGCACGTTGCGGGTAACCAAACAGTACGCCTGGAGTATCTGGCACATCTTGGTAAACTCCTTTTTAATGTTGCGCGTAAAGTCCCGTCGTCTTACAGGCAGCGTGGCAAACAGATTGCTCAGTGTAACAGTGGTGCCAATGCCGCGAGCGCAGGGAGAGCGTTTCTTGATTTTACCCTCATGATCCAGTTCGATTTTTAATGCTGCAAAGGCGATATGTTAATCTTTGTGTAGTGGACAAACGTGCAACGACTCACCTACATCCGTGGATTTGTGACGCGTCTGTATGGTCATGTCGGTGAGGGCACAGAGAGAGCTTAACGCTTCGCCACGAAATCCAAATGTCTCCACGCCCAGCAGATCAACGAATTCACGTATTTTAGAGGTGTGATACTTGGCCGCTATAGGAATGGATTAACAGAATAAGTACCATTATTGTTAGGACAGCTGCAACTTACTCATTCCCTCCAGATTTGCCTCCTCGACGCCGCTGCCATTGTCACATACCTCGACGCCCTGTAGCCCTTGATCCTTCAGCTTAACCTCGATCAACGTGGCGCCTGCGTCTATAGAATTCTCAACCAGCTCCTTAATAGCAACCGCCAAACTGAGCACAACCTAAAAATTACATCTTTAAATTTGTTTACAGCGCAATATTGACTGCAACTTGCCTGGCCTGAGCAGATTTTGTGCACAGTGTCCTTAGCTATGGCCTTGATTTGACCTGAAGCTGCACTTGTTGGCGTTGGTATTGACGCATCTTCCTCAATTTCACTCATTTTCCACAATTGTGCGAGTAATCTATAGAAATATACAACTTAATACAAAGACCGCGCATTTGCCCTGCCAGTGTTGGCACACACAAAATTACGAGCAGTGTTGCTCCACAATAATTAAAAAATAAATGTACTAGAAAATACCATACATTCAAAAGTCAACATTTCGCAAAATTTTAAAGCAGCAGGAAAATCGAAATCCGACACGCAGAAGCTATCGTAAAATATATTATATCTATAGCCTTAAATATGGGACCATAATGCAGCCGATAAAGAAGAATTAAACTACAATTTGTTGTCGCGAAGAAAAGAGTTACTTAATAATTTAATATATCAACTTTGAATTACTTTTTCCAGAAAAAACATTTATTTATTTATTTAACGTAGTACAACATGAAAAATTATCTTAATATCTAATTATGTCAGCATAATAATGATGAAGCGTACAAAGCTAGAATTGACAAAAGAATTAAATAATAATAATATGTCTATAAAAATGATGTGATGAATTTTGTTTTGTAAATGTGTGTATAAATTGAGTCAAATGTATTTAATTATATTAATGTCAATATGATGATTTATAACAAAATAGTTTTCTAATTTAAATTGGGCCTAGTAAAAGTTTGCTTAAACATAATATAGCTGGATATAGTCCACAGGGTCTAGGATTTGCATTGCATTGCGATAATCTCAATTTCCAGTTACTTGCTCTTCTCATTCGCGATGGCCTCCAGCTTTTCAATGATCTTATTCATATCCATATCCTTAGCGATCTTCACATACATTGTCTTACGAACTTCATGAAATGATGCCCAGGCTGGCAGTTCCTTGGCCAGCAGTTTAAGATGCGTCTCAATCTCCTGCGGCGTTAGATTTGCACGAAAACTATTCTGGATCTTCTTGATGACAATCTCAAGGGTTAACACGCTCTTGCGTTCCGTGACGTATACATTGCGTAGATGTCGCGCCAAGTCCGGCAGACGCGTATACTTGGTTGCCTCCTGATCCTGTGACGGTCGCCGCGTCATTGCATCCAGTGCTTTTGCCGCCTGCTTGGCGCGAATCTTGTCAATTAATGACTTTGGCAGACCCTTGAGAAGATTGGATGTGGCATCGCTGCCTGTTGCAGGCGTGCACTCCTTAACTGTGGGCGTGGCAGTGGATGTTTCAGTTAGCGATTTGGTAATGGTAGCTTTTATTGCAGTTGTGTTTGTCGAAGTTGTTGTTGTTGTTGAGCTTGGTGCCTCATTTTGTTGGTTTGCTTTAGTTGCTTCGATTTTGTCCGCCTCCAGTTTGGCCTCGTAGCGATCCATTGCCCGCTCCATGGGCGTGGCACAGTTGAATAGATTGCGTGCCGTAGAAAGTATATCCTTGGCTGAGGAATATTTCTCTACATTTGGAGGATGTGGTAGCGCTGCAAGCTCCACATCCGAGCAGCTTTCCAGATCAAACTGTGGATGCCAGCGTGTGAGCATCTTGTCAATGATTATGGGTGGATCCAATGAGCGTAAAAACTTGTCATGCTCCACCATGACACGTTGTAGCAACAGTTTTTGGAATTTTTGCATGCGTGCCGTCATGACGTGTGGATTCATTGACGTCGACTGTGCCGACGCGAGCACATCGTCTTCATTGATTTTGTTGAGCCGTTGTTGCTCCGGCAGCTGCTCCACATTGGGACTGATGACCATCTGATAGTAATCAGCCTTTGACACCGAACCATAGTTGCGCATCTTCATCTGCGACAGGATAAAGGCCTCCGGATAGAGGTGCTTGATCTGCGCCAAGTGCGTTTCCGTAAAGTTCTTTCGCAGCATGCGCTGCACAGCCGGCTTCAGCTTCTTGAACGTAATGCACTCCTTGCGATTGTGGAACATGGCCACCACGGAGTCCAGGCCCTTGAACATATCCAGCAAATTCCGATACTTGTACGGCAACGGTAGCTGACCAGCTTTACTCGTCTCGACCAGGCTGGCAAAGCGTTTATATGCCGGCAGCTCCACCAGCTTGACAGGTGATCCATTCTTGGCCGGGCTAAACAGCAGACGTTTGGATACATCCGTGTGACGAGGTGACATCAACTCATTCTTGTCCGGTGTCGGTGGCGGCAGTTTTGTGGGTGTCTTAAATGTCTTCAATGGGCTGCAGGAATGAAAGGACAATGTAAATAATGAGTTTATTGTATTTTAAAATTTAGACTGATGTTTTAAATTGTTTTAACTCTTAATAAAAGCAAGATTTCGTTTTGTTATGTTGTGGTTATGCAAAAAAAAATTCCTAGGCATATAAATAATTGAAATAAATCAAGTGTTTAGCTTTGATATTAGCACAATCTGTACATTTATAGAATTTCTACACAACAATGGATAATTTTTCTGAGTACATATTTTCATTTCAAAACCTGTTTATGAAAAATGAACTTTAATACAATTTCAAGGCGAATTCGTTATATAGAAAGTTCGTTAAATGGAGAACAAAACACACTGAAAATTGAAACAGTGTTCTCGAAATTAATTCCTTATATGTATAGAAAAGTTCGTTATATGAAAGTTTTGCCAGAAACAATAAGTTTAAAGTGTGGACAACCCTTAAAATAACATTAGCATATAAAGTCCGATCAGAAAATTACAGAAATGCCGATGCAGTTAGAGCAAGGACATTCATAAACAATCCACCCCGATAACAACAACAACAAAAAAGCCGTTACAACATGTTCAACTCAGGTAGCAAGAAAGTCAAAAACATTCCCATGCAGGCAGAGTAAATGTTGAGATAAACAACCCCGAAAAATGGAAAAACATGGTAAGGTCAGGCAAGATTGTAACGTTTGCTTAGCGAAGGGTAAACATTGAAATACAGATACACACACACACATGAATTGAGATACATTTATGTTTATGTGGGTATGCTGTAAGCAACTGCAGCATAAATTCAAGTACATATGTGCAAATGGAACGCTTTACGTTTCATAGATCACAAACGTCACGATGCAACAACAAAAATAACAACAAAAACACCAGCTAGATAGCTTGGGCGAAAGAAATGCAATTTCAGCAATTGGTCGCTTGAATAACAGCAGACGAGCAGAATGCATTTAAGTAAAGCCATATGCCAAGACCATAGCGTACAAGACATTCCCTCAGCCCCGCTTGGCGACCTCGTTGGCAGTTTTTGTTAATAATGTTACCCGGTTTTTTTTTATCTTGTGGCTGCATATTGTTTTGTTTACGCTCGTTTCTAGGCCACAGCTAGAATAAGAAATTATTGCGGCAGGCGCGCACATTCTCACCTTGTCAACACCTCCAGCTCGATCGTATCGAACTCCTTTAGCTGCACACTCTTGGCCTTTGAGGGCGAAGGGCCCGCCTCCCGAAGGCGTCGATTGCGTTCCTCCTGCGCCTTGCGCTGCTGTTCCAGTTGTGCCTTGCGCGCAAGCACAGCCTTCAGCTCCTGCATCTTGGCGCTACGCGATACTTTGGTCTTGACCTCATCGAAGGTGAGGCCACGCTTGGCCAGATCAATGTGCTTGACGGGCGATGCATCCTTGATGATCTGTTTGGTTGGTGTGAGCATGCCAAACTGTGCATTGTCTGTCGCAAACTTGGGCGTCTGCTCGTTGTGAATCTGTGCATCGGTGCCCGCATTTTGGGGTGGGGGTTTGCGGGGTGAAAGGTTTCCTTTGCGTATGAACTGTACAAGTTTGGCTTGTTTAATGTTTGTCTCAATTTTGCTTGGCTTCTTCTTCATCTCCTGAGACGCGGAGACTGGCTGTACACCAATAAGTTTGACGGTGCGGCCGGAGCGAGTCCGTATGCCAGCCTTAAGTGCATCCATGTCCACATCCTGGACTGTAGATGCGCTTGGAAGCGCTTTATTTGTGGGTGTTACGGCGTCAACGGGTTCTGCAAGACGCTGTAACAAGAAAGAGCACCAAGAAAATTGATTTGTGTCTCAAAATGGCCGCAGGACGCTGCATGCCACAAACACACACGCACACACATACACAGTCAGGATGTACAGCTGTAAAGGCATTTATAGTTATCAGTTGCACTTGAATTTTAGTTTGTAGATATATTATGCACTTGGTCCACGTTTTTTAATTCAACACCCACACTCACACTTACCCTGGTCTTTATTGTGGTCGCATCATCCACAGCGGCGCGTTTACGATTGCTAAAAAATGCAGCTACCGATGGCTGTGCCATGATTGCAATTTGAATATGTTGTATTTATAAGCTATGTGCTTATCGGTTTTGTATTGCTTAAACAATTTCACACTTGGCACGTCTGGTTAAAGGTCTAGGTGGTATCTCGCTTATTCTTATACGTCTTGACACTGCCACTGCTCGAATTACAACTGGGCCACAACGATGCAGTTTCCCTCCAAATGTTCACCGACGCGCCAAATTATTTCCGCGCCATTTCAACAAAGCCAGTGCTGCAAAGCGACGTTGCACAGCTGTTTGTTCACCACATGACGATTAACAACACTTTTGCGGACGGTGGCATTTTGCGTAGTAGATTTTTCGCAACGGTAGAAAACACACAAGACAAGAGTTTAGACACACATTTTAGCATTTTATTAATATGAAAAAATTAAGTTGATTTAACTGGCACATTATTAAGATTCTTGCAATTACCACTGATCAGCTGTTGTGGCACAACCTACGGCAAGACAATGACGCGATATCTCGATAGCAAAGGGATGGCACGACATCGATATACATAACTAATTAAAAATAATCGATTGTTTATGTTGTCAATCAAGTTATCACATTATATTTTATTGGACTTAATAAATACTTGTAAACAAAAAATTTAGCAATTTGGCCAAAAAATTAAAAGTACTGCAAATGATTGCACACAACAGCTGATTAAGTATCCTGCCCTGCCGCTTACCAACTCTAGATTGCAGTGTTGTATTTTGGGCAGTAGATTTTTCCACTCGCGGATTTTAAGGTGCGCAGCAACGTTTTGGCTGTAAGTCCATGCGTTTATACCAAAAATGTCTTTGAATTAGGAGGCTGAAACGTTCAAAGTCATGTAAGTTGACATCATAAATAAAACACGCGTTCTTGTAGAAAAGTAGCGCAAATTAATGCGAAACCAAGTGTGTGCTACAACTTCTGTGCAAGCGAGCAGGCAATTGACCCGTGTGTGTGTCCGTGTTAACGAACGTGTGCGAGTGAGCACACGATAAGAATTAACCAGAAGACAAGTGTTGCCAACTTAGCTTATTTCAGTCCTACTTCAAACTTGCACATTTTTCACATATTTAAAAGCTGCAAAAGCATTACGTTTTATGTTAAAGTATAAATAAATAACTCAAAGCTTGCAGCGTTATACAGAACGACCTGTGCATAGTTCGCAATATCGTGCGAAACTTTAAAGTTGGCAGGCCCATTTCGCATAATTTCGCTCACCTCGCATTTGTTTGACTTTTTCTCTGCGAATATTACTCGATTCGCTGTGTGTGATAAAACGCCAAACAAGTTGCGTGCACGTTTTAATAAAACGTTTAATTTGCTCATTTTGCAACGCACAGAAATCCAAACGAAGTGACAGCAGCAGCCGCAGTAGAATTCCCAATTGGAACAAGTGGCAGCTCGAGGCAAAAAGACGGACGATTGGTTAAGGTTTGACGAAGCCCCAGCATAGACAAGGCGTGCGCATATCAACAACAACAACAACAACAGCAGCAGCAGCGCAATACAAATACAAACGTAAACGTTTTTGGTTTGCCTTATTGAGATTTGAGCACATTTTTTTGTTGTTGTTTTTTGAACAGCTGTTACACTTGGTGAAAATTAGCGGAGGCGACAGCTGCAAAAAAAAAAACACAACTAAAAAGCGAATAACAACAAAATGAACTCAAAAGCTGACGTCAACCGACGCGTTCTGGCCATTCAAGCGAAGAAGAAGCGTCATAAGAACAATAAGAAACGCGGCAAGCAAAATGGAGCCGCAGCTCCCGTCCAAGACAACCAACAACACGAGCAACAGCAGCAACAGCAGCAGCAGCAAAATAGAAGCGGCGACAACAGCGAACAATTTCCCGAGCCAGCAGCAGGAGCACCAGAAAATGCTAAAAATAACCAGATAGAGGGCACCATCAAATTCCAACTGAATGTGGGCAGCGCAGAGGGCGCAGCTAATGCAAAATCAGCCACTGCATCCTTGTCCCATGCCAACGCGTCCACATCAAGTGGCTCGGGCAACACACCCGATGCCCAGCCGCATTCAGAGGCGGCAAAGGGCAAGAAGAACATTGTGCACAATCAGCAGCCGCCGCGTAGTTCATCCAACGAATCCGATGAATCCGAAATGAACAGTGAGAACGAGGAGCAGGAACTTAAGGAGGATTATTGCAAGGGCGGCTATCATCCGGTCAACATTGGCGACTTGTTTCAGGGTAAGATTCCAATGCAATAACGATGTCACCTGTTTGCACCTCAAACCCAATCACGTCACGAATATTTTTATATATATTGTATGTAGGACAAATCACTTTCGTCGTAAGCTGTTTTTGTATACCCTTCCCCAAAGATTTGAGTATTTTTTTTTAATTTGTTGCTCGTGTTCCAAATAAGGTATTAATTGCCAAATACAAATTCCAATCAATAACAAAACTGGTTTCCAATTTTAATGATTGCAGCACTCAAAGCTTGAAGTAGATCAGAACCATTAATATACATGATTTTTGTATATATATTTTATTATTCACCTAACGACTTTGTTGTAAATTATTTTCCTAATTTTGTTAGAGCATTCAAATTTCGCTTACATACATACCTTGTTGTTTATTTATTCGACTTTGGACACAAATAGACCCATTTCGTATTGAACAAAACATAAACCCAAAACGCAGTTTTTTTTTTTTTACGAGGGGAGCCAACCCTCAAAATACGTTGTGTTGTTGTTGTTGCGCCTTTGTGTGGCACACACAACAACAGGTTGTCAATGTGGAACGCCCCCTTACAACACAGCACAGATACGCAATGAACTGTGTGTGTGTGCGAGTTTTGTTGTGTATTTGATCGTTTACGCTCAAGGGTTGTTTACGGGGTGGGGCAGTTCGATTTTGGCTGGTTAACGGTTGCTGTTAGCGACATGGGTGCCACCTTTTAACACCCACAAACCCCTATTTAACTAATGTATTTGGAAATATGCCTAAAAACAAAGAAAATGCCGCGATAAGGCGAAAGCCAGCGATGATAAGAGTTCAATAGACACTGCAAATATTATATACTACATTTATTAAAAGCCGTTTGTAGAATTGACAAAACGTTCTTCTTAGTAAGAAATCACTGTACCATTATTAACTAATCAGTTGTGTCAATTTGCTCTATGAGAATGGCCCAGCTGACAGTCCTGATTGTACTTGAATTGAATAATAATGACTACGCCAAGAGCAGCTCATGACCATTTGAACTATTCCATAGTCGTCTGTTGATGGGGAAGCACATACTCAAATGGATTTACTGCCAGCGAAAGCGAATATTTGTGACTTTATATTTTTGATTGGTGCATTTGAAAGTTTCTCAACTTGTGCTTTAAATACCATATTCTAAACGATTTCTCTAATTGACAGGTCGCTATCATGTCATTCGTAAGGTGGGCTGGGGTCACTTTTCGACCGTTTGGTTGTGCTGGGATCTGCAGGAGAAGCGTTATGTGGCCATTAAAATTGTGAAATCGGCTCAGCACTTTGCCGAGACAGCCAAGGATGAAATCAAGATACTCAGAACGGTGCGCGAAACGGATCCATCGAATCCACGTCGCCAGAAGACTGTCCAAATGTTTGATGACTTCAAAATCACGGGCGTGAATGGCACACACATTTGCATGGTCTTCGAGGTGCTGGGCGATAATCTATTGAAGCTCATCCGCAAGTCCAATTATCGCGGCATTCCGCTGGAGAATGTCAAGAGCATTACGCGCCAGATTCTCGAGGGTCTGGACTATTTGCACAGCTGCTGTAAGATCGTGCACACCGATATCAAGCCGGAGAATGTGCTGCTGTGCGTGGATGAGCCGCATGTCCGTTCCATGGCCACCGAGGCGACACAATTGTATGTGATGAAATCCAAGATGTATCCATCGCTGGTCAGTCGTGCACCCAAGGAGTATCGCGAGCCGGCCATCAACGGCAAGATGAGCAAGAACAAGAAGAAGAAGCTCAAGAAGAAGGCCAAGAAGCGCATGGAGCTGTTTAAGAAACAGCGCGACTATTTGGAGCAAACTGGTGGCGAGGAACAGAAGCAGCCACCGCTGCCACCTTCGGAGCCGGAAGTGCATGCGGAGAATGGCGTTGCTGCTGGCTCTGACAATGAGCATGATGTCGACGAGGATTCATCATCTGTGCAGGATCTGAATGTGCAAATGCTTAAACTGGAGTCCGACGAGGATGATGGCGATGAGTTGGCCGAAGAGGTTATTGAGCCGTCAAAGGTGGCTAACGAGGCAAATGCTGCTGGCGATGCTGTCCAAAATCCAGCAGATGGCACGGACAAGACCAAAAAGAAGAAGAAACGGAAGAACAAGAGTAAGTGGAAGCCTTTTTACCTACATAGTTTCTTCTTTATTAACCCATTTTCTTTGCTTGCAGATAAGTCCAGTCAGCAGCAATCTCAGCCAACGCTGGAGAACTCCACGAGCAGCGGCGATACTTCATCTAGCACACTTAAGGGACAATCAAATGGTGCCGTCGCCGGTGGCAACAAGAAACCGCCGCGGCCCATTAAGCAGGAGGATAATAAGCAGCTGAACAACAATAATTCGAACTCAAAGCAAAATTCGAATAGCAATTCGAAAATCTCAAGTAACTCCATCGAGCACTCCTCGTCTTCGGCCAATGGTGGACCGTATTCGGAGCCGCTGCTACCGCCACCACCGCCGCCGCCACTCTCGAAACATCGGGGCCAGAGGCGAGATCCGGCGCTGGAGGCGTGCAATGTGCAGGTGAAGATTGCTGATCTGGGCAATGCTTGTTGGGTGGATCGCCACTTCACCGAGGACATACAGACGCGACAATATCGCTCGCTCGAGGTCATCCTGGGTGCTGGCTATGACACCTCGGCGGACATCTGGAGCACCGCCTGCATGGTGTTCGAGTTGGCCACCGGAGATTATCTGTTTGAGCCCCATTCGGGTGATACGTACACCCGCGACGAGGATCACATAGCACACATAATCGAGCTGCTTGGACCAATACCACGTCAAATTGTGTTCCGGGGCACCTATGCCCAGCAGACGTTCAATCGAAATGGCGAGCTGCGCAACATAACGGGCTTGAAGCCCTGGGGCCTAATGGAGGTGCTGATGGAGAAGTACGAGTGGTCAAAGCGTGAGGCGGAGGCGTTTGCAGCGTTTTTGAGACCGATGCTGGAATTCGATCCACAGAAGCGAGCAACCGCTGCGGAATGCTTGGAGCATCCGTGGCTTAGATAAGATACGATGCAGCCTGGTTGTCGGCTGCGAGCCAGCCAGCCAGCAGCAGGAGCAGCAGCAGCAGCAGGAGCAGGAAAATCAGTAGTGGCATCAGCAGTAATATCAGCAATAGGAGCAACAGTAAGATCAGCAACAAACAGATCATCGTGTGTACATGCAGAGTCGACGGCATCAGTGGCCACATTGGCCTCCATTTCATCCATTGCATCGACATCGGCATCGGCCATGGCCGCACTGCGCGCTCGCTCCCATCAAGGAGCGCCATGCGCACAACCACAAGCTCTCCAATCCGATCCCATGCCCAGCGCGCGCACAGCGCCCGCCACGCCCACACGGCGACGCGACTATCCTCAGCATGCCGATGTGGATAGTGTGGAGGATGTTGGTCTAGCCATTGCCATGGAGGAGGAGGCGCCGCCAACGATGACGACCACGACGACGACGACGATGATGTCGCAGATGGGCAAGCCCAAAACTCAGCGCTTCTATTGGCGCAAGGCACTGCGACGCGTCTTCCAGCGCCGCAAGTGACGGCAGCTGCGGCGTCGGCGGCAAGACTTGCCCCGTTGGCGTCCACGTCGCTGCCGACGGCGCACCCTGGCCGAGCGTGTGCGTCGCATCTGCGCCTGCTGTGCCTACGGCCAGGTGCTGCTAAGCGCCGCACGTGTCGCTCTGCTCAGTTGCATCCGTTGGCGCACGCGTGGCAATATACGCAACAACAACTTTTACTTTAGCAATCACTGAACAAGATCAACAACAACACCAACAACTGCAAATAAAAAAACGCGCTCTGCTCTGCACAGGCACACACACACACACCCAAACACCCAACAAACACATACACCCATACATGTTAATGTGAAATCAGATTTAGCTGTTACGATATATACACCTAATTTATTTCTCCTTGTGTTTTACACCGATTAGACAATTTATTCCCCTTGATACAATTATAAAATTATAAGCATTACAATTTTCCTAAACTTGTGCGCTCATGTGCTATTTAACTATTATTATTATTATTATTCTTATAATTGTAATTATAATTGTATTTAAATTTGTTTCTTTGCTTACTTCTTGAGACTTGTAAATATCGCAAGCAGGCAAAAACTCTTTTGCATGGCTTCTTTATTCCTTTTCTTTTAATCTCTTCAATTATTGTTTGAAACGATCTCCAAGATGTGTTTTTTTTTATTTTATTAATTTTGCCAGCCAGCTACTAAGAATCAATGAATGAATGAATAATGTTTATTAACAAAAAGCCAATCAATCAATACAAAACATACATACATATATAAAGCCGAACAGCCAGTTCACACAAACATATATTGAATTTGTTACTGTACATTTAATGCCAAGGAGGCGGAAAGAAAGTTAAGAAAGTTGACACACATACTAAGCATATATAGCGTATATAGTTAAAATATATATATATATCTGAATCTGGCACTGTGGCAGAGACTGCATGTGAGCCAATGGTTTTTAGCATACATACATATGTGTAGTTGGTAATGCATATATACATACATACATTTAAGTATTCTTGAGCTGAACATAACAATAATGAGCGTAGTTAATTAGTTTATCCTCGATTTAGTAACAATAACAAGAACCAGCAAAAAAAAGCAAAAACAAACAACAATTATCACAAGGCTAACGAACAACTCTTTGAGCTAAGCCAAATGCACTACCAACTTAAAACCGAGTAGAGAAAACATGAATAAACTTAAAAGAAAGCCTTTAAAATTGTAAGCCAAGTTAAAAACATTTTGTAGCGACTAAACGACAAACAAACATAAAGGAAATCAATCTACTGTTCACGATATTTGCAATTAATGCTAGTGCTATAAAATTACAAAAAGCAATTCTTGTAGTAACATTTGTATTTGAAGAAAGTAGCGAACAACAAAAACAACACCAATAACAACACGAGTTTGAAATGAAAATAAATCCGTTAAAAGGCACATTCGCAATGTTTCACAACACTAACAAGTAAACTCAAACAAAAGGCCACTTAAATAAGTAGCAGACGCAGCTTCAATTTAAAGCGCTTAATAAAATGATGGCATTATTAAAAACATACACAAACACACACACACACACACATATATTCTAATACATGATACATGCTCGCAGTTGTGTGTACCGAATATTAACTATGATAAGTGGCCTTATTAATTCGATTCTACTGCACATCCCTCACACACAAATAAACGAGCACAATAGCAATATAAATCTAAAACTAAACACACACACACACACACATAAGGAGTATGTACAACTTAATCAATACTTAATCGGAAATGTATGTGTCCCCCCTTAGCTAAACAATATCAAGCATAGACATTTACGATTAATACTTCTAGACAAAAAACACATAACACACCCCAAAAACACACAAGTTAATGAAAACGACATGGAAGTTTTAGTACCCTACGAACTATGAAAGTTAAATACCTTAAACCATAAACTACATATACTATATACTTATACATATATATATTTAAATGAGCACACACCAGTTCTCCTGTCTTCGGCTGGCCGAAGTTTGAAATACCAACAACAAACAAACAAAAAAGAAAAATACTCTTTGAACTATCAATGAACAACTATGTAGTTATCAGATTTGGGGGCTATTACATACATGCATAAACATACTTAACTTATAGCTTTACGATAAAAAACTAAACAAACAAAAATAAACATGAAACCGAACCCTTAGACAAGTTAACTTGTGCTTAGAGCGTTTTCAAGTATTGTTCCCGATGATTCCAAAAAAAAGTGAAGATAAAAACTTGAAAGTTTAACAAACATTTTTGAGCAAAAAGCAGCCACACGCAATTCCAGAATATCAAAAAAATATTTCCTTTTCAAAGAGTATGGATACATAATTTATTGATGTAGTTATAAACAAATAAACAACAACAAATTACACAAATTGGAAAAACGATAAATGTATCTTTTATTGCTGCACTCAGCGCTCAATTCTACAAAATGTCTTATTCAACGGGGGCCAGACATCAATTTTCCACACTGCACTTTTTACGTAAAGATAGAATTTCTTGGCGGTGGGTGGTTGGATAGAGAGTGATGCACACACATTGGCATTCATTTATAACCCATTCTCGTAGTGCATTGCATGCAATTACATATTGGCCCGGAAGCAGCTAGCTGGAGATGAGTTGCTCGTGCCAAGAATTTATGGCCACATAAAAATCACAAAGCACAGCCAACTTGAAGACATTCAAGTTGCGTCCAAATTGAATATGGTCGCACAGGACACTGGACAATTGACACACACACACACACACGAGAGAGAACTTCAAGGATTTGTTGGCAAGAACCTTTCGACATGTATCACCTTTGGGATATATCACGTTTGTTTGGCTATGGCTAAACTTGAAATTGAATTTGATGTGTCTTCGTTGCCAAATATAAATGTTCGCTTCATTGACAACGAGGACAGCTTGAAAAGTATAATTCTTATAGCACATATATTGACCAGTGTTGGTTAGTAAGTTTGACCGAACCGCTCTCGATTTTCTGTGCTTAAAATGCCATGAATATATTTGTATCTCTTCCGCATGTGTGAGTGTAAGTATATTCTATGTTCAGAGATTAATTCGTGGTGGTTTGTGTGGGATACAGTTTGGTCCACATGGATAAGAGCTGGGCTACTATGGTTACAGAAACTGTGCGAAAGAATCAAATGAAAGTTAAACAAACGTGTCTCCTTTGTCATTTGAATGGTGGCTGAATGAACATGGCTGAGTGCTTGGCTAAGACAAACGCCAGAAAGAATATCGACGCGTAGCTAACTTTCGGTCAAATGTCAGGAGCTTGAAGTGTAAGCAAAGAAGTTTTCCCAACTACGGCGAAAGTCAGTGAGCTCAAAGAGATGTGTGATTACAGTTGTTCTTATCCTTAACTAGTTCTTACTACAAGCGGAGAAAAAACATTTAAAATTTACACCTAATTCAAGAATTTTTGTAATTGATTATCGACTTAGAATGATTTTGGTACCCTAATCCAATGATATGAATAATAACTTTGTGCAGAAGTATGTAACAGCCAAAAGGAAGCATTTTCGATCCCATAAATTATATATATTCGTTATCAGCATCAACAGCCGAGTTGATAAAGCCATGTGCGTCTGGATGTATGGAGACGTCGATCTTTAAGAATAGAAGAGAAAAAGATTTCAGAGTTGTAGTACAAACTCTTCAATACCATAGGCAGAATATGTTTTTTTTCTGCAAATAATCGAAAACTGTTTTTGTTTCCGATATAAAAATTTCGATTTTGGAAAACTTTAAAATTGTTTTGGAAACTATTCACAAAATTATGAGTTTATGAAGGATTTATTTAGGAAATTTTGTTTTAATGTAGAAACATTAATTTTAAAAATTTTCGTCTAAGGCGCTATTAATATAAGCACTTGATTGAGTATTCGACTAAAACTTTTTTAACATTGCCATTAAATCAAATAATAATACGAAAGTATTTCATTTTACCTTGCAGTTTCGTTGTCTGTGTGTATCTGTTGTAATCGCAGCCAGTTAACACACCTACAAAGATGCCAATCAAGGTCATGCCGTTTCAGTGTCTGACCTTCAATGATGCGTATCATAACTACTCGTAGTCTCCTAGTATTGCAAGCGCGCTTGTTTTGGCTCTCTTTGCATTTACACTCTGATGTACTTATTCCACTCGAGTTACCTGTATCTGAAAGTTGGTTGTAAGCTTAGTTCGTTTCAACGCTTCAACAAATTTAAAACGGTTGTTAAATCAATTTTCTTAAATTTGTGCGTTGCCTGTCGGCGCTGAAATTTATGAACTTGTTAAGACTTTAAAAGCTTTTTTGCAGTTGAACTCAAGTATTTGGGTTTCGGAGGGGTCAGTTATTCATTTTGATTTGGCTAAAAGTTTGGCAACAAATACACACAAAAACAGCTTAAACGTATGCTAACAAGACCCGGATTTTCCTTATAAATGTCCAACAAATGACACCAGAAAAAAATAATATAAATAAAAAACTTGAACTGCCAAAGCAACAACAACAACACAATAGAGCCAAGTTTTGCATGCTTGACTGTCAGTTGGAGGAGAGTCCAAAAATAAACAATCAACAGCTCAACATGTAGATATCCCTTGCTTAAGTGCTATTATCCCAATAAATGGAAATCAATTTTGATTGCCTGTCGAAGCTGTTCTGGAATATATATTTAGAAACATAAATCTTTCAAGCTGTCACATAAATTTGCAGGAATTCCTGAAACTCTTTTAAGGGTCAACCAGGGTACAAAAGTAAAAAGTTTAAAGCGCAAGAGAATAAACCAAAGAAATTGTCTTTTGTACTTTTGTTGTTGTCCAGGCATCATCTATGCGGGCTGATCGATATTTGCCACATTTGTGTGTTGTGTTTGTGTTTTTGAGTGTGTGCCACAGCACAAAGCACGCACACAATGAAACTTTTTAAAAGGTCCTTTTAAATGCGACCAAGCGCAAACGATTATTCAATTTACAGCAGTCCGAACGCACAGAATGGGAGAAAATTACCCCATAGGCTAGGATCATTTCAATCGAGACATCGCCACCCGACAAGCCCTTCAGCGTTGTGCACTTAAAGCCTCTTGCCTCGTCCTCATCCTCATCCTCATCCTTGTCATTGCCATCGCCATCGTCATCGTCATCGTCATTGTCGTTGTAGTCGTTGTCCTTGTCGCCGCTCAAAATGCCAGCGAGTGGCACTGATGACATTAAGTAGCTGTCGGGTTGGTCAGGATTAGATAGCAAAAGTGCCTGATGTTAGTTTAAAGTAGATAAACAAAAGCGGATTCAGCTCTCAGCCTCTCTTTCCCTCTTTCACTTCATCCGTTTTGAGACAGCTATAAATGTGTGCGTCGCGTCTGTGTTGGGCGTTTTGTCTGCGTTTAGTTGTATTAGTTTATGTGCGGGGGCATTTGTCAACCGCATATCCGTTACGTTGTCAAATGTTGGGTATTTTAATCATTTAACGCAAATCTATTCGCGTGCCTTTCACTTTTCACTTTAACTTTCACCTTCCAGCAAAAGTTTAATGCACAAGTTTATAAAACTTGGCAAGTTCTTTGGGACTCATTAAAAGCACATTGAAATTCCAAATTAATTAAGGATTGCCTTTGATTGCCGCACAGAATATATACAAAAACGGAAAAAAATATTTATTTCACTTTCTACTTTTAACTTATTTTGATTTCCGTCGTTTTGACCCGTTACCCTTTTTCCGAGCGAAGTTGTATAAGCTTGGGCGACAGCACAACAAGTTGTGTCTAATTGGTTCCAAGTTGTGCTTGGGCATCCTTATCAAATTACCTTGAATTGAAAAAAGGTGAGTTGCTCTGCATAATAGAAATAAGTTTATCAAGTACTCTTTAAAAGAATCTTCAAGCTCTGAATGGGTATGAATTTCAACTGTTTCAAGTATTTAATAATCACCTGGTTGATTTTCCTTCTTGCATAGGGTATTTTGTAAACTTTAAGCACCTTTCGTGCTTCTCTTTCTTCACTTCAATTGGTTAAAATGCTTTTAGGCGTTGCTTTAATTATGTCAGAAGCTTGTGTGTATCTAATACCCAAAATTAGCTTAAATAATATTTTTTTTGTAATTGAAAAGCTCGCTGGGGTTCATTAATTATTTGTACACCCACAATAACCGCAAAATACTCATCATGGTTCCACATGTATAAAGTGTTATGGAATACGTGGCGTATACGCAACAACAGAATTATGTTGGGATGCTTCGTTTGCTTCAATTGCAATCTCTTTGGCAAGCTGCACTGTGGCATGAATTTCGGTCTCTCACCTGCCCCAGTCTCAGCTACCTGTCAACCACTTGTGGGCTAACTGGGACGCCATTTCGGAGTCAGCTGGGCCAACTCCGAATTGCCGTTAAAGAGAGAGAGAGCGCCCTGCTCTCTCTCTCTTAAGTTGGCCAAGTGTTTACGAAACAAGGCCCAAAGTTGTTTCGCTGCTTTGGTTTATTTTAATGCCAAGTAAGTAGCGTGCACCCTTCGAAGAAGGGTACGAGCTAAGAGGCTGGGATAAAGCAAAGCAAAGCTGAGCAAAAACAAACAACTTTCAAGTTGCTGCAACTTTGTGGCGCGTACTTTAAATTGGAGTGTTCATAGGCCAAAGTTTTGTTCAACACCATCTATGTAAATATTAAATAAGCGAGGCACACAAAGAAAAAAACAAACTTAATTAAAATGTATGTGCCATGTTTTCAAGTTTTTTCTGTTGTTGCTGTTGCTGTTTGTCCCAGACGCATGAAAGGCAATGTTTTACTTTAACACGCCCACTGCGTGTTAGCCCAGTTCCGGGATTCTCCCCAGTGTGCTCTAATAAACTGGAAACTTAAATAAACCTCATCGGGTAAAATGAAACTGAGGGCAGGCCAAACAAAGAAATGCCATAGAAATTCCAATTTGGCAAAAGACAAAAGCGGATAAAAGGTATTCGAGCAATGCGAAAAAGATGAAATACTTCTATTTGCAATACTCATAAAAGGCAGCAGAAAAGACGCAAAAAAAAAGGCAAGCAAAACACATTCGATTGAGTCGATATTACTTTTATGGCAATCCCTTAGGAAATGCGCCAATCATAAATTGTTCCATACATTTGGCCAAGGCGTGCAATAATTGTTGTTGGAGAGCAATAGCAATACAATAAATCGAAAGTCGCAAGATAATAAAATTTACTCTCAATTGAATTTGCAGCCATGAGTTACAAAAAAGTAAATAAATGTCCTGTAAGGAACACCTACTACTTGATTCGATTTATGCGTCCTTACACTGAGTAAAAGTTCTTCTTGGTCAACAGACACAAACACACTTAAAACATCTGACAACAAACACAAACACATTGCACTTGACTGCTTTTCAGTGTTCACAAATTGAAACGTTCAACGGACTTTAATTTGCAGTCAAACCCAACATCAAACCGAAAGGCAAAAACCCATAACCAAACCCAAAACTCAATATTTACACTTAGGAGCATACCACAAAAGCCACAACGCGAGGGCCCTGTCCCTCTCTCTCTCTCTCCTCTCTCTAAAACTCGAAAAGCTATGTTAGGACATGGTCCTAAACAAATAAAATGGCTAAACAGAACTGAGCACAAAGAATATAAATGCTCTGTAGTGTACTTAACAAAAGGTATGGTAGAGAATAGCTTAGAAAAAGCTTATTTTTGTCCTCAGTAATATTTTTTTAAATTGCTGACAGTAATTAAGTTTTGTCTTTTACTTGTCATGCTATATTGAAGAACATGCAAAAGGGAATTATTTAAAATCAAAATAGGCTTCAAGTAAAAATTCAATATTTTTTGGGATCAGTTTGAGTGGTCTTTAATAGGTAATAGCGTATTTAAACTACTCTTTAAGTAATTTTCTAAGCATTCGGGTGTTTCAAAAATTAAAAATGTTATGTCTTAAGTACGGGGTATCACATAGTTGATCACTGGTATGATCTTAATGCCACTGGCAAGTTTTTAAAGTAATCGCCCTCAGTCACACAATCCGCACCCGGAAATGGGAAATTGCCTTTTAATTGCATGAAGTTTCAGAATATGTAGCGCAAATACACAGCACACACACACAAGGTGTGTGTGTGTGTGTGTGTGTGTGCTCATACAATATTAACAGTTTAAATAGCGTACACGCCCACACACAAACACTATGTATGTATGGATAGGCATCGCGTACTTGGCACTTTCATGTCCTTGATTGCTGGATGCTCCTGCACTTGGGCTACGTGCGTCTGCCCACAGTGCTTAATCCCCAAGTGACCTTCAGAATGTAGTTTATACTATGTAGATGCTTACACATACATACATACATACATATGTACATATGTTTTTAGTCAACGCGTTGCGATGCGGTCGCCTATGTGAGTGTGTGTGTATGTGTGTGTCCTGTGCCGAGTGGGTTTTTGTGTGTATTTGACAGCCATCTGCCAGTTCAACTGTCTATCTGACTGACCCCTCGCTGATCCCCACCTGATTGTCTGCCCCCTCTCTTTCTCTCTGTTTGTCTGTCTAACTGTCTCTCTGTGTTTGACTGTTTGCATTTGACATTTTCAATTTGCATGACACAGCTCCATGGATGCCGTACACTTGACATCATTATGCTCTCCGTTATGCTCCTCCCCCCAGTGCAAATGGTCACGTATGTGTATCTCTACATCATATGTATGTGCACGATTTAGGCTCATGTATCCGGTTGTAGCCACTTGTATACCCAGCTGTTGGTACATTGATTTGGCTGCACTTCACGTTCCATTTGAAGTTTTGTGGATGAAATCGCTGACAAACTGTTTAATTACTTAATTCAAATTCTCTTTCTCTTTCCCTCGGCGTATCTGCTAATTAAGCTAATCAAACAAAATGCCTTCAAAATACAATATATATACACACAAATCGACAACAGTTGCGCATTTCAAACACGCCAACTAAATTCAAGACTGTTGCGGTTGAATTCGGTTTGGTTAAACTTTGGCTGACACAGTTAATTAAAGTGACCAGGGATGGGCGTATTTTGAATTTACACAAGCATGAAATAGAACAAGCATTGAGCAAAAATCGCCATCGCAATAATATAAACCTTTATTTCAATTAATATATTTTAATCTAATGTAGACATTTTAATATAAATTTTTTTTCGGTTTTCTATCTAACATCAAAAGGCATCCTGAATTTACGTTCTTAAATCCCTCAGCTTTCCTGGCTACTTTTTGTTGTTTTTTCCTTATTGACGGCTCCCTAATTCATTTCGCTGCTTGCCTTTGAATTTCAGCCAAATGCGCAACATTTTATGCCTAAACTTTTAAGCCGCTTTTCTGATTGATAGTTTAAGCTCTTAATGGAAGAAGCGTGTTATATTTTTTATTCCAGCATCAATATTCTTACATAAATATCTTTTATTTATATATATAATAGCAAGCTGGTCAAAGTTTTTCATGGCCGCTGCCAAAGTATACCGCATTAATTTATTTAATTTTTTCCCCCTCTGCGCTGCTCTGCTGCTGGAAATTGGCGCCGGAAATGGCCGGAACTGAGCGGCTACACCTGACAATTATTGCTATAAATGTAACCATATACTTATATATATGTATGGCAGGGTAGATATAGTATATATATAGGTAGGAAATGGGTATGGGTCAATTTTTCAATTATTTATTGCTGCAGTGTGGCTTTTAAAGAGAGAGAAAGCTAAAATTGGTCTGAAAATTGATGCGGCCAAGGTCGTAAATAATGTAATTCTGTTTGTTGCGCTCATCGACTACGGGAACAGACACTATTCCCATAAAAAAAACCAGACAACAACAAGTTTGCTAACTATGTTTTACAAGTTTTTTTTGTAAAGAAATCTGACGCTAAAAGGTAGAAAAACAAAATGGTGAAAAAATGTTAACAGGAGTTGTGGTTAATTCTGATTGATTGACAGCAGCATAATGATTTTACAAGGGCTAAAAAAAGGGTTCTATAGGATAAAGGCTACAGTTTTTGTGTTTTAAGTTCAATCTCTATAATACTATATTTTTTTGCAATTTAAGTCCGAAATTTTACTAATAAGCCAACAGGACTTTAAGTTTAAGACAACAAATAAGTTGTAGAATATTTATGTGAATTAAAAGTATTTAAACTAAACTAATGACTTATATTAAACCTTATTTCATCATCTTGAGATTATTTTATCTAATATCTTAGAAAATTTTGTTTAAGCAAAAATACTTTTTTTAAATGGATACCGATAATATTGCAGCTTAGTTTGAGCTTATTTTTCTGCTTGTTAGCTGCGTTCGTTGCCAACCTGTTGCCAGGATATTTTTGAAGTTGGGGGTGGAAATGGCAACTCTTGACTTTAATCTTAAATTCGGCGAACTTGATCATCAGATTTCAAGTGATTTATGCAACACTAAATTACTTAGCATATGTTACCATACATCGACTCGTTGACGACAAATCCTTTGAGCTACAGCCCCTTACATTAAAATGAACGTTTGTGTGTGTAGGTGGAGTGTTATATATGTGCTTCTATATATGTATTCGTGTACCATATATAAGTCGATTATTTGACAAATGTGTTTTTTCGTTGCGCTGTTCTTTGAGCCTTGGCGGCTGCTGCTTCAATTTTTATTGTGCCAGCTCTTTTGTGTGTGTGTGTGTGTGTGTGTAAATGCGCGTGTGTGTGCGGTCATACATTTTTATTGGATTTTATTTGTCGCTGCAGCAACTGCGCCATAAGTCATTGCACCATTACAAATTCCCTTTGCCATGCCCCATGGCCCATCGATTGCCATTGTGTGTGTGTGTGTGAGGCAAACTCAAGTTGATGGGGTTAGAAGACGGGGTGGAGTTGGGGGCGTTGCTTTGTTTGTGTGTCGCGTGCTTTTTTATGTGTGTTTTCCATATACACACACATACATTTATAAATATTTCCATTGCAAGCCAAGTGGATTTATGGAAAATTTTCAAATGCCTTTGCACGATAATAGCCCAGTTTTATTATTATTTTCTCCATTTCTTTTCGGGGCGTGGCTGTCGAGGAGTCAAGCACTTGTGTCGTGTTTGCACAACTGCACTTTTGGTGGAACCGTTTGGCGCCGCAAGATGGCAATCCTTTTATATATTTATATACATATATACATGCATATGTATGTATAAGTTTATTGATTGCGTTTTGTGTGTGTCCTGTGCACTTGTTGCAGTTCAAGCGATGTCTTAGAGCTGCAATTAAGGTAACAGTTTTTTGTATTTACCATGCAAATAGCAAACAATTTCCGTTCGCTGTCCTGTCAGCCAACTAATTGAGATGGCAACGTGCTAGCGGAAATGCCAGAGCTTCTTCTTCTCCTACTTCACGAAAACGACCAAAAAAGAAAGAATGAAGAAAACCCGAAAAAAAATATAAAGGAAAACATTTGCCAGCCGCAGCGTAGCAAAGAAGCCATCAAAAATGTAAATATATAATACGCCAAGAGTTTTGTTCGAAAGAGAGAGAAAACTCCACCGTGCCCCAAGTTTAGTTAGCAGACAGCTCGACGTTGTCGTTGTCCTTCTTGTTGCCGTTGACGTTGTCGTTGTCGTGCCTTGCCTAGAAAGTAGCTGTTATGCTGACGTTGAAGTTGAGCGTCAATGAATTAAATATAACCTAGCCAAACCCCAAACTCAGGCAAACCAAACCCAAACCAACCAAACCCCAATCTCTTCAATACCCAAAACAACCCATTCTAAAATGTACACGCTGTAAGCTTTCCACTTGATTGCTGGCAGCCAACTCACTAGCTCCTGCTCCACCACCCTGCACCCCGACCTCTGCGTTTGTCCTTGCCGAATGGTTGTTCGATTTACATTTCAACTGCAGCCCGGCAAAGGCGTTACATGGCGTGACGTAAGTTCCTGAATAGATAAAACGTATTGAGGTATCGGTAAAGGTATACTATCTGTATCTATATCTGTATAGTTACATACATGCACAATACGTGTACTAAGTTCGGTTAATACTTATGTATATGTAATTCACATCAAACATGAATTCTATTTAAAGTGCACACAGTCCAGACAATTATTCTGCTTGAATTCGTCCTGAGGTGTTTTTAAACGAGTTCTTGTTTGGCTTGGAATGCAATAAAATAATAATAATAATCATAATAAACGTGTAGTTTGCTTTTAAAATTTCCAACATGTATTTTGCAAACCTGTGTAATGTTTATAGTCCCAGAAATTATTGGTTGAACATATATATACATGCCTGGAAACGGAGGTTGTTGGGCTAACATGCACACAAAAGGCTCCTGAAGGCCAGGAGTAAGTTTTCTCTCAAAAGCAAGGTGCTTATTTACGAGGGTATCTTGTCACCTATCTGGAGATAAGCTGCAAAACAAGTCCCAAATATTACTTAAATTTCCGGAGCTGCGTGGTGTATACTTAATAATCAACAGTCAAGCTGACGTCTACCTGAACAAGCTAGCCAACCACCTAAACCAACTGGCGCAAAGGCACCTGAAAAGGAGACGCATTCGCGGAGTAAGGGCGAGAAGAAGATTTCATAGAACTTACCCGACAGATTTTTCAAGAAGGAGAATTTAAACGGGTTTACTAATATTGTTATGTTCAAATCTGAAGTCTCTAGCTCTTATAGTCTCATGGCTATATGGCTATATAAGAATATATATACTTTATGGGATCGGAGATGCTTCCTTCTGCCTGTTACATACTTTTGCACAATACCATTATACCCCTTTTACCCATTTTATGGGTTCAGGGTATACAAATTGGAAATGTTGTATATATATTTAGCTGGTAATGATATGAGACACGTAACATTTTCACAACGAATCAAACCGACTGACTGTTTATTTGTTAATTGAACCAACAACAACAGCTAAATGGCTCTGCCATATGCATAATGTTGGTGTAATCCACTCTGGCAACGATCCTCAGTTGTTGCTATCCTAACTGCCCCAAGCTGACTGTGTGTGTGCGTGTGTGTCTACATTTGTGTGCGGCATTCAATTCCATTGAAATGACTGTGCTGCATATTAAAAGAGTCGCATAAATAAATAAGCATATTCAATTTTGATGAAACGTGAATGGTATCGAAATGTTTAACAAAATGTGAAACGTGACCTTGCTGCAGTTATTTTGGATTCCAACCATAAAATGTACAATATACAGAAGGGTATCTATGCAATAAACAGACGACGAAAACCCTACAAAGAATCTTGTATATGATAATTGACAATAATAAATGAGCTGAATTAGCGGAGTACTAAATGACTAAGAGTCACGAAGTTTCTTAAATAGATACTTTAAGTTCAAATAAGAGAAAGTCGACAACAGAGCCTAAAATATCAACAGGATATCTTCAAGTCTACCGCTATAGACACGAACACTATCTTAGCTTTGTTTTGTGAACTTGCCACGAGATGGGGCAGGTGCTGAGTGGGGAGGAGCTGGAGTCCTTGGAGATAAGCGTTTAGCTAAAAGCTGCAATGCAGCTTTAACAGTTTAGATGTTTGCTTAGCATGGAACAATATGATTTAGATACGCCAGTTGTGCATTGAATAATTCACTTAATTGGCCCCCAAAGAGACCAAAATATAACCGAAATGCCAAAAGATAAAATAAACAGAACAGGAACCGCACACAGCAGACACATAAAATGCAAACATAAGCAAGCAACTGTCAAAAAGACAACATGTTGTATTTGCGAAATCAAAAATGAAAACTCTTCTCCTGGTTGGAGAAAGGTCAAGTGGAGGTGTGTCTGTTGGCAGAGCTCTTCGTTGCAGTGTTTATTATTATGGGTTGGCATTGAAATGCGCCAATTGCATGCAAATGAATTCACAGTGTCTGTACATGTCATACCCATACAGTGTATGTATACCGTTATGTGTATACTGCATATATGTATAGTGTTGATTGGCCAATATAATATATGTATGTATGTGTCGTTATGAATTGATGAGTTGGTCAGTTGTTGCAAATATAATTACGCTCAAGTAACACATACATATTATTATTACCATGCAAATTGGCAGCTCATGAATAGACCATCATATAATCCATTTAACTTATGCAGCCCATATCCATTGTACACTTTAATATGCGTGCAATTTAATTAGACCGACACCGCTGCAGGCTTTCCTTTAATTAAATTTCGATATGAGCATGCAGCTCTCTCTCTCTCTGTCTCTTTCCCTTGAGTGGATGCTTTGATTTGGCCTTTTTCAGTTTCTTGCACAGCACAGTATTGAAGGATTTCCCTTTTGTGCCCAGCGGCGACAATGGCAAAAAGTTAACTTAACTTGCCCCCTTTTGGCATGGGATTAGCGCCTTCTGCTGCTGTTGACCCACTCAGGCACTCAGCCACTCGGTTGCCGTTGCGTGCTTCTTTCTCTTTCCCTGTGTTTAAGTTTTTCGGGCGCCATTTTCAGTTTTCTTTTTTAACACGCATTCGCGTGTTTTATGCTTTTGGTTTCCCTTTTATTTTGTTTGTTTTTTGTTTTTGTTTTTTCCCCGGCATGCCTTAGAAACTTTATACTTTGGCATTCGTATGGCAGTCTGCGATTCAATTTGAGTTAAAGACTGTGCGAGTTAACTTTAACCTTGAACCTGCCACATGCCACACACACAAGTATTCGTACATCCTCATTTCGGTGTGCACTCTGAGTGTGTACTTGGTTGTTTCTATTTTCAGTTCATTAAACGAGATTTTCAGCACATTATTATTTACGTCACCTCCTGCTGCTAACTCTTCAAGGATTCAAGCACTTTTCGCCAGCTTGTCTTCCCGATTGACAGACTGCAGCTGTTGGATTGAAGAGGACAGCTTGGAGAGCACAAAATAAAATCCACACTTGGCGCAGTGGTATTTGTATACCCTTTCTATTATTAAAGCAAAGTCAAATTGAATCAAACTTATAGATTATTTATCGAAAACCAGCACAAATTGACAATCAGCTGTTGAACTTTTTCATAACGATTTATAGAAGTTCGATAAGATATCGATATTTTGTAAAGCAAGGTTGCTTTGCGTTAATAATTACACATCGGCTCATATAGCAATGGATCAAAACACTTTACCGGCACTTGCTAAACTGGCTTCACAGAGAGCAGACGGTTGATTTAGCTTTTTTTTAGTTTGTTCGAAAGTTTGGGTGAGTATTTCTTGATAATTTTTATTAAATTTAATTTGGTCAACTAATAAATTCTGTACTCAATTAATCATGTACTTAAATATACATTTTTTTCCGTTTTTTGAATCGCATTCTATCTATCTGCAAAAAAAATTGCCACTCATTTTTTTTTGGCAGCGCTGTACATACATGCATACATGTTCGAAACGTCTGGCAATATATGTTTTTTTTTTTTTTTTGCAGCACTGGTCATAACAGCGATCTGGTAGTGCTAACGGCAAAGATTAAGCAAACAACAAAGAAAACTGTTCCTTTTTTCAATCTATTAAAAACATGAAAGCAAAAAGCGCCAATCCAAAAAATGCTTGCGTCGCTAAGAATGCAAAGTGCCTTAAGAGGGAAAAGGTGTCCTGGCTGCCTAAAAATAAGAAGGAGTTTGGCAGCTTAATTAATGGTAAAAGTCTACAAAACGAAAGTAAGCATAGCACTAATTTCGAACACCTTATAATGTACACTCAGGACGTTTTTATGTGATGACGGAGTCCCATGAGAAAGGTGTTTGGCACTCTTTCGACATGGTAAGCAAAAGGGATTGTCTAGTAACGCGAACACAGGCTAAATGTTTAGAATGGAGCGACCTTGAAGATGAGGAAGAGGCAGATCCATGTGAAATTGGAGATATGCTAAAGGGTAAGTACAGTATTTGTACAGGTAAATAAACTGAATAATTTTTTTATATTTACACACATTTAGATAGGTACCATGTAATAGAAAAAATATGCAGCACATCTTTGTCATCTGTGTGGCTCACATATGATTTAAAAAATAGAAAAGATTGTGTGGTTAAAATCTCTTTTTGCACTTCGTATGGAATATCTAAGAGCGAGATATGTTTTTTAAAAAAAATCAAAAAGTTCGATATCAAACAAAAAATCATAATCGAAATAAAGGATGATTTTAATGAAATTTTAAGACGGAAAACATTACATGCTTGCATGGTGATGGAACCAATGCAGAGAAATCTGTATATGTTCTACAAAGAATTTTGGATCAACGGTGCCCCACTGGAGACAGTCAAGCATGTTGGACGGAAAGTTCTCCTTGCGCTTTATTATCTGCATTTGAATGGTCTTATTCATACCGACATAAAGGCGGAGAATGTGCTTGTTACACAATGCACGCCGGAGCTTTCACAACGCTGCCCCGAACGTAGGAAAAACTGCACCGAACTCCACGTAAAACTGGCCGATTTCGGGAATATGAGATATGCGCACAAAAATGAGACTGCTATTTCCCATACGCTTATGTATAGCTGTCCGGAGGCAGTCCTTGGCTTGGTGTTGGAGCCCGTCGCTGATATTTGGAGCACAGGCTGTTTGCTTTTTGAGTTGGCCACAGGTCGTTATCTAATTCAGACGGATGATGTGATGTCGTGTAAGGATTATTTATGTGCTGTTACGGAGCTTATTGGTCACATACCGCCGGAGGTCTTGCAACGGGCAAAAAATACAAAACGTTATTATGACGCTAATTTCAAACTGCGTAATAAGAATGATTTGCAAATGTCCAGCGTCGTTGAGCTGCTGGTTGAGTGCAAATGGAGCAAATCCGTTGCGAAACGTTTTGTTAAATTCCTGAAACCAATGCTTGAATTCGATCCATTGAAACGTGCAACCGCTGCACAGTGTCTTCAGCTTCCGTTTCTGGCGGATAAGAAGAAGAAAAATTGAATGCAACATTAGAGGTAAATTGTCAATTCAATCTTAAGTTAAAGGTAGCACTCAATTAACGTATACTTAATTACAGGTGGACAAAGCTAATGGCTTTTGTTTGTTTGGCAAAGATGGGACTTTTGTCGAAGAAGGGAATGAGATATACATATATGTATGTACAGCATTTAATTAACAATACATTAGCTTGTAATATTTTGTTACTACAAAAAACAAAGATATTTAATACCAAAATTTGTAGATATCGAAACACAACAGCAAAGATACAAATGAGATGCGAATAAAGGCAGCCTGAATATAATGAAAATTTAATTATTGTATAACAGAGCTTAAGGCTATTGTTTAGCTGTGGCTACTGTGTCATCCTTTAATGAACATGTAGCAATAAATGAGATAAAGGGCCTGGGTAATACTTGTAGTAGCCTTATCTCAGCCCAATCGAATATTCAGTGCCACAGGCGATGGAGCTACAAACACGCAAGGGTTGAAACTTGCAAGTGTGTGGGTGAAATTAGTGATGTGCGTGTGTTTTAGACTGATTTTGGTTAGTTCTGTTTATATTAGATATCTTTAGCTCTTTGTTATCATTGTATATAATAGAATTTTGATACATGCATCACGTATCCAACTCAAAAGCTAAAAGGCAACACATTTGTCAAACACACAACACACACGGATACATGTGATATCAGACACACAGGAGTGTGTGTGTGTGTAAAATTGTTTGTGTGTTGACAGTTAAATGGAGGCAAGTTTGCCGCATAGCATTAGCATGCAAATTGCTAAATTGAAATTGTCATTCACATTTACCGTCTCTTGACTTCCCGACGGTTCGACTGTTGTGGTTGGGTTTTGTGTTGGCCTGGCCGATGTGTGAGACTAAAATCAATATATAACTAGGGCTTAGCACGTCATTTGTCTTGGTTTTAATGTTGGGTTTACCTTTTTATCTGCCAGTTGACTTCGACCTGTAATTAGAGAGTCGTAAGCTGAATCGATAAACCGTTGCCAGAAAATTGCTACCGAAAACATAAATCCCAATTACCAATTGCCTTAATTTCAGCCCACACAAATTGATTGATTGACTAGCTGTCTGGCTGACCGACTGACATATTGTAGCACACACAATTAGTGGGTTAAAACATCTCGGCCAAATGGCGGTTTAATTGAAGGTCTTAACGGTTTTCATAACTCATCAGAAAGCGCTTTACAAAGGACACGTGGCATATTATTTTTCTCTCCCTCTCTTCACGCTTTTAAGTTGGCCCTGGCAACCCTTAATTGGTTGCTTAATTAAACATTGCCAAATCGCGTGTATACTTCAGCCCACTTGGAGCCATCGCTTTGAAGTGGCCAACACTGCAGTTTTGGCCAATTATCGCCCATGCAATTCATTTACTTAGTGAACCAGAAACGCCCACTTCAACCCGTTCTCAACTTGGCCTTAATGGCTGCCCCCGTTGCCCACCGCACTATGCAAGTGCCAATACGTGCTTTAGATTTAGTTACGCCTCCTGCATCCGCCCACTTTATTATTATAACTTTGTGCCTTACATGCCAGCAATTAAAAGACAATTTATGTGGCCAAAAGTTATGCCTCAAAAGTTGAAACATCACTTGAACTTTTACCGCCGGTGCAAATGTTAATTTTGTTATTCTTTTAAAAGCAGCAGCAGCAGCATCAACCAACCCAAAGTCAACCATAAAACACAACGTGTTCTTCCTTGCTCTGGGTTGCAAAGCAAACTGCTGCTCTAATAAAAAAGTACTCCTGTTGGCCACTGCAGCAATTGTAACTTTTATGCTTTGAGCAAAAAGTTACGACCACATTGAAATCTCCGCTCTTCAATTATTGACTATCAGAGTTTAGTCCTTGTTGGTTCTCTCTCTGCATCAACAATCAGCCCGGGCACAAGTCTCCACTCATGTCATTGTTTTGTAATTTCCTTCATCAGCAACAAGTACGCAATGCGTAAAAACATTTTGCTCAAATAGACTGCAATGCAGCAGCAGCCCTTAAAGATACCCAATAATCCCCAATGAAACTGTAAGCTGACAGATAAGAAATAGATGTTCCAAACTTACCAAACTCTTAAGTGCACATATCACTACATTTACAGCCAACTTTAAACCTTTGAAACTGTTGTCAAAACTATTACATATATAAACTTAATACACTTCAAGATGATATATCATGTGAATTGGAAATTGTTGCAATTTCTGCTCATATTACCCCTACTAACACAAGGCAACGAACTGGAGAATGGTGGGAAGCGAAACAAGCGTCTGTCAACACCCAGCTACAGTCAGGAGATATACGACACGATGACCAAGTATGTGGTGTCCATAAGATCGCGTACGCCCCGCAAATACGTAGGCGACAATCATTTTTGTGGCGGCTCCATAATAGCGCCACAATATGTGCTAACTGCCGCCACTTGTGTAATGGAGTAGGTATTGACAACTGACACTAATAGATATGTATGCCTGATTTGTAAACCATTTACACAGCCTACGCAAGATTATCTTTCGAAGTCGAGTGTTTTTGGTCGTGGCTGGATCACCAAATCGACTCAAAGTTGTCGATAATCAGACCATCAATTTGCCGGTCGCTAAAATCTATGTACCAACCAACTATACCATACATAATTCCAATAATATTGCAATCCTAAAGTTAATTTTCCCACTTCCCGCAAACAATCCGCACGTTGGAATCATCAATCTGCCCACCAAGCCACCTCCAGTTGGTTTATTTTACCATGTGTTGGGCTGGGGTCGTATCTATTTTGTAAGTCGTCCGAACAATCAGTTTGTTTGCTTATTTGTTAATTGTACTCTTTGAATAGGGTGGTTGTCTTTCTTCTAATTTGGTTTATGTTGCAGTTGAATTGTTAGATCATAAGCTGTGCGAATCATTGATTGAAACATTTCTACCGGAAATGCTATGTGCCGGGAATTTACACAATAATCTTGATGAGGATCCTTGTCGCGGTGATACTGGTGATCCTTTGGTACTAAATACCACAGTTTATGGCGTCGCTTCGTATCTCATTGGTTGCGGCAGTGGTAACATACCATCGGTCTACACGGATGTCTTTTATCACATTAACTGGATCAAAAACATAATCTCCGGTAGTCAGACAATTTATCTTATGCCTCAATTGTTTTTATTATTTGTTGACACTCGAACTTTCAGGCCTTTTAGATTTGTTCAAGATGACTAAATAAAAAAATTGATTTTTATACTCTGATACTGTATATTTTTGGAGTGCCTGAATATGAAGCATCTCAGATACTCTGTTGAGCTATTTTCAATGCGTCAGACACATTCAGACCTTGTTTAAGATTGACAAAAAATAGATTTTGCCTTGTCAAGTAATTGATCATCGCTGCATCATCATCCTCGTTAACCTGAACGTTACGCCAATCTGCCTTTCTTGGGCAGTATATATTAAGGGCTTCAAAACCATGGTCAGCAAGACCCTGCTTAATTTGTTCCTTGGGTACGTTGGCATTGGCTCCCTTAAAGACAACACTGTAAGGCTTATCCTCCTTAAGTTGATGATGCCAGAAATGACAATTGAGTGCTGTTAATTGTTTCACAGTTGCTCGATAGTATCAGAGCTGTTCGTGTATATCCGTGACAAACCGAACTTAGAAGTGCGAATACTATAGTTGTTGGCACCAACGCACGAGTTCAGAGCTCGTTCCTGAAGGCCTAGAGATCGCTTTTGTGGATTGCTTGCTCCCATTGTTAACAGCCGGATCTGCATCTAATAAGTCTTGCTCCACAATGTTGTCCACTTCTTCGGTGTGTTGCCAAGAGACATAGTCGAAGAAATATTGGCCCTCACAGTTGCATAGAGATAGTGCAGGTAACGCTGGTGTCACTGCTAGTTGTTACCGCTGGGCCAGAGGGCACTGATTCTCGCAGTATGCTATTGAAATCAGCACAAGTTGTTGTTCCGCTAGGGATGAACTGGGAGCGTATAGTTCCAGGGCTTCCACCGGTCATTTTTCTCATCTCCTCCAGTAGAGCTTGCCTATTATAGGAAGCGACTGAGATGATAAGTTATTATCCATAACTATTTTTGTTATTGTTAAAGAGTTAAGTAATGCAATTGTCTTTCACTTTTGATAAGAAGTAACGAGACCGAACTCACGCTTGCGCAGAGCGCAGTGCGAGGGGGAATGTTTTGCCCAAACGAGTGACGAATGTAGACTTGTCGCGCACAATGTTGTTGTTGTTGTCAGACTGCCGACAATGCACGTTAGTGCTATTTTTAGCACACGAAGAGACCACAATAGATACACACGATCTTTGTTTATGCACAGCAAAACCGATATCAACGAGAGCAGATCAGCGACTGCAATTGCGTAAGAATTACAAAAAGTATAAAGATCAAATTACTATTTACATACTGGGAGAGTACCACCCCTGCCGCTGCCTTCAAAAATAAGAATGCGAGTTTTTAATCTAGAAACATTTTAGAGCCCTATTGTGTAATATAACAAGTAAGAAGGCTCTAGTCGAGATTTCCCGACTAGGAGATACCCCGAACCCTATACTTAACGCGTACAGTCATTTTTTGGTGTTTTTAACCGATTTGACGAAATTTTAAAGTTCCGTTGCCATTTACATTCAAATAATTTTTAATCGATCTCATGTGTATATCGATATCCAGGATACGTTTACGATAGTTTGCAACAAACTTGTTCTGCTTATGGTAGAGGAGAACTTATTTTCAAAATCTGAAGTCTCTAGCTCTTGTAGTCTCTGAGATCGACGCGTTTATACAGACGGACAGACGGACGGACGGACATACGGACATGGCTATATCGACTCAGCTGTTGATGCTGATCAGGAATATATATACTTTATAGGGTCGGAGATGCTTCCGTCTGCCTGTTACATACTTTTACCCATTTTATGGGTTCGGGGTATAAAAACAGATGGTAATGCAAAATTTTATTAATTTATTCCAACATATTAATTGTTAATTTTTTTTATTATTGCTATGTTCGGTTGGAATTTCGATCATAAAATACTTGGAATCGATGGTTTGATTCGGCATTTTTCAACACATGACAATTTGCAAATGAAGTCTGGCAGCGCTATGTCAACTAAAAGCTGCACGCGCACTATTAATATAAATACGAATATTAAAAGATTATAGTAATCAGTCAAACACAATCAGCATGTTGTACTCGACACCGTCGTTGCCACTTGCTATGGGAATTATATGGAAGGCGCATGTTGGCAGGTAAGTGGAATTTTACTATAACTCACACCAGGCTATAAATGTCAGCACGCCCACAATCCCCTGAGAGCAAGGTAGTGCTATAAAAAAAGGGACGCATAATATAGTCCGCAATTTTCATTTATTTTCTGTTATTTTTTTATATGTATTTTGTTTGCTGTTGGTGTCGAAGCGCACAAACTTAATTTACTTGATGAATGTACTATGTGCATAGTACTTACTGTAGAGTAGGGCGGCGTGTCAACTGAATTCATTTACTTGGACACTTTGGCTTCATTAATATTTATAACAACGGCTATGGAGACGGACGTTAGCTAAACAATACTCTACACAAGTTTCCTTGTAATAATTTAATCGTCAGGTATTTAACAACTTTTGTAATGCCAGCTTAGAGGTTAAGACCGGGTTGCCCAAGTTGCTCAACTTTAACGCTTGAGTTGAGTTTGCAAATTGTTTGGTCAGCGTTCAGTGTTGCAGGTGACACAAACTTTTACCCTAATGCGTGGCTTGGATGCTGGCGATGTAGGGCGGGCGGAAGAGTTGGGTGCAGGCGGATTAAGCGTTAAGCAAAGCCAAAAAAACCGCAATTGCTTTACATTTTCAATTTCCATCTAATCTAAATTACATGATACGCGCACAATTTGAACGCTAATGAGCAAGGACTGACTGACTGACTGAAAGACTGACAGAAAGACTGAAAGACAAGCGACAAGTGGGGGGTTTGGCGTTTTAGATACAACGTTGCGTATGCGCAACATATTGCGTGTGAATTTTAATTAAAAAGTTTTTCTCACTTACCCAAGCAAGATAATCGTCTCACCCTCGTACTACACCCTTATACTAAACCAGGACAAAACGGATGTTGTTTCCTGCTGTTGCTTTGGCTGTTGCTGTTCTTTTCTGTTGTTTGTTGTTGTTGTTGTTCTCTCTGCAGCTGCTTCGATTGCATCGATTTTCCTGCTCAGCAATGTTGCCTCAGGCAGCTTAAGAAGCATGTGCATTGCTGTCAAGTTGCTTCTCATTTGGATTTAATTTTATATATATGCTCGTATGTGTGTGTGTGTGTATGTTTAGTTAACAAAACATTTGATTGCCTCCACAGCAGGCTGCAAAGTCAATTGATTATATTAGCTTTTAACTGTGTGTGTGTGTGTGTGAGCGCTTGTGTGTGTATTTTGTTGTGGCTATAGAGCCACACGCCACCCCCAGTTGCTAGGTAATTAAGTGTTCACACATTAACTTATGCTACCGAGCACACCCGCTGCTCCTGATCCTGCTCATTGGTGGCTACAAAATTGGCTTATTAACTGAGTGATGGCCAACTTCGATTTTCGACGTTCTGACTATTTGTGTAGATTTGTGTCACAATTCATTTGGACAGGCTTAATAATTTTAAATGTATGTCCAGTTATCTTCGTGTGTTTGTGTGTGTTTGCGTGATATTAGCCATGTTTTGTCTAGGGCCAATGGCCCAAATGCAAACCACTTGCTTGATTCTGTTTGGTTGTGCTTGTCGCCCTCTCTCTCTCATTCTCTTTCAACGGCTGCGTCTGTTTATTTTGTTATAGTTTTTTGGCTGGTCGCTCTCTTTGCGCCGGCGCTGTAACGTTACTCCGAAAATAGCACGACTGGCGACAGTCAACGGCGTTGCGTATACGCAGCGTTGTCTCAGTCGCTAGCTGGACGTGATGTTGGCCGCAAGGGCGCCACGGCATAAACCAAAGACCAAAGAGGACAAGCCAAAAGGCCTAAAGGCAGCTCATTGCCGCTGAAACAACAAGTACCTATACAGCTCAACTGGCTGAGTGTGTGCTGTGTGTGTGTGTGCGTGTGTGCGTTTGCGATTGCGTGTGTGTTTGTGTTTGTGTGCGAGTGTTAGCGAGTGCAATGTTTGAAGATGGCTATCAAAGTGCAGCATAGCTAAAAAGTATGCTTTAGAATAATTATAATCGTGCAAACGTTGACGCTAACGTTAAGTTTCGTAACGTGAAGTTTTTTTGACGCGGCTTCCGTGACCCCACCATACATACATACATACAAACATATATGCATATATTCGTACTTAACTTTTTCGAGCTGAATAATTAATGCAATCAAGCTATTTGAATCCGTTTTTAGTGTCGTGTGCGCGCTCGGTTTCACAGTGGCAATAATGAGTTACAAGTTCTACGTTTTCTAACCTTAACTGAAACAATAACTGCAAACAAACAGCGACAAGCTAAACGCATATATTTCGTATGGATATTTTTGGCTTAATTGTAACAGAGCGCAACGAATTTTTTTGGAAACTCAGCCGTTAAACTCGACTCAACTGGACTCAACTCAACTTTAACTCTAGCTCTTAACTTAACTGCAGACCAAATTGAAACAGGAAACATACCTTAAAGGGCATAACTACACTATAACTACTATATATATACTACATATATTTTTCGATGCAGCTTAGTAGTACCTTACTGAAAGTACATACACAGACATACCTCTAACTATGTACAGAGATATATGTTTATAAATTTAGCGCTAACTGGCAACAAATTCCAATCATAAATTAACGTTATAAAAATTGCGGCGCTTGACTTTACGCCCCGAAAAATTCACACAATACACACAAACACGAGAGCAGAAAAGTAAAGAAAAGAAAAGAACAGAAAAAATAAATTAAATAATAATATATGAAATGTGTCTGCAGACCAAAGCACAAAAGCAAACAACAAATAACTAATAATAATTTTCAAATTTATACGAAAAACATCCATACATATTTACGAGTGTATCCATGTGCAAAAAAATAAACATCAGAGCTACCAAATGAGCAGACAGCTTGGCCAAAATATATTTCGATTAAAATATAAATGAAATTAAACTGGACACACACTGACATAAAAACCAAATAGCGTGCCAAGTGTTTGAGTGGAAATTTGTATTGTCTGCCAATAACAGATGACAACAGCCAACAAAAAAAACAACAACAACAACAACAAAAACGACAACAAAAGCAACAAAATATCGCAGCTGCTGCAACCAACAGGTTGCCTGCAACAGCTAGGCAGCAACAAGAAACTAGAAACATTAACCTTCCAGGTGAGTTATGGCCAAGTAATTTGAAATAAATTGCTGCTAACTGCAAAATAAATGTGTGTGTGATGTGAATACACATATGTGTGTATGTGTATGTACATCGCAATGCCTTTGATGTGAAAAGTTGAAATTAGTTTTTACTTAAAGTTTTATATGAAAGTTAATTCTATTATACCGAACCAAACATTTTCGAGCTAATAATAAAATGAAAATAAACTGGTTTTAGCTAGTTTTGCATTTTTAAACAAATATTTGTGTGGCTATTTGTTGAAACATGAATTGTTCATATTAAAAAACTTCTTGAATTCGAAAGTAGACAAATATTCCGGTGTTTTAAAACGAATAAATGGAAAATATTAATCAATGTACATATATTATTCATTGTGGCTTTTTGTAATAATTATTTTTAGTTGATTTCTGTTGTTCTAGAACGTTCAAAAATCGACTCTAGGTCCAAAATTGTTGACCTAATTTCGTCAAACAAAAATCAAAACTGAGATTTTGTACAGTTGACCTAATTTGGCAATAGACTGTGAAAAATGAAAATCTTAATCTCAATAAAAAAAAATCAGGTGACAATTTAATGCTGGCTAAAATTATGTTATCAAGGTTTCTTTCTTTTGATGTTTAAAACATAAAACTCTTTTATTTATATGGCTTAAGACTTTTATGCTGAATCTAATGGATATCTTTGGGATTACTTTTCTGATCCACTGACAGTTACAATTTAATCTTTTATTTGTTCTCGTAGTATGTGTGAATAAAAGTATTTAGTATGGTGAAAAATGGAAAACTGACCATGTCACAAAGTGCCATAAACAATTTTACAGCATTTTGCCTGTCATAAGATTAAATGTGCATAAAGTGCTGGTGGAGGGATCGACTAGGGGCGACACTGTTGAAGGCGAAACAAAAGCAATAACTATAAAACAAACAAATACAATGCGCTTGAATTGCGAGGAGAAGGAGAGGACTTCCAACAGGAGCCAGCTAAAAAAAAAAAAGGGACACACAAACAGAGGGAGACTTTATGGCAACAACAGTAACAACTAACGGAGAAGTAACAACAGCAACAACAAATTGTGTGCGGTGGCAGCAACAAAACATGCACACATACAATTTAAGTTTTGCTTTTTATGGTCCTTATTTTTTTGTTTTTTCCGCTGAGTGCCGCTGGCATTGGTATCTGGAGTGGGTGAGGATGAGATGCAAAGGTATGCGGAAGAGCCGAGGCGACAGTCACAGACGACAGCATCCAATTACAAAAGTGAATATTTGAGACTTGTATGTATGTGTATGTGTCTGTGTGTGTGTGTGAGTGTGTGTGTTTATTTTTTGATTCGGTTGCCATGTTGACCTTAACATTTATTTCGGCTCTTGGCCTTAAGTGTCTTCCAACTAGCTGACCTGAATACGAAACCTTTAAGGCCGAATGCATTTCATTTGGCTAGCAACATTCCCAAAAAATAATATATAATGTGTATAAAAACATATTTAATTCAGACACTGCTTTTATGCTGCTGATAATGAGCCGTTAGTGGCATGAAAGGTGGTTGCTAGGCGAGGGTAGGGTTGGGGGAGGGGTTGTAGTATGTTGTTTGTTGGTAGTTGACGCGTTAGTTGGCGCCACTCACGCGATGTGCCGCACTTGAGCACGTTTTGCATAAATTGCTGGGGCCATCGTCGTCATTTCTGATGGCATGCTAATAACGACAACCGCGCCCACCTTCTTGCCCAGCGGGCTTTGGCGGGGAGTGGGCGGAAGGACGTGTGGCGAGTCAAGCAAAACAATGGCCATAATACCGCGAGCAAATAGGCTTGTTAAGCATTTAAGCACAGCTGCCATTTTCACATCATGCAAACCGCACACACAAAAACACAAAAAACAACATCAATCTGCTTGCTCTGATCTCGGTTAAAGCATCAAAGATGCCTATCGATGTCCAGTGGTGGAAAATACTTTAACCTTACGCATTGCCATCTGCCTGGGCGAGCAATAAGTAAGCCAACAAGTGTGCGTAATTAGATTTACGTTGCGTATACGCCATGTTGCTGGGGGAACCAAGCACTCACAACGTAGCAGAGTCTAACCTTCGACCTTGTGAGACGTGGCTTAGTGCCTGGGCAATCTATACTATGTGGCAGCAGTGAGTGGGCTGGCAGCACGTATGTACGTTATGGCCAATCACTGGCGGCTCAATAAAGGAAAACTAATTTTTTAGTGCCAAACTGGCCAAAATGCCCAAAGTCTATGCTTGTGCTGGGCGGGCGCACAAAGCAAAATGTTTTTGTTCCTGCCGTGTTGATTAACTGTCAGGTGAGGCAGCAGTGGCAGGCAAAATGATGGCTGCTGCTGTCAGTTGCTATTTTTCGGTGGGCTCCAGACTCATTTAGTGCACAAACAATAAAACATTTTCACAGTCACTGTGACAACAAAGCCCAGATAAATGAGATATTCCCTGTGGTTACATAAAACAAAACAAACAATTTCACAGTTCACATATCACGACTTCAGGGTGTCCTGTATTCAGTTCAGGGCTTATCACGAAGCTCTTTGATAGACAACTACCAAAAATATAAAAAAAAAATAATTCAAATAAAAATGTTTATGCGTGCCATAAATTTACATGCATAAAAAGATTTTAAGAGTTATTTGTTGATTATGTGTCTATTTTTATTTCAACGCATTTTATACATATTGTTTTCTTTCATGCATTGTTTTAAAATTGTTTTATGTTTTCTTCGCCATATATCTTTACTGCTGTATTATTTTTCTATTGTCAAAATTTCGTTGAAAATGTTTCCCTTTTTTTTTCTTGGAAAGTGAATATTATTTTGTGATGAAATGTGTAAGGCATAGAAGGAAACGTTTCTTGATCAGCTTCGCAAGTTGATTTGATATAGACATGTCCAGTTCTAGAGCTATCGAGCTGAAACTTTGGGCAATGTCTTCTTTTAGTTTCGGCTAGATTGTTTGTCAAAATCGGTCAGATCGGACAACTATATCATATAGCTGCCAGACAAATACAAGACATTTGTTTTCAGGTGACCGAAAATAGATTCCTTACTTGTTTTAAAAATTAATTGTAAATTTTTTGGGAAAAATATCAAAAAATGTTTACAAAACAGTAAATTAAAAATGTGCAAGATATTATGTGAAATGTTTTCCATTTTATCTAATTATAAATATTTTTTCTTGAATATTCAATATGTAAAATTTGTCTAGACTCCATAAAAATGTTAGGATTCCATATATGTATAAAAACATAAAAATAAATTTTTAATGAGAAGTTTTTCAGAAGCAGTTAAGACTTAACTTTATTTTTTAAAGGAACAATGCAAAATTCAACCAACTTTAAAATTGTATTAAAGCCACAAAAATGAAGACTTTTGCTTATGTGTGTGGTCACTTTTGTTGTTCTTGTTGTGCCCCGTTGCAAGGGTATACACACAGAAGAAAAAGAAGAAAAATGAGCGTCCGTACACCACAATAGCACACAAATGTGTTGCATTATTTAGGTTTTTGCCTTTGCATTGTGTGGCCAGTGTGTGGCAGTGTTTGTTGTTGTTGCGGTTACCAGAGGCGACACAAAAAGTTCATAAAATAAATTGCAAAGTTAATAAACAAGTAGCCGAGGCTGCTTTTGTGGCTGCTTATGCTTTGGGCGCATCTCTCTTTCCCCCAGCAACAACAACAGTTGGCAGTTGGCAACGGCAATTAGCTTTAAACACGCCATTAACTGCTTAAATGGCAACATGTGTGTAATGCTTCAGCTCCAGCTACAGCTAAAGCTTCCAGTCTCCAGCCTCCAGGCTCCCATCTTTTGCTGCTCGCATCTAAGTGTGTTCATTATCACCTGTCCGTGAGGTGCGCACCGAGGGGCACGTTACAGACAGCCATCTGATATTCAGATACACACACAGAGATACTAACATCTACATATATGTATGTATGTGTTTGGAGTCGAGAAGCCACCCAACGTGACCCCCCCAACAGCCTGACATCGCACAACGCATTCTTAAGTGCTTCATCTTGTCTGAATAACATTAGAGGCAGGCAACCTGCCACGCCCCCGGCCCCCTGCGCTCTCCCTCACCTTGTCTGACAAACAAAATGAGCTGGCACATTTATGGCAGCCATTTTTGGGGGAAGCGTGGCATTAAAGCAAACTTCCCCTCGTTGCCCGCCCGCACAACTAGACTTCCCATACATACCTAATGAACTTGGTGTTGCCTTTCAAGCAGACAAAATGGATGCTTAGGCCTCCCCCCCAAGCCCCAAACGACCCAAACTTTCCACATCTACCGAAGAGAGTTCTCAGTTCTTGGTGGTTTTATTTATGAACGCATCTAGAGAAGAAATGCATATTTATGCTTACTGTTTAGGCCTTTGTATTTATTCACTTTTGCTGGCATTTTTATTGCTCCTGCCATCTTTCGACTTGTATATGTACATAGTACATATCGTATATCGTATTTAAGTATTCCACTCACACCTCGACAAACTTCAAACTCGTTGGCGCGAAGACTTGTAAATTAGTTTTGTGCCACCTGAGAGTACCACCAAAACCAAGGCAGCATCCTGAGAAACGTTGCGCAACATTCACTCATAATTTGATTTTTAGTCGAGTATCGTTAAAAGTTTCAATGCATGAATAACAGAGTGCCCAATATATCAATGTAATTGAGCTAAAGTTGTTGTAACTTAAGCTCATCTGTCAGTTGGAATTTCTCATGCATGATTTGATAAATTGACGTGTGTATTATTTGATTTGATTGAGAGTTTATTAGAATTGATTGAGCGCATTAATTATGCAATTATTATGACATTTATAGAATTTCCATTGCTTTTGTTCGTTTAACTATAATAAATGTGAAAGAAAAATAATGAACTTATATAGAAAATGTATTTAAAATAGCTGAAGAAAAGCATCTACAGAATATTTACAAATGTTCAACTGAATTCATTTGGAAACGGGCAAATTATGGCGTAAATAAACTGTCTGAATTTAAATTGAATGCGAAACAGACGTGAATGGATTCATTATCAATATACTAATGACTTGTACAGCAGTGAAAGATACATATACAAATATAGCATATACAAATCGAATTTTATGATTCTTTTCAGCTTATATGAACCGCATTAAAATGCCAAACAATTTTCGGTATCAATTGAATTGTTATCGTTTTCCTTCCCATCGCAGCAGCAAGTTTAACATTTTACTGCCTCTGATTTTGGGCTATGAAATTTCACAATCTAAAGAGATGAGGGTTGGGTTTATTTTTCCAACTGGCTTGTTGTTTGCGTTGCTACGGGTCGTTAGCCCGTGGCGAATAAAATTCAGCAGGGAGACGACGCAGCACAACAATTTGCAGCAAATAAGTCAAAATGTCAGCCGCAGCAATGAGGAAAATGCCAGGGACCCAAGGAAAAATTTCAAGGCATTCAAGTAACTGCAGCAGCAGCAGCAGCAGCCTTGCCCTTAGCTCTCTTGTCCTTACCTTAAGTTGTAGTTATGTAATGCTTAGAAAATGACGTAATCATATTGACGAATTGCCCCCAAAATGAATGTACTACTTCTACTGACTAGTTGTTTACAATTTGCAGCAAATTGTTTATCTCCGCAGCCTATGTGTAAACAATGGCCCAATGTATTTTTTTATGCGTTAGCAATGAAAATCGATTAATGTTCCGAATGGCCAACAACACATTTGTTTTGATTTATGGTTATAGGAAGCTACGGCCAACACATAAAGGGTATTTGTGTGTATGTAGAACAAAAGGCTGAAGCAACAACTGAACAGAACTGAACTGAACTGAAGCGAGCCAAACCATCATCGATTGTTAAGTAAACATTTTAGCGTTTGTTTAGGTGCATAAAAGTTTCTTCTCTTTTCTGTTTAATTTTCGCTTTCATTTTGTTGTTCAGCTTGTCGGTTGTTTGTGTTATTGTTGCTGGTTGATCTTGTGGCTTTTGGCCCATTTGATTTATGTGTGCCGTACATACGTACATCTACATCTACTTGATGTATGCTTTGTATATTTGATTAGCCAATAAATTTCACCTAGCCCGCTCAAACACCCACACATTGTTGGCCTCAAGTTTCACGCTTTTATTGATTTTCGGTGCCTCAAAGTGCAAATTTGCCTAACCTAATGAGCCGTGTTGCCCCCAAAAATGAAGTGTAAACGCTTAAATGGTAAAAGTGCATGGGAAAACTACTCAAAACGTCAGTTGGCAACTTAAAAGGGTGCCAAAAGACGTTGCCACCCCTATCGAGCCAACAGCGGGAAACCTCTTTTTCCTGCTGCAAACTGTGAAGCTGCAAAGAAAACGAACAGAGTGCTTTAATACAGCCAGAGGGCCCAGTGTCAGAAGCAGTGGCAAACACACAAAAAGAGCTACAGTAGCTGTGGCACTGCACTCTACAAATGAATATCTACTTTCCCTTTTTCTTTTTTTTTAGGTTTATAAGCTTCCACATGAAGTGACGTTGAATAGTCGTCTTTATAGAGAAGACTGCATTTGTGTATTAAGTTTTTGCATATATGTATGTAAACCGAAAAGCTGATTAAATAGTCAAGTCGACAGCTTTGTGCTTTGTTTAAAACTACAACTGATACATTTTCAGGCAAACTGTTAACAGATAACTGATGAAAGGTCACACGCTTATCTAATGCAAAAGTTTAATCCTACTTAAAACTTAAGTTTTTGTTTCCTTATCCAATGATAGCATTTTAGCAGAAAACTTACCTATGGGAAAAGTTTTTAACATAACATATAAGACATCAAGTTAGACTTCTAAGCCAAAGAAATATTGCCTTGAGATAGAAAATGTTATTAAAAATTAACAAGAAAAGTTATTCCTTATTAGTTGATTGTTGAACCCCGATAATATAATATATCTCAAACACTTTATATAAGTGACATGCAATTGATTATTGTTTGACTACTGTTATCTTAATGTTCGGCTAAGAATACTCTTTTATTTATAACACTTCTAGAACGTAAAATTACTATTCAAGGCATTTCAAGTCCTTTTTTTGTACAAAAAATCGTAGTTATTTTCTCTAGTGCAACAATAGCAACTTTTTGTAAGTCGCCTAGACACAAGGGGCAAGTGCTTGCCTTGTGGGCGTGGCCTGGGCGTTTGTTGGTTGTGTTGACGCATGTTGACGTTGCTTTTGAATGGCGTCGTTATTGTTGTTGTTGTTGTTGTTAGTGTTTCTTGGTAATTTGCAATGCGAAAAATACACAACAACAACTAGGCAGCGACCTTCGAGCAAAACTTAAATATTCAACAGCGACTTTCACAATTCTCCGTCTTAAGTTTTGTTTCGTTTTCTGGAACGGGTTTTTTACCCGCCAGTGCATCCCCTCCACATAATAGTCTTATCTAACCCCGCTGACATTTGTCCAAGCTTATCAGCAAAAATCCCCGCCAACAATAGACGGACTTAGGGCTATATAAAACACTGCCTTGCTGTGTGGCATCAATCATCCAACGACGGGCTTTCAAACAAGATGCAACTCAATCCGGGTCTCAGACTTCTCTTGTTGCTGCCACTGCTGCTGCTTGGTGTGGCGCTAAGCGAGGCAAATCGCCATCGGGGTCCCATCTTTGATACCCGACCATCGCCGTACAATCCAAATCCGCCAAGAGCTGGGCCATTTGTATAGCTGGATGGCTGGATGGCTAGGTGCTGATGTCGTTAACACATTAGTAAATTTTTAATGCGATTAAAGTCAACCTGCGCATCATCAAAGGCGTGCGAATAATTTCATTATTGATATTTTAAGTGTGTGTGTTTTTGTGTGTCTTCTCTAAGAAAGTTCCAAAGTCAAGCTCGGTTATAGTTACTTACCTGCTTTGCTTACGCCAAGGCAACCAATTACCAAACTTTGCATTTACTGTAGCTGCAAAAATTTGCAAGTCATAATTGAAAGTTGTGGCACACACACAAAAACTTGACTGTCATCGCTTTGGCACTGACAATGTAATCACAGGGCAAACTGCTTCACAAATAAATCCTCTTAAGTGTTGGTGCTTCGCAGGGGAAGTTCATTTATAACAAGGGCTTTTGTTTTATCTAGCGCTAAAAGCAAACAAATCAGCTAACAAATAATTTAAGCAGCTGTTAGTAAAAGGTTATAAATGGACACCAACAAAACTTTATAATACAATTTAATACAACTAAACAGAAGTTAGCGTTGTGGGAGCTAAGTTTCGAATTCGAGTTTAATGTTAAACAGAATTCATTAAAATCAGAAGTGAAACTAAAGTCTTACACCGTTAAAGCCCCACGGATAGCTTTTATCCTTACAACCAACATCAAAACATTATTTCCCATACGTATACTTAATATTCGTGCGTGCTGCATTTTTACTTTCCAACCCACATATGGCCATGAAACCGCATCTTGAACACGCTCCTGTTGCTCTTTATCGTTGCTTGCCTATAAATAGCAACTCTTGTTACACACTTTGCACACTCAAGCTCAGCCACACACACACACTCAGAATTATTACACCTTTATGAAAGCAACAAAACACTTGATGCACATATTGTTAGCTCAGAACGCAGCCTGTTGCGCTTGCATGGTTATAACAACTGATTGTTGAGAAAAATATTCCCTTTATTGTCGTGTCTTCAAGATAAAAAAGAATCTGCCGAAGAAAAATAAAATATTTGAAAACTATAACCGTTTAAGCTTTTAACTGAAAAGTCCGTAGGATTTCCTTTTAAGTTGAAGTGCTTTGTAGAAATATTTACAATTTAAATTAAAGCCCCCAGCTTAAGAAATATGCTTGTTTAAAAATTCATTTCCTAATCAATCAAAAATTCCAAAGGGAGGTACAATCGTTATTGTATTGCCTCAAATTGCGCCATTGGGCCAATTTGTGAGTGTTTAAGTATCATGCTGTGAATTTTCAAGGCGTTCGCATCTCTCCATATCCCTGCTGACAGCGCTCATTATTAATAATAATTAGAAATTAGGCTAGCGAATGGCCTTCGAATGGAAAGATGCATTCATTCACCTGGCGTTCGAATGTGCGTTGATGACACTTACGCATCTGGTGATGTTGTTGAAGCCGACTTTATGGCTCGTAATGCCATTTATAAATTTAATGCAAAATAATTTTTGGTGATGTTTCTGACGCGCCAGCGGGGCGTATGAGTAATCAGCTGTGTTGTGGCAGCTAAAAACTGTTGCCAGTTTTTATTTGCGTGTATATATATTATAAATATTGAGTACGCGCAAACATTTCAATGAGTTTCACACACAATTTGTGCTTTGCTTTCTATTTTCAGACGTGGCAGATCCAAGAAAAGCGCGCAGCCAAAAAAAAAAAAAACGCACACAAGAAAACACTTGCGAAAATTAGCAGGCAGCTTTGGCCGCTGCGACCGCCGCGTCGCCGACGTCGTTGGCCGTGCCCGGCTATAAATAGTATGCACTGTATGCGCGTGACAGCTGTGACAAACGGTGACGTCATTGCGGCTGGATAGCCGACGCGTTAAACGCTTTATGCTCGACGTCATCAAAGTGAAAAGCAAAAAAATTGTATAGTGTACATCACGTATACGTCGCGTAAAACACACACACATACAAACAACAAACAGCATTTTTATCAACAAAAAATGTGGCAAGTAAAAGCAAACTGATAAGATCATAAGACCATATACCTTATAGTGTCTATATAATAACAATATGCGCAGAGTAAACACACGAAGAGCCATGAGAATCGCACGAAAGCACAGCAAGAAAAAAGCAGAACGAAAAGCGGAACAAAAACAAAAATTGTCAAAATAGCAACTGAAATGCTTACAAGCTGCTGAGCCTCAGTCTAAATTCATCGTCGATCGGCGTCGTTGACTGCCTCGCTGCTGCTGCTGCTGCCGGGCGACGTATCTACGTGTGTGCGTGCGTGTGTGTGCGTGCGTGTGTGTTATGTGTTAGTGTGTGCCGTACCGTGTCGTGTGTTTAACGTGTCAGTGGTTTATCGCTGTGTGGGTGATAAATACATACATACATATAATTAGGTACATATATTTAATGCGATATATGCGCGTAAAATATTGTGGTGGAAAAAAGTGGCGGCCTCTTAAGTTTTTCGCTAAATCGACTTTAACGAGCATCGAACAACGAGAAACATCAACAGCTGAGTAACAAAAACAGAGAGAACAAGCATAAAAAACTAAACTATAAAAGCAATCAACAACAAAAACGTACGCAAATTGATTTTTTTGTTGTGTGTATGTACAAACACAATACACAATAAATACGTGTCATAAATCATAATAAATATTTTTCGTGTGTGTGCTAAATCCGTTTCCAACTTAAAATGTCAGCAATAAATTCAAACATAGGATTTTATTTAATACAATTGCAGCTGCTCTAAAACGGTGAGTACCAAATAAGACAATTCAAAACAGTTTATATCCGCCTGTAGGCAAATAGCTTAGATTTATGATTTTTTAATCGAATGCTAAGCAATATTCTTAAAATAGTTTGTGTCAAAACAAAAAAACAACTGGTTGTGTATGATCAATACTTTTCTGATATTTTCCATTAAATTATACTTAAAGAAAGTTTATTTCGTTTGGTGCACAAATCAATATTTATGGTCCGAAGTTACAAACTTGTGTCAATATTTAAATGACCCTTTTAGCCAGGCCAACACACAATTACTTTATGCACTTTGCAAAGTGAGGGCAATCAATCAGTTAGTTGACCTTTTATGAATGGCCTGTCTAATTAGCTAAATGCGTTTGCCTCTCTATCTCACACGAAAAGTGGCTCATTTCCGAGCAAAAAAGGACTCACTTTACTTATTCACTTATTTATGTACATTATGCTATGTGGATGGGCACACAATCTACGACAGTAATAGGCTCTGCTAGGAGTGAGTAGAAGGAGGAGAAGGAGGTGGCAAGGAAGCCTATGTTGATACAAAATGGGCTCACGCAGCGCATACGCAATTTGTGTGTGTGTGAACGTGTGTGTTTTAGCTGCATGAATGTTTTCATAAATTGAGTTTGCTTTTTCGACAGCTCGTTTCGTGAGGGTTGACACTGTCAGCCTTCCAACCCAAACCCCCGACCCCTTGCTACACATACATATGTACATAGATATACCTGTCATTATTCATTGCGATGAGACTTTTGTGTGTCTGTTGCCGTCAGTTTGTGCTCGCAAGCGTCTCAAAGCCAGCGCATTTCAATAAGGGATTTATGAGATATTAAGGCTGATATTGCAATCGAAAGAAATGTCTATTAAGGCATGTCGAAGGCAGCTTACACAATTGATTAGCAACTGGTAACCCTCTTTGCATTGTTGCAAAAGAATCTCAAGAATTTTGTTTTAGAACAACAAACAAGAAAATAAATTTGGTTAATTTATGTATTTGAGGTGCACAATCATCGAAATATAAATAAATATATAAAAGTATTGCTGATGGGCGCACTGCCATGTAATTATGTATGCATTCATGTATCTACATGTGTATTGTATCTTTGTATCTATGTGCCCCGTACCTTGACAATGCACTTGAGTCAAGTTTGCTTCCTCTGTCGAGCTGCTTGGTTGCCAATGCAAAGGCTGCCAAAAATTGCATTGGGCTGCGACAGCTTGGGCATGTTGGGTGTTTGGTTGGTTGTTTGGCTACTGGGTGGTGGGTGGTGGGGGGTGTGCAGCAGGCCGAGCATGATATGAGCAGCGAGAGAGAGAGTGTAGGGTGCCTGCAGCTGCTGTTTATTTATTTATAAAATTTTGTTTGCTGCTCGCTGTTCGTCGCCGCCTGCTGTTTGCCGTCGCGTTTCCTGATTATGATACGCCTCAGTTGGAATGGGGTATATTGGCTTTGTCATCAAATATACAACAAACACACCCTTCCCCACAAAAAAAAGGTATTAACATGTCGAACTGTCTGTCAAGTTTACAATAGACACATTCCATTTACTAAATGTTGCCTATGCAAAGTATGTAATGAACTTCTTTGAGGAATATTGTAGAAACTACACGAAATGTTTATTGCAAATGTGAATTTTCAGTTTATGCCAAACAACATTGACTTTTCCGAGAAACTATGTTTGAATTCATTTAAAATGATTCAGTTTTGGCTTTGCAATAAATTTCAAATAGCATTGATTTACTAAGGTAATTTTAAATGCTACATAAAATGAACACAGCTTAAATCTAAAGAGAATTACATTCATATTCAACAGCTAGCTGTCTCACTTTAAATAAATCTGATGATTAAATGCCTTTCGGTGAGCATGTTTCCAAAAATGTAAGAATCATGAATATGCAAAGACAAAGTATTGATTTATATTTGTTCAGGTGAATGTATTTTACCTAAAAGTGTGCAAAATTCTTTAGGAAAAAGCTGCAGGTTATTGTCAAATGATGATTTTTTCTAGTTTTATTTTCATATCTTTGTTAAACAATATAAAATTCAAGAGATTTTTCTACCGATTCAAATGATGCTGTTAGTTCTCATTCTTATTTTTTTGTGTGTATACATTTTCATGCTGGTTGTGCCGTAAATGATAAGGGCCAAAACACTTCAAAGTAGCGACCAGCAGGCGTCCAAACAATCTTTGTGCTATGATGTTAAGAGTGCCATTGTCAGTCAGCTTTATGATTGGTCCATTGTTTTTGTAGTTAATTAATTTTATATACTTACTTACATACTGTTGCACTTTAATGGCATAATGGAATGCCTGAGAGTAGCCCATTGTTATTGTTACTATTATGATTATTGTGCTATTGTTGTGATGGCTGTTATAAGCATGTTTGGCGCTTTCTGGCAAAGTGTTTCACTTTGTGCAAATTGGCAAGTTGTATGCACCAGTTTCCGGAGAGTTGTGTCTTGGAACGTTTCGCTTTACCTTTAGCCAAAATGAAAGCAAAGTGAAAGCTTTTCCCCCTCCATGTTTGGATGATTGATCAACGTTGACAGATTTAACGAGCTGGTAAAGTGCTTCCAAAACAATTCAATTATCCGGGGAAAAGGGAATGTGTGTGTGTTTGTGTGTGCGAGTTTGGCTGCTGGGCAAATGGAAAGAAAATATTTGCATATAGTACATATAAATCGTTTAATACACATCATCATCATCGTTTACATCATCAACATCATCTCATCATTTAAATTATCACCATTAGTTTACCGAGTTTTCCATTTCCCTAGACCATTTGCATTTTTCCCAACGTTAAGTTGCATTCGTCCATCGCTGGCATTTAGGTATGCGTAATTATTTATGTGCACGCATACCTGCCACACACACTCCTCACTTTTCACACAAACACACTCATCCCAGAAACAGGCATTGCAACTTAAAGCTTATAAATAATTCAGATGTGTATAAAAATTGCGTGATTTCTTTTTAATGCGAAATGCCTTCAAATATTGTGTTCGTGATTTATTTATTGGTTGCATTTACGTTGTGGCTTTATTTTTCGGTTAGGTACACAAGGTCTGTCCGCTTATGACAATACGATTTTAATCGTTCGTGTTTGTTTTGCTGTCTGCGTAATGCGATTTCAATGCCGTGTAGATTTCAGCTGGCCCCTAGCCAAAGAATCTCAATATTACTTAAGTTTTCAGATTTTTTTTCTGCTTTTGTTGTTTATCGACTCGCAGGTTAGCAGGTCTTTGCCATTAGACAATGAGCTAAAATGCTTAAATGTTTTTTAACCTTAAATAATATATTTCAAACCGCTGTTTTCATCTTAATTCGTTTTTCCATAATTGACATTTTATACAATCAATTTGTGTTCACTATGTTCATCGATCATTTTGATTAATACGGCTCATTAATTTCTCAATAGACTGTGGGATTAATAATAATCCTTTTATCCGCGTTATTTCAGTTGCAGCCCTGTCAGCGGGAGCTAAGTACATAATTTGTGTTAATTATGTGTAAGAGCAAATCCATAAAATGCTCCATTATGAGCTAACTAAACCCTCAGCATATCTTAACCAACTGGTTCAACCCCCAACTTTCAAAATGTTCAGAGCTTAGGCATTTTGGGTTTTTGGCTAAAAGAGACATGTGTAAAAGTTACGCAACTTTGTTTTGCCAACTGCCACAAAGTTGGTCCAGCAGCTGTCCCAACTGTTCCCGCTCTTGCCCCCAAATCCTGGCCAGTATACATTTCACTCCAAAAACTTTTGGACATCAACTTCGCTTGCAATGAATTGAAATGGTAAACAATTTAATGAGCCAAATATTTGCACGTATGCGAATTTCTAAATAATTTAATGATGTTTTGCGGTCAAAGTTTGTTTTTCATACACTTTTATTTCATCTGGCATCTAATTTATAATTAAAACAGAAACACAATCAATGCTTTAATTAAGCAGAAATCATCAGTTGAAATGAACAAAGGCAAAAATGTTATACTTGTAATTTATAATGTTAAATTTTAATATTGTCACAACTATAAATATTTGTTTAAAAATAAATCCCAACTGTTAGTAGTTGCTTTTAGAGTTATACACAAAAGATTTTAATTAACGTATTTCTCTTTCTTCTTTTCAGTTATTGCCAGCATGCAGCGCTCTAAATGACAACACGATCCCAGAAAGTTCGAACTCGCTTTGTGATAAACCCAAGTTGAATAAAGTACGCGCCAAATACTAGCTCATAAATATTATACTTAAATCTTGTTTATTTTGTATACGTAACGCTCTTTAGTTATTATTGAAAAATTCAATTAGTGAGACTTTGAGACAGAGACAACAACACTATAAAAGACAACTTGACACTGCAACAAACTGTAACTGTAACTGTAATAGAATCCTTCAACTAAAAGACAAAACACGCACCTTAATAACGATACTAGTTAGTTTAAACATTTAGTTAGAAGCTTATTCAAATTTGTGCTAGCCTTGTTAAGGATTATATATATATTGATAAAGAGCTGCCAACCATGTCACATGGCGAGCTTGAGGAATGTACGTAATATATCCCGCCGATGAGCTCATCTTGATGACCTATGGTTACTTTGCACCACGTGTGCACCCGCGACCCACACTCGACTGCCTGCCCGAGCCACTAATACCACTCGATTATCCAGTCAGATCCGTTAACTCCGCTAACTCCAACGTCAACGTCAACGTCAACTCCACCAACTACTACAACAACTTTACTAGCGCCGCCGCCACCAGCTATAACAACAACATCTACTCAGTTGTTGCCACTGCACCACCGCAGCCCATACCGACCCGCATTCCCCCCGCAGCACCCGCAGCTGCACCAACACCACAGCACAACAACAACAACAACAACTTCTTTAGCTTTGATCAAACGCCTCCGATTTCAGTTCAATCACAGACTCCTCCAACGCCATTTGGCGTTCAAACACAGAGTCTGCCACCGACACCCACCCGTCGCACCTCGCGCGCCTCTCTCACCCACTCCAACCACAACTCCGGCGGCAGCAAGAGGAGCAGTGTGCGGAGCAGCCGCTCGAGGGCGCCACTGTCGCCGCTGTTGCCACACCAGCGTCCGCTGAGCACGTCCATGTATAATAATGATGCCAGCATGCAGCAAGGCGGCAGCAACTCCTCTGCAGCAGGACGTGCACCATTCCAGCGCAGCAGCGCCTACGACGAGGAGGAGCGTTTAGACGACTTTGCATCCGGTTCGGGCACGGGCACAGCCTTGGTCAATGCCCGTTCGCGTAGTCCGAGCATCTTCTTGGAGCCACCCTCGCCAGATCCCACGCATGCACACTTCGGTCCGGGCTGGGGCAGACCCATGTCGCCCATGGATCTGCCGCCGGAGCGTTCCACCAGCAGCAGTGTGGGCAGCAAATCACCCACCACCAGCAAATCCCGGCTGCGTCCCAAGCTCCACATACCACTGGGACGACTGGGACGCTCCACCTCTTCAGAGACGCGCGAGAGCAGCCGGTTGCGTGAGGATGTCCATGTGCATGTGGAGAATCCGGTGTTCAGCAGCGAGAACCTGCGCCAGAACAACTTCGATGCATTCTTCGAGGCACGCGAACCGGTCATCAAGCTGCAGCCACGCACACCCAACACGGCCTCGCCAGATGGGCGCGGCTACTCCCCGCCGCTGGATAAGTATGCCGGAGTCTATGACTCGCCACGGACGCGTAATCCCGCTGGCAGCACGGCTGGCGGTCTGTTTGCGAGATCACCGCGGGAGGAGCGTGAGAGGGCGCTCAATGCGCGATCCCGCAGCGCAGAACATTGGGACGAGGCGGCAGCGAGCGGGTCGGCGGCGGCTGCGAGGGGAGGTGGGGCACCGGCAAGTGCTGGTGGCGGCGCGCCATCCAAAGGTGACAGGTGCTTTACAAAAACTACTTTCTCACCGAGCTAATCAAATTGTTTACAGTTAGTTTTGCTGCTGCTGCTGCAACTGTTGCTGCTGCTGCGCAAGCTGCCACAAACATATGTGTACAAAATTTGTTGCGTTGGTTTGGTTTGATTGATTGCCTGATTGACTGACTGAATGATTGAGTAGTGCATAAGCAGTAGAAGTGCTGCAAGTTTTTTACTGCTCCTTGTTCACATGATTTTCTTTCTTAGTTTTTATGGTTTTGGCTTGTGATGACCTTGCAGGGGTTGCGTAATTGTTGTTGCAGAAGGAGATTGAGCAATTTTACATAAGTATCAGGGCAAAATTAATGCTAGTGTTTTAAGGGTAGTTTCATAATTCTTGGAAAAATCTTTAGTAACTTAATTAACCAAAATCTTCAAAAATTCTTCTTAAATTACAAATATATTCACATAGTCTTGGTAGAAAAAAAGCTTTAGTAAACACTCTCACTGTTTTTAATATTTCCTAACAATTTTGTCTTAAAAAGTTTTCATAAAGCAAAGTAAACTTCATAAGTTTTTTTTTTGGGAAAGGAGATAATGTGATATTTTATGTTTCCAGCAGAGTTTTGAGAAAAATTTTGATAGAAATAATTTTGAAAGAAAAGTCAACTTTTGTCCTTTATTAATGTAGTTCAACGCAAGCCAGCTGCTCATAAATAATCCCTGCAAGGATATGCAAGCTTTTGCATGCCAAAAAATGAGTTTTTTTTCCTTACACGTTATGATTTGCATATTTACCTTTTATAATAGAAAAAAGAGAAAAAACTAAACTAAGAATATACTGAGTCGAGTGCTTAAGCTGCTTGACTTTAACTGGAATTCTAGCTGACTGCCTGCCTAGCCTTCTTATCCTAATTCTTATCACACATGCAATGATGGCAGTCCCTTCTTCATACTTGTTGAGAGTTGCTCGCATGCAAAGTGGATTATGCTTGCATATGCTCTGGACACAAACACACACACACACTCGGATATAACCTGGCATTGCAGGAGGGGGGTTGTTTTATTTCAATGGACGCGAGTGCGCGAAATGGGCACGCACATAATTCCTTGAAAGGGCAAACAAGCTAAGGAGCCATGGAGCATACTGCACATCCTGCTGTGCAATGATGGACGACTTTCGCAATGAATGCGTCACGGTTAGCAGCGTGTAAAGTGTAATCAACAACGGCGCCATCAAGGAGTGCGACACGTGAGTGGGCCAAGAACCAGAAGTTGTCGCCCGCTTTAGGAATTCATTTGGAAAGCTTACAACGCGGCAAATTTGATGACCGCAACTGCAACTAAATCAACAGTGTTTCCTAGACGTGATCGTACAGGATACCCAACGTCTGGCAATGCCAGAAGCACGGCTTGTTTATGTGTGGATGTGAAATGTGAAAGGCAACAAGGAGAGAAAGGCCAAGACGTTGCACATGCCGTGCACTTGTCGCTCTAGTGCGTCATTTACTGTCGCTAAATAATTTCTATAGCATACTTATGTGCGCGCGAACACAAAAAAAACCACCCATACAACACGTGCGCCCCCATGCAATGCAGCTGCGGGATATTGTGCGACTGTTTATACTCTGATACTGCTGGGAATAAAGTGTATTAGCTCTGTAGAATCTGTGTCTGACAACAAAAGTTAGAAGCTTTAGACTTATGGCATTAAATGACAAAGCCATGAATGCCTTTTTATTTTGTAGTTATCCAAAGGATCAGAGTACAACGCTTTCGGTTACATCCGACTGCAATGGTCCTGCTTGTTTACCCACATATACTATGTGTGTGAGTGTGTGTGGTTAGCTAGACATATCTAAAAATGGACAACTGAAGAGCTGCAAAGCTGAGTTCAACAGTCAAACAAATACCCCCAGTAGCCTTTTAAGCTGCCAACTAAAGAAAGGAAAAAATAAAAAGAAAAAATATTGTACGCTTCATTTATCGATTGTATTTTAAATGAGCCACAATTGGATAGCGCTTGACAATGTCTTGGTGGCGGGTAGGCGATTCTTGGCACCGTTGTGTTGACTTTTGTAATGGGCGCCCAAGCACTTGAAATTTCCGTTTGCTTAACTGAAAATACATACAAGGAATAAAAAAAACAGCAAAATGTAAGAACAAGAAGAAGAAGAAGCAAAACACACCTCGACTCATTATTTATGCATAAATATGAGAGGCAGCGATTTGTTTGATTGAGCGCGCGGGGGACAAAAAGGGGGCGGAAAGTGGACAGCTTGTCTGGCACGTCAGCCCAATACATTTCAGTATTTATCACGGTGCCAGTTAACAAAAAAAAATAAAATGAAAAAGGTAGAAGGTAAAAGAAAATTCCTGACATGCCTGCCATTATTTTAAGTGGGTGGTGTGCTGGGGGTGTGGCAAACAGAAACCGAACGAAATACCTCAGACAAGGCAAACTGTTTAATTTCAGTAACTTCTTTTTTTTTCACTTTTCTCCCTTACAGCATATTTTTTGTATTGCGTTTACATCGATCTGATTCGATTTTGATTCTGTTGAGATTTGATTAAATTGATATTAAATTGAATTTGTTTGCATTAATTTTGGTTTTCGTTTGTTTGCGTTTTACGAATTTCACAGTAATTACTTTTATTTGAACTGCTTCGTTTATATTGATTGTTTAGTTTTTTGTACATTTTAGTATTTTTTAATCACATTACATTTAAAGTTTTGATTGCTTGAATTTAAGTTTATTGTTGCATTTTTTGTTGAATTATTTACCAGTAAATAACCAAATTCTCTTTACTAATAAAAGTGTTTTGTGATTTATACAGATTCTTTGGCAAAATCTTTAAGTGGTCCAAAAAATCGTAGTTTCTTCGGGTGGAGGGGACCACGGGGTGGTTCCCTTGGCCCACAGGGCAGCATGGCGTCCTATAATGGTGTACTCAAGGATTACAGTCACAGCAGCTTGAATGAGGCTTTCAAATCCCAAAACAATGTCAACTTTAAGCTTATTAAAACAGGTGAGTGTGATTTCATTACAGTATTAGATTTATATGTCTTCATATTGTGTTTGTGTTTATAAGTCATACACACAAAGAAAAAAGTTTTATTGGATGTCGGAGTTTATTTTCGCAGTAAAGTAAACAATTTATTTGTGTTGTGTTTTATTTGATAAGTTTCACGATTGTTTTGTGTTTATACTTATGTCTTGTATGCTTGTGTAATCTTCTCTTTATGTCTTATTGATTACAATCGCAGCGCGTCTTTGTCTTTGCCCTGTGCACTGATACCTTTCGATTGTGCTATAAATCTATTCAATTGATGTGCTCACGCTTTTCGACTACCGACACTATAAATAACTCATTTGAACATCTGGCAGTCATGGCGCTATGTCAGCTTTACAGCTTTACAGCTTAAAGTCCGTCCAACTATGTGCGTTGCTTACGTTGAAGTTTGTTTTCACTGAGCACACATGCGGCATTGACCTTTTCCAACTTGTTTTGTCAATTTCAATACCCTGTGAACACATCAAAATGTACATTGCAAAAGCAATAAGCGTCAGTCAGTGGAACATAATACGCTTTCTCTGTTGTCACTTTATTTTGTGGAATTAAAAATCCTCAGCTGCGGTATTTCACTGGAAAAGGTACAAAAACAGAGAGAGAGAGAGAGAGAGAGAGAGAGAAATTCAAAGACACAATATGAATAACATATTGTGCGAGTTTTCGCACACGACAACGGACACAAATTTCCGTACTTTAATCAACTTGCAGATTTTTCTCGGAATGGAAAACGAAAACAGCGAACAATGGAATGTGAGAAACGCTGCGGAAACGAAGTAATCACAAAGCTTTTTTAATCAGAGCTCCATTGATATCGTAAAATAATAGTTTGTCAGCACTATAGAGTATCTGGTCGTGTTGCTTTTAAATTATCCGCCTCGCTTATGCTATGGCTGGTCGCACAACATTTCAGCACGAGCATAACTTTGACTTGTGTCACTGAAAGTTACACAGCCTGCCAGAAGCAACGCACAAACTGAGCAGAAATTGCATTTGGGGCCGCTTGCCTCGTTTGTAGTTTCAACTCTCGGTGCGAGTAAGAACAAACTTTTTAATAACATTTCTTGTCTCCTACTTCTACTACCACTACTTCTACTGGTATTAAAGGGTCAGTTCCTGCTTTGACTGCAGCTGGTCAACAATATTCTTGAACGCATTTACATTAGCTAAAGTGTTGGAAAGCCTTTTAATGTTTCACTTTTGATGAAATGCATGTTTAACCCTTAACGGCTACTTGTTGCTGCCGTTTCAGTCAATAAAAATATTTATGGCTCATAAACTGACAGGTGACTGTGGCGGGGTTAAAGGCTAAAAGCCAAAGCACATACATACATCCATATATATATTTAAATAGTCGTAAATGTGATGGATTACAGGCGATGACACACAGTTTTCGCATATATATATTCAGGTATATATGTATATTTACGAGCATCCTTTTTACGTTAAGTATACGCGTTTATACGGCAGCCTCAGCATTGATGAAACACCTTGAGTTGTTAATATCAGCTAAATCCTTGGCTTATTGCACTTTAAACTTTCAGCTGGCATTTTAAAAATGTTCTTGCATTTAAGCCGTGAGCAAAGCAAAAGCCTTGAGAATAACTTTACAAACACTTTGCTTTGCTGCTCAGCACACTGCCAGTTATATATATATATATATATATGTGTGTCCGTGTCCGTGTGTGTGTGTGTGTGTTTGTGATGTGTGCTTATTCGTATCCTGTAGTCGACACTAATGCACTTAGCTGCAATAATCAAGACATTTTGTTTCAGTAGCTACTGGTGGACTTTTTCTTAATGTGCTGCAACTTTGTAAATCTCTGCAGAAGGGATTTAATTGTATAGTTTAGATTTCTAAAGTGGTTTAGTTAAAAAATGCACTCAACAAATATTACGCACTTCTTAGTTAAAGACTTAAAAACATAGTTTGCGTATTGTTTACTCATAATTCTGCTTTCTTAAAGAGTTTCATGCGTAGTTTCGGTTATTTCGATGACGGTAAATATGTATGCGTTGTAGGTACTCGACCTACATTAGGTATGCAAACAGTGACTCAACAATGTGCTGGGCTTGTTGTAATGCTAGGCATTTGTGTACGCAAAAGGAAAAGCCAAAAAACACAAGCAATGCACTTGAATCTTGCTTTGATTTCATGCAAATTGAGTTCTGCTCCGAATTTTCTTTCCACTTTGCCCACTTTTACTGGCTTTATCATCACGTTCGACTTTTGCAACTCTTTTTTGCTTCTCTTTACTGCTCGCAGCTACTTTTGTTGCAAAATTCATGTATTGATTTTTCGTTAATAATTGGTAGAAAGCTTCTGATGCGGCTCATTGTAAGAACAAAAAATCAAATGAGAGTAAAATTTCTTTTAAGTTTGTATTTGATAGTCTGGCAGCTCCAAAATACCAACATTGCAATGTTGCGATCAGTATTTTTCTTCAATAAATATCGGCCTATCGATATTAAAATTGTGTGCATCGCTAAATGCAATTGCATTTGCTTGCAGAAATGTAAACATTGAACGTTTACATATGTAATATGTATTTGACAATATATTGACTATTGCAGTATCCGACTTCAACGAAACACTCTCCCAATTGTATGAGGAACATGCAACTGCCGTTCAAACACTTGTGTCCAATTACCGCAAAAAGAATGCCGAGCTGCGCAAGGAAAGGTAAGCGTCATCCACAATACCAATTGGATGGTCCACTCAATAATATTAAATTGCATTTGTTGTCGTTCGCACAGACCCGCCTGCCACCTGGCCATCTTTCAGGCATGGGAAACATTCCTGCAAGAAGCGGAAACCGACTCACAGGCCTGCAACGAAGTGGCAAGTGTCCTCTCCCGCCAGGTAAGAGACACGTTCGAGTGCCAACCAATTTTGTATGTGGATGCATGGTGGTATGGCCGTGTGGTTGTGTGTGAGTGTGTAATTCCTGTTGACACTTAAATGGATAAGTTGTGTTGACCTCGGACAAACATTCAGGTTGAATGCTGAATTTAACCGCATCACCCAAAATAGATTGTGGTAGTCGTGTGTATGCGTTAATTGAATAATGGGGCATCCTTAAACCAATCGCTAGCTAACCCAACAATTTGTATGTAATACCATATGGTTATATATGTTAACACAAATTCCGACCTAAAACAGACACTGACTAATTACGGTTAATGTGCTAACAGTGCAAAATGGGTTTTTTTTTTCCTGTGTGGAATTTTTGGGGGCCTTGGGAATTCGCATGTGTAATTGAAGCGCAGCATATTGTATTTCTTTTTTATTTATTCCTCCTTTTATACAACTTGTATGTTAAAAGGGATATTATATTACACAAGTTGTTAGCTTTCAACATGTATATTACTCATTAATTAACTACTCGTTTAGTTTATTTATGATTTGCATAAATTTTAAAAACTGTAGATTCTAGGAAAATAAAAAGCATTGCAGGGTAATGGTTAGTCTAGCACTTTTTTTTTATTCTTTTATTTTATATACATATATTTTGTTGTATTTTTCTTTTTATAAACTTGATTTGTTGTTGTTGCCCATGTTTGTGTATTTAATTTGCATTTTGCATGATGATTTGCATTTTCGTGTGCGCAAACAACAAAAGACCCATGAATTAAAACATGTTGCCAAAGCATATCATTAAAGGACGATAAAAATATTTCCATATAGCGCTGATATGAGTTAGAAGTCTTAATTAAGGGCGTGCATATAACACGGTTTTAGCTTAGCTCTCTTTAAGTATAACCTTTAAAATTGCTTCATAAGAAATTATATACATTTTTCTTTTTATATACAGGTGTCACGACCAATGTTGGACAAATCCTTTCATCGCAAAGTTCAAAGTCGCAAAATCTTTACACACAGGGAGTCTTTTGAGACTATAATCGCAAAGACTGAAGAGAAGCTGTCAAAGGTGAGCTTATTAAAAGCAACAACAACCACTTGCAACATTATTAAGTGGCACGGCAAGTGCTTGTGTATCAACGAGGCTGCACTTAATGTTGCCAAGCAGTTGCCTTATTAAGTGTTTATGTGCATGTGTATTGGTTTTCACACACACAAACACGTACTCAGCCATTTATTATATGCATACGCAATGCTGTTGCATGCCTCATGACAATTGCACATCTTGATTGTTTTCCATTGTTGCTTTTAGTGTCGCCTGGACTACAAGCAGTGCCATGTGGCACATCGCCAGAATCCCAGCCAGCACTCGCTCACCGAATATATTGATGCGCACAATGCGTACGTGCAGCAGTTGCATGCCACCAACGGTATGCTGGAGGCATATCACGGCGACACCTTGCCCCAACTCATGCAGGAACTGGAGGAGATACACAACGACCTATGCAACATTGTATCCGACTCGCTGCAGCAGGGTGCCGATGTAATTGCCAACAAGGTGAGTTCGTCCGCATTATCTGTGATTTATGACCGCTGCCCTGCGCTGCTTTCCTGCCTTCCTGCCTGCAGCAATTTGTTGCAGCAGGTGGTTTTCCATTCAACATGACACACTCACACACACACACATTTTGAGTTGGAAGTATTTTGTGTGTGTTAATTTGAGTTCTTGGGAGTGCGCCTGTGAATACAATTTCATCAGCATTATAATAATTGCTCATAATTGCGCAAATTGTGCTGGTAATTTATGTAATGCCGAGTGCGTGCGCTCACACATCAAACAATTGCCCAGGAAATGCTCATGACTATTAAATATTTCGGCCATATATATATTCCATGTTTATGTGCATATACATATATATTTATAGGCCACGGACCAGGCGAGACGTTACGGCTGCCTGGCCAGCCAATGTAGCGCCGTATCACCGCAACAGGATCTGGCAAACTTTGTGCGACTCCTCGCACAGCCATCGCAGGCACAAAAGGTGCCCAGACGCGTCTTTGCCCCACCACAAGCACAGCAGCCGGGCGAGCCAGCCGAGGAAGCGGGCGACTATAATGTAAGTAATCCAAAACACAAGCACACAAAAACACATTACATTTCACCTAACCAAACACCACAGAAAGTTTGACACTGAAAGAAAAGTTAATTTCTAAACCAATAAACTTTATCTTAAGTACTTTGTTTGAAATAATATTTAATTAGTTTAGTTGTCTTACTCATTGTTAACAACACACTTTATTTTTTCTCTGTGCAGGAGATGACGCCCATTTTGCGCAACGAGCTCGTCTTTGACCGCCACTCGACGCTGTCGCAGCGTTCGGCTCTGGAGTCGCTAAAGCGTGAGGCCATTGAATTGGAATTGCAAATACGTCAGCTGCAGGTGTGTGTGCTACAAAGTTTACGACTTGCGTGCATAATCCATTCACCAACCACATTCGCCGCATTCGCCTACATATGCACACATGTACATACATATGTTTTCTTGACTTGCTTGTGTTTTTTTTTTTTTCTGTAGGATTCCATTGATGCACTGAATCGCACACAAACACGCGGCATTGAGGGCCAACTGTATAACAAGGTTAACGAGCTGCAGGAGGACTTGTCCATGAAGAAGTTTGATTTGCGCGCCAAGCAAATACACCTCGCTGCCATACGTGCACAGGTGAGTCTAGGCATATAAGCTTTGAGGTGAAAAGCGAACTTTAGCGTAGACACAAACCATGCGAAATGCTTGCAAGCATTTTGAAATTGCAGGAATTGTTAAACTTGGAGCTTTTCGGGGAAGCTTTTTAGTATCAACAAGCTGCGCACCTGTTGCTGTCAAAGTAAGAATGAGAAAGAGAGAGAGCTTTTTGCCCAACAAAATGCCAGAGAATGGAACTTTTTAATTGAACTCGTTAGTTAAGCGAGTGTATTCCTTGCACAACAATGCTTGACACTGACACTGTTCCATATACAAGAGTGTGCACGCTTCAAAGTACACGTGCACTAAGAACGCTCGTATGTAGGTCAAACAGCTGTGAGGTTTGACAGTCGGCTTGAGTGTGTTTCGAGGCACTGCGCATGTGACCAAACTTGTAATTCCCTTAGATGCGAATGGAGCATAACTCCGGAAGTGTGCGTCCTTCGTTTAGTTCTGTGGTAGAGGAGCTAGCGTTTGGTCAGTGTCTGACAACGGTGCCAAATATAAGGACTTACGACGAAGACGATACGACCGATACGTGAGCTGTGCCTGCACGTGCTTAACTCTAAACTTGTGCTAGACAAGATACAATATTAAGCGTGTAATTTTTTTTATATTGCGGTGCCACTTTTATGGTGATTTATGTGTATGGATTGGCAAACGTGTGAGTTGTTTGTTTGTGTTTGGTGAGAAAAGCGCCAAGGCAAATAGTAACTTTTAAGCCCAAGCTCAGTGCCGTCTTTAAGAACAGCTGTTCGACTCTGGCAAACACGAGAGAGCGAGAAAGTGAGTCAGAGAGCGCGTAAGGAGCTCATATGCAAGCGCAGCGTTGCCAGACTGTCGGTGCTTCAACTGCTACTGCAGCTTCGTCGCTTGTGCTGTTTATAAAAGCAACGTGCATGCCTCGCACCCAGTCAGTCACGTGCCTGCATTTGAATAACGCGCGTCGCGCTTTTCGTTGGTTGCTGTTGGCCCACTGAGCTGCTGAGTGATCCGCATCCGCATCCGTACGACAATTTAAATAAACGTCGCCATCGCTCGCGTCTCACAAGCTTTGATTGGCTGACTGGCTGGCTAGCAAAAAACCAAAGAAAAAATAATAATAAAACGGGCAAAACGTCTACGAGAAATTTATGAGAAATGCTCGAGCATTTGTTTTAGTATAAGGCGTTGTCTTAATAACAATAATAATAATTATAATAATAACAAGAACCACACCAACCAACAGTATTAACAAGAAAGATTTTGTTAACCACAGAGCACAGAGAATATCCCTTTTGGTAGACCGCAGGACAGGCAGGCTTTTGTGTTCAGTTTCTTGAGGCGTTTACTCTAAAAGTCGTTACCAAAATAAAACTATATAAAAGAAAGAACTTGTCTTGACCGTAAGTAAAGCATAACACCAACAAATGTCACTCGTTGATCAATCAACAATCAATCAAACTTTAAGCTACTACGTGTAGGCAGCAACTGTAAAATATTCTATTAGCTTTCTTAAAACTAACAAATACTACTATAAATAAAACACGCATACGCACCGTGCGCCAAAACGTAATTGCTGTCTAACAATGCAAAACAGTTACAAATACAATCATTAACTATGTAGCACTGTCAGTTTTCTTCGAATCGTTTTGCTTGCTTTCAGTAATTTCGTAATTAGTGCATACTAAAAATAGATTACCACCAAGTCGGTTGGCAAACCAAACGAGCTCACAAACTTGGCTAAAACACACACACCCACACAATACACACACACTTACACACACGCTTGTACTACAATATTTTTTTCTAGCAGCAATAGCAAATAGCTATAGAAATACATCTATATCTATCACACGCTCACCACTCACCACTTACTTACACTTACACCAAATAGCAACTAAATAAATAGACATATTGATACTACAACAATACAAACAATTAACTAAATGCTACTTACTCTCGCATCTGTACTGTAAATAACAACTAATCCACTTTGCTATAATCTAATATAGAAAGTAGTTAACTTAATTAATAATAATACTACTATGTAATGTAAAGCATCGCTCAGAGGCTCGCATTGCATTTGTCATTACGTGCGTCCCCGAATGTGCAACTCCGTTTACAAACGGCAATTCATTTGAAGGACTCCCAGAGCCGAAAAACTAAACAAACAAACAAACATTGCCAACTGAAAACAAAACAAAATAAAACAAGTAATTGTTGTTGTACGCCGTGTTAAGCGCATCGCTAACAAATTCTCATCGAATTTACATACATCCAACGAGTCGTATACACTATAATCTAAACAGTGCACCATGCGCGTTATAATACTCAAAAAGAATCGTCCCAATAAACGCGGCACGCCCACGGCAACAACATCGCGAGAGCCGCCTAAAAAATCGTACGCAAAAGTAAGAAATTCGTTTAAATAGATGCAATTTTCAATTTTAAATTGGTTTTAACATAATTGCTTTATTTTTTTGTGTGCTTTAAAAAAATATGCTCTTTCCTCAGGCGCAAATACCATATACAAAATATGCGGAAAGAGCATTTCAACTTCGTTAAAACGAAGAAATTAATTCACTTTGTTGTACTTTTATTTTTTCCTTTTATTTTTCTGTCCAAATTTACCAATGCAATCAATTTTTGAGAAATAAAAATAACAGAAATGCAATTGTTTACATTTTCGTAACGATTTCCGCGAATTTTCCACTTTCGACACTCCATAAAATAAAAAAAATAAATAAATATGCAAAATAAAGTTAACAGTGTAACATAATCATAACAGCATGTTTAACTAGAACAATTTAATAAAGATTACACAATAATATTGCATTTGTACATATTAGCAAAGAAACGAATAATGAATTTGAATGGCTCAAAAATTGGTTGTAGTGGTCTGAATTATGGCATGATAATACCAATAAACATTTAGCAATTAGTATATAAATAAAATATATAATATTATAAACGCTAGCGTAGTAAGAAATGCTTGAGAAACTGCATCAATGATACTTTTATTTTATAATTCCATTGACTCTTTTATATACATATTTTTTCTATGTCTGCTTTTTAAACTTTATGCCTCGCTTTGTGTAAAAAGCACCTCAAAGTCGTCATCTGTGCCTTGGACTCGCTTCATTTGCATATAATAAGCAAGGGCGATTACAATAAAATATGCTTGCATTCCTGAAAAAAACGAAAAATTTAAAAATAAATAAATGCTCATTGCTAGAAAAATTGTTTAAGGGATCTGTCAGAAAACATTGATAAAATCTATAATCAATTAAGTCACCTACCAATTGTCAGCACATCATAGAGCATTATATCGGGTACAACTTCCAAGATTAGAGTGTAGAACATAAAAATCGGTATGACCAGCAGTGTCGCATAGACATTAAGCAGCACGCAAATCTTCCGTTCCTATACAAAAATAAATCTGTCATAAAAGTACAATAACCGAGAGTAGTACTTACAAGGAACACGCCTATTAACAGAAGCACAGCGATAAAAAAACCTACAAGTCCCATAATAAAGTTAAACAGCATATCGTGGTGGTTTATTGGTGAATCAATCCAAATAGGTGCCAGCGAATGATCCTTTTTAACAAAGATCTCCTTGCCGGCGTAGTATATCTGCCAAAGACTGCTAACGGCTTCGAATAGACAAATTAGCTTGCAGCCCGTTTTCAGATCGAAAAGGAAACAGCAAGTCTTAATGTGCTGCATTTGACGATCGACGTTCGTCATTAGGGACGTTTCTTCAAATCGTCTATTGGCATTTTGTAAATAATTTGGAATAGACATTTTTTCGTCTTGACGAATTTTTTTGTACAAACTGTTAATGAAATTGATTTCCAACGAAAGCACAAATGTTATTTAGTTGGCTTCGTTGACTGAATGGCAAAGCCTACTAAGCTATGCCTCTTTTTGATTGTTTTCATCTGCTTTTGATTAAGTCTGGTTTGCGTTGTGCCATTTTGTGCAATTTCCTATACGAAATTAAGTGCACAAGAAAATCCAATTTGATTTATTTGTTTGGCGCAGCGAAAGCGAAAACGACGGAAAATGAGAACAAAATCTAAAACAATTCAATTTTCCAAGCGCCAAACATGCCAACTTCCCTCTCGCTTAGCTTTAAGTTATCTTTCTCTCTCTCTCTCTCTCTCGCTCTTTCTGTTTCTCTATCTCTGTCCCAGCTTTTCCCCCTTTCTGTTTGCTGGCTTTGCTACAATCAGTTGCCCATAAGCGAAATTCCTTTACTGATTTCCTTTTAAAAGCATTTTTCGAATTGTCTTGACTTGGCCACTTGAACTTTGTGTCCATTGCCCAATCCACTGCCTACCGGCCCGCCCTCTGCCCACCACCCCACCACCCATCCACTCGTCCCTTGCTCTTTTTCCTGTTACTACCAATTGGCGCCTTGCAGCAGCCGCGTTTCGGTCAGCATGATATTGTGGTTACTGTATTTGTGCCCCTCTCTCTGTGTGTATTGGTATTTTCACATTTTATTTATCGCTTTTCCTTGTCGTTTTTGTTGTTGTTACTTTCGTTGTTGTTGTACGTACAAATGATTACTTACTTCTGGCCCAAGCAGCGTTTAAACGGCATTTATTTTGTTCACGTCATCTTACAACAATAAGTGGGAAAATATATATGACATTTAAATGAAGTTATTTTAACAAATGAATTAAATCATCTCTTCAATTAAGATAAATAAAGTTGTCAATTGCCCGAAGCTTAAAATGAAAATATTCTGTTTTAAATGCGTTAATTATAGCTTCCAATGTTGTTTCTCTTATATTTTCTGCTGCCTCTAAAACAAAATTTAAAACAATGTTACATTAAACTTGCTAGTTGTTTAACTTAATAAATTACATTATAATAATGTGAACATTTTCTTAGCTTTTTCCTTCCTTTCTTTCCACACTTTTTGCACATTTCTTTTCAACTCTGTGAAGCGACACAAAACTTTAAGACTTTGCAAAGATTTCGCGGACAAATTACATGCAAATGAAATAAATTTCGTTTGAAAATAGTTGACAACTATGTATTTCATGTCCTCGGGCACAAAACTATTGAAAATGTCTGGCCTCTGGCTTTAAAATGGATTGAAGCAGGCCACAGAAAAGGGGCTAAGGTCAAAAGCTGTGCCCCAAAAAGGGTTAATTTTAAATTTATTGCCTCGCCCTTGTTGCATATGCCCCCAAATCCATGCAGAGGGACATCCACATCCACCCAAGCAACCAGTTAACATAAGGCGTAGGCGTTGCCTTGTGCCGTTGGCATAGTCATAGTCCAAAAATGGTGAAACAACAGCAATTTACACGTACCCCACAACAACAACAACAACAACAACAACACACTCGTATAGTGCTAAATTTATGTAACGTGAGTTGAGTCCTTTGGGAGGGACCTGCATGACGGCTATGACAAGGCGATATTTCTCTGCTGCCAGGACACGTTATCTGGGCAACTGTAGGGTGCGGGAGGGAGTATGCGGTGGTGTTGCCAGGTTGTACTTTATTTTATTGCTTTAATAAATATAAAATGCGTTGCGCTTGCTTTTTTTTTTTGGGCTAGCTCTGCTTTCCATTATTTACGCTCCAGTAACTGTGCACAGTAAACGGCATAGTTTGTTACCACAATTAGCCAAGGGGGGCTGTTTGGGGGATGACAGCTCTCAATCTTAGGCTCAAACTTAATTGGGCGCTGCTAAATATGTTGCCATACAAGCAGAAGATAATTTTTGCTCATTCTTCTATGTTGCCACATAAATTTTAATTAATCATAAAAATGCGCATGAAAATGCCACAGGTTCAGGAAGCTCGTATTGTGTGTGCCTGTCTTGTATTTTTTGTTGTTGTTGCTGTTGTTGTTATTGTTGTGCCTAGCGCACGCTGTCTTGAGAAATTCATATTCGTGTTTAATAATAAATCACAAGATGCTGCCGCTTCGCAAGGTCGCAACAGCAACAGCAGCAACAGTAAAGTCTGCCCCATTCATTTTGCTTAGCCATTGCGGAACAGTTGAACGTGGTGCAACATTTGATTTTCATTAGCCAACACACCAACACACACACACACACTTAAGCCTCTGCTGACAATGTGAATGCGAAGCAAAATGGCGGCCATATAAAAGGATTGTTGCCAGCTAAGAAAATTTAATTAAAGTCATCATCAAGCCTCCAACTCTGGCCTCTTGTTCCCTGTTGCTCCTCATTTCTCACTTTCTTTTATCTCTTTTCTGTTCTGTCAATTAATCAGCGGCTCTTTTGCGCGCAAAAGCCACACTTTTTTTTATCAGTAGGATGTTTGCATCAACTAATTTGCTGAATTTTGCGGCGTGTAAATAATTATATGCCTTGCATTTCCCGTTGTCCTTCCTGTTGTCGTGTTTTCCCTACTGCTGCGTTTGTGGCTGCTGTTGTGCAGAAACTAATAATAAAAGCCCTTAAAACAATGCATTAAATCGAATTGTTTAAACTTTGTTGTACTGAGTTTTTATATTTGTTTTAAAGCTCTTTAGTTTTTAATTAAAGTTAAAGTTAAACGCAGCTGCATTCGATATTTTCTTAATCATTTAGAGGGCAAGAAAGTATTGTTTTGTTTTAATATTGGAAATACAAATATTAAATCACTAGCTTCTCGGCCCGGCTTCGCACGGTTGTTGTACGCATTTAAAAAATAAGACATTTGATGCAATCGTTCTAAATATGCGCATACAGTACATATATTACGGCGATCGCCCGGACATGAGAGGTTCTTAAACTTTGTTCTTCAACCCGCTGCGAACGCGTGATTTTTATTGGCCTAGCCTGTAAACTTTTCTAGTTGAGATCTTGATCTTTTAGTCATCTTAATCTTAAAATGATAAAACGAACAAATATTTATTGGTCGTTCACACATAAAAATTTTTGTATTGAGTGATTTTAGAAGACACAAAAATATGTGTGAATATGTGTGTGCAATAAATATACTTATATTTAATAACAATAAAATGTGTAACGCTTAGAAGAAAGCGTTTCCGACCACATAAAGTATATATACTCTTGTTCAGCATTGCGAGCTAAGTAAACATAGCCATGTCCATCTGTCCGTCTGTTGATATACAAGCTCAGTTTTAGAGCGATCGAGCTGAAACTTTGGGCATGGTTTTTTGTTTGTTGCGGTTAGATCATATGTTAAAATCGGCCAGATCGAACAACTATATCATTAACTGTCTTACAAGTACAAGAAATTTGATATGAAATAGGTATAAAAGAGGAGGCCGAAGTTTCCTTAATTGTTCTTTATTATATTTGTCACAATTTAAGTTACTCAATTCGTGCTTCAGTAATTGGCCTTTAGTCAGGTTAAATACTAAAAAAAAGTACGATATTTAACACAGTAAGATATTTAACTTGGTAAGCATGCAAAATAAGGAGACTTATATCTGCAAATTCTTCTACTTACACTGTAAACCGACATTGGCACAGATTATCTACAGCTTTAGTGTAAACTGAATCTGTTTATATTTTCAATGCATTTTTGCCAATTTCATGTTAAATTTCCTCCTTAGATTTGAAATTTTCAAGGAGTATTTATTCGTCGGCATCCCATTGAGTACAATTTTTTATTTATTTCTTTTGTATAATTTTTTGAGATTTTTTATGCTTTCCTTTTTTTGAGGTTGCGGCTTGTGTTCGAAGTTGATAAATATTTAAGCGCAAATCTGTGCAACATCCTGTTTGCTGAACGCTGCCTGCTTTTAGTGCAAAGCAGCTGCTTTTATGGTTATTTCGTTGTTGCAACAACAACAACCACAACGTTGCACCCACAACAGTACCACAACACCACTTGGCAGACAGACTTAAGCAGCTTGAGCCACAGCAGCCTCTTGAAGACAGCATCTGTAATAATTTTTGTTGTTGACGTACGACAAGTGGTGCAGTTTTCAGTTTTTATTTTTCCTACTGATTGCTGTCTGATTGGACGACTAACAGGGGAAGAGAGAACTGTTGGTAAAGTTTCCTGGCTATTTTCATTCATTAAAATTTCATTTGAGAATCAGCCAAAAATGCTGTCGTAATCCTTGCTAGCCATTTGTTTTGCCAGCGGGCATTGTCTTGGTGCCCCAGCTCCTCTAACACTTGAACAAGCAATTCCGTCAGCCAAAACTCACTCATAAAACACAGCATTGTAGTTGTTTGTGAGTAGAGTAGCAGTACTACAATACAAGGATGTTGTTCTTGGGCAAAGTTTATTTATAAAAGTATATATAACAGCTTGAGGCTTGTAGATTTTTGACTTGTGCAGATACCAATGTCATATTTCATACATTTAATTGCTGCTGCTGCTCCGCGCGCCTTATCCGAAGTGCGTTTTATTTGACGTTCATAGTTTATGCTTCATGTTTGGCCAACGTTTTTTTCCCTTTTCTGTCAAGATAAACACACACACAGCGAGGACGCACACAGAACAGAAGAAGAATAAAAATCGCAGTAAGGCGTACAACATTGTTTGACTTTACAGATGCCGTGGAGCAGCAGCAGTACACTTAGAAAAATGGTCATTCCAAAGACCCAAACTATTTTAGTACGATTATCATTTTCTTCTGGGCAATTTCTCTGAGTGTTACAGCATCAATACCCTTCCTCACCTACTTTCTTTTTTGTTGTTTGCTCCTCTCAGTTCAGTTCTGTTCTGTTCTGGTTTACACTTGGCTGGTTATCCCTTCAAAGCACTTTGGCAGTTAAACCGTAAAGATGATAAATGCGAATGTCTTTCAATTTGAGTTCTGCTGCTTGCACCTAGCCCTGTTGTTAAGGGCGGGCGGCCCGAATTTATGGTTATGCCACTGACCCGAATTAGGCCAGCAACATTTTGCATATTTTCTTTTTTTTTCATACTAAGTTTTTTTCTTTTGCTTTCCTTTTTTACTCTCTCTCACTCTCCCTGATTGACAGGCAGCTGGACGCTTTACTCTCGGCCTTTTTCTGGGCTAAAATACGGCAAGTCACATTAATCAACACTTAAACGTTTAATTGCCGTACATTAATCTTGCGCCCCTTGGTGCCACCCACACACCCACAAAAAAGTAAAGCTGTCCTGCCTTCTGTCAATTGTCTCTCTCTGTCTCTCTTTATCTCTGTTTCTGTTTGTGTGTGGTTGCCCACTCTCCTCGTTTGTTTTTGTCATTTAGCAATTAACTTTGCGCCTTTCTCACTTCCTCTCTCTCTCTCTCATTCGCGTAGTTAGCTCATAAACACGCCTCCTGTTCTTGGTTGCGCCAAAATTTGTGGCACGCCGCTTGTAAATATTGATGAGGCCACAAACGCCTCAGCCAGGAGCACTCTGTAGAGATAGCAGCATCCGTTGATGGACTGTTGCCAAAATAATGTTGCAGCTTATGCTGCTTCCACGCAGCTGTCGCCGTTTTTTGATTGAAATATGAGCCAGACATTTGAGACCGCAACCAACTAGCAGCCACCCATCTCAACCCATCTGCCCATCAACCCACTGAAAGTCAAAGCTGCGCAATTGAGTTAATTAATTTTCACGTTGACATTTCATTCGTTGTATATTTAATGAGCGGGTGTCGCTTTCTGTTTTTGCGCTCTTGCCAATTTCCATACTTATTTACATATTTACACAAGCGTTCGTCGTATATACATTTAGATTTACATGTATTTTACAGCACACTTTACGCCCACAAAATGGGCCTCACCGCACACATATTTGTGGCCTGGCATTGGCTTTATTTCCACGAACATCTCGTTCCCTCTCTCTCTCATCTCTCTCTCCCTCTCGCTCTTTGTTCGTTTTTCACAATGTTGTGGCAAAGTTAAGCCAGCAACAGCAACAGCAGCATTCAACGCGAAGAAAATATAATTTAATTTTTCCATTGCATATCCAATAAGCAGGCCAGGCGTTACTTCAAATGTCAAACTTATTGCAACAGCAAACAGGAAAAAAATAACATAAAAAAAATTTACCAGAAACAGAAAACTGGCAATTGGTTTATAGGTTAAACAGAACGAGTAACAGATACCCTGTGCTCTAAATTTTTAAAAATAAACTTGAGTGCCTACCTTAAACTTTTTTAAGATATTGAAAAATTAAATAAATAACTTCTGGCACATACAAATAAAGAAAATCATGTGTACAAATAAGTTTTACAAATCAAATTCCAAAAATGTATTTCTTATTTAAGAGAAAATATTTAAATATTTCATATTTTGTATGCGAACATTTTTGCTGAAAAATCTACAGTCTATCATTTCAGAGTCAAATTCCATTAAGTCGAAATATTCATTCATGTGGAATATTATGCAATGAATTTATGTGTCTGCAGTTGATGCCTTTAATATTTTATAATTTTTGTTGCAGTGATAGTGGTATTAACTTTATTCTCATTTTAACAATGCTTTTAACTAAAGCTGTAATATACCCTCTTAACAATTAAAGTGTGGCAGTAAAAAAAACATGAATGTAAAGAAAAAATAATAATAATAACATTTACAGGCCGCATAATCTATGCAACGCCCGCCCACTTACCACTTGCCACTTGCCACTTTTGTTTTATCCCACTTATAGTTGCCCTCCCTCTCTTTCTCTTTGTCTCTCTTTCTGTTGCAGTTGCAATGTTTGGTTGCCTTCAAAGGCAAAACTTTGACTATTTGCCTCGGCACTTGTCTTTTATTTTGCCTCACACTTAACTACTACATGGTTGCTGCTGCTGCCTCTGCTGCTGCTGTTGCATATAGTTTTTATTCAACACATTTTTTTTTTCAATTTTATTTATGTAAATAAGTTTTGCACTGCCTGCCTTTTATTATTGTTGTTGTTGCTACTAGGGTGCTGCTGGTTCTGCCTTGTTATCGCATAAGGATGTTGTTACAACTTTAACATTTGTTGTTGTTGCTGTTGCAAGGAGTGTGGGGGCAGGAAATACAAGAATCTACATGTTGTCTGGCCGCCGCATAGGACACACAAGTGTTGCCAGCAACGTTCTTTAAATATGTAGTATAAAAGAACACGCAGCCAGTTTGGCCTCAGCAGGACACAAAGTAATAAAGCTCGAGTGACTTTTGTGTTGTTGTTCTTGTTGTCGCTGTTGCTGCTGTTGTCGAAACTTTAATTATCACTATGTTTGCACTGTATGTGGGTTTGTCTGTGCGTGTGTGTGTACGTTTGCGGTCTTCCATGCAAGCGGGTGTGCTGTTTGAATTTTACAAAAAACTTTTTAGTCTGCATAGTTTTTTTTTATTGTGCCAACACACTGACACACACTCACAGAGAAACAACCCGCTGGCTCGCATTTTTCTGTGGTTTTTCAACTTTGTTTTCCACTTTTTTCTATGCCATGAAAAATCACGCATACGCCACGCTGCTGCTGCTGCTGCTGTCCCGACGCCGCATTTCAGTGTGGTCAATAACTATTGCATACTTCGCGGCGCAACGTTCTTTTTTTGTGTTCATATGAAGACGAAATCACGCATACAGCATGTGTGCCACGTATACCACGTACCATATATGCATATGCAACGCAATCAACACGAAACCACTTGAAAGTCAACGAGCAACGATTTCCATATGCAGTCAGTCGCACATTAGGCGACCAAAATCATACGCACAGCCCTCCGAAAAAACTCATGAATTTTTATTGCGGCTGCTGTCGTTAGTGCTTTGCATACATTAACATTACTCAGAAAGGGCGTGCACATGCCCCAAGCTCAAGTTGTGCTCAAAAGTGCAACAAAACGTTGTCCCTGCCGCGTAGCGCGGAATCAATGAAAAGAAATTACTCCCGAACAGGTTGTTGGCTTATGTTACGCTGATTGCTGGGTGTGTGTGTGTGTGTACAGTGTGTGAATTGGGTAAGTGCTAAATGCTGCCACGTGCAGTGAATTGACAAGCAATTTTGCATTTGTGAAGGGAACACCATCAATTTGCAATATATCAATACGACAATGGATGTAGGTGTGGGTGTGTTGTGTGGTGTGTGTGTGTGTGTGTGTTGTCATTTAATCTTTGCATCTGGCTGCCAGTTGTTGCTGTGTGACAAGTTGATTGCAAATCTAGCAACACAACAACACACAGCCACTGTCAGTTGATGGTAGTTGTTGGCAGGTGCTACAAGGAACGAGCTAAGTTTTTTGGCAGTTTCTTTTACGTATACGGCATCACTTGGCACGTAGCGCTGTTGCAGCTGCAGCACGGCACGTTTCGGTTTCAATTAAAGCATCGTTACTAGCCCGCAAATTCGGCAAAGTTGGCAGCTCCATAAGCGGGAGCTGTAAACTGTTAACGGAAAACTATAGCTAGAAGCTGAAAGCTGCAGCTGCAACTAGATTGAGCTGGCAGGCACTTCGAGTCGCACTTTGCGAATGCACAAGAAAGCACATGTTGAAAATACAATAAATATATGTGTCTCTGTGCATGTATACTTTGAGTGTGCTTCTCTTTACTGTATGTGTGTGTGTGTGTGAGTGTGCACAAGTGCAAGTGTTACAAGGCCAAAAGTTTTGCAGCATTGGCACAAAACGCGCAGAACGTGGCCTTTTCTTTTATGTATTTGCAGGTTTTACTCGCTTACATATCCCAATGCATATATGTATGTGTGTTAGTTTGCGTGTGTGTGTATTTGTGCGTGGGCGTGTCACATTTAAGCCTCAAATGCGCCTTAGGGGTAACCATCTTATGGGCAAGCAGTACGTGGCTGACTTTAATGGAAAGCGAGCGGAAAATCGCTTTTAATGGCAAAAGAATATCTCGCCTTGTCTTCTTCTTCTTCGTCTTGCTCCCATAGTATTCCTTTTCGAATACCCTGCAGCTTAGCGGACAAAAGCAGAGATTTTACATGTGCTGCTCAGAAAGCAAGTTATTGTCTCAAAAATGCCAACGAATTGGATTTATGTCGGTATATACACTGCATTTGTCATACGCGAAGCTTGAATAGTAAAAGGTAACATTCATTTTATTACATTGACATGCTTTTAACTTTATGTCATAAAAGGTTTACTACGTGTCTTTAGTTTACTTATGGACTTATTCAAAAAATCAGATTGACTAAATTATTTGAATTCCTATTTTACTTCTTTTGGAATAATAAATAAGCTTTTAATTTTTTTTCATTCTGTTCTTACATAGCTTATTTTGTAGTCGTTCATTTCGTACTACTTTTCGTTTTGCTTGCCAGTTTTCTGCTGGCGACAGCTGCATTAATTTGCCTGTCATGACTTTAGCCTGGTTTATGCCACACGCTAGAAACCTTTGCTGTGAACTGCTGGTAGGGCAGGGGGCAGGCGCTTTGCTGTTTTGCTTAATTGCGATTCTTTAAGCAGGGCTGCAGCTCTGCGAATAGCTGAACATTTGCAATCAATGTTGATTGCCGCATGCTTAAACGGAATCGCATTGTTCGCTTGAAACCTGAAAACTGAAAACTAAAAACTGAAAACTACCTTTACATTTGCAGAGGTTGTGCAATGGTTATGGCCAATAGCTTCCAGCTGGTGGTTAGGTAGAGTGTGTGTGTGTGTATGAGTGTGGGTGGTGTTAACACAAATATTTTCAAAGAAAACATTTTGCTTTTCATGCTGCCCTTTTCTCTTTAACTACATTGTATATGTATTTTTGTATCCCTCTGCTTTTGATTCTGGTTGTGTCGGTAAAATTTTTAAACGGCTCGTGCGTTAAATTCATTGGCATGGAATTTTAATTGGATGATTTTGTAGTTCAGGCCACGTGCCAATTTTGATGGCATGTTATTATGAATTCAAAGCCATAACTACGACCATGTGTGTGTGTGTTTGTGTCTGTGGGTGTCCCAAGTTGTGTTAGTTGCAATTTGTGAACCATAGACAAATATTTCAGTGTTGCTCCAAGATCCTGTAGAGTCATAGATAAGCCACTAAGTGTTAGCGTGGGCGATAAGTCCGCAGGCATAACATGCACAACATACACACAACACAGCCACACACAACACACAGCAGCAACAACAACACCAACTCGCACATTGACAGCCATTATGGCTACAGCTTCAGCTCCAGTTGCTGTCGACTCCCTGCTCCCTTCTTTCCTTTCGGCAGTTGTGCCAATCTTTACACTGGGCAAATAATATAACTTTTACCAACGTTTTGAGCACTTGAAGAAATATAAATGTGAAGTAATGAAAACATTTCTTGCTATAATCGTTAACAAATTGATATTTTTATTAGATATTTGAATGAGAATCTGTTCTTACTTCAAAGTAAAGCTGTATTTCAGATATATCTTTCCATGATAAGCTATACACAAATAACACTTAACCATAAAGTATTTATTCAATAAACTCAATTATAGGCTTCTCACAAAGTAGCAGAAAATTGTGAAAAATTCTTTATGCTTTTTTATTAAAACACCTTAAATTAATAAAAAAAAAAAAAAAAAAAACAAAGAAATTAAAGATAATTTCGGCTTTTTTCCTGTCCCAAGCCAATGTTCTAGTCAAAAATCTTCTTACATTAAACATCTCCTAATTTATTTAAAAAAATATCGATATCATCAATAAATCGTCAATAAAAGACTTCCCTTTAGACTCGGATTTGAGAATCAAAATCAACATTTTGCTTCTAATTATTATTTTTGTCAGTGTAGCCGTTGCGTACGTGTGCAGCGTAGCTCATATATAATGATGTGGTCTCCACTCGCTTGGCCATTGTGCGCTTTCGAGCGTGAAATGTATGACAAAAAGAGCAGAAGCTGTAGCTGTAGCTGTAACTAGATTGAGTGGATGCGGAATGAGTGTGTTAGGTGGCAGGTTGTGTGTGAGCTAAAAATATACACATGACAGCGAGAAACCCGAGAAAATCAACACTAAAAGCAGAGCAGCTGCTGCCGCAGTTCTTTTGGTCCCCGCTGGCAGTGTTGCCATAGCTGACGACGGCGTTGAAAAGGATGGTGAATGGCGGAGGGGGACGTGGGGTTTGGAGGGCAACAATACGCTGCGAGCAATCCAATAACAAATTATATGCACAAAAGACAATTGGGTCCTTTATTGCCCGACGACTTTTATGCGAAAAGTGCAAAATGATTTACGATTATGTTGATAAAATGGCTTAAATAGTATTTTCATTTCTTAACGCTCGAGTGCACTTTGGAGAGCAACCAAACGGCAGCGGCGTGACTGTGGCTAAAAGCACAGATTCACACACACACACACACACACTCACACTCTTTCAGTTTCAATTGTCTTCTGGCGCATGATTTGTTTGCGCTTAAGCGTTGGCGACATGCGAAAAGACGACGACAGCAGCGACATTTCTTCTTCTTTTTGTATTATTTTGTAGCATGCTTTTGTGCGCACACATGCACATATGCCGCTTAATATGCATATGTATGAGAGGAATATATTCATGATGCTGTCGTCTGCTGTCTTCTGTTTGCTTTTTTCTTCTTACTTAAAGTCATCTGGAGAATTTCTTAGTTTTCAACTCACACACATGTTAAATAACATCTTTTAGCTTTCTAACCTCCCAAACACACACATAACCTAAATAATTAATTTTGCAAAATGTTTTGGATTTGTACATGTGTCAAGAGCATTTTGCAACACTCGCACCTTTGCACCTTTTGACATGAACCAGCAGCAGCCTTGTCAGTTGTTCAATTATGAATACAGTGGCAGCAAACAAACAGCTGACAACCGCAGCCACACTTCACTGCACCTGCATCTGCAACTGCAACTGTGGCACATATTGATTTCATGCTAGATAAAATATGAAAAGCATTCACCTGGCCATAATTGAATGTAGCCACAAAACATGCCACAAAAGGGTTCATTTCCTTGACTTGTCATTCTGATTTCATGTGGCTGCCTTTTGCATGCCGCCCACTGTTGAAACCAGACACTGACAACGTCTTTGATGGCTGCTCAGGTATTCATAATGAGTGTTAAGGCTCGGCGTGACTTTATTATTATGCCGCTCTACAGACTCTATAAAATGATCTATGCAGTGCGTATACGTAATGCGCTTTCGGTCAATAATGCCAAATGCGGGCCATAAAGCAGCAAAATGCAATTACTTTTCCTTTCTACACACACACAATTGATTTTCTATCGCTGTTCACGCCAAGCAAAACCAAATTGGCCGGAAAATAATTGCAAATATGCCAACTGAATAGTTTAATGTTTGCCAATATGCGTATATGTATATATTATATACTGTACATTGAGCATAAATCACAGCTGGCCCAAGGCAATCAATTTATCACTGACCTTGCGCCAGGGAATAATATTTAGCTCAGCAAAATTACAGACAAATGTTAAAACTTTGCAACTGTGACTTGTGTTGAAGTTGACAGAAAATTAAGTAAATCAATGCTTTTTTTTTATAAATAACCTTTTTATTATTAATGTCGCAGGAAGCGTTCAGAGCCTTCTGAACTTAACCTTACGTGTAAAGGGAAGGGTAATATGGATACAGAGGGAACCTTAACTAATATATTTACAAAATATTCATGTTAGAAAATCCTACGTGTAGGGAGATCGGTGGGATGAGCTCTCTTCAGACGGCGGAGGGGTAAAGGGTTGGCAAGATTGTACTCCAACGGGCTTAGGTGCACCGCGAGCTTGTCGGCGTATCGGCTGCTGTGGTATTTGATCTGGTCCCCGATCAGTACAAGTTTCAGGTCCCTTTGGATGGCATTGTTGGTCACGTACCAGGGAAGCCCGGATGCACGCCTAGCTGCACGTGTTTGTACGACTCTTAGCCTGTCGAGCTGGCTTCTAGACGCAGTGCCCCATACCTGGATGGCATAAGTCCAAGTAGGCGTTAGGATGGCTTTTATCAACAGAGTCTTGGTTGACAATTGGAGCTTGCTAGATCGCAGGAGCCAGTGAAGCTTTTGTAGTTTTTGCAGGCACTTAGCTTTGACTGCTGTAATATGGGCTCTCCATATCAGTTTTCTGTCCAGGTGGACACCCAAGTAGCAGTGCGAGCTGACAGAGACCAAATAACGTTTCGCCTCGTCGAAGAGTGAAGTTCACACAGGCCGATTTCGCACTATTAATGGCAATGTTCCATGTGGCAGACCATCGCTCCATCGCATGCAGCCATTCCTGAACTGCTTCGGAGGCGGTTTGTAGCGACGGGTGGGAAGCGAGCATGGCAGTGTCGTCCGCGTAAGTGGCCAGGAGCAGCTTGGCAGGGGCAGTAGCTTCCGGGTTGTTGACGGGGGCTGGCATGTCAGCAGTGTACAGAGTGTACAAGAAGGGTCCAAGCACACTTCCCTGTGGGAGGATTGGAGAGAGAGGGTAGTTTAGAAAACTAGCTGAATTTGGGTTAACTCTAAACTTTGTCAGAGACAAGTGTTGTTTTTAACAATAAGGGTGGGCTACATTATAAGCGTTAAGGTTTCGTTTGAGGTTTCTATTATAAATAAGGTTAATTCCTACCACCGATTGAAAAATATATCTATAACTTGGTCGCAGTTTATCTAATTATTTTTTGCCTCTCTAAAATCGGCAAAGAAGCCTTTAAAAGTATGCCCAAAAAGTCTTAAGAAATAGTTTTCTATCTTTAATTCACCTTAATGCTTGGTTTTTTTTTTAAGCAACCTGCTTTAGAAATATATTTAATAATATAATACAAGTCTAAGTCCAATAGTTAGTGGATACTTTTATTTTCACTCTCGCATCGCATCCCAAAAAAAGTATTAAAAATTTCTAATTGACTTGAAAACTGCCCACGTTCGGAACATGGTAACTTTTATTGACGCGCTGCGGGTTAAAAAAAAAAAATAGAAAATAAAGTTGCGGGTGGTCAGGGCGTTCCAAAATTGGAAGTTAATGCAACAACTGTCTCCTTTTCTCCCACTCTACACCTCTTCCTCACATTATTCACACAAACTCTCCCTGCTATTTTCCCTTTGTATTCCCTTTAATTTTAAGAACTTAAACCATTCAAATCGGCAATGTTAAGCCAAATAAAATTATTTAAACGTAACAAAATTACTTAGACACACTCAACTTTTTTTAAGCCATAAAAGCTGATCAAGAGTAGAAAAAATCTGCAGTTAAAGTCGAAAATATGAATCTCTCAATTGTTTTCTTGATCGTTCTTGGAGTTTTACTTCCTGGAAGACGTGTTCACGACGTGATCGCAGCTAAAAAATAAAATGGTTAAAAATTATGGTTTTCCAATAATTTACAACATTGTATACGTTAAAATGTGTTGAAAATAAATACATTCAAAGCTAAAAAATATTGTTATCATTTTGCAAATAATTTAACCATTTAAATCGGGAATGTTAAGCCAAATAAAATTATGTAAACGTAACAAATTTACTTGGACACACTTTAATTTTTTTAAGCTATAAAAGCTGATCAAGAGTAGAAAAAATTGATTTTCTATCGCTGTTCACGCCAAGCAAAACCAAATTGGCCGGAAAATAATTGCAAATATGCCAACTGAATAGTTTAATGTTTGCCAATATGCGTATAGTATATATTATATACTGTACATTGAGCATAAATCACAGCTGGCCCAAGGCAATCAATTTATCACTGACCTTGCGCCAGGGAATATAAATTTGAGGTACATTTAACTGAATTAACACAATAGCTCAGCAAAATTACAGACAAATGTTAAAACTTTGCAACTGTGACTTGTGTTGAAGTTGACAGAACATTAAGTAAATCAATGCTAAATGCTCAATAAGTTTTGTGGCTTTTTTATCGACCTTTCTTTTTTAATTTTCCTGCTGAATGGACAGCAATGCGCTTATTTGAATTCAAATAGTGTAGCAATTTGTTTTTTAAATGAGGTGGATTTTTATTTTAAGGTATATCTTTTCCTATCTATGTACTTTAATCTTAAGAAGCATTTGCTCTTTAAATATGTATGTATCTTAGTCTCATCATATCTTACTTCTGCTGCCTTGGGTGTACTATATTATGTTGCTAATTACTAACGACCTTCGCTTGTCTGTCATTGTACTATGTATGTACATGTTTGCTTGTACGAGTACGATGTTTGCCTCCGCTAAGTTGTCAAATATCACGCCCGCAACTAAGTATGTCATAAACTGTGCTTAAGCCAAGAAGTTGGCCCCTTTCTTTAGGGGAAATGATGTTTGCCTAACAGCATTTGCATTAATGATGAATTTCGGGTTGCTTAGTCATGAGCCAAGACAAGACAAGTCTTGCTGACTCACCTGGCGGGCGTCTCAATAGGTCACGCCTAATGTCTAGTAAGCGCCCCCCCAAAATGCGCGACGCGTAGTTTGTTTGTATAGCTTGTAGTACTTTGCGCTGTATATTATGCATGGACTTAGTGAGGGTAAGGGGGCAAGGGGTCGTTGTCATGCCACAACTGGTTGGCCTACGGCTGAGAGGGCACTTAATTGGATTTCGATTTTCTACTCGTGCCACACGCACTGAAAACAACACCAACAACAATGGACAACAGTCAGTCAGTCAGTCACTCGGTCAGCGTGGGCGATTAACTTAATTAATGTCAGACTAATGACGGATCAATGCGATTATGTTGACAACTGCAGCAGCAACAACAGCAACAGCAGCTTAAACCAAAATGAAATTCAGTCAGATATTAATGGAGACACAAGGCGGCAGTAAATAAATTGAAAATGTAATCGAAAACTCGGAATCAAATATGGCCGCAGCGCGTAAATGATGCATAGCTAATGAGGATGCTCTGTGATCCAGCATTGTGTATAAGCAGTTGGCTGTTTGCCTTTAAGGGGGCGAGCCAAGTTAATAAGCCGCTAATTAGTTTGCCGTCTGCTGTTTTGAGCTCTCGTTTCTCGTTTTGAATTGCATCGATTTCCAGTTATCAAGGCAATCAAGTCGTTAAGCACATATCTCTATCTCATGTTGCAGCAAGTTGATCAATCTTCTTTCCTCCGGCAACAACAAGAAAAATGACAACAACAACAGCAACAGCAGCAACAAGAGGCAAACTGGCAGCCAGCTGGCGGCAGTCTGTCACGTGTCCTTCATGGAACCAATTGAGAATGCAAATCTGTCGTCGTTCGCATGCTTGCTTGTGGCTCACTCTCATCAGTTAGCCTGATTCTCTCTGTGTGCTTGTGTCGGGTGCCAGCTTGTCATCGGCAGTTCCACTAACAGCCTATAATCGCAACTTAACATGCTTGCCACAATGGCTGCAGCAGCAACAACAGCAGCTGCCGAAGCATCAGTGCAAACATCCTCAAAGCCGGATATCGCATAGTCTCAAATACACAACAGACAACAACAAAAAAAAAAAAAAACGTTAGATAAACCTTCTTCTTAGTTAATAGTGCAGAGGTGCAAATACTCTTGTTGCACATGTGGCTTAAACGTATGATAATCGAAATTAAAACATGAAAGAACTTTATTTTTTTTTTATTGAAAATTTAAATAATAGTTGCCAAAGAAAGTATCTATGCATATTTAATTATTTTAGACTCAAAGAGTCTATGTCTAATCATAGTATGCTTGTTATCACAAATGCCTTCACATAGCATAACAACATTAAAATACCCCTTTTGTGCAAAGAGTATGACAAAAGGTGCTCTTTCTCTCTCCGTCTCTTGGTGCACGTGTAGGCTGTCAGTAACTGGATGCCGTTCGTGCCTGCATCTGTGCATTGCTCGACCTCAGCTTGTTTGTTGCACCTCAGCGCTTCCGAGCAGCTATGCTAAATGACTCGCACATGCACACATGCACACCCACACATACTGGAGGAAAATAGGCACGGCGTGTCGAGTGCGTTGCACTGAATTTTGCAGCTTTTGTTTTGCGGCTCAAGCCACTCAGCATGTTTTATATGCGCTTATCTCTAGCTACTGCTGAATACACCCACACACACACACACACACACAGACGCACGTGGCTATGTGTGGGTGGGTGTGCGTCTGGGGACATAGCACAGTTGCCATTTTGTTGGCTTTCTTGCAAGAGGTCCTTGTGGCTGAGCAACGTTTACAAACATGCAGTCGAGTGGGCGGCCAAGTGTCATTGTTGCTAGAACACATTTCTGAACCTGCTGCGCCTTTCGCCTTTTGAATACCAATACCTGAGTAACTGTTACTATGCATGCCTGCTCCCCTGTTGCCAGTTCTCTTTTCGGTTTTCCCAACTGGTAAGCAAACGCTTGAACAGAAATTGTAGCATACTTTTTTGGGCGCTGCACTCAAAATATGCACACCGAAATTTGCATAAGACGAAAATGTAATTTGTATGGCATGCGAGTACACATACGTTTATCTCTCTCTCGCTCTCTCTCTCTTTCTCACTTTTTGCTGCATTTCTAGTATTCCCTTTGTCTTGCTGTGGGTTAAAGCCAGCATAAATGCTGACCACATTGCTGGACCACTTTGTTGAGCTTTATGTTGCATATTCGCGGCACTTTGCCACATGAATGCAAACGGCTAAATAAGGGTTTCAAGTCTCTCCTTTTTTTTTTGTGTGTGTTTGGTGTGCCTCTTACAGTGCAATATCGCTGTGCAGCACATTTCAATTCCAATTCTAATATCACTCGCAAGCGGCAACAACAAACACAATAGGCAGGCAGTAGTAGTATTAGCAAAGGAGAAAAGAAGAAAGAAACAGAAGTCAACATAAGTGTCGTCGGCTCGACTAGTGCAAAAGGCGAATGCGAAAAAAATATTTGCGCTTCCAGAAATTGACAACTGTTTGCTTAGTTGAGAGTGTTTGCTTGCTGAAGGGGAAGTGTGGGGCAGAGTGGGTGTGTGGGAGTCTTGCTAACTGGCTGCTGGAAGCGGAAATTTGACACTCTCATTCTCACTTTCACTTACCAAAGTGCTGACGCTGTGTGTGTGTGTGTGTGTGTGTGGGTGTGCGTGGGTGGCTTGACTGGGTTGGGAATTGTGTTGCTTTGCTCGTTGCTCACTTGCTTCCTTTGAGCCAAGTTGAGTTGAGTTGAGTTGAGTTGAGTGTCCCTGCAGCCATAGCGCGTAATATCAGCTTACTTTTTAATGGCACTGCTGGCAGTCAATTATGTAGTGTTCTAAGCCAACCAACGCAGCTAAAATATGCAATTAAAGCAGCAGCCAGAGAGAGAGAGAGAGAGAGAGAACTCTTCCAAAACTATTTGATTACCAATTGATGTTTCCATTACGAGCAACTAACAAAGTGCCAATTGGATACATTTCCAGCTAACTTGTCACAGCTCAAAGGCACATCACATTAACAATTAAGGGCGAAATAAAATTTAATTACCAACTTGCCGGAAAACATTCTACTTAAAACTCTGCTCAACAAGATGTTCCAGCAACGTAAAGTTAAGCAGCCAATTTAAAATATCTCTATTCATTGCAAATTTGAAGCTTCAGGCCAATTTTAGGTCAATTTTGTAATAATCATTTTTCATGATGATTAAAGTTTGCTTCTCTAGTGTTCAAATAACAAAAGGCTGCGCTGCTTTAGAAGCACTTTTTTTACATTATAGGCAACCAATAACTTTATAGACTTTTTACGTATTTTCGACGCCCTATTAACTACAAACTTTATATTTGGGCCCGATTCTGCTCCCTGTGACTTTTTGCAACTTTAATCAATAATTTAAGCACAAACTTTGACCTGCCTCACATCATAAATATGTCAAACGAACTTATTTGAAAACTATTTATCAACTTTTTGGTCTACACTCGCAACTCAAAGCCAACTCGTGTGTCTACAATCTACATATACTTCTCCTGCTGCTTCACAGTATCTTAAAGAAGACATTCTGGTTGCTTCCCTTTTGAATTTATTTTTTCGCAAAGCTTGAATCGATATATATTACTGTTATTAAGCTACGACATATGAGTTGCAGCTACTGATTTCGTAACGTTGCCTCAAAATATATAAGTATTACATTTTCTGACAAGAACTTATATGCACACACTCACAGACTTACAAAACTTTATGTGCATTCAGAGATGTGCTAAGGAACAGGTTATGGGAGGTAGCTTCGTGTCGCTAACAAGCTACGGTTTCTTGGCCCATTACTGAGAGGGGTAAAAGCCATGCACAATATGTGAGCTGGGTGCAGTCGCGCTGTCCTGCCTGCCTCCTGGCGAGCCGTGCAATTTGTTGGCTTGCAACATGCAACGGCGTCGCCCGCAACTTGCTTAATTTTATATCAAATTTATAACTGACTTATTGGCACTTGGCAGTAAGATTACGCCTGCCAGGCAGCCACACAGACTTTACAGCTTCATTTTGTGTGTATATATAAGTTATTACGTATACGCAGCGTGGCTGCTCTTTCAGTTTATATGTGCTGTCTATCAAAGTTTTTCTTGCCGCGAGCATTTTATGACTTAGGTATGTGTTCGTCTTGTGCTTCTTGTATGCCATGATTGCGACATTGAGTGACTGAATTTTTAGCTCGCCCATCAAAACTTGAAATGTTTTGATATGCTGCAAACACACAAAAACACAAAACAACAACAATCTTAAAACGTTATATTTTTATGCAATTTCATATATTGACAGCTCAGCAATTGTGTTGACCACAAAAAAGATACCCATTTAACAGCTGGTGGGCTTTTTTTATACCATCTGCATATGATTCTGTTTCTTTTTTACACCCTTGTAGGTAGATTATTTTTGCGTAGATATATTTAACATCAACAACAGAAAAAAAAGATACTTTAGGAAGTGAAAAAAAGATAATAAGTTAGGAATGATATGATTTTTCTAGCCATGCAGTTCTTAAAAATGTTTAGTTTATATCCAGTAGATAGTTCTAAGGAAAGGGTATTTCACCTTCGGCAACTTAGCATTTTGGAAACCCTTTCTCTGCATGATTTTTTTGGGTGTCAAAAGCAATTTCTTAGCCTCGACCTCGGCGTTTTAATGAATTCCGCATAGCTTTGCATTTTCAGCAGTCTTGACCAGGTTTTTTTTTGTGTGGGTGTGATTTTCCTTTTTTAATATTTCTTTTGCTGTGTTACAGTATTTTTGCCTTAACACTTTATGGAATTTTGCGGGCATTTTTATTTTTTTGTTGGTGCCTAGAATTTTAATGAAAATTTAAATAATTGAATGCGATGTGTTTGTGTTGGATATGGCCAGGTTGCAAAAGTGGCTGCCAGCTGGCAACTGTAGGCAAAGGCTCATGGCACTTGGCTCGAATGCGGTGTGCTGATACTCAACTATGCTACAATTGCATATTAATGAGCGACTAAGAGCCTTCCTCTTCGGCAGTCAGCAGTTTCAGCAGTTTTCACAAGCTGCCTTGGAAAATTACTTACTTTTGCCACTCAGCATTTAAGCGATTTTCGTTGGTTAAAGCGTGTTTTACTTTCTTTCGTTCTTGCTGTTTTTTTTTTATTTTATATTGTTGGCAAGCAGACGCAGGCTGCATCCTGACAATGACAAATGAATACTTTTATGGCCGCGACCCGCAGCGGCATTAAAAGTTTCGTGTTAGCAAAAGTGACACCTCGAGCATGGACTATGTATGTATGTATGTGTAGGTGTCAACGATGCTACCGTTACCCAAGCTCACTAACTAAGTGTACAAGTGTGTGTCTGTGTGCCTTACTTTGACTTGTGTAGTTGTGCCTGGCAGTCGAGCGTCGCCGTCTCTGCTCCAACGTGGCTTAGGCCCTGACAGGAAGTGGTCTTTGCCACTGTGCAGTCATGTCCTGTCTGAATCTGCTTGAATCTCGTCTCCTCCTCTCGCCCTACACTCTTGCGCTCTCACTCACTCTCGTTCTGTGTCTGTGCACCTCCTCGTCTGTTGTAAGTATTTATTCAGACTCAGTGTTGCCTGAGTCTGGCTGCTAGCAATTTCAGCCCATTTATATACGCTTACGAAGGGTATTTTAATTTTGCGCAAAAAAGTATGTAACTCGTTTTAAAAAAAATCCTACATTAATATGCAAAAATAATATTGAACTCTTCAAATATTTAATTAGTGTTTAAAATGTGATTTATCTTTTGAAGTACAGCTTATATAACTTTGACCGTAATCTTTTGCCTCAGCTTAAACTGAATAATTATATTATATGTCTATTTGCGGAACTAAAACTCAGCTGTAATAAATTTGATTATAATGCTCTTAACTATTTGGCCAATGAATTATTAAGAAAATGCTTAGCTTTTTAGCATATAAACTGTTAGGGCATGTTATCCTCGGCTTAACAGAGTCAGGTGTTTCTGCTGGATGTTTCTTTTTCATGTTTTTCGTTGCACGTTTTTGCTTCGTGTGCTGTTTACCAAACGAATTAAATTGTTCGCCTCAAGTGTATTTTGTGCTTTGACGCACAAGCAAGCAACTACTATGAATGCGCACAGTTTGTTGCTTTTGTTGTTGTTGTTCTTGTTATTGGCTTTGGGCTGAAATTTGTTAATCTGTGGCACTCAATCAGAGCCCTGACAGCAACTGATTTCTTTCTTTTTCTGAGCCACGCTAATTATGCACGATTTCCTATGTGTATGACTGTGTGTGTGTGTTGTTTACATCTATAAAGTTCGTAGTCGATTCGATTTGATTCGTGCCCATACCTTTGACTATATGATTAACGACTGCTGCACGTCGCTCGCATTTGACATCAATTATCGCGCCTCGTGTAACCGTCGATGGTTTCTTTGGGGATACTATATATTTGGGTATTACCCAAAGCGATTTCGATGGGAGGTTGCATTGATTTTTAGAGAGAGAGTGAAGTCAGGCACGAACTCAACCAAGTTAATTGATTTTTTATTAGGCCAGGCAGCATTTAGACAGGTAACATAAAACTCACACATGCACTAAGCCATACGTTTATATATTTCACTGAGAGAGAGAGAGAGAGACACACATGCATACATAAAAACCAATTGACAGTTTTCAATTTAAGTTGCAGGAAATATTTTGATTTCCTTTTTGTGTGCAACAGAGAAGAGAGAGAAGCTATATTGTTGCTGTTATTGTTGGTGGTTGTGTGTGTGGGTGGGCGGTGCTGTTAGCTGCTCAAGCGTCAAGTCATACCACTTGTGCTCAAACATATTTTCCGCTCCATTTCCCTGGCCAACAGCCGCATATGCACGCATACATATATATATTTTTTATTTGCACAAAGCAAAGAAGCAAAAAAAGAAACCGCAGCAAGCATTTTGTCAGTGCAATAAAAGTTTGCGTGTGAAATGCCGTTGGGCTGTGGCAGGGGGGAGGGAACTGGCAGGCGTCAGGACGTGCAGAGAGAAGTCGACTGTCAGAGTTTGGCCTGTTGTCGACTTAATCAGCTGGGAGTTTGTGGCCTGCCGTGGTGCGGCACATATGCACTTTAAATTATGCATACAGTTAAGCCGCCCGCTCGAGTAATTAAGTAGATAGCAACTACAGTTCATATAAGTCTGTCCGTGCGTGTGTGTGTGTGTGTGTGTGAGTGTGTGGAGTGTTTGCTGGCTTAAATGAGTATTTATGTGTGTGTGGCTTCCATTTTAATTAGAAATTCATGCGTTTAGCTGGCTAAGCCTCTCTGTCAAAGCGCCACACACAGACACACCACAGACTCTGCCACACTTAAAATTGTGGTAAAGTTTTTGCACCTCGCTTTTTGCATATTTAAACTTTTGTGGTTGTACCTACTCAGCTAGCCAGCAATTCGATTAGGCCACAAAGCGAACAAAAAACCGAGAAAGCTTTTGATAAATTACTTTTAAGCTGTCACAGGCGTAAAACACAAGTCTCTAAACCATTTATCACAGAGGCAGTGACCAGTGACCAAATCGACAAAGTCGATAGCAAATCAATCGATGTGTGTCTATTTTTATAGGCCCATCAATTACAGCGAACTCTTCGTTTTGAGCAGTGTATAAAAATAGCAAAGCAAATATACCGAATTAGATACGTAAGAATTGAGTTGCGTTCGCAATTCTATAGAAAAAAATATTCCATTGCCAGCAGGCAGCCGTAAAAGATGCCACAAACTGAGGCAGCATCCATAGACACACACACACACACACACATACATATATAGAGTCCTTCGGTCACATGTCAAGCACGTAACTGGGTGCCCTTCTACTTCGTTGAGAGTCAACTGAGTATGTCATTTTATTGAATCAAAAACCACTCAGCTATTGAAAATCAATTTGCAGCTGCAGCTCTTCTTAATGCTGAGCCAGCTCTCACTTACTTCGCAACTGGACCACAGGGCACAGTTAAGGAACACCTGCCAGGCAGGCAGGCAGGCAGGCAAGCAACAACGGACACACATTCAGTCTGTGCTAGAAACAGGACAATAAATACTCACCCACCACACACACACACACACACACTAATACAGTTGGACACGCACACACAATTTTCCACATTTACACTTGCAATAATAATAAAGAGACATAAAAATAAACCGAAAAACGAGCAAAATACAAAAAGATGAGTTGAGTATGCACGACTAGAAGATAAACTAAAAACTGCTTAGACGAATGCTATGGAAAAATTTCTTCTTTTAAAAATTCCTTCTGCAAATGTTAAAAACTTTTATACAATTATTCCACGTATTGTGCAATATCTAAACAAAATCAATTACATATTTCATTTGAAATCTACCTTTCTACTCAGCTCAATAATTTCGAATTTCTTACACTTAACGCACCGTTAGACAAACAAATTGAAAGTGTTATTAAAAATATCTGTTGTCAAGTGTACTGGAAGTTTTACAAAAATCTCATATACCCCGTTGAAGAATTTTAATATGTGTTCAAATGGTATAAAAAGCAGCAACTGAATGTAAAATTTGTTGGCAGCACAAAATGCAATGCCATTTGAGGTATGCTGATCAGCAGTTCTCGCACACGTTGCCTTTTAAACCAATTCCAAATCGAGTTAAGGGCACAAGGACACACCACACACACAGGCACAAACAGAAGCACAAACACACACGTACACACATGGCTGCCTGTCAGCCATTCACCTGTATGCAAAATGAAGCGGCAATGCCACTGAAAATTGATGGCAGTCACGTAGAATGTCAGGCAGCAAGAAGAAAATCCATAAAACACAAGTAGAAAACTTGAGGGGCAGCATATGAGTTTACAAAAAACCTACCTCCCCCCAAAAACAACCCACCCACCTTTATGTTTGTGTGCGATAAAAATAAAAGGCAAGCATGTAAGCGAGTGAGCACAAAAAAGAAATGCAAATTGCAAAAAGAAAGCAAAAAGTTCACAAAAAGAGGAAGCCAACAGAAAAATTGAAAGCACGCAACGTTGTCAGGTGACCAAAGAGCCAAAGTGAAGGAACGGAGAAAGAGGAGACACAGAAGCGATTCCCAAGGATGCAGAGATGCAAGCAGTCAACTTCTCATTACGGGCCAAGAGTTTTTTCCTCCTTTCCCTTTTGTGCACTCTCTGGCCAGAAAACATTTCACGCAGTTTAACCAACTTACCCCGGGGAAATGAGGTGGAGTGTGTGGAGAATGTGTCCCACAACTGATGCTGCCTAATGAAAGCCATAACTGTGCATTAGCAAGACTGCCAGTTAGTTTCTGTTTTCCTTTTTTTTTTTTGGCTCTACCCGAGACATGGACAATAAAAGACGGCTTCATATGGACATGAAATTGCGGCACGCAGCCATAAAATACGTACGCCCACGCGTTCGAGGTGCCTCGCCGCGCACCGCAAAGAAAAAACGTTGCGCCAAATAATAAATAAAAGCCCCAACAAGCCATGCAAATGGCGTCGCTACGCATCCGTATCCGTATCCGGCAACGTCGGGTACCCGCTAACCGTTACCGTTGCCATTGGCATTCCCTGTTTGCTGCCAGCGTTCGTAAGGCGTTAAGCGTGAGCCGATTACGCGCACTTATCAGCATCAGGCTGCCAGGCAACGTGAGCTTGTACCATTGCTCTTCGTGTATTTGTTGCTATTGCTACTTACTTTTCCAGGCACTGATTCCATTACCAGGCACCCAGCCACCCACCCAGCCATCCACCCACATCCTTGTTGCCTTCCTGCTGCAGCTTTAATTGCTGGCCATAAATTTGTACATGTTTTTTAGTCCAAGCCTGTTATGTGCAACTACATATTAAGTAAAAGTGGGCCAAGAGAATGCAGCTACATATATATAACTTTCAGCACATGATTTAAAGCAAATAGCACTAGAAGAAAATTGCACTTAAATATTTAATTGAGATTTGGGAAGGCAAAGTGAAATCAAGTGTGAGACAATAAATTGCATAAGCCCAGTCTGATTCTAAAAGAAAATCAAAGAGTCTAAGTAAATAAAACTTGTAATAATGTGTGTTTTGCAGCAATTCAAAGAAATGTTCTCAATAAATATGAGAATATTAAAACACTGCGTCAATTAATAAGTCATTTGAGTGTTAACTTTTTTAAATTGAAATGGAATTAAGTTGCATATCTTTTAAATAAATATTTTGAATACCATTGTTGAATAAATGTTAATTAAGAAATGTTTTTATTGCTCTAACAAATTGAAAAAATTTTAAGCACTGCAACTTAAGAAAATCAGTGTAGATTTTCAAAAATATATAAGCAACTCTTTAAGCTTTAGTTTGAAGGCCTACACTGGAAAAGTTCCCAAAATTCTAGTGTTTATCACAGAAAAACTATTGCATTACGCTAAACAACAACATTTTATGCTACTAGATTTATATATAAATTTTGACTCAACTCACGAAAATCTGCTTTCAAAAACTTTCCAAGCTCAAGTTTAAATCAAATTAAATTGCAGTTTTTAATAGCAAGCAAGTTAGCTAAGTATATAAAGCTTTTAACTCTAAAGAACTTAACTTTATAACACTCTAGCTTTACGCTTAACTTTTTATAGCGTTTGCGCTGCTTTATTAATTTTATAGCTAGTTAAAATTAAAGCCAGTGTCATTTGGGACTTTCCCATGGACCTCATGTGGTTGTTTTGGCAAATGCATCTGTGTGGTGGGCACAATCCGCTGTTTAATTCAATGCATGGCACAAAGAGAGAGAGAGAGACAAAAACAAATCTAAAATAAGAAATGGGAAATGTGGATAGAAAAAAAAAACTAATTGCTGCTTTTAGGCGTTAATGAAAATTACAAATTGCGCATACGCCGCATGGATTCGCGCAATGGGTGTTCTCGGTCGCTCTGTATGTATGAATGTATGTATGAATGTATGTTTCTGTCTGTGTATTGTGGTTATAGCCCGGATCGATGCTGCATTGTCATTGCATGTGGTTGCATAATCGCTGCTCTACATTTCGCGCATGGCTGCAACAAGAACTACAACAACACAACACAACAACAACAATGATCATCCCAACAACAAGCAAACCCATTAGAAGTTGCTACATTTCCACTACACACACACACACTCAGAGAGTGCGGGGGCAGACAGACAGATAGATGGTGGGAGGGGGGTGGTGTCTGTCTGTGTGCCTGCCTTCAAGCTGCAAGTTTTTGTGTTGAGTCATTTTTGCGCTCAAAAGCACTCACTAAAACAAATAAACACTTTGCGCATTGTTTCGTTTTGACAAATGCGTGTAATTTACGGAAATGTTTGTTTGGGCAGCGCAACCCCCCCCTCACTCCCCTCCACTCTCGCTCTCCACTCTCATGAATACATACAGCTAACGTCCCTCTTTCACTTTCTGTCTGTGTTTGTGTGTGTGTGTGTGTGTGTGTCTTGTTTCATGTTTGCTAAATTGTCTTAAGCGTGTTTGCACGGCACTCACATGTCGCACACTGAAGCCTGGGCTCCTACTTCTCCTTTTGCTTTCGCTTGCCTGGCTGCCTGCAATTAGTTGGTGCTCTAAAAGCCATGAAGTAAACGCTGCACATATCGTGCCACATATTTGCCCACTAATGACTGAGCGCATGCAACTTGCAACTGCGAACCCCTTCTTCTGCTTCTTTTGCTTCTTATGCTTTTTGTGCAAATTACAAAGTCGCGTACAAAATGTGCAACGGCGGCATTTGAAAAAATATAGGTTAAAATTGTTGGCAGCTGCTCATCAAAGTGGCAATAAAAATATACGCGCAGTTCCACGCGCTCGAATAGCTCATTACAAGTGCAACAAACCCCTCGACGCAAGTTCCCCTATCGCATTGTAACTCATAATAAGCAACCGCAATTTGTTGCAACTGCTATCAGTTCATCACAAAGGGGATACACAAAGTGGGCTGAAAGGCAGATGAAGCGCACTGGGCAGCAACAACCGGACGCAGCATTTGCCTTTTGTATTGTTCATCTTGAATTCTGTGCCGGCCATCTGGAAAACCAGAGAAGGATCCTTATTCGTTCTTTTGTTGCGGTCTTAATGAGCAAATTTTAGTTTCGAACCAAAAACTTGAGCTGCCTGCCGACCAATGTCTCTGCCTTTCCGGGCCACCTTTTGTTGCCTACTTGTGGCTACTTGGTCTTCTTCTTCTTCATTTTGCTTCTCTCGTTTTGCCTTTTGGTCTTTCAGTCTAGGGCAATTTATGATACCTTTGTGGTTTCAATATCGCAATGCCAAGCGTATAAGCAACATAATTAAAAATTGTGACAGCCATAAATTTTTCCTTCTCCCCAGAGAACACTGATAGCCGTTTCTCTCTCTCTCTCTCTCTCTCTCTCTCTCTCTCTCTCTTGCTCTCTTAATGAAAAATCAGCTTAAAAGTTTGCACAGCATTTTCAAGTGCTCGACTTGGTTTGGTCACTCCTTTTAACCAAAAGTTGAGTAGGAAATCAATTAGAGCGCATTATATGCAACTGAAGTTGAGCGCAAAAGCACTTAAGCACTGGACAGGAGAGGCCAAAGACAACATTTGATTCCTTTTGTGTGCCATAAAGGACCTCCTTACCCGCTCAGACTGATTGCTGAGAAGTTGACGCTGACGCCCACATCGGAAGCTGGTCTCTTTCTCTATCGCTTAGTGTATTTGTAGTTGGCCCGCTTTTTTGGAGGCTGCGGGTAACAGTTTGCTCGGCTAGCCAGCCTCTCTGCTACACTAGTGTTGTAAAGTGTCAAAACGTGTACTTGTCGCTGGCAGGATGCGCGAAGGCTCTCCTTTAATTTGAATTTTATGCACTACATGCATAAATTTATGGCACAAGACACGCCCAACCGCCCCCCGACTATGACAAAGGCAACATGACAGGCACATGTCCATTACAGGGTTGCCCAACCTCCCCACACACACACACACACACAGAGAGAGATGCTGGTGCTCTTATCTTATTTCCACTATTTGCCTTAAAGTATGCTTTAGTTTTTTCTGTGTGGTTTTTGCTAGAAAATTAATCATAATTGAATTGCCGACTGCATTTTCGTGAAAATAATTTGCCTTGCATCGCGCTTTGTCATTTGCGCCCTGAAAAATTAATATTTAATTACTGCAAGTCAATTAGCCGCTTATAAATTGCATTTGATATTCACTTTAAATGGTATTTAATAGTTGCGTGCATTGCTTGCACCGATATCGATATACATATGTATGTAGTCCCCACCAGCACCCTATGCACTAGTAACGTATGGACACATGACAACCTTAATATCCTGCTGTCAGGCGGCAAGGACGCGCTCACGCCCTTGTGCCAATCCACTGTCATGCCTGTCATACTCCTCCCTACTACATTTCGAAAATAGCGTTCGTAACGCGCATCAAAAGTCAGCACCAACAAACACAACAACAAACGAGTCAAGCGACTGGCAACAAACCAAAAAAGAAAGTGCACGCGCCTCGTTGCATTATAAATGCTGCAATTGCGAGAGTGCTGAATATATTTTTTTTCGGGTGTATGTTCGTGTTATTGTTGTGGCAGTGGCAGTGGCAGTGGCTACGTAATCATCGAGCATGTCTATCCGGCTGTCTCCGAGTTGGAAACACAAGTCAATATTATTCGTTGACACCACAACAAACTATAGTAGAGCAGACCAGCACAGCCCGGCACCACCGCATACTATATATAATCTATGCAAGTTGTTCAAGGTTCAAGCTGAAACTGACAGCTAAAAGTTTTATTCTCTTTGCAAAACAGCAGGGCAATGATATACTATATATGTGTTTATGACTAGTTAGATCTTGATACGAATTGACAGTTGGGATTAAAGGAAATCACTTTAAAAGTTTGCCATACTCCGTTCTTAAACTACCAATGTTGCAAAAGTTAGTTGTTTGATGTTTTCGGAAAAGATAAGATATCATTAAAAACTTCACTATTAACCCAAAAATTTGTTCTTAACCATTTTACTTACCTCCATCCATCTATCTTAAACCTCTTCAAGTGATTATCATAAACTTATTGAAGCCTTATGTTTAAAGTACTCATACAAATATCTTAAAGTCTTCCAGTAAATTATACCATAAACTAGCATTTTGAGCGACCTTCTGCCCTCTTTCCCCTACCCTTCTACTTCCATATAAAGTGGGTCAGCTGCAAATTAATGGAAATACCCAAATAAATCGCATTTAGTTGAAAATTTTGTATGCTGCCATTAAAAGTACCGCATAATGTGAAATTTATGTATTGATATTGTTGGATCACTTAAGCAATGCAGACTGTGATTATTATAACGGCTGAATAACAACGAGAGAGCTCATTGCAACAACAACAACAATAAATGGCTAAAACTGAACTGTGACCAAATGTCACACGTGGTTTTAATTATCGTCACAAAAGTACTATCTGTCTAAATGTCTGTGTATTTTGTGTGTGTGTGTGTGTGTGTGCATGTGATATAATTACATTTTGTGGTATTTTGCAAAGTGTTGATTATTAATTAAAATAGCTTTATTTACCATGGCACGCACAAACAGCACAAAATGGCTGGTGGAGATGTTAGAACTCTTACCAAATATCAGATATTCAGTTAAATATTTAACATTTGGCGCCTAAAACACGCTCGTATGCATGTAATTATGCCATAACGAGTCTTGTATCTCTTTCTCCGTGTGTGTATGTGGGTGTTTTTTGTGTGTGTGTGTGTGTTTACTTGTGTGTGTGTTAGTTGCTAATGGCTGTAATTAAACTGCAACGTGAGACGTTTAAATGCAAATTGCTTGCCAGTGAGCGGCTTTGACTTTACTTAAATCCCATTTACCAGCACAGCACACTAATGCAATCTATCTCTCTTTCTCTCGCTCTCTTTCCATCTCTTTCTATCATTCTCGCTTGCCAAATTGTAGAAGGAGTTATTCGTTAGCAAAGTTGAGCCAACTTCGCCGCGCAACGAACGCAAATTCTCGGCTGCCACAGCGCCATCGATGAAAACAAAGTGGCTGAAAGCATTTAAGAGCCTAAAGCCGGCGGGTTCTGGTTCAGCAACACAAGCAGATAGGTAAGTTTGCCACACCCCCAAACCCTCCCCAACAGCCCAACCTCACATTTATGTCTGTGTATATTTAAGCCAAAAATGCAAACTCTCTGCAATATACAGTTACAGTAAATACAAAAAACAAAAAATAAGCAACTGTGCAAAAGTTGCCGGAAAATATTCTAACTGCATAATATACGAAATGAAGCGCGGCAAAGCAACAACATTTAAACCCCTAAACATCGCAAAAAGGAACCCTCAGCCATCCCGCCACCCCAATCGCCCCCGCACTTTAATATGACTAAAAGCCGCGAGCAAAAATATGCCATCAAGAAGCCAAAAAATGTCTGCTCCAAAAATGAAATAGTGAAAAACCAGTTTTTGTAAATATTTTGCGCAATTTTTATGCAACAATTCAAATTGTGCAATTTTCTGACTGCTATTTATGTTAAGTAATTTAATCATGTTGTGGAAAATGTTTTCTGTATAAGCATTTGAGTTGCATTTTGTGGTTTTCAACACACACAAAACCCCCACAATACTCTCAAGCTCCCAACTTTGAAATTTAAATAAGTTAAATTTAAGCAAATCCCTTAAGTTAGCATAGTCAACATGCTGCATTTACTAATAATCTCTACACTTTTCTCTATATAACATCTTATAACATTTCGTTAAAAAAAAAAAAAACATACATTCAAATAATATTTTCATTTACGGCCGAACAAAAATACGAAATTACGATTATCAAAAACATATTTCTGCATATATATTCGATATATATATATTCAAATCGTTACTAATCAGCCAACAACCCCGACAAAATCAAATGTACCACGCTGTATCAACCGTTTTAACTTTGAGGTAACCAAAATTAATCAAGCAATTAAACAAATAAAAATCAACATTGTTTTTATAAGTTTCTACTCAAATCGTCCAACAAAAATAAATTTACAAATATTGCTTTTTTAGCGCTTGAAAAATATACCAAAAAAGGATATTGCTGTAATTTTGCACGCAAATGTAGAAAAATAGCCAGCTAACCAATTAAAATATGAAAAATTAAACAATTCGATTGTACAAACTACAAAAATTCTAAAAATTCAATTAAAATAGTGCTTAAAGCAATTAGAAAATATAAAAAAACTGCACAAAAGCAGCGATTTTTAGTTTCATTTATTAGATTTTTCTCATTTATATCAAATTAATTTTTTTTCGTTTTGAAGCATCAACCATAAAATGCACCTGCGCCTGTGTCTGATGTTCGGACCATCAATCACAGCAGTCAAAAAATCAATTAAAATTTATCAAAACAATACAAACAACAAAATGCACTTAAAACAAGCAAGATATATATCGTTTCTGACAATGAGTTGTCGACTTCTAAATGCTCTATACAAATTTTAAGAAATCTTATTCAAAGTTCAGACATCATACACTTTTTAAATATGCAAAACATATAAACACATTTCTTATGGGTCAACATGTTAGACCTTTTCTAAGAATATTCCAATATTCCTAAGCTAGCGTGGCAGCACAAAGTAAGAGCTTAACTTGGCTTGTTCTGTTGTTCGCTGAAAGTTCTTCTCTCAGTTAAGTCCACATGTGTCCATAGGACTTTCACTTCTGGGGGCCAGTAAATTCAACTTGGTGCCAGTTGAAGCATTGGAAAATATGCGAAAAATTGCTGGCTATAAATTTTAGAAGAGCCGCCATAGACACCCGCACAAATACACTCACACACACACACACACTTTCGACACACACAGACATGCATACATAGAAATGCTTGTAGATAAATTGCATTCGCATTGGCAATGCACTGGGCACTTTCATCCGCATCCGCATCCCATATTCGCATTCGCATTCGAATTGGCTGCCGTTTATGGCATTCCCATTGGCCTGCTCTTTTTTTCATGTTTTTTTTGCTGTATCTATTGTTGTTGTTGTTTTTGTTGTTTGAGAGCATTCGCCAACAATACTTAATACCATGCCGACAGCTTGCGCTGCAAACGATGATAAATCGAAAATCTTCTCGGCTTAGAGAGCGAGACTGGTAAAGAGCAAGACTGCGATTGTGGGCGATAGAAAGAGAGCCAGCTTTGCGATAACTCGTCAGCCTGAGCTTGGAATTATGGCCCAAAAAGCGGAGCGCGACACATTTTTGCAATAATCGTTGCAGGCTCTCACATTCATCAACTCATCTGCTTAGCTGTTTTTCTATATCAACATCGCATTTTTCGTTTACCATAACACTTCTCGTTCACAAGTGCAATAGCAAAAATATTTAATATATACGAACGTGACAAGAAAATCACAGTTAAACTTTTCTTATATTGCCAAAGTTTTCGCATTGCGCACTCGAAATTACTAATGCGCCCCGTTAAGCCACGCCCACGCGCGCCCAGCAGGAATTGTTTTGCTGGCCAGTTTGGCTTTTTTTTTTGTTGTGAAGCTGGAGCCACAAAAATATATCGTTGTTTTTGCTCTTGTTGTTTCGAGGTTTCATAAAACTTTCAGTTGCGCATTAATGAAAAATGTATAATTAATTTTATGACCCACATATTTTATGTTCACATAAACACACTATTTAAAGTTTAACAAGTATTTTGCTAGTACTCCAAAACACCCAATTCCTAACTTTAGTACTATTCAACTTTCCTCTGTACATTAAATCATAATTAACTTATACGCTTAGTGTTTAGTGTACCCTTAAAACGTATAAAACTTAAAACATATGTATATGTATTTTATTTAGGTATTAAAACCATATTAATCATCATCCTTAAATTAATTACTTTATGAAATATTTATATTTATTTTTGTATGATTGTGTCTATGAGAATCTGAACTGGTAATAAGCTGATGGATTAGCCAATTGAATGACATTTAGTTATATCCAAATACTATTTGATGTTTAAGGAATAAAAGATAATTTAAGTGACTTAGTGTTGAAAGAAGTAAATGTTTAAAATAAAGCTTAGATCAAAATCGGGGGCTATAAATAATACATTACGTAGTCCAAATTATTTATTAATTTTTATTGTTTTTTTTGCCTAACTGTCTTAGTAATGATGTTTTTAATTTGATTATTGGCATTGTGAATGGAACCATAAAAGTATGTTATAAATAATAAAAATAAATAATTTGTAGTTTTCAGCATTCATCAACACTAGTGTATGTTTATGTATTTATTTACGAAAATACTTGAACAATCCTTTTTTATAAACTGACTGCTAAAGATGATAATTAGCTAATAATTTTTGAACATATTTTATACTAGCTATACGAGCATAAGTTTTTCCTGCAAATGTCTTTATTATTTGTAATAAATTGTAAGAAAAAGTGTTGCGCTTTTGCTTAATGTCATGCACACAAGAAAAATATAATATAATCGTAATTACTTAACTTAAGTTGAAAGGATAAATAACAATACAGAAATTTGTATATTTTACACGTTTGTAACAACTTCATAAGCCAAAGTGCTGAACTGAGCTGAATTGTTTGTTTGTGCACAATATAAGCCACTTACAAACAATCAGCGTCGAGAGTTGGCCCACTTCCACTACCACTGCACTCGTCATGCCTCTGTGTGTGCCTGAGCCTGGGCCCCTCTCTTAAAGCCCTCTCGACCGACCACTGTGAACAATTGCAGCATTGTCTGGCGTATTGTCTATATACATATATATATATGTATGTTCCAGTGGGTGTCAGTCTGTTTGGCTGTATGTTTTTCTGGTAAATAAAACAAGGCCAGCAAAGGAAAAAGCCAGCAGCAGCATAAAAACAACAATTGGTCATATTCGAGGGCAAATGCCATGCATATAAATATGACATCAAATTATTGAGGGACACACAAATTCAAGTATATTATTTATTTGAGTATGTCTAATGTTTCTATTAACGATGGGCAGAAAAAACAGTGTAGGCCTATGTAAGGCCGAAGATTAAATACGCTTAATTGAAGTGTCAGCTATAATAAGCTGACATAATAAATAATAAATGTGTAGGCTTGGATATTCCTAAAATAAATTTGTGGAAATTGTCAATTATTTATCCATGCAGAGTAGCTAAATGGCTATTAACATTCTTTTACACACACATGCATATTATGTGTGTGTGTGTGTTGCAACAAGGGATTGTGATTAATGTTCAGCTGGCATTGTGCGTGGCGCATTGTTTGCCATTGTCATTGTCCATATTTAAATATGAGATATAATAATATGTATGTATATAACAATGGATGGCGCTTTTAGCCACAGCGTTGGTCACACAATTTATCTACAAAATGTAAATTTACACTTCAATATGCTTCTCAGCTGTGTAAATATGTAAATAGTATCTATGTATAAATATTTGTATTTTGTGGTTGACACAATAATTACATTTACTTGTCTAGTCAAAAGGCAAAAGCGCAACATTTAACACACACACACACACAGTTTTGTGCGTTGGATTGGATTAAATTAAGTTGTATTTGGAGAGTTAATGTGTGTGGTTTAATTTCGACTGATTCATTGTCAATTGAACTCTTCACAGGCGTAATGGTGCCTCGAATGCCCCATCGGAGTCGCTGCGGCCCAATTTGGATGGCAGCCATCATCTGCAGGAGTACACATACAAGAAGATAACGGCTTGTGATGTCTGCTCCCAAATATTAAGAGGCGCGTATACTTAATAACTTTTTATATAGAACCTTGTCATTAAATGGCTACCTTGTTGCAGGCCACACACGTCAGGGCCTGCGGTGTCGCATTTGCAAGCTGAACGCCCATGGAGACTGTGCTCCGAACTTGCCACGTTGCCAGCCCAAACAGAAGTTGCTGCGTCGCCAGAAGAGCACCTCGGAGCTGGAGAATCGTGTTGATATCGAGGAAGAAAGTGAGTATTTTCCACGCATACTTTTCTCTCTGTCTCAAGCTCATCACGCGCCAAATAAACTCCTGCCGCCCCCCTTTTTTAACCCTTTTTATATACAATATTAACACACTCTGCAATATGCTTGCTAGTACGTGAGCCACAGCAGCTCAGCCTGTATTGCGTACTGTTTATATTAACGACTTGCCCCATAGGCATCATCGGCTTTAAGTGCCTCCTAACTATACATAAGATAACAAGAACAACAACAGCAGCAGCCCAGTCCAACCCTTGAGTGTGTTTATGCTAAAAATTGAATTGTTTTTTCGCTCGTTTATGTTTTCCTTTCTTTAACCTTACTTTTGCTTGTTGGTTTGTTTGTGTTTGTGTTTGTTTGGTTTTTCGGTTTTGATTGGTCCTAACTGCAAGTTGTTGACTACTGCTATGCATTTGCATGGTCTGCTCCATGTTCTCGCTCAAACTGGTTCCTGTCAACCCGGACACCGTAAATTGTGCATTTTGCGACCCCCCCAAACCACACACCCACACAAACACAGATGATGTGACAGGGTGGCCCATTACCTGGTTGTTTCAAAACGATTGCACGAAAATGTCCAAACCAGAAATTGAACCAGTACCAACTAGCAGCAGAAGACCAACAACAAGTACACCCAATGGCAGTAAAAATCAGCAGCCAAAAATTTTGTCAAATTGTACAGCAGCGCATCCTTCGTCCTTCGTCGTCGTTCGTGTGTGCGTATTGAATTGACTGTTTTGTTGGCCCACAGCATCCGTTTGATATCACAATGGATTTATGTCACTCGTGGGACAAACTGATTGCGTCATTTCTGATTTTCTGCAACAATTCGCAACAAAATGGTTAACAAAATTCTTTTTTATACTTATTGTGTTCTCTTTATTTTTTGGCATTTTTCTGGTTTTCACTTTGGTTTTTGTCAAATGTTTCGTTTTATACAATTTGTGTGAAGTTGATGATTTGTGGCTGCAATGAGGACTTTTCCTTGTTGTTCATTCAATTGTAGCAAGTATGCATACTTTTTTTTTTATAGTATAACAAATTGTGGCTCTTTAAAAATTTGTGGGCATCAAATGAAGGTTTTGCGCTGTTAGAATATTAAATGATTAAGGCCAGTACGCAGCTTGAGATAATCGGAAATATTTTACGTAAAACATTATATCTTAAATTAGTTTTTAACTGTCTCCAGCTGTGTATTTGGCCATCTGAACAAATTCAAGTTAAACACCAACAACCACTCAATAAATAAAAACTAAAAAATCCTTTTCCCCCCAACGAAAAAAACAATATTAAATACCCATAAAGCATCGCCACAGGAGTCCGTTAGCCCGCAATGTGGGCAAACAGCAGCTGATGAACAAAATCAAAGCGCAAATCTGTTGAATGTGCCCAATGCGAAATTCCGTCAAAAGACGCCCTTCATCAATCGCATTGCGCAACTAGGTACCGAATGTACATATTACTTTCTATAGTATATATCAATCATACTTATATTGTATGCGCAAAAGATACTCAATTGCCATGCGCTTCAATTTTGATCTTCATTTACAATTTGTTTTACATTTTAGTTTTTATTTGTGTTATCGATATGATTATAGTTTCTTAAACGGTTAATGCAATGATTGATTGTTGCGCTTTGATTATTCACCTTAAATAGCGAGACAAGAATGACAAAACAAAAATACATACTATATATATATATTAATATATAATATTTAAACAAGCTCAGCAAAACTACACTCCAAAATCCAAACACGAAACAAAAAGAGTTTTATTTAAACCCATTTACACATTTTATTGAGGCTACGAAAATTTATCACAAGCAAAGAAAAATATTGAATATTAACCTATTGAAATCAAAAATATTACAACAATAAGATTGCGTAGTGGAGCATGTTCTAGAGCTGTCAACAACAACAACAAGCAATCATAATAATGATCAATCAGAAAACTTAAAAAAAAAAAAAAACATTTCACTAGTTATCGTTTCGCATATCATACACATACATTTTGAACCTATCGTTTCTGTTGGGTATTTTAAGAATTGGGTTAACTGTCGACACACATCTTAGAGTTTGGTTCCTGCTAGAGTTAAACCAAAAATACTATGTCGTTAGTTCTTTTCTCATTCACAACAACTTACACCTTAACCAATAAAAAAAAGACCCCAAACATGAGCGCTTAAGCAGGCGAAGAGTTAACTTAAGTATTTTAATAAAACATTTCACCTTCGCACAACAAGCACACAAAAACACATAAATATATAAGATTATTGCATTCATAATCCCGAATAAGTTTCCCACTGAAAAAACGCCTAATGAAAAAAAAAAGTATTAAAGCCGAAAACATTTGCCAAAAATTTAACTAATGCACTTCAATGCACATCATCAAAATCGAAACAAATTTTATCGAAATTGAAACGAACCACAACTGGCCACCACCACCACGCCCACTGTTCACGCCCACAACCACCACCACTACCACCAATTGAATTAAAAAAATCTACCGGCAACTTATCAAATTAAATGCTACGGCACCAAAACCACAAATTAAAAAAAAATAAAAAACAAAATAAAAGAAATTACCGAAATCGATCAAATTTATCGTGTGCTGAAACAAGCCGGCGAACTCAAATCCGGGCATATTCCAGCCGCCGACAAAACCGTCCACGTGCCCATTAAAGCCTTGGACGGAAGCGGAGCTGGAGCAGCACTTGGTCTCGGAGTTGGAGTTGGAGGAGCGGGCGCTCCAAGCACATCGTTGCCACAACAGCCGCTGGCCATCGCTATTGAACGGCTGCCAACCGCGCCCGAAATACCCATCGTCAATGTGCCGGAGCCGGTGGTGCAGGACTTGCCACATCAGACACACCAGCAGCAACAGCAGCAGCAGCAACTACAACAGCTACAGCAACAACAACACCACCAACGCAGCCTGGCATCGGTGGCGCAGGCGGCAGCGGTGCGTGCTGGCCGCGGTGTGCGTCCACCGCCGGTGGCCATGCCCATTTTGGGCGTGCAGCTGCAACAACAGGAGCTGCAGCAGCAGCGAGGCGGTCTGCCGGTGCCGCCACAAGATATCTCTAGTAGTTCAGGTCCGCAAAAAATAACAAAAACAGAACAAAATAATTACAACAAAGTAGCTTGTTGTCTCTCTCTCTCTCTCTTTCTCTCTCTCTCTCTCAATCTCATAATTTCATAAACTCTATTTCTTGAATTTTTTTCTTTTTTGTCTACTTCTGTTCTTTTTTTTTGTATTGTTTGTGTGCAGTTACTTTTGACATATTTATGGTTTGTAGCTTTGTCTTTTTCTTGGTCTCAGTTACCCTTTGCTCTCTTTGTCCGTCTATCATTCGCCTTCTCTTTCTTCCCTCTCTCTTTGTCTCTGTTACAAACAATCAATCAATCAATCAAATCAGCCCACATTTCTTCATTTCGTTTCGTTGAACTTCAAAATTCCGAAAAACAATTTCTAGTAAATCAATCTTAAAAGCAAAGTTGAAAGTATTGTAACTAAAATACACTCACTCAAACACACTCACATGTGTAACAGCTACCAATATATATAGTATATATTCTCCATCTCAACCACACACACAATCACCACCCCCTTATAAAATGTGAGTGCAAGTCCTTAAATTCTACTCTTTTAATCACCTCTACAAAACTCTGCTAAATGCTGTTACTGCACTTGTCTCTAATTATCAATGCCAAACAAAAGTAACGCATCCCAAGTAGCCTTCAACAACACACACACACACATATATACACAAATACATTTTAGCCACATACTTATATTTATTACATTTAATTCAATTCTCATTCTGATAACGTAACGTTATATATTGCTCATACGCCCCGTCGCTTTCGCTATTTGCCATTCTTGCTCCTATTACGCTTGCTGATTTAGATTTTTGGCAATAAAAAATATACACACAAATACACACACACACACACAGACACTCACACGCACACTTGCGCAAAGTAGCTATGCATTTTGTGTATAATATTGACACAGAAATATTACTAAAATAAAATCAATTTTCTGCTTTTCTCTAGCTAATTGCCAAGTCGTAGTTATTTAGCTTAGTTTCCTTCTAACTAGCGATTAGCAAAAACAGCATTTAATTAGTCACATAAACTAGTGCTTAACTAATTATATTCCGTATTTAGTTTAATGTATTCTGTATATGCTAATCATACGATATAACTATTTTCATTTAATATCACACACACTCACATACACATAAACGTACACGAATATGAAGCATAAATATATAATATCGATAAAAGCCTCATGTTTCAAGTTTAAACACAAGTGCTTAAATATAAAATAGGTCATTTATTAAATATCTCTACATACATATATATGACTTTTAGACATCTTTTGCAAATATAGTTCTGTGTGTGTGTGTGTTTGTGAATTTCCCCTGTGTGTGTATGCGCTGTGAGAATCTCATGCAAGGCTCTTCTTGCTTCTGCTTCAACCAATTTTACTCGTTGTATCTATTATGGTGACCCAAATAACAATTGAAAAGTGCCGAAAGTGACACGTCGAATAATAAATGCACTACTTAATGGAATAATAATAAGCTATATACAATTAAATAATATATTTATAACAAATGAAAAGTATTTTATTATATTTATTTTTTGTGTGCATGCACTCGCAACATTTTGTAGTGTATTAAGGAAACCTACTTGCTGCATATGTGTGCACAACATGCATATGTATACATATGAACCTTTACAATATCAAAAGGCAGCCATGCAAGAATGATTTTCAATTGAAAATCGACGCAGCGAGCTGGCAACACACAATTTTCACACACACACACACATGCACACACATGTGCACGCATACTCCCGCATACTGCACCCCCGCTGAGGGCGATCAGTTTAAATGGCGTTGACTATTTGCAATCTGTCGCTCACTTAGTCGCACTCGAGAGTGCATTGGCCAGGGCCAAAAGCATTTGGCCTTATAATTAGCGCCCGTTTCGTCACTTGCAACTGCATTTCCCTTGCGGTCTTGCAACTGCAACTGCAACATACATACATATATTTCCAATTAGCAAAAGTGTGTGCGTGTGTGTGTTTGTGTGCGTTTATTGGTATTGTCTGTTTTTGCTATTGTGACCTTTGTAACTTTGTCTCATTCTTCTGTCAGTTTTGGCTCCGGAACAATATTTTATGGTTTATTGCAGCAACAGTGTGGCTAATTGGCTAATTTGGCCAATTTGACTGGGATTAGATACGTATTATAATGACACTCACACACACAGAGACACACACACACTGACAGACGACACATAATTTATTGATTGTGCAACAATTCGAAATTAACACACACCAAAATGTTTTCTCGTGTCGTTTGTTGTCCCTGCCACTTAAAAAATACCCAAAAAAAACATGAAAAAAATGTAAAAATATAAAAACCAAAACCGATTGCGACAAAGATCAACGCTATGGCGTGCCCTATGTGCCCGTCAGCAACATGTCCAGCTCGGCGTACATCAGCAGCGGTTTTGGCATTAACTACTACACGGCCAGCGCACTGCAGCAACAGCAGCTGGCCACAGCAGCGACATCTTCCTCATATCAGCCACAACAGCAGCAGGCATCGCCAGCACATCAGGCACTGCAACTGCAACAGCAACAACAGCTGCCATCGTATCTGCAGAATGATCCTGGAGTGCGACGACGTTTGTTTGCCGGATTTCGACCGTTGTCGGGCTTTGGACGACTGCGACAGCAGCGCTCGTCACAGCAGCAACATCGCTCCATATCATTGCCAGAAAGTAATTACGTCACATACAGCCAACAACATCAACAACAACAGCAACAACAAGATAAACAGCACCACAACAACCATCACTTTTTCAACCATCACTATCCACACGACAACAACTACTACCTTGAAACACCAAATCCTTGTATCCGTACAAAACGTACAACTCATTCAGTCATCGATTTGTGTGGCAACTATTCGTTTGAGAGTGCTGCAACAACAACAACTACCGAAATGACAACGACAACCGCAACAACAACAATTATAACATCATCAACAACAACCAGCACAACAACAACAACAACATCAACATCAACTACTACAACAACAACAACTCGAACAACAAGCAACCGTTCTTTTTGGAATTGTACTGCATTTTATTCCAATGGATGTTTAATTAGTGTGTTTTTTTTAGTGTCGCATTTTAGCAAGTGTTTATTGTTGTTGTTCCTCTCTACCTCTCTTACTCTCTCACCCCTACCCACCACTATTTTCTCTCTCTCTCTCTAAGTGTTGTGCCATGTATTGTATTGAGAGTGTGAGTGTGAGTGCGAGTGTGTGTGGGTGTGCGACTGTGTGTGTGTGTGTGTTTAATTTTACACCTTAGTTAAGTGCACCCCGAAATGCATTTCATTTACTTTAATTTCCAGTTAGAGACGCGTCGCAATGCAAACTTCGCTTAAACAATGGCCCAGCACGCCAATTAGTCTTAACCCAGTTTACACTTCAGGCAAACGGCTCATTTCCGGCAGCAACAACAACAACGGCAACAGCAACAACGAGGCAGCGCAAGGCACATTGGCATAATTTGTATACATGGTCGAGTTGTTGCCTCTTGCAAGCAGGACTCAACTCTGTAGAGGAGCTAAGAATAAAAAGGGGTTGGAACTAGTCTACAGAAACAGGCAGCAACTAAAGAAACAACTCGGCTGCAGCGGTGGCTGTGCCGTGTAAATTGCGCACCATTGTCAGCTTTTGTATGGCAACAGAAAAAGGCTGAGAAAAAACTTAAAAGAATCCAGAGTATGCGACTGGGTGATGTCCTGTAATTGTATCCGGATACGGCATAAACGGTTAGACATAGGGGTGTATTTTTTTTCAGGAAATAATAGCTTATAAATCGTAGATAAGATTGGGTTTTTTCCTAATGCAACTACAAGTAGATACTTTTTAGGTCCAAACTTATTAAATATTTCATTTACACGCCTGTTATGTAGCTACTACTACATTTAGTTAATGGTAAACTTCTCCCAACAGCTGCTACTGATCAGAAAGTCATATACCACAAAGATAGCTACTCCTTTTTATATCATACACTTTGAAAACTTTATTTTAGCCTTCTTGTTGAACAACTTTTTTAGTGCTCATAGCATATAAAAATTGTGCTGTAGTAAAACGTTGCACAGTTGCCGGTTGCCAGTTGCCAGTTGCCAGTTGCTAGTCACTAGTTGCAAGTGGCATGTTGCAGTTCGCCGTCTGCCATCCACAAAATTAAAGTTCTGCTTAAGTTTGAGCCGAGAGTTCATTTATGCTTAATATCTGCCGCATTCTTAATAGCATTCTCAATCTTTGGCGGACTTCAGTTCCATGTTTCCGAAGAAGATTTCAAAGGGGGAGAGGGAGGTGCAGAGCTATGAAACTTTTTTAGTGGTTTTTTTTTTTGGGCTTTTTGTCTTTGGACAACTAAGCAGCTTCTTTGCATCTCTCTCCGCGCCACTAAACAGTCCAAGGTTCCTGCAACATAATTATGCTAAAATTTGTTGTGGCACACAATTTCTTTTCCTTCTTACAATATTTTTTGTTGCCCTTGCTTTTTAGACTGGAACTTGCGACAGGGACTTTCATTTTTCTTTCGTTAATTTTTTTTTTTTTTTCGTACATTTGCATGTTTTCTTTTGGTCTGGTCGGAAGAGATTTGCTTGGGGCTCTGACCAGCCCGAGCCAGATCCAGAACTAGAGCTGCCTGACTCGATGGCTGGCTGGCTGGCAAGTTTGGAATCTAGAAGCTGTGTGCACTTATTTTTCTCGGGTTATATTTTTTTTCTGCTCTATTACATTGTGGCCCCCGGACAGAGTCTGTGTTCTGTTCTGTTCTGTTCGGTTCGGCTGTATGGCTTTGGTTCTGCTGTTCCGCTGTTTTATGCATGAACGCTGGCGTCTTAATGTTTAATTCTTTTGCTTTGTCTTCGTTTAACTTAATTAGTTTTAATACGCTTCAGCATGCCAAAGTCAAACTCAAACCCACTAACGAAGCTCTGCGCCAACCAAAAATCGTCGCCAGGCATTTCATTCGTATACATAATACGATATAGTAATAATTATATATGTGTGTACTATATATGCCAACAGCAACAACAACGAATACGCAAACAGATATTGCTCGTCCTTTCGGAGAACCTTTGATGCTAACCAGAACCAGCCTCAAGAGTCCTGAGCCCAGTCACGATGAGACCAAGACTAAACGACGAGTGCGCTTGAATTAAAATTCAATTGCATAATTCAACGACAACAACAAACAGCGACGACAACATCAAGTTGACACCTACTACTACAACTATATCTACTTTTTGGATTTTTAATTTAATTTATTTTAATTTTATGCCATAAGTTCCACCTAAAATACTCTTTTGTTTAACTTTTCTGTTTTAGCACTGAAAGCCTTATAAAAAATGTAGCATTAAATGTATAGTTCGTAAACGATTCTAAAAAAAAATGCAGCACAGTAATTATTATTACATACTCAAACTAATACACATTATTCTTAATCTGAAAAAATATATACATATAAATATTCGATAACAATTTAGCATGGGTGTGAATTCGGGAATGAGCTACAATTTAAATGTATTTTAAAGTATTTTAGTAATTTATTTATGCACATCTCTCTGTATGCTTGTACTATGATTGTTGTAAATACCATACAAATAATGAGAAAAACACCAATAAAAAATACCAATTTATTGAAATTTTACAGAACTTATTTGAGTCAGTCAAGAGAATCTCTTTCACGATATTGCTAACTTTCAAGAATGCTCCAAACTTTTGTCTCTTTGATTCGTCTCCAATGTCTCTTTGTGTGTATTTAAATAATAATACCCAAAAATATGTATAGTACACTAAACGACACAAGCACCGATCTAATTTTTGAGGCAGCTGGCACGGGGCGCCTAAAAAGAAAAATATAAAACCAACACACACACCTGAAATACACCAAAATACACTTTGCTGTCTCTCTATAAACGTGTTGAATGTTGCTCTGTTGCAAAATAATACGTACATAACTTTCAATATTCTATGTCCTATTGTTTTTTCTTTTCCATTTTTAGTTTTAGCTTTAAAAAATTAAAAATAAAGCTAAGAGCTTAAAAAACTAATACTGATGTTTTTTAAGTTTCATTCTTATTGTTTTTTGGTTTTTTCTTAGAGCTGTAGATGCATACATAGATACTATAGATATATAGTATACGAAAATCTGAACAAAACGAAATTAAATTGCAAATTCTTTTATACATTTTATTGCTTTTTCGTATGAAAACCAAACTCATGTTGTGTCTGTCGCGTTATTGTAAACAAAAAATAATATCAACAACTAAAAAAAACACAACAATAACACCATAACACCCGCGACAATATCAACAATAACAACAACAGCACCGCACTCACCGCGCCGCCAAAAGTTGAACCTACGCATGAAATCATTGAGCTTGGACTCACCCGAATCCTCGGAGCTGCACGGTCAGTTTAGGCGGCGCCAGCATCTGCCGGCAACGGCCGCATCCACATCCAGCGGCTACTACCATGGCGGCTCGGGAGGCCATCTGGAGCACAGTACTCCCCCATCGAACAACAGCCGGCTGCACTGTAAGTAGCTAACCACATTCCCTTCGTCTCCCTCGTCTCACCGTCTTCTACACACCGACCGGAGTTGCACCTTAACCTTAACTACTAACAACCAAAGTCCAGCAATTGTTACCTCAATTAACCCCCACACTAAATGGATAACCCCAAGATTTTGTTTAGCTTCAACTAGAACTCTTAACTGTGATCCTCTGCTCTGATTCTAAATCTTGACTCTCGAAAGCCTTTCAAGCAAATAACGAACACTAAGAAAAAATAATGGAACATTTAGTACAACAACAAATTGCTTAATTTTATAAACACGCCTAAAGTTTCAAGTAGATTTTGGATTAATATTTCAGTAGCTTGTTTATTGTTTATATTTCGTTATGTAGCACTAGCAAAAAGTTCAAGTAGAATACGTTAACGTTAATGAAAAGTTACAAGTTATTAAAGTTCCACTAACTTTACAGTCATACAACATCATTTATTCCCAAGTAGATCTTGACTATATTTTCAACTTAAGGCTTCACATTTGAATTGTATCAGCGTCACAAAGTTTTCGCCTCGCACCCTAAAAATAAATCAGCCTCTATATAAATTTTACTTTTCATGCTATGTATCTTTAACTGTAACTTGTATCTGTATCTTGTTCTTTTCTATCATGCGTGCATTGAAATTAACTGACAACCACATTGAGAGTGTGTGCGTGTGTGTGTGTGTGTGTGTGTGCGTTGCATGTCCTTGCTGCCACACACAGTTACCCCATTAACACTGCTGCCTTTTTTTCGCATCCATATCCATTACAGCGCCATCGAGCCCCTCGCATCCGGGCCGCAAGCTCCTCTATGCCACACGCGGCATGCGGGGCGGCAGCGTCGATTTGCCCGATGAAATGGAGAAGTCGCAATCCTCGGCCAGCACATCGCCTTGCCTATCACCAGTAAGACATGCCCAGGTATTCCCCCTCACTCTTTCAATCTTTCGCTCCCCACACAATTTTTCGTTTCTCTATCTCTCTCTCTCTCTCTCTTGTTTGCTATGTTCTCCTATATTGGCCACAACTTGTGTGGCACTTTGTTTATTAGCTTGCTCTAATGTGTTTCCAATTTCAAGAAATCGCATCGTCTGCTGCCCACCAATTTGTACGTCATCCTCTACAACTTTAAGGCGAGGCATGCCGATGAACTGGACCTCAAGGCCGGCTATAAGGTACGAATAATATTAAGATCATTGATTTTCATTAGAACTACGGGGGTGTAAGTAAAGTGAGTATTGAGACAAATTACTTATCATTCCTAGTTTTGAAGCTCATCAGAATCGTTTTAGTTACTTTGATTTGAATAGTCCCCAAGTGGTTAGAATAGTTAAGATGCTTTGTTATACACTTTAAATGTTTTGTGTATTCAGTATTCTCGGCAGACAGAGTATCAATATGCAGAGCACATATGTATATTCGTTAGCAGTGAGTAAATAAGTGAAACGCTTTGTTTAATCCGCTAAACTGTGAGTTTGCCGCACACACAAACAGAAACATAGAAACATAAAGCATTACAATGGCTACACAGGAAATTGCTTGGACAAAATCAACACACACACAAATAAAAATATACATATTTGTTTGAACACAATATATTCCTCTCAAAAAAAAAAGAAAAGTAAACCTGGTTCATTTATAATATACACAGCGCATTTTTATTATGTACACAGAGCCAAGGCAAATGGGAAATCAGAAAGAACAAAAAAAAAAAAAAAAAAAACTAAGAAAGAAAATAGAAATAATAGTGTAGATACGGAGAAGGAACAGGGAATTGTGTACATATTCTGATTGGCATTGCGATTGCGCATACGCCCCCACGGCCGCTGGCAAATTGTGCGAGATATTTACATATGCATTAGCAGCCCAGCTGCAGCTTTTGTTCTACCATTGTCCTTGCAAGGACAAGTAGCAGTCCCTACTTAACTCCATTTACTTTAACTCCCTTCCCCAGGTGACAGTCATCGATACCTCCGATCCGGACTGGTGGAAGGGCAAGGTGCTGGGACGCGTTGGTTTCTTTCCATCCAAGTACTGTGTGCGCCTCAATGCCAACGAGAAGCCGCTGCAGGTGACCCACAATCTCCAAGTATCCGATGGCGAACGTGGCGAAAATATGACGCTACTCAGAGACCAAATTGTCATACAGGTAATTGCAATAGTGACCTATGATTGTCACCTTCCTAACCACTTGCTGTTCCTCTGCTTGTTCGACAGACTGGGGATGAGGTAAATGGTATGATTATGGTGCGTTCGGCGGACAATCGTCAGGGCTATTGTCCTATCAAGTATCTGCAGGAGGTGTGACAGCCAGAAGAGGAAGAGCCGCCTGCTAAATCTTCAATGCACACATCCCGCGGAGGAGGAGGAGCAGGCGACAAGACCAAGCGTAGAATTAGAATCGTAGTTTCCGATAATAACAATTTAGCTAGCTGCAGCGCCTTACCCATTGGACACACCCAAACCCACACCAGCACCCAATCCCAATCCCATACCCATTCACAATCGCAGTCACAATCGCAGTCTCAGTCACAGTCATCGCCAAGCCATGAGACAAAGCACCTCAATATCGAGTACAGTGATCGGGATGGTGGTCTGATCTGGGACAAGGACAAGGATGTGCTTATACTGTCCGGCCGCAACAAGAACGACAAGAACTGGGAGAACTGGGAACGCATACGCGAACAGAAGCTGGAGAAGATGAAGAACATCTGCTTCGAGAGCTATCGTCAGTCGAAGCGAGACAAGCTGCTGCTCTCCAAGCCCAAGCCCAAGCAGCTGGATCCCACCTGGTATACGGACAACATCTACTCGAATCGTTCCGATGACCTCGATGAGGATTACGTGCCCGATTGCCTCAAGTACGGCAGCTACAGCAATCGCATCCTTCGTGACATCCGCGAACAGGACGAGAAGTATGCGGACGATGCTCTGCCCATGCGGGAGCGTCGTGGCGAGGGTGAAGGCTCGCCCGGCTACGGCCTGCAGCGCTCGAAGAGCTGCAAGGAGTTCCAGTATCCCAAGTCCCAGAGCTGCTGCTTCGAGGGCAATGTATTCGAGGCGGGCGGCGGCACAGGAACTGCGACCACAACATCCATACTGAAGAACCGCGCCGGTGTGCCCAAGTCGTACTCGTTCAGTGCCTCCACCAAGACCATGCCCTTCGACATCATTGACTATGAGTTGCCGCCCGCCTCGAATACGCGGAGGGAGAAACGGGAGGCGTACAGACGCAGCATGAACATGCTGTATAGCAACAGCTTGGATGAGCGCGCTCTGGCTCATAGCTGTTGTGCCCGGGAGCACTGCACCAGTGCCAAGTGTCTGCTGGATGACATCTACTCCGGTTCCAGGCGAAGATTGGATGTGTATGGAGGCGGGGGAGTCGGCGGTGCCGGTGTTGCCGGTGTTGCCAGCGCTGGCAGCAACAGGAATCTGAATCGTAGTTGGCTCTTTGAGGCAGAGCGTGCGGAGGCGGAACAGCGCATGGGTGGGCGTGGCCATCACCGCTTGCCCCCCGCACCGGCGACAACGACGGTGATCTGCTGCTGTGCGACAGATGACTATTGCTGCCATCGCCAGCCGCCGCGGCACCTTGCCACAAGGCGGACGCACTGTCCCGGTCATCATCCGGCCGCCGAGGAGGAGGAGCACATGCACTGTCGCTACGATACCGATCTGGAGCAGTTCATACGCGCGGAGCGGGAACGTCTGCAGCTGCAGGATAAGTTCCTGGATGAGGATGAGCGCTATCTTGCCCAGGGACACATGCCCAGTCCGGGTCGACGTTATCCAACGCAATACCAGCGACCGACGCGCAGCAAATCCTTGCTGGAGGTGCAGCCACCCAGCATGTTCGATGAGGATAGTTGCAGCGATACCACGGAGATTGATCTGGAGGACTTTAATATTGATCTGGAGAAGTACTGGGAGCAGCTGGACAAACCGCCCAGTCCCATCAACATGGACATGCGCCGGAACATGCACAGCAACCTCAAGGTGAAGAACGTCAATGTGCGTTGCTACAACAATGGACAGCCCATCGATATGCATGATCGGGAGCACGAGAGGATCATGATCAAGAAGTCGCTGCTGGAGGGCATGCCGTCGCCGCCACAGCTCGATTCCAGTGGCTCCTCCAACACTGCGACGGGGTATCCTTTTTTTGAGAACACTGCTGCTACGCTGCACCACCAACAACAACAACAACAACAACAACAGCAACAACAACAGCAACAACAACAGCAACAACAGCAGCAACAGCAATTCCTTCTTCAACAGCAGCAGCAGCAACTTCTTCATCAACAGCAACAACAACAACATCAGAGGCCCGCCTACGGCTATGGCCATAAGGTATATCCGACTGTGGATACACTGCCCTCGTATCAGTACAACAACTTCTATCCGGAGCACACGACGCTGGGCAGCGTGTTGACCCAACAGCCCACGGCGGGCATTCATCATGCATCCGCTGGAGGTCATTCAGCATTGAGTCTGATCAACAACATCTTCTCCATCTACAAGCCGAACAAATACTCGCCGGAGAACTGTCAGCTGAACTACGAGAGCAAGCCGGAGCCCTGCAAAAAGATGAATGTGCCCAGCACCAGGAGACCTCTGGGAGCAGCGGTTAGCAACTCCGTGCATGGACACGAGTATCTGCACTCGTCGATGAAGCGTCCGTTGTTGGTGAGTGCGGATCAGCCGCACTTCAAGATCATACCCGAGAAGACTGGGCTGAAGATATCGCCGCTGCTCGCATACGATGATTATGGTGGCGATGGTGGCGATAAGACGCATCAGCACCACCATCACAGACTGAGCAGCACGGCGCGACCGTTGATGCTTCCGCACTGATGGTGCTGGACCTTTCCATGGTATGGTAATGGTAATGGTAATTATTGTTAGTTAGTTATGCTCAGCGACTGCCGACAGAGAGAGACAGAGAGAGCGAGAGAGAGAGAGATGGAGGTACTCCAGCTTAACAGCTAAACAGCAAAACCAAAAGACTCAACTAAAATGAATTCCAAAAAATTTATAAAAATATAAACCCCAAAACAACGCACAACTTGGCCCAAACTTTAGACTGGGGCTACCAACTAATGTTGTAGTGGATAAATCAACAGCTCGTCTTCGCTGCCTACCTGCCCCTAATTTCCTTGTAGTAGTCTGAGGGAAAGAGCATTGAAGCATCATTTCAAAAACTTCCACAAGCGACAACAGCAACAACAACGACAAGAAGACACCACCACCAAAAACAACAACTGCGCCATACCATTGGAAAAAACAACAACAACAAAAAGGAGAGAGACAGCACCACAACAAGCGAAACGTCTTATAGAAGTAGTAGAAAATTGAAACTGTAAGTATTAGGAATAAACGAGAAAAACTAACGAGTAGCGAGTCACGCGTAACGAGTAGTTTCCTTAGTAGTTATGCAACCGGATACGGAAGGAGCAATCACAGCTCAGCTTTGACTTTGACATACGCAGAAAAACACTCACACACACACACACACTCATACACAAACACACAGAACAAAATGTGCTTTTAAATCGCTTGAGAGAAAACGCCGCATGTAGTTAATAGATACATAAAGTCATGCATAATAAATAGTAAGTATATAAGTATATATATATATGTGTGTAACACTAATTTTTCGAGCAAACTTTTAAGCAATCAGCAGCGTATTCTATATACATACATATACAGAAATGTATGTATGTACAGTACTTAGATTTATGGTAGTTTTAAGTCATTCATATCCGTGTATCACATTGTATTTAGTGTTGATGGCGAACGCATCTTGTATTCCCTGTACTTACCCAGTAGCAGCTAAGCAGATTTTATTACTACAAAACTATTTGAGAATATCTTGATATTTAAAAACAAAAAACAGAAAACAAACGTTGAACGATGATTTGAGATAAAATGTTTTTATTGCCACGAAATTTTTTCTATTTTTTATACCAAACAACTTTGAAAGCAAACTTAAAAAAATATAACCAAAGTTAAGAACAATGAAAATACCTACTTAGAAGCGATACGATCGATAGTGGAACATTTAAATGGCTTGAACTCTATAAGTTGCGGCTTCTAGGCATGACAGAACTTAAGTCTTATACAAACACATATGCGTCAAACAGGTGTATGCGCTTTTTACAAGAACAACCGGAAACCAACCACTAGAAATTGTATTGTATATAAGATAAACACTACTTAGTACTATATATATGTATGAATATTTAATATTATGATTGTACTTTTATGATGTATGCGTATCCACTGGCCTTATTTATTGATGAAACAAAAAAACCATTACCAAATGAGCTGAACTCACACACACACACACACACACACACACTTGCACTTAATATGTGAATTTATTTGCGTACAACTTTTGAGCGCACTTGAGTATTAATTACATTTATTCGAAAAGTATTTCTAAGGCTTTGCGTTACTTTTGTTAAATTGTTTTGGCGTCCAATTTTACATGAGCATAGAAGTATTAAAGATATACATAAATAAATACATACATACATATAATGTAGGCGCTAGAGAAAGTAGCGAGTAACGAGTAGCGCTTAAGCTAAGTAACGAGTATTTGAGCATCACAAGTAACGAGCAACGTATTTGTAGTCTGTAAGCAAAGCAAACCAAACCAAACAGTTTTAGCACTTACCAATGTGCAATCAATTTTGAATTTGAATTTATTTTTAACGACTTTTGAATAAAAACCAGAAAAACACAAAATAAACAAGAACAAAGAAACAAAAACTAGACAAATTTTATTAGACATCGTTTTCTATCCACATTGTTGTTGAACTACTTACACTTGTGTACATTGTATTGTACGAACGTGTATTATCTCTAAGTGTACCCCTATGGCCTATTAGTTAATAAGTAAGCGGTTTTCTACACCAAAAAAAAAAAAAAACAACAACTACAAACAGATACATGAAATTTGCAGCACCAAACCCTTAACACATCGAGCACCCATTTAATAATACGAACTATAGCAAATACTTAGTATATATACATATATTATATTATACTACATAAATGATTCTATGATCATTTATAAGTTAAGACAAATGTGTAAAATGAATGAAGTCGATGAACATGAAAACGCCCAAATCTTATGAGTATGTAATTTAAAAACAAAAAAAATTTAAAAACTAACAGACAAACAGGACGTTTGCTCTGAGTTATTACGTGAAAATGCTGAAATTGGCAATTAAGTAAAATGTAGAAATAACAATAACAAACTTTAAACATAAATTATAGCTGGTAAATTTAAGTGCAGCCCAAATCATTTGAAAACAGCTTTTGAATAAGGGTTCGGATCTGCATTTGAACAATGTTTTGGGCTGTCAACTTGATGCTTCATTTTGTTTAGTGTATAATATTGTTATAGTTACCATTAAAATTGAGAATGAATGTTATTGCTTACCATAAATGCAGTGTGTAGAGTGTATTTGGTCAAGGAACGTGTGCACGTATCCCCCAAACACTGAGCAGTAAAAGGAGAAACCTTTAAAACGCAAACATAGAACGATTGTAGCAAAAATATACAACTAAAATACGATACATACTTACACATAGTGCATACATGTGAAACTTAAGAGAACCCGGCAAAGATATCAGTGCAACTAACATATATCAACAAAAACAAGAACTACAACAAAGTAAAACAAAAGAAGAAGCCATGTAACAATTAAACACATCTAGAGCGACGAAAGCGTAAATAAACTTATACCAAGCAACTAAAACAAAATGAAAATTAAAACGTAAATGCAGCAAGAGCAACTAAAAAAACAATGCAAAACTTAACTCATTTAGCACTACATGCAATTTAAATGTAAAAATTACCCTTGCTCCTCCCCCTACCTACCATCCTCCTGCCATTATTCTTGCCCAATTCCAGCTGTTGTAGCTAAACTATCCAAACAAACACTCATACACATCCTTTTAATTTACCTGAATAAAAACAATGATGTTAAAATTCGATGTAAAAAATATTTAATGACTTGTTTACTCTCTGGTATACATTCCTCTTGGAGCTCGTTTCAACATAATTTATGTGGTATAAACATTTGAGCAAATTTACGGGTAAGGTTTATGAAGGCACTGAAGTTGGTCTTGGTTCTTGCTGCATATTCTGTTACTTGCAGTCAGAAGTAAAAAAGATTAAATTTATCAATAAACAATCATTGTTGTTGTTTTTATGTTTTGTTTTGGTTTTTAATTTAGTTTGCAGATATTTTTTGTCTACTGTTATTGTTGATTGTTCCAATCGACTTTTATACATTGAATACTAAAACAGCTCTAGCTCGGCCAAATCCTTGCAGATTTTCGAAGGATATGGTGCGTTAGGATCACAAGGACCAACTCTATCAAACGGCATTAAAAAAATATTTGGTTATCTAAGAACCCAATACTTAGAAAAATGTATCCTTAGGACTTATGGCAATGGGTCCGAATCACAAAGTCGCTGTTTTCTCAGAAACTACAAGGACAATTTGGATGACCTTTGGTCACGTCGTAGCCCTAATCGAAACTAAATGTTTGCAACAGGACTCGCCAGGATCCGTAGGGATTTGGCCGATTTATAAGCATTTTCCTGTTTTCAAAAAAGTCCTCATATCTTCGCTGTTTTAAGGACTTTCGTACTTTTTATTGGTTTATTCAAATTGGCTGCACCAGGACTATCTGTGGTAAAAAGGACATCTAGATAGTCCTTAAAATGGGCGAAGTACGACAGATTTTTCGATTTCTATAAAATTTTCTGACCTACCTCCTTAAACAAATTTCAGAAAATTTTTTTTGGCGAATCCTTTAAATTTTAAATGCAAATTGATAAACATAAACTTAACGATCATAAAAATACATGTCCTGCCAAAATCCTTAAGAAAATGGCGAAGCTATGACTAAATTTGTATCAAGCAAAAGATTAATGCAACGGAAACACCCAAAACACATTAATTATGTTTTGCATGTAAGGTTTCAACGCTTAATAAATCAAAAAAAAAAAAAAATAAAATTAAATACTAAACCAGCTCTAGCTCTAAAAAAAATTCGAAGTAGTTTGGTGCCGATATCTAGCTGCAAGTACCAGGCCAACAGGAATAGCAGCTGAATGCTGCAGCACAAAATTATTGCATACTTTTAGGATCAGCATTTTCAGCATGATTCACATAGATTCACATACTTTTAGGATGTAAAATAATTGGAATTTTAAGATAAAGAGACTAGGATATTTCTAATCTATCTATTAAATGGTGACTTTCGGAACATCAAAAACTAGTGTGGTTTTTCTATTTTTTATTAAGTTTTAAATTTATATCACATTAAATTTTACATTAACAAAGATACAAAAAATATGCGACTTGTCGTTGTTATTGTTATAAAATTGGTCGATTCGTCTTTTTTTACAATCATTTTTAGCATTAGGTGTATATAAGTATTATTTTCCACGTTGCAAGCAATTGAACAATTCGTTTGGATTGATTTATAAGTAAAGGTATTTGTAGGATTTGTCTGTTCGGCGTGCTTGGCATGCGACAGACATTGGGACGTATTTGGGATGGATCGGGTTGACCAGTTAACATATATTATTGTGTATAATTAAACATTTAACATAGAGCTAACGCCTTACAAGCTAAAAACTAAATGTGTATTGTGCTAAACTAATTGCATCAGAGTCAGTCAAAGAAGTTGGAACCTAAACCTAAACTACTTTGCCAGATGCGCCATTGTGGCCATCTAATTGTCAGGCTTAGAGCTAGTTTGTGGGCTCGTCTCCTGCTTGCTGTTGTTGTTGTTGTTGTTGTTGTTGTTGCTGCTGCTGTTGCTGTGATTGTTCGGATGTTGTTGGTGTTGGCCTTGGTGCTGCTGTACTTGCAAGTGTGGCTGCGACAGTTGCTGCTGCCGCCGCTGCTGCTGCTGCTGCAGCTGCTGTTGTGCTTGCAACTGCACCATCCAGCGCATTTAGGGTATTACTGCTGGCGGCCTTCTGATTGGGAAAGAGCACCGAGTAGGCTGGCGGCGGATCCAGCTCCTCATAGTTGGGCGGCGATGCGGCACCGCTGGCATCCAGGCCAGCTCCATTGGCAGCGGCCAGCGCCGCCTCGCGCTCATTGTTGACCGCATGCTGTGATGCGGATGCTGCAAGTGTACGTATGGATTGAATGTGAGAGCTCAAGCGACAACAGGAAACTGAGGTGGAGGTGGAGGTGGAGGTGGAGGTGGAGGGGGTGGTTAAAAGTAGCGAAATGTGAAATGTGCGAAAGTTAGACATAGACACAAAAAAAAAAAGGTAACAGACACAAGAAAGATACAAAGTTGAATGGCATGCGAAAACGAAACAAAAAAAAAAAACAACACACGAAAAACAAGAAACTCACATAAATATAAACATGTCTATGTCTTACTTGGGAGCTAGAAATATGTGCAATTGAACGTACCCCAGAGGCCGCAAATGAGCAGCGCGCCGCCGCAGAGCAGCATGCCGAGCATAAGATAGCCCCATGGCCCATATTTGGACAGATCCGAGTGGAGTCCCGTGCGCGTCGAGTTGCGTCGCGTGAAGCCGCTGCCGCCGCTCGAATTGTTCTCCACGGTGGCATTATCGTGGGCCTTGGCATCCGGATCCACGGCATGTGGCCCACCAATGGCATTGGGCGAACCGTCTCCCGGTTTCTTCATGTCTTTGGTGTGAACTTTGCGTAGCTGCGTTGTCGAATTGTTGTTGCTGTCGCTGGCATTGCTGGCGTTGCTGGCATTGCGCGGCAGATCCTCGGGTGCTGTGGGTGCATCATAGGCAAACAGATTGCGAAACACCTCCAAGGCAAACTGCTCGAACAGATCAGATTCTAGAGCAGAAGGCAAGGTGCCTGCGCCAGGGCGACGCTGTTTATAGCACAGCTCATAATCCTCATCGCTGTCATACTCATTGCTATAGGGACAATGACGAATGCCATCGCAGGCCAGCTCCTTGGAGATGCACAGGATGGGCTCATCGCTGGAAAGATACAAAGTTACTTAGTGTTGTCCTCTAGAAAGTGAGTTTCTTCACTTACCCAATCTTCAAGCACTGATGCTTGCTTTGATCCTTGCATTGCTCGCCTTTGCCCAGCACCGTGATCATCAGCTTGGACTTGAGTGCATGCATTCCATGCTCCCAGACAATGCGCACACGACCATGGAATAGACGCACTGGATCCTCCATCTCCGAGGCTGTGTCCTCCAGCTGGCAGGGATCCACGCGCCATTGAGCCGTATGCGGATCCAGTGAACTGAACTGCAAAATCAAACACATTAGATTTTAGCACATGCAATAAACTCAAGAAAATAAATAAAAAGGCACTCAAATCCGTTCACGCCCACAAATAAAGCGAGGCATTAAGTTGCGTGTTAGAAATTATTGAGGCAAACAGAGATCAAAACGTGCACAATAAACGATCAACTGCGAATACATTTTAGATACTTTGGCATGAGAAACATGGCAGCAGCAACAATAATAATGGCAAATTAAATATTTACGCTCAGCAAGCAAAGAATAAAAGAACATCAACATAATACGCCGTAGGTAAATACGTAATTTTAGGCAGCACATGCAAAGAATCACGAGCACAATTCAAGAGGCAAGTGCTATTCATAATTATCTAAGCATATAAAATGCAAAGTTAAACGCTACGTTTTGTTAATTTTAAATTCAGCAATTAATATTTATCTTTATGGCAATACATTTTCTACATTTTATAAATAGTATCTGTAGCTTGAGAATATTTAAATGTTCAACTACATTGTTAACATGTAAGTAAAGTGAGTAAAAGTTTCAATACTCTAACAGCTTTCAATTAGATAATATTTGGCAGTTTCTGCACCTTCTGTTTGCTCCAAGCTAACAATCAAATAAAATACGAAAACTTTTAGATATTGAGTACTTGCGTGACAACCACAAAAAAAAATGTGTGAGATTTTTATGTGTTTGATTTTAGCATTGAGCTCGCAACGAATAATATGACAATAGTTGTAGGTTATTGTTTGCTCCAGTTGAAATTCTAATTTATGCTGCACATTTGGAAGGTTTTCGAGTTGTCTAAAACTTGATTTAATTGTTTTATGTATGAGGTTGGTATCGGCATGCCATGGCCAAGAATCGAATCCGATTATTATATACTTTCGCCCAGATGTCTAATTGTGATTAGCTTTTCGTGTAATTGGGGTTGAGGTGGCATTGTGTGTGTTTGTTACAATGTTGCAAACATTTTGTGGTTTTTCCCAAGTCATTTTGACATTTGAAATTGTCGCCAATTACGATTAATTTCGCTTGTCAATTTAAAGTATTCTTTATAGCCTTTAATAGATAGATGACTGCAACCTGACATTGAACCAACTGAATTATAGATAACTCTTGTCAGCCCGCCCGCATTTGCGGTTACACTCAAACTCAAATCATATTTGTATCCCAGTTTCCCACATCGTAGTTTACTACTGTGTGGCTTGACTTGGTTTGGTTTCGTTTGGTTTGGTTTGGGTTTGGTATATAAACATTCGAATCGCGTGCGATTTGCATAAGCGCGCCCGATTCGAGCCATTTGGGCGTTCTGAGGTTTTTGTGTATTTGAAACACGTTTGTCTCATTTGGCCAGGAAAAGCGAAACGCAGACAACACAACACACTTTCAGTTGCTGCTGCCTGGCTATGTCATAAATACTATGGCGACAAACTGACTGACAAATGGACAGACGGAACCGACTGACAGGCAGGCAGGCAAGCGGGCAGAGAGATTGGCAGCTGTGAAACGTGGACAGTATTCAAGCCATAAAATCTAGCTGAGGATATCAAGCTGCGGTTGCGGGTGCGCCACTTTGTATCTGTATCTACACATGGCACAGGTATCTATCTATCTGTATCTACAACTGTTTGTGCGTATAAATGTGTTCTTTGTTCGCGCTTTACGAGAACTGCTATATATATGCAAATAAACTATCTTTGTTTACAGAAAAAAAATGTGTCACAATTGCTAGCTTTGTTCCCTAATGAGTGACAAAGAAGAGAGCTATATCATATCACAATATTAATGGCAATTACGCGATGCACTTATCAAATAACTGCTGATCACTGTTTACCCAAGCAGCAAAACTGGCTAACTGGTTTCGTGATTAATTCTTGTTTATTTGTTTATTTGTGCTAAATGCGCGAACTGAGCGTTCTTTCACCTGTTATTGAACTTGGCCCTATAAATACTACAACGAGCAGTTAAATAGGCGCATGCTTGGATAATATGTAACTGGAATACTAATGAAGCGTAGAACATATATAATTATAATTCAAAGTTATCAACAGAAAGCAATCAAGTATTTGTGAGCTTATTTAAATTGTGTTTTCAATCAATATTTACGCTTTTTAAAACTTCATTAACATTTTTAAAGCGTCAAAGAAAACATTAGATAATTTAATTAAAAAATTAAATGCTTTAAAATGCGTAACAAAAACAATTGAATTAAGTCTATACTAAAATTAAACATATTAAATATATGTAGGTATCAATATCATTTCATTGAAATGTGATTTGCATTTCTTTTCCAATTATGGGGAATTTAATTTACAGCAGGAATTGTTTAATTTTAGATACTTTTCTACTAAACTAAATTTTTTTTTTATTAATTTCCAATTATGCTTAAAAACCTTTTAACTTTTCTACTCTTTTGCTTTTACCATTATTTTGCATTAATTAATAAACCACATTAAACCTCAAGTTAATCAATTTATGTGTTAAGAGGTCATGCTTGCTCGTTCTATGATTTCCCACTTACAATATTCAGGGGACAGGTGCGTCCCACAACGGCTGCCGAAGAGCTCGCCGCTGCTGTCGTATTCAGTCGCTCAATCAGCGTGGACATGCCAGTCAATGGTGGTGCTGGTGTTGCCTGGGACTGTGGTTTGGCAGGCATAATGCTGGATGTGGATGTGGATGTGGAGGGGCTGTAACTGGCATTGTCCTGGTTGTCCTGGTTGTGCTGGGTGTGTCGCAATTTGGGCAGAATGAGGCGCACAATGAAACCGTAGCTGGGCGGGGCGCTGAGGATGCGGGAACAGGAGGCGTGCTGGGCGCCATATGTGCCCGGTTTCAGTTCAATGATGAGACTAGATTCTTTGCCATCGCTCTCGATGAAATGCTCATGCTGAGCGCTGCACAATGGCTTGAATGTCGGATGCGAAAGCAGATCACCTGCAAGAAGGAGGGAGAAAAGAAAGAAAGTAGAGCACATTGACAAAAACTTGTTAATTTATAACTTATACAAAACTAACAATTGGTGACACTTATTTTTTCTCACGAAGATGAGAAAAATAATCAAATTGTAGAGCGCTATAAATAGCGCTTGTGAAAGAGTAGAAATGCCAATAAATAAAACGACTAGATACGCTGAAATTCAATTAATTTGGTATATTGTATAATTGAATAACATGCAGCAGCTACCTATATAAGTCTCTCTCTCTCCCCTCTCTCTCTCTCTCTCTCTCTTGTTAAGAGTCGCGGCTCAATTATTTTGCACTCGCACTCGAACTTTGCGCGCCAGAGGTTAAAGATACAAAGATACACACACACACACACAGTAGTTAAATTAATAAAGTACACATGAGACACATACTGTTGACTGTCACTGTGTAAATATGAAATATGTATTTACTGTCGATTCGCTTTTGCTATAGGAAAACTACTTTTGCATTATATTCTGGGTCACTGACTCACACACACACATAAACAAATACATATACATATACATGTATATTGTGGGTGCTTATTACTTGTTGCAACAGTTCACTGCCACCTCTACTCCCCCCCCCTCTCTATAACGTCTTGTTGTGCAATTGAAATCGCATTTGGGCTATTAAAATTTCATTCGCAGAAACAATTTGCATTTGTTTTTTAAACTTAAGTGTGTGTTCGAGTGTGTGTGTTTGTGTGTGTGTGTGGCACTTTTGCCAACTAATTCACATTACGAACTTGACATTAATAGCCAAGTGGCTGGACTCACACACGTGCCATACACTTTAATAAATATGTAATTGTAAGTGCTTTGGGCAGACTCCACTCAAAAGTGCAACTCAAAATTGCATTTATGATTCGTAATTGTTTTGACTTGATTTGTTATAATAACTATAATTAAGTTGTTCATTTGTAGCTCGAGGTGTATGTATTATTATTTTAAAGTTTATGATGTAATAAATACAAATTGCTCAATGTAACTAAATGTTTACTTAAACTACGTTAATTAACTTTCTACTTTTCAACCACAAATCAACATTGTGTAAGTGAATTTGTATCTCTGTGATAAAGAACCATAATTTATCAGAATGTTTGCTCTACTAACACCCAACTCTACTGGCAGACTGATAAATTGACCCACAAGTAATCATTTTAGCCCATTAGCACTACAAAACAATGAGGTTTACTACCTCTTTTTTTTACTACTATAAAGTGTGTTTGCTGTGGTTTTTTTTTGTGTGTGTGTGTGTGTGTGTGTGTTGACCGATGACTGGCAGCTATAAAAGTCGAGGCTTATGCCACTGAACTCCAGCTTCGGTTACAGCTTTAGCTAATTGGGTTAAAAGCACGCACGCACACACACACACACACACACACAACGTATAACAAGTTAAATGAGTGTTGTTGTGGATGCGGCAGCTGAGGAGTTTAGAAGTAAACAACAACAGCAAACTAAAGTTGAGCTCAGCGAACCAAGCTAAGAAAAAAAAGGGCTATAATTTCACTTGATTTTTCACCATAAATTGTGCCGTTCATAATTTGTCTCAATTTTTAGAGCAGAACATGAATGAGTTTTGGATAATTCCCAGTTTTCTCCAAACCATAACCATTTTCAATTTAGAAAGTCACAAACTAAACAAATTTACAGTTGTTTTCCATGCGACAAGTACTCGTATCTGTAATTCATATGTTAAGTGCTGTAAAACGTTAAAAAACTAAAAAAAAACATTTCAATTTGTGAGCTTGTTGTGTTTGCATTGTGTGTGTGGCGGGGGGTAAGGGCTTGGGGGAAGGTCAAAAGTTGTACAGCATCGCGCTTGAAAACGTTTTTGAACGTGAAATTGCGTGAGTGTGTTTTGTATTCTGGCCATATAATTTGAATAGGGCCTAAACATGGCTGAAGGGCAGTCAATGTTGATCTACAGGTGCCTACAATAATAAGTGCACACAACTAACACACACACACACACACACACACACAGTTGTGTAGTAGTCAGTGAGGCGGGCAGTTTGGTTTTGTTTGGACGCTTTGTTTTGGGCCAGTTTGTTCATGTGTTAAGCGCAGCACTTGGCTTGTAGAAGATTGTCAAGCATTTGGCTTGTTGTTGTTGAAGTGGCCAGCACCACGCTTGGGCATTATAAATTCTGTGGCCATGTGGCATGTGGCATGCGGCATGCGGCATGTTGCACTGCCGCTCACACTCATCATAATTACGCACTGTTGCATACACTGTTGCATACAAAAAACTACGCACAGTCGGACACAAGCAGCGTTCGCCTGAGTGTGGCAAAAAGTACTTGAAATAAAAAAAAGTTGTTGTTCAAAAATTATACAACAACAACAACAAGAGAGAGAGAGTGGGAGTGGAGAGGAGAGAGAGAGAGCACTTGACGCACAAAATAGCAACAAAAAAGCGATGAGTGTATATATATTATATATAGTGTTTTTTTATTTGCCAACTGTAAAATTGGGTCAACTATCAAAGTCAGAGCTGTAAGGGTTAAGTGCACAGCCCCTCACCTCACCTCACCTCACCTCACCTCACCTCACCCTACCTTACCCTAACAAGCCCACATGCAAAAAACAAACGAAAGAGGTGGACAGAAGCTTTACAATTCCTGTTGGCCAATTTCGCTTATAGGTCAAGCGAATGTGGCCATTGTTGTTGTTGTTGTTGTTGGATGTTGCTGATGTCGTTAGTTTGTTTGCAGAGCAGTAACCAACTAAATAAAATAAATTGTACTATAAACAAGACAACAAACTTGAAGAGCCGCCACAGCACATAGCAACAACATGGCTAAGAACTTGACATGCATTCAGCTTTAACTGTTACCAGTTGTTGTTGTTGCTGTCGTTATCGTTGTTGTTGTTGTTGCTTAGCTTTGCGTGCAGCAGGCAGCCTAACGGCAACTGTTGCTGCCACAGTTTGCCAACAGCAGCGTGACCGAGCATTGCCCGTTCTTGGAGCCGGTTCAACATGACTCCACACACACACACACACACACGCACACACACTAACACAGACGTGCTGCCTTCTAACGGTTGCATACATAAATCAAGGCGGCCATTTTAGCAATTAGTAAAAAATTACCAACAAAGTAAGTGCTTGTAGAAGCGCTCTATACGTGTGTGTGTGTGTGTGTGTGTGTGTGTGGAAGCTGCTGCTGGCCAAAATAGTTTGCGCCAATTTAGATAGTGTGGCGTTTTGTGGGCGTTGTAGCGGCAGCAACTAACACACACACAACCAACAACAAATAAACTTCCACGCTAAAAGGAAGAAAAACAAGAACAACATCTTCAAGTGTCGCCATTTTAAGGTGAGAGAGAGAGCGAGAGAGAGCGCGTGGGCAACCAGCTGAGATAACGGTCAATTTGCATTTTAATTGAGCGCTTGTTGACGCTATGCACATCTTGATATACTCACACACACACACACACACACACACACACAGAGAGAGATAAGAGTAGATTTTTGACTATACTCACACACACTCAACCATTTGTTTTTGCACTGAGTTTGTGTTGTTTTTTTTTTTTGGCTGTGCGACTTTAATTTGCATTTTGTGCGCAAAAAAGTTGAACAACTTCAACCGGACGGGAGGGGGATGGGGGGCTAACCGGTGGGCGTGTGTGTTGCACCTAATTGAACTCTTATGACATCAACAGATCAAAAGCGAATGAGCACGAAAGGAAGAAAAAGAGAGAGAGAGAGGAGTTATGGGATTGACGACTTCTTGCTGCTAAACGATATATACCCGAAAAAAAAAAGAAGAGAATAACACAATTCTAGCTGTTTGGCAACATATGATGTATGATACGAGTCTCTCTGTGTGTACTCTTTTTTTGTTTTATTCTATGCAAATTAATTCACTAACCGGTTTGCAAAAATACACACATGCATACATACAAAAAGCATGTGTCGATATGTTTATTGAACAGTTCTGGCAGCTTCTTGTTATTTTTTTTTTTGGCATTTGCTTAAAAGGGATGTTTTTCTTTGCTGAAAAATTTGCATCGTATAAAGCGTAAAGCGCATTCACTCAATCTGCTTCGTCTTGTTTCTTTTACATCACAATGATTAACATTCATTTCATTTCAAATGTGCTTCTTCTTTGTCAAGCTGCAATTGGCAAATTTCCAAAATGGAACGTCAAATTAATGCTTTAAGCTTTAACGGAACAAGGTTAAAAGCTGCGCTTGTTAAACACACAGCGCCAGCGTTGCACTCGTTCGCTCGGGCGGACTGAGTGAAGTGTAAGGGCACTGGGGTAACGGTAACGGTAACTGGCGAACTGCTGAACTCCACTCCGCTGCCTTTGTTCTTTTGCGCGCGCTTCATTGCCGTAACTGTATTTCAATGACAATGGGGTCGCGCTCGTTCTCGGCGGCGTCTGCCAGAGCTTTTTTTTTTTTGTTCTCTCTTTTGCATTTTACTTGGCTTTTTTGTTTTGTTGGTTTGTTGGTTTGTAATTTAAATATAATTTTCCTTTTGTTTTTGCATTTACTTTCTTTCACATGTCTGTCTTTAGGTGTGTGCTTGTCGCTTCCGCGTGTGCTTTAAATGATTTTTTTTTATTGTTATTACGTCTAGGCCGACGTAAAGAGAAACAATTAAAAAAGAGTCATGCTCATGTTCATGGGTTCTGTAAGTTTAACAATAAGTGACCAAACAACAAGAACATTAATAACTCGCTTTACCGAAAAACAACAAAAGCAACAAGATGGAAAAAACAAAAAAACCAAATAAATAAGTAATAAAAACCATGTGCACAAAAAAATAAAAAAAAATATCGACTGAGACTGGACTGGATGGAGACTCCAACCGGTTTACGGTTCACGTTCACAAATTGTCGCAGCGAAAACAAACAGAGAAATATATACAAAAACACCAAAATGACAGTGGTTCACATCATTCACATTTAAATTGTGTATATACGGGCATGAGAAGATAAGCACAGTGACTTAAGAATATGGCCAAAAGACACCTTGAAGTAGAATGGGTGACTGGTAAATTTAAGATTGGTCAGATTGCAAAATACACATAATAGACACTTGTTAAGAGCTTTTGTCTGAAGATTTAATGAAAGTTTACCCAAATGTGGGAAGCACCCAATTTCAAGAGCTCTTTAGTAGAAAAAACTATTCAAGTATTAAGTTCAAAAGACGATCTAAAAATAGATTACAAACTAACCAAAAGAAACCGCTGCACTCTGCACAATGGCAACGCTGGCTGCCAGCAGTGTAAGTAGCGCCCAGGCGCTATAAATTTGCAATATGGCATTGCTGCCAACGTTTGCGGCTGCGCCTGCGCCGACGCAGCGTCGACTTTGGCGTTGGCGTGCGCAGCTGACGCAAATGTTCGCAGTTGCTGCAGGCGCCATTTTTGTCTGGATGTCTTTATATATTTTTTTTTTTTTGTATATTTGTATTTGTTTTAAAACGGCTTTTCAGTGCCGTTGGTTAAGCTTTAGCGTCAGCTTTGCGCGGCAGCTTCACTTTTCTTTGTATTCTCGTTTCTTTGGCGCATTACAAAACACAGTTGGACTTTTCACTTGGCAGAGAGGCCAATTGCATAATGCGTTGACTTCACACTCAATTCTACACGATATTAATTAGCGCAGACGCGAATTTGTATTAATAAGACACATATACATAGACATTTATTCACAAATTGTTAATGTTAATGCACTCGCGCGCCCTTTTCACAGATGTGTGGAGACTGAGACTGAGACTGGGCCAAGCTCTGCGCCACCCTCGACTCTCGACTACGACGCTGTGTTGAGCCCGACGACAAGTTGGACTTGCTGCGACGAATGATCGAACCGAACTGAGCGCAGCTTTAAGCGATGCCCGACGACGATGCTTCACGATTCACGCGTTCGTCAGTGCTGACACTTTAGTGTGTTTTTTCCGCTAAAACTAACTTGTTTACTAGCTGAGACATATAACTAATCTATATAAACGTGTTATTAACTTGGGCAACAATCAATATTTAACTTGAAATATTTTAGTTTTCTTAAATACTATAATACTTCATTTATTTTTAAAGTTATATTGTTGGTAAATTCCCATTTAGCCATTTTGTAGCTTTAAAATGGAATCACTACTTATCCGATCACAAAGTAAAGTAGAGCTGCAAAGTTTGAAGCTCGCTCTTAGGCTCAGTTCTGACTCTCTTAAAGTGGTCAAAGCTGTTCATAAGCAACTCACATGTAACAATATTAAAAGCAACAACAACATACTCCTACGGCACACTGTAACGTTACAAATCAGCTAACAAAGCAGACACGCTTAAAGAAGCAAAACAAAAAGAGGAGAAATCGAAATCTTTTGCGCACAAATTAAGTCGAAGCTCAATCTCTTCTTCTGCTTCTTCTCACCCACCCACTACTGCTGCTGCTGCTGCTGTTGTTGCTGTTGCTTTAGCAATCAGTGCAACAGTTCTGACTCATGAAGCTTACGGCGTCAAACGGATTTTTGCATTTTTTTATTTACGTTGCTTTTATTTTACTTCTTTTTGTTTTTTGGTTGCTTGCTTGTTTGGGGCTTTGGTCTTGGGCTCTCTGTAACCCAATTTTGAAACGAGTCGCAGAAGGCTGCAAAAAAGCTCTGTGCAAGAAATAAAAGAAATAAAACGCATGCATGGGAAACAGAATACGAAAATTACAGAAGAAGGCGTTGTAAGAAATCGAAAACAGCTCAAACAACATATGTATGTATGTATGTATGTGAATGTACACTTGAAGTACAAGCCTTGAGGGATGTGAACAAATACGAATGCAATTGTCTCAGTTCTTTCCCCAGAAGACCCAAGAAAACTGAACCATAAAACGTGAATAAGAGCAGCTTAAGTTTCACTTCATTGTTTAATTGATTGGCAAGTGTTTACTCAATTAACTATATCAAAATAAACAATATTCATATAACAGTTCAATAGATATATGTACATAAATAAGTAAAGGAAATGCTCAATCGATGTGTAATCTTGTCTGAACAATAAAGCCAAAGTAAATGTGATAATTACGAATTATGATATCGCTACTAATTAAACTTTAAAAATAGCAAACAAAAAATATATATTTAAAACTGAATGTAGAAAAACGTGTTTTAAACAGACATTCCTTCAAATAGCAGTAAATTTTGTGATTTAAATGTCATTTGCTTAGATATAAATCGTTTCATAAGGCAAAAATCTTTAAATGGTATCAACTACCAAAATATATCAATATAAATCAACAGTGTTCAGAGTCCATTAGTTTTTATATGTTTTTAGGCTCTTATTTTATTTTATCTAAAGATTTAAGCTTCCAAAGCTTTCTGTCTCAATTTTAATTCGTTTTATTTTTTGCCCGGCAACAGCTTAAAACTGATCAGTCATTGCGTAAGGGAGAAGACCTCATAGCTCCATTACACTGTTTACACTTGCATACAAACATATTAATGCATGTGTGTATGTGCGTACGTGCTTTTTTCTTATGTTGTTGTTGACTCGATCCGGCAAACGACAAACGGCAATAACAACGAAAACAACAACAACAACAGCATTGCAGCCGGTAAGTTCGGTTTGGCGAACTGCAATAAAAAACCAGGCCTCATTTATGCGCTGCATTTGTAGTTTAGTTGTTTGTTATCGACGTTTTTGGCTATTGCGATCGACATGTTGTTGTTGTTGTTGTTGTTGGCCATTTGTTATTGTGGTTTTGTTGTTTTGATGTCTGGCCAAACTGCTGTTGTTGCTGTGCGCTAAAAATAAACGGCATGTAATTATAGCCGTTGACTGCGACTTGTTGCACTTACACTTCCAACATAAGTACATACACACAAACATGGATGTATGTATACATGTGTAAACAACCATGCCCAAAAGCAAAGCGAACCAGCCAAGCAACTAATAAAGAGAGCGCCAAAGAGAGCTTACTGCTTAAGCTGAATACTTCTGCGTGCTCTTTGCTCACCTTTGGTCACGTCGTCCAGCAACCGTTCAATGGCCAAATGGACCAGCTCTGTTAGGTCACGTATGCGCATATGATTAATCAATTAGTAATGCGCGCTGCTCAAAAAATCTTGTCCTGTTATCGACACATTCTGCGTGTGTTTGTTAATCTTCTTGTTGACTGAAGTGCTAGCTGCTAACCTTGGCCTAAATGTGCTTGACCAGCATATGCGTTAAGTTTGTAAACACATTACACATCGCTTGTGACAGCTCTTAGACTAAAGCTCAGAGTCAGCAAAGCTTCAACATTAAGCTTAGCAAAGACACCAACCTCAGGCAAGTCTCTGTTAACACACTGTTAACACCATGTTAAGCTGGTAAATTGCTTTTAAACATTTTTTTTATTCACGTAAATTAGCTTAAATTAAGATAATCATCAGAATATTTACAACATTGAAATACTACAAGAAGGAATATGCATGCACTGTGAAAATGACCCGCGATAAATGTGATTTTTGTGAAAATAATGTGCGCCATAGGTTAGAAAGGAATTAGGAGCTAGTACAAGTACAGGGATTTCTAGCGCATGGTGAACATTTCTAGGTCGAGTCGAGTATCTAAATGGCATGTTTGTGATTTCTCTCCTCCCTCTCCTTATCTGCGACGCAAATGCATCATGGTCTCCAGCGAACTGGGATCCAAAGTGGCCGCATGCTCCAAATCCTCGCTGCTGGCATTCTCCTCGGCCACATTCACAAACGTGCTGGAGAGTTCACCATTCAGCTTGTTCACGCTGCCCGTCGTTATGTCATACATGAAGATTTCCTGCTCCGCCGTGTCACTGGATCTGAGGATTACAAAGAAAGAAGTAAGGAAACTGAAAGTTTTGGATAGTTTGTTACTTACTTGGCCACCAGGAGCACCACGGACTGCAGCTCGATGTCTGTGCGGGATTCCTTTTCCAGCCAGCGCTTGAAGTTGTCCTTGGTGGGCTTCTTGACCAGCGTCTTGACCAGTTCACCGCCCAAGAACTTCACCTCCTTGCTGTCCACACTGCTGCTGCGTGCCTCAATGGACTGTGCCGGACTCTGTGCCTCAACGGGCGCCAGAACCACAACGCTAACGATCTTCTTGCCCAGCAGCTCCTCACTGTCCGGAATGGGAAACTGTGCTCCATTGATCTTCAGTGGCAGATAGCGATTGTATTGCTGGCGCTCGGCCAGCTCCACGGGAGTCACCACAGTGGCATCTGTCCTCACATACTTCTCACTCACACTCTGACCCTGATTCGCATCGTAGCGCACCACCTTGACGTCCAGATTCTGTTTCTGGGGCAGGGAGTTGCTCTGCTTGACGCGATCCAGTTGCTTCTCCGTTAAGGCCACCTTGTCGCCATTGGGCTTCACCACCGTGAGCACCTTGTTTGTCTCCGCGATCTGAGCTCCACCGCCATTGCTGTAGAAATGCTGCAGATGCTCTGCGGGCAGATTCTCCAGGGCAATGTCGCCCTGCTTGTCGTAGTCCAGGATGGAGATGTCGGCATTGTTGAGGATGCCGGAGGAGAAGAGTTGCTGGCGCAGATCTTCGGGCACCTCGTCGGGCAGTTGTAGGAGCGTCTGGGATGCCTTGCCATTGGGAGCGGCAGTGGATGAAGCTGGCGAGGATGTGGTTGGAGGAGGAGCGGGAGCGGGAGCTGTCGGTTTGCTCTGTTTCAGATACGTAGATTGTTGTTGCTGTTGTTGTTTCTGTTGTTTTTCCTGTTGCTGTCGCTGCTGCAGCTCCTTGAACACATCCGAGTGATAGGTGGACACACTGAAAGGTGAGTTGTCCACAGCTCCGGCTGCTGTCAACTGCACCTGGTTGGTCTGTCTGGGTTGCTGGCCATAGTTGCTGTTGCTCTGTGGATGCACCTGAATCACCTGCTCATTGTTGCTTTGCTTATACTGATTGTAGCTGCCATAGTTGTTGTTGTTGTTGTTGGTGGTAGGAGGAACTGGTGTTACGACCATGACCTTCTGTCCATGCGTGGACTCGGCATAAACTGGAGGAGGTGCCTCCGTAACAAAGTTGCTATAATGTTGCTGCTGTTGCTGGGAATGTTGCTGTTGTTGCTGTTGTGAGGAGCTCGCTGTGATATAGTGACCAGAGATGGGCTGAGCGGCAGTGGAGGCGACAGGTGCAAGATTGGGAGCAGGTATATCGTGTATAACCTCATTGCGATTGCTGCTAAAGATATATGGCTGATTCTGCACGGTTTCCGTAATGTGTTGCTCGAATTTGGGTATGGATTTGAGCAGCTCCGTTTCCTTAGAAGGCTTTATTTCATAATAGTTCAGAGCTGGCGAGGAATACTTTTGCTGCTGCTGCTGTTGTTGCTGTTGTTGCTGCTGTTGCTGCTGCTGTTGCTGCTGCTGTTGCTGCTGCTGTTGCTGCTGCTGTTGTTGGTGGTGTGTTTGATAGTAGTCGGGTGCTGGTGTGGGGGAGCGAACTATAAACTGCGGTTGCTGCACAAATTGTGGTTGCCTCACAAACTCATAAGGTTGCGGTTTTGCCTGACTTTGATATTGCTGCTGTTGTGGTTGCTGCTGCTGTTGCTGTTGTTGCTGTTGCTGATAGTTGACATTTTCTAGCTTGACCGGCAGCTGCAATGGCTTGACTTGTGGCGCTGGGGCGGGTGTGGGACGGAACTTGATGGGCTGATATGGCGCTGGACTGCCACGCAATGGCAGCTCCTGTGACTTGGGGGGCACGGGTGTGGGGAAGAATGGCACCGACTGTTGCTTGTGGGGAGGCTTCTGGTATTGCTGTTGCTGTGACGAGGCCTGATATTGCTGATTGTGATTGATATAGAACTGGGATTGCTGCACCAGTTTGTTGAATATCGTTTGCGACGAGGTGGAAGGCAGTTGTTGTTGTGTGAAGCTGGGACGTGTGGCATGTTGCTGTTGCTTGTGATAGTAGGGTTGCTGCGACGATTGCTGTGGTTGCAACGGTTGCTGCTGCTGTTGCTTGGCAGCGGGCAATCTGAAGTAGTTGTTGTTGTGATGTGCGGGCAAATGTTGCTGTTGTTGCGCACTAACATATTGCAGCGACGATTGCTGCTGCTGCAGTGGATTATGATGATAATGATGTTGCTGCTGTGACTGTTGTGGCTGATAGTTGCTGTTGCTGTTGCTGCCAAAGAGGAGATTGGAGAGTGCACCACGAGCAAAGCTGCTCTCGCGTCCATAGTCGGCACGTGTATTCGTTGTTGTTGCCGGGGCAGGTAGGGCGACAACCTGGCGTTGAATGCTCTCCGCATCGTGCTCCTCGAGGATGTGGCCAGTTTGATGTTTGCTCTCATCGCCAAAGGAGACATGGATGCCACTGTTGCTGTGATACTTCTCCGAGTCCGGATGGATGATGGTGCGCAGTGTGGTGGATTTGAGGGGTGGAAGCGGTGTGACTGGATACTGGATGATCTCCTCCTCTTCCTCCTCCTCGGGCTCGTCGTTATCATCGTTGTTGAGCGAGGCGATGGGTGACTCCAGATGCAGCTTGTTGTTCTGATCCTTCTTGTAGTTCACATAGAACACATGCACCTTCTCCTTCTTGCGCTTCTTCTTGGTAATGATGGGCTGTGGTGGCTCCTCGGCGAGCGTTTCATTCGCATCCTTGATGATGATCTCAATGATGGGCTCCGGCGCCTCCAGATACTGCGGATACGGTCCATACGAGCTGCCAAAGCTGCCCGGATATTGAGCTGCAAGTGGAAATACATAAGTTATCTTGAATGGAGTAAGTTCATCCAAGTTTACCCAAGGCCTGCTGTCCATTGTAATAGCCCGACTGCGACGGCGACTGATAGTAATTGTCCACGTAACCGGCACGCCTACTGGCCACCTCCGGATACAGATAGCCGGCATTGCCAAAATCGTAAAGCGTCCGCTTGCCACGATTCTCGCCGGGCACAGTTTTCAAGGCTTTCGACTGACGCGTTGTTGTTGTTGTTGTTGTTGTTGTCGCTGATGAAGTTGTGGGCGTCGGTTTCTTGGTGGAACTAATTGCCGGCTCATGTTTGGTGGTTGGCTTGGAATCGCTTTTTGGCTTTGTTGTGGCTGCGGCGGCAGCTGCTCCAACTGCGAACAGCGCCAACTGAAAAAGAGACAAAAAAAAAGGTTTTTTAATTGTAGACTTGAGGTGATAAAAAAAATGTGAAAGTAACTTGATTATAGAAAAAGAAGGAATACATTTGACGAGCATAAAACTCGTAGTAAAAACATTTATTTATTATTTAATTATTTATTTACAAATAGTTTTTGAAGCCTCTTGTTTTATTTTTAACAAATATTTTTTTAACAAACAATTAATTTATTTTGACTAAGCAGTTAAAACTAATTTCATTGTTGTCCTAATTGGATGCTCTTTTTTCATGTGTTTATGATATTTTTAATTTATTTTTTGTGACTTTCGCAAGGTCGAGACCTCCATAAAAGTAAAATAAAATATTGCCATGTGCACAACAAAAAAAAAAAAAAAAACACTTTTACCACACTAAACAATTTGTTTTTTTGGTGAATGCCCAAAAGTGGCAAATTAAAAACGCAATGTAAACAAATATCAACATATCAAGATATCCCCGCCGCAAAGTGTTTTATTCAAGCGAAAAAGAGCAAAAATCATGGACGTGTTTTGAATCAGTCTTTGGCATTGGGTCAATGTCAAGTCGTCCAACACTTGACCACATCGCGATGGGTTAAAGGCAACCTATGGGAAGAAATCAATGCAACTTGACACAAGTCAGCTCATCAATCTTTTTCAATTTTTGTTCGGCTGTTACTTATGACTCTAAATCGAATTTATCTGTGTCAGTTGAGCTGACTAAGCGTCAACAATGCGACAAAGACGGCCTATTTTCCACATGTATGCGTAGCCGTGAAAGTTGCGTTGAAGCGCAGACTTGAATTTCAATTTCAACAGTCACAATTTGCATTTCAACAATATACGGGCAACAATGCTGGCAACTCAATTCCCAAACTTGTAATGGCAATGTTTAGTAAACAACTCTTTTGTAAATTAATGTTTATAGCATCACAATCTTAATAAAAATAAATAAAGAAAATGATTGAAAACCGCAAATAAATTGCGATCACAAAACCAGTATTTATTGCAGCTGATTAAAATGTTTCTTACAGCAAATAATTCCAAATCATTTATTTAGTTGTGTTTCTTACCTTCAGCTCGATTCACGATGAAATTCACATTCACTGAGATTCTAATGATTATCTTTTACTGGATAATCATAACACCAACGATTGCATTTGTGTGCAAAAATCAGAAATGGATTCCCTGGAGTACTTGCGATATTTGGGATTGTGCTAAAATGGCCTTTAGTTTTTCACTAGGTCTGGCCATTGCCGCTTGGGTAATTTTGCTTATGATCGTTCTCTTGTATATGAAAATTAAAGCACGTAAAAGGAACAATGAGGAAACGCCGAATGTTCTTGCTGTGGAAATGGAGTATCCCCATGGACAGCTGTACGAATCCTCTGTATTTGTGTTGGAAAATTATGCAACGCACTCACGGCACCCTGTACGTCCCGCACCCAGTCTACTACGCAAGGATCAAAGCTTTCGAGACAAGGAACAGGCAACAGAAGAACCGCCTTCCTATGAAGAATGTGCAGCAACGTTTATCGTTTTGTGATAACTAACAGGCATTTGTAACTTATTTATAAAGAAATATAAAATGTAGCTAGGACTTACAAATCAAATTTTTACATCTGCTCACAAATAAATTTTAGAGATGTGATAACTATTCGGTTTGTTTTCCCAAAATTCTCAGTTTTATAAATTGAAACATTCAACATGGATGTACTCTCTGGCGCCACCGAAATCAGAGTCGAACAGGCTGAAAAGTTGGAATGGTTTACGGTTGCAAAACATGGCTATGAGGTAAAAATTAATGGGCGAGTTGTAATGAACATCAGCGAGGATAGCAATGCGATTTTGCGAATCATTCAAAAATCAGGTCGTGGATTTGAAATGCTTTACCACACCTCACCCTCAAGTTGTGTGCTGCGAATTCATCGACCATTCATTATGTTTTTGGATGACATGGAGGTTACTGGACCACCGCCGAAAAATAAGCCTATTTGTCGTATTCAGGAGGTGTTTAGTTTTTCCTGCCATTTTAAAGTAGTTGATACCAAAAAGAATTTGATAATGACATTAACTTCACCGAGTATGTGCACGAATTCTCTGATTCACGTCTATTTACCAAATGATAAGGAACATAGAGCAACAATAACACGCGTCTACTTTGGCGTCATGCACAACATGTGGGGTCGTGCCGATGACTTTGTTATAAATTGTCCAGCCAATATGGATGTGTTTCATAAAACTATTTTACTGGCTGCGGTACCCTTGATAAACGTTAAGTATTTCACCAGACAAGACCGCCGTTGGGCTTCTAATTACTAAGCTGCAGCAACGCCCACGCAACATGCAACATGCAACATGCCACATGCAACCAGCAACTCATGACAAGGTGGAAGTGAAAATATTATTTTGGGGCACAGCCGCTGCCATTTGACATTTGGCATTGCTTTACTTTCTCAAACAATAAAGAAAACAAACCGAATTGCTAGCGTAGTTTTGTTTTATGTTTTATTGACTGCCAAATGTCAGCATTGTGGGCGCTGACATTTGATTTATCATAATTTTGTAATAATCGCAGTTGTGAAGTGAAACTCAAAAAAGTTTCAATAAACATAGCTGTATACGTCGTCCAAGTGGCGTATGCGCAATATGAATGTGCAAAGATCAAACTGTCAAGCAGTGTGTGTTTGTGTGTGTTGAGATAATGGGTTATGGCATCGTTGTCACATCGTTGTTAGCTGTCAAATCGCGCTAGTTCGTCAAATTGTCAAAAACGGAAGCTGTGCGAAGTCTTTTTTAACGCTATTGTTTTTAACTCTTTTTTTGTTTTTATAGCCATTGTTGTTGTTGTTGCTTTGTCGCCTTTGTGTGTGTGATTTCTGGCACAGCAATTGCTGACACACATTTTGACAGACGTTGACGCAGCGTCCAACTTTTAGTTGCAGCCACAAAAAATTTTGTTCCTACTTGTAAAGAAAACTAAAAGTTTGTTTTCAATATTACGCCATCGTATGCTAATAATGCTATATTGTCACAGATCGAATGTTCATATAAAGAAAAACGATTATTTAACACAACCAAAAGTATACAAAAAGCTTACAGAAATTATCGCGAATTGGTCAAGCGTGTGGATTAGCATAATGAACTGACCTATACCTGGTGTCGGTTTCTCGGTAGCTCTCGAGTAGATGGATTTATTAACACATGAATGTGTGTGCGCCTCCCCGCTGACCAGGCCAAAAGCAGAGCTAAGCTCACACAATGGGCCAAATGTCAAGTTAAATGTAAAGCAAGCAAAGATTTTTTGTTGGCCAAAACAAAGGCAAAACAAACGCCATTGATCACACACACACACACACACACACACACACACACGAGCACAACAACGCAAAAAGAAACTGGCGCATAACCGAAAAGAAAGATGCTAACAATGGGAGAAAGTTAACACACACACACACACTCTCACACTTTATACGCACTGGGTTAACAAAATTGTTTACAAGCTAATAAATTTTGTTGGCCAGCAGCCACAAAACTGCAATCAACAACAACAAAAACACAGAGCCCACACAACAACAACCATTTGCACAGAATTATGTAATGAATAGAAAATGAGTTAAAAGTATAAAAATAAAAACTTTGACTAGCATTTAGTGAACAAGTGTAAATCAAAGACTTTAACACAGTCGCATCTAATTTTTTTTTTAAAACTAAAAGCGCAACTTTAACTTCGAATTCGACTTGGAGTCAGGATTGTGTAATGTCGCAGCCGAAGCTAAATTATGGCCAAAATGAAAGAGGCCTGGCCAAATTATACAGATGCTGCGGCTGCAGCTAACTGCTTTACAGCTTTACAGCTCTCAACAACAACAACTTAACCACTTGTGGCATGTGGCAGCTGGCTGCTGACAGCAAATTGTTAGACACACTCTACTCAACGTGTCGTTTGTCGTTTGTGGTTTGCAGTTTGGTGTTTACAAGCTAGTCTGGTAGCAGCAGTAGTGAAATCTGCCAACAATTGCAAACTGCATTATTAGTTAGCATATCAGGCCGTAAACTGATGACAAATGGCTGATGCATACAGATTCTCATGTTGTTTGCCAATTTGCAATTACCTTCTTTTTGTTGTTGTTGTTGTTGTCACAGTTATGCCTATTAACTGATGCCAATCTCTTACAAGCAACGCCCAACAGCAACAACAACAACAGCTGCTACTGCTGCGTCATGCCACAAACTGCAACTGCAACTTATGATAATAACTCGCATTTGGCCCAAAAAAAAGCCACTTGATGATGAACAGTTTTGATATGTGCCAGACGATCTGCCATTGTTGGCCATGTGAACAAACTCGGTCTCAAACACGCCACAATTATTCTTCACTTTACCAGCTCTAATCCGAAAGTCAACTCAGAACCGTCAACAGACTGAAGATTGTGTGTGTGTGTGGGTGTCAGTCAGTCAGTCAGTCAGTCACAGTCAATTATGCAGGTGAGCGGCTAGCTAAAAACTAGAAAGGCACATTGTGCAAGGAGTTCAGATTTAATAACATTTCAAGAAATTATATAAAAACAACTATAATTGAAGTCCACTAAAACTCAATTGTGAGCATTTATATAAAAGTTAAGATTTAATTTAAAGTTAATAGTCACTTTAACATGTTTGTAGTAAACGGCAATTGTTTTGTGCTAAATAAAAGTTGCAAGACATTGCAGGATGATTTTTAAGACAAGTAAACCTCCAACAAACGTTGTTTGAAAAAGTAATTAATATTTATACGCTTTTAAAAAAAAACCTACGCTCAGTCAAATTTAATAAATACATAAAATCAAAATTAAAATCTGCCCACCATTAGGATTATAAATGAATTTTATAATAATCAAACATTTTATAAAACTTCATTATCAAAGCTTTTAAAGCTTGAAACTTTTAATTTATGGCGCTAATCACAAGAGGTGGAAAATTATTAAAGATTTAAGTTAATTAAAAATTAAATTTATGCCAGGCTGGGTGTTAAGAGCTTATGATTATTAAGACAAAATTTGTATTTTTTATGTATTTATTTTAAGATATTGCTTTGCAATCTTTTTTGACACAGAGTTGCACAGAATTTAAGCATGGGAACTTACGCTGCACGTAAATTAAAATTAAATCTAATGTGAACTTTAACGTTAGCATGAGAACATGCATTTTAATATCATGAGAACTGCTAAGACTCAGAAGAAGAAGCTTGCTACTATAACTAAATTAGTTTGGTTTTTATATATTCTTAAGCAAGAGATTTTTTAATTATGAAATAAGATCTTTAAAGAATATCTTTAGTGGTTCTCAGGACATTAAAACTTAACTTTTGGCATTGCAACTTCTAAGCTAAAACTGTTTTTATGCTCTCACTTTAATCTGCTACATTTTATATAGCTTTCACTTAAAAATTTCGCTAATGAGACAACGTCTTGGGTTTTTAATCACAATCGACATTTTTATAGCCCGAAACAGTTGTGTGTTCTTAATTTGCAAAGTTAACAAAAGCGTACTAATGACATTTTAAATACAGCATTGAATTAATTCAGTAACTCACTAACTCTCTAGATAAGCTAGTTAAAACGAAGACAATTTAAGCCGCAAAATACGGAATTTATTAAAATCTATTAATATTAAATATTCAAAAACTGTCAGTTGTCAAAAACGAATCAAACAAAACGAAACAAAAAGCTCCCCACACTAAAAAAAAATAATTTGAATAAAAAGAAAAAAGATGTGATTAAGTATTGTGGCCATGGAGGGCGTTAAAAGCTATCGTATCATAAGAAATTGCATATTTCCAAGGCGTTCCAGTCTCACTTCTGATGATGACCAATGTCCTCAATCAATAGACATATGATAGCCAAACATTATACTATATAAAGTGCCCATGCAAAAGCCATAAAAGTGTTGGCGGATGTGCATAATGACGAAATTGCGTATAATAATCCTTATAATTAAAGACCACCACCAGAGCGAGTTATATAACCAGTGACAGCTGTAAAATGTAGACCAACAACACAACACAACGCAAACAGGAACGAGAGGAAGGTGTGCAAAATATATGTGATTTGTTGTGTCTGGCGAAAACGAAAGACTTAAGCGACAAACTTGGCGTGTGAGTTGTACCACCGCAGCCGTAACTAAAAGGCGTAAAAATACGTAAAGCATTAATCGTTTCTTTCGCTGTTTGTCTTAGAAGCTGCACACACACACACACACACACACACACACACAGCCTGGCACCAAAAACGGAAGTAAGCGACGCGCCAAGCGGCAAAATTTAGACCACTATAAACACTTGGCGAGCAGACAACAAACAACAACAACAACCACAGCGGCGGCGACAACAACTGAAGCAGCTGAGAAACAACTGAAGCAGCAGTTAAGAGCAGAAATAAAAAAATAAACAAAGAAAGACAAAAAAAAAATTATGAATTATTAAATGAAATGAAAAATGAAAGTGTTTTTTCTGACAGTCAAAACGAATGATGATGCTGCTGGTGGTGGTGCTGGGCCGGACGCCAGCTGAATCTACCTCAACGTGACATGAATTGGGCACAGATACACACACACACACACACACTCACTCACACACAGAGAAATGCAGAGACAGGCTCAGCATATACAGATAGTGTAGTGCGATGGGAAAGCGAACTTCAAGTCCAAGTTGAGATGGAAGCGAACTCTTTTGGCGGCAACGTGCCAACAACTTGCAACTGTTTTCCCTTTACCCCCGCTCCCCCCTTCAAGTGTGGGTAGCTGAAGACGCCTCAATCTCAATCCCAATCTCGGAGTCACAGTCAAAACTTCAATCTCATATGCATAATAAACCAAAGAAGATGACGTTGCAGCTGCTGCTGTTGCCGACTTGGTATCATCATTTATAAGAGCATCGCCTCGAAAAATAAAACGACAACAAAATTCAATTCGGACAACGCTTTGGACTCGAGCCAGAAATGTAAAAGTTGTTCAACCAGTCAAAGAATGTCATTGAAAATTTGTTCGAAACAATTTTCATCAAATGCAAATGAGTTTTTTGTTTCTTATTGTTTTTTACTGGTAAGTATTTACGACTGTCGGTCAGATAGAAAGAAACTCAAATGTATCAACATTTAGACAGATTTAAAGACTGCCCATTGCATTGTTATTACAATTAAGAGCAAACAACTTGTGATGAGATCATTATAAATTAAGAGCAGAAAAATAGGTGTACAATTAATTTGTGTATATTATTGTTGTGTTTAATGAACAAAACTTGACAAAAGTGTGTATAAATATTTTTATTTAAAATGTTTTCTTTGTGTGAAGGGTATTTTTCCGAACGTAACGTTTTACTTTCTTTAATATTCTCAGAAATCTTATACTTTATATTTTTTCCTTACATTCTCTATCACTTTACGGCACAAAAATATTTATGTAAATCATATTTATCCCTAATTACTAAATTTAAACTTTAAAAACAGCTATTATTTGTTATTTGATACCAGATTAAATTAATTTTTAGTTTCAGGTAATTTTTTTTTAATATTTTTAATATTAATTGATTGTTTTACATGACTTCAGTGATTTCAGACATTATTTAAGCTTAAAAATAGAGGCGCTAAAAATGATAAGCATAATTTTCTTAATGATCATAAAAGTTGCGTTTAATGTAACTCAACAAGTTTAAAAACAAAACTTCATGTTTATACATTGATTTTTGAGGTGGTTTCTAGTTTGGTAACATCGATTAATCAATAAAATTTCAAATTTACCTATCCTTACTCAATTTTGCTATTAAGTAATCTTATATTGTTTCAACATTACCATTCTTAGTTGGAAATTAATAGCCCATCAAACACACACATAAATGGTATAAGTAATTAACACCTGTCTCCAAGTCACCCTAAGTATGTCTTTCTCTCTGGTTGTTACCTCAGGCATTGGGCAAGTTTGTCGCCTTTGCAAATTTGCATAAGTGTCCATTGCAAATGGCCAAGTCAATTGAAATGCAATTGAACGAATTGTTGCACCAACCAATATTATGCAAAAAACAAGCAAGCAAGCAACTGGACAGCGTTGCAAGTGTTGCACATGGTGACAATAATTACAACAAATATGGTCAGTGGTGGTAATAAAAGTAGCAAACGTTTGGCGGCGGGTGGAATTTTGACATGTGGTAACAGAAGACTTAGGCAACGAACTGTGTTTTTCAATAATGTGTGCCCAAAGCGTGTTGCTGCCCGCCCCGCTTAAATTCAATAATTAAGCATAGGGTTTAATTAGTTAAAGCTAATGCAGGCATATCCATATATAACGCTTTAGCTGACGAGCTAAACGATGTGCAAGGTCGTTGCATAAAATACATAAAAATCATATAAATAAAAGGCTGAAACAAAAAACACACTCAAACATGCATAAATTACATACCACAATCTGAAGAGTGAGAGTGAGAGTCGGACTACAGCCGGAACCGGCCACAAAGCCCCTCTCTGCCCCCTCGCTATATCTGAGATCTTTGACTGCGTATCTGTTTTATGGTATTTGCATATGACGCATTGAACTGAACTCTAAACGATTATGTAACTTGTGCAGTCGCTCTCGGGTCAGACTAATTAAAATTCCAGCAAAAAGAGGCAGGTGTGTGTGTGTGGGGGAGATGGTGAAGATGTTGGTCACAAATTAGAGTTAAACTAATCGACGCATTGGGCTCATTAATATTCCGTATATTTAAAAAAGAAGCTGCTCCAGAAGCGGCAAACACTTGAGTAACTTTTAATTAAAATGTGGGCATATCTAAAGACGATGATGATGATGATCATAATAATGATGATGGGCAGTTAGCAAATCTCTTGCAGTTGTAATTGCAGGCCACAAATTGTTTGTGGTCAGAAATGGATGTATGTATTATAGTATATATAAAAAAAACCACATTCCAAATTCATGTATTTACAACTCATCCATGTGGTTTATGTGTATGTGTGTGTGTAAATTCATAATTCGTGTGTCGCCATTCACTCGATTGGCTAGAAAAACCTGAAATCTGACTTGTGTTGCTTGCAACCAACTCGTCTTCAGTTTTGCGGCTGCCAAAGTTTCCTTTTCCTTTCGGCAGACGTTTTATTTATTTATTTTTTGTGCATTTTGTTTGGTCAATCATGTCCAGCGGCGCATCTTTTCGTTGGCCAAAAAGTAATTGCGTCTGCAAGTGAAAGGCATTCCTGGCTACCGCGAGGGCTACCAGCTAGGAGCTGTCTTATAATTGTATATATTGCAAACCAAACTAGGAGCTGTTTTGTAAGAAAAGATAATACTTTAATCATCCTTTCTTGGCTTTTGTCACTATTGTCTTGGCTCAACTTTCAGCTCCAAATACATAAATAACAAAACTAAAAGAAAATAAAATTATAAATAAAACCAATCAACTTTCTACACTCCAAATTCACATACAAATTGTTGGTTTGCATGCGTGCAGCATATTAAAAAAAGTAAAATGACGCTGCCTTTTCACACACACACACAAAGGTAACAGGTGCTGAAGTGCTTTTGTGTTCGTGGTCAGCCCTGGGGCCAAGTGCTGACGGAAAGCAGGCCATTTGTTGGCCATTATGTGTTTACAATAACTTGGCCAATTCTACAGTTAGTTTGCTTACTTTACCAGGCAATGACAAACAACTTATTAATGTGTATTTTGTACTTATTTGCTTGGCCAACACTTGCAATTAGCCATGAAACGCATTTGGGCCACATGTCTTGACAAAAAAACAAAATAAATAATAAACACTTTCTGGGTCGAAAAAAACAACTTACAAATCTTTTGTAAAGGTTACAAAAAATCAAAAAAAAAAAAAAACGTTGCCATGAACCAAATAGCCAGTAATGATGCCTATTGATTTTTGGCATTAAAGTCAATGGCCATTTGATGCTGATGCTGCCACAGAAGCGAAAGGAGGGCACGTATACGATTTACTCGTGTTGCATGTTGTTCAATTTTGATTATTGCTGCAGTTGCACCTCTTCACTCCACAGTCTATTGACAGCAGCTGCATGCAGACAATTCTACAGCAGGTGGCTTCACTTGGTCATTACTTGGGGCCTTATGTGCCTTGGCCAGGCTGACAATGCAAATTTAGATGCTCGAGATTACACAAGATTGTCTCAACTGATTGCACACATAGAGAGACAACTAACTGTGTGTCTGGGTGTAATGGCAAATGGTAATGGTAAGCAGCACTAACTAACTAGTTGTTGTTGCATGCAACAATAATACGGTGAGGTGAGACAAGCCCCAATGGGCAGACAATTAAAAGACGCAGCCGTAACAAGTGCCAAGTTGAAGACTGCGGCACTAACTCCTGTGCACTTCACACTGTGCGCATTGTGGCAGACGACAGTGGCAGCCGGAAGACAGTTTACACCTCAGTTGTTGCCTGCTATTGTTTGTTTGTTCGTTGGTGTTGTTGTGCGTCACATTAGTGACATAATTGATCAATGTCAATGGGTAGAGAATCGGCTGACCCCACAAACAACTTATATAAGCCTACTATATAACTTACCAGCAATGGCAAATGTTGCAAGCGCATCTTGCAGGACAACTCTGAATGTTGTTTATCCGCTTCAGCAGCTGTTGGTTTGAAGTACAAAGTAAATGTAACTACACTACACTACACACTGCACAGCATAGACACCGTTTTAAAACTTGAATAAATCTTCTTTTCGTTATCCTTGCACTTGTCGCGTCAATAGCACAAGCAACAAACAAAACTCGCGACACCGAGTTTAACTGGAGCGAGAGAGAGAAACGCGTCCAAAGCGAAACGCGGCCGTATTATAACTGAAACTTGATGCAAAACGCAGCGCACAAAGCAACAGTTGCCGAAGTCTCAAAGTCTGCAAGCGCAAAGCAGCAAGAGAAAGAGAGTGAAGAAGATACTGAGCTCAAGTTAAAAGCTCACCACGTGGTGAGTTTCAGCTGCATGAGTCTGCCGCTTGAGCATTCTCAATCAAATCTTGCTGAAAGTGAATCTGAATACACAAACACACACTTGCACACACATACAAACACTCAGCCGTTACAGCTCATTTGGCTATGAGGCAGAAAAGTACTTAATCATGATTACAATTACGCTTATGCGCATAGCAAATGTTTAGAGAGTAGCTCAAATTGCGCCTCGAGCCAACAAAAGCTCAATGCGTGTATGCCGGCAATAGCAAAAAACAAAAAAAGAAAAAAGAAATGAAACAAATTCAAACAAGAGTATGTATATAATAACATATTGAATCAAGCTTACCGAAAATCCCCAAGCGAAATGTCTGCCAACAAACGAATGAAAAGTGCGCGCCAAAAGAGACCAAAGATCACAATAGCGCACATAATGAGCAGTTATCGAAAGGCGATTTGTTACATTGTCGGTCAGAAAACTCATAAACATTTTGGCTTTGCACAGTTAGCAAATGAGCAGCAAAATAGCCAAAAAACAACAAAAGGGTTAAACATAATGGCAGTTGGCACAAATTAATATTGAACCATTGATGAATGATTGATTTGCAGCCATGTGTTGTGAAGGTACAAATTATGAGGTTTGTGTGCCAAAAATATCAATAACCAGCTGAGAAATGTACCCAATTAACATTATAATTACTTTAGTAATTAAGTAACAATTGCTAAAGGAGTTAATGAAACAGTGAACTCCCATTAAATTGTCATATTTTCTGTGTATTTATTGATAAATTTATTTCATAATATACAGATAACTGGATTACAGTTTTCAATAAAATATATCTCTGACTTCCATTTTTACTGCGGAAATGTATAAATATAATTGATATTCGTAACCCATTTCCGCCGCTGTTTTCCTCATAAATAATAATAACAAATCAATTTCTGGATATCTCTTCAACTGCTAACCTCAACTAACAATAAAATAAATAACCGATGTAAGAAATTATGGTCATAGATTAAGGAAGAGTATTTTTCACTTTACTGTATAATACCTTTCCTAATTATAAAGATTTATTATTACAGCCGCAGAGATACAATCACGCAAGAGTTGTTTGAGACCAATTCCTTAAAAGGAATACTTAAAACAAGTGTTAACAAAACTATAACCTTTAAGTTTTTGGCAACCTGTCACCTTTTGCAACACTACTCATCGGCTTTGTTTTAAGTATTTATCGCTGAGCCGAAATAGTTGTTGTATAAATTTGTTGCCATTAAGTGTCTGCCCGCTGACAAGTGAAGCTCATTGCATACCTTCATAAAAAATGTATACACATATCAAGTATACGCAGCGTGCGACAATTGTCAAGATTAGCGATGCATGCAAAAGCTGGGCAGATGAGCGCACTGATTGTTGTCTGATTGTCTGTCTGGATGGCTGGATGGCTGGATGGCTGAATGGCTGGGTGACTGACTGCCTCGCAGTGACCATGGCCAGGTAATTTTTTGCCAAGCCGCCAAAAATCAATGACCGACCGGTTTTGCATAGGCTTTCAATGTTTTAGTGTTTTAGTGTCGTCGGCGTTGCTGTTGTCTCTGCTGCTTGCCGCTGTCGATGCCGATGTAACGTAACAACTTTCGCTGAAACGTCATTCCCAACAGCAACAGCAAAAACAACTCGAAATGGCAAAAGGCAGCAGATAAAGCAAACGATAGCATCACCAAAGCCAATACCAATGATGAAGCAGAAGAAATTTCAGTTTCAGTGTCGCCTTTGCCGTTGTCGTCGTCGTTGTTGTCGTTGTTGTCGTTATTGCCTTTTGCCTCGTTTGGCTATTAACGCAAGTCTAGACCAGTTTTAACAGCAGCAACCGTAGCAGGAGCAATAGCTCCAATGGCAGAAACAGCTACAATTCCAACTCGATCTCCATATCAAGCTTGAGCACGAGCAAGGCAGAGTAATCAAGCAGCATCTTGTAGGCGAATATAAATTCGGAAGACTTTCGAGTGGAAGAGACTCATTTGAATAATTGAAAACCACTTGCACTGCAATTAAGAGCATAAAATGAAATGTTTGATTTTCTACACGTTTTAAAGTCATTCAATCGACTGCACTTGCTTAAATTGCCGGAAAATTTCGCTCTAGAGAGCATCAATCTCCATCTCAACTCCAACTTTTGGAATTGTTTGCTGTCGCTGCTTCAAATGACTTTGCAACAGAGACACGCTACACACACACACACACACACATTCACACTTAAAGCAGACCGGAAATTGTTAACGAAAAAATAGAAAAACAACATGCCATGTGAGCTAGCTAGCCAGCTGCGCAGTGAAAATAAAAAACCCAAATCCCCAATTGGAACATACTCACGCCCATTATCATGCAGACACAAATGTAGATACATACCTAAGTCGATGCGACAACATTCTATGGGTTTGTATGGGTATGAGTCAAATGGGCAAAAGCAAAAGTTACTTTCAGCATCACGCAAATCTCGGCATATGTTAGGTGTAGTCAGTACAAAAGCTTTTCCACACACATAAACATATATACACAAAATTTGGATGTGAATTAGAAACTAAAATTTTAATGCTTGCCAATGAACAACCATTCTTTGGGTATGTAAGGTTTTGCCGAAGAAGATACTTTCTTCCAAATACTGTCAAACTTGTAGGGCGCCGAAAGAGTGTTTGAACCACAGGTTTGTTTTTTTTTTTCATTTGTTTGTCAGAAAGGGTCGCTAGTAATTTCCCTTTTCTTCTAAGTACTGTGTATACTTTGTACAGTCCATACAATAAAGTATTTTGGAAAAAAAAACCCATGGCCTCTGGTTTCTTATGTTATCTATTACTTGTAATAAAGTAGTCAAGAAAATGGTTTTGAGACAGAAGTTTCTAAGAGATTGCGCCTACATCATCGGTGTTTTTCAAGAAACCTATTGCTGATGGTAAACTGTTAAGTTATTTTAAGTCTCATGTTTAAGTGCGGAATCTAGTGTTGTGTGTAAACCGTACAACAATTTTTATTATTTATATTTTCTATAAAAATATGCTTTAATTGTTCTCAGCACACAAATTAAACTGTCCAAATGCGTTTTATTGGTTAAAGAAGTGCAACCTTTGGGCGCTTTTTAACGACATGTTTTTTACATGCCAGAATTTAGTTTATAAATGCGTAATTGTGCACTTAGCCATGTTAACAGGGCAAAAAACATGCACTGTGCATGACACAAATGAAGAAAACCCCGCTACTTATAATGTGAACTTCACAGTTGCGTGATAGCTGCAGGGCTGCAAGGCAACCATGCAGCAAATTATTTTCCTTACCCTCATATGTGGACTATGCCAGTGGCTGCACTGCTTCCATTTGCGAGAAGCAACTGATGAGACTAACTTGGAGCTGCAGCAAAACGTGGTGACGATATTAAGAAGAATTCGTGTGGAGCAGGAATATGATACTATTGGTATATATGGATCGAATGTGAAGTGTGTGTTTCAAGAGCTTCTGCATCTGCTAGAGCTTCCCACAGTGCTGTTAACTAAGGGAAGCAGCCTTGAAGATTGGAACTTTAGTAGTGAAACCCTCTTGCTGTGCTGTGGTTCCAAGTCGGAACAAGAGCAGAACACGCGCAACTTGTTAAAACTTCAACAGGCAAGACGCTTAATCTATCTGGAATCTGGGGTGCCACCGGAGTTGCTTTGTGAGGATTACTTTAAACGGGAACAACACAATGTGGCTATGATAAACGAAGATGGGATCCTCTACAGCTGTCGCCTCTTTCAAAAGCCTAATCACGTTCAACTGGATATTTATTCTGCCTCTAAATCAGGATCAATTTATGTTCAGCAGTTTCAGAACATGAAAGGTGCAATAATAAGGAGCGATACGGATCAGATGCCGCCACGTTCCATGCTGTATCGCAATGCCAAGACAGGTAAAATCGAAATGTTTGGGTATGTTGCAAGTTTGATATACACCTTTGTGCAACGCGTTAATGGAACACTGCAATTGCCCGATGATTTAGTTTTTGGCCAGGTTAGCTATTTTGGCTACATTGGAAACAAGACGCATCAAGGACAACTGGATATAGCAACTGTATTGGCGCCCAACTTTAATGTCGACAATCTGGATTATCTTAGTTATCCATTTACGACCACTTCATATTGCATGATGATGCCAGTGCCAAAAAAGATGCCTTATATGCAAATCTATACAATTATTGTGGATTTCCCCGTTCTGGGCATTATTCTGGTATTAGTTGTAGTGTTCTCGCTGTTGTTGATCTACAGTAAGGAGTTGTCCTGGCAACGACTAAGTTTTATCAATGTCCTACTCAATGACTGGTGCCTGCGTGGAATGTTGGGACAATCTTTTCCCATGCCCTACAATCCCAGTGGTCATTTGAAGGCGATTTGTTTAATATTGTTCTTTGCCAGTTTGATGATCACCACCATGTATGAAGCTTATTTGCAATCCTTTTTTACAAGTCCACCATCCGAGGAAATGCTCCGTAGCTTTGAAGATATTCGGAATTCACCCTATACATTTGCAATAGCGCGCAATGAGGTGAATCTCTTGCTGCGTACCAAACGTCTCAGCATGGCAAATGTTAGCAAGGCTTTCATTATAAATAGTTATAATGATTATATTCACATGCGTGACACCTTTAATAACAGCTACACCTATCTTGTGACATGGATGAGATGGCAGACCTACGCCGAGCAACAGAAAGCCTTCAAGGAGCAGGCTTTCTACTACTCTGATGATATCTGCATCAGTCGCTATGTAATGGTTATGCTTCCGTTGAGGAGGCACTTGCCCTATCGCCAGCACTTTGAACAGCATATACTTTTTATGAAGGCTTTTGGATTAATTGATTTCTGGATAAGCCGCAGCTTTTACGAAATGGTCCTGCTGAACATGACATCATTTCGTGACTATAGTAATCCACAGAATCCAGATGATCCAGTCTTTCTACAGGATCTTTCGTATATATTTGGGTTCTATATCGTTTTTCATATAATTGCCTGTGTTTGCTTCGCCATGGAATGCTACTCGGGAAGACGTATGCGACGGGTGGCGGCTATTAGAAATTTGTAAGAACAACATTAAAATTTTGTCGCTTGATAACTTTTTTATATGAATAAATAACTATCTGATAGCTTGTAATACAAACAAATCTAGTCTAAACATATATGTATGTATGCCTGGCTAAATACGTAAAACTAATTGCAGTTAACTTCAAAGTCGCAACAAATGTGTGACTTCATTGTTTTATCCCTTGTGGAATTCAATTTATTTGTAAAAACAAACCTCTCGAGTCCAATTATCACCATGTATTTAAATTAAACACGCAAATGCGATTTTAAAACATTAAATACACTTGATAAGGGATTTAATCATTTATTTGTTTGCCATGCTCAATATTCAACAGCTGATTTTTATCATGCGCTTAACAGCACTGCTCGCATGTTTATGTAGTCAGTGATAGTTTGTAGGCATTTTTTGAAAAGTATAAGCACAAAGCACTTATGTGTAAGTGGTATTAGGTGCAATGCGAAGTGTACTGTTTTTCTGCAACTAAATCTTTAACAGATGTTCATTCGACAGATCTGACGTGATTTGAGACATCTTTGGCTGAGATAAATAGGGCAGAGCTACATAAGTCCAGAAAAAATATATCTTTTTAGAAATGTCTAGTGGGAAATATGTGTGGCAAAGATTTTTAACACGAAAATATGTCTGGCGGTCATAAGTCCGGAGGAAATACATACATATGTCTTTTAGAGATATGATTACCATCTGAGCTGGCAAAAAGTAGCCCACCAAATGGTGTTATGGGATTACTAATAATAGTCTAATATGCAAGCGAAATTGAATATTTTCTGTCATATTATGCTTAATTGTTAGCAGTGTATACATATATGTACACTGTATAAATGAGTTTAATTGGAAAATAAGAAAATACATGCTAGGAATCTGTTTAAAAACGCGTAATTGCGCACTTAACCATATTAACATGTCGCAAAACATGCGCAGTGCATGACACATGCCGCACGGGGCATACCATTCTAAGGAAGAAAACTGCGCCACACAAACTCTCCACTTCACAGTTGCGTGATAGCTGCAGGGCTGAAAGTCAACCATGCAGTTATTTATCTTTTTTATTGTGCTATGTGGTCTGTGCCAGCAGCTGGACTGCGTCCATTTGGGAGAAGCAACTGATAAGACTAACTTGGAGCTGCAGCAAATCGTGGTGACGATATTAAGAAGAATTCGTGTGGAGCAGGAATATGATACTATTGGTATATATGGATCGAATGTGAAGTGTGTGTTTCAAGAGCTTCTGCATCTGCTAGAGCTTCCCACAGTGCTGTTAACTAAGGGAAGCAGCCTTGAAGATTGGAACTTTAGTAGTGAAACCCTCTTGCTGTGCTGTGGTTCCAAGTCGGAACAAGAGCAGAACACGCGCAACTTGTTAAAACTTCAACAGGCAAGACGCTTAATCTATCTGGAATCTGGGGTGCCACCGGAGTTGCTTTGTGAGGATTACTTTAAACGGGAACAACACAATGTGGCTATGATAAACGAAGATGGGATCCTCTACAGCTGTCGCCTCTTTCAAAAGCCTAATCACGTTCAACTGGATATTTATTCTGCCTCTAAATCAGGATCAATTTATGTTCAGCAGTTTCAGAACATGCAAGGTGGAATAATTCGAAGTGAACCGGATCAGTTGGCACCACGTTCCATGCTTTATCACAATGCTAAAACAAGTAAAACCGAAATGTTTGGGTATGTGGGAAGATTGATAAACACCTATGTGCAACGTGTGAATGGAACACTTCAATTGCCTGATGATTTAGTCTTGGGCCGGTTTGGCCACTTTTTCCACATTGGTAATAAAACACGTAAAAATGAACTGGATATTGCAACTGCATTGGCAGCCGCTTTGAATATCGAAAATTTCGATTATCTCAGTTATCCATTTACGACCACTTCATATTGCATGATGATGCCAGTGCCAAAAAAGATGCCATATATGCAAATCTATACAATTATTGTGGACTTCCCCGTTCTGGGCATTATTCTGGTATTAGTTGTAGTGTTCTCGCTGCTGTTGATCTACAGTAAGGAGCTATCCTGGCGACGACTAAGTTTTATCAATGTCCTACTCAATGACTGGTGCCTGCGTGGAATGTTGGGACAATCTTTTCCCATGCCCTACAATCCCAGTGGTCATTTGAAGGCGATTTGTTTAATATTGTTCTTTGCCAGTTTGATGATCACCACCATGTATAATGCTTACTTGCAATCCTTCTTCTCTTCACCGCCGACCGAGGAGATCCCTCATAGCTTTGCAGATCTTCGGAATTCACCCTACACATACGCCATAGACCGCAATGAAGCGAATGTCTTGCTGCGTACCAAAGGTCTTACCGTAGCCAATTTGCGCAAGGCTGTCATCACGGACGATTATAGTAAAAATATACACATGCGTGATACATTCAATGAAAGTTACGCATATCCTGTAACATGGATGCGATGGCAGACCTACGCCGAGCAACAGAAAACCTTCAAGGAACAGGCTTTCTACTACTCTGATGATATCTGCTTTAATCGCTTTGTGATGTTTTGTCTCCCGTTGAGGGTGCACTTGCCCTATCGCCAACACTTTGAACAGCACATACTTTTTATGAAGGCATTCGGATTGATTGATTTCTGGATAAGCCGAAGTTTCTTTGATATGGTATTCTTAAACATGACGATTCTGCGAGACTACAGTAACCCTCAGGACCCAGAAGAGCCAGTCTCTTTAAGCGATCTTACCTATGTGTTTGGGTTCTATATAGTTTTTCATATAATTGCCTGTGTTTGCTTTGCCATCGAGTGTTACTGGGGAAGTCGCGTGCGACTGGTGGCGTCTATAAAAAACACTTAAAATTTGGGTCGTCGCTTGAAAATTTCATTTTTTCATTTAAATAAATAGCCTCTTTACTTATAGGTGTGGATTTATTTATTGCTACACATATAAGAGCTATAATTATACTAATAGTTAGTTTATTCAATGTATGTAACTTAAACATATCCTCGAAAATAAACTTAAACGTCACTCGCTCAGCCGTTGCTTCTCGTCGTCTTTTTATCATTCTCGATTATTCAAAACTCTGGCAAAGCTTAAGGAAATGTTTAACCCTTTTTAACGCTATAAAGATGGCTATTAATAACTTGGACGTACCATTAAAATAAATATGTTCACCCTGTTTTTGATAAGCGACGCGGACACATTCTGTATGGCAGGTAGAATCGTGAATAATTAAACATTAAAATATATTAAATCATCAGCTACTTTTGGGAAGTCTTTCAGTAGTCTGATGTGCAAACGTAATTTAATATTTGTTGTCATTGTGTGCATTTTTGTTAACAGTGTACTTATGCACACTGTCTAAACAAGTTGATTGACGAAGAAGTGCATGCTAGAAATCTGTTCAAAAACGCTTAATTGTGCACTTAGTAATATTAACAGGTCACAAAACATGCGCAGTGCATGACACGTGCCGCACGGGGCATACCATTCTAAGGAAGAAAACTGCGCCACACAAATTGTCCACTTCACAGTTGCGTGATAGCTGCAGGGCTGAAAGTCAACCATGCAGTTATTTATCTTTTTTATTGTGCTATGTGGTCTGTGCCAGCAGCTGGACTGCGTCCATTTGGGAGAAGCGACTGATAAGACTAACTTGGAGCTGCAGCAAATCGTGGTGACGATATTAAGAAGAATTCGTGTGGAGCAGGAAATATGATACTATTGGTATATATGGATCGAATGTGAAGTGTGTGTTTCAAGAGCTTCTGCATCTGCTAGAGCTTCCCACAGTGCTGTTAACTAAGGGAAGCAGCCTTGAAGATTGGAACTTTAGTAGTGAAACCCTCTTGCTGTGCTGTGGTTCCAAGTCGGAACAAGAGCAGAACACGCGCAACTTGTTAAAACTTCAACAGGCAAGACGCTTAATCTATCTGGAATCTGGGGTGCCACCGGAGTTGCTTTGTGAGGATTACTTTAAACGGGAACAACACAATGTGGCTATGATAAACGAAGATGGGATACTCTACAGCTGTCGCCTCTTTCAAAAGCCTAATCACGTTCAACTGGATATTTATTCTGCCTCTAAATCAGGATCAATTTATGTTCAGCAGTTTCAGAACATGAAAGGTGCAATAATAAGGAGCGATACGGATCAGTTGCCGCCACGTTCCATGCTGTATCGCAATGCCAAGACAGGTAAACTCGAAATGTTTGGTTATGTGGCAAGATTGATAAACACCTTTGTGCAACGTGTGAATGGAACACTACAACTGCCTGATGATTTAGTCTTGGGCCGGATTGGCAACTTTTTACACATTGGTAATAAATCACGTAAAAATGAACTGGATATTGCAACTGCATTGGCAGCCACCTTGAATACCGAAAATCTCGATTATTTCAGTTATCCATTTGCGACCACTTCAGCCTGCTTAATGTTGCCAAAGCCAAAAAAGTTGCCTTATATGCAAATCTATACAATTATTGTGGACTTCCCCGTTCTGGGCATTATTCTGGTATTAGTTGTAGTGTTCTCGCTGCTGTTGATCTACAGTAAGGAGCTATCCTGGCGACGACTAAGTTTCATCAATGTCCTACTCAATGACTGGTGCCTGCGTGGAATGTTGGGACAATCTTTTCCCATGCCCTACAATCCCAGTGGTCATTTGAAGGCGATTTGTTTAATATTGTTCTTTGCCAGTTTGATGATCACCACCATGTATAATGCTTACTTGCAATCCTTCTTCTCTTCACCGCCGACCGAGGAGATCCCTCATAGCCTTGCAGATCTTTGGAATTCACCCTACACATACGCCATAGACCGCAGGGAGGCGAATGACTTGCTGCGTACCAAAGGACTTACCGTAGCCAATTTACGCAAGGCTTTCATCATGGACGATTATAATAAATATATACACATGCGTGATACATTCAATGAAAGTTACGCATATCCTGTAACATGGATGAGATGGCAGACCTACGCCGAGCAACAGAAAACCTTCAAGGAGCAGGCTTTCTACTACTCTGATGATATCTGCTTTAATCGCTTTGTGATGTTTTGTCTCCCGTTGAGGGTGCACTTGCCCTATCGCCAACACTTTGAACAGCACATACTTTTTATGAAGGCATTCGGATTGATTGATTTCTGGATAAGCCGAAGTTTCTTTGATATGGTATTCTTAAACATGACGATTCTGCGAGACTACAGTAACCCTCAGGACCCAGAAGAGCCAGTCTCTTTAAGCGATCTTACCTATGTGTTTGGGTTCTATATAGTTTTTCATATAATTGCCTGTGTTTGCTTTGCCATCGAGTGTTACTGGGGAAGTCGTGTGCGACTGGTGGCGGCTATAAAATACACTTAAAATTTGGGTCGTCGCTTGAAAATTTCTTTTTTTTCATTTAAATAAATAGCCTCTTTACTTATATGTGTGGATTTATTTATTGCTACACATATAAAAGATATATTTATTCTTATAGTTAATTTATTCAATGTAAGTTACTTAAACATATCCTCGAAAATAAACTTAAACGTCACTCGCACTAGTTACGTTTTTTTATATCGCTGTTCTTCACAAAGTGATTAATCGCCCGCTTGTGAACCCTCTTACTCTGTTGTGTCGTTCTTGCTCTTTTTAGCCGGTGATTCTCGTCGTCTTTCACTCATTCTCGTTACACAGGTCAAAATCTCCCGTCGAAACGTTTAGAAAAGTTAAACGTTGCGTTGAGCTATATTCAGAGCTCTGGCAATAGATTATCGAAATGTTTAACCCTTCTTAACGTTTTGACCGGAAATTTGTACACATAACGCAAGCATTATATTCTGGGTCGCGTTGCTTGTAATTATTGAAAACATCTAAACATCATTTTACGATTCATATGTCAACATTTCGCAAAATAAAAAAGAGATCGCTCCGTCTTACCGTTTGGACTGTGAAATAAAAACTGTCGCGTGGCCATTTAGTGAACACAAAGAGATTTGATTGTAAGCAACAATTTTAATTCAAGTGGACTTGAACAAATACGTTAGCAGTGATCGGATGACCTAAAACAAAAATGCATGCAATACTGCATTTTATTGCGACACTTTGCCACAATCTTTTTTAGCGACGCAAGTGTAAATGCAGTTCAATTATTGCACTGCGATAAATGTGGCGCTATAACGATTGCTATCGATAACTTAAACGTACCATTAAAATACATATGGTCACCCTGTTTTTAATAAGCGACGCCCACCATACGCAATATGGTAGAAACGTGAATAATTACAATAAAATATATTAAATCATCAGCTACATTTGGGAAGTCTTAAAGTTGTCTGATGTGCAAACGAAACTCAATATTTGTTGTCATTGTGTGCTTTATTGTTCACAGTGTACTTATGCACACTGTCTAAATTGTTTGATTGACGAAGAAGTGCATGCTAGGAATCTGTTTAAAAACGCGTAATTGCGCACTTAACCATATTAACATGTCGCAAAACATGCGCAGTGCATGACACATGCCGCACGGGGCATACAATTCCAAGGAAGAAAACTGCGCCACACAAATTCTCCACTTCACAGTTGCGTGATAGCTGCAGGGCTGAAAGTCAACCATGCAGTTATTTATCTTTTTTATTGTGCTATGTGGTCTGTGCCAGCAGCTGGACTGCGTCCATTTGGGAGAAGCGACTGATAACACTAACTTGAAGCTGCAGCAAAACGTGGTTACGATATTAAGAAGAATTCGTGTGGAGCAGGAATATGATACTATTGGTATATATGGATCGAATGTGAAGTGTGTGTTTCAAGAGCTTCTGCATCTGCTAGAGCTTCCCACAGTGCTGTTAACTAAGGGAAGCAGCCTTGAAGATTGGAACTTTAGTAGTGAAACCCTCTTGCTGTGCTGTGGTTCCAAGTCGGAACAAGAGCAGAACACGCGCAACTTGTTAAAACTTCAACAGGCAAGACGCTTAATCTATCTGGAATCTGGGGTGCCACCGGAGTTGCTTTGTGAGGATTACTTTAAACGGGAACAACACAATGTGGCTATGATAAACGAAGATGGGATCCTCTACAGCTGTCGCCTCTTTCAAAAGCCTAATCACGTTCAACTGGATATTTATTCTGCCTCTAAATCAGGATCAATTTATGTTCAGCAGTTTCAGAACATGCAAGGTGGAATTATTAAAAGCGATACGGATCAGTTGCCGCCACGTTCCATGCTGTATCGCAATGCCAAGACAGGTAAAACCGAAACGCATGGGTATGTGGCAAATCTGATAAACACCTTTGTGCAACGTGTGAATGGAACACTGCTGTTGTCGGACGAATACGTTTTTGGACGGGTGAGCTACTATGGCGACATTGTAAAGAAGGCACATCAAGGCCAACTGGATATGGCTACTGCGTTGACGCCGACATTAAATGCAGACAACCTAGATTATCTAAGTTATCCATATACGACAACTACATACTGCTTGATGTTGCCAGTGCCAAAAAAGTTGCCTTATATGCAAATCTATACAATTATTGTGGATTTGCCCGTTCTGGGCATTATTCTGGTGTTTTTTGTAATATTCTCGTTGCTGTTGATTTACAGTCAGAAGTTGTCTTGGCGACGACTAAGTTTAATCAATGTACTGCTAAATGACTGGTGCCTGCGTGGAATGTTGGGACAATCTTTTCCCATGCCCTACAATCCCAGTGGTCATTTGAAGGCGATTTGTTTGATATTGTTCTTTGCCAGTTTGATGATCACCACCATGTATGAAGCTTATTTACAATCCTTCTTCACGAGTCGGCCGACCGAAGAGATGCTTCATAGCTTTTCAGATCTTCGGAATTCACCGTACAAAATAGCTGTACAACCCACTGAGATAAATCTCATACTGCGTAGCCATAATCTCAGCGTGACCAATGCATGGAATGCTTTTGTTGTGGATAATTGGAATAACTTTGTCCACATGCGTGATACCTTTAATGGCAGCTACGCCTTTCCAGTGACAGAACTGAGATGGCGCACCTATGCCGTGCAACAAAATTCCTTTGAGGAGCAGGCTTTCTACTACGCTGACGATATTTGCCTTAATCGCTTTGTGATGTTTTGTGTCCCCTTAAGGAAAAATTTGCCCTATCGCCAGCACTTTGAACAGCACATTCTTTACATGAAGTCATTCGGATTAATTGATTTCTGGATAGCCCGAAGCTTCTATGATATGGTGTTCTTAAACATGACAACTCTACGGGACTACAGTTATCCCAAGGACCCAGAAGAGCCAGTCTTTGTACGTGATCTCTTCTACATATTTGCGTTTTATATAATTAATCATATAATTGCCTGTGTTTGCTTTGCTATCGAATGCTATTGGGGTAGACGTGTCCGACGGTTGGCGACTATCTAAATACCTTTAATTTTCAAAAAATCTTGTTAATCTTTAACTTATAATTATAACTGCTTTGTAATTGTCACAAAATTCTCGCTTGGCAACCTATTTCCATAAGAAAATGCTTAAGAAATAAAAAATCCTTAAATTACCATAAAAACCATTTTTTTTTTTTTTTTTATTTTGCAATTGCTTTCGATTTTAATGTGTTTAAAGGAGATGTTAGTTTTTCGCTACTGCATCAGAAAATGTTTTTAAAAACATGAGATGACAATTAATTAAGTCAAGTTTATAAGCATATTTGTTAAAGTGTTACATTGATAGTTGATTGCCATGATGTCATTAAACTAAAGCTAAATAAAAGTGTTACAAGGGAGGAGTAAGAAATTTTCAGTAACTTCAGCAGGTATAATTAAGTTTATCCTTGCATTTGTAGAGATCAAGCTTCGTCGGCACCACAGTATATATCATTTTTCACAATCTGCAGTACATCCGTCACCTTAGTCTTGTAATTTGATTGAAATGCGGACATAGTTTCAAATTGATTCTCGTACACCATTACAATTAGATCTACCCATAAAGTTGTGAGCAGTTTGAAATAATGTGGTCCAAGCGTGTATGTAAATTCCTGTAAGTTTTTTAGCATTTGCCTGAATTCTGGCTTGCTTATAAGCTGTTGTCGACTACCGGTGCAGAGTACCTCGTCACCACTTGGCATTTTTTCGACCACCAGGCTAAATAAATATTCTAGGTTCTCGCACTCGCGATATTTTGGTGAACACGGCAAATAGAACTTGTAGCAATTTTTGATCACCAAATCAACATCTTGACGAAGTTGATCTGCAGTCTGATAGTATCTATTGTCCAGCCTTTTCATAATGGTACCCAAGTCCATGGGATCTTTGATAAGCACGTAGTAGAATGGTACATTTTCTATACGTGTGTCCACGGGTGTCATAAAAGGAACGACCCACTTAAAATAGGGCAACAGATCAAGAAAATTTCCCTTAATAAAGTCCATCTTGTTTGTGTACCGACCAGGTTCAACAGGCATCACCTCAGGCTGCACTTTTGTCGGCAAGACGAACGAACTTGGTTTGAAAGATATCTTTTCATATAAAACAAATCAAATTTATAAATAGAAATAGGTGAAACAGATAAAACGTTCGAGCTTACCATCGCAAATGGTGGTTCGAAAATTCTCAAAATATGCAAAATGAAATTCACTTTCTGTTTGCAATGTGTTTGTGATGTGACAATCAGAACAACTTATATGCCGATAACTTTCATTGACATGCGACCTTAAAAACATATCGACTGCGTAATTTCTAAGGTTGCCACCATAATTTTAAACTTAACATTTTTTTTAGTGTAAAAATTCTTATTTACCTATGAATTCAAAGATATATACAATGTTCATAAATTTACTTTTTGCCAAATGTTTTGCAGTTTCACGAGGCTAATTAACTACAAAGTTGAGATAGGCAGTTAATGTGTATTTGCCTTGTCATCGAATGTTTGCCGGGCAGTCCAAATTACATAAGCACCACAAAATGTTGTAGTCATTTCTTATAATGTGAACCGATCGCTGAACTCTCAACTCCATTAACATACTTACTGAGCCAGCCGCCTCCGCTCTATAAAAGCTGGCATACAAACATATAGCCCGATTATACATATAACCACGCATTTCTATTTCTATTTTCATTCAAATGGCATCATAAAGCAAAAAAAAAAAACGGCAAAATGTTGCCAACGTCCGCATAAAGTTGTGTCTTTTTTGGTTGCTTTTGATTAAAATCAATATGCGATTTTAAAAGGCTTTCAATGTTATCTGTGAATCAATTTGCTGGCCGATTGTGAAAAGCCAATTGGAAATGTTGTGCAGACGCATTCCACAAACGGTGACCGCATACAAGGCAGTTTATGTGTCAGAGCTGATGGTTTTTTTGGAGCTCCAATCATAACTGCAAAAATTCGATGACGGATCTTGCATCAATGTCTCATCTCAGAGCTGCCCATAAATGCTAAACAATGCGGGTGTCTGTGAGGATTATGCAAAACTTAACTACCTGACACACTAATAGACCCACAAAAAGAAATAATAAAAAAAAAATACTCAGTAAAAATCAAACCATAAGCATATCATCGACTTATGCACATAATTTATATTTTTATCACACTTTTGGCGCCGCTTCTGTCGTCGCGTGCTTCTATTGATTTGGCTTTTTGACGACCTTGGGCTGGGATGCATTGATATAACCCAGTGGGTGATATTGTTACAGATCTGAAGGCAAACAATAGCTGAGCATTGTTTATCAGTTTTGTTTATAGCCAGGTCATAAAAATGGCATTCAATTTTTAATTTTACACGCTTCATTGTGTTTCCTTCTTTTTAGGATTATATATATAACATCTACCGGAGATTGTTCCTAATATGATTTAGCTATTAAAGTTACGCAATAACAATGCCATGTATGTTTAAGGAAATCCGTATAGTGTAATTTTGCCAAATTGTTAGTTGGTTAAGCGCTTTGAAAGCTGTTTCAAAATGGTTGTAAAGTAGGGTATTAACCACACATGATATCGAATCAAAACAGATTTGGTTTGAAGCTTAAAAACAGTTGGTATACATTTAAAATAACGTTTTAATTATAATTTGAAATAACAGCAGGGGCTTAAAAGTTTTTTCAAATTGTTTGCTTTGCAGATGTCTCTAAAATTATTACATCAGTTTAATACTTACTTAGTTCACAGGCAACATATTAAATTCCCATGGCCAATTGATAAAATATTTCACATCTCGCAACCAACTCCTGGCAGACTCATCTTCTTTTGTCCGACCAATAATAAAAACCAATCATTTCAGTTGCCCAACCTCTTGACATCTTGCAGAGCATCCCATTGTATGGCTTTCATCTAACCAAAAAAAAAAAAAAAAAAGCGATACAAACAGCGTAACAAAATTGAAATCTCGAACTAAAAGCAAACGTAAATTGTGGTAAAAATTTTTCAATTGCAATCGCTTTTCGAATTCTATTATTATTTGTTAGTTTTTGTTGTTTGTTGATGGATGGCAACAAGAGGATGATGAAGCTGAAGATGAGGCTGATGATTATCCGCATAACTGGCAGCTTAACCGTAATACATAAAGACCACATAAATGGGCAACCGGAGCAGATCAGAGCAAACCTCAAAGCTCAGGGTCATTTAGATAAAATGGGTTTTGTGGCTTATGTCATTAAGGTAAGGTATTGAACAATGCCTAAACTGTTTTTGCTATTTGTTTTATTGTTGTTTGCGCTTTATAATGAGGCCTCGCTGCGAGAGTCAATAGTAAACAAACTTATTTTTTAATAACCAATCAAAATACATGTGCGTATCATTTAAGCTGCAATTAATGAAGTAAGTCTTTAAAAAATATACTTATTTACATACCTTGAGTTTTAAGGTAGCTGAAGCGCCTCATAAAACTCTACAAATTCGACCTTAAACGATCAAGAGGGCATAATTAATAAAAATTTCGTTTTCTTGCACTTATGAAATTAAAGGTGTTAATTTTTTACAATACAAATCGTAATTTGCCTCAATGTCGACGCTGTTACATTTGAGGTCGCCACAAATCAAACTAGATGCAACAAGAAAAGCACAACAAAGCGTAAACAGGTGAAAGAAAATAAAAGAAAAACTTTTGGCAAACGGTGTGTGACTAGCATAGTAATTTATTTCCTTCCTTGTTTTTGTCGCTGCAAGCGATTAAAGAGCGTTAACGCCGATCTGCAAAATGAGCCACTTGCCACTTGCACCTTACAGCAAACACAATCTCACCAGTTGGATTCCCACAAGCTGGAGCTCCGCTACCCCCTACCAGCTCCCGCCTTCTAAAACTCCAATTACTAGCGTTAGGGAGCTCTTTGAACTCTTTTTCGCCGCTTACCAACGGCGACCCCTGCAGCGACAAGCTTGCGTATACGTAACATATTAATTATGGTACCGGAGCAAAAAAAAAACTAAAAACAAACAGCAACAACAATATATCGCTATAGTTGAAGAAGAAGAAATACATACGCTAATTAGCGAAATTAATCACAAAAACAAGCAAAGGGGCCAAATAGTATAGGATAAATTTGTTGGCCTTATAAATCATTTTAAATAAATGAAAGTCTAAAATTAAAAGATTATTTCAATTATGCGCAACGAAACTTCATCAACAGCAGCAACAACAACAATAGCAAAGTGTCATCGCGTGTCTAAGAAAGCAGCGACAAAAATCCTCAAACAAGAAATTTGTTGTATAGGAAATTCATTTTGTTTTAATTTAACAACTGGCGAACATGCAATTTGTACATTAAGTGACAAAAAAAAGTGTCAAGTGTGACAGATTTGGGCTGCATATTTGTATCTCAGCCCTTTTTGGGCCATATTCAGTAGTTCCCTTTCATTTTCTGCTTCATTTTCAAGCAGCTCTTAAACGCACTTGGCTCCCACTTTAAAAATCTCTAAATTTTCATTGTGAATATTATTTGATAGATTTTAAGGCTAAGGAACTAATGAATAGCTCATCTTCAAATGTGTATTTTACTTGCTAAATATTTGTTTTATTTATAATGCTAAAAACTGGTCAAACAGCTATTGCTAATGGTTTTCTAACATTTAAAAATTTGCGCTCTGTAGACGTTTTTCAATACTGATTGCGTTATGTATTTTAGCACACTTTAGTAATCGGCTTGCCAGACCGTCAAAAAAAAAAGAAAACAAAGTCACAGTTTTCAACATTTACACATAACGAAATAATATATGTAAAGAGTTGTTTTTCTATTCAGTTTAGGAAAACAAAATGCAACTTATTAAATAAACCTAATTCGTGTACTATGTTACTCTCAGAAAAATAATGTTTTTAGCAAATGCTTTGTTATGCTGAACGTATCCATATTCCATTCAGCTCCTAACTGGGTGGCAACGCCAACTCACCTGCTTGGTGTCCAAAAGTGTTATTATTTTCGCAACACAATATTTAATACAATTGTAAAAGCCAGACGCGTTAAGCAAACACTAAATAATAACTTAAACGAGGGCAAGAGTTGGCGTGTTGTAAATATTCGCACAACGATGCACAGCGGCGCTGCTGTTGCAGTCCAATATTTTGCACGGAGCAACAGAAGAAGAAGCAACAGTTAAGCCATATACAAACACACACAAACACCCACAGATACATACATACGCAACACAGTGAGATAGGTTGGTGCGAGCAATGGGCGGCGCGGAGCGGACAGCAAGAGCGACCGCAGCGACTAGAATTAACGTTTAGTCTAGTTTAAGCCACAGCCACATCACAAAGCAATCGAGCTGCTAGGCATCAAAAATAAACTCGAAGTTTTAGTGCGAAAGCTGCGGGCAGAACGACACGAACGTATGTTTGCATATACGAATGTACGTAAATCTATTTTATAATCGGCCGTGTTGGTGTGCAATTAAACACGCTGTACATGTATGTATGTTTATTTATTGCATATTTTTCAAGCAGTAGCCGTGACAAATGAAGCCAGAAGTAGCCAGTAGCAGTCAACGGGCCACGTCCACTGTGCAACGTTGTAATTGAAAGTAAAAAGCGAGCTACCTCAACAACAACAACACACAACCAACAACACACAAAACAACCAACAACCAACATGCTGCCTCGGTTTCGTTCCTTTTATGGCAAAGTAATAATATTTGTGCTCGTAGCGCTGTGCTTCATACTCTATCTGAAGGTGCAGCCAGCCACCGAGGACTTTCCACTGCCCGTCAGGCTGAGACCCAGAGCCGCTGCCGTTATCCGTGCACATGAAAAATACGCAGATGAGTCAGAAAATGAAATACATCCCGTCACGATATCACCGTACGAGCAGAGCATTAAGCTAGATCTACAGAAACAGGATGCCACACTGGGCAACAAGGGTGTGGCAACGCATCTGAAAGGTGCGGCGAAAGCACGTGGCGATAAGATCTACAAAAAGATCGCCCTGAATGAGGAGCTAAGCGAGCAACTGTCCTACAATCGCACCGTTGGCGATCATCGCAATCCACTCTGCCTGGCTCAGCATTACGATGATCCGGCAACCCTGCCCACCGCCAGTGTCATAGTTATATTCTACAATGAGCCCTATTCCGTGCTCCTGCGCACCGTGCACAGCACGCTGAACACGTGCAATGAACGGGCGCTCAAAGAGATCATCCTTGTGGATGATGGCAGCGACAATGCAGAGCTGGGCGGCAAACTGGATCACTATGTGAAGACACGCTTTCCCGCCGGCAAGGTGACAATTCTGCGCCTCAACAATCGGTGAGTGGCATCGGACGGACAGTGGGCGGGGACAGCGCACATAGCTGGCACACTTTACAAATTTAGTGGCTAGGAAAAGTTTCATTCAGCTAATCGAATGCACATTCAACTTGTGTGCGCTGTCTGAGAAATTAACACAAACACACGTTCGAGTGGATATCGTTTTGGTTTGCCTTCATTTGAATAACTCGTTTTGTGGCACAGACTCACAATTGGACAAACACACACAGACATACAGACGGATGTCTTGGAGCGTCTTCTTCACAGCTTAAAGCTGAAGAATCTTAAAAGACGTTCAAAAATTCAAAAGTCAAACGAATTGTACGAAAAACAAAAACCGGCTATCAAATACCCTTTTCGCTATAACGTTCGTTTATTTACGCTAAGTTGCATATAGATTTGAACCTTTAAACCAAACTTAACTTGTAAAAGGATTCAAACCAGTAGTTTCTCAAAAGAGGGAAATTTCTCAATTAATAATGTTAACTTTTGAGAGCAAGTGTTTTTTATAATTTAAAATCATCATCAAATTTAAGCCACTCATTTTATAAACATTCAAAAACTCGTCTTCGCTAAAGTTCATTTCAAGTTCTCTACATTCTTTTGCCACAAGTTGTTATAGCCTACGTGCCACATTCGCTCACAGGGCATAAAATGAAACCGTAAAACCTGTTCGTCAACTCACGATTATGCTTTTGACTTTTATTTTGTATATCTTTTGTATCTCGACGTGCACTATTCGCTTTGCGCGCGCCTCTGTTCGCTGACCCAATAATTTAATTCTCTTTTTTCTTACAAGACCCCTCAAAAAAAAAAAAAAAAGAAGGCACATTTTTTTTTTACCATTTTGCTAAATGAAAGTTTGAATTTCTTTTGCTTTTTTGCCTACAGCTTGGGTTTGATACGCGCCCGCTTGGCTGGCGCTCGCATTGCCACAGGCGATGTGCTCATCTTCTTGGACGCCCATTGCGAGGCAAACGAGGGCTGGTGTGAACCGCTGCTGCAGCGCATCAAGGACTCACGCACCAGTGTGCTGGTGCCCATCATCGATGTGATCGATTCGGTTGACTTTCAGTACAGCACCAATGGCTACAAGTCATTCCAGGTGGGCGGCTTTCAGTGGAATGGTCACTTCGATTGGGTGAATCTGCCCGAACGCGAGAAGCTGCGCCAATCCAGAGAATGTAGTCAGCCACGTGAAATTTGTCCTGCCTACAGTCCGACGATGGCGGGCGGTTTATTTGCCATGGACAGACGCTACTTCTGGGAGGTGGGCAGCTACGATGAGCAGGTAAAAAACAAACAGATAAACTTGGTAGTCAAATGCTTTAATACTGTTGTTTAAAATTTTACAAGATGGATGGCTGGGGTGGTGAGAATCTGGAGATGTCCTTTAGAATTTGGCAGTGTGGCGGCACCATTGAGACAATTCCATGCTCCCGAGTTGGACACATTTTCCGCGATTTCCATCCCTACAAGTAACTAAAATTAGTTTAAGCTACTTAGCTGCAAGTTCTTAATCAAAATCGCTTCTTGCAGATTCCCCAATGATCGTGATACACATGGCATTAATACTGCTCGCATGGCTCTGGTCTGGATGGATGAGTACATTAACGTGTTCTTCCTCAATCGACCCGATTTGAAGTTCCATCCGGATATTGGCGATGTAACGCATCGCGTTGTGCTGCGCAAGAAGTTGCGTTGCAAGAGCTTTGACTGGTACCTAAAGAACGTGTATCCCGAGAAGTTTGTGCCCAACAAGAACGTCAAGGCCTGGGGCAGAGTAAGATCCCTGCACAACAACCTGTGCATCGATGATCTGCTGAACAACAACGAGAAGCCCTACAATTTGGGTCTATATCCCTGTGGCAAGGAGCTACAACATTCGCAGCTATTCTCCTTCACCAATAGCCAAGTGCTGCGCAACGAGCTCAGCTGTGCCACGGTGCAGCACAGCAGTTCGCCGCCATATCGTATCGTGATGGTGCCCTGCCTGGAGAACGATGACTACAACGAGCAGTGGAAGTATGAGAACCAGCAGCTAAAGCACAGCAACACAGGCATGTGCCTTGACCACAAAGGCCTGAAGAGCATGGACGATGCGCAGGTGGCGCCATGCGATCTATCCAGTGACACGCAGCGTTGGACCATTGGACACGACTAAGCAGCGTGGATGTGGCCAGCGATCGTAGCGAGCTTACGGACCAAGCCAATTGCAACTGAGAGATACTGACTAAGCGAAGCACAGCGCTTTTAACTACAGACTCGAATTAACGCAACAAAATGTGTAAATACCAATTAAAAAGTAACAATGCTAGAAATATGATAATATATTTTCTATATAATATACATATATACACTATATATAGAACGTGTAAGTTGTAGTTAGTGAATATCAAAAATCAACACAAATCAAAAACAAAAAGAGTCAAAACAATATGCTATAAAAAATAATGATACAATTTGTGTTGTGCATTTGTTGTGTATAAAACGAAAGAGAATGAAAACTAGAAAAAGTTGTATAGATATATATATGTATATGTATTTATATCGGTTTATGTGCATATTATTCCTATGTAAATGCTTGAATAATAATTATAATTGCTATGTGATCATCAAATGATAAAGCCACAAAAATATATTTGTAATAACACTCGCATTCCAATGCAATCCAACTATTCATCTATGTCTTAAATGCAATGCGTTAAACCACAAAAAGCGTTGTAAGCATTTATCAACTAACAAAACACTTTTTTGCCATTTGTTTTTAAAAATAAATAAAATGTACTTCCAAACGGAAGATTAAACCAACACATGACATACCTACTACTACTACTGGGTGGGTCAAGTCTATGGCATTTACATACCTATTAAACAGGTCTAGTTCAAGGGCATTATCACTGTGGCACGCATCAAGGTGAAAACATATGTTTTAATGTAAACATACGTTGAGGTATTTTGATAGCTTGACACCTAGAAGAAATGTGGAACATGATATAAAAAAAACACAATGCGGACCATTGCACGTTTTGTATATTTATAGTAGATTAAAGTACATAATTTTTGTTGTTAAATTTAATCAAGTTTGTTGAATACGCGTTTTGTTTTTTTTTTTTTTTTGTGGTATTTTCGCTGACGTTCATTAAGTTACTAAAATTGGAGTAAAATAAGTTAGTATAAATTACAGAAATTGTTGTCTTTTTTTTGGATGCCTGTTGTCGTTTTTGTTGTTGTTTGACAATTGGTAATACAAGTACACAAAATTACAGCTACTATAGCAAAGTGAACTTTACAATAAAATTAACAACTGCATTTATTTAAGAGCTTAAGTATGTGTGTGTGTGTGTTTTTTTTTTTGTGTTTTGGTAATTGTTTAAGTGTTGATTGCACAATAAAAGCATTTGCTTTGATTATTCCATTTATTTATTCAACTTTAATAATGTAGTAGCAGCTTAACGGCAAATGGTTTTCGTTTGTTGTTGGGGAGCTACAATTTAAACTTGATGTATTTGTGTATTGAATAACATTATTTCGTTGACAGTGCTAAAAGCTCTAAAGTGCTCAAATTTACGAATATCTTTCACATACATATTGTACGAATATTTCTAATGATTATCCACATAAAATGTACTATTACATCCTGCACTTCTATGCTAAGAAGCCAATGCATCTATTCATATTATCTTATTTGTTGTAAGTTATTGTGTATAGATTATTTACCTGTGTATCGTGTGTTTGTATGATTTGCAAATCATATTGTATCTACAATTAACTGTTTGGGCAATAGCTCCTAAAATGTGCCGCACAACATAAAGATATATGCTGCGTTCTATGCTTTTTTTGCATCTCTGCTTTAAGGTACCTTTTATTCTTAAATTGCATGCATTTTTATTCGATTTCTACTCTGCGTTCTGCTCTCTGCTACTCTATAACTAAAATACATATGGGTTATCCTTGTATGTTCTAAAAGATGCAAGCAAGCGCTTTTTGAATTTACCGCATATTCTAATATTTTCTCAACTATTTTACAATACATCGAAAGCGCAATTTGCGTGCATTTAATTAATTTGTCTTTTTGTTGTTTGTTTTTCTAATTGTCTCTCATAATTTCAAGCTCTATTTAAATGTTTTTTACGCTTATTAAATGCATTAAATTTCAGTAATGTTATTTAGTTATTTATTTATGCGCCTTTTGTTGTGCTGGGCGGGGTGCAACATTTTAATGAGAGAGTTTTGGAATCAAATCTGATTGAACTTAAATGCGGGGGCTTTTAATTGCACACACACCAAAAACACAATAATTAAATAGTATTATTATTATTTTTAATGCTCTTTGAGCATTTTCATGGCAAATGTTGCTCAAAAATCTCACAATCATTTCTCAATTTTTTTGGGTACTTTCTCAAGGAGCATTTTAGCTTCGGGTTGGCCGAAGTATTAAAATCGTTTAAGGTTTCAGTTAATGTTATGTGTTAATCGTTTGGTAAATAAATAGTTATGTATTTATACATATATGTATGTATATTATAATGTATATAATTATAATGTAATTGTATATATTGTAGTTTTAGCTTGCTTTGAATATTTCAATTTTGGACGTATTTTCAAGTATATATTTATTATATTTTTTGGTAGTTGATGCAAGTAGAAAACACAGTTCGAAAATATACATATGTATACCTAATATATAATATATATTCATGTATGCATGTAAGTATATACTGGTTGACTGGCTGTAGTGCATCCAGTTGGGTTTCATCATCTTGTTTTTATAAATTAACATATTTAACTCATGCTTGAATTTTGGTTTCTAAGTGTAAATCGCTCGTTTTTGGTTGTAGTAGTTATAATTTGTATTTTGTTATTTTCGTGTTAATTTTGTTTTTATTGTTTGTAAATTGCAATTTATCTCAGACTCAGTTTGGAGTGTCTTGGATGTCTTGGTTGTTGGATGGATGGATACGTTTACGTACAAACGTTCTTCAGCCGGTTTGCTGTTTATATTATCATCTGCCTATCTTCCATATCATATATTATAGAATGTCTTAAACATAAAATTGAATATTAATCGCAATTATTGCTTCATTTACTTGTGGTTTTTTTCTCTTTTTTTACGCCGTTCACATCTTGGACTAACGCAAGCCTTTCATTCTATATCAGTGTTCGGTTAATGGTTCACAAACATAGTCGCACAACCTTTAACATTGATAGATATACGTATAATAAAATATAATAATTGATATTGCACATCGAATAGCAAATAATAGGGCATAAAAACAAAAACGTATATATAGCAAAATGAAGTTTATTTAAATATAAGTGGAGAAATTATAAAATACATCACATCAAATAATACAATTTACATATATACCACGCGTATGCAAAGCTTCTTATTATCAAAACAAGATTCAAGATCAACTTAATGCTTACATCTTGATTCGCTTTTGTTGATAGCATGGACGCAGTTATATGGAATATGTTATTATATACTAATATTGTATTGGTTGTTTTTGTTTTTGTTGGTATATATATATATGTAAATGCGCTAAACAGAATGTGAGCTCAATAAGGAAGATATAAGTGTAGAAAATATATTGCATGTCTGGTAAAACTTACAGCATAAATATTTATATACAACTGATTTGATATATTTGACATAGTCGATAGATAACAATAAAAAATATAAGCTCATAGTAGTAATATAACCAAGTCACATTGATATAGATTGAGATATACATAAAGTAAATTTTCACATACATATAAAAACAATTTAACTAAACTAGGCAATTAATTAATCAACCGGTACAAAAATATTTTCATATAAAATATAATCAATTGTGCTTTATCAAAAAGCAACAAACATCAATTAACTACAAGAACTCAACCAATTAAATGGACAAATTATCATTAAGAAACATACACACATACACATGTAAACGATAATAATTAATTTAAAACTACTATATATACTAAGTGCATAAAAGTGTTTGTGGTATTGCACTTGGTTAATGCAACTACGCAAACGCTTCACTTAGTTTATCCATTAAGAGCGAGCAATTGGTAAAGGGTAGGCCCATTTAGTTAGATAGTTAATTGCTATTTGTTAGTGCTGCTGTAAATACCGCCATACAACTATCAAAGCGTCGATTTATAACTGGCTGTGTGTGCGGCATGCGGTGCGTGAGAGTAAGAGTTAAGCTAGCGTGTGATTGGTTAATGCTCCGCATTGTTCGTTGCTGGACGATGTGCATCGTTGGGCGACCTTAGAAGGCCGTCGAGCGTCGATTGGCATAACACTTTTTGCCATGACTGTTCGCATCGGCAGCGCCACTGGTTGCACGCAATCTGTGGCAGGTCGTTGGAGTCGCTGCTGTTGTCGCAACTCCACTGCCAACCAGCGTCGATTGCCTGCAATTAGTCCAACGCTGCAATTGATGCGAACACTTTGGGTATGATCATTTGCGCGCCGAAACATTTAGCGACTCGCCACGGCTCCTTGAGCGTGTCATCGAGCTGTTCATCTCTGCAAAAATATGTAAGACTTGTTAGAACTTGGCTTTTTTTTTTACATGTATGTAGAAATGCCTACCTTTGCTGATGCTGTTGCTTTTCTCGGCTGCTTTATAGGCGCGCATAGCCTTGCCCCGTTTGTCCAAGAGCAGTTTGTCGGCTCGCACAAAGATGCCGTGGGTGGGCTTGCACTGGAAATATTGTATGCCCTGCACGGTACCATCGTTCTTGCCTGTGGGCGTATCAAGCTCAACGCCTATCCAGGCACCTGGCTGAAAATGTGTGGTGCCGATAAAGCTAACAACGCCGCTTTTGTTAGAAGGACGTATTAGCACTGACTCGCCCACTACAATCCATTCGGGCAACGTCACGTCAAGATCCTTGCCTTCATCTGTTTATTATAAAATGGAATTAATATAAATACTTGTACACAGTTTGCTTAAAGTATACGCACCTTCCACCTCTGTGCTGCTGGACATGATGCTGGTATCCAAATAAGCGCCAAGACCCTCCATTTTAGCCACTGAGGCCCGTTGATTGCTGCGTGTCATTTGGTTCGTATTGTTGCTGTAGTTATTGTTGCTGCTGTCGCCATTGTTGACTGCCTGCGTTGTGGATTTCTTGCGGCGCACAACTTTACCGGCGGGCAGCTGCTCTTTAACAATACCATTGCCCTCCAACTGCTGCTCAGCCGATTCGATTGTTTCGGAAGTATCTGCGATGTGTTCCAGCGATTTGTTGCCATTTTGATTGTCTGTGGCATGTTCTGCTTCCTGGATGGTCTTTTGTTGCTCTGGTTGCTCTTGCTGCACATCCTCTGGTTGATCTGACACTGCCAGATTCTCGCTGACATTGTTGTTGTTATTGCTCTGCAGCTGTTCGCATTCCTTATCCGTAGAATCTGACTCGGGCTCTGGCTGCTGCAACGGATGTGTCTGCACTTGCTGCAGTTTCTTTGCTTCTATTTCTTGCGTTTTTGCTTTTGGCATGTCCTTGAGGAAGGGATTAACGCGTGCCTGGCGATTTGGCGGCGAGTTGGAATTAACACGATCGAAATCTGTAAGCAAATAAACGAATTAGTATTGGATCAGATCACTTTTTAATCTTTTTTGGCACTTACCTGGCGTCTCATCAATGCTCATGGAACGCATGGAGGTAATATCCTCATTGCTTAGGTTATTGCAGGACACCGCCTGAGAGCCGTAGCCGCTGCTGGTGGACGAGCTCATGCTGAGCGTGGCCAGACCAGTCAGATGCTTCATGTTCGTATTGGCGCTGGATGTATAGCTCAAATGGCTTTGACTCGAATGACTGCTTACATCCATGAACGAGTCCATGGTCTTGGACGAGGTCAGCCGAGAGCGTGAGGCCAAGCTCTTGTTTTGCTGTCGCTCCTGCTCGTATTCGGCCGCATACTCCGAGTCACTATAGCTGTCTTCGGGTTCCTCATCCAGCGAACGATGTCCGCCCAGCGGCTCCTCGTGAAGCGTTGTCATGCGCATGCCCATCATTTTGCTGGTGGCTGGCGAAGCTGTATAGATAAATGCAGATTGTATTAGTAATGACCAGGACTTGAAGAGCGGGCATAACAGCTTAGCATTAAAGGCTTAAAGCTAGACAAACCACATACGTTTTGTTGGCGCAATTCTCAATGTGTTCAAGTTCAAATTGAGATTCAAAAATGTTGGGCGCGCTGCATTCCATGGGTTTAAGGGAAGACAATGATTATGTTGAATGTTTAGTTACAATGATTATAAACAACTTTTGATGAGCGATTTAATAATAACTAATTCTCTAATTGAATTGGCGACTACTTCGCCAAAACTAAACAAACAAACAAACATGAGCAAAAGTAACTAGGATTAAGTAACTAGGTCATCAATTGATTAACTAGATGCGCTGCTCGTGCGTGGAACTCGTGCTGGGAGTGCTGTCTGCTGTGTGTATGGTGCGCCAAATTGGAATTACAAACACAGACGGGGGTGTGTATGTTGTACAATGAATAGAAACACTATGAATGGACTGATATGATGGATATGCGAACATTTGTACAAATAGATAGAGAGAGAAAGAGAGACTAATGACAACTATTGATGAGTTATACGAATTTTGTTGTTTTTGCGGTTCGTTTTGGCATGAATTAGTAGTAGTAATGGGTAACACAAAACTACAAGAATATGTTGTAATAATACTGCCCGCCCACTAATATATGATAACAATTAATGTAGTTACATGGGTAATAAGTTTTGTACATTGATGGTAACATTTATGTCTAGTTGTGGCTTTGACACATGACTGATTCGAGTGAGTGTGTGTGTGTGTAGGTGAGAGTGTAAGTTAACAACAGACAAACTGAAACGCCAACTAACAATCAATGAATGTTCAATCAATTTTATGGTATGCATTTTGCAGAGGCCAGCCTTTACCTGACAGTAATACAGCGCCTGTTTATGGCGTTTAAAATTTCAACATTGAAATTGTTTTGAGTTAGGTTGAGTAAGCACAGAAAAAAGAGTACATTATGACATGTGAAATAAATCCAGACATACATACATATATAATAGAAATATAACTGAATTCATTGTGTGTTTCATATGATTAATGTTTTGTTGTTGTTTGGTGAAATATGTATGTCAATTTATATGATAAGCTCTGATGAACAGCATGGAGCTTTGGTGAACAGTTATGTGCAGTTGGACTCGCATTGGAACAGAATCAAAAGGATGTTGCTTTTGTTGTGGTTATTAAAGTTGCTGTTGAGTTTGCTATTGTGTTGCATTGAAGCAAAGCGTAGAAAGTCAAGTTCAGTAACAAATTGAAGCAGCAGTTGCAATAAATCTCAATAAATGTTTGCTTGCTTTTGGTTGGGGGCAATATTTGAAGCATAAGCATTGGCAAATTGTTAGCTTAAGACAGATTTTGAAAGGATTTATCTTGTTAAAGTTGACTGCGCGAGATTGTAACTAAGTTAACGCGATTGCTACAAGTTAAATATGCTAAATACACGTTATAAATCAGCACTAAATATTAACTTTGTTTTTAATTATATTACTGTATATACGTAAACAAAGATAAATCCCTTGCTCTAAGTCATGGCAGCAATTATACTTTGGTTTTTGAGTTGCTGCGCATAAGCATAAAAATCTTATATTTAATATATAGTTTGTAAAGTTAGATATATGCTTGAAGTAATACAAAAACTTTGGTTATATGTTCGTACGTTAGAAACGTTTTCAAACAGTTGCTCAAAACAAAGGGTGAGTATATCAAATAAAATTTGTTAAAACTCGCTGCAAATTCCCTAGTGGTATACGCACCAATGCCAAAGGCCTTGCCCGGAGAGTCGTCTCCGCTGCCCTTGCCACCAAAGCTGTGGCGATTCCGTATGACGCCGCCATTGCCTCCGGCGCCACTGAGTGCTGTAAATAAGGGCGAAGTCCATTAGTAAAGTAAACACGAAAAGGATATTAAGTTACATACCTGGCGTAAACTTGTTGCCCAGCGCCGTGTTGTTCAGATCCGCAAAGGACTCGGAGCGACCCACATTCAGCAGCGACTCCATGGAGGCATCGAAGCGCATGATCTGCATAAGTTTAGTTTTGAGTTTCTTGCGTCATAAATGGCATTTTGCATATTTACAACAAATTTTAATATAACATGAATGAAAAGAATGTTAAAAATGAAAAATATTTTAAATAAAAAATGAAAATAAAACAAAACAAAACTGGCAAACTTAAACGCGCACAAAGACAACGAGTAGAGCAGGAAAATTAAACAAAAGTTAAACAAAGACACACAAATAAAGTGAAAAAGTATCTCTAGAAAGCATAGTTTACATAAGTGTTGTGAGTACATTGCACACAGATTACTTACACTGCCGGTGTTGGTGGTTTCTTTGACCGCCTGTGTGTGTGCAGTGAAAAGCGTATTTGTTTTTGGTTTTGTTCACAACACAGGGCAGATAAATATTATATACACACACATACGATTAAAGACAATATATATAATTGCAGTTGTTAGGCGCGCCGAATTTGGTTATTTGATTTGTTTTGTTTGTTAGTTTTAGTGTGCGGTGTGTACAACATAATTTTTGTTGGGTTAGATTTGAGTTTTTAGGTGAAAGCGCATAGAAAATGTGAAAAGAGAAAGAATTGCGTTTTAGTCAAATATTTGAATTGTACAAGTTTAATTTTGCTGGCGGGTGTAGTGTAGCAGAGTGAAAGCACAAAAGGCACAAGGAAGCTTAGCTCGCTGATCGAATGATGAGCGCCGACACATACCTGCGAGAAGTTGGGCACACTGACGGTCTTACGCATCGACAGCGGCTGGCCATGTGCCGTCTCCAGCTCCTTGACAGCCACACTTTGACGCAAGCGATCCAATATCAATATGCTCTCCACAGCGGAAACACCACGCGTATATTTCTCTGTGTGGAAAAGAAAAACATATATATTAGTTACAATTATCGTTTTATCTATCAGATTACTTACCTATATAGGTCTCGCCATCGCAGGCAGAGCAATCATCACCACTGGCTGCCAACTGGGCAAGCGATTCGCGATCTTCCAGTTCCTCGGAAGCCTTGGGAATGTTGGAGACAACCTCGTAGGTAACGCCGCTCTGCCAAATGGCATTCTCGCCGCGTACCAGACGGAACTTTTTCAGCCGATCGGTTAGGGTTTGTCCCTTCTTGATGTTGATGATGAGACGCTTGCGCAGCACGAGATCCATGGGAGCTGGATGGGATAGGCGCACAGTTGTGCGCAGTATCAAGTAGATGCGTTCATTGGCTTCGGTCACGCGGTTCAGAGCCGTGCTGTCGTGCATGGACGAGTCCCAGCTGGCAACGCAGCACACATCCTTATCCAGATGCTGCAGAATTTGTAGAGTGTAGAATTTGTGGCCGTGTTCCTTAGAAAGAATTGAATTAATGCCCGCAATGGATAGCTCATCGTTTGTGTTCTGTGCGGAGAGATCATCGCCATTCAGATTGAGAAATAGAACGGGCACGTGTGGCTCCATGCCAGCCGGTGGATCCCAAGAGGCGGGTGCGCCCGGAATGCCCGAGCCTGGTGCCGGCACCAGAACCGCATTGCGCTCCTCGGTTAGCGAGACCCACTGATGCACAAGGCTCAGCTCACGTTCACGTTCCTGCTCGTTCTTCTCCTCCTTCTTAATAATCATCTGTATCTGCTGGTCCAAGTACTGGCGACGGCGACCCAGCGCCTCGCTCCACTTTTCGCGCAGCACAGTGAGATCTTCCTCCTGATAGGAGTCCAGCGGTCGCTGCAATCGCGAACGCACAGTCACACTTCCAATCGCCACATTGACAATCGACTGACAGATGATGGGCAATGTGCCAGAGTTCTGCACAGGCTTGACGCGCACATTGACGCGACGCTGCTGGCCCTGTCGCAGCTGGTAGATGCCGCCAGTGGGCACCTCATTGCGATTGGTGACCTCGACGGGCGAGTACTCGCCGTTGTCGTTCAGCTCGTGTATTTCCACCCACAATTCGATTTTACGCGACAGTTCCGCCCAGCGATCGACAAGGGAGCGCGCCTTGGCCTGCTGTTGCTCCACTTCCCAGCCCTTGGACTTGGAGAAGCCGGCGCTGCGATGACCCCATACTTCAATGGAGAGCGCACCCTCGATGCAATGCTCCAGGAATTCCTCATTGATATTGACCGTAAAATCTTGTGTGTGCTCGAATTTGAAGGTCATGTTCTGATCAAGTGCCGTGGATTCGGCATTGGTGACCGGCACAACCATCTCCTGGTGGCCCCAGAATGTGTACTGGCAAAAGACAAAGTTCGATAGCGAAAGCGGTAAGCCGGAAGCGTATTTGATGGTGACGCGGCAAGTAATCTGGTTGGCCATGGGATCCACAGGATCATCATACTCATCACGTGAATCGGCTGAGGAGGTTTCCGACAGCGACTCGCACATGCGATCCTGTGGCATTTGTCCAGCAACGCGTTGAATCTCCACCTGCAGCCGACCGGCTACTTCTCCCTGCTGACTTATGATGGGCGTGTGATAGTCCAACTTGACATCATGGAACAGCACTTCCAAATAGACGTTGGCCACGCCTATTAGATTGTGATTCTCCTGTGACTCGTAAAACGGATCCTGTGGCTTGTTGCCATCCTCGTCCTGCAAAACAACAACCGTGTTAGTATAAAACGAACTCAAACTTAGTTTTAAATGTAAGTCCATAGTTAAGTGTGTATTCAAGGAGGTGGGACTTGTTAATTACCTTGTCGTCGAATTCATCGTCTGAGAAGGTCTCAATAAGGGGCTGTATCAAGGGTTAATTGAATGCATGTGCGAATAATAACGAGTACACATAAAGTATTATGGTTAGTACAAGAGACAATAATGGAAAGTGTGATGAAATAATTGAATATTGCCACTCACCAGGCCATTGAGTATGCGCTCCTTGTGCTCCTGATACATCTCCCGCATATCGATCAGTTTGTTCTCCAGCTTCTCCATGCTCCAGATTTGGCTGCCCGAATTTGTGCGCTTCACCAAAATAGCCGGTTCACTGACAAATGCCCCTCGCCTTCGATTTGGACTCAAATTCGCTGGCGGTATTTGCAATGTGACTGAGAATTTGGTTTTTTTTTCCATTTCCTCGGCTAGAAAGTTGGCCTCCTGCACCAACGAATTGGCGCGCATAATGTCTGTCTTAAGTTGTCCCAGTGATCGTCTAAACATCTCATCGCGTTCCTGCAATAAGACAATTTTATAAGTTGTACGACCAAATTTCAAGCCTAAGGAGCTCTTTTCTTTCCTACCTGTGCCCACTTCTCCACGCGCATCTGCGAGGTGGGCGTATTGGGCGTAACCTTGCCCATGCGCAACGGATCGTAGGGTGCATACGGGGCATAGGGTGTGCTGGGTGAGAGTATGTTGCGTAGCTGCTGGAACTGCCGTTCGTACTCTTGTCGCTGCTTCTCCAACGCCACTTGCTTGTCCTCCTCATGCTGACGCTCCAGCCGAGCAATTGCCGTCTGAATGGGATCATTGCTCATCTCATTCTGCATTATTTCATCGCGTGCGAAATTGTAGTCGATCAGCTGTGCGGGCGTTTGCGGCTCGGAGGCACACAGACTGGAATTGATGCCAACCCTTGGTGAATTGACGCGGAAAAAGTGATGATTGCCCCAAAGTATACGATCACCATTCTGCAGTGGCGTCTTCTCCAATGCGGCTGAACCATTGACAAAACAACGTGCGCCCTGCACAGGCTCCATAAATAGGCCGCTATCCTCAATGGTTATAACACAGTGTTCCGGCTGTATGCCCAGACCAGAAAGCTGTATATCCGGCTGCTGACCACTGATGCTGCGACCACCAATCAACGTGCGTTCCTGCCAATGAATTTAGGTATTAAAGTATTGTTTTGTTTTGTGTAGCAAAATCTTTCTTACCTTTAGGTAGTAAACCAAAAGCTCATTGAGGGACGGATCTGCATTTAAATTGACCAGGTAGTATTTGTTCTTCTCCACCTTGATGCCACTAGCCTGCACACTGATGCCCATCTGTTCCAGGGCCTGCTGTCGCTCGTTCTGTATGCGTTCGGTCTTGACCAGTTTCTCTTCCCATGTTTGCGAGATTTGCTTCATTAGATTCTCGCTCTCGGCCAGCTTGTCTTGGACATCACCGACTGGAGAGCCTGTGGCATGCTTCAACATGCTGCGCAGTGTTTCCACCTCATGGCGCAGCTCGCGAATGATACGAGCATTGGGATCTTCATTGACCACGGCATGATTGACAATGCGCTTGGCACGATCCGCATATCGCAGCGTGGACAGCGTTTCCTCGTAATTATCCGCTGAGGGTGAAATGGTAGCCACCATAACTGTTCTGGAGTTGCCGCCGAGATTGTCCTTTAGCAGCCAGGTGAGCACGGAATCTCGATAGGGCACAAATTTATCGTTTCCACTCTTTTTGCCATTTGTTTGATCGGCCAGCTTTGAGATAACAAGACCCAGTGTGGTCAGGGATCTAAAAACGAGTACAAAAACATTATTAAAGGGGAAATACTAATATGTATATATTATTTGGTAAGGAGCGATACTCACTTGTTTATATTGGAGCCCTCTTTGAGACGATCACCAACAGCGCCCGTCTTGACCGCACGCTCGGAGCCAGCCAAATCAACCAGCGACATGCGTGAGACTTTCTCACCACTGACGCCAGTTGCCTGATCGGTGAGTATTTGTGTTAGAACGACCGAGAAAACGGCATGTGAACGCGACGATTCGGCGTTCATATTAGTGGCAGCCACCGTTCGCGATTTGTTGCCCTCGGTCATGAGGTTGTCAATGTCCTGATAGGATGCAACGGCCAGCTGTGACAGCCCATCGACATAGGGGCCAAGTACATTGTGTTCGCGCACTTTGAGCGACTGCTTGTTGGGCTTGGGATCGAGCAGATCGTGGACTTTCTCATTGTAGATCTCCATGTAGGAGACTTCCACTTTGTACAGTAGCTCCGGTGTCGATTTGTTTGCTATCGCCGAGAAGAGCTTGTCGCAGAGACGTGGGATAATGCCCTTGTTCTCCTGTGAGCCCATCATCGTATACGATTTGCCTGAGCCTATAAGAAACGATTGAGTCACGATTGTGTTTGGGTTTGATTTGAGAGAAACTCGCTTACCCGTCTGGCCGTAGGCGAAGATGCATGCATTATAGCCCTGAAATGCATTATCCAGTATATCACGTCCCACGCAGTCAAAGACCGTCTCCTGTGACGCAAAGCTGTCATCTTCGGCGTTCAGCGAGTAGAAGCAATGATCGAATGCAAATGTCTTTGGTTGTTTTCTGCATGAGTCATGGTTTATACATATGTTATTAAATGGTATGTATATTAATTAAGTTAAAGCGCGCTTACCTTTCCATTTTTTCCAGTGATGGTGGATTTTGCAATATGGTTTGCTGTTTCTCCATTTCGACGATGCATTTTGTACCCAATTCAATTTCTGTAAATAGAGACAAAAGAGAGATTTATAGAATGTAAAATGCATATATGTGATAAGTATGATTTGAGTTATTTTCAGTGCAAGGTTGATAACAAGTTCAGAATAGCAATGGCAGAAAAAAAATAATTATATATATTTGTATGTATGTATGTATGTGCACTTGCTTGACAGCTGATTTCGTACATATGTGCGAAAAAACAACATATAATTATATGAACATACACACTTGTACTTAAGTTCAGCAAGGCGATAAATGACTATAAGTATTTTCATATGTAATATATATGGCAAGTCCAATGCTATAGCGCAATCTTAATGTGCATAAATAAAAACGCAAACCTTTCAAATAATTGTAATTTCCGAAACGAAACGAAAAAAAAACACAAAAAAACGACCATGTTGCCCAAAACGTGCAGCGCAATAAATATTCTGGCCAACAAAAATATTTACTACTTACAGCTAAGCACGGACATTGCACCGCAATAAAAAGAAGTCGAAAATGTAGATTGTTCTAGCTGGCAAAATTGCTGAAATATTTTCAAAGGACCTATTGCCATTGTCCTCTACACGTTGCAAAGGCCAGAACAGCAGGATAGCAGGCAAGGCGAGGTCATGACAGGACAAGCCACAACTACCTAAAGTTACAGTCAAGCCGAAGAAGTTGACCAATACATGAGTCATTATAGCCACGTTTGCTTGTTTAACCCTAAGTTTCCATAAGTAGAGCATTCATATTCCAAACATGCTTATTACAAATTATGCCCAACTTTCATTCAAATTCATGGAAAACAAATGCTTTGAATTATTAAATTACCTGCCAGTCATCTAGTTATTATTCTTAAACCATCAAAGAAAGTAAAGAGTTTTCGTAGTTACAAAAATCGATATTGTATAAAATATGCAGTTCATAAAGTCTCTAAAGGAAATCCCAAAAGTGTGCAGCCCAGTTTAGCCAGGCTATACTGTATTTACAGGAAAAGAACACACACACAAATGCATACGAGTGTGTATTGAGGTCTGTTCCTGGCACTGGCCACTTCCGTTGTAAAAAGAATAAAGCCAACATGGCCAAAGGGACAGCAGCTTAGCCGACAAATCGAGTATGTTGAGAAACCACAAAGGACGCCCATCAACACGGGTCATCAACAGTGTGTACTATGTGCTTGCAACAAAGGCGTGCCATAAATAATTAGATGAGTTGCCCCCAATTGTGTATGGGTTCTGGTCAGTTGGTCAGCTTTAGATGGATTGATTTGGACACATCTTCGCCATAACCTTAAAGACTGCTTACGCGTTTGCCATTGTTCAATGTTGAAATTAACATACACAAACAGAAAGAGTTAGATAGACAGGGAAAACAGGTTAAGCTTTTTGACTTTAGCTTTCGAGCTGTGACTTCATTTTCGAGCGGTTGTTTGCTTGTGTTTGGCATTTGTGTGTGTGTGTGTGTTGTTTGTTGTGTATTTGGTGTTGTTGTTTCTATAGTTTTCATTTTACGCTTTGTGACTCGAAGAGGTCGACAGCAATATGGCCCAAATACGGACCGATGCGTAAGATGTCATGAAATTGATGAGGAAATTGACTAACCCACGCGATTACGTGGAAGTACATCAATATAAAACCTATACTAATAGTACAAATATGCCTATATCAATCATTATCAGCGATGTGATAACAGACTTGTTTAATTATTTACAATGGTTTTACTGAAGTTTAAACTTTATGAACAAACCGTAGACTGTAAGACTCTTTTCATATGCAAACTTTTGTTTATAATCATTCAAATGTTAATGTTTGCCAAAAATAATGGGATTTCCTGCAGTTTATAGTAAAAATACCAGGCATTATCAGCGCGGTGATAACAAACCTTGTTTCGCTTATCATTTTAGACATTCATACACAAACATAGGCGCACTCACACTTGCCCAAGAGTGAATCAAGCGTGTGGAAAGAACATGACACAAACCAGCCCCAAATAAAGAAGTGATTTGGCAACGTGTGGAAACAGCAGCAGCAACAGCAGCAAAAAACAGCGGCAGATGGAAGCAGAGAAAAAGGAATATGCGAATAAAACACAACACATGCGAAAAAAGTAAATGGCAAATGGCAAATGACTTCCACTTGACGCTGCTGGCAAAGGGGTTCAAATTGACTGTGTTCACACTTCCCTCTCCCCTCATGTCACGTTTCCGTTGCACTCTGCTCTCCCTGTCTCTCTCTGTGTGTGTGCGTGTGAGTCATGGATAAGCCAAATGAATGATCGCCGTTGACATTGGGAAATGGAAGCCAAGTGTTTTGCTTTTGCTTTTGCTGCACTTGCAGGTTGCAACACTCAACGACACTGGATTTCACTCGTGCAAGCCGCAACAGAAACGAAAAATTAGCTGGAAATGTAAAACGTTTGTAACGCCAGTCAGTCAGTCAGTTAGTCAGTCAGTTAGATGGTCTGCAAGGCTGTCAGTCAAAAAAAAAAAAAAGTTGCTTGCGTTGCATTGAAAAACGAGGCGACCTTTGTAACAAGCAAAGGAAATAACATTTGCATAAAAAACAAAAGAGAACCATTATTTACGGTTATGCCACAGATTAAATACCCTTGCAGACACATGACAGAAGTACGATAAATAAAAGTAAACAGTAAACTGCTTTCTAAAGCTGACAAGAAAATCAATAAAAATACCTGAAAACTGTTTCACATTGCTTTAAATAGTCAGAATACCGTCAACAAGCAGCCAAGTAAGCGACTATGCAAATTTTGTTATCCCGAAAATAAAGTACAAACACATGCATGTTACATTCAGCTGACTGGTGCATTATTGATTGCAGACAAAGCGACAAAGTAAAAGCCGTCGAGTGGAAACGAAAAAGGAACAAAATAGATTGAGGCAATGCAAAAATAATGGACTTTAAAGAGAGTTTTGGATACACTTACCGCGTCGATTGAAGGGTCGCACCCGCACAGCAACTTTGATCTTATCGCTTGACATCGTGTAGGCCTTGGATGTACTCTCACTTTTCTACAACAATCGATGCCTATGCGTGTGTATGGGTGTGGGTGTGCGAGCGTCTGATTCACGCACTCCCAACAGAATAAAAAGGGATACGATTGGGACGGTATTTTTGTTGATGTTGGTATTATTCTTGTTTGATATCCACTTTTATTTTGCCCGCCGAGAATTATGTGTAGCAAAGTGGCACGCAATCTTTTTATACTTTTTTTTTTTTTATTTGGGGCGCAGGTGACTCACGAAATGCGGATGGGGGAGGTGAGCAGAAAGAAGCTTAGAATTTTGTGAGCGTTTCAATTAGCGCCACGCACACGCCTAAAAGTTCGTCATGTGGGGCGGAATGCGATTGGGGATGTATTTCCATTTCATTCTTGACTTGCGCTAGTTATTACACGCATGTATGTATGTGTGTTATTGTACTGTACACACAGTTTGTTATTGTTATTGTTTGTGTGCTGGAATTTACTTGATTTGCACGCGTTATTATTATTTGGACAGACGTTCAAATATTTGCTTTAAATTAGTTATATTACTGTCGCCTAATTACTTTTATTAGTTTGTCCTGTACGATTTAGCAGGTTTCGCAAACAAATAACAATAGCACACACACTTATTAATCTACATTCACACACGCACACACACGCACACACAATCACGTTCAAAGTCTTGGCTGGACTTTTGGCAAGTAAGTAGGCAAAAAAAAGGAAATGAAAGCACTGGGGCTCCACCGACGCCCGCGCGAAAAGTCTCTCTCTTGGCCCGTATGACTGTGACTTCGTTGGAGAATCGATTTTTATGGCTCTTTTTCCTGAAGCTGGAATTTTATGCTGCGCAGTTTTTGTTTTCGTTTGGCTGTGTATTATTTAGCAATTGCACCTTTTTGTTATCGTTTTAGCAAGGTTTTACATCACTTTTTACTATTTTATTGCGATTTTATTTTTCGCGTCGTTTCACTTTAATTTTTGCTATTTTATAATGGTTTCTCGACCTGCTATGACTGACGATAACGATTGACATTTCTGGCGATTCCACGCAACCCTGGCCATTGTGCTGCCACTTGGTTGAGTGTGACCAAACATGTTTTGTGTAGAGCTGCCACCTTGCACAATTAAGATAGCGCGCTCTTTTTTAACTTTGAAATATTGAAAATTGTATTGTAAGCCAAGAACTTAATTTAAGAGAGATTTAAAATAAAAATAAAAGAGAAACTAAGAATGTAAAAGTGGGAAAGAAAACTTGACAGACAAGATCTTAACCATTTAGTATAGGTGCTGATGCGGTGCACGATAACAGACAAAATTATAACACAATTCAAGGGCATTGCAACATAGCAACAAAGAAAACAACATACAGTAACTTAATTCATGAAAGTCACGTATAACTGTAGAGTAATTGTTTTAGTTAAAAAAAAAGATACAGATAAGAAAATGATAAATTGAGAAAGAGCAAGAGAGAGGAACTATGAGTAATTTAATCTGAAGAGCTTGTGATACAAAATGTAAGTCGTGATGGATATTAAATTGCATTATTAGTAATATTTAAATATAAAATAACATGATAAATATCTAGTGTAATGCCAAAGGTGCGTCTTATAATGAGACCCCTCCAACTCTAAAAACATTGTCATATATAACAGAGATGCTGTGAGCATGTCGCTTCATAATAAACGAATAAACGAACACACAGTTAGTGTCATCATTTAATAAAGTGCGTGTCGGCGATTATTTGGGCCGCACCTTCACATTTGCGGAAATTGCGCTTAACCATTATCATTATAAAGGCAGTGCAATGAACGAACGAATGGATCTCTCTCAATGATAAACAAGAACTGCAGGCAGGCAACCTTGTGCCGTACTTACACTTGATCGGAAATGCACGATGCCGGTAATTGTCAGCCAGACTAAATGACAACAGATAAATGGTAAGTAAGTAAGTAGTAAGTAGTCTAAAGTTACGAAAAAGTCACCCAAGAAACCTGAAAACGTTTTGCTCGCTATCGCCTTTTGTTTTGATGTCGCGCTGATGATGAAGTGTTACGCATCTTGTTGTTGTTGTCGCTCAAACTCTTGTATCGACAGAGCGGCAGCGGCAGCTGATGCTGCTGGCTGCTGGCTGCTGCTGCTGCTGCTGCTACCTGTTCACGTGCTGCCGCTCGGTCTCCGAGTTTATAAATGTTGAAGACGAGACGCAGGGCGCAGCAGTTTCTCGGTAAACCTCAGACGTGCGCAACCCAAGCAAAAATTAAGCGAATTTAGATTAAGTTTTAATGTTGGTTTTTTTTCTCTCTCGGGTGTTATAAATTTTTTCTGCACAAAGACAACGAATGCACCATAAAATACATAAAGTGAAGACATAATAAATACAAACGAACTCTCATAAATAAATAAATTTGCGAAAACGAAAGTGAAGTACATATTTGAATTATAGCCAAATACGTTTTTGGTTCTTTAAAGTAAGTTAACATGTTCAGGGTTTTAATAACTAAACTGACCTATATCATGAAAAAAGGAAAATTCCATTAAATACCAAATACGTGCTCCATCTGTCATATACTGCATATACTTCATACGCTTCATGAGCTAAAAATGCATAATAAAATTAATAAAGGGCAACCTTGCATAATCTGCAAAGGTGTACAGAAACAAAAGTGGCCAATAGCGATTCCATTATTAACGCCCAAACGTTCAAACGCGAACGCAACATCAATCGTGAAATCAAACTAACTGCCAAATATAGATATACATATATACTGTATGTGATTACAAAACCCTACGTTATTATTATTGTTATAATTGTTGTTGTTGTTTTTGTTTACAAACTTGCCAAAAATGGGCATTATTGAAACGGATCCCCTACGTAAAGGTGAAGGCGCCGCACCGGCTCATTTGCATACTGCGGGCATTATAGCCAACAATACAAGAGATGCAAAATCCGAAGGCGGTTTGCCCTTGAAATGGTTTCATCGAAGACCAATTAACTAACCAGCTATCGAAACGGGCCGGGCTAAACAGCTTACAGCCAAAACCATGTCAGACTCCATACATAAGTAAATCTCATAGTATGTTTAAATACATATATTTTTCATCAATTGGAATTGATTTTTTGCACATGTCACTTGCCGGAGGTGTTTTTAATTGATTCCAAGTTCCCCCGGCATTTGCCAAAAATATTTGCACAACAACTGTGCAAATATTCAAAATAATTTATGATCAAAATCTAATTTATGCTAGGACAACAAGTGCAGAATTTGCAAATACTACTTTAGATCATATGCCTATAAATAGTAAATGCTTATTGAAGTTTCCAAAACTAACCAAATGGGATGGATAAACCGAGTTTCAAGCCACCCAATGAGTTAAATTTTTTTTAATGTTTGAAAGACCTTTGACTGTTCAGCTTTACGGCTAGTAAATAAATAAGATTTGTTGAACGAATCGCACACAGGGCATTGAGTTATATATCTCTAGTACTGCGATATTGGCAAGTACCAAATGTGACAGGCACCTCAATAAACCTTCGAGTGACTTGTGATTTGAATTGTTTTCTATATATTATATTTATTTTTCGGTTTGCAGTATACAAACATATATACTCGGACGTCACGAGTTGACATTGAATTGCACTTATGCCTATAAGAAAAAAAAAGCAAAAAACTACAAACTTGGTAAGGGGGTAATTGATGTTTGAACTTGATTTGTTTAAGCTAGACCCGAGACCTGTTCGATCGATCTATGGCCACTGTCATGAACAATTTCGGGTGCGACACGTGCACACACCTTTTAATGAGTTTACTGTCTCTATCTCTCTCTCTTAACTTGGCCAATTGTTGTCAGTCTATTAAAGTTGCTCCACACAATGACCGCACCATTCAGCTATTAATGAATAAGGGACCGACGCGACGGGAAGTCCGAGTATGTGTGTTGCACTCGCAACATTATTCCACTAATTGTATTTGCATACGCCCTGTACGCAAGTGGCTCGAAATAACTGTTAACGCTTGTAATGACACCTAAGCAAAACACTCGAAAACACTCATTACCCCCATTGTAAACCTGGCCATGTCATTGACAATGCTCTCATTCATTGACTGATTTTAGTTTGCAACACAACAGTTGCTTGAACGCAGTGTCATGGATCGACACGGATATGGATTAGCTATAGCTATAGCTATTGCTCTATTTTTGAGTCATCTGTTCAACTCTAAAGCTGAACTGAACGACTCAACGCTGCCGCTTCATCAATACAATCACCAACTGCTCAATGCCAGCAGCAGCAATCTCTGGCCACAGACACTGCCTGAGAAGGACTTGGAGTTGGCAGTCGCTGCCGCTGCTGCTGCTGTGGATGATGTCTCCATGACAGATGACACACATGTGGCAATGCTTTCACGCAGCTCAATCATCTATGGCCTGACTGAAGTGGCAAATGCGAGCAATGCGAATCCCATCTGTCATGCGCAACTGAAGCACGTGCAGCGAGGCATCCTCAGCAAACAGCCTTGGGCTTTGAAAGGTGCGTTAGTTACTAACTACTTTAGTTCCAATCTATCAGACTATTCTCAATCCTGGTGCTCACCTCTTTCACTCATTGCAGTGCTTGATGCCTCTGGTTCAAAGTCTACTGGTTTTCTTTTTGGCCAAAACTACTGGCTGGGTAGTCGAGAGGCATGCAACATGCTGCGGCAACCTCTTCCCATTACGCTCTCCAAGAACTATGGACGGATTATGCACAAAGGACTCGTCACACAACCGGCGCCTTTTGACATGGACTATCGTGTTGTCTACTTGCGTCACAGCTCGCCCTGGCAGGTGGAGATCAGGCTAATGTCCGAACGAGTCATACACATTGGCCTGTGCGTGCCCAGCTCGTGCAAGTCCAGCGAGATTAAGCAGCTGACCAACGACTATGTGGCGGAAAGTTTCACGAACGACGACATCTTTGAGATGCAGCCGGAAGTGATGTACACAAAGGATCTAAAGCTGCGCGATGTGTTCTACGAACGACTGAGCTTCAAGCTTGTTGTCGCCTCCGTGCTGGCCACCTGCGCCTTTATGCTGTGCGCCCAGCAGCTCAGCGTGGCCAAACAGCTGCCGCCGGAGGGGCACGAGGATGGTGCAGGATTGGCTCCGGTTGAATCGGAAATATGGCGAGCAATGCACTCGCTGCTCAAATGGCATCCGCTGCAGAGTTTTGTCAGCTGCTACGATGGAGCCAGCAATTGGCGTCGCATCTTTGCCACGAAGGAAACCAACTCCTCAGAGATTCCTTTGCTGAATGGACTGCGTACTGTGTGTGCCGTCGGCATATTGACATTCCATGTAGTGTGGTTTATGTATTTTACGGTTAACAACAAAATTGTGCTTCTTAGCTATGCGGAGCACATCTTCTTCCAGTACGTCTCCTCGGCTCCACTGCTGGTGGATGTCTTCTTTACCATTAGGTGAATATGCCACAAAAACTTTATAGTATTGTAGAATTATTTACTAACCATTGACTATTTACAGTGGCTTTCTGCAGACCTACAACTTTATGCGCAATGTCAAACAGATGGAGGCAGTGCGTCAAAATGGTCTGGGCTCAAATGTCAAGCTCTTCGCCAAGCTGCTCTTCCATCGGTATTTGAGGATTGCACCGCTTTATATCATAGTCGTTGGTAGTGCGGATTTGGCATTCGCCTACATGAGAGATACTTCAGTTTTTCACATCAATGAGCCCTTGGATGAGCTGTGCAGCCAGCATTGGTGGCGCAATTTTCTCTTCATACAAAACTTGTTCCATCTGGAGGACATGTGCGCTAACTGGACGTGGAGCGTTGCCTGTGATATGCAGTTCTTTATAGTGGCCAATTTGGTTCTATTTCTCTATGTCAAGTGAGTTTGATGTGATTTGAATTATTTAGTATATAAATGTCTAATAATTCTTTTTCAGGCGTCCCAACTGGGCCAAGTTTGTGGCTGTTGCTAGCTTAGTGGCAACGATTGTCTGGTCCTACGGCATTGGCCTCAACTCCAAGTTTGAGTTTTCCTTGGACACGATCTATGCCACAGCCACCCAAATCTACATCAGTCCGTTTGTTCGGGTACTTCCCTACATTGTTGGCTCTATCGCAGCCTGGTGTCATTTGGAGCGTCGCATGCAATGTGATTGGAGTGATTTCCAATTTCGCTGTCTCTGGCACTTCTCTCTACTGGTCTTCGTCATCTGCGTCTATTCGACGTTCAAGCGTGATCTGGGCAATCTGTTTACCATCTCATTGTATGTGCTGGGCAGGTTGTTGTTTTCGTGTAGCGTTTGCTGGATGATTGTGGGCAGTGCGACGGGGCGTGGCGTTTGGTGGTCTCGCTTGTTAGAATCTCGCTGCTTTCAGCATTTCAATCGAGTGTCCTACGCCTTTTATCTGCTTAATGCAATGCTGATTTCGCTGATCTTTGGTGTGACATCGGCGAGCACACATGCGGATCCAATAATGCTGGTAAGTAAAGTAATTTCAAAACAAAAAATTGTTACTTACCTTTTGTTGATTTCAGTGCGTCATTTCTACTGGCTTTACCATGATTGTTTACTTAGTGGCTATTATATATTCATGGCTATTTGAGCTTCCATACAGCAACTTGTCCAGTTTGTTGTTGCGTAAACCAAAAACTACCTAACTTGTGATCAACTACTGTTCTGTGAACAGCGCTTTCTAAACAACTAAATGCATTTAGTTTATTGTTAAATGTTGTATATAATCCCCAAACATAGCCAGTTTTATTGATGTAAATACGAATATATGCTAGTTGTAAGTATTACTTGCTAACCAAATAAAGAAAAACCAGGCGATTTTAAATTCAAATTTAAATGTTATCGATAAGCTGCGCTGTGGCTGTTTATGCGTAGTTAACAGAGCTATGTTGCCTCTCAATTGCGTCACTTGAAGTTGGCCCCATGTATTTACAGACTTCTGTTGTCTCGCATTTACGTGACGTAAAGTTTCCCGCCAACTAGTGCTGTCCGTGTTTCTTACGCTAGTGCAACAACTTACTTAAAATAAATCTCTAATTAAATGCCATCTGCTTCATAATTAACCTAAACATTTATATCCAATAATATTTACAACACTAATTACATGTACATGGAAATCGTAGAATCTATATGCTAGGAATGTGAGTGTGTGTGAAGGTGAGTGAGTTTATGTTTGTATGTATGTATGAGTGGGTGGATGTATTCAAGCTCCTCCACGCAGCATGGCACGACATCTAATGAGTAGCAGCAGCACAAAACAAGCAACATTATCGCTAATAACTAATCTTTAAGATATTGCTCCAGCGGATTTGATCCCAGGAGCCGCGATGTGGCCGTTTCATCTAATCGCAAAGATATTCAGTTAGATTTTGGATGTACATATAAGCACATGTTCAAACTTACTTGACTGCGCCGGCTTTGCTGTTGTGGTGCTCTCCGTTCGCTGCGATTGCAGACAGTTCACCCACTCGGACAACGAGATCTTCTTATCGCCATTCACATCACAATAGCGAGGCATTTTCTTGCCACATTTACTCAAGTTGCTATAAAATAATATACTTAATATAAACATTTCCGATTCAACTATTAAATAAGTTACCTGGCGCTTGTGACCAGATCACGAAAGACTTTCCATTCTTTGCGCTCCCACGACTTGTTTTTGTTCTTGTCCAGAAACACAAAACTCAGCGTAGCAATGCGCTCATCCTCCGACTTCCACATGGTCGAGTTTCTACTAAAGTCATTCATAAATGGTTTGTATTAAAAGCATTCCAATGTAATTCTTACCCCGTATTACTGCTGGGTAGTATTTGTGTGTTGAGAAACTCCTTGAGTTCCTTGAGGAACTGTGTCTTTCGTGGTTCCGTGCAACCCTTCATGGGTCTTACAGCGCTGACCTCATCGCATTGTGGTCGCTTTTGGCTAAAGGTGCCCGGTATATTCTTGCCCGTCTCCTCGTGCACACACCAGCAAATGGAACTGTAGCATTGGACGCGCTTATATCGGCCATCGGACATGCATTCGGGCACATAGAAGGATCTGTTGCCGCCGTGCTACAAACAAAGGATATTAAACTACAGGATCCACGTCAGAAACACATGTAATGAAACTTACTCGTTGCTCCTCGCGTGCCACCTCCCGATCTGTCCAACAGTTGGCATCGCCCTCGCTCTCGTTGTTGGTCGCCTCCACTGTCTTGGCATTCAGAACTGTGAACGAAAGGCCCATTAGAATAGACTCGATACTGCCCTTTGAAAGCATGCCAAGTGCTATTGGATGTTACTTGGGTATTACTCAAATTGATGGTTAGTTTATAATATTTCGCCCGACAAGTACGTACAATTAAATGACGATGGCGACAACGGGGAAGTGCGTGAATGTGTCATGCTATCGTCCTCATCCTCGCCATTGTAATCTTCATCGTGTTCCTCACTCTCATTGACAAAATCAATACGGGAAATACTGCTGCTGATTCCGTGACCGATGATGCTGCTGCTGCTGCTGCTCGTTCCGATAATGTTCGTATTTGTATGGTCATGGTGGGGATTTGTGTGGTGAATGTTATGCAGATTTGGATAATGGGTGCGGCGAGGAATTGTTGTACTAGATGTTGTATGCAGTGCGGAGCTGCTCGATGGACTGCTGTTCAAGATATTAACGGCCGCTTTACCTGCATAGGGATTACACACAAATATCGATACAAATACAAACACACACAAACATCCAAACCAATTAACATTAGGTAAGTCTTATTAACATATGTTTAATCATGCAAGAATACAAAAACTATTTAAAATTGTTGTATGAAAATCATTGACATTAATTTGTAGTTTAATTTCAACATCAATTTTCTATTGTAAGCTTTTTGTTAAGGATAGGATTTTAAGGTATTTCAAGCTCTTTTTTTCCGTTAAACATATTCCGCAAATCATGCAATATATTTTTAACGCCCTTCCCTGCGATTCCCTTATATTTTAATAAGACTTCTCATGCATTAGTATTAAATAGAGTGGGAAACTTACGCTGGTTGGCATCTTTGGCCAGGCAGTTGCTCCATTCCAGTCGGGACAGGCTATCGTCTCTGTTGACATCACAGTACTTGCCAAAGGCACGTCCACAACGTCTGGGCTTTACCGCCTGTTTGTTGATTATATCGTGTGCATACAAAATAGGGTGCAGAAATAGGGGGAGGCGTTAGTGCCACTGAGTGACGTCTACAAGGCATGTGTGACAGCAAACAGCAATAACTACAACAACAACTCACCCGCTTGACAAGCTTCTTGAGCTCACGCACTTCTTGTCTGTCCAGCAACTGATTGGCATTCGCATCCAATTGGGCAAACTTCCAATCCAGCACAGCGGCATCGCTAGCACCAGTTGCATGCGTCTGACCCGAGCGCACCTGTTCGCTGCGGAACACCTCGATCAGGTGATTGTTGAACGCCAGGCGATCCACCTTGCTGCAAGCACGATGTCCACCATTGCCGGCACCATCGCTGCTATTGGCCGCATCTGCATCCAGGTTGAGCTGACGCTGCGGCGAGCGACGTCGATTGTTGCGTCTGTAGGCGGCACACTTGGGCCTGCCGCGTCTTGTGGAAGTGTTCTTGATGGGATTACCGCTGCTGTCGCTGCACCAGCAGCCCGTGTCCCCCAAACACTGCACAGCCGCATAGTTGCCATCGTTGCGGCAACGAGGAAAGAATATCTTCGGATTGCGAGCACGCTCTCGACGCGCATACTGACGAGCCACCAAGCAGCCTGATTCAGACTCATTATAGAAAGGATCAGGCCTTTAAATATGTTTCGAACTTACCCTTGCAGTTGCCGCGGTGCTTGAGGCTGACCTGATGTCCGCTGCACTGCACCCGGAGCAGGTGACAGCGTGTGGGATAGGTTTGTTCATCGGTGCCGCAGACGGGACCCTCGCTCTCGTCGCACTCGCCTTGCTTGGCGGCGCACTTGGATATCGACTGTGACTGTGACTGCGACAGCTGAAAAGGAAGGTGTGAAGTGTGCATACACACACACATACACATAGTTTGAGTATGAGAAATATTCGAAGCACTTGGCGATTACACAGACCAAAATCGTAAATAATATCAAACACGCGTTAAATGATTTATTACATTTATGGTCGCCAAATTCACAGACAACGCAGTCGTCTCAATGCTCGACTTGAATACGAATCAGTATTCCATTTGCCATTGCGACTCTCAGGCATGCAACGCATTTATGACTATGGCAGTAGGGGAGATGAGGTGGGAGGGTGGCGGCTAACGCAAACGTGGCTAATATGAAAATCAATGTGGTCAGGCCATAACTTGAATGGCATCGCGTACTCGCACCCAGTGTATGCTACCATTTGAATGTCTGTCAGTTCCCAGCCAAAAGCCAAAAGCAAAATTTCAAAAAAGACCAAAAAAAAAAAAAGCTTATGGTCAACTGGCCAGACTGACTGGCTGCCGATTTACAGGCCTGTGCTTGCTGCTGACTCTGCTCATTCTTGTTTATTCCAAAAAAAAATTAAATTCAATTTTTGTTGCTGTAAATTGCGTAGCACTTAAGTTTTGCCAGTGCAGCAGCTTTTGTCGCCGGTTTGCTACTCTTTAGATAAACTACAAAATTTGTTGACATTAATTAGTTTGGAGCCGCAAAGATTATTGAAAAAAGTAAAAAAGTTTGACGGGGGCACAACCCGGGAAAAAAAAAAAAAAAAAAAAAAAAAAAAAAGGGGGGGAGGGGGGGGGGGGGGGGGGAAAAAAAAAAAAAAAAAAATAAAAAAATTAATTTTAATTTTTAAAAAAAAAAAAAAAAAAAAAAAAAAAAAAAAAAAAAAAAGGGGGGGGGGGGGAAAAATTTAAAAATAAATATTTTTATTTTTTTTTTTTTTCTCCCATTTTTTTTGTAAATAAAAAAAAAAAAAAAAAAAAAAAAAAAAAATAAAAAAAATTGGGTGGGTGGGGGGAAAAAATATATTTTTTTTTTTTTTTTTTTTTTTGTGGGGGGGGGGGGGGGGGAAAAAAAAAAAATAAAAAAAAAAAAAAAAAAAATAATTTAATTAAAATAAGGGAGGGGTTTTATTAATAAATTATTTTTTTTTTTTTTTTTTTTTTTTTTTTTTTAAAAAAAATATGCAATATAAAGTTGTAAAACTGAATATGTATCTATGCGAATTGAAATTTGTGACAATTTTATGTATTTTTGCATTTTTATGTGATCATAAAATGTGGCATTATAAAGATAAATCTCTAGTCTTGAGGTAGGTGCAGTAAATGGATCTTTGATATAATTTCTTTATTCCAATATCTGCCAGACTTTTGTGGGTCAAGATAAATCTTCCTTAACATTTATTATACACACATTTGAAAGAAACTAAAAACCAGTAGCCTCAAAAACTTATGTTATACAATATTGTGTATGTTTAATGTCTCTCTTAGGTTTATCAAGTTGCTAGTTGTGGGTAAATAAACAATAAACTCAGTTCGATTTTTTTTGGAGCACGCGTTGAACGGTAATCGGATCGGGACAGTTGAGAATCGCAGAGAGCTTTGTGTGTTGCTTGTTGACAGACACATTAGACACTTGGATAAACATGAAAAGCAACAAGATATTCCTATGATATTGCTGATTCAGCAGCTGCATTACGTCTGCAATTGCAAATGGAGTTCCAGGAATGTTACCTGACAATTAGTAGTAGGGCATCTGAAATAATGTTGCTTATTGAATTCCCAGCAATTGAGCAAACCAAAAGCGGCGCCAATAATACACAGAATGTCTAATTGACAATGCAAATCGCATTTTTCTGTACAAAATAGGGCGTTATCCCACACCGTGCCAGCCATAATATGATATGTGTATATATGTATATGTATTTAACCAACCAGAATCACCCTGTGCCGCCAGCTTTAACACCAACACACCAACAGAAGAATTATATATGGGGACAGCTCAAGGATTGTTACGATCGATAACGATGAAATTATTGACTGACATTTCTCACGCTCGTAGGGATTAAAAAAAAAAAGAGAAAAAGAACAACACTTCAAATACGGCTTCACACTTTGTCATCATCAGGGCAGCTTAGTGGCAATGGAACTGGTCATTGGTAATGCCAAAACTCTTTCCCTCTTAGTTCTTGGAGCCTAGTACCTGCCCACATTAACAAAAGGCCAAAACGCTTTTGACTTGTGACCATTTTTATATACATAGTACATATATATAAGTATTTTACATCTCAGCACTTTTTGCGCAGCTTCTCCTTTTTTGCGCGTTCTTAGCACAGAAAACAAAAAGAGGCAGCAAAAAAAGAGAAACACGTTCGTCGGGCAGATGAAACACAAAACAAAGCCAACAGGCAACAGGAGATTGGGCATGGGAATGGGTTATGGGTATGGGTATGGGCAAAGGGAATCGCGAACTTTTGCCGGCAAGCGAAAAATCGCAGACAGCGCGGCGGCAGTCAAGACGGCCGGCAAGGCAACTCTTCAAATAAAAGCTACAAACGGGACGAAGGTGGGGGCTAAACTCAACTGAGAGAGTTAAAGTCAAAGTCCGAGTTGGAGTTCGAGTTGGAGTTGAAAACAAAAAAAAAGATGCGACTGTTGTTGTTGTTGTTGTTTGTGATGTTCGCCTGCAGACAATTTGTAGCCGAGCAATGGGATTGGACCAATCACTTATAGCTTCTTTCGTTTTTCTTTTATTTTTGATTTTTTTTATTTTATTTTGTTTTGTATTAATACCTGGAATATTCAAGTGTTTTCTTGGGATTTACACGCCGAGTTGAGCTCAGCTTTGCCTTAAGCTTAACCAATATTTTAGTATAGCTTCAACTTACCGGCAGATCATGTCGTGCCTCCTGCTGCTCTGGACTCCTGCTGCATGTGGCCAGTTGTGGAATCACAAGCACACCAAGTGCAATGATCAAATAGCATTTCACAAACATGTTCAAGATTGTCAATTGTCAATTGTTAATGATTAGCACAAAACGTTTTATTGCATTATAAATTGTTTAATGTTTTATTTATTAATTGAAATGTTTGTTTTGGGTCCTTTTATAACCATAAGTTTCTCAATTGGTTTTTGCACTGAGTCGCAATTAAAAATTCGCTTCTTTTCGGTGGGTGTGGCAGAAAATTTCGTAGTCTTCTTTAAATATTTATTGGTTTGCCCGGCTATTTATAGTAATTTTGGCCAGTTCGAGATGAATACTACACATATGTGTATACTCTGCGTGTACACAATTTGTTTATACGCAAATTGGATTTCTGCTTCATATGAACTTATGATTGCCTTTTTGTTCTGGTTGTTTGTTTGTTGTTTTTTCCTTTTTTCGCAAAATTTTTATTAAACACACACTGAGACTGAAACTGAGGGCAAGTGAAAACTCAACGGACAAAAACTGATTGACTGAAAAACCAAACCGTGCGTCGCCAAGTTTCAAATACGACTGAGACGCAAGCAGTTCAATAGGAGTAGTCGGGAATAAAAATATTGCGGCCGAGAGTGGCCTAAAGTGGCCAGCGAGAGCAACTCACACACATACACAGTTGAAAGAGAGGCAAACAGTTGGAGCGAGCGAGAAAGAGAGGTTGAGAAAGAAAGAGGAAGAGACCTAAGTGCTGGTGGCTGGTGGATCGTGCAGCACACACACACACACACACACAAAGTTACACACAGACAACAAACAGTTGGTCAGCATTGGGAATCGACAATGCCGATGTCGCCACAATGTCTGGCAGTGTCTACCGCCAACCATATCTTATCTTTTTTGTTTCTTTGCCTTCTGCTTCTTCTGGGCCTGGACAGCAGTTAGCATAAAGGCCCAACAACAAACGTCGACAATCCTCAACACACACCTACATACGTATGTATGTACATACAAACAGACAACAAAAACTGTTGAGTGTGTTTCGAGTGTGAAATTTATCTTCCTTTGTATATCTCAAGAGGTTGCCTCACCAACACCAAGCAGCTAAAACAAAACAAGCCACTGTGTTAGTGCCAGTTGGCAGTTGCTGGGATCGGGCACCACCGCGATCTGTGGGCACCACCACCACCACCACAACCACCGGCCAGCTGTGCCTCTCAACCGAAAAGGTAAAGAAGGCAAAGGCAAAGGCAAAAAAAAAGGCCAGCAGAAAGGAGGAAAGAAAGGAAAACGTGAGCTATGTACTTGCTAAGTCTGAGACTGGGACTTGAACTGGGACTGGGACTGGGACTGGGCCTGAGACAGCTCCTGCCTCTCGCCAGGCAGTCGCACGTCTGTGATTTATAGAGCTGGCTGCCAGCCGGTGACGGTGGCGATGCCAATGCCGGTATGGGTATGGGTATGGGTATATCGGTGTGAAACCTGCCAGACAGTCTGACGGCAACTAACGATAGCGTCCCAAGCCCTTGTTGGTGTGTTTTACGCGAGTGTGTGTGTGTGTCTACTCCCAGCCCCCGAACTGGCCCTTGTTGCCCATTGTTTGCGTTCGCTTGTTCGACACCGTATTTTTGTGGTCTTCTTTTATGGTCGAACATGGTATAGATTTGAAAGAAGAGTGAGGCTCAGACAGTCGACTGCGACTGGCAGACAGTATGACGCCAAATTCAATACACAACATCGACGATAACAAAGGTAAACAGCCCAATGCTTGTACGAACTGAAGTGGTAGGGGCAGGCGGGGGGCTAGGGAATCCGGGGGGCATTACAAGAAGAAACCACTCGAGGAGTGTCAATAATAATAGCCACAGTCCAATGAAGACGCATTTGGTAGCCCGCGTTCTTGTTGTGCGTGAGTGTGTGTGTGTGTGTGTTGAGAACAAAAAGCGATATAGCTACAACAAATACAACATCTAAATACATATAGATACAGATAAAAAGATACACAAACACAAACACACGCTTGTGTACTTTACTAATCATTTTGTGATTCTTCTCTGTGTTTTTCTTTTTGTGAACACAAATTTTCGTTTGAAATCATTTGTATCTGTATCTGTACAATAGAATTGTATTAATTCTGCGCACTTGCAAAACAATTAAACACTTACGCCGAAATCGATTTGTTTGGGTTTTGAAAAGAGAGAGAGAAAATGAGAATTTATGAACTAATCAAAACAAGCTTTCGGTCAAATAAATTAGAACACTTCACAAAAAGAATAATATTTTCTAGTTGTTTAATGCTTATGCAGAATTCTACATAATTCATTCTACAGTTCAAACAGATTCTTAAAATGAATAAATTGACTGTTGAAGGATTTGTCTACGTATAGTCCAATTATATTTTGCTATCAGCATTTGATATGAAAAGTACCATAAGCAATAATTCCCCTCTTGGGAAGAACCATTACTTATTGATTTCAATCATGAAGCCGCACCTCGATAAAGACAAGCTTTCGCCCTATAAAAGTCAGCTGTAACTTCTGCAAACAGTATCAGTAAATTATTCACAAGCAACAATGAAGTACATCATATTTCTTGGATTCTTTGCCCTCTTGGTGTGCTTGGTTCAGGCACAGCCTTTGTCACAGGAAGATTCTGCTGTAGTTGATCCCATTCCGAGTCCTCACAGCCGTCAGAAGCGTGCCACCTGTGATCTACTAAGCGGTTTTAGTGTTAACCACTCAGCCTGTGCTGTTCACTGCATTGCTTTGGGTAAAAGCGGTGGCTATTGTAATGATAAGGCTGTTTGCGTTTGCCGTCGCTAAAACATTTGTATAAAACACCCAATAAATATGCAAAAAACTACATGAAAGTGATCTTTAATTTAAGCAAACCAAATCGTTTGTCTAGAGCTTAAAGGCATAAGAGCGGCTAGCTATAACTCATAGATATGTAAGGGGTCAAAAGAGAGTACATAGGAAACAAAGTTTAGAGTTTACTATATAAAAACTAAAGGCTCAATAAAAACGTAACGTAACACAAAGAAGAAAGTGAATCACACACTGAATGCAGTTCAAATAAAACAGAGTTGACTTTGTCTTATTATTGTTATATAGTGATAAACTTAAACAAATCTGATATCTCCTGTCTTAGATGTGACCGCTTATAATAAAAACTCTAGAAAATCACTTATCGAAAGTCCCCTTACTTATCTTTGCCCTACAATGAACACAGGTAAATCAGCGTATATAAGTCTTAAATGCATCGCCAAAGGGCATTACTAACAGTTTAGCTTACCAGCTGCATAGAAGTGTATTAAGAACAAAAAGAATTCTTCCCAAATCAACTACAATGAAGTTCATCGTATATCTCAGCGTTCTGGCCGTGTTGTTGTCCTTGGCTCTGGCCGAACCAGTAATCAAAGAAAAACAGGAGCTTAAGGAATATGACCAGACGCTCATTGATGCCGAAGGACCTGCAGACGTGGAGCAAGCTGTTGCTCAATTTTTACGCCAGGAAGCAGAGAAGGATGAGACACCTGTTGAATCACACAGCCGTCAAAAACGCGCCGCCTGCCGCTGCTACAGACGTTCTCTCAATGTGGTTGTTTGCTATTGCCGCTAGATGGCGTTTTACATTTCAATTCTGCTCATGCACAAGTATGAATTTAATATGCACAGTTAATAAAAGTGGTTTTATCTAAAGAAAACAATGGAAGCAGCAAATGCCAAATGAATCATTCGACTTAATACTGCTTTGAGTGAGAATTTCACCTAAATAGTATAGGGGCGCCAAAAAGTTTACATCTCAATCCATTGATTACGGCTTTAAAGAGTAAAGTTCAAATTAGGGGCAGACGACGCCATTTTCACGTTGAAACGTAAAATGCCTGTGAATTTTTCACATTTTACTTTTCCCGCTCATTTTTTGTTGCCTTAATGAATTTACATATGAGAATCTATTGAGCTTATCGCAAATATTTTAACGGGACGAGCTCACATTTAGCGGTTGTGGGTCAAAGCAGCTGTAGATCAGAAAGGGAATGAACTGATAGCAAATGCTAATTTCATTCTTAAAAATTTAAAATATTCGCAAAATGCATGTTTAAATAGCTCAACAAATACACACAAATAAACACTCAACTTTGTCTAGTATAGGTCTACACTGAACTGAGCTGCGATCACAATGCTTGTTCTTATCAATTAAATGAATAAACACAACCACAGGAGAGAAGAGTGTGGAGTCTACGATGCTCATTGCACAGTCTGCAACACAAACAAAGCGCTGAAGCTGGCACACGCTCAATTAACGCCAATTATACGTGAACTCGAATCGAAATTGTTAATAAAAATTTTCGGAATTAATACAGAGTTACGAGTGTCGTGGGCTTTAATTTACAAACGCGTTAAAAGTTATGTTACACAAATAAACGTAACCGGCCGGAGGAACCACAACAATAACAATAGCTGTCGATCGCTTTATTTATTTTCTATTGCACTTATAGTCGCGTAAATTGAGATTGCTTCGTCTCAGCGAACCGCACGCGAGAGTCTTTTTATTTACACTGACACTTAAGCTATCAGTATTGCGCATTTCAAACTTATACTAATTATCTTTATCAAGACACAAGTAAAGCAGAGAGACGTGTTTCTCAAGAGAATGAAAAATTAACTGGAAATAATTCCACAAACATCCCGCCATTAATTCAAATGAATGCCTATTTATACCAAAAAAATACCAGAATGACAATCAAAGTAAATCGATATACGATCATGAAAAAGCAGCTCAACAGACGCTGTAAACCGTTAACAGTTCGGCCAAATGTTAAAGTTAATCGCTGTACACAAAACGCAACTAGTAAAATTTGTTATTTTCTGTTTAGAGAAAGAGAGGTAGTAAACACCTTTATTGTTATCTCTAAAGTTTATGTGGCCTGCAAAACATTCAAGTGCTTACTGCAAGCAGTTTGTTAGATTGTCTTCGCGTTAGCTGTCGCCACAATTAGTCCCAGTATATAAATTATCATACGGGTTCGTCCGGCACATTTTAAACTGCTTGCGTTCTGCTGACGTGGTTTTAATATTTCTTCCCGGTGAATTTGAATTAAATAATTTAAATAATTGTTAAATAGTTATAAATAATGTCCACAATGAACGTAATATTATGCTGCCTCGTGCTGCTGGCCATCACACAAGCTCAAGGCTACAGTTTCACATCGAAGGAAGTAAAATGCCATGGTGAGTAAAAATGCGCACAACCTGTTGGCACAAAAAACTAATTAGTTGACTGAAATTATTATGCCAGTGTGCAAGGCAACAGTCCAAGAGCTGGAGGATGCAATTGCAAAGGAAGACGCCAAAAAAAAGGTCGACGTAAGCGGCTTCCGCTTGGATGCTCAAGGAAATTCCATAAGCAAACGTGTACTTCTTATTAAATCCGAGATGTATTTGACAGAGCTCATGGAAAAGATTTGTAAGTGATAAAGCTTTGTTAACTCGATAGGCAACTAAAATGTTTTTGCATCGCAGGTGAAAAAATGGATGACTATCTAAAAGCGACCTACAAGAGCAATGGCAAATTTACATTGCTCAAGATGATAGTCGATGGTAAAATGAATTCCGAATCGTCGCTCGTAGATTTCGTGCAGGATGGTGATCTCAATAAGAGCTTAGGCCACTTTTGTCTAGAGGTGCTCGAAGACAATGAAGAGACAATCCTGAAAGCATTCCAAGCCGAAAACTTGGGCAGCGACTTGGACATCAAAATCTGTTCGGAGCAGGCCAAGTACTGCGATGAGGCGCCTGTCCAGGACGAATATGACTTTGACGGCAAAGAAGAGTTGTGATTCCACGAATAGTCAATTAACTGAACGAATTTTCATGATCATCATTGTTATAAAGTGCCTTCAACGGGCGCAAATTTGTACAGAGCTAAAGAACGAAATTTTACTATATATATTTGATACGCGCTAAATGCAAACAACTTTAAATTGACAATAAAATTGAAACGTGCAATTCCACACACATAAAGTTAACAAGCTCTTCTTTTTATTATTGCTCAAATGTACAGCCGAATAAGTAATTGTATTGTGTAGCTCTCATGTTTTTGGTTCACTTTTAATTTCTTCTTCTTTACTGTAAAATGTTTTATATTAGACCTTTGTTTTAAACAAAAAGTAAAAGCTAGTGGCTTACGGCTTGTTCTCAACATTGCGCAGCATTTGGTGGCGCACGACCAGAAATGGAGCACCAAATCCAACAGTTCCAAGTATCAAATAAAAGATTGTGAAACGCATAGGGCTCTCAATTCCCTTGCGAAACGGCAAGTTCTGTTCATTACATATAAATGAGATTTGTATACATGAAGACTAAGGTATTTCAATTGCTTACCAAGCCGGGAATACCACCGGGATGTCCGGACATATGACGAAAAAGTGGTGCGCACATTCTGCGTATCTCAGCGCGTAGAGCAAACATTTTAAAATTACTTTTGTACTTTTTTATTCCTTGACGATTTAAACTAGCTTCTAGTCAAGACGAAATAAAACTATAGTGACTGCCTTACGTTCAATCGAAGACTGTTTTTTATGTGTAATTTTTTCAATGCCTACTTAATGTTAAGGGAAACAACGCACATTCGGTTTCAGCTTCTGCGTAACTTTATTACATTTAAACTTTTGACTTAATGTTAAGCTATAACACAATGTGCGACATGGCTGCTACAACAAACGAAATCTGCAAAGAAAATTCACAACTTTAAATAAACGATGTGCGAAAATTGATGATAAAACTAACCTTACATTTTGTGTGTATTTGTTGTTATTGCTGCTTCGTCGGACGGTCTGCTGGGGCCACTTACTTCTTCAACAGCTGGTGCCTGACAATCAGGAAGGGGGAGCCAAAGCCCAAAACACAGCCGATGGTGAACAAAGCAGTGACCCTATATTTGTTATGAATACCGAAGGGCAAGTTCTGCAATTTGATAATGGATTAACAATGATATCATCGATTTTCCTTCAGGATTATGTGCAAGTGCAAAACACAAATTATGTAACCACACTGTTGTGGCTATAATAATATCTGCTTACCTCGCCGGGAACGCCACCATGGCCGCTGAAGCGAACCATCGACTGGGAGAAGTTACGTGCAATCACACTGCTGCGGCCCAACATATTTGTTAATTTTCTGAAGTTTTAACGTTAAGTGCAAACGCGGAATTTGTTGGTTGGCTGTGGAAAAAGTGTGTACACAATGCAGAAAATGTGTCAGCGATAACTATAGTAGTTGCGGCTATCGATATATCGTATATCACAATATAAAACACCTAAACTATCGATAAAACCAAATGCACATATGCCGATAAATAAATTGTATGCAGCGCCAAAATATATTAAATTTGAGTATAGAAAACCAATGTTTATTTGTTGCATTTTCAAACATAATACACAGTACATTTCTTAACAGCTAATCTGCACCAACTTAAATTAAGACTTAAACACATAAAAAACGTATCAAATACGGCAAAACGAGCGGCTGGGGCACAATTTTGGTCTCGAGCACTTAACTAAACCTAAATGTAAAATTTGTTTAGCTTGCAAAAAAACATCTGTAGAGCATATATAATATGCCAAAAAGCCACATGCCCTTGAACACCTTGTCCACGACCCACATACTGCAAAGATATTAAAATAATTGTATTATTTAGCCCAACACACAGTTTAATTGTTAGCTTACACTTTCATGTGTCGTTTAGCTGCCGGTATAGACTCATCAGATTCCTTGAGAATCAAACGACGCGCACACAAAACACAGTTGGTGAAGTAGTCGATTAGATCCAGATCAATCTTCTCAATCACATATGTTTTTCGTTCCTTATTGTTCATTAGCTTGCGTAATTTAACCGCTTCACTATTGTCAAAGCTCCAAACATTATTGGCATAGTACTCGAAGACCTCGAAACCCTTGGAAATACGATTCTGAACACGACACAGTCTAAGGGTGTACAAAGTTAGAAACAGGTAAGTTTCTTCCAATCATTTGAATACTTACACAGGCGGATAGCGTAAGAGCCAAAGTAAAGCGTCTACAAACAAGGCAGGGAGCCATTGGAAGAGCATCATGCACACATAGTGTACCCAATAGTTGGACTTCATGGAACCACCTGGATACCAGGCCACGCCGTTAAGCGGCACCTTGTTTTCAATAACCCAGCGTCCTAGTTCGATGATCTCCGCCCAGGAAACCTTTATGTCATTGGATGAAGTCATGTGCGCCACACGATTTGTATTGTCCGTGCCGGCTGTAATATTCCGCCAACTGGCAACCAAAATGCCATTGACTGCCACATCCACGGGCAAAAAGTCACCATACCCGGACGAGTTGCAATACATGGTGCGGATGACACCCTTGCCGGCACCAATGAGCAGTCCGGTGGGTCCATTAATGTTATCTGTCCAGCCGGGTATCGGCTCCTTCCATATGGGAATAACAATCGATGGACGCAGTATAACAGCGGGCAGTTCACTGAACTTCTCCACGACCAAAGCCTCAGCCAGGGATTTGGTATAGGCATAGGTGTTCGGTATGTCACCTAGAATCTTCCGCTCAATTGTTGCAACCTCGTCATCTGTCAGCCACTCGCAGGCCTCAATCACCTTGTGCGGATTTGCAGGCGGATCATAGGGCTTCTCGAACAGCGTCTTCACGTGCAGATGGCAATAGGCCGTCGAGCAATAGGCAAAGAAATCCAAATGCTTCAGTGTGCCAGCCAGCTCCAACATGTACTTGGTGCCACGAGTATTCATAAAGACAGCATTGCGCAGCGGCTCATCGAAACTAGAAAGAAAAGAGAAAACTTTAGATATAATTTCAACTTTTTTTAATTTTTCTTCCTTCTTACCGCACTGTTGCGGCACAATGATAGACAATGGAAACCTCATTGCGTAGCGTCGTCAAGTCTGCCTCGGAAATGCCTAATCCCGGCTGCATAACATCCCCAGCAATGGCCACCACCTGCTCCAGGATTTGCTTCTCGCCACGTAATTGTTTAACCTGGTCGAACAGCTGTAAGCAACATTTTATTGTGTTGGTTAGTTACTTGGCTAATAAGCTGGGCAATTATTATTACTTACCACATTCTGAAATATATCCTTAATGCGCTCCTGCGGATCCTTGCCCTTCTTGGTGCGTATCAGCAGATAAATACGCTTCAGTTCACCACACGACCTGCAAAATTAATAACGCATAAACTTAGTTCATTGAGAATTATTGAGGTCACGTTTGCCGGCAGCAGCTGTTGGCCAACGCTAAACACAGAGTCAGTTAGCCAAGCAAGCCACCCTACGCCCACTTTAAGCTTGTTACCTGAATGTGCTCAGAATGTGTTGCACATATTACTTAATGCGTCATATATATTTTATATTCTAAGTTGAGAACTAATTGTAGAACTAGTTTGTGATTGACGTAATAATTATTACATAAATCATTTTTAATACTGTTTTATTTTGAATAAATCATAAAATATGATTGAGTTATGTTTTCTTATTTCACTTATAAACATTCTAAGTCTGGCACTTAAAGTCTGAAACTTTACATTATAGAGCTAGATATTAAAAAATGACAAAAATATAAATTTCCTACCAAATTTACTTACCGAAGTAACTTTTCCACAAGCACTTTGCCTAGAAAACCCGTACCGCCCGTTATAAACAAGCTGCGTCCCTTGAAACTCTGCGCAACGCGATCTACTTCATCCTCATCCACATGTCCGATGGTGACCAGACCCTGCTTCTCGAAATCAAATTTCGGTTTAGCCGTCATTTTAAAGTGGCTGCAACGAAAAAACTAACATAAATTAAAATGCCCTCGTTGCTGGTTTAAATGGTGTTAATCAAGTGCAATATAATTTTATTTGATCTTGGCTGAGTGATCAACTGGTTTCTTGTTTTGGTTTTCTTGACAAATTCGATACTGCTGTCCCCAATGTTAAGTGCCAAGTTGCTGGCCAATCTGTCGATTGTCAACGTCGCGCTGTGCCGCCATGCTTCATGACCACCAACGAGCCCGGCGTGGACATAGAGTCTGCGCATATTGCGTATACGCCGTGTGGCACATGTGGGCCAATTAAAGTTAGCGATTGCAACACGTACATAACTTGCAACTTGGTTGACTGCTTTATGGCCAGCATGTGTGTGCCATGATAGTGAGCTTGTAAATGCAGTCAAGCGATTCCGCCAACACCAAAAATGGGCGTTATCTAACTGCTAAAAAACCGAAGTGTCCTTCACATACAACAGTTGACGGAACCAGTTGATAAAAAGTGATTGCGCTTTATGACACATTGAACCACAAATGCCAGAGTCCATAAGGCAAAAAACAATTATAAATTTATGAGACTGAACTTTGCGTCAAGTTTAACAATCTAGCTAACTGTTGTGTGTTGTTTTTGCAAAGATTTTATGATCGCTTAAATATTTTGTTAACGCTTTACAGCAGTTAAATGTCTTGCACTTAAATTGAAAGAGCGTTAATAGCTTTAACATTGGCTAGACACTAGCCAAGTTCACATTCATTAGCCAACTAGTTGTTAGTTCCGTTTGTCATAAGAACCAAATGTTTTCACTATAGAAACCAAAGATTTAGGAAACGAACGTGATTTTTTCAAGTGAAATTTGTTGCGCAACACTGGCAAAAGTTTACAGCTGCTTGTTGACCTGTCTGCTGCAGGGTTTCCAAATCACGATCTTGAGCTCCAAACTGTTTCAATTTAATGGTGTTTGAATGTTACCACCTAAATTGGCACATGGAAAATTTCGTGTGGTAGGAAAGAAAAGTAAAGATGAATGTGTGTGTGTGTGTGTATGCTTGCAAACGTATCTTTCCACACTTCCCAAGGCGATACGATTTATGCACATTGACGTTTTGCCCGTCATTCAAACACTTGGCCCACGTTGTGTTGGGTCAGGCAGAGAAATGAGGTTCACAACGATCAAAAACGCTTCGTTACTCTACTCTACTATTTACGATTGTGTTGTGTGTGTGTGTGTGTGTGTTGAGTGTCATTCCAAAGCGTTTTTCATTGCATTTCTTGTTAGCTGTTGTTGTTGTTGTTTTGATTGCCGTTACAAGCCTCCTCGTCACTAGATGTGCATGTGCACGTTTCCCAGATAAAAACAAAAGACAACAAACAAAAAGGCAAAGTTATTGTTAAACGAATTGGATTCAGTCGTTTCTTATTATACCCTGCAACAGCTTCTGGGAAAAATGCAAAGCTACAAATTAAATTAAACGTGCACGGTACTTAATTTTGGGAGGTTTTTCTTTACCAATCAGAAAGGAAAAGAGAATAATAATAAAATGATTGATAAAGTTTGCATATCTTTTAATGCAATTAAGTTAGCTTGCTGAGTTTTCTTTACTAAGATTTAAATAGTCAATATAATTACAGGTTCTTATAAATACCGCAGCTATTTCTTGCCTCACTTTAAATAGTTTATGGATCTTTACTCTTTATAGAGTATGTGGGACATGTGGGACAACGACAACTTAAATATACTTTTGGCAATTGCCGAAAAAAATCTTGCCGCGACGTAGTTGTTCAATTGCATATTTTGGGTATTTGGCCAAGAGTTGTGCAACCAGTTTTAGCCAAACCAAAGATGTCAATAGAAGAAGGAGCTGGCCATTAATAAAAACAATCTGAAATGTACTCAATCTGTAAACACATTTGGCATTTATTGGCTTATCAAAGCGTGTCAAGGATGTAGAACATTAACATTTTGGTTTTAAACAGCCCAATAAATATGCCCAAAATTACACATGCACAAACACCATAAAAATTCAAATTTGAATTCTATTGTTAAAATGTTTATTGTCATTCATAAGTTAGGCGCACCTTTTATTTTTGTTAAAATTCAAAATCACTAAAAGCACTTTTGTATTTAGTATTTAATTGCAGCTTATGTAATTTCCCAACACGTTGTCCTTTACGATAAGGCTCTGATTTTAAGTTAGTCAGGATTCGTTCAAGTTAGCGACTTGAATTCGCATAATCGTACGCGCGCACTGAATGCTAAACACCAACTGAACAAACTCGGCTTCGAATTAGGAAAAAGAGCCTCGCACTCAAAAACGGCAGCAGCAGCAGCAGCCCAAAATCGAATAGAAAACTAAAACTGCTAAGTGAATACTACTGCGATGAAGAAAACTAAATGCTAAACCAAGCATCGTTTCGTATCGTATCGGCTAGTTTGTACAACACATACTGATCTATGAAAACTAGCTCTGTACACACTCACCAAATGAGAGAGGGAGAGCACAGCTCGATGTACGAGTATGCAAAAGCAGCTCAGTTGGCGTCGCAGTCGCTGCCCCAGCGGCCAAGCTTCGCGCTCAAGTGGCTCCTCTGCCGGTCAGAGGTTCAAGCTGCTTACGCTGCGACGCTTTCTCAGTGTTTTGTTATTGTGTTCGTGTATTTATAATTGGCTGCGTGTGCTCTAAGTAAACGATCGCTGCGGCTGCTACTGCGGCTACTGCCCGGAAAAAAAGCTTCTTCGAATGACAGCAACTACCGTTATTGCTTAATACTTGCAGTTGTCGTCGCTGCTGCTGCTGCTGCTCATGATGATTTCCCATGCAGTTTAGAACATGACGCAACTTTAGTCGCACAAGTTTTAAATTTATGTTTATGGTTGACATGCTGTTACGTATTACGAATATTGTTACATATATGCATAAATCTTTATGGCACACACATGCATAAATTTCTATTGTGTGCTCATTAATTAGATGGAATTGGCCATGGATAAACTGGCCAATGCATTACCACTTGTTGTTAGTTACAGTTGTTGACTCGCACCAAACACACACACACACAACAAGAAACACAAAAGCTTGAGACGAAAATTTGACAATGGCATTGACATCAAATCCGTTCGCCGCTCACTCCCAACGAGAGCTAAAACTCTAACTTTGCCATACGAAACGGTAGTCAACTCACTTTTGTTGACCACCTAAAAGTCGTAAAGCCCATTAATAACGACTCTTGGCATTTGGAGCAGTCGGTTGTCAAGCGATGTTCACCAGAGCTAATCAAGTTTTCGCTAACTCCATATATCATAACATTCGATTTTCAGGAATTATAAATACTTTTTTTTAAATCCTACATAGTTACTTAAATAAATAGGAGCTTTAAAGTCAATTAAGGTACTAGGACATTGGAAAGTGAATAAAAATCACGCCTTTAAGAACTATGTAGCTAATCTTTATTCTTAAGATTACGTGTTACTCACCTATAGTTGACTTGGCTAACACGAGCAACGCTCTCGGTCAAGAAAACGCTTTGAACTTGAGCGTGTGTTGAGGCATTTATGTAAATGAAGCCATCATCGTCATGCATATTTATCAATGCAAATGTATTTGCTATTGATTTTAGACGATCGTTAAACAACACAAACAAGCAGGCGGACAATAGTTGACACATTTTTGGCAAGTCATCGTGGCCTATCTCTTTTGGCCCATTCTTCGAATTCAGACACGGCAAGAAAAAAAAAACACCAAAAAAAGAGAAGAGCACATGGCATCTCAAAGTAAGGCCGTAATTACAGACTTCCGCTTACAAAAATGAAGTGTCCCACCCAGCAACTGGGCCAAAAAGTGTTGAAAAGGAAAGGCTGGCGTCCTGCGACAGACGTTAGACGAATCCGGGCTGCTGGAGGCGCCACAATGTATCCCGTTACATGGCCATAAAACTCCATAAGCGGCTGGCGACAAGGCCAAATTATACCGCATACGCACACGTAGTCAACCCCTACCCCGGCCAAGTTCTGGACCAGGGCTAATTGGACGCGAACTTCGAAGAAATGTAGGGTGGGGAGAGGTAGGGGGGTTGGATGCGCCGTTCTTAAGTTTAAAGTGGGCGGAACATAACAATTGTGGGCGATTTGCATACAATTTGGCGCTTGAATTACCAGCAAAGCGGCGACAAAATGTTGCTGCGTCATTGTCTGAATGACTTTACATACACACACACATATGCATATACAGTAATAAAGATGCACACAATATGGCCAACACAATGCAACTGCCCGTTGGCCATTGTTTGTCTGACATTCGTGTTGGACAACAAACAAATCAGAGCCAGGCCGACATTGTCAAGGTTCTTACTGCTGCTGCTGCCTATCTCTGGTTTGCAGTTAAACGTAGTATGTGCTATAAATAAACAAAACAAAAAAAATACAAAATAAAATGAGCCTAAAATAGGTATATCATAAGTATATATTCATTCATATGCGATTCGAGGACAGCAGCAGCAGCAACTGTTGCCAAACACAAAAGACAAAATGTTGCAGCAACACTTGTTGCTTCAACAAACACCCACATGCCACACACCACACAAATACACACACACACACACAGGTTTTGGCCTGCCTATAATCCTTAACAAAGGACAACATCGTCGGTTTTGGCCGTCGTTTGTCGGTTGTTGCCTGTCGGCTGTGTCCATATAAAACCGGATGTTTCGCCAAACATTTGCACAGAAGTGTTTCACATTTCTACGGTCAACAAGTGTCCTGTCTTCAAAATATAGGCTATTAAAAATATTCTTAAAAGTTAAGCCACGAGTGGCAAGTGTGAAAGTGTTTGGCATTAAGATTTTAGTTTCTTCTACGGCATGCCTGTTTAATTGCATTAATTTCACAATATATTAGAAAAGGTAAGTTAATACTCAATTTCTATACTATTGGCAATAACTCTAGTGTGTGAATAAGAATATTTAAAAGTTTTTTTGAAAAATAAATAACCATTTCTGTTCTCTTAAACTCAAGTCCAAATAGTTATAATAGCAAGAGTGAATAAGTATATTCTGAGATTGAGTTTATCTTAAAAAATTAATTTTAGAAACGTATTCCTAGATTTATGTCCAGTCTCTATAGAATTTACCACTTTAAAGTTAATTCAGGAAATGGTTGGAAATATAAACTTTCTGATATATCCCAAATCGCTTGTGCATAAGGTTCATACTCTTAACCTTAATTTTATTTTCAAACTTAAGGAATTTAAAAAGAGTTCGTTGCCCACTTTCGGGTATAAATTGTATTATAGCCACAATCAGACAATACTTCTCTTTGGAGTTGGCTGTAACTAAACCGAATAGAGAATAGAGCTAGACATATTTTTGAAATAATCGAACCTCATGGTGCGGGTCTTAAATGTTTTATTTAAAAGCTTTAAATATCTTTTGTAGAAAGCATTTTTTTGTACTGTGCAAATGTGATTGAATCATATCTAATATGACCTATAACTACGGCTTAAAACAAGATAATATTTTAATGTCTATATTTTGAAACTCTATCTTAATTATTTATATTTGATAAATTTATTTAAAATCATATGAAATTTTGTTCTTGCACAATTTGTTTTTTTCAGTTAATAAAGAAATGGCTTAAATATATTCAAAAGAATGCTGACAATGAAATTGAGCAGAGTACTTTTAAGTTAATATTGTGCCTTTTTTTATAAATTTTATTTTGCCTTTTATTCCTGTTTTGGTTCTACCTTTTATGTAAACACTTGAAACGAGCTTCAAATAAGTATCAAATTTAAAATTTATTTTTAAAAGTTGTGACTTTAGGGTAATGACAAGAAACCAAAAAGAAAATTTGTTGCATTTGCCAACTAGGTGGAATACCAGGTGGAAAATTGTAGACGGCCAGACATGCAAATACACACGCACCCTCACACACACATACACACAGACACTTTCAGAGACAAGCTCATTTTGGGCTAATAGAAGCAAATTGAAATGTTTACGGCTGCACTTTGGAGAGAAGCAGTCGCAACAAAGCGTCGCTAGATATTCATTTGGCTTTAGTAGTTTTTTTTTTTTTTTCGCACTTTTCGCTCGCGTTTTCCATACCGAAAAGAGTTGGCAACATGTGGCATGTGCAGCTCAAGAACTACATTGCGGCGAAGCGTGTGAAATTTTTGATTTATCACTGACAAGAGCCAGGACAAGAGCTGCACCTTACCCCGGGGCTAAATGTCTCACCATGCCACATGCCACGCGACAATCATTTGTCTTTTTTTTACCTTGTGCCGCTGAGGTGTTGAGCTGCCTGCTGATAAATTATATACATGTTTAAATTTAGCGTATGATTTTCACTGACAAGCAAGAGAAACAAAGAAAACGTAATGGCCCCGATACATGATGTACAGATTGAAGAAATGCCACTTCAAATGTATCGCATTGCCAAACATTCGTAAGATATGAAAATCTGATTAAAAGTATACGTTAAACAAAGTAAAGCAACAAGAAGTCTCAGCTTTCATATTGACTCTGAGGCTAAACGAATTAACGAGTGTGTTATTGATACCGATTGCCAAGCAGACAACTGAGCGTATGCGTAATGTCAGACAACATAAATAATGTACACAATTTTATAAAAGTTGCGAAATTTTATAAAGTTTAAACTGCAACTAAGTGTTTATACACTTTACAAACATTGCTGCAACATCATGAACAATTATGCTTTTGACGAACTCATAAATTGAATGACACTTCGACTGCAAATGTGCAGTTTACTGCTACCAAATGTTGCCGTGTTGCAAGTGCCACTTTTTGTTTATTTCCAAATGGCAAACATTTGATGTTCGCCACCAGACTAAGAGACAGTTCAAATTCACGTGGCTAACAAATTGCCATTGGCAGGGACCACAAAAAAATAAAAAAATTAAAAAACCTTTGCCATTCAACGTGTCAACTTTGGTTTTGTGCACATTTCAGTTGCCACTTATTGCCCAAAAATGAATTGCCGCTGATTGCGTACAGCACAAAAAAAAAAAAAAAAAAAATTCAAAAAAATAAAATATGAATTTGTGTTTATAAAAGTTTGTGAAATTTTAGTAGTACGTTAATGCTCAGAGTACATTTAATGTATGTTAATGTGCAGCTTTGCTCAGCTCATCAGCTGGGGTCAAGTTACTCTTGTTGTTGCTGTTGTTATGCGTCGACGGCGCAGACTAAACAAGTTTTTAACGGTTATTTAACTGGCCTAGTCGCACAGCAGCATTAACTTAAAAATTGAGCGATAAGTTGACCAACTTAGCCAAGATATTAATGTCAAGTTAAACGTGCGGGGAAGTCCAGTTATACACACAAACACACATACACAGAACTTGCTATATGTGTGGCGAATTTTCAGGGTTTTCCGTCGATTACAAGTAAACGTTCAAAATACTTAATTATGGCCTTTACTGTTTATAATTATTGCTTAACTTTAATGTTCTTTAGCTTTGTTTATTAACCAAGTTCACACATACGTTAAGCTTATCTATTAAAGCCTTTATTAAGAGCCTCAATAATAAAAGCCTTGGCTGCCATAATAGATTTCGTTCAGCCGAAAGAGGAAACTACACATTAGCAGTTTTTCTTAAAGAGCAAAGGACTGAGTCTTAATTAAATATAATGCAGACCTCCTTGGAAACGTGTCCTCCTTAGAAATGTGGGAATTAAATTTCTCAACCTTATAAAGCCAATACTTTGTTGAAAATTGTTCAGTCATGTTTAAGCAAAAGGTTTTTTCTAAAATTTGCAAGTTTTAGGTGTCTAAAATGGTGTGTGCTTCAAAACTTCGACCCTACCAATCTAAATCGGCCATCCGAAAACTATACATACTTGATCATATAAAACGTCTTGTATTTGTATGGCAGCGATATGATATAGTTGTTCCATATAGCGATTTTGACATATGATCTAACCGCAACTAACAGAAGACCTTGTCCGAAGTCTCAGCTCGATAGCTCTAAAACTGAGCGATTAGCTTGCATATCAATAGATAGAAGGACGGACAGACAGACAGACAAACAGACAGACGGACATGGCTATATCAACTTAGCTCGCGATGCTGATCAAGAACAGACGCTTCTTTCTATGCATTACACATTTTATCACAAAGCTAGTGTACACTTTACAAGTGAATAAAAATGTTGACTGTTAAATTAGCAAGCTTACTTGCATTTATGTTTTCATCGAAATAAACTAAAATAGCATTGAAAAGAATTAAACAGTTGGTTTTTATTAAAATTGCAAAACAGTGCACTGTTAAACATTTAAAATAATAATAATATTTCCATTTACCCCTTGTCCTTCTGAGTATAACAAAGGGAATTGTTGGACAAATATTTATTTGTCACACACACATTAAAATTTTTATATTAAATGATTTTAGTAGACACAAGAATATGTGTACAATTAATAATTTAAGAGTGCGTTAGCATGCAAAAACATTTACTTATACTTAAACTTGAATTTTTGAGAATCGAGTAGAGCAGTGTCTTAATAGTCGTTACGTTTGTTAACGTTACATTACGTTACGTCTAGATTACGTTTACGTTATTATCCGTAATTTTAAAAATAAAGTTTTCCTTTACATACATATATGTACTAAAATTTCCCAAATCAGGAAGACTTACTTAAATTTTCGAGAATTGCGGAGTAGAGCAGTGTCTTAATCTTTAGACATATAAAAATCTTTAATGCAGATCTTTAAGGGAACGTCACCAGCTATCTGATTGATTTTATTTTAATTTGGGAATCTCGACTCCAGATTAACTATTCAGTTTGGTAGAATTTTATGATGTAATTGATTCAGCCAATAAAGTAGTTGCATAAGGAAATGAAAGTACAAGACAATGAAATAGTTTAAACTGAGTTTGTTTGAAAATAAATTGCTGTACTTGAATCATTATATGATCCAGTAGATGCTGTGAAAGAGTGATTCCATTACATTTTTAATGAAGAAAATCGTGTTTCACTATTTTTAGTGCCCATAAATCGAATTTGCAGGTGAAAAAACTTTAATTTAATTACAGAAGCCCACTCATTTAGCTGCTTACCTGCTTAAGTTAACAAGATGTTGCTAATGCTGCTGAAATGCATAAGCAAACGCACTCAGGCTCTTAACGTGGGCTCATCTTTGCTTGTTAACCAGTTGAGTCCTTCAACGCAAGAGCGTCATACCACATCCAAAAGCCATAATCATTTGCATCTCTAATGGCCTGACTCTGACGGAGCACGGCACATTCATACATCAACCCCTCGACTCCCTCTCTCTCTCTCAGTACAGCGCCTTCAACAAGTTGTATTAAGGGAGGGCGTAGGGGGGGAGTGGGTTGTCGCTTTTGGTTATCCATTCGACCAACTCATGTTGCTGTTGTAGTAGATGGTGTTGCCTTTAATGCGCTTGGTTAACTTTTTACGCGCACATTCATATTTCGCTCTTGGCCAAGCGGATTATCGCATAAATATTGTTATGGTTAATTAGCGTGGCACTTTGTCTGCGGCCACAAAGAACACACACAAGAAAAGGCGTTAAGATGCTGCTACCGGAGAAGCTGCTTAGTTGTCTACTCAATGCTCTTGTTCTTGTTGTTGTTAAGTTAGTTAAGTAAAATGAATGCGTTCATTGCTTTTACTTGGCGCGTTAATGTGATTAAAACTTGTTATAGATAATGCGGCAAGTGATTTAGCAAACACCTCATAATTATGTTGTAAGTAACCCTTCTGACCACTTCCCTCTCTCTGTTGCAGCGTCTACAACTCGAGTCATGGGCATTGCGTTGATGTTCCTGCTGGCTCTGTACCAGATGCAGTCGGCCATCTACAGCGAGATCATTGAGACGCCCAGCTTCAATGAGAATGCACTTATCGAACCGGAGGATACAAGCCCCGCCAGTCCGGAGAATGAGCTGCTGGATGCCATGATGATGAACGAGAAACCGGAGCAAACTGAGCTGGAGTTCCGTTATCCCATTTCGGCCATTGGCATTGACTATGCCAAGAATTCGTTGGTGTTGCGTTTCCAGAAACATGCACGCAAGCAACACCTCAAATTCGATCCGGACTATGAGATGAAACGGAGGTCCCTGCAGGACAACTTCATGCACTTTGGCAAGCGGCAGGCGGAACAGCTGCCACAAGCAACCGGACCCGGTTACTATGAGATGACCAAACGCTCGGCCATGGATCGCTACGGCCGTGATCCCAAGCAGGACTTTATGCGCTTCGGACGCGCTCCATCGGACTTTATGCGTTTTGGGCGCGCACCATCCGACTTCATGCGCTTTGGACGCGATCCCAAGCAGGATTTCATGCGTTTCGGACGTGCCGACAACTTTATGCGCTTCGGCAGGAACTTCCATGAGGAGCTGCGTAGTCCCAAGCAGGACTTTATGCGCTTTGGTCGACCCGATAACTTTATGCGTTTTGGCCGCTCGGCGGCTACGGAATTTGAGCGTAATGGCAAAATGGATTCGAATTTCATGCGTTTCGGAAAGAGTATTCAGGGAAGTGGAGGCGGAGGTGCAGCTGCTGGCTCGGAATCGAATCAAACCAAATCGCAGTTGCAACAAATCAAGTTGGCAGCGGCCGGTGGCAAGCAGGCAGGTGATGATAGCAATCCCGTTGATAAGGCCATAACGATGCTGTTCAATAAACACCATCAACAACAACAACAACAACAACAGCAGCAGCAACAACAACAAAGGCAAACACAAGAGGAGCAACAAATGAAGAGCAGTGAACAGGGTGATTCACAGGCCAGTGCTGAGCAGTTTTATGAGCCATAGAGCTTTCGCGCACCAAGCACATTGTAAATATTAATTGGACACAAAACTAAAACATTATGGATAATGTACTTTAACCCTATTTATGTATTATATATGACGCACGATAGATATTTGCAACTGTAATTACTTTGAATTTTTAATGGGGCTGGATTAAAAATTCACCACGCTTTGATCTGATCAAAAGAAATACCAAATATATTAAATACTTTATCCATGTGAAGTGCAAGGCGTGATAACATACACATACACACACACCAATGCACACTTATATATATGTTAGATGTAATATCAAATACGAAAAACTCAAAATTTTAAATGTACTTCTACTAAATGCATTGAAATGTTGTGAAAAATCTTTTAAATAAAGACCACTCACTAACTCTTTTTGGCTTATCTATTTAGGCTGGCATTGGCATTGACCTTAACAATCAAAAATTCAAATTCAAATGCGAATTTTAATTGAGCTATTATTAAATATTGTAAATAACGCCATCTGTCGGCCTGTAGCTTAGCCGACACTTAATTTTTAGCAAAACGATGTGGCAACGCCGAAGCAACAAGTTATTTTTATTAGGGATGAATTCGTGAATTGTTTTGCTTACACTGCACAAGTAAGTAACGATACTTTTGTCTAAAGCGTTTGCGAACTTATCAATTTTTAGGAGTCGATCTATATAATTATTCATACATTTAAAAATAATATATTAATTTGCATGGTATATGACATGGTTTTAGTATGAAGAACGACAAAGCCGGCAAACACATCGTTATATCGTGTGCTATCACGAAAATTGCTCCGCTCTAGCTTTAACAGCTGTATGTTGCGGGTGTCGGACTAAACATCGCGTTTGTTTTATTTTCAATTTGTTTTTTAGACGCTTATTACGGCATTGAATTCACAACTGCGGAGAACCAAACAACTAATAGGTATGTTACACTACGAATCTATTCAAATAAATCGAACTGTGGTTGCAGCAGTTGATTTGTTGGGCGAGTCTAAAGTCCAACTTGTTGCACTGTTGGCGTCGGCATTTATTTGTTTTTGTTTGCCATCTATAATAATAAAAATATAATAAATTTCTATAGATTTGGTTTAACAATTCGAGAAGTTTGCTGGACTTTATATCGAAAATGTCTGCACTTCTGAAAATACATCGAGGTGAGTTTAAAATTGAATCTGGCAAGGAGTCAAAGACAGAAACAAACATTTAAATGATTACATAATTAAAATGTTTTGAAATGCGAGGCCAAACACATAAAAGATAAGACCTTGGTCAATTTATATAATGTTAGCAGATCATTTTAGATGCCAAGTGCTTAAACAGAGAGCTCCTCTGTTAAGTGTAATCCTTATCAGTGTTGTTATCACTGAATGCCCTTTTGACAATTACCTATGCAATTAATAAATATTTGTTTGTTCAGTTCACAAGCTCTTTACGCCCGCCTTTGTGCGCAGCGTTTCAGAGGCAGCCAAATATCCAAAGATCACCACTCACTACACTCTGCATCCGCGCGAGAAGGACGAGAGATGGAAGGAGGTGGACATGGAGCGTTGCGTCGAGGAGGTCGACATTGTCATTGTTGGCGGTGGACCAGCTGGCATGTCAGCTGCCATACGTGCCAAGCAGCTTGCTGCTGAAAATAATCAGGTGAGTGAAGTCCTTGTTGTTAAAATCATGCCATGCTAAGCTGGCTCTTTTCTATGTCTTGTCTAGGAGATTCGGGTGTGCGTTGTGGAAAAAGCCGCTGAGGCTGGCGGACACATACTCTCTGGCGCTGTCATCGATCCGGTTGCTATAAATGAGCTCATTCCAGACTGGCAGGAACAAGGTGCGCCACTGAACACGCCGGTAACAAAGGATACCTTCTCGTACCTCACACCCACGGGCCGCATCTCGATACCCATTTTCAAGGGCTGGCCCATGGACAACCATGGCAATTATGTTGTGCGCCTGGGTCACCTGGTCAAATGGCTGGGCGATCAGGCAGAGGCGATGGGCGTTGAGATCTATCCTGGATGTGCGGCTTCTGAGGTGCTGTTCCATGAGGATGGCAGCGTCAAAGGCATTGCCACAAACGATGTCGGCATTTCGAAGAGTGGAGCTCCAAAGGAAACCTTTGCACGCGGCATGGAATTGCATGCAAAGACAACGATTTTCGCCGAGGGTTGCCGTGGACATCTCTCAAAGCACTTAATGCAGAAGTTTAACCTGAATGAAGGCAGCGAACCGCAAGCTTATGGCATTGGACTAAAGGAGGTGTGGGAGATTTCTCCCGAGCTACATCAGTAAGTTGAAACAGTGTTGTATATAAGCAAATCTGTTAAAACATTCTTTTTTTTAGACCTGGCCTGGTAGAGCACTCAATTGGCTGGCCTCTGGATCGGTTTACGTATGGTGGTTCTTTCCTTTATCATCTAAACGAGCCTACACCAACCATTGCCGTAGGTTTTGTTGTCGGTCTGAACTACAAGAATCCGTGGATGAGCCCCTTCCAGGAGTTCCAGCGATTCAAGACACATCCCAAAGTGCGTCACGTCTTTGAGGGCGCCACACGCATTGGCTATGGCGCACGTGCCATCAACGAGGGCGGCTTCCAAAGCATACCCAAGAAGCTATCCTTCCCAGGCGGCTGCTTGGTGGGTTGCAGCGCCGGCTTCCTGAATGTGCCACGCATTAAGGGCTCACACTATGCCATGAAGAGTGGCATGCTGGCCGCCGAGAGCGCCTTGGAGGCCATCGCCGAGGGCTCGCAATCAACGGCAGGAGTTGAACCAGTCAATTATGCAGATAAGTGAGTTAAGGTGGATCACATTCGTATCTGAACTTGACTATAGTATAATTATTATATAGGATTAAGGAGTCCTTTATTTGGAAGGACTTGTACAAGGTGCGCAATGTGCATCCGTCCTTCCACAATCCGTTGGGTCTTTATGGCGGTCTTGTGCTCAGTGGTTTCTCCATTTTCATGGGAGGTCGCGAACCGTGGACGCTGTCTCATGGCCCTCAGGATCACGAGTCGCTGCAGCCCGCAAATAATAGCGACCGCATTGAGTATCCCAAGCCAGATGGGAAAATCTCGTTTGATTTGTTATCCTCCGTGGCGCTAACGGGCACCAATCACGAGGGCGATCAGCCAGCACATTTGACGCTCAAGGACGATCGCATACCCGTGGATCACAATCTGGCCATATACGAGGGACCCGAGCAGCGCTTCTGTCCCGCCGGTGTCTATGAGTACGTGCCCAATGAGGAGGGCGGCAATATGAAGCTACAAATCAATGCACAAAACTGCATTCATTGCAAAACCTGTGATATCAAGGATCCCAAGCAGAATATCAATTGGGTGGTGCCTGAGGGTGGCGGTGGCCCCGCCTACAATGGCATGTAAGCCAATCTTCTTGTATTGAAGAAGAACGTTAAATATATGATTTTAACCAAAATTGCATTTGTTTAGTTTGTAATTGAAAGAAGAAAATTAATTCTAAAAGTCTGTAGTATGTCAAAATTGCTCTGAAAATTATTCTACAATTTGTAATTAAATGTAATAGTGTAAGTATAATGTCAAAGCTGCAATAAACGAGTAGAGAAATTCAGTTGCCAAAAAGGTTTTTATTTAAAAGTTTCTACTCTTGTTTTGTTTAAAACATCAACTTAATAGGTAAATATTTGTTATTCCACAATCAATTTGTCAAAACCTTTCATATTCAGTGCACGGATAAAACTTGTTTACATAGTATAGTTAGTATATATTTTATAATTATACTTCATCATTTATCTATAGCTGCTCTTTTTTGATGTTTTTTTTTTTACCAAAATGGTAACTAATATTTGCCTAAACTTTACTTACAATTTAGTTGTATGTTTATTGTAAGTTATTTGAACAGAAATACATCGATGGTTATTACAATATATGTATGTATATTTAGTAATATCGATTTGGAGCGCACTTTACATAGATAACTTAGCTACATGCATATCACTTAATTTGTAAACTTTTTAAACACAATTATTTGTTGTTTGGGTAGTTTTTTTTATTGACAGCGCTCTTAAGGTTTTATAAACTTTTAAACGCGTTTTTCTGGTAACCAATTATGGCCTGATTTGGATCTGTACGTATAATTTTCTTAATTTGTGCTTTTGCGGGTTTTTTTTTAATGATTATCTGGACAACGAATTGCAAATGGGACCACAATATCATTATAATAGTAACATAAGTAAATATACTTATATAAAAATGGTGCCCGTTAGCATTAGACTAACATATAGTACATAACATTAACAACATTAACTTAAAACAATACCTAATTCTATGTATTTGTTTCATTTAAAAGACTCAATTGATTCTGTATTGTAGGTGCGCAATTGTCAGCTTAGTTTTAAGTATGTTTCATGCATAAAGTCTTTTTTGCCTTTTAACACGCTTTGCTTAAAATTCTACTAGATGTTTCAAAACTTATTCAGGTGCCACATATATACTATATTCCCATACAAACAGTGCATTGTTTTAACATTGTTTTTCTATACTAAATACGATCATAGTTATGTTTATGCCTTTACAAATTCGAACCAGCTCGAAACAGTTACAAATATCTTTGAATCCATTTGTATTGTGTTGTGGTCCCTGTGACCATAAAATCGCCTTGTAGACGGCCATCTATACAGTGCACTGCTCCAAACTCATCGTACTGTATCTATCAAATATGTATATGTATGTATGATCTCTTAAAGTACCCCAATCTTTTGATGCCAATTTAAATTTAGCCTGCTCAATAATCCATTTTTGTACATGATGTGCTGTGCTCTACTTGAGTTACTTTTCCACTTTGTCCAAGTTTCATTTAATTTAGTTTTAATTTTAATTCTTAATTCTAATAACATTTGTTTATGGTTGCATTAACTACATTTGTTTAAATAGCACAAATAACACCTGTATTGAAATATGTTTCACCATCAAGTTTTTTTCGTCCATATGTTTTTTAACATAAGTTTTCAGCAATGGATCGCTGTGTAACATTTATGTTTTGTTTTTATTTAAGAGGCACTGTTTTTAAGGCAACACTACAGAGTGAAGTTTCATTTACCAGGATTTATTTACACCCAACTGAAAGTAGTAATAATAACCGATTATAGGGAAAAATCTGGAAAAGTTTCATTGCAAATTATATGAAAAAATCCATTTGGGATTACCAAAACGTACACATAATAATTGTAACACTACATTTAACACTCACTGTACTTGGTAATTTAATAATAGGTACTCTTAGGTTTATTCTTACGTAATTTACTTATAAATTTGCCAGAGTCCTTTGTTGAATGTTTATATAAATTTTCCTAAATGTTTTCTCAGCTTAAAATTCTATCTAAATTTCGAAAAATTTCGGTACTCTGACAAACTTATTCTGAGGATTCTATTATTGTTATTATGTTCATGCCCTTAACATTAACTTCTAAGTGTTTTCAGTATATTGCTAGAAAATATGTAGCTCTATGCTACTTTATATATTATTTGCATTATGTTTGTATATATTTTCTCAGCTCAGTTAATTTTGTATATATATGTATGTAAAGCTTGTGTGTTCTTCATCATTGGGAAACCTGTAAAGTGTAAATGTTTATTGTTTGTGTTTATTTGTTGTTGTGCATTCGGATCGGTAATTTCGCGCTATATAAGTATGCACAGCTGTTACAAGAGTAAAAGTACTGTTGAATAAAGTATGCAAAATATTTGTTTTCGATTTTTTGTACAATTGGCTGTATAAAGTGCAACAGGTCATATTGTGTTAGCGCAAATATTTACAGAGCGCATTTACCTCTAGATTGTTTATATATTCTTATTTAGTAAATAATACAAATGGGCAATTGACAATGTACACAGCCACACCCACCTACTATGTACTAAAAAGGTACATTTTTTTTTTACCTGTTTAAAAAACAAAATGAAAATAAATGAAAAGTAACATAAAAATTGTTTATAATCATTTTATTTAAATTATATTTTGTGTTTTGAGTTTGATTTAGTTTTGTTTTGTTTTACAAACTGCATTTAAAATTGTAAATCGTAAATGGTAAATGTAAAAATACAAAAAAACTTGAAATCGAACAGAAATTCACTTTTAAGTTAATTACAAATTATGACTTCGTTTTGCTTAGAGAAGAAGAGAATAAAGTCTATAAAATAAAGTGTTGGGCACTTAAGCAAATTATAATTATAATTAAATCAAGTTTTATTTCTTTGCAAATACCGCTCTCCTTCCTCACTCTTTATTTTTGTTTTTTTTGCTGACTTACTCTCACAAACACAACTAAAACTTAGAACTATTGAATTAAAAGTAAATTTAAAATTAAACTGAGTCGTTGGATAAAATAAAATATATATAATAATATTTATTGCAAGCGTTGTGCACAGAAAAACTCAAAAAACCGTATTCATAAATTGCACATCAAATGATTAGGAAAACATACTAAAAGAAAACTGTTCATGTGTGTGGTTGTGTGTGTGTGTGTGTGGGGAGATTTTACAATTGTGTGCTTAGATTGTAAAACTTGATCATTTTATATTGACTTGCATGCATTACGTATCTTGTAATTGTAATTGTATAATGTGGGTTTAAAACTTATTGACGTGACCAAAAAATATATAATATATATTAAGGTAGGTATATGTACAATCATACTTGTGTGTACGTATGTGTGTGTTTGTTGTTCACTTAAAGTTAACATTAAATTGAAGCTAAACTAAATCAGCTCAACACACGGTAACAACTAACTCTTGCACTGTTTAAAAACTTTACTCTTAACATCAGTTTCTTTTTTTTCAACTTATTTGTATTGGTAATTAACTAGCTACGGCTTTGAAACGTACACAACAACATTTCATATGGGTGTGTTGTTGTCGATAGATATATATATATATATAATTTAAAATTATAGCTATTACCATACATATATGCTACATATATAGTTTTAAATTAGATAATAATTGTAGATATGACACTGTCACTTGTTTTTCTTCCTTTTCACTTTTTCACTTACTTAAACTAAGAACCAATAACAAAACTTTTCGCTTCCAGTTTGACTAATCAAAACTATTGCACTGGTGTCTGGAAACGTTTTCTGTGCTCGGTTGTTGTTGTTGTTGTTATTGCTGACTGCTGCTGCTGCATGCCATAGTTAACAGCCAGATGTTGGCCATAGCAATCATAGCCGTTGCCACGTCCATAATTGGCCATGTTCAAGAACGCACGATTCATTGACGAAATCCCCTTGCACTGTGGCGGCGGCATCATCGCCAGATCATCGCTGTTGTTGTTGACTGGTTTCTTGATGTTGTGATGTTGCTGTTGTTGTTGTTCTTGCTGTTGTTGTTGCTGCTGCTGCTGCTGCTGTTGATGTTGCTGTAGCTTATAGTTGCTTAGAGCAGCGCCACGTGCCGGCTATGTGCCCCATCCACCCGATATTCTTGGCCTTTTGTGATTGGGCGCATCGTAATCACTCAATTGTTGTTGCTGTTGCTGCTGATGTTGCTGCTGTTGCTGCTGCTGTTGCTGCTGTTGCTGTTGTTGTTGCTGCTGCTGCTGCTGCTGCTGCTGTTGCACAGCAACAGCTGCTAGACGCACGTCCTGCTCGCTGCTGGGCGCACCTGCGTTCAAGATAATAAAATCTGTTAAACTATTAGTTTGAGCTGTACAGACGTCAAATGTGTGTGGCAGCAGGCGCAGGGGAGCGTTTGTTTTTTTAGGGCCAGACGCAATGGCATTCAACGTCTGGCAACAACTGTCTGTTTATGTATGTGTGTGTGTGTTGTGTGTGTGTGTGTGTTAAATGAGCACTCAAGTTAACTGGATTAGTGAAGAAAACAAAGAGCAGGCAATTAAAAGGTATTTGTGTTGTCGAGGCTTAGAAACCAAAATATTCGTATTTCAGTGTTGGAAAAGAAAGAAATCGCAAGAGTTCATATTCAATATGGTAAAACATATTCGAAAATTATAAGATATGTACAAAATTTTGCAAAAAGTCTATGTATAAGAGCTGATAAGCTATCGATAAACTTTAAACATTGATAAATATCGATAGTTTTTTTGTCTAATATTTTGAAAAGCAACTATGTAGTTCTATAAAATATCTATCATTGTTATCGAAACATTTATCGATTTCCTATCAGCTCTATCGTAGATTGTCTCATGTTTGTGTTTCTTTGTGTGAATTATGAATGTAAAATTTGTTTGATGTGTGGTGTCTGTGTTTTTGAAATGTTTTTTGTATGCTTTTGCATGTGCTTTTTGGCCAATTTACCGGCAAAATTCCATCTAGGATTATGTCCCATAAGCGCGCGGTACGGATATCCTTCATACTTATCATGCCCTAAAAATTGTCATATATAGTTGTTGTTGGTTAATTGTTGGTTAATCAAACAAATTTAAGGCAACAGAAGGAAAAAAGAACAAATCGTTAGATAAGTCAGCGGCTGCAATCCTAAATGGCGGCAAACGCGGCGAATGCGTAATATAATATTACACATACGTCACCTGAGCCGGCACTAAAATAAATTCTTTCGTTTTGGTATTTTTTTTTAGCATTAAGAAACATGCCACAAAAATGAACACAATATCAGGTAACTCAAAATTAGTAGAAATAAAACAAATTTTTCTTAAAATTGCAAGCGAAATTTGCATTTTCGGGAAAAGTTGGAAAAGTTTTAATTATGAATTCTTTCGACATACCTGGAGTGGGTGTTATGTGACCGGTGGATGAGGGCCTTGAATTGGGCATGACCAGATGCTGCTGCGAATGACTTAGGACGCTCAGATTGGTGGCCTGCTCGGCGCTCCCATTCGTGCCACCTCCGCCGCCCGGCGTTCCCGCTAGCACGCTGGCGCCGCCCAACTGTGTGATGGCATTGATGGCTGTGAGGACACCGCCCGATGTGGAGATGTTGCTGCTGGTGCTGCTGCTGCTGGAGCCGCTGCCCGTCGAACCATTGCTGTTATGCTGATGGCCACCACCGCCACCGCCGCCGCCGCCGCCGCTGCTGGCGGAGAGATCGCGTGGCGGTGATTGCGGCTCCGCCTTGACCTTGATGGAGGTGGGTGAGGTGGCGGGCGGCGGTGTGCTATTCGAGACAGCCAGATGCGATAGACTGCAAGGCAGATTATGATGTTGGTCGCCGTTAAGTGTTAAGTGCCTGCTGGGGCTGCTGCTGCTGCTATTGGCCGGGCTCGGGGCCTGGACTACCCACCTAGTGTGCTGCACGAGACCCTGATGCCACTGCGGCAGGCTCATTATGTCCGCGCTCATGGCACCCGACTGCGAGAAGTCCTGTGCCCCAAATGAGTAGCTCGTAAGCGGCGGCATCGGCGTCTGCAGCGTCACAACTGGCGTATTCAATGACGTCTGATTTTGGCGCTGCTGCAATTTTTTTAACACATACGTATTGTACACAGAGAAATAGAAATCGTACTAAAATTATGTTCGAATGTACTCAAGTTAAGTATTTGCTTTACTTAAAATCCATAATTGTTATGAATGCGGATGACTTGAAGTAATAAAATATACTTAAGTCAAGTACAAAGAATCATAAAATAAGAAAAAAGTAAACTTAAACCAAGTAAGACTCTAACTCAAACTTGGTTTAAGTACATAAATTCATGGATCGAATATAAAAATAATTGGTAAAAAATACTAAACGAAAGTACAAAGAATCTTTGATTAAGAAAAACTATTCTTTAATCAAGTTAAACTCTAGAATAAATGAAATTAAGCTCGAAATATCTTTAAACCAGTTAAAAAGTATTGTCGTACTTGGTTGAAGTATACAAATTCTCGAATTAAGTACATAATAGTTATTTTTAAGATTTATAAGATCTAATTGGAATACTTGAATCAAGCAAATTATTAAACTATTGAACGACTTTATGAAGCATTATTATACTAACTTTCAGTGCATAAAAATTGAATAAAAAGCAAAATCAAGAACAAAATTTGAAAGTATCGTTAACTTAAGAACTCACGAACTTTAAGATACGAATGGAAATAAAATTATTCCCACACAAAATATATATAGAATGATATATGATTGCAACACCTTTTCAAATATTTACTTACATCTGCGTAGGCAACATCGTCCGCTGTCGCAGACATATTCGGTGCTATAGTGGGCGGTATGACGACACGCAAATTGGAAGCTCGTCCATTCTGGCTGCCCGGCGATTGTTGCTTAATGGGCAAATGATGCGCTGCAAAAATTGGGTTTTAATTGTTAAATACATTTTGGCAGGACAGTATAGCCTCGGTGTCGAGTGGCTTTATATTACTATAATGCCCATGTAAGTGTGTCTGTGTTTGTGTGTGTGTGTGTGTTTGGGACAAGGGGCGTGTGCGTAATGGTTAAATCACACTTTGTCTAAAACTAAGCTAATTGGATATGTAATATGAATGTTCGTGTGTGAAGAGAACCCTTTGTGTGTGTGTGTGTGTGTGTGTAATATGAATATTGTCATTATGCCCACCTATGCCAGGACTGGGACCTGGACTGGGTGATCCCACAAGCGGCGAATGTGAATGTGGATAACCGTTTGACATCTCCAACATGGTACCCGATGGATAGACTGATGAATGAAATATATAAGAGAATACATACTTTTTGTTTAGAAATATGCGGAATAGAAATAGAGAAATATGGAACAACAGCAAACTTTGCAGGCATGGTTAGGGATAAGCTAAAGAACGTGGTAACGTGGGGGTAAATCCCAAATAGTAGAGCCTGTATTTGTTAAATCGGAATTAGCTGCCTAGAACGAGTTGTGCGCATGCGTAAAAGTAACGAGTTGTAAGTTTAACTACTCTATTTTTAGTCGAGGTGATTTAATAAAAAAACAAGTCATGACATTATGAGTAAATAATAACTAGTAGTGAGTAGTGAGTAAAAAGTAACGATTAGCGAGTAACGAATAACTTATTAAGCGAATGTGATAAAAAGTATAAGTATATAATAACTAGTAACGAGTAGCGAGTAACTCATAACGATTAACTTATAACGTGAATGTGCAAACAATAACAAAAACAAAGAAGAAAGTAATAGAAATAAAATGAAAAATTGTGCACCCGCGACACTGTACTAACTTATTAAGGACATCCCACCTGAATCCGTCTCCGAACTCGATGGACGTGGGCTGATGTTTGTGTGGGACATTTGTGGGCTGGCCTGCAGCAGATTCTCACCGTAGGAGCCCGGCACTGGCACCGACACCGGCAGCGTATAACTCGTATTTGGCATCGGTCGATTGGGCGCACCACCACCTCCTCCACCGCCACCACCACCGCCACCTGGACCACCACCACCGCCGGTGACACTGCCAATGGCCATTTGGTTGCGCTGCATCATATTTTGAAATTCCTCGTCGATCTTATTGTATTTGGCTTCGGTGCGCGGGGTTAGCGTGTAGTCGGCCTCCGCTTCGGGTGAATCCGGTGACATGACGCCGTTTTTGTTCTCCTTCTGTGGATGACAACGAGAGAGGGGTGAGTTGAGTCTTGGAGAAACTGTGCATAGTTGAGTGCCTGGTAGGCAAGCAAGCAACTCGTAATTGGCCGTGACGAGGCTAAAGAGATAAACGCTCGAAGGGGGGAAGGGGGGAATGGAGGGGTAGAGGCAAGGCGCCGAGAGAGGGTGGGAGAAAGGGGGGGGTTTGGTTGCGCACTTGGCACTTGACACGTCGCCGCTCTGTTGATGTGCTAAATTATGTAAATCTTGTCTCTACGCTCTGCATGGCATTAACATTACAAAACAATTTAAAAAGGCACCAAACAAAGACGGCAACAATTACAACAGCAACAACAACAACAACAACAGTGACAATGTCCGCATTAGAAATGCAAAATACATTGGCGCCTCTTCAACCCCCGTTTCCGTCCTGGGTTTGGCCCTTAAATGCCGCATATAATGTCTTCTTTGTTGTTAGGGCCAAAACGTAAACGAAACGAAAACATTTTGTTTTGTTGCACAGTTGCATATTGCTTCTATCGTTGTTGTTGTCTGCTTTTGTGTGTTGTTTCTGTCATTTTGTTGCTTTTGTTTGCCTTTCCGCGTGGCTGCTGCGCTTTTCACAGCTCACTTGACTTTTCATAATTTTATGCAACACGCCAAGCGCCAGCCGCGAATTATACCGATTGCTTTTTTCAGAGGCCAGTTTTTTACTAAACTTGATTGAGAATTAATTGGGCATGAAAAGGAACCAATAAAAAATCTTAAGGAGCTCAAAATAAAAAGATTTGATTTTTATTATTAATATCAAAATTCACGATCAGAAAAAAATAATTTTATATATATTTTTGCTATCCAAGTTTCAGGTTAATTTGATTTATGAATATTGATTTATTGGCTAGATAATTTACTTGCTAAAAAAAAAGCTAAAACTAGTAAGCAACTGATTGACTTACCTCAATGATATTCTTGTTGGTTAGCGATTCATGTGGCTCATTGTATTCGGTGTATTTGAGGAGGACACGATCCATATCGGTGCTGGCATACTGATATAGCTTGTTGCTGGACGAGAAGATGATTAGCGCTATCTCGCAATCACAGAGCACGGACAGCTCGTAGGCCTTCTTCATGACGCCAAACTTGCGCTTGTTGAAGGTCACCTGAAAGAGAGTGAGAGAGAGAGAGAGTGGGGGGGAGAAGGGTAAGTTCACAATTGTTTGTTCAAATATTTAGTAGTAGCAAGTTTGTTGTATGTAGTCTAAATGTAATTAGACGCTAGCCATAAGACGGCCACTAACTGCAATTGGTAATGAATCGATTATAGCCAAGTCAAGGCCAGAGGGCAAACTACCATACTACCATTGTTGTTCTTGGCCAGTTATGACGCGTTTACAACTTGGCATTAACCTTTACGATTCTTAGTGGCCAACTAAAAGTCACGCAAAGTGCTTTAATTGAACCAAAGCAACAGTTACGAAATGAGTTTCTAAGTAAGGAAATTACTAAAACAAAGTCGAATCTAGCTTAAGCTCAAATCAAGTATATTCAAATTTAAATCAATTGATTAACTGTCAAGTATTTGCAGATTTGTTTTTAAACTATTCAAGATGAAAGCTTTGCTATGGCAGCGACTAAATTGATATGTTTTTTAGCGCATAATCCTGACAGTAAGTAGCATATTAAGTATACGCAGCGTTCAGCTTACCTGTCGATTGCGTTCATCGGTGATGCGTGAAATTTGAATTTTTTTGCGACCCATGGCAACAGATTCCGATTTGATACACCCGAATGACAATAATAATAATAATATCCTCTTGCTCTAGTTCCACTTCTTGTTGTTGTTGTTGTTTTTCTAGCTTAAATGTAAGGAAGCAGTTGCCTTACAGCTTGCTGTTGCTGTTGTTGTTGTTGTTGTTATTGAAGCTGTTGTGGCAGACGTTGGGCATATTTAATACACATATATATTGCTCTATATATAAAATATATATATATATTTTAAGTGCTGGACGGCTTTTCGAAACGGCAAAAAATATTTGTTTGTTTTTGTCTTTGTATTTTTTTTATAATTATTTGCTCTTGTGATTGTTTTGTTGTATATTCTTAAATGTTGCAGTATAAAGTGTATTCTCAGGTATCTGTAAAGAAAAAAAAAGAGAATACATATTATTACAGTGTATTGATTAACCCATTTGCCCACATGACTTCAAAAGGATTCCCCTAGCAGGGACCTAACTGGTTGACGCTTCATTGGACACGTGCGGAAAGTTCAATGCACCAATGCTACACAATTGCGGTCCAGGCGCTGACCTATTTTATTTATGCCTATTAAGGACGTTACTTGAATCAATTTATATGTGTAACACTGCCTCGCAAATCCTTTATTATTACTTCTACAATACAGCACCTTGGTGTAGCCTTCATTGCCCTTTTTCATTGAGCGCGGCTCGCTGGACACGCTCACACGCGTGATTAGCTACGCTTTGATGTCCTTCAGGTGTCCGTCCACCAGGCCAACGCATAAACAAAACACACATACGCCTTACACCTCGTAGTCAGTAGGCTCCTAACAACAACAGACCCACATCGCCTACACACACAAACAACGTTATGCAAATTGTTTATTCTTTAAAACAGAAGCAAAAACAAAACTAAAGTTAAGTGCAAAACAAAGTGTATTTTGTTTTTTTTTAAATGCATTAAAAGTGGCCTTAAAGAGTTGGTTAGTTAAAGAAAAAGAACTTTCAAAAGTTAAACTGTTTAAAAGCTACTCAAAAGCAATTTTAATTGGTATTTTTAAAAGACACCAATTGAATACTTTTAAAGATGCTTTCTTTTACTTAATTGCTTTGCCAATTCCAAGTTGACAGATTTTAATGCTTGAATGTCCACAGCAGTTTGAACTTTATTCACACAGCAAACAATTTACCAGCTGTGTTTTCATTTTCATAGACACAGGTGTTTATTCTGTTATACTCTGTTTTCCTTATATTCTCTGTTAATAACAGTGGTCTATTCCCATCTCTGTATGTTAGTAGCATAAAGTGTTACACAACTATTTAAATTGCTGCTTTAATAACGCGCTGTCCCATTAAACTTAACGGTTGTTTAAAGCGCTTGGTTTATTATTGTTGACACGCTTTAATATACCCATTTAATGTGCGTCCCCAACTACAGGATATACGAAAATATAAAACACACGCCTGCAGCTATTGTCAAGGCACGTGGCATAAAACGCGAGCCGAACATCTCGCAGAGTCAACAATTTCAGTAGCCGACTCTAAGCGTGTGTGTGTGTGTGTGTGTCTGGCTGTGTAAACAAGGCAATTCTTGTTGCTTGCCACGCAGGACCTGGCACGGCGGGAAAGCGCAAATTTCCGAGTGCGAGTACCGGAAATCGAGGCAGATGAATTTCAATTGCTTCACTCTGCTCGACTCCCTGCTCTCTGCTCTCTGCCTTGGCTGTCGTTTTGTCGGGCGAGCGAGCTGCTTGTTTGTCCTCCGGCCAGGACAAATGTTGCTGCCAAGGCAACGTTTGCTTAGAAATAAGTGAGCCTCACGCAGCAACAGCAACAGCAACACCAACAACAACGATGATGACGACGACGACGACCTACGCAATATGTTTCTGCTTTCAACCCTGGCCTGCCAGCCAGCTGGGGTAACAACAAACCGTTAGGCGGGTGTAAACTCCACGTGCGGCAACCTTGACGCTACAACCGAAAAGGAACAACAAAATACCAAAAAAAAAAAAAAAATTCGATACCAAAATGATTATGTGGAGCGTGCTGCGTGCGTTTTGTATATGTCATTATTGAAATAAAAGATATAAGCAAAAGGAACACACAAAAAGGCGGAAGGCGGAAGACGAAAGAGTTTCATGTCAATGAATCAATACTCTATCGATACCCAGCGGATGACGCGACGATCTGATATAGTATGTACTATATAGTAAATAGTTGTAGCACTTGCTCACTTTATCATAGTTAGTCAGTTTGGCGCATTGTGCAAATGTTAGTCAGTTGGAGGAAAAGAAAAGGCGCTCGCATTACGCATTCGCAGCGTTGCACTAGGTGAAATGCACACGTTGTACGTGGGCATAAAACTAATTTAAAAACTAGTTAGCAAACTGACCAAAGAAATATTAATAAACTGAAAGCAATTAAAAACCATAATTAGCAAAAGAACACGTGCCTCAGTCGATAGATAGAGATAGAAAACAAAAAAGGTTTCAAACAGTTGACAAAGACTTGGCTTAAATGTTGAAAGCAAACAATTAAGTTGTGGAAAGTAAAAGTCAAGCTGAAAATAATCCGATTTTGGGTACAGCTCAACTAATATTGACTCAATATTGATAGCTTGTGCGGTGATCTCTGAGGCTGGACAAAGCAGCATTGATATGGGTACCTTTATAAGTCATTAACCGCTGGCTACTCAGTTCATATTTTTAGTGAAAGGGCAACGATAAATACAACAACATTAAACGCAACAAAATCGAAGCTCAACCTCCATAACCGATAGGGACCCGCATTAAGTACAGGCAACAACAACAGCCATACCAACCAAGAACAACAATCACAATAATAAAAGAGAGAAATGCGTCACAGAACAAAACAGCACGAAACATGAATAATTGAAGCTGCTTAGCGGTTGGCCCAGCAAAAAGGGGGCGGTAAGTGGCGGGTGGGAGGGGGGTAGGAGTGTTTCGAGTGTTGAGGCGTCGCTTGGCAGCTGACAATTAAAGCATTGAACCAACGAGAGCTCGTGCGCGTGTGTGTATCAAATAAGCAGCTTATTATTTGTGTAAGACATTAATTAAAATATTCGATTCGAGTCACAATGCAATACTTGAAATTCGATAAAAAAAAAATGTGCTAATGCAACACGAGCTTTGAATCTCGGAAACAACATCAAAGATAAGACGAGATAAGAGAGAAGCATAGGCGCAAATCAATTGCTCGAATTACAAATTTATAGCATACTTATGAGCGCCTCAGGGAGAGTGTAAGAATAAAGCGTATTCTTTAACAATAAATATATTTTGTACACATATGTTTCCATTAAAGTAATCAAATTTTTTTATTATGAAAGAGGTATACGTTTAATTTAATTATTTTCAAGACTCTTCAGGTGATATAAAATGATATGGAATTTAAAACTTTTTTTTCTACTTGTTGCTTTTAATATATTGAGTCCAAAATATACATAGAATTCATTCGCCTAACCTTTTATTTTTTTTTTATTTTGCTACTTATCAAATCAAAGGTCTTATCAATATCTGCATTGGGTGCTGCCTCTTGCCACTGCTGGCTGCTGGTCGCTGGTCAAGCGATTAGATAGCAGTTCACACGCTTAAGTTAATAAAAGTAAAAGTAAATAACAAGCAAAGCCAAAAAGCAGCAATAAATCAAAATGACACGTCACAGGAATGTTGCTTTTGTCTAGGTGAAAAAGTTGTTACCAAAAACAAACAAACAAAACAGAAAATGTTAGGCCGTTGCACAAGTGGTAGAAGTGACTAATTGCAAGCTGGCAGACAGGCGAGGCACATGAGCTAATCAACCCGGACATAGGGCTGCACTTGCCACAGACACACACACGTGGCTGCGGCAAGTGCGAAAAAGTGTTGCCCTGGGGTCAAAACTTAACACACTTTGTTGCTGCAACAATTAAACAGTTGCGGTTGCTGCTTGCAGCTTGACTGGGTCAGAAGCTTCGTCTGTTTGAGGCACTTGAGCACAAACAACTAACAACAAAAGGAAGGAAGGAAATTAGTCAAAAGAGGCGCAAAGATTTCTGAAGATAGCATTCAGAGGAAGAAAAAAAAGTATGCGGTTTACTCTGCATGTTGCATGTGTGTCAAGATTTGTTGTTGTTCTTGCTGGCAATTAGAAGCTGGGCCGAACATTTGCGACATTTTAATTGGCCCAAAAGACATTGCCAGCAGCAGCTGAGACATAACTAAAGCTACAGATCATTAGGCAAATAGCCAAAAAAGAAATTGTGCAATAAAGAAAGAGTGAAATTGGTTTCTTTATAGGTTAGTTAATACTTGCCAAGTCATTTCAATTTTATGTTAAATTATTAGAATTTTTTGTTTTATTAAAATCTATCGTTTTATTGCTAATTTGTTTTTCTCTCTCTCCGTCCCTCTCTCTCTCTCTCTCTCTCTCTCTCTTCTTTCTTTCTCTCGCTCTCTCTTGCTCTATTTTACTTACTGATTCTATTGACTTTGCCTAACTCACTTTCCTTATACTATTTAAAGACGTTTATCGCCTTTCTATGAGATTCTCAAGAATTGAAGTAAGCTGAACAGATTTATGTATTCTTTGGTGATGTGCAAGTTAAATTGTTTATAAAATTAACTTTTTTTCTTGCTCTAACCCACTTTATTAACTGCCCTTAATTAATCTAACTTATTCCTGATCTATCTTACTGTCACTTTAAGTTATATTCTTCAAAACTTTTACTTCCACACACTTTCACTCTTTCTCCACCTCTTCTTCTTATATCCAACCTATTTTAATGTTGTGTGTGATTTATTTGCAACCTACAAAGAATTTATATGCATGAACCCTTTGTGCCTCATCAGCCACGAGAAGTTTTGTTTCAAGAGTTTGTTTAAATGATTCACATTTGGGTTTCGTGGTTTTCTTTCGATGAGGCATCTTAAATTAATAACATTAAATGTATCGCGTGTAATTAGCAACAATTTGTTGTTGTTGCGGCTGCTGTTTTTGTTGTTGTAACGATTTACTGCAAGTAATTTATGCAAATTTTAAACTTTTTCCGTATTATTTTGGATGAATGAACTTTTGAACGAGTTGGAAAACCAGTTGTTTAAAATGCTGTAGCTACTCTCACAAGCAGCATTTGACAAACACACACACACGCACACACACACTCAGATACCTCTCATAAATTGCATTTTTATGGCAGCACCAAAAACAAAAAGTAAAATAAAATAATAATTATAATAAACTCAAATTTATGAACACGTTCTTAATTATATTACAAATTCTTTTAAGGAATGCTCAGCTTATGTGTTTTAGAGTTCAGTTTTTTCAAGTCTTATTTGGAGTTGAATTCTTGCCGCATTTCACTTTCGCTCTGTCAGAGATTAATCAACTGTTCGGTCTCTGTGTCTGGTTAGTGTTAATGTGAGCCAATCAACGCATGTGTCGATTGTTATAATCGTAAATCTTAACTTAATTAGCGCCACGCGCAATGCTGCGTTTTAAAACGCGCCTGAAACGCGTCGTTGCCGCTCCCATTGAGCCGCATCTAACACATTTGAATTTAGTTCCGCTATTCGACGACATTTTTGGGGGAGTGAAATTGGAGAAGATAAGTTGAATATTTTTGAATTTGAAACTAGCTAGAGAAAATAAATATATCTAGAGCGCCTATCTTCTTTTCCTATTATAAAAAAAAAAAAAACCCCAAAATTCTATTAGTGACTTTTGCCAAAAACAGAAATATCTAATAATTTATGACTCTACATACTTTCTATTGAGCTCTTATCTGTTTTGCAACTGGCAAACATTTTTCAATTGCATTAACAATGTTCGATAACCAGACGACGACTACGACACATGAGAAGAGTCAAGGTTATTTTGCCAAGCACGCGTCCTATGCTCATTTATATAGCCCCTACAACCTACCCTACAGCCCCCCGGAAAGGTGACAAGCATTGAACTAGTTCGGACTGTTCTATGTTGGAGATATCTTATCTGTAGAAAATATAAAAAAAAAACACACACAGACACAATGAAAGAGAGGCAAATGAGAGGCGGAAGAGTGTTTAAGGCAAACAAACATAAGAAAAAACAGACAAAAGCAACAACAGCAAATATTATAATAATAATCATTAAAATGTGACACAATCGCAAAAAATCATAAACCAAACAGCCGCAACAAAAACAATTGGCAAATATGTATGTACACATTTACCTATGTGTGTACCTTCTTTTTTTTTTTGTCTTGTGCGTGTTTGATAAGGGCAACAAAAAACTCTCGCTCTCATTTGAGATAGTACGACAACAACAGAACAACAACAAACCTTATCTAAATAATTTGTAGAGCGAAAAGCAACAACAAAAAATTCGATTGCAAATTTTGTTGTTATCAGAAAACACACACCAAATAGGAAAAGAAAAACAGTCAAAAAACGCAAACCATACACTTCAAACTATTGCCAAATTATTGATTGATAACAAACGCTCGTGTTAAACTTTTTTTTTTGTGTTCTTTGCCTTTTTTTTTTTTTTTTTTTTTTTTTTTTTGGTACAACAAGCAGGCACTCAGCTGTGGGCCTAGGGCAAAGGTTTTGCCTTTGTGCTGTGCGCACGTGAAACCCCCGCCGGGCTGGTCAACAGCACACCCCTCACCGTGAAGGTTTTTCCTGGTGGCTATCAGATATCAATTATCTGATTCGGGAAATATTCAGATTCAAAATGCTTTCAATTGGTTCCTTAAGAGATGGGTTTACTTTAAGGTAAACGAATTTATTTTTAAATAATGGATTTAAATTTCAGATCTATAAGAGTAAACCTTTTGTTTTTCTAGGTGTCCCTACTTGTTGGACACTACTTAAGAAGTGCAATGCCTCATTGTGTGATAAGGCAAAATGTTGGACACAATTTGCATTAATAAGAGCCCTGCACAAATGCAGCAAACAAACAACAAAAACAATCGGGCAATTATCAGGCACTGGCCGTCAGTCAAACAGTTTGTCAATCCATCAATATATTATGAGTAGCAATAAGAACTACATGCAAGAAGTGCGCTGATAACATGTGTGTGAAGAGAAGCAGTGGAAGGCAATGGATTTGAACTTCGCTGGAAGCGTCGCGTCTATATGTATAAACATATAAGCATACATACATACATATGTATGTGCTTGTGTCTATATGAATCTGTATTGGCTGCTTATCAGTTTTGGCAAAAGTCGACACACACACACACACACACACAGAGAGAGAGAGGGCAGATGTTTGTGCGCGTATCTGAGGTTTGAAACATTTGAGCACTTAATGCAAAAAGAAAAATATTTAATAAGAAAAAGGCGCGATATAACTTTTGTGTGTGTTTGTGTGTTCCTATATCTATATCGAAATTTGATTGCAATGTGGCCCGATAGGTGGTTAAATGACGTCAGAGTGCGGCTAATACATAAATTTACTCGTTTAGTAAAAGCGTCACAGAACTCTTAAATCTTACTTATCAATAATATTTTATTTTCAAACTTACATGATTTACAAAATTCTCGGAAGAAAAAAATTCCTCGACAATTGAGCAAAAATGTTGCTTTTTGTTTATTGTTTATTAATTGTTGTTTGTCATAAAAATGTCTAAAAAGCTTTAGCTTTTATTTGCATATAAAATACATCTTGCATATTTTTTTTTTTTGCGGTGCTCCAATATAAAGTCGTCTCTTTTTTTAAATTCTCACAAATTTTTGTACACAAAATTCGCATTCATATTATTTTCAAGTATTTGTTTAATTTTTTTATGTTTCTTTAGCAAACAAACACACAAAGCGGCTTGAAGTCAGTTGTGTTTTTTTTTTTTTGGTTTGTAAAACAAATTTTTATTGTTATAATTGTAAATATTTATAAACAGAATTAGAATTGGCAGACACCGAAGCCGGAGGGGGAGGAGGGTGGACGGTGAGGGGCTACGGACGCCTCGCGAAATAAAAGAGTTAAAAATAAAATGTTATAAGTGGCGAACGCATTGTTTTTTTTTTTATTTTTATTTTTATATTTATTTATTTGTGTTTTGAGAAATGTATTTTTGGAAATAGACGTCAAATTGTTTATAGATTGGAGTAAAAATAAATTAATGCGCGCGTCGGCATAATTTGCCTCATTTGCTTTGCAGATTTCTTTTTTTTTTTTTCTTTCAATATTTTTCTGGTTATTTTAAATTTGTTGTATATTTGTTGGTTGTAGTATGTTGTATTGCTCCCCAAGTGAATGAAACAATCGCGCAAGAAAACGCGGAATAACCGCGAACGAAACGCGGAGATCTGAAACCTAAAGAAGCGGCGCTGCGAACGCGTACGAACGTACTGACGGATACGCCAAGCCGTTGACGTAGTCGAGCACGGCGCACAGACACACGGATACGGTGCCGAAGAAGACGACAACGACAACGACATCTATCGGTATCGGTATCGCTCTGCCGGCGAATGTTTGTATGTGTGTGTGTGCGTGTAGCCTTGCCAACTGCACTGAGGACGTCGAATGAATCTCGTAATATTCGTTTTATGCCCGAACGAGCGTAGCCAGCACGCACACACACACTCACACAGTCACAGAGAGCGCAGTGAGTGGGCAAAAGCTTACACACACACACACACACACACACGGCGGCATTCTAACGGTTGATATGCGTGTATGGGTGCAACAGATTTCTGTTTTGTGTAACAAAATATCCCACTCACACTTACTCTCTCTCTCGCTCGCGCCCCAAATCTCTGCTCTCGCCTACTCGCTCACTCCCTTACTCACTCGTTTCGTGTGTGTGTGTGTGTGTGTTTGCACTCAGGAGCGCGCAGGCGCTCTCTCGTTGAGTCATTTTACCGTTTGCACTCGTAACGAAAGCAAAAGCCTCAGACTGAGGAACAGAGGAGCAATCGCAAACAAGAAACATATGGTTTTTGTTTGCGCTCACTCATGCTTACACATACAGATGCCGACACCCACACACACACACACACACACAAACACACGCGTACACATGTACAGAAAACAGCCGTTCGCTGCTGTTGCTGCCATCGTTGTTGTTGTTCTTGTTGTCCGCGTTTGCGGGAGCAACAGTTATTTTTCCCAAATTCCTTTGCGGCTCACTTCGATTGTTACGCACCCCCCTCTCTTCCCATCTCTCTCTCCGTTGAGCTTTTGGACGCTGTTCTCGCTCTACTGCCTGCTCATAAATGTTAATTATCCATTTTGATGTACATCTGCCTGCTACCCGTCCCCCTCTCTACCTCTCCGACGCCCACCCGGACAATACGTAAAATGTTTCTAACGCGTCGCCTTGGTTTTCTTTCCCGTATCTTTTATACGTACGTACTCAAAATGTTGCCTGCCCCTCTCTGAAGTTTATGCCTGTCTGTTTATTTATTCGTTTTTCTCGGTTTTCTTTCTGCTTTTCCTTTCTTTTTCCCTGTCACACCGAACACATTGTCCTTGTTGGAGTGCTTTAGGCTGCTTCCTGATGTTGGTTCATAAAAACTTTGTTAACCTGCTTTTGGCATCGTGCACAAAAAACGACTGAAAGAAATAAACACAATAATTACAAAAGAATTCCCCACAGTTACCAAAAAAATAGTTCTCTCGTCATATTTGATTTAACAAATTGAATTCGATCCCTAAACGTTTCCTAAATGGGTTTGAATAGGAAATAAAAAAGAGATAGACAGTTAAGGCTGTCACTATTGACCTCAATTAACCCTTAACTAGCCACAGTAAATGACATGCATGGCATTTATTGAACAAATATCCTTAAACGGACACGTGGTGCATCAAACCCTATAATTTTTAATTGAGTCACTTAATTTATTGATTTTATAGCCTAGTCTATCAAAACCATAAAACGTTCTAAATATATCTTAAGAACTCCCTCATTTGACCTACAGTCACAACTCTAGAAATAGATACAAATTACCTTTGCTTCATGTCGGACATAATTATTATTCCTTCTATTTACGTTCATGTAAAAGGATAACATAACATTATTTTCGTTTGTTCTTAATTTAGTGTAAATGCTTTAAGGAAGGAAATTGTTAAAAACCATAAGGAATTTTAAGCAGGTCAGTCAAAAAATATATCTGAGGAAAGTTTATTTAGATTAAAGTTTAATCAATTTTTATACTCTTAGTTCCAAGTATTTTTAACACTTTTTATACCCTTTGAATACTTCTTGATCTTGCTGATCTTGATTTTGCAGCTGCTTCAGAGATTCTTGGGATGCATTTATGGAATTTGTGTAAAAATCACGCATCGTCTCTCAGAAGTGTGCGAAGCAAGTTACAAGTTTACGACTGAAATATGGCGCCACATTGTTGCAAGCAGCAACAGTAGCATTAGCATATGGCAATACAGCGATTGAATTTGACCTCGAAGTAGTCTCTGTTGCATCTGCAACTGCAACAACTGTAATATGCGTGTGTTGTCCTTGTGACTTTTAACACCCTAACTACTGATGGCGACAACTGCCACTCTCAGACGCCCTCTGCTGCTGCTGCTGCTGCTGCTGTGGCAGTTGCAGTTGCAGCTCTGCAGTTAATTCAATAAACGCCGCTCGCATTTCGCGCATGTCCAACGTTTGTGTCTTGGAGTTCCATGTCCAGAGTCAGTTCGGCGTAACGTTGCCTCTAGCACACACATGTGTGCAACATGCGGCGACACATGCGCACTTTTAGCGGCAAATGGTTTTGCTGAAGCCCGACTTGCGTCGAGTCGAGGAAGGCGGCCAGACTGTGTCGGCACTTAACCGCTTTTCCTCACCAGTCTCACTCAAGTCTTTGCTTGCTGTCTTTTTGCCACCACGCAGAGTGGCACCCCAACCAAGATCAACAACAACGAAGCAAGAGTAGAGTAATAAGAATTGTAAAATACATGCCACGTGAAGTTCTTCTTCTTCTTATTGTTGTTGTTGTAAACACTGCGTAGGTAGTTTTCATAAAATTCATTCAAATGGCTTTACTTTTGAAGTGCAGATGCAGTTAATGACGATGTTGTTGCTGTAGTTTGTTGTTGTGGCAAATGGATTTTTCCAACCCTCTTCTATATATTTTGAATATTACTTGTATTAATTGTACCAATCCAAATCAGTTTATCTAACAACAAATTGTTTCTTTTAACTTTCTTACAAAAAGATTTCTACTTTAAATAGCCATATTTTAAGATTTTCTTTACTCTCTAAAAAAAGGGGTTGGATGTTTGCCTCCTTTAAGTAAACAATTTGGCATCTCTTATATCCCACAAAGTCTTTGAAATTTCCATAATAACAAAATAAGACTAGAGCTTAATTTCAATGTCTTCATATTATGCTGGGCAATTTCAATTCCATTTGACCAACTTTTTTTTTGGCATACGCAAAATAATAATATGGAAGCAGCGGCAGAAGCAATTAGGCCAGTAATTACTTGGCTGTGTGTCAAATTGAATAAAAAGCTTGGAAGAGAAGCTGTTTTTGCTAAAGACACCCCAAAGGATCGGTGCATTAGCATTGCCTAATTACATTTCAATCGCATGTCTTAAAAGGCGCTTAAAATCTCAATCGTTCATCAAAATATGTACTTACATAATTCGAGAGAGGGTAGGTGTGTACAAGTGGGGTGTGTGTGTGTGTCGTTTGGGTGTGCTTTGAGTGCAATTTAAATGTGATTAAGATGCTCGGTTTAAGGGACAATGCTAGTCGACATATTAAAATGAGAAAAAACCAAGAAAAGCCAGGTAAGAATAAAAAGAAATGTGACTGACTGAAAGATTTTTTGTATAAAGATGAATCATTTGAGAACCTTTCGATGTGGTTTATCTTATTCACTAGTTTTACCAATATTGGTTACTGCTATTTGAACTATATAACTATACATTATCCTAATACCAATCTTAAGGTTAAACAGCACACAACAAAGTAGACAAAGAAACAAAACAGTTTAAAACAAAGAAAGTGTATTTTCGGTTGTTCTTGTTGTTGTTGTTGTTGCTGTTTATCAACTGAAGCGTTTGTAAACGTGCAACAAGGAGACACACTCCAAAATTCAACTCGCAACACCTCCTACCCTCCCCTTGCCACCTCAAGTGTCTGCCTGGCTGTTCCTACTACAGAAAGTGTATAAATACTTCATGGTTTGTTTCGCTTTTGCCTCGGAGTTGCCTAATCTAATCAATTTTGCTCAATGCGCTGTGTATTAGTGTGTGTGTGTGTGTGTGTGTGTGTGTGTGTGTGTGTGTGTTTGCCGCCCACGCAGCGAGCATGCCGCCAGCCAGGAGCAGCCGAAGCAGACGAAGCAGCAGCAACAGAGGCAACATGAGGCAACAATGCCAAGCAGCCTGTCAGCTTCAATAAGGCTACGTTAACATGTGTGCCAGAGGGGGCGAGGGGCGGGGGATGAGGTGCCAAGCGTGTCAGCTGAGCGGGCGGTGAAAGCATTTCACTGTTTGCATCAATGATGAGCAGCTGAGGAGCGACTTCTACTGTTGTTGTTGTTGTTGTTGTTGTTGTTGCTGCTGTTGCTGCCATGGCGCTGTTAAAGTGGCCAGAAAACGTGGCCATGACAGCTTACCTACCCCCACCCCCTACCCCTACCTTTTGTCTTTTATATACAAATTATATTATTCCTCCCCATTTTGCTGCAGTTGCCAAACTGAATTAGTTTCCAGTTACATATTTTTTAACTGCTCTTTTGCATTTAAGAATATTTAAGTATTGCGTTGCCTTAATTTAAATTCCTGCAACTATCGACCGATTCGAGCCTGACACATTTTCACTTTTACAGTTTTTTGGCATGGCAAAAGTTTTTTGGGGACACATTTTTTAACCCGATTTACCCATTTCCCAAAACGTTTATGCCTGACAGCGCGCAAATGGCAAATAAAAGTTGTTCATGCAAATGCTGTGGCAAGGACACGGTTGCAGTTAAAAGGTTTTATCTGCCCACACTTTCTCTGCCAATTATAATTGAAATGGATGCTTTCAAATAGACAGAAACACACACACACACACACACAAACAGATAGATATATTTTGCTATATCACATAAAACATTTTCAAGGTGAATCGGGAAAAGCGTGGGAAGAGAGGAGGAATTTTGTGGGTAGGCGGGATTAATTGAATTGGACACGCGGATAAGTGAGTTCCTTTATGTTTCCTGTTGACGATTTCACATCATCTAAAATTCATTGACATAAAAAAGTGAAATCGAAACTAAGTAAATCTCTATGCATAAATAATGCATGGGAAAATAGGAAATGGGTTTGGCATAAAAGTATTTTCATGTTTTCTACAGTAGTTCAAGGTCAGTTTAAAACTTTTCCAACACGTAAAAACTGTTAACCTAGTTTTAAGACACTTATAATCAGTTTCTACTATTATGTTATTTACATATCTTTGCTTACACAAACAAATCGAACTATTAGTAATTGAATTTGTATTCAATATACATTTGTGGCAAGCAGAAAGAGAGACATCTGGTAATCATTTTGAAATCAGCTTCATATTTCCAGAGCTGGCATATCAATCATTGTGACTATGCCGTTTTGCTAGCCTGTCTGTCACACAAAAGGCACCCGTAGAGAGTGAAAGAGAGAGAAGGAGAATGTGAGAGTGAGAGAGACTATAGAGACCTGTATGCGGTAAGTAAGGCACAGAGCAAAACTTTAACTGTTTCTGGGGCAGAAAAGGAGAAGAGGAGAAAATAATACACGGTTCGATGGACAGGTATGGGATACAACAGATAGAGAAAGGGGGCAAAGAGAGGGAGGGGCGCTAGGCATACATTGAAAATTGACAGCTTGTGGGTGGGTGTTGCCCACACACACACACACACACACACACACACTCAGAGAGAATATGATATATATTTTTAATGTCTTTATTATGTTCCATTGAGTGTAAATATTTGCCTTGTGCACAAACACACAAACACAACACAACACAACAAACATGAAGAGCTAGTGTAGCTGTGAGGATGCTTCATAATACGCGGCACGTGCTCAGCGTTTCAACTTAAGCCATGAGAAGAAACAGCTACAAGGGCTGGGGCAAAGAAAAAAACTTTTCATGTAAAAAAAAAAAAACACTCACCTTATTAAAGTTTCCTTTTGCGTGCGCAAAACAACAGGTACAAAAAGTTTTGCTGCAAGTACAAAGAAATTAAACAAAGAAATAAATAAAGAAAAAATCATGGTTTAAAGTAAATCAAATAAGCACTTTAAGCGCTATATTCTATTGGCATGACAACTCTGGCAGCCAATTAATCTTGACTGTCGAAGCGTTCTTTTTATATTCTTCTTCCTTTTTTTTTATGTTGGTCCGCCCACCAAAATCCAAAGTTAAAGAGGAGAGAATAAAAGCGATTTATGACGATCAGTTCAATGCACAAGCGTTAAGTGTAACCTCCTGCAAAGGGGTACAACCAGAGTTGCCCCCCCTAAGCTGGCTTACACACACACACACACACAATCACTTTGCATGAGTTCACTTTAACTTGGCGAGGGGCATTGCCATCTCATGCAGTCTTCAGTCTTCAGCCAGACCAAATGCGAGTTTAAAGTTGAAAGGATACCATAAATCTTGGCAGCACTCTCATTCACACAATCCAGTCCAGATGACGAGAGGCGTACTTGACAGGCGCTGGTTGGGTTTTAGCTTGTCTCTCTTGTTTTACTAAAGCCCAGCCAAGCACACAACACATATGAGAAGTTCTGCATAATATCATTGCAAAGGCAAAATAAAAGCAATTGGAAAAGTGCGCAACATATTTGCCTTGTTGCACAGAGACTGATGTGGCATTAGGGAGTTGTTGCAGAAGCTGCTTTTGTGAATGAAATATTTATAAGCTTTGGTGGGATATTCAAGTAGACAACTGGGCGCTATATAAACTCACTGTTAACTAAATAAAGGATTTTTATTTGCAGTGTAATAATCAAACCACAAACTAAAATTAATTCCTTGAAATAAAGTAATATTGCTCTTCCAGTTATTTTCATTTACATGAATTTCTTGTTAAATAAGGGTAGAAAAAAGTGCTGTTTTCACACTAAAAAGGAAATGAACATCAATCAGCGCACACTCATAAATCAGCTAGTCTTTATATGTAAATAAATGTGATTTGTACTGAAAAATCAAATGCCAGCTGAGTGTTTCACAGTCTGCAACAATTGTGACGTCATTAGCTCAGCTGTTGATGGATAATTTTGAATACACCTCCGTATTGAAAATCCTGCCTAATTGTATATGCTCAATCAGCTGTGGATTTTATGTCGCCCCCAACAAAAAATACTAAAAACTAGCAACCGAAAAAAAAAAAAACACAGAAGAAAACATACGCAACATGTGTGCACAATTTGTTGTTGTTATTGTTGTTGTTGGCGTGCAGCAGCAGCAGCACATGGCATATACAAGATTCGGCTCGTGAAATGAACCGTATATGTGCCAAAAAGTCAATGATAGACCAAAAAAACACACACACACACACACACAAATATGTATATACAAATCGTATTTGTTTTTTCTCAAGCAGGCACATTTCCCGGGGCTCAAGTATGCACATCCTTTAGTCGCTTCCTTTGGCGTGCAACACAGGGGCATGGCTGAAATGCAACTTCAAGTGGCCTCAAAGCCCCTTGTATGTTTAAATATTTTTATGACCCGGACCAAGCTGTTTTGTTTGTATATGTGTGTGTGTGTGTGTGTTGTGTTTCTCACCTAGCACAGCACCAGAGAATCTTCATTGCGATCGGATCTTGAGAAAAGTATATATGTACATATAAGTAGTAGGCATATAGTTCTTGTTTCCTTTGATTTTTGTTTCTGGGCGCAACTACAAAAAAAACACACACATAATTTACCATGTGAGTGTGTGTGCAGACACAAATGTTATTGACGTCGCCGTCCGGGCACCGTCAGGCACAACAACAAACGAACGGACGGACGGACGGACAGCAGAGCAGCCAAAGAGCAACACAGCCACATCCCATACATTGACTCAGAGTATGGCAGCAGCGGGAACTGGGACCAAAGATCGGGTACAGTAGTCGCTCGTGCAAGAGAACACCCTATATAATATAATGAAAAACTAAAATAAACTATGTTAAAGAACAGTAAAATTCATTATAAAAAAAATACATTTTTCATTTATAATATTTATGAAATTTATTTATTAACAACTATCTTAAAACTCGTAAAGTCAAAAGAAATAGGGATAGCAAAAGCACGAAGCCAAAAAGCTTGCACCAAAAGCAGCTTTTATAATATATGCACTTAGAATTCCCAACTGGTTCTAGTAAGCACCTTACCTAGGACTTATCAGGCACGAAGGATCTTGACAGTTCCTTCCTGCTGACTGATCATTATAATTAAAAATGTAACTATATCTAATCTGTCTTCATGTAGAGCGCACACTGTATTGACTCTTGGGGGCTGGGGCTGTTTTTGTGCTGTGGCTGATGTTACCGTTAAAAGAAATGCAATTAAAATGAATCTCTAGACCCCTAAAAACTTCAAGCAGCAGCAGCATCAGCAGAGACGCAGTAGCGGAAGCAATTAGTAAACTGAGCAGTCTTCCCATATAATCCCATAGCAAATCTCTTTTCGCCCGACTCACGCGTGCTCTACGTGGCATTTGTTGCTGCCAGTAGGTACGCACTGCATTGGGGAAATGCACTTAAGGCAATACATAATAATACATACATACACATATGTATGTATGTGTACACATGTCTATAGTTTGCTTTTGGTGTCTGTCTGTGGCAACGTTTCGATCTGGTTGAAACTTCCCCTTTTTACTTTTTATTTGTGGTGTTGCACACACATGCAATCCTTTCGACTGGGTCTTCCTCCCATGTGCACCTTCCTTCCCTTGGATTCGTTACGCCTCGTGTTCATAATTTTCATAATTTGTTGATGTCGCATTTATTGGATTCTCTAATTTGGTTGTACTTTTTGACAACGAATGGGGTAAGAAAGACTAGAAATAGAATCTAGTGTATATTGATCATGAATGGGGAAAACTCAGGAAATCTAGTTGGAAAATTATAAATGTAAAGTGCTAAATGATGTGATGTCAACAAGAAAAAGATTATTATTATTATTAAAATTCCCAAGTGGTTTTAGCTTTGAACTTGATTTCATTTATGATATTAATATGGACATTTTTCTCAACTTACTAAGTTTAAGTTGACAGCTTTTAAGGGAGATACTAAAATCCAACTGGCTAAAAAAATACAACATTTTTGTTAACTTTTAATTTAAAACCAGTGGGTGTTAAATACGTCAAAGCAAAAGCAAACTTCAATCGAAATCAGTCAGAGAGAATGATGTGAAAACAAACAACATAACTAATTCCTGGTAAATTAACATGAGAATATCCTCTTTCTGCTTAACTATTTTATCAATAATTTCTTGCTAATAATGAAATGTTTTTTGGTCCAATCACATTGTTGCTTTCACTGTTTGACGCATTGCTAGCAATTGCAAAAGTTATTTAAGCCAAAAGCGCCCTGCTTCCTCTTAGCCGCCTGGATAATTTGGACCACCCAGCTGTTGCATGCAAAAAAACAAGATGACAGCCAATAAAAACAAACATTAAAATTCAAAACATTGAACGGGAATGCTGCAGACATTCAGTGACTATCCTATGTATAAAACTGTCCATCTGTCCGTCAGTCTGTTTAAAAACATATATGTATGTAGTCCGTGGCGCGGCATAAATAAAAGTACAGATTTAGCTGCGGCACGTGCCAACTTGTTAAAAATATGTATCGCACATATAAATATCTATAAAAATATATATCCTACACGAAAATACAACTTGTGTAAAAATAAACGCAGAGGCCAATAAACACGTGTATTAGTCTGCAAATCAATTGTTTATTTCAATTGAAAAAAAGTGCAAACAATTGATAATTTCTTACTACTAAGTGAGTGGGCGGTGGCAGGAGCAGAGGGGGAAGTAGGAAATTGTGTGTGTATGGTGGCTGTAAGTATTTATAAGTTGCGACCTGTTGTCTGCCATTCATTCAACAACAAGTTGGCCAAAAAAAACACAGGCAAAGTTAAATATAAAACAAAAACAAATGTTAAATTTAGTTATGGATATTTTTGTATTGCAAACAAACACACACACACACACACACACACACACACACACATACGAAATCTATAAAAATTATCCTTTTTATTTTTAAAGCGTACAACGAACCACCCCAAACACAAATTGATCGGAAGCCGCCGCGTGCCAAAAGCTAAAAATGCTACAAAAGCAACGAGCGATAGTTTCTATAGCAATTTTACAAAATGGCCGACAAGTGATCACGCTAAGAGTGGAGAGTGAGGGAGACGGCGCACAAAAGCGTCCGCGCAAAATGCTGCCAAGAGCTTTGTCTATGTGTGAGTGCAGCTCACTCACATTAATGTACCTACCAACTCACTCGACTCAAGTGCTCGCTGCTTTCTCTTTCTTGCTCACCTTCTTCTACTCTGACTGTGCTGCGTTTGCCGCCATTTGCATTTTCGGTCTAAATATAGACAAAGACTGCGGCTGCTGTGGTCGCTTCGGCTCCTGCTGCTGCTGCTGATCGTCTCATAGGTAAAAGCGAGAGAAAGAGAGAACGCCTGCGTGTTTGTGTATAACGTCGCTCACGTTACGTGTCGCTGCTTTGGTCTCACTCCTCTACGTCACTCATTTACTCATGTGTGTGTTGGCCCCCCTTCTTCGCCACACAGCGCTCTCTGCTTGCTGATTAAATTACAGTTTTTTCAACATTTTTCTTTTTGCTCTTGCTGTCGTTTCGAAATTTTCCTCAACAAATACAAAATTTTGCAACTCGTTCGGATTTTTCGGCTACGTTTCGGCTGTTTGGCCTCCGAAGACAGGTGCTGCCGAAATGCGTTACGAAAAAAAGAAAACAACAACAACAACAACAACGTCGCCAATATGCCGTTGCTCGTGTGTACAGTTGCAAAATCAGGCACGATCCCGTTACCCCAGCTACTCTTCCCTTTTGGCCCTTGCCTTGCTGCATCTGATGTCTGTCGTCGCCATTTGCGCAGCTGCCTGGGGCAAACACACACACTCACTCACACACACATACGTGTATTTACATGTTACTCATACATGGAAACGAATTGTTTTGTTGTACTGACATTTCGTATAAACATTTCTGTATACAGTGAATTGTTGTACAATTTGTTGTTCCTCTTTCCTTTACTCAACCACATGGGCAAATACAGTAAATATACAGAGAAATTGTAAGAACGCTACATGATCTTGGTAATATACATACGCGTATAATGTATGTAAATTTTATAAATTGGATACGTTCTTGATTCTTGGAAAAATGTATGAGCTTATTGTTCGACATACATTGGGATCAAACATCAGTGGGTAGAATATTTGTGAAACAGAATTGAATCACAGAGGAGAAGAGACTGTTTTATCGATAATCTTGCAGTTCCAAGCTTTCGATTAAAATAATCGACTGTAGAACAGCTGTTAAATCTATTTTTGTTTGTTACTAGCCAAAGTATTTTGATAATGTTAAGGACTAATAATGTTCTTAAGTTTTAAGTTCTAAAACTAACAAGATTACAAAGAATATTTGATTTAAATATTTAATATTAATAACTATTAATATTCCTTTAACACTCTTTGTAGCTTTCGGTCTAGAACAGGTTAACTAAACTAAGACATTAAAAAGAAGACCTTATTCTTAGGTAAGAAAATATTACATAAAAAATACTACAAATTTTTGTTTAATTTGGCTCAAAGAAAATATTAAATTGTTAAAATGTCAACAAACAATCTAATATCTAAGCCAGCCAGCTCTTAGCTTTTAAACAAATACCCAAATCCATTAATATTCCTTTTAACTGCAATGTTTATCTTGTCAATAAGCCACAGAGAGGAAACTTGGTTAGGTCTTTTTGGGAATAGTACAGTACGCAAAGATAAAACAAGTATTTTAATTTGCACACAACCATTTCAATGTGCAAAATCTGGCAAAAGCAACTGCAAGAAAAACAAACAAGAACTAAGAAAAACAATTTCTTATGCAAAACACAACGAAAAAAAAAAAAAACGGAAAAGAAAAACAAGCGGAAAGTGTCGCCATTTTGATCATCAGCAGCAGCAGCAGCGATTTTTGCCTAGTCTTAAGTGTGATTTTCTTTTGTGAGTCGAGTCGAGTCGAGTCGAGTAGTTGCTGGGTTGCTGCCTCTGATGATGAGTCTGATATTTTCACGCTTAATCACTAACTGTCCCCATCAGCAGAGCCCCATTGGATGATGGCGGCGGCACACACAGAGAAGACACAGAAACATTTTGGAACATGGCCAAAATACTTGACGCTGCAAATGAAATGGCAGAACGTCGAGCAAAATGCAAAATGCACAAAATGTCAGGCAACAAAATGAATTGAGAGGGGGGGGCAGAGGAGCAGGACAGGGGCAGCAACATAAGAGCCGAGCCAAAAAGATGCGACACGGACTGACAGCAAGAAAATTGAAAGAACGTTGCAAAGAAAACAACAAGCAACAACAACAGCAACAGCAACAACCAAAGGGAAAAACTTTAATTTTCTTTTATTGCGGTCGTCGAGCACAATAATTGCGCGTAAAAAGCAAACACAACATAAGTAAAAAATTTCCAGTTGAGAGAGATCGACTAGCAGATACCCTGAACACAAGTCTTATGTTATTAAAAGTTTTAAACGTCTTCATAAAATGTTTGCAATTATATTAAATTAGATGGTTTTATGTTCAAAATGATAAATGTCACTGTTATCGAAAATCGTTTTATCGGTATGTTAGTAAATTGTTTTCGAAACTTTGACATTTGTTGCTATCGATAATCAGTTTATCGATAAATTGACATACAATAAATATATATAAATTGATAACTCATGGTTGATATTTAAAGTCTCCATCTCTCGTCATTTACTGTTTACGATAATTGTTTATATCGATTTATAAAATAAATTGTACATAATTATCAAAACATATTATCGAAAAATGGAAAACCCATAATGCAAGATGTGTTTTAGAGCTCATAGAAATAAATACCTTTCATAGTTTCTGACCGACTCAATTTCTGATGCATGTTATACAGGTCCTTTTGCCTGTAAAACGTTAAATATACCCCTTTTACTTATATTCAATTGGTTCCAAACTTAAGAAGCTATGCAAAATTGGCGTCTGTTTGTGTGATGAGATTGTGTCTGCCACAGGAGGTTCGCTGGCAGGTGAAATGCGTGTGGCGCTGCCAAAGACAAGACAAGACAAGAAAGGAGAAGACGCGTGCTTGAATTGCTGATGATTTTCGCACACATGCCTGAATATTTGATAATTTCCATAGAACGTAAGAGACATACAGACATTTCAAGCAAATTGCCAGCAATGACGTTCAATATTTATATTTTCTCTTTCTTTCTTTTTGTTTTTTTTTTTTTTTTTTGAAAATGCTCAGCATGACGCACTTTCATTTTGGCTGTCTTTTGTTTTTGAGGGGCGTGTGCTCATCAGTTTGCAAAAATGTACAAAGGATAAAAGGCAAGCAAATATTCATAAAAGATGCTTTATATAAATTCATAGCTGGAGAGTAAAGGAAAAGTGGAAAACTCTTCAAGCTAAAGTCATCGACCTCGCACTTATTAAAGTTGGGCTCTAAGCCTTAATTAGTTTATTTATTAGTGTAATACAGCGCTTAATATTTTTATTTATTTTTCTTTTTGGCGCTTTTTTGCTCTTCACGACGTTGTTGCTACCGAAACTACCAATGAAACAGGGGCGAGCCAGAAAGACTCAAGCAAATTCTTGGCAAATGTTTTACGTTAATTGAACGCCAAGAAATACCAACGCTAACATTCAATGTGCGTGTGTTTGTCTATATGTTTCGATGTATGTGCACAATTTATACACAATACATACTCAGCTGTTGTTATAGGTCTCGCCTGCTGCTAGATTCAGATACATACATTTATCCATGTACAGTGAACACTTGACCATTAAGACAGTGACTTTAGAGGCCCCTTTATGAATTCCCCAGCGGGTAGAAAATTGTATGAATTTTTTACCATTTTTAAAATTGAATAAAAATATCGCAGTTTAATTATTTACTTACTATTATAATTATTATTAATTTTCTTACCTTTTAATATGCCGCTGTTGAGCAACATTAAAGAGTCCACATCAAAAACAAAGTCCAATATTTTTTTAGTGTCTCACCAAAAAAATGCTCAATTTGCAACTAGTTAACATTTTGACTATAGTTGGTTTTTAATTATAACAATTTGTATATGGCAATATTTGAATGCTACTATCAAGCCACTGGATTTGTGTGTACTTTGAGGTTTATTTAATTTCCTGATGCTGGTTAATAATATTGTTGTTGTTGTTGTTGTTATGTTGCTTATCTCAAATTGAACTAAATGACGTCCTCCACTTGGGTCTCTTATGCAGCCGAGTTGTGTAACTGAAATTAGACAGAATGACAACAGTGTTACTGAAGCGATACAACCAGGCTCTTTATACGATATGCGACGAGGATGCTATATATAGAAAAAGCGTGTCCCCATTTGCGTCACGCATGCATATGCAACGATCCCCCGTGGACTCAAAGCTTACCCACACACACACACATACACTCACAGACAGAAATGCGTCCGGGAATCCTTTCAGATGCAACAAGTCCGAGTTAGAGCCCAAAGACCAGTAAACTCTGCGACATTTAGAGTTTTGCGGCTGCGGTTTTATGCAAGTTAACATTGCATGACAATATAAGAATGCAAGATACCCTTTATTTGGGTTAGAGATAAAAGGCTAATGTCCTTGGAATTAAGATTTAAAAGAAAATGATTACTCTTTACTTTACTGAGATAAGTCAAGTACATTTTACTAGATACTTTTTACTTATAAATTTATAACTTGACTTATCTGAAATGTCAACTTTTGTGTGGAGACAAAATCTTGAAATTTTTATTAGAATATTTAATGATGTTAAAAATGTTTTTATTAAAACCACAAATTTGTATATTTCTGCAAATAATTTTAAAGAATTTTTTAAACATTTCAGTATTTTTTAATTTGCCTTTTTAACTCTTAAGTTCTCTAATTAAGAGTTTGAAAAATATGTTTATAAAAAAATTCTGTGAATAATCTTCTTCACTTTTTAAAGCTTATCAATTTCTTGCCTTTTTAACTTCACAGAAAGTACAAGCTTTGCATCGCATACTACAACATACTGTATACCCTTCAGAGCAGCTTGTTGCTAGGGTATATAGTATGAGAGAAAAGCGCTTGCTGGTCTCAAACGCCCACATGCCAGGCAAGCATTACTCTCGCTTCCATTGAGTGTGTTGCATGAGTGTTCTGCGGTTATTTGTCTAACTATATGAGTGTGTGTATTGGTGTGTGAGTGTGCGCATAATGGTGTTGTGTGTGGGTGGCTAATGAAATGCTTCAACAGCAGCAGCAACAGCGGCAATCGCATCCATCCACAACCACACACACACACACACACACACACATTGATCAGTGTTGCCCTCTTCGTATTTGTATCTGTATCTATGGGAGCATGCAATGTAACTGTATCTGTGCATTATTGTATCTCGTTGCCATGTCACCTCACAAGAGGAGCTTTTCCAGCGGATCCAAATTGTCTGCAGCATTTCCTTTCCTTTTTTTTTTTCTTTGTTGTATTCTACACAAATAAAAAAAAAAAAAAAGAGGCGAAACAAAGAGCGAGAAGAGGGAAGAGAGGCAAACAAACAAATGGACGAACTGAATTCTGGCAACAGCAGTTGTCTATAATAAATTTGGTTCTGTGTGTGCTGCCCCTGCTCCCGCTCCCGCTCCTCTCCACCTTTCTCCCTGGTCTTTGTCATGATTTTCGACATTTTTGTCCGTCTTCTTGTGGCGCTTTTCACTTGATTTTTATGACATGCCCTATACGTCGCATACAGACAAACAACTTTTCAGACATAACGCCCACCTACCCACAAAAAAAAAAAAAAAAATAAATAGGAAAAATGGAAATGAAAATGAAAATGTTAAAATTCAATGGGGTGACAACGCATGGCGGCACCCCTACCTTACCTTACCCCCACCCCGCTTTCGTAAATCATGTGAGGCACACAATTAATGAATAAGTTACCAAATATTCTTGAAAAATATACTATATTTTCCATAATAAATTCGAATCTTTTTTTTTTTTTTTGAGTTTCTTGCCGTTGCTGCTGTTTTGTTTGTTTTTTGGCTGGCATTTTGAGATTTTTCGGTTTTTTTTGCTATTTGGTACGAAAAATGGCGTCGCATTTGAGGCTTTTCGTAATTCCTGGCAGCCAGCCAAAGTCTACACAAAATTTGCGTAAATAAACAACAACAACATTTTGTTGCAATTTAGAAAGAGTCGTTGTTGTTCATGCTTCTAGCTGTTTCTTTCAGTCCCCAAAAACATTGCACGAAGTTTGCTGCAAAATATGCGCTGCGAGCTCGAGTGCCAAAAAACAAACAAAAAAACAACAACAATAACAAAACAAAAGGGGACACACTGCCTGCACTCATAGAAAAAAGTATATGTGTATATATATGGGCCTATGAGTGGAGCACATGTGGAACTTGCCTGCATTTTGGAGTCGAGTGTGTTTTTTTTTTTTTTTTTTGGCGTATTAAGTTTCAACGGAAACGGAAACGCTTATCTTATATGCTTAGTATGACAGACATGTCGCTATCGCAACTTACACACCCTTTACACACCACAAGCAAGAAAACCCGCTCAGCTAATCCTAACGCCTTCCTTTGCCTTTTCTGTAAGCAGCGTAGGCTGAAAGCCTGTCCCCTGGGTTAGGAAAAGTGGCGTCTTAAGGAAGTCGAGTCTTAAATACACTTGAGAGCAAATTAATAAAGCCGATTTCTGTATTTTCTAACTAAAGCTAAGAGGTTTTAACGGTAACCTAAGCATCATGTTGTACTAAAATTGAACACAAAGCTTTTTCCTATGCAAGAAATAATATCCTGATGGAAGTTATCAAATGACCTTTTGTTTATAAATGGGCATAAAACTAATTTGGGAGATTTAACTATAAAAGCATACTAATTATTAGACATAAAATTACATAATTGCTTTGCCATTTTAACTGTTACATCAGCTGTTTCTAAAAACGGTAATGTTGTTTTACATAAAATCGATACAAATTCTGGTAGTTTTGATGCTAAAGTTCTGTTTAATAACATTTTGCTTTCTAATTGATATTCTAATATTTAATATGTGTAAAAAAGTATATTAAATTTCAATACAAAAGCAATCAAAATGTTGAAGACTACAAGTATTAATTGGTTTTCCCCTATTCGAAAAAGTTAACAGCACAGCAAATAGTTTTTATATCAATCCCAAAAACAATCAGATTCTTATGCATTATCATCAGCAAAAGTTGTTCAACATTGTACAAAACACATCCATTCCCTCTCAAAAACAGTGTAGGAAAACACTCAGAGAGTAGTAGTTTTAACAGCTTTCACACTTTCAATGTAAAGCCACTTAAAACATCAACGTAATAGCCTTCAGCTGTAGTATCACAACACAAAATAGACAGATACGATAGATAGATACGTTTGTTTGAACGCTGTGTGGGAAGGGAGGCAACTTAAAGGATTAGTTGGCATCAAACTAAGAAGCTTTACAGCTTTTAAAAGCCCTTCAGCAATGTGCGCTTGTATAAAAGGGTGATAGTTGCAAAAATGTTGCAGGTATGCAAACTCATTGACAGCAAATTCACAGTCAAAGCTAATAAGCTTAATTATAAGGATGGATTCGCATCTGTACTTAATTCATTTGTGGAGAATTTAAATCTAAATCTTCGACGTAAACAAATATCTTACAATAAAACGCGGTCTGAGTGGCGCCATCTATCCGCATGCAGCTGCAACTGATCGCGATTTTGCTGCTGTTGCCGCCATCTTTCGACAGCGATGCGATATTTGCGTGCGCCATCTGTTGGCCAGCAACATGCGTTGGCAACATTTTAACTGCACTTGGCAACACTTTAACTTTTCGCACGTTTAACATTCTGTTATGCACAATTTGTTGTTGTTGCTGCTGTTGAGCGATTTTCATAGGAAACAAACAACAAAGAACAGATGTTTCGACTTTATTTTGGGAAATTTTATTGCTTTGACAGAATTTCACTTTTCAACACAAAACGGCACAATATTGGCGAATTATCTTCTTTTTTGCTTGTTGACCCCACTTAAAAGCACTTTTCTCTTCTTCTTTCTTTCTTTTTAGCACATTGTTGCTAAATATATTTGACGTATTATTTAGCACAGAACGATGATGATGAGACAGCCGGAAATTCGTGTTTAAATTGCACTTTAATTTGAATATGATTTATTGAGAATATTTATGATATTTGATTTACATTTAATTAAACGCGACGCACACGAGCGAGAGGAAGAAACGGTTGGAGAATCGGTTGGGGATTGGATTGAATCGAATCGGATCGAAATGAAAATATGTCTGTGCACGATATTTCCTACACTTCACTTTACTGGCGCAGAAAATCGCATATACATCGAGAATGTATAATTATAAATAAATGTTCTATAAAAAACGCTTTTTTGTTCGTTTGTTTCGCTCTTGTTTTGTTTCTGTTGTTGTTGTTGTTGTTGTTGTTGTTGGCGTCGTGTGTGTTGGTCTTGTGTTTTTGAGCCATTTTAATTTTAGAGGTAACCCAAAATAAATAACCAACCATTCCGCAGAACGCGGCCAAAAGAAGCACCTTTTCAGAAAACACAAAAGAAAGTACAATCCTATCGAAACACAATTGAAAAATTCTACTTGAAATTGCAGGTGGCAAAATCCCAAAAGCCTTGTCTCCCTCAGATTTAACCCCCAATTATATTTATATATGTATGTATGTTACCATCTTGTTTGATAAGCTTTGCAAGTAAGGCGTTTTTAAAGCGTTTTAATTTGGTTTTCATGCGGATTTCGCCTTGGCGCCTTGTTTGTGCAAAGGATTTACGGCTTGGCTTCGACTTTAAACTCGAGCCACGAAAAGAAACAAGGGTAATATTATCTGCATAAAATGAGTAAAACGCCGTCTAATGAGATTATAAAAGGCATCATATTCTCAGCGTCATTCAATAATCAATTACTTTTAAGAAGAAATTCAAAATACGCCTTGTTGTTTGCTCTGAAAATGAATAAAAAGCAAGTAAAACACAACTCTGCCTTACAACACACGCTTACAGCAACAATAACAACAACAACAAGCAACTAAACCATGTTATCGTTCATCGGAACTACACCGTTCATTAAATAAACTCAGCTCAAAGGAACTGCTCACAAAGGTGTTCACAGCAAACATTTACTTGAACTAGGAATCGATTCCTTTTTTTTGTGTGTGTTATCGAACCCGTTTTGCGACGCGTTTGATTGCTCGACCGATGCGCTAATAAAGCTCTTAATTCTGTCCGATCGCTCGAAATAAATAAATCGAAAGGCCGAGAGGCGCGCTCGCACACAACAACACAACACAACACCACACAGCACAGTACAGTATAGCAACGCAGTGAAAATATATTTTAAAATTAAAGCAATTTTACGTATTATTTTTGGTTTTTCTTTGTTTTTGTTATTGTATAAGTGTATTTTTGGTCGTTGTTTGTGTTGTTGCTTTGACTGCCGATCTCCTTCAACTAAAAGAAAGGAAATCTTCTGAGCATCTGTTTCTGTTGTTGCTACTGCGGATGCTGCTGCTGCTGCTGCTGATGCTGCTGTTACAGTTATTTTGGTAATGTTGCATTTGGAGAGATGTGGAGGAGAATAATACATCACTCATTTGTATAATCAAGGTGTACAACAAGTTTGCCAGACTTTTGCATTGAACAATTATTATATATACTTAGTCAAGGCGTTTCTCTGTTTAGACTTTCTTTGCCAAAAGTACGTATGTATGTGTGTTTTTGAATAATTTTTAAAATTAGCACACAAGTGAAAACATCAATATTTTTACATACTATTCTCAATATGCACGATTTCTATGGAAATTCCAACAAGGAGTTATTTTTAAATCCGCTGCCGGGCGACGGCGTCGGCTGTGTGTATAATATTTGTGGGTTGGAACAGACATCGTCTGTTTATTGTCAAAATCCTTTTAACAGCGTCAAGTGATTGGCTGTGCAAAAATATCTTTTATATTCTATATATATACAAAGTGTACACAGTTGAAAAATGCAGACCCCAAAATGAGTACGATTCTTAATTCAGTTTTTATCCAGGCAATTTATGTGTATCAATTATGTTCTGGTCACGTGCATGCATTACAATTCATGACTTTTTTCATGGCGCATTTTTCTCAAAAGTTAGTTTGCAACTTTTGCGCCTCAATGTATGCTACACTTGTTGCCGCAATGTTGCCGCGAATAAAAGTTAATACATTAACGCGATATTCAATGAGTTTTACACACAAAAACACACACGCTTAATTAAAGCTGCACAGTGGACACAATCTCTTCTCTAATGGAGCGACTAACTCTCCTCTCTCTTTTTATTACTAACGCAACACACACACACCTTTCTTGTGTGTGTATGTAAGCGTAAAATTTTATTGAAAGTGATGAATTAATGAGGCGTTAAATGAATAAATGTGTATTCTCTTGCCGCCCTATTGAACCGGAAGTTGCCGCAACAACCAACAACAACAACAACAACAAAATGGCGTTAACCCTCAAATCACCCAGTAAATGCTTCCCCTTCCTCCCTTTATCTGACTCGCACTGTAAAAACTAACATAATTATTAAAATTAAGCTTAATAGAGAGTTGTAAAGCGTGTATCTCTTAATTTGTGTCATCATTTATTAAAGGGTTACAGGTTTTTTGTTTTTTAATGTGCCACGTGCCACACATTAACGGATCAGTTATTTTATTGTTCAATAATTCCACATTATTGCTGAATGCATTGAATAATTTTGTATAGTTGATTTTAGTGTTGCTGATTTATTTTCTGAGTGTGATAATTTCGCAGTTCATGTAAATATAAATATTATTTTAAAAATTATTACCTTATTTAAATTATTTCTGCAGTCAATGGAACTTCATTTTTAATAAACATAAAAAAATTGTGAATCTGCAAAAGGGTAAAAGAATACATTTTTATTATAATGACAAAATACACTTTTTTATATAATTTATTAAATTGAACATGGCATATAATTATATCAATACGAGTTTAACATACTTTTACTTCAATAATTTAATGGGAATACGTATTTGTATTAATCTGAGACAAAGAACAAATTTAAAGCATTATTTCAAACGATTTAAACCATTATTTTGGCATCAACTTCAAAGATTTACCCGAAAAATTAGAAATATATCATAATCATTGCCTAAAAACAACCAAAGTGCCAAAGTACATATTAAATCTTAAAAGAAAGTTAAGTTAGATAAAAGTAAATCAAGCCAACTTTCTTAGCACAATGAACTACAAAGATTAATAACCTATACTTAAGAGAATATGCTAATAACATACTCAGGACTAGCAGAAAAGAAAAGAAGAGAAATCATTTTAAGAAATAAGTTCGAACTGGTCTCCAGACAATGGTCATAAGTAAACTCTGCCAAGTTTTATAAAAAACTTTAGTACAGACTTTAGGACTTTATATAAAAGCAATCACTATGTACTATAATAAAATGTTTTACATACATATAAGCACTTAGTTATTGGCATGTTTTAACAAATATCTTGATGTTTGTTTGTTTGTCTGACTTTTGTGTTTCTGTCTGGCTGTTATTGATGATATGCCATCAAAAATGATGTTTTTTTATGCGCACAACACGCGCTATTAAAAACCAATAACTTACACAGCCTGTCAAACATGCACACACCCATCCACACACCTACACACACACACACTGAGTTCAGTTACAGGATAACGCGATTTTATGCTATAACAAGCCATTAGCGCCAAGAGCTAAATCAAAACGAAATTCTAAAGTCAGAAACCAAAACCAGGTGCCAGCTTGTGCCAGGCACGCAAAAGGAATTTTCATTTTTTGTGTTTGTGCATTTATGCAAAATGTAGAAAAATGTAGAGAAATGTAAAATAAAAGTGAGCGAAATTCAAAGAAAATGCAATTTAGGTTTATGAGCTCGCAGGCCAAATAATAAATGTTATGATAGATACCAATTTGTTTGCCATTTGAGGAGGTGTAAGGAGGGTGGTGGGGAATTGGCTATCAAAATGCAAGCTGCGTGCAACGCGGTGTCAATCACTCAAGAGTTACGTTTGCAAGTGGCAAAGTGGCAATGTGGCAAGTTACCACATAGTCAACAAACAGCGCCGCATTGCATTTCCGCTGCGACAGATAACAACAACAACAACAACAACTGCAATCAGAACTTGCCTGGTATGCATAAAGTACAACAACAAGGTTCTTATATAGAGGGGCCCAACCCTAAAACCCATTCACTTCGTGACTTTGGTCAGTTGCGGAATCAAAGTGGCAACAACTTCAGTTTCGCTTTCGCTTTTGCTTTTTTTGTTCTGTTCTGTTCTGGCGAGGTGTATTCAATTAGCTAAGGAAACAGAGTGTGTGTGTGTGTGTGTGTGTGTGGGAAAAACTATTAAATTGACTCACAAACTTTGTTTTGTCGACACTTAAGTGAATTGTGCTTAATTACCTCACTTAGGGCACTAAACAAACAATATATTTCCTTTACATGGCAGCTCTGTTAAAAAGAATGTTAACTTTGAAGAGCATGTTAAAAATTCTGCTAAATGGACTCTTTTAAGGGAAAACTGTTAAGATTGTATTAAAACCCATAAGATAAAGAAACATACATTTTTCATACTATTTTTCTTGTGGACTGAGACTTAAAACTAAGAAAAGTTCGATCCCGAAACCCTAGTTTCATTGGAAAAAGAGGGAATAAGCTTCTAGTTGTTATATATACCAAAAATAGACATAATGTAACCAGAAGTCAACTAAAATAAACTCATGTTTACCAATTATTAAGATCTTAATGGAGCTTTACTTTAAAGTCGCAGCTTGAGAGTGCTATTTTAAATACTATAAATTGTTTATTAGTATTATCTGATTATTTAAAGAACAAATTTGCACTAATAAGCATTGTTTGATTTATTTACAACGTTATTTAAAACAAAACTTTCCATAATTTGTGTAAAAATAAGTTCAATAAATATTTATTCATATTATTAACCTATTGTTAATTATGAAGCACTCGTTGTCAAGGCTTTTAACATTATCTTTTAAAAGTGTCGTTATCTGCTACGCTTTAACGTTAGTTGCAATCGCTTGAAACTCCCCTCGCTTTGCATATTAAATGCCAAGTGCATATACATATATTGCATATATTCATAAGCATGTCCTTGAAATGTGCTATAGCCGCAACGACTTGTGGCAAGTGTGGCGTTGACTGTGAGCTCGCACTGTGCCTGTAATTGATAAACACTACTGCCCCTCTCCCCCCTTTAAAAGACTGTCAGACTGTATGCAAGTGAATGCCATTTGCATTTCTAATCAAGTTGAAAATGTCGCCGGAAATGGTCGCAAACATAAAACCAAGCACACAACACTCACATCTTAACAAATATAGCTGGGAATAGTGGCAGTTGCAGTTGACTTTCGCGTACTTTGATTAGCGGCTGGCGTTACATTCGGACAGAAATGTACAAAACACAATGCAAACGCCATAAAGTATGCAACACTTTTGCAGCAAAGCCAAAAGTCAACACCACACAACAAAACTACAGCAACTAAATTTGTATTTGTTTTTAACACTGCTGCTGCTTTTTATAGTTCAGCTCCGCCTAATTTTAGATCGGAAAGTTTAAAGTTGAAAGCATTTCCGCCTTGCATGTTGTTCTTTCTGACGTCAGCAGCAGCAGCTGCAATATTCAAATGTTAAGGGAAATAATTTATGCAATCTGTGCAAAGGGGGAAAGTCCCAAAATGTCCCGCTACAGCTAATTGAAAATTCCGCTGCATAACTCTCAGGCGCATGAAACTTAACTCCGCATTGAGTGAAACGCTCAATGCGCTTTGAGTGTTAGTTGCATACGCATCGAGTGAGCAGAATGCAAGTGTTGAACACGCCCCCTGGCGTTCAACAATTGCAACGCAAGCCAACCCCCGTTCAAGTTCAATGCAATGCCGAGTGGACAGCGACACTGTCCTTGACGTCGACGTCGACGTTGACAATGACGTTGACGTCGCCGATGTGAAGCGTGTGACAAGTTGCCAAGCGACGATAAATGTGGCAAGTGGCAGAGTATGCAAAAGGTGGCTATCGCTTTTGTTTTTTCTTTGCTTTGCGTAATGTGGGCGTGAGTGGGCGTAACGGTCAGCATGGTGAGATTTGTACACTCATGTGTGTGTGTGTGTGTATTGAGTAAATCACGCAAAAGTAAAGGGAGTTCATTCGAAAAAGATACTTTGTAAATCCTGTTCTTGTTAACTCACATATAAAAACAATTGAACAGACGTATTTTCTTTTATTCAATGACCCAAGCAATACGTGTTTGTTTCTCACATGCTTGCACTTGAATAATAACGAGACTAAAGCCTCTGTCACTATTGTTTGTTTGTTGTCTAATTAGTTTATGTGCAACGTGAAAGGAATTGCACAAGAAAATAAGATTATTTGCAAGTGTGCAAAAAGGGAAAAAGAAACAACTAACAACATTGTATTCTTTCTGTCTTTTTGCAATAGCTGTTTTGAAATTTATAGATACATATTATGATTGGCAAGAAATCGATGTCGTATACGCAATATTACAGTAAGCGACATTATTACTTATAAGCAATTTAAAAGGCATCACATGCAAAAATGTTGAAAAGCACAGCAATTATATATGCGTGTTTACAAGCGTGCAACAATCACAAGTGTTACACAAATAACCAAATAAACAAAACAACAAAAGGCGCAAAATCGTTTAATCAGCTCAGCAAATATGAAAAAGCGTCCAGATAAAATGTCACCCATATTGGCAGCACTGTTTTCATTGTTGTTGTTGTTGTTTGCTCTTTATGCTACACATGCTCGTGGCTGAATCAACAAACTTAACTAAAGTCACGTGTAAACATTCGAAATGCTGTAAATTGGTATTTATTGCAAGTGGAGAATCGAGCGCCAAAGCAAAGATGAAGAAACAAAACGAAACTTTGCACGCACACACACAGGCGAAATGAATAAAATGTGATAAACACAAAACGGCGAAAAGTCAACAAATTGCGAGTTCAACTGAATAAAAAGCAGCAACAACAACAACAAATTCATATATACACAGACACACTGGCAAAGATTTGTTTGCATGTGCTAGCTGGAATCCAATTAGAATAAAGCGTAAAGCTCTCTCAAAGAGCGAGAGCAGTTATCTGCAACGCCGCTGCCGCTGCCTGCATAAATGACATCACAACAACAACAAACCAGACCAAACCAGACGCTGCGATAACAGCGCTGGGAGAACGTCCAACTGCGAGAGTGAGAGAGATAGAGACAGAGAGCGCAAACTTGAGAGAGCGCACGAAACATGTATGACATCAGCGTGTGCACGATTTGTTAACAGTTAATCGCACGATCGCTTGGGTGGGTGGGTTGGGGGCATAAGAGTGCGGGCATGCTCGGAAATACTTGAGAATAAGTTTGTGCTGCTGCTGCTGCTGTTGTTGCTTTTGCCTGTTTGATTGGTTCGTGATTTATTCTCGCATTTTTTGTTTTGGCTTTTTGCTTTTGTTTACTTTTATTTAAGCCGATTCCTCTTAGCATGGCTTTTATTTTATTTATTTTTTTTTTTGGGGGGAGAAGACTTGATATAAATGTGAACACGTGCCCAAAGATGGAATGACTTAGATAAATGTAAGTAGTTACCATCTCTCTCTCTCTCCTCTCTCCTTCAGCTCGCAGCGGAACACCACTCATTAAACATTAATTGACGCTTCATTTGGTGGCTGGCAACGCGTGAAATCTCTTGAGAACCGGTTGCTCTGGAACCAATGTTTGACTTGCCAAAAAGTCAGCGCGACAGCAACAGGAAAAAAAAACCGCCAAATCATACACAATGCGCACACACGCACACACACACTAACAGAGCTTAACTGTCGACTCTAATATAATATTTTGTTCATTATTGATTTATTTCCTTAGCTGCTTTATCAACATCCAACTTCTTTTTTGTGTGTATGTTCTTTTTTTCACACTTTGTTGTTTTTCTTTTCTTCTCTTTTTTTATGGTGCGTATCGTTTTGGTGTTTATTAATTATTTTTTTTTGTGCCATAAAACTTTCGCAGGTATTTGAAAACTCATACATAAATTTTATTTTTCATTTTGTCTTTTCTGCTTTTGAGGCAGCCAAGTTAACACCTTAATCACCTGGCCGCATTTGAAGCAGACAACCTGCGATGTTTTTTTTAACGCTGTCAAAGCGAAGAATTCGCTTAAATAATGTTGTCTATTGGCTCTTTAATGATCTTAAAGATGCGCAAGCATTAAGCATAGAACTATTGACGCCTCGGGGTATTTTCTGTCTCTGTTTTAGATGCGTCATCTCTAGTCATCGATTAAAGTTAAACAATAGATAATATGAGGAGATTATTGGTTTCAAGGGAAATAGAGTATCTTTAAAACGCTTACTTTCATAAATAATTGATTTTAAGTATTTTAAGTGGTATTAAAAAGTCATTGTCTGCATATTCAAACATTAATCTTTAAACCACATTTATTGACACAGCTGACTATCCTGCTAATATTGTCAAGTCAACAATATATTTGAACATATTAAATACTCCATTGAAGACAACGTTTGATTCTTTTATTTCATGCATCAAAAACGAAAGCGATCTTTTTTCAAACAGATGTATAGATTCATTAACACATAGGAGAATTTGGAAAATCCATTTATTATATTAATACAAGGTTACATTTCTTTTGCATATTTCACAAAAAACGAACTTAATTGCTTTAATTTTTTTTTTTGTCCAGACAAACGACATTTGAGTCTCTTGAGAATTTAGTTCTGCTTGTTTATTTCTAATGTGTTGATTTGCTCAATGAAAGCAATTAAATCAAGAGGGTCTTCAAAGTGGCCACGTCTGGAAATTGTTGAGGCAGCGCAATACAGATTTCAGTCAAACAAAGTCTTCAAGCCAGGCTAATGATCTCAAGGCAAACTCAACACGTAGTTGTTGCTGGTGTTTCTGTTTCTGCTGATTAATAATTTATTCATACTCAAACGAAAATGATTAAAAATCATGAATTTTGCACGGCAAATATTTATTTTAATAAATTTCGGCTCTTGACAAAGATCATGTCGCAGCTGAAACTATGTTTTTGGCTCTATGTTGGATACCCTGTACTTAAAAAAAAATAAAACAATTTATGGGAGAGAGAGAAAAGTTTAATTTGCATGGTAAATAGTTTACAGAACTAATTAATTGAAATTTAGCATGTCGATGTTATGTTAATAACAGTGCAATTTTTACAGAGCTCTGGGTAAAGCTTAACAAAACGTTAAGCTCTTCTTAACGCTTTTTTCTCTGTGTAAGGATGAAAGCAAATTAAATTGTTGTTGAATTAGACTATTAGAGTCAATACTCTTCAACTCAATACAGGGTATCTTCTTGTCAATCCACTGTCAATTACCTGTTATTTATTTCGAAAATGGCGTTGTACAAAATGATTATCAAGCACATAAAGTATTGAAGACATTTTGGCCAGAGATGATTGTCCAGTTTTTGGTCAAGTGTTTGTGCCACAAAAGGCTCAAGAATCGAAAAATGATTTGCGCTTCAATTAAATCGAAATTACTACACTTGAATCAATTGCTGAATGTGCGCATAGCTTTAATTAATTAAAGGTTTTTTTGCAGTTTGGATTAGAGACCTTTTCCCTGTTGTTGTTGTTGTTGTGGTTAAAGTCAATTTAATTAGCCAACATCGCTAAAGAGCACAAACTTTTGTCGTGCCAAACATCAAAGCAGCAGCTTTTAAAGGACTGTAAAACCAAACCAAACAAAATAAATTTATGAAAAAAATAAATAAGTAAAGAGAAAATGCTGTAACAACAAAAGGAAAAGCGCCGCAGAAGCTGCTCATTAAAAGCATTTAAAAGTCATGCGCAGGCCAACGTTGCGTATGAGCAATGCGACTGTTAAAGGGCGTATTCAGGCATTCTTTGTGGGCGTTGAAAAATAATAAAGAGCTAAACAGGTGCCACACTCCCACCTGAGCCCATAATTTACAAAGTGTTTGCCTGTTACAAACATTATTATTATTTTATATGAGGATTTGTACAATTGTTATGGGTTGCTTTGAAGGTTGTATCGTTGTTCAATGTGGCATTCCATCAATGTCTGTTTGGCGTAGGTGAATGGCTTTTTTGTATGTAAACCACAAACATTTGGCAAAAGAGCTTTTCAAGTATCCTTTATGCTTGAGAAACAAATTTCCAGGAACTGTCTAACTAGAAGATACTCATTAGCAAATATGTAGAAAGGTACATAGGACAATACTATGACAAGAGAAGCGTTTAAAGGAATAAAGTTAAGCGACAAAATTAATTTCACCAATTATGACTTTAAAAATAGATTTTTGTACAAATGCTCCTCAGTAGTTAATAGACCCATCTGAAGCCCTTATGGTTAAGGGTATATGGCCACAAAAAAAAACACTTTATATCTCTCAATACATGGAATTATAGTTAAGCAGCTTAATGAACCATTTGCAACTTTCACAGCCATCATAATGATGTGTGCGATATTTTGGCAATCAATGCCACAAGTGGAACAAATGTTTTTCGACTTATATTTCAAACAACCACGAATTCGGCCAGTGAGAAATGTAAATTACCTACGTTAGCGTGTTAATAACTAGCTATAAATAAGTTTTAACAATTAAAACGGTTTAAGTGGAGCAAGCTCGACTAAGAAATACTTTGAAACATAGACATTACGTATACGTTCCTTCCTACACTACTAATTTTAACTAGTTTTCAAATTTCTTTCCTAAAACATTATGAAATTTTTAAAATTTAAGGTGTTATTGTGTATATCGGAAACCAGAAGAGTTATCGATCATTTTAATGCAAACTAATACGATAATATTTTATACATGAGCTTATCCAAAATCTTTTCATTAACTTTAAGGGTTCGGAGATGCTTCCTTGTGCCTGTAACATACTTTATTCATGGGTCAAGGGTATTAAAAAAAAAGAAGAGAATATTCTAGGCAACTACCTTTCATACCCTACAATTACCAATAAACCCGTTCGAGCTGGCCAACTGGCCATCAAAACACACAATTACCTGTGGGCCCCAAAAGCAACCCAAAACGAAACTGCAATAGCGCTGAGGAGGCTCACCAATGATAATGATCTTGCAAAATAAAGCATACAAGAAAAGAGAAAAAAAACTGAGCTAAACGAAACCACGCAAAAAAAAAAACAGTAACAGCAAAGCGGACAAGTTTTGAGATAAACAACTGATGCCAAGTGTCTCTAGCTCTCTCTCTCTCTCTCTGTCGCAGACAAAGAAGAGCTTGGACTGCTGCACGGGACTCTAAAAATAGATAGCGCTCATTAGAAAAGGCTAAAAATAGCTGCAAGTTGAAGCGCGTCGACGTCGCGTTGAGCAAACACACACAAATACAACAGCAAAAAAGAAAAGGAAAAAAGTAAGTAATCGTAATAAAAGAGACTGGAGGAGTAGCGAATAAAGTGATAGGTGATGCAGCATACGACATGAATAAATTCAGAGGTAAGCAAACCCATCAATTCAGTACAGTGAACCGAATCCTTTTCATTTTTGTCATGTGGGTGGTTAGCAAATATAAAAGATATATAAGCTAAAAAGATGAGCTTTTAAAACCGTTGTGAAGTTGGCAAAGAACTAAAAGGAAGAACTGAATGTTAATGTAAGTAATAAAATGCTTATCTTTTAAATGTTCCTGCCCTAGTTCATAAGAACTGGAACTAGTGTTGCTCAGGTTCCATGTTCCCAGATTATTTATTTTCTATTAAATTTTTGCCACAAGATAACCGCAACTTTTTTTTAATTTGAGGCAATTAAGTTAAATTCCAGTGGTATTTTGGCCATGTTTACACGGCAAACAGTTTGGGGATGCACAAAGGCTAAGTTCACCCATGGGGGAGTATGGACAGAGGGGTGGAAGGGGAGTTCAGTAGCAGCCAGACCAAAGCAGACAATGCCAAAGCCCGTAACGGGTGCCATGGTAAACCAAGTAAATCAAATCAAATACAGGTGGCAGGGGGGGCAACAACAATAACAATAACAAGTACTAAATACAACAACAACGCCACACTTCAAACAGACAACAAAAAAAAAAAATAAAAAAACAGACCAGCTAAGGAAGCAAAAGAACCAACGGCAAAGCCATGGTATGCGAGCGAAAGAGAGAGAAGAAAAAATTGCAAGAAACCCAATAACATAAAAGCTAAAGAATTTTTGCGCTAAAAGGATGGAAGGCGACTGTGACTCAAACAACTAAGGGGGCTGTGCATGTGTGTGTGTGTGTGTGTAAGTATGTGTAAGTAGAAAAACCCGCTTACAGCAGCAAAAACGGCGGCAGCAACGCCAAGTGACGACCTTGATAAGTTTCACACACACACACACACACACAAACCTACAAATACAGGCGTGCACACAAACGCAAAAACTGCCCACGAAAAAGGAAGGGCGGCTGACAAGGAGCACAGTAAAAGCCTTAGGGGGCAATGAAAGAGGCCCGCGCGCACACACATTATAGTGTTTGGTGTTGTTGTTCTTGCTGTTTGCTGCTTACAAGAAAGGGGGAGCAAAAAGAGGTGGCGTTGTCGTGAGTATCACACCACAATCGATGCCCAAAGAGCGCGTGCATGGTGAGTTTCCCCATATGTGTGTTCTCTATCTCTCTCTCTCACTGCTAGTCGCTTTTGCATCAACAAGTGGCTGCTCCTGCTCCTTACTCAATTCACTTTTGTGTGTCTGTGTGGCGCGCTCTTTAATCAACAGCGCGTGGTGAGCTTTTATTTTCTTGTTGTTGTTGTTTGATGTTGTACTTAATATACATACTACTATTATACATGCGAGTGCACATACATATTATCAGGCCCTGCGTTTTATTATTGAATTTCTTAAGTCGCCTGCTGACGCATATAAGAACGCCAACAACAAATTCAACCGACCGCTTGTCTGCCTCTGTTAGAGAGCCTCTCTCTCTCTCTCTGCTGTTAAGCGCTCTCAATCAGCTGGAAATCCGCTTTGAAATTCAAATTCAATAAAAATTATTTAATAAATTCGCATTCAATATTGACATGACAAACAAGCGAACAAGTGTTTGGTTATTTACACTCTCTACACCATATACATATGTATGTATTTGTATATATACGAATACGTATACGTATAGTAAGTGGAAAATTTTTGTTACCCATTGGGAATGTAGTGTATGCAGCTAAAAAATCAATGCAAAAACTGCAACTGCAACAAAATGATCGTGCAACGTGCCTGAAATTATAAAATACAAATCAACGCGGAACCCGCGTTCAGAAAACCGGCGCTGCACTTGCTACCAACTGCTGCCCCTGCCACAAACACAAACACAACCGGCTCAGATGGACGGACGGACGAATGGACGGACGGACGAACGGACGAACGAACGTCTAGTTTGAGTTTTGAACGACAGGCGAACACAAGAGACAACCCATAATTAATCAGACTGCCAGGTAACATTTTACAATTTACAATGTACAGCCAACAAATTGCAAATTCCAAGCAGATCCTTAACAACAACAACATCAAAAACAACAATAGCAACATGAATCAATAACTTGTTTTGGCTTCATTTGGTTGATTTGGTACGTAAATTGGTGTGCTTTATTGACTTACTCTTTGAATTAAGTTTTTAGCACTACGAAACGTTTCCCCCAAAACAAAAACATGACAGTAAATACAATTTTTTTTTTCAGCTACTCACATACACATACAGAAATCCGTGTGTGAAAACAAGTTTTCAAACATTAATTCGCATATTTTTACAAATTATATTAAAGCTCATACATAAAGACAGAACAATAACAAAACAAATAAAACAACAACAACAACATGAGGAACAAGCATTTTGTTTTGGTGTATGTACTGTAAAAACTTGTTTTACTTGTAAAACTATTCAACAATTGTGACTCCAAAAACAAACAGTAAATACTTAGACACAAAAATTCGTAGGTCAATAAAGATTTACATAGTAATTTCACTATAACTTTGTATGGCTATTAAATCACGAATCAGAAGAGAAAAATAATTGGCAGTTTGAAAAGCTCAAAACAGTAAAATAAATTTTATTTCCACAATGATCTTAGTGCTTATCATTTTAAAGACGTTACTAAGATATGACTAACACAATCATTTAGAATTTAGTTGCAATAACTTTTAGACTGTCAACCGTTCGATAATAGCATGACTAAGTGTGTGTGTTTACATATGTATGTTTATACTTCAACTTTTAAGAACAACTTTTATGGCATATCACATCACGCTATGCATATTTTAAAATATACACCGCAAGAACTTAAGCAGCAAGTCAATTAAAAATGCATAAACAACTCTAATCGTTTTTTATAACTAATATGTGCTTGAACAATAACTAAAAAGCATTAAAATAAACACTGTCGAAAATTTTAATTGATTGACACTTGAAGCTTTCGTGCAGTGTAAGCTAATCAAACGGAAAATTTGTATATATTTGTGTGCAAATGAGTAAATTACAATAATCATTATAAAAAAAACAGACAACAAAGTTATAATTTAAGTAACATTATCATTACATATGTATGTGTGTTAGTATGTATACTCCACTTAACTTTGGGTTTTTCTTCTCGCTCAAATAAGGTAACTATTGTAATGCATGTGTAAGTAAGATGTGTGTGTGTGGGTGTTTGTGTAGTCTGAGATCCAATTTAACTTCGAGTTTTGCCAAAGTCCAGATCAAGAAGAGCAGATTACACAAAAGCATAATACATGCTATACTGTTCTAGAACAGCTTCAGAGTGACATTTTAAACACCAATACAAGCACACAACTGATGCGTATCTCTTCTTGCACTCGCACAAATAGGAGCAGCTCAAACGAAACAAAGCTGAGCGCAAACCGAGAGCGGGGAAATGTCGTTGATCCATTGCGTTTGGGCAATGATTCTCGCTCTTGTCTGCTATCAGTTGCCGCTATCCGGCTACTGCTTGCTGTGAGTTTGTCACTTAATTTGATGTACTATGCTGCAATCAAAGTAAACGCACACACACACTAACAGACACACTGAGACTCAGCTTGGGCTTTTTCAATATGCATAACAAAACTATTAAAGTGGATAGACAAGTTTTAACCAGTGCTGATAAAGCAGTTTGCGCTGGTCAAGCACACAATAACAGAGACAAAAACAGCAATGTGGGGAGAGAGGAAATAGAAAGCAAGCTAGTACAAGTACTAAGTTTAGGCTCAGCCTAAATATCCATAGATACTTCGATAAAAATAACTTTACGTTGCCTGCAATCAATTTTAAAATAGACTTACAACAACGACGATGATGGAGAATGGTAGGAGGTGAAAACTAGCCAAAGGCAGTCAAGAAACAAGGCGATTTCAACTTACCGCTGCGCTCCCGCGCCGCACAAGTTCAAGGCCAAGTGGCCACGGCGCCTCCTCTCTGTCTCTGCCTCTGCTGTTCTCTCGCGCTCTTCTGCGATTTGCGAGCGTGTATGAGTGCGTACGTACGTGTGTTATATGTGTGTTTGGGTTTTTTTATGCGCAACCGTTTGCATGCGAAAGAACTTTCGTTTTCAAGTACATGAAGCGCCAGCGCCTTCTCTGTGTTCTGCTTTGGTGTTGCACTGTTATTCTTCTTCCTCTTCGTATTGTTATTGACTGTTTTGTTTTTAATGGGTGGGTGTCGCGCGCGTGTTGAACAAAAGGGGGACTCGCACTTGTTTATAACACGCGCATAATTTTGTTTCTTTAACAAATTCACAAATATACATATATGTAGATGTTGTTTGCAAGACTCCACTCTGCTCTGTAGCCAGAGGCTGGCGGCTTTGTAAATTAATTAACAACACTTACACACACACACATACACACACCTTCACGAGGAGACGCACACACGCACACTTAGCCATATCAAGCGAGCGCGCGCGCCGAGATAAGCAAAGCAATTTATTTGCACTAAAATTTACTTTTTGCACGCCGCTGCTGTTGAGGGGCAGTTGGCGGAATGTTGGGGGGAGCCAAATTCACCACACACACAATCACAGTGGAATTCGTTGAGCACACACACACGCGCAATCCGACGTAAGCGCACGTTTCGGTCACAAATAATTCCAATATATTTTGTAATTTTGTTCACTTGTCAGACACACAGCATGTGCCGCAATTGCGTTCGGTTTAGTTTAATATTTTGTTAAGCGAGCTAATGAATTTTAAAGAATTTAGAAACAACCAGAGACAACGGAAAACGACGACACCGCGATTACGAGGCGCAACAACAAATGGTGAGCGTAGAGAGAGCCACATGCCAGAGTTGCCCAGTTTTTTGTATTTTCTTACACCAAAAAAGCTTATCAACAGTGCTGGAAAGCGTTCAAAGTAGTGACCGCACAACAAAAACATATGGGAGAAAAACTTTTATTGCTAACTTAATTACTATAGCATAGGCAAATTTGCCTTTAATATATCGAATTCCTTGCGGTCTAGTGCCTTTATATTGGTGCCGGAAAAAGGTGATTTGAATTCCACATCGCGATGTTTGTTCACCAGAATCTTTTGCTCCGAGTATATTAAATTGATTTCCTGGTTTATTTGGATTTGATCTGAAAGTAAAAGTTGTGTGAATATATAACAGTTGAATTAAATTAGGTTTACCATTTTTAAGAAGCTGTATGGCTTGCTCTCTTTTCATTTTGACTAACATGCTGCCAACTGTAATCCACACTTTCGGCTCATCGGATTTCTCAATTAAACGCAAAGCCTCGCGGTTTTCCTGGCGCCGCTTGTCCATTACCGTCAGTTCTTCTTTGTTGGCCAGGATTTTATCGGCCAGCTCCTCCGTTTTGTTTATTATCTCAATGCTTTTGTTTAAATCTGATTGTGACATGTTTGCGTTATAAGATTAACAATATTTTGCTTAAAATCTGAGCCAAAGTGCCGACGAAATGTAAACAAATTGATAGGGTGACCAGAGTTAAAGAAACTTGGTTTCACTTTGATCTGGTCACTCCAACAGCTGAGTGGGCAGTGTTATTAAAACGGTCACCCATTTGGCAGTTGTTTACTTTCGTCAGGAATGAAATCGCGCCAAAATGTAATTTCAAATAAGAAACACCATTAAAATCCAATTTATTTAAGTATTTGATCCAATCTTAAAAAAGAACATTTGTGTTTGTATAACATATAAAGCTGTCTTGTTGAGCTGCAATTAGAGAATTCTTAATCTTTTAATGCTTGTAGTGAGTGAGATGATCAATCATCTCGTAGAGCCACCTAGGCTGATCGTGTGGAGCCATGTGGCCAGCATTGCGCACCATAATCTCAACCAGATGTCCGGCATGCTTTACATAACCAGCTATCTCATCACCAACGCGCCAGACTTCCCGGGGAGCATACTTGTACTTGTCGGAGCCTGGAAACTTAAGTTTCTTTAGATAGTTGCGCGTCAAGGGATAGGCAACAATAATGTCCAGTTGGCCGCTATAGATGCACACGGTGTAATAATGCAATAGCTCAGCTATCCAAGGCGCCACAGTGTCCATAACATCCTTTTTCAAATGAATCTCCACCTTGTTCTCCTTGTCCAAATCGTGGAACGACATATTTCCCACATGGATGGCACGACGCGTAGCTCCCGACTGTAGAAATTCACCCAGCTTGGCACCAGAGTCATCTGGATGAGTGATCAGGTAGTTGTAGTACCAGCTATAGCCAGTTAGATTGCTGAAGATGGAGCCATTGGTCATGTCGCCATTGATAAGCGAATCAAAGACATCAAAGGCGCAATCCATGTCCCGTTTCTCAATGCAATCGGCGCCCTTCGCTTCAGCATCGTGGAACTGCGTTAAGCCGTTGTCATCAATCAATCCCAGCTGATACAGATAGTCGCCATACTTGAGCTGATGCAAGGGATCAGACAAGCCGTTGCCAATGGCGACGCCCTTGAGCGGTATATGGACGCGTGCCTCAATCGAATTTTGCACCTTGTGTATGTGATAGGCGAGAGCGGGCACATATTTTCCCGCATAGGATTCACCGGTGACCCAGAAGCCCACGTTGTTGCTCCACTGGAAGAGCTCGTACAGTTGCATCATGGCCTCATGGAGATTGCGTCCAACATCCTTTTCGTTGCGAGCATAGCCCTCATCGTGATCCGTGAAGCTAAATCCGGTGCCCACTGGATTATCAATATAGATTAGATTGTGTGTCTTGCTCCAGGTGTAGTTGCGCTTCTGCAGCTTGCCGTGCTCATCCAGCTCCAAGGGGCCGTTCTCTGTGAACAGGCCAAAGAGCGAAGAGGCGCCAGGACCGCCCTGCAGCCAGAGCACAACGGGGGCGTAGTCGGGATCGGTCTCGCTGGGAAAGTACCAGAAGAACATGTTTGAGTTGTAGCCCTTATCCACAGTCAGATAACCTGAGTAGCTCTCAACGCCATGGAACTGGGAGCCCACAACGCGGGCCATTTTCTGCACCTCCTGCTTGGGCAGCGAATCATTGTTGATGAGCGGTGTCAGGAACAGTGGCTGACCGGGATCGACGCCATCATCGTAGAACTTGAAGCGTGGATACGGATTGATAAAGCTGCGCCTATATGGCCGATCTGCAGCAGCGCCAACTACAGCAGCAGCGGCGATAATTAAAAGCACGCAATGAATTGCGTTTTTCATTGTTCCAGACTTGCACTGTGTCTATAGTATATGGGCAGTCAATAGTTTAATCAGTTTGTTTTGATTGAAAGCAGTGTCAACGGCCCCCACTTACCCCTTTGTAGATAAGCAAATTCAGCACATTTACTTCTTTTCTTTGTGAAAGTTAAAACTTGTCTGACGCCGGCAAAAATGATGTTGCAATCAACAGCAACAACTGTTTTTTGTTCAAGTGAACCAGCTGCTGCGCTGGTTCATGCAATCGAAGTATGTTGTGCAACACTGTTATCGATAAAAAGCTGTTGATTTTGAAGCAAAACAAATATAAATCTTATGGCATTCTAAAAATTAATAATAATAGAGCAATAGAAAAAACGGCTTAACAATTGAAAACCATATATTATTGGTAATAATAAAATACAATAAATAATCTTAAATTATTCTCAACTTTGTAATCGAACTACATTTCTATCGACCTATTTTTAATCAGCTGTTGATTTGAAAACAAAACAATTTCAAAATGTTGCTAATTACAAACTATTTAACAAATATATCAGAGAAATATAAACACCTGAGTAACGACATTAACAAACTTTCAAACATGCATACATCAATAAAGCAACTATCAGTTAAAGCAAATGGGGACGAAAACGTAAACAACAAACGCCGCCTTCATTAACGCTGATAATAATGAGTCATGAGCAGCGACGCCGGCGTGGGAGCAGCGCTGCTTTCGCTTTTTGTTGTGGCCCCAAAGCGGCATTTTAGGCATTCCAGTTCAGGCAGCTGAAAGTGTTGGACGACGCGCTCTCTCAGAAAGCAAATATCGCACACACACACACACACACTCCCACTTTAGTTAAACAATGTTCGATTTCAATTTGGAATTTGCGCGTGGCGGTGCCGCCTTCACCACCGAACTCTTCCAGCTACTGGCCGAGGGTGGCGTCAAGCAGAACATTGTCTTCTCGCCCTTCTCCATCCAGGCGTGCATTGCCCTGGCCTTTGCTGGCGCCCAGGGCGAGACGGCCGATGAGATAGCCAAGGGTTTGCGTTTCGTCTCCAACTTCCCGCCAGAGGTGGCACAAACGTTCCGCTATGTGTTCCACAAGTACAAGGACAGCCAGCTGCTCAAGGTGGCCAACAAGATCTACGTGCAGCAGGGCAAGCAGCTGAAGGCCAGCTACGAGACAACGATCAAGGAGGACTACAACTCGGAGGCCGAAATCATTAACTTTGCACTGAGCGATGCGGCAGCGGGTTCCATCAACAGCTGGGTCAATGCCAAGACGGAGGGCAAGATCACCGAGCTGGTCACTGCCGATAGCTTCAATGACAACACCCGTTTGGTGCTCCTCAATGCGCTGCACTTCAAGGGCAACTGGGCGCACAAGTTCCTCGAGGAGCGCACCGAGGAGGATGACTTCTGGACTGGCGAGGAGCAGAGCATCAAAGTGCCGTACATGAACCAAAAGGCCAAGTTTGGCTATGCCTTCTTTGAGGATTTGAACTGCACTGCTTTGGACATGCCCTACCAGGATTCGGATCTCTCCATGTTTGTGCTGTTGCCCCAGGAGCGTGAGGGTCTCAAGGATCTGGCCGAGAAGCTGAAAACTGTCAATCTGGTCGACCTGGCCGACAAGCTGGCCGTCGAGGAAGTCAACGTAAAGTTCCCCAAATTCAAGGTGGACTACTCCATCGAGTTGGCCGACAAGCTAAAGCAGGTGAGCAACAATATATATTTTTAATATTTTTTCTAAATTCTTTTGTTTTTTTTATTGACACGTCGCTTGTCATTTCAATTTAATCAATGGAATTTTCATTTATTAAGCTGTTATCCTTTGAAGTACTTTCGCTTTGAGCTAGAAATATTTTATTTGCTTATCGTTATAATGTCTTTGATAAAGTACAAGCTACTAAATGGTAAAAGTCCTCTTTTATGATTCAAACACTTTTCCCATAACAAAACTTTAACTCATTTCCATTTTTAGTTCACAGGGTATTTTTCTGTGATAACCATTCGTTTTATTGACGCCACATTCTGTGGTTCGTGTTTAAGATCATGTATCACTTAACTGTTATGTAACACCTTCGTTGCAGTGCAGAGTGACACAGCTAATCTATAAAGTCGCATATCTTATCGCTCACATCCTCGTTTAGTATTGGGTTTTGAGAGTGACCTCATCAATAAACGAATGTGTATTGTATTAAATCATTGTTTATTTTTAATACTTATGTATTTATGCACCTGGTGCTGTTTTACTTGCTTTCCAGCTGGGCATCACAAAAATGTTCGATGAGGGAGCGGAATTCGATAATCTGTTGGAATCACCGGAGGGAATTTTCGTGTCAAAGGTTTTGCACAAGGCAACGATTGAGGTTAATGAGGAGGGCACGGAGGCAGCGGCTGCCACTGGAATGATAATGATGACGCGCATGATGACTTTCCCGATACAGTTCCAGGCCGATCGTCCCTTCCTGTATGTCATTTGGAACAAGAAGAATATTGTATTCGCTGGCGCTTTTGTGACTGCGTCAAATGCTTAAAATGTTTGCAGAACTCATTAATTTATTGTTATTTAAATATTGAACGGATTTTTGTTGATTAAATGCAAAGTAAATAAATTGAGATGTTATTTAAAATCAGTTATTCAATTAATCTTACAACTATTTTATTATTTATGAGCCAACTGAAAACAATTATTTTCATTTAAAATATTTAAAAGTGTCATTGAATTCGCAACTGGGCTTGAATTGGTATGGGCAGCACTGTCTCAACGCGCAACCAACCTTAAGTGGGAGTGCAATTATGCGCGCAGCCAACTTCATGTATGCACAGTAATTGAGCTAGTTCATTAATGAACAACGCAGCTCTATTATATTCGCAAAAAGAAAACAATTTGCGTACACACATCTATGTATATATACGTGATGCGGGTTGAACAATAAACAGTCATGTGGCAATAAAAAGCAATAGCAAATCAAGCAATGTCACTGCGTGCACTCAGGAAACGCGATACTCAACAAAGCCCCAGCAGCTCCTCCAGCAGCGCCAAACCAACACTTTTTAAGAAAGCCAACAACAACAACAACAACAATAACAACAGCAACACAGCGACAACGTCACCGAAATTTAACAAATCTTCAACTGCGAATAGCAGCAATAAACTAAAATTACTACGACAGCGTCAGCTGCTTGGACGCTCAACACATTCCAATCCGGAACTAACGGCATTTCAAAGGACTTCCAATCACCTGTTGCGCAGTAAATCAGAAGGCGATGTTAGCTCAATAAATCTGGGTGCAAAAACAGTTGGACGACTGTCGCTAGCCAACGCCAAGTCAGAGGTGTGTCTGCAGCGAATAAGTTCGCACAGCTACGAACAACAACAGCCACAAATTCGTCCAGACATCATGCTGGGAGGTGCGCGATCCCATCGTGACTTGAGTGGTGCTGATCTGGAGTGTTCCAGTCGTGGACCGCGCCGCATGAGCGAGTGCAGCAGCAGTATGGTCAGTGGTCGACGCACTAGCTCCCTGTTCACCAGCCAAATGACGCTCTCCTCCGCACCAGTGGATCCCAATGCACCCTTGCGTGTGCCCATCATTGGCTACGAGGTGATGGAGGAGCGTGCCAGATTCACTGTGTACAAGCTGCGCGTAGAGAATCCGGACACAAACGATTGCTGGCTGGTCATGCGACGCTACACGGACTTTGTGCGTCTCAATGGCAAGCTGAAGCAGGCTTTTCCACATATCAACCTGTTGCTGCCACGCAAGAAGCTCTTTGGCGACAACTTCAATGCGGTTTTTCTTGATAATCGCGTGCAAGGATTGCAAATGTTTGTCAACTCCATAATGATCAAGGATCAGCTGCGCAAATGTAAACTGGTGCGAGAGTTCTTTTGCCTGGACGAGCCGCCCTCCTACTCCGAATCAATGGAGGAGTGTCGTGTAAGTGAAAACTTTCTCTAACACGAATTCTTACTGTACCAGCATATTTTAAATCTTTTATCTTTTATTACAGGCAATCTTCGAGGCACAGGAGGAGACCATAGCGCACTTGAAGCTGCAAATCCAGAATAAAAACGATCTCATACTCAGTTTGCAGCAAAAGCTGCGCGAAGAAATGATCGAAAAGGAGCAGCTGCGCGAAGCGTTTAAGTAAATAAATAATAATAATAAACACATCACATAAAGTTATATTAATGCTTGCAATTCACAGAAATATTAACCTGGACTGCTCACATTGCTCCTCGGCCAACGATAGTATGACGCTTAAATAGCTAGAACGAGGAACATATCCAAGGACGAATCATGTTCAGAATGTGCGTGTGTGTACAATATTATGCTGAGCATAACTCTATACACTCGCACGGCATATCTCCCAAGTGCATATCAGGCGACCCCAAGAAGGCTCACTTACAACAGTGCTTTAGTATTCAGCTGATAATAAGCCCAAATAGCAATACAAATATACAATATATTTTTTTATACATTATGCGGGTTGACACTCGACTCGTTGAACAATTTAATATAGTGTTAGCACAATACAATTTACAATAATAAAATCTACACATTTTTTAAATAAATTTAAGTACTCATGGAATGTAAATGATGTTTATAGGCTCGTCATGGCCGGCGGTCGTGCATATGCCTTGGGTATGAATCCATATTTGCGGGTCTTGGGCGCATAGGCCCACAGCCAGCCATCGACTGTCTGATTGTTCAGATCCGCATAGATCCAATCACCACGACGCACGGAAAGATCATCTGGTGCTTGAGCCTTGTAATCGTACAACATAACCAGCTCTGTTCCATGATAGCGCAAATCATCAGTGCCTATGCCAAGTTGTTGTTGTTGTTGTTGCTGCTGCTGCTGTTGTTGTTGCTGTTGTCCCTGTTGTTGGAGCATGCTTTCCATGGCATTGAGGCCACCACCTGTTAGATTCGCATGGTGTTGCATGTTGCTTTCGTTGAGAGGTGCTGCTGCTGCTGCTGCTGGTGTTGCCTTTTGCTGTTGCAGCACGCGCACACTGTCAGCGGGATAAATGAAATTGGCAGGCACGAATCCCTCCTGGCCATCGCTGCGCATTATCCAAAACCAGTCGGGATCCTCGCGATTTAGAACGGTAACAAACTCGCCACGCTCCACGGACAAATCATTCTCATCGCGGGCAATGAATGTGTACAGGACAATGCAGCGTCCCGATGGCTCCTTGATGAAAGCCGTGCACTCCGGCATGGTTACAAGCAGATTGTTCTCCAAGCTGTTAACTGTTGTGGCGTTGACAACCGCAATGGCCGATTCATCGCACAGCACATCCAGCTTATTGTCAACGCCCAGCAGTGGTTGATGTTCATCGTGCGGCTGCTCGGGACACTGATCGCGTGGCAGCTTCTTTTTGATGGCCATCTCGGCCAGTTGTGTGTTATAAGGTGCACAATAGCTGAAGGGTATGAAGCCCTCCTGTCGCGAATCCTGTCCTATGACATACACCCAGTCATTCTCTCTGTACAGAATGTTAACCAACTGGCCGCGCTTCACCTCCAGCTCATCATCGACACAGGGTGTAAAATCGTGCAGCACAACCATTTTGGAATCGGGACTACAAATTGGAATATTAAAATAGCTTCAATATATAATTGTACAAGTCTGACCTAAGTCCATGCTCCTTTTCAATGCCTACGCGCACAAGAGTCTCTATGCTAGAGGAGCCTGTTATGCGACCCATGCCCACAGGCGCCAGATCTCGCTCAATGTTGGCATTTGTGGCTGTGGGAAAAAAAAACAACTTTGTTGTTTAAGTTGTTTGTATTTTGTTTGCCTGTTGCGCATGCGTACCTTTCTTTTTATCGCGCCTCATGCGCACCGGACACAGAAAAGCCATTGGAAATGTGTTTTATTTAATTTTCATTAGCAATAAACAACTGTAAACACTGTTTTCTTTTCAATGTCCTGCTTGCAATCCCATTGAAAAGTGCATTGCAGGTGCGTTCGATTGTTTTGTTTTTTTTTGTGATCTGTGGTGAGTTTATCGAGCACAGCGTACGTTTATCGAAGAAGAGTGATTGACGGACCTCCACTATTTATCGTATGCGCTTCAAATATCATTGTTTTGCTTTGCTGAGTTTTTTTTTTTGTGCATTGTGTGTTATTATTTATGTTATTATTGTTTAACTTGACTATTGCTACGCTTTGCTGTGTCTTCAAGCGTGTAAGTATTGGAAAGCTATGCACATTGGAAGTGTGCATAACACTTATGCAACAGAATTGGCCTCTGAGAGCGCACACCTTGAGGCAGGTTCAATATACTTGCCAGTTATTGAATAAACACAAAAGATAAACATTTGCAAATAAGTTTATGATATAAACATTTAAATGCGGGCTTAGAAATATATTATACAAGGAGTCTAGCTGCTTTAATAGAATATCAACAGCGAAGCCGGGAAACTTCTTCACAAATAACTTGGCAACATTTCAAGGTTGCACTTGTGTGGTTGCTTAGAAAAACAGAGCACGTCATCCATTATCCTAGCACCACCACCATCATCATAACCACCAGCGTCATCAGCAGCATCCTGTCAATGCACTATTTTTGTGCCAAGGATAAAGCGGCTTGCATGCCATTTTCGATTATTGTTGCACCCTTAGCACGGCAAAAAGGGTGTGTGTGCAAGTATGTGTGTGTGTGTGTGTGTGTGTGTGTGTGTGAGTAAGGCAAGCGAAAGTATACGCAGTACTAACAAACTGACCTACACAGCAGCCCATGACTGAACCCAGTCCCCAGTTTTTAGCACTCAAGTTCGTTTTCATTGCCAAAAAAAAGAAACTGCGCATTACAATTCCTTTCCTCTGCTACGAACAGTATCCTCCTGTACCCTCCAACCCCTTGCACATTCACTCTCCCTCGCTCTCTCACTCTCCAGCTCTCTTTCGATGGCGGAAATGAGCTCTTTGTCTCGCACTCGTCGCGTTGTTGACTTTTGCTTACTACGCAGTTGATTTTACATCCCATCTTCCAGCTCACCGGCCAAGCTGGCAGCACCACCCTCTTGGCCACCTCATCCCATGCCCTATCCCAAGCACAAAAAGCTGAGAGCTCGCGCTCTTCTTTAAATGTGGAATCGATAGAAAGGCGTCTGCGCATTCATCCAAACGTGCAACCATTCACCAAAAACTGCACAATGAAGTTCCCACAGAAGATGATGATTAACGATGCTCGACGCTGATAATGATGATGATGATGATGATGATGCTGTTGCTGGTGATGTGGCTATATTTGGTTTGTCCAAAACTGAGCATGCAACCACGGCGTCTGGGAAGCAGCCAGGACGTTCAGAAAACAACAACACCAGCTAATAAATGGCTACTTAAGTGGGTCAGTTATTTTCGAAGTCACGCGTCTTTATTTACGGATCCACCCACCCTTCTACGTACCTGGCAACGAGCGGACGACCTACCTTTGTACTCGTCATGCTGGGATTAAATTTCACTCAAGTGCTGTAATAAAACTGTCGGTGTCATTTTTGCTTTCCCATGAATTCAACAATTACAACATACATCTGATGTGTGCACGTCATCCACGCCCAGTTTAACCGGAACCGAGCGAGCTCTCCTGACAATTGGAGGAGCTTTTGCATGCAGGGCCCGTGAATTGATGTGGGGAGGCTTCAGTTTCATGAATGGCATTTCAATTTCCCCGAAAACTTTTCACACCAAAAACTTTTGATGGACGTGCTATGAAATCGTTGTCAATGTGCCATGGATGTTTTTTATGACCTTCTCAAGGTTTTATAGCTATCAATTTTGATATATGTTGGCGCTATTCAATAAAGGAATGTGCGTGTTAATTGGATTTTGTGTAAGTGAGATGATACAAGATATCATGAACATTTAGAATTTATAGAAAAGGTATATATAAACTATAATTAAAAGTTAATGGAATTGTTAACTAAAACCTAGAATTATTTATTACCTCAGATGTCTTTATGAACATGATAAAATTTGTTATAATTGAAGCTTTTAGACATGCGACATTAAAGGGTTGGGTTTTTTTTTTTTTAAAGTTTATTAATGTTTGCTAAAAAGAGGTTGATTTGAAACTTAATAAATTATGAACTTTAAACATATATGCATATTCAAGTCGAAGTTTTAATTGAAGATTATAAAATCTTTGTAACTTTTCGAATTTCAAAACATGGAATATTTGTAAAACATTTTCTGGATGATAAGTTATGAAAATTGCCATTTAATAAATATCATTTCTGGCACTTGCACTCAAATGTTGCATGTTACAAAGTCATCTTGTATCCATATAATGTAGAGCTCAAATTTTACTTTTCTTTTTGAACATTTTACGATTTAGCACGATTTTTTTTTGAATGCAATCAATTTTGGGCTGCACAACATTTGCGCATCGAGCGAAAGCCTTAACGAGCGTTTCTAAAAATGCAACAGCCATAAACAAAATCAAAATAAATACGAAAAGGCGAAATATACTACATTTGACCAAAATAAATAATGTAAAAATTTTGCCAAAAACAAAAATTGGCCAAACGCCAAAAATGATCAAGATGCACAGATTTCAAAAATGGCGTCTTTATATCAATATGGGATTGTTTTCGAAAGCGCATTATATATGTTATTGCCAGAAGGTTAAATAGTATGTACACCTATTTCTGTTTTTAGACCGTTTGAAAATAGCAAAATGTTTAAATTTTTTTACATTATTTTATTCTGTTTAGCATAATTCAAAGAGAACAAATTAAGGGGAACTCCCTTTTTGTGCATACAACCTATTTACTAGTAAGAGCAATTAAAATGTGTTAATATTTTGTGAACTATAAATGTAATCAGAAGTGTTTGGTAAAGAAATTTGTTATTGGCAAATTTGTTTTTCTAGCGTTACATTAAATTTAATTTAAACGCATTAAGATAAAAGGTTAGCCAAAAAATATTTTATATTCATTCAGCTATTTATATATATTTTATTTTATAACCTATTCTTTTTGTTAACAACATGTCTGTTTTACATAATTGTTTTTAGTTCCTGAACTTGTAATATTTTTTACATTTAAATTTTATTGCTTTTAAGCTTAGAGTGTACATCTATTTTTTTCATTAATAACTATGCTTGTCTAAATACACATTATATATGTAATTTCATAATTTTAATAGATTTTACAGATAAGGAACCAATCACCCATTTTTGATTACGATCAATGTCTTTTTTACACGGTTTTTTCTGGAACCGATCTACCGTGTAAAAACAGAGTTAGGTGTATACTCATATTAACCACGCTGAAAGCCACATTGCAGAAGCTATTTGTCACTTGTTGTTGCCAACAGTTGGGAGGGGATGGAAGCATCCTCCCTTCCGTTAAGTGGGCTTTGTCGGTTTCAGCTATAAATGCCACATAGCAAAACCCACGCACAGGCTCATAAAGACTGCGCAGGGCGACATACTACAAAGTATTCAAGGACAAATACATACATACATTGCAATTGTGGAGGCATTAAGCCGTTTAATGTGACAGTTCAGAGCGGCAACAATGGCAACAGCAACAATTGTAGGTGGGGTGCGTATGTGTAATATTTAAGTACCAATACTATGCCATGACTAGTTAATGTCAGCTAGCCTTTAAAATGCAGCCACGTCCTTGCCAGGATTTTAGTTGGCTGCCAGACCTAAATCAGCTCACAGTTCGATGCTCAACTTCTGCTCCTGCCGTGTGCATTCACTGAGTTCACCTACACACACACACACACACACACGCATACGTTCGCACTCACTCCCACTCTCCCAAACGTTCGCTCGCTCGGTTCAACGTGGGAGCTGCTGTGTCTCCAGTTTTTCTCTCTCGTGTAACGGTGTCGGTGCTCAGTTGATGTTGGTTTCTCGTACCGTGTGGTTCGCATTTAAAATACAGTTCGCTTGCATTGTGTGTGTTTTAAAACAGTGAAAAAATCAGCTTTTCAAATTAGGTAAAAATTAAAGTCATCATGCAATATTTTCTGCACTCATTGCATCACAATAGCCACCCATCCACCCACCTACCCCTGCCGCTGCAATCCCTAAAAGTGCTAGTCGCTAATTTGCATTTTCTGCTTACATAAAAAAAATGTATGTGTGCACAGGTGCTTGGACATTATTTAAGCTTTATAATTGTGTGGGGCTTCTCTTCTCTTGGCGCCACATCCGGTCATAGATTTATTTTTACATATATGTAAATATATACAATTGAAACTCTCGTTTACTTATTTGCACGTTTTTGTTTTCACTCTTAACTTCTCAGACGCCATCAAATATTGCCCCCAAATAAATTATTTTCGGACTGTCTGCGTCGTCAAAGTCAAAGACTTTTTTATGTGTGTATATATCTTCTAGATGCGTGAACAATACTCGTAGATATATATATATGTATGTATGTATACATAAACATAAAGATATATCTGTTGTGTTCTATATGTGTTCACATTTATTTGTTTTGATAAAAATTATTTATGAAAGTGGCTCGTTGTTGACACGCAAAAAGTCCATTCGGTTAATATAATTGAGCATATGCTTTTAAGCAACTAATTAACGTGCTAAATACCCTGTATTTAGCATTTAGTTTATTTGATGAAGTCTAAAGATTTAGTAATACAATCATGAATTAAACGTTTTCATTTTATTTGACATATATGTATATACATATATGTGTTTACATATATACTAAATCCATTTATTAACATTCGAGTTTGTGCTATTTTTTTTTTTTACACAAATAATTTAAGATAAATATCTTAATCGAAAAATCTAATCCAAGAAATATAATAAATCCATGAAATATTTGGAACCAGTCTCAAGAACAGATTTAATATTTAAGTTTAGAGGAATGTTTTCTTAATTTAACTAAAATTTTTGTCTTAAAAAAATGTTTCTTTTCTCTTGGGTCTATATAAAGCTTTTTTTTTTTAACACTACAGGGTGTGAATAGCCCATTATATTATTCTTATAATGCAAATGTTTGCCAATTTTTCAAAAAAGACTTTTCATCATCAAGGTCAAATATTTATGAGATCATTTAGAAATTTTTCTCGAAGCTATATCTTGTATTTTCACACGTGAGAACAGACATGTCAAATGTATATCATGTTTTCATAAATATGTACATATAATTTCTAAGTCGCAATTTGTTGGTTTTTCAGTTTGTTTATTTATTGTTTTTTCTATTTCTCAGTATTGTGTAATATTGTTTATTAATTGACCAAGTGGAAAACTCAAAATCACATACCTTTATGAAAGCATGTTTATTTGGTCTGTATAGTTGAGTTACAATTGGTTCCTCAATTGAACAATTTATACACAAATCACAGATGCAGATACACAGATGTGCAATTTTCTGGACTTGGCGCGGGCGTCACTTGGTCAATTTTCCATTCCGTTTTCAATTTCTTCTTGAGCGTGTGTGTGCTTACACAAATGTGCATTCTAGAATATTCCAGTTCGCAATTAATTAAATTGAAACTTGACAAACGTAATTGATTGCGCACTTTGCGCCCTTTTAGCTGCTATCCTGCACCGTTATTTGTGGATGGCAGTTGTGTATTTTATGTGATTGGGCTTAATTGCTGGAGGGATGGTTGCACTTGATTGTGCAATCTTTGCAAACTAAAATGAGGACAGGGTGATTTTTCCAGCATCGTTCGAGGTGCTGTAATTAGTTTTTACTTTTTAACCGTTTATTCATAATTCATTTAAAAGTACTCTCTCTCACACTCTCTCATCCACTCGCTATCCTGCTCATACGTGCGTTTTATTAACTCTCTCCCTCTTGCTCTCTCTCTCTCTCTCTCTCTCTTTGCAGCTATGGATACGGTGAAACGAATAATCATCATGGATTCCATTTATAAAAATGAACCTAATAAAATAAATAATCATTAAAAGCAAAATTATGCCACTAAGCATAAAGAGTGCAAAAATCATACAAAAATTAATAACCAAGCTTTATGTGCAATAATCAGCAGAAAAAAAGTAAAAGCACAGTCAACTCTTTGGCGAAATAAACTCTTCATCAACGGAAGAGAGCGAGTAAAAGAGAGCGCGCGAGCGCACTTTGCCTTTGTTTTCACGCCCATTTGTGCGTTCAAGAACCGATTGCAACTAAAAGTAGAACACAAATCTAAATATTTATAGACGATGAACAATAAACCAACTAAGCAATCAATTTAACTTAATTAACAGCAACGTTGTGCGTTAATTTAAGCGGCTTACAGCGACCACGACCAAAGTTCCAGAAAAAGTCAAAGAGTTTGCGCAAACATAAAGAGAGCGACGGCGTTTGCTATTGCAGTGAGAGGGCGCAAACACACACATAAAGAAGACGGCAAACCCGCTTGTCGAAAATACAACGGCAACAAACACACACAAAAACACAAATATATATACGTCAACAAATTTCGTTAAGTGCTCCAAAGTCTCGTGCTTGGCTCTGTTGGCGCTGTGCCTCTGCCTTCCAGATAGAAATTGAGTCTCTCGCGTGACACAACGTGCGTCCAAACGAGCGGAAAGTTTTCTTGTGTGTAAAATTTGCTCTGTTTTTCATTCTGTGCTTTTTGTTGCTCATTCGCTTGAGCAGCATCGGCATCAGCAGCAGTAGCAAGCATAGCCGCCCCCACTGAAATTGTCAGTCGGTCAGCAAATAACTGCAAAATTTGCAATGCAAAAGTGGTTGGCCTAAGCGTCAAAGTCAAAAGCAACAAATAAACAAACCAAACAATAAGTGATGACAAGAAACGTGCGCAATAAATAAACGTTGCTGTTAAACAAACGCGAATCACAAAGCGAGTGTAAAATATTGATTTTTTGAACAGAGCAACGCGCGTCGATGACCTCGACGTCAACGACTGCTATAACTGTGTAAAAGCAATAACTGTGTGAACAAGAGGCGGCTAACAAACTCTTTTGCCCAAATCCAATTGAGCCACGTTTTACATAATTACTCAAGCGCACAAAGCAAACGCAACAAAACCAAAGCCAAAACTAGCAAAAGCACAAATTATAACGGCGTCCGCAAACCGAGTGCAAGTGGTAAAACTTTTTGCTGCTAGCAGAAGAAGGCGTAAAAGTAGCACGACACTCCCAGAGAGCGGCCCAAGCAGCTGCAGTCGAAAATCACAGAGACACATGCTTAGATATCGGCTCGTATCCACACACTTCCTAAAGCAGCCGTAGTCAGCCCACAGGCAACGACGCTAGTGGGAAAGAGCGAGTGAGAGAGTTTGAGCACACGAGTGTGAGAACGAGTGAGCAATAACCAGAGCAGCCAGAGATTGAGAGAGCGGTTACGAGCGCAACGTCACTGGAAGGCCGATCGCAGGATACTTAAACGAAGTGACATTCGAACTGAACAAAAAGTACGTCAGGTGCATCGGCTGAGCCCATTCACGTGCCGAACGTTGCATTGTGTAGAGCTGAGACCGGATTTATTAAATTGTCATCAGCCGTGGTGTGATCTACAGCTTCGTGCACGAACAAAAAAGGGTTAACTTTGAACGCCTGAACCGCAACAGTTGCATCAGCTTGCAGCAGAGCGGCATCTAATTTGCAACGAACGGGCATTATAATTCAGTCACAACGTATTCGCTAGGAGTTCTACGCCTACTCGGTTTGAGCTGTTATAATTTAGATAGCGAAAATGTGCAGAGATCGCGATATGAGTTTGTCATAGATCAGCGCAATCGTCAATACAAGGTTAAGAAAAAATACAAACCGATGCTGAAGTGAGTGTAACTGCTGGAGACTGGAACAAACAGAAAGAGAGCGCGAGAGAGCCTTGGACCAAATAACAACAACAATAAAAAAAAAAAAAAAAACAACAACAACAACAACTGTAGCCAGGAGTTCTACTCACGATCCGAGCTAAAATACCAAAGTTAACATTTTAAGCCTATCGCCATCAGCCATTTAGCCAATCAACATCAACAACAACAAAAAGGATCAACAATTTGCATGTGTGTGAGTGTGTGTGCTCGCCGGAGTACAAAGAGTGAAATGTGACTATTTTCAACCACTAAAATACCAACACCAACAACAAGTATAATCGCATCATTTTGCCTCTAGCATAGAACATAGAGGCCACAAGTGGTTTATTCGATTCTCGGAGCGTTTTCCAGCGGAGGCAATAAAAGCTATATTTTATTTTTATTACCTATAACCAATATTGTTTGTTACTTTAAAAAACAACAAAAAAGGAAAAAAAAACGTCGTGCAGCTGGCGAACGTACGTGGAAAAATCAGCAAAATTGAAGACTTTGCGAAAAATCTTTGGAAGTCCGTTAAGGCTTGCGTTGTAAGTATATAAAATATATCTAAAAAAATTTTACTTAGCCCTAAGTCAAAATTTCGCTAAATTGTCAACTGTTTTGCTATTTTCAGCCTGTTAACTTAATTTGCAGCATTGACGTACTAAGTCTGGCACAATTATTGATAATCCATTTCACACATTTGTTCAGTTTGTTGCTAATCGTGTTGGATTTCAGTTCAGTGTTGATATTGTTATAAAGAAATTCACACCTTTTGCTCAATCGACCGTTGAGCGTTGCCAGGCACAAAATAGAACTTCATGCCCGATTATGGGTAATATGCGTTTCACCTACTACAATTACTACTATAACTACCTACAACTTGGAGCCAGTTGTTGATAAACCAAACATGCACTTTGTTTGCTCTTTGAGCTCTCTGAATGATTGATATCCAATTTTGTAAACAGTCTGGCAACTACTAATATTACTGTACATATTGATAATAACTGGATTTGCGCTCAAAATTTGTTTGTTCATTGCAAACGGAGTTCATATCATTCCATAACATTTCCATTGAATCGATTAGTTTGTTGTTGTTGTTTTTGTGGTTTCTATTTTTATGTATTTTTTTCTCTTTTGTTTGCCGTTGAGTCATCATGGTAAAGACTGTGCCACAGCGAAGAGTCTAGAACAAAACTTGTATTTATGCTTCGTCTCTTTCGCTCACCCTCCATGCTTGTGCATGGAAAATGATAGGAAATTTTTTGGACGCTTGCTTCTTCTTCTTCTTTTTGAGTTATAAATTTTCCATTTGAGGCAATGCGACAGTTTCAATATTTGTGTTTATTATTTTTCTGTTGTCATTACTTATTGTCACCCTCATTGTTATCGTTGTTGTTGTTATTATTGTTGCGAGGCAACAAACTGTTGCGTGCTTTTAGGCACGCTATGTTCCAATTGTCAAGTCTCGTCTCAGTCCCTGACGTATGTATTTCTGGCTGTTGACCCAATAAATAACATGCTCTTCTGCTCATTTGCTGAATTCGACAAGTCAATAAAGCTCTTTTTCTATTTATAATCACATAAATAAATAAATTACACTTGGGTTCAACTCTCTAAGGGCTCTAATTCGGAAGTGTCAATCCATAATAGGTATTCGAGGAAATACTTATATCGTTTTCACACGGCTGTTGAGCTCAATTAGCAAATCTGCCAAACAGAAAATGTGTGATTTTCTATTTTTAGTTGATGGGCAAGAGTGCAACATCTGTAAAAATATATAACGTTGTTTATTTCGCAAGCGATTTGCTAAAACGAAAAGATCTCTGATTTATTTTTAGACATATAGTGTGAAGAAATTCAGCAATATTTGCTTTAAATATATGTATATATGTATAACAAACCAAATGCAATTGGATGAATAGAATATACATATAAACAGAATGTATTCCCTATAAAGAAAAAAGTTTGTTCTTTTATTTAGTGTTAATATATTTGAGCATCATAGAAATCATGTCATATGCGTAGTGAAGGTTATATATATTTTATATTTTTATATTTGTTTGTTTTGTTTAACATCATTATTAGTTAAACCTCTAAGTTTGAGCAAACAAAATCACAACTCAAACAACATCATTACAAATTGTTTTTGAGTTGGTCACGAGGCCAAGTTAACCAACTAGTTACCCTCACGAGACATCCACAAACAGTACCAGTCTGATGATGGCACGTGGTAACGAATTCGCAAAAACCAAATGCAAAAAAATGCAGATCTTAAATGCTTTAATTTAAAAACCTGTTTGCCTCAAATCAAGGCAATAATATATATTCTGGCGAGACAAAGTTCACGAAACTGGAAAAAGAAATTGTATGCCTTGTTGCAAGCAATCAATTGAACTTGATTGATTTTAACGAAATGCGAGTAAAAATACTAAATTAATTGAGAATCGACAACAACAACAAATAAAAAATGAATGAATTGCAAACGTTGATTGCGTCACGTGCTGCCAATCGACAAAAAGCATTCGCATAGTTCGTAGACGTTATCGTATATTGTCAACATACCATACTATATATATATATATATAGATTTATATGTATGTACTTTGCTCTGATTTATTTTGCCATTACCTATCCCATTTTGTTTCTTATTCTTTTGTTTTGTTCTTGCACTTTTGTTTAATTTTTGCCTCTGATTTATGTGCTCTTTATTATGATCTTTGTACTTTTGTGTTCAGTTTCTACAAAGGCGGCTTCTGTTCTCACTAATGCAGGATTCACTGTACTGTATAAAGAAAACTGTATTCAAATTGTAGTCCAAAAATACTTTATCATATAACAATTAGCTAAGTGTGTTTGATTATAGTCATAATATATATTTTAGTTAAACTTTTAACCCATTGAGCTTATAATTTTTTCACTATCTCTCGTCTATTTATTCTTCTTATCAGATTTGTCAGATTTGTTTAGCGCTATTAATTAAATTACACAATTGCATTTGATGATTTACCTTTTAACATTTGACATGTGACGTCATTTCGGTGGCATATTGCACAATCCGTTTAAGCTTGCCACAAGCAAATGACGCACGTCTTTGTGGTTTGGCCAGGCATAATAACATACACTATACTATATATACTAGTAGTATATCGTATTAAAAGTTTGGCAGCTTGTTTGTTTTGTCGATAGTTACTAAATTGATTGTTGTTGTTGTTGCCAGCAAAGACAATAAGTGTACAAAAATAGAACACACACACACACCATATAATTATAGCCAATAGAAGACTGAAACAATCAATATCTGACTATTTCCAGTACTGACAGCTTCATCAAAAGAAAGCCATTTAAACCAACTTAACGATTTCAGATCCTTATCAAACTGATGTATCGCCACGCGTTGCACACATTCATTAAATGCTGTCAAAGATATTAAGAATAGATAACTGTACTTGAGACTTGTGGCAAGCATCATTGAATCTGATTCCTGGTTTAGTTAGCGTTTTAAAGTGTTTATCGCGTAATTGTTGCGCTTCAAATTGTAAATACAATTAGCCCAGACCATTTTCACATCCAAAGATAGCTCCTCTTCTTAATGGTGGTGTGTGGGAGATTCACCTGTTACCGGTTTTAGCCGGTTGATGCTGGCGTTAGGCAGTCTGGTCTGCCGGTAAGCCATTTAACTGCCATTTAGCCTTTAGCTCTGAAATCTTATCAACAAGCCCATGACTATGTATTTGTATTTGTATTTGCACGAAGAGCGAGCTCTCGGCCCAATAAAATTCAAAAACACATTTGCGATTATGACGCTCACATTTTTTACACGGATTTGTTAAAATGCGCACATCGCGCATACGCCGCTTCTTACCATATTAGCAAGTAAGTGCTGTTATTGTTTTGTGTGTTGGTGTGTGTGTGTTGTGTGTGTGATGCTGTTGCCGTGTGCACTGAGCAACAACCCAAATGCCTTTTTTTTGTACTCATGACTTTGTTTTCGTGCCCCGAGATTCGGAGTAAACAATTTGATTAAAGCGCGTGTCGTTCCAATGAAAACTTTGAGCCCATTTTGCTTGTTGTTGTTGATTTTAAGACGCCTACAATTTTGTAATTCTATATGCAAAAGTTCAATAGCTTTTCCTTTTCCTTACAATATCAAGAATTCTCGGAAATTTCGTTATTTGATACACTTTCTATAGAAATAAAAGAAACTAGCTTCCATTACATGTGTAAACAATTGGACATGTTTTTAAGCCAACTAACAAATATTTAAGATACCAACTTATAAATAGAGCATGACTCATCACATTTTTGGTTTCTTATCAATTATTTTGATTGCTGGCTGTGTTCCGGCTACCAGTTTATCATTTTTCTCTTATCAGCTGCTAACTGAAACACTTTGGTATTTATTTTATCATAGCAAAAGAACAGAGTTGGGTTTTTTTATTTTTTTGATATATAAACATGGCCAATTTGCTTATCAATCAACATGAACAGATTGATGAAATGCATTTGTTGAACTCGCAATTGATAAACGATTGCGGCTCTCATTCTAATGAGTCATGGCACAGCTGCCCCATTAAGTGGCATAAACAGGCGTTAAGTCAACATTTTTGTATGTATTTCATATAACATAAACATTGGATAAATGCAAACAGAATCATGAGAATCATGAGACTATTTATAGCTATGCTATATGATATTGCTTTAAAAAACTCATTAAACTATATTGTAAACTATTGTAAATAGTGGGAATACTGAGAATAAATGTGTTTTAACGCCAACTCAAGTTTCATTTAGTATAAAGAATATAGTTAATTGATGGATTGATTTCATGGCACACACGTACTTATCTAGATCTTTTTGTTTTGTCTTGTCATTGCATTTGCTAACAATAGAAAATCCCCACTTTCCGCTCTAAATGCCAAATAACGATACATCGATGTCATCCAATTAATTTGATAAGCATTAATTCAGGGCCTAACAAGAGCTTAATATCGAAATACTTTGCACGCGCTCAAATAGTCAACAAAGTCCTTTAGACTTTACATTATTTTTGGGGCTTAAGTGTCAGCGATCACGTCGTCCATTTTGTGTCTGTGTGCCCCTCACCCTGCCTCTTGCCACACATTTAAGGCATTGACGTCAGCGTCGCGTGGGCTTTAATTGTCTCTCTGTGTGTGTGTCTCTTGTTTTCTCTCTTGGGGCACACAGCCTGTGAGCAGGGTGATTGACACACTTCTGTTCATATTAGTGTTTTATATGTTGCCCCACATTCCATTAGCTAATTAAACAACTTGTTGTTTAACTGTTGCTTCAGTTTCGTTTTGATGTGACCTTTTTTTTTTTAGTGCTATGACATTGCACTTGAAATTTGTTGTTGAGGAAATCGTTACGTTCTTCCGAGTGTGCGTTGCATGCATAACACAAAACACAAAAAAACATTGACAACACAAAAAATATACACACATTCAATTAACTTTTATTTGTTATTTTGCGTGTGTCTTCTGTTGGGCATAAATTCATAAACATGCCCATAAACACCCACAAAATTAGCGTGATTTATTTTTAAAATTCCCCCTCCACCAGCAAACAAACAATAATATGTATATTAAGCATACGATCGACCGGTCGATATGTCTGCTGATAAGAGTGCAAAACAAAAACAACAAAAATCGATCAACTCTGCACAGTCTGGCCAAAAACAAAAATGTTTGCATAGCATGTGGCCATTTATATTATTTTCACACCTTGTCACGCTCTCATTTTCTCTCTCTCTTACTCAGCAGCTTGCGCTCATCTTATGATCGATTTGTTTTGCCGTAGCAGTTTTGCAGTTATGTGCGCAAGCGCGCTCTCTTTCTCGCTCAGTATCGTCGCAACGCTCTTTCTCTCGCTCGCTCGGCCGCTGGTCTCTCGACATTTTTCGCATATAATTGGCGAGGTCGGCTGAAATGTATTTAATCGTTTTTCGGCGCGCGTAAAGAAAGCAACGTTTTCAGTATTCTAGTGCATTGAAAAACCACAAACATTACCAAAAGAGAATTGCAAAAACAGAAATGTGAAAATTGCATTGCAATTTAATTGTGATAAGACACAATTTGAATTTGCAAATATACAAAAAACAATATTAAATCAAGCTATAAATAGCAGCCTTAAACTTCAACTTGTCTTAAATTAGCCAAAGTCAAAAATTTTCAATTGACTTTGATTGTTATTAATTGCATCAGATTCCTATGACGTCGATGTGATAAAACTAAAAAAAAAACAACAGTGATTTCTACAACAATTTGTGATAAATTTGTTAAATTTGTGATATTAAATACTTGTAGTATTAACAGACTGAATACGCTTATAGTAAAAAAAAATGACGCCCAAAATTATTACATATTTTCTGGTAAATATAAAAATATTTTTTTTTATTGCATAATTTTTGAAAAGTTTATACAGTTGTTAAGCATTTTAGGGATATTTGTCGATTATGGACAAGAATCATGAGCGCATTTTCTGCCTACTTAAGGATATTATTTCAAAACTTTCTTTCTCTATTGAATGACTCGTTAAAGTTCTTGCTAAATAATTAACAAAACCTAACGATTAGTCATAGTTGTAAAGATTGCAAATAATTAAATTTTTTGCACCTGTTTTCTTTCTTTAATTACTCAAGTCAATGCCTACTTTTTAATCGTATGACATTGCAATTGAGAAAAAACTTACTCATAGCGCTTACATTTAGTTTGCGTCATGTGCCGGCTTAATTAAATTCACCAACTTGAGCGCAATCTTTTAATTTATATTAATTACTGATTGATTTCTTTTTCCCTTTATTGCAGTGCGGCATGCGCCATCCCACAACTGGCCTTAACGAAGACGACTTGAGTCGTCTCACTGGTTCATCCTCTTCATCATCGTCAACCGCCTCGTGCGGCAGCGGCAGCGGCAACTCCTCCAACGCCTCCAACTCCAATTCCCACTCCTCGAACGCAAAGTCCAAACCAGCCGCAGAGGCTAGCGATGTGGTGCAACAACAACAACAGCAACAGCATGCAACGGAGGCGACAACGCCACGCTTCAATTCCACCTATCTACCCGAAATCATAAATCCACTCGAATGGCAAAAGTCACGCAAACGCAAGGAGCGCTTGGACAGCTGCTCGGCCAGCAGCCAGGATCGCAAGCTGCAGCGCAGCAACAGCGAGGAGTTGCTCACAGAACCCGAGCTGAACAGCAACAATAGCAACAGCAACAGCAACAACACAGCAACAGCTGCTCAGCTGGCCAAGAACAGTGAGGTCATCAGACGTGTCTCCTCGGAGGACTTCAAGCGCACAGCCAGCTATGCCAGCTACTGTCGTGAGTTCGAGCGTGATTCCGTCGACTCCGATGCGCCGGAGCAGCAGGAGAACAATGCCGCTTTGGCCAATGTGGAGGCGGCAAACAAGGATCGCGGCCGTTTGGAGACGAGTCCGGCGCGCTCGCAGCAAACTCGCGATGCCAGCGATGACAGCGAGTGTGAGCACGAACGTCGTCGCAGCAGCGAACGCTTCTGCAAATCCCGACAGCCACCCGTACGGAAGTCCGGCGTCAGCAAGAAACCCAATGCATCTGGCAAATATTTGCCTTCGAGGCGCGACGAACAAAGCGCCTACAAATATGATTTGTCTGCCTTGAAGTATGAGCGACGTGGCTTCATCAGCAGCAAGAAGCAGCAGCAGCAGCAGCAGCAAAGTACGGCAGCAACAGTTGCCGATCACAATGACAACAATCTGATTGACTTCCATCAGCAACAGTTGCAGCAACAGCAACAGCAATCGAAGCGCAGCACCAGCATCTCACCCACACCAACAACAAGCAGCTCGTGCAGCTCGGCGGGCAGCGATGACAGCACACCAAATCCGGCACCCATCAAAGCCAAACCGCCACAGCGCCAGCAACAGACCCTCAACCTGACCTCCGCCCAGGAATCGTTGCCCTGGGTGCGTGGCGATGAGCCGGCCCCAGTGTTGAGTCGTCGTTACGCCCACTCGCGTCATCATGCGGGCGGCAACATCGATGCGGCTGCCAAGCTGTCCAAGGTGATGCCCTATCCGCAGCAGTTGCCCAAGCAGGCGGGCAGTGTGCTGTGCGAGGACATGGACTGCATGGAGCCGATGGATGCGGTGCGTGCGTTTAGCTCGCTGGAGAATATGCGCACGAGGGATGTTATGCAGCAGGTGGTGCCGGCCATGATGGCCTTCCAGACGCCCGAGGATCGCGTCAAGGCGATCAATCGTCGTGTGACGGCACTGAAGAAGAAGCTCGTGCAGCTGGAGGATTCGCTGGAGCAGCGTCTGGGCTATCGGCCATCGCAGGCCGAGCGTTTGAATGACAAGTACATGAAGAATGCCTTGGCTGAGCTGAGCAAGCTGCGCAAGGAGCGTCACGAGCTTAAGACTGATCCCATTGCTGCTTTGGGTCTGAAGTTGGGCAACAGCGGTTGCGGCATTGTGGCCAGCGGTCAGGAGGCGGCCAAGAAGCTGGAACGCATGAAGAATACACTCAGCGAAATTGAACAGGTAAGCAACAATAACTCAATTCACTTCATAATGGGACTGGAAAGTAATTCGTCGCAGATTTTATTTGACTGTCAAAGTCGAGAGAAATAATATTTCATCAGCTAAGAAAAGCACTTTGAATAATGAATATGGCAAATAAGTCTCATAACAAAGAAAATCTTAATAGAAAATCGGTATGACGTGGGAAAGACAGACTGAAAATATACTTGTTCTATTTATTAACCACGTGACAAAATATTTAAAAATGTTTTCAAAATATAAATCATGTTTGTACATTTTCGGAATATTTCGGCATAGTTTGAACAAAGATTTGTTTTTCATGCGCAAATCGTCGAAATCAAATCAAATAGTGAACAAATTATCATACATTTTCTGTGTGCTTTCAAGGTATCAAGAAATTTGCCAAACTGATTAGCAGCCACAAATTTAGGTAGCTTCATTAAATCAGTTTCTTCAAGTTAATGCCTTGAAGCTTACAATTTCATTCCAATTAAGGAATGTCACGGAAAAAGTGCCGAAATGGCGTATTATGTTATATTATCGACAGCAGCAACAAACTGCTTAAAATGTTTTCCTTTCCTAAGAGCTTTCAGTTTATCGTAGTATAAACACATAGTACATATATATTTTTTATATGTATTTAACGGTTTGTTTTGACTATGGCGCATCAGAAAACATGTGTTTATATAAGCACACTTAGTTGCGTTGTTTTTCTTCTTCTTTTTCGGACCGGCCTCCCTCTCTAGACATGACAAAACAAATAACTTGAAAGGCTGCCAAAGAGCAGCAAAGAAAAAAACAAGCTGAAAATTGGATTGGGATCTACATACATATATGTTTCTATAGTGTGTTTAGGGGGTGACAGTGCCACAATATTAAGTATTATGTACATTGGTTTTCTATTTTGGTTTTGGCATTTTCCGCGCACATAGAGCACATCGTATAATGCCTAATGCATGTCGCTGATTAATTGCCTTGTTTACCAATTTGCTTGCCGGCCACACTGTATCTCATTTTTATCAGTTTTTGGGCATTATGTAGGCTTCACCTAGTTTGCTTGATACACATGACATTTTGTTAATTACAATTTCATTTTCGACTTAAAGTTGATTGATGGAAATGTAATTGCGTCGTTTTCTTTAGCGGCTTTAGATGAAAGCATTTCATTATTAAAGCGACCTAAATTTAAAATGCGCGCTTTACGATCTGCTCGTTACGATTAACCAACACTGCTAGCCAGTGTGTCCACACATTTAAGTTAGATGGCAACGCTAAGAAAATGATCAGCTGTTTTTGTCTTATTTTTTTTAGAAGAAATAAATAGAATTCCAACTAACCTTCAACTTTTCTCTTCGGTTTGCAGAATCTCAGCGAGAAACGTACGCAAAACCATCGGCCGCAGCCACTGGAGGAACTGACATCTGATCAGCTGGTGCTAGAGAAAAGTGCCGTGCAACATGGCTTGTTGTATTTTGAAAGCCTTTACGGCCATCCCATTACCAAGGAGGAGCGAGATGCTGCGCGTCCTTTGTATGATCGCTATAGGCAGCTGAAGCGCTTGGTTTCACGCAGCATTATGTTTGTTGGCGGCGCCGGACTGCCCGAGCTGCCCACCATACTGGAAAACGAGGCTATGGTCTTTGAGGCAACATCCACACCGCTGCAGTATTCGTCAAACAACAGCACTGAGACAACAAATTCACCCAGCGACTCCATGGCGCCAAATACCCTAACACAAAACGCTTCCTCCGATGAGTCTACCACCACCACCACGACGACGACGACGACAAATACCGCCACGGAGACGCATTCGCAGGCGGAGAATATATCGGCACTTAGCTTGGATCAGCTGTGGGAGCAGCTGGAACGTGTGCGCGATGAGAAGACATTGCTCAAGGCCACCATCCGCGAGTATGAGTCCATTTTCGAGGAGCAGAACGGACGCAAAATGTTAAAGCCCGATCGCAGATCCCTCGAAACGGAAACCTATTCCCAGTATAAGGAGAAGAAGGCAACAGTCCGCCTGCTGCAGGCGCTGATCAAGAAGCACATTGGACACTAAATGATGCAACTTTGTTTAACTTACACACACACACACTCATGTAAACTATTTATTTCATACAAACCGATCAAGAATTATTTCAATTTATGATTAACCACATCCCCATAATATACATATATTAATAATAATTATTATATAATTATATGAAGAAAAAGCATGTGTAGTTTTTAGATTTACATTTATCATATATTCTATAATGATACATTTTATGAATATTGTTGATTCCTTATTGTTTTTTGAAAACATCTATACGATTAAATAAATTATTAAATGAAAGTCAAGAAGCTGCAAGCAATTTGGTTCTGAAAGACAAACACACAACTAAAATTGGATAAAAGAAAGAAATATATACATACATAAAACATGCAGACTTTAACACGGAATTGATATCAACATGTCTATATTCGTATGACGCTTTCGGTCTATCGTCATTGATGTTAAAAAATGAATGTTCGATTTTGAGTAAATGATCATACTTTATGTTCTCTTCAGCAGAGACTTAAATGCTCTATATACTTACATATATGACTGAACCACTTTCAGGCATTTCGTAAAATTACTTTGAATCATCATATTTTTGCACTTATTAATTAGTTGTAGGGTTCTATGTGTGTTAAAGCATAAATCAAATATGAGAAAATGAATATTTAAAAAAAAAGAAACTTTATAAATGTTGTCTATCCAATTGTAGTCAAAAATTTTGTAATGCTATCCGAGTAATCTATATCTTCTTCTATATACATGTATATTTTAAGCAATAAAAAAACCAAAACATTTATCGTCGTGCTTGCAATCAAACGTTTCAGTGTGTGTGCACACACACACCACACCAACATAATTGATATCCATGTGTGTGTAAAGTGGAAACGGAAGCAGCTTCTATTAGAGCGATAGCAACCCAGTCGATATCGATATATGCTTATAGTGAGAGGCCGATTGCCTTCGTTTGAATAGTGCTGAATGGTTTTAAGTTTGTTTTTGGTTGTTGTGCAGGGTCTATTGAAAGTAATTACGCATATGCGTATTAATACTATTTATGAGCATTAATTTACAAATACCAAAAAAACATAACGCGTATACAATACATATTAAATCCAACATTTACAAACTTAATTATTCTTATAATGTATGTATAACGCATGACGCCAGCGTATGGCTCAAAATGCGACAAGATTTGTAGCGTTGCAAATATCCAACAAAATAAATAATAATTGTCTAAAATATTAAATGCAAAATAAAATATATCACGTTATAATAATAAAATGCATTTTTATTTCAAGTTCAAGTTTGTACAGAAGTATTTTGGTAATGGAGACGGTAATTCAATCAGGATATCCTGTTGTAGTTGTCATAGTCATCACAGTTTATGCTCCTGCCTGCAATTAAATGATATATATTATTCGCAAAATGTTCAATATATTCGAATAAATCATCTTTAAATCTACTTTTATCAGCAAAGTAAAACCAATCGACATTGTTATTTCCGACTGGGGCGGTATGTAAAACATCACTTAGAAATTGTATGTATGAAAACACTAAAAACTGATTGGAAAATTACCTTATGCTTTTCAAGTGAACGGGCGCCAAAATCCGATATACCAGCACGATGTTGTAGCCATCTGGAAATAAAAAATTACACATTAATATAAATGCCTCAAATTACTAATTATTGTAATGAACATTTTATATCAGCAATTTTTCCATCATCAATTATTCTTATGACAGGGATAACATGGCAAAAATTAGGTGTTCATCATAGTATATTTTGTTAAAAACGTAGTGCCGAATTTCATAACATACCTTTTTAAGCCCAGAAATGTTAGATGACTTTGTATAAACCAAGCTGCATCAACTGCTTTTCAAATGGACGGGCGCCAATATCCATTTTACCAGCACGATGTTGAAGCCATCTGGAAATAGAAAAGAATTACACATTAATATAAATGCCTCAAATTACTAATTATTGTAATGAACATTTTATATCAGCTTTTTTGTCATCATCAATTATTCTTATGACAGGGATAACATGGCAAAAATTAGGTGATCATCATAGTATATTTTGTTAAAAACGTAGTGCCGAATTCCATAACATACCTTCTTTTTAAGCCCAGAAATGTTAGATGACTTTGTATAAACCAAGCTGCATCAACTGTAAATGAGAAACAAACATTAGAGCAAATTGTCAAAAATAATATCGCATTAAATAAGTACCGAAATTATTCAGACTAGTATATATAGCAACATAAGAAATTCAGTTATATGCTTGTCTACTGTAATATCATCAGAAAAGATATGATATATTATAATTTTATCTTAACTCACCTTAGGCAAGCCTAAAACAGCAAATTTCGGCAAACACGTGAAAAAGCATCCTGCAATTACAAAATAAATTTTGTTTGTTAATAACACAGCTAAACACAATAAATACATTTTCTAAATTAATATAAATATCAGTAAGTAAAACCAATCGACATAATTCTTCCGACTGGGGCGGTATATTAAGCATCATGTAATATAGAAGTGAATGCAAAACTAGGACACAGAAAAACTGCATCATCGACTTTTACATTAGTTAAACTTTTCAACTTAATTAATTTTGCTTACCTTAGACAGGCCAACATCGAAGATGCGCAAGCACGTGGACTCTTTCCATTCTGAAATTTGGAAATACAAAGCAACTTTAACACAGTGTAACATCAGCAAATATAATTGCACTTTTTAAAAAGTATCAGTAACGAAAACCAATCGACATAATTCTTCCGACTGGGGCGGTATAAATAAGCATCATGATAAAAAAAAAATATATTGCCGGAAAAAATGAATGCCGCGAAACTAACCTCACTATTCCAAGTCACACGTGCAGCAACATGCTTGATGGGAGCACCTCTTGAGGTTTTACATATTCAATTTTCCTTTGGGAACTGCATCATGCGCTCCCTATGTACTCCAATAATTCTCCATCTGCAAGTAATTAAATAAATGCATTTAGATTGTTTTCCTTAGAAAAAATTAAAAACTACACGTGTAGCATTTTTATCAGCATCGAAAACCAATCAACACGTCTCTTCTGACTGGGGCGGTATATATAAACATCATGGAAAAATAGCACGCGTTTTATTTGCCGGAATATGTTCACTTACCTTTTTATTGCAATGCATATTGCTAATTTTCATGATAATTAATATTCTTTCGGGAGCGATTGGAAAACTCAACTTCACTCGAGTTGTGATGCGGCGGAAAAGAAATAGATGAAGCAATGTGACTGCAAACTGTAAACCGATAGTCTTTCCACATTATGTGGCGGTTGGACGATAGCACATAAGGTCAAATCGATACAACATCTGTTAACGTATTATGGGAATGTCTATTATCGACTCGTAGTACTCGATTTAAATATTTTGTCAGTCCATAAGCGCGTATTTGTGAAATAGCAACATACATTTTGTAATGTAAAATATTTAATTTTAACACAAGTAATATGGAAACTACGATTGATACAGAACAGGAACAGGAACTTGAAATTAGCATTACATTTAGCGAGCTGCAATGCTTAGACGGCGAAGACATATCCACATGCGTTTCTAAGCAAAATGCATTAAAAATTTGCAAGAGTAGCTTGGAGAACCTTGGCGCTAAAACTGTGGATGTATTGGGTCTGTGGCTGCGGAAACTGCTAAGAGGCTATTTAAGTGAGGGCGAATTCTGTATTGACGTTTTTAAGTCCTTATATAAGTGGTGCCTTCAATTGGTATGTGTCTTACAAATATATTTGATCAAATTTAGAATCTGCTAGCAACTCTTAAAACATTACAGAAAGATGATGTGACAGCTGGGAAAAATGATGCCTGCTGTAACTTTATTACTTTGCTTGCGGACGCACTTGGCTTTGCCGAGTGGGCAAAGCAGAACATGCTGATCGAAGGAGACTGCCGGCTAACTGCGATATTTCTGCTTGGCATTGTCTACAACTGCCTGCAATTGATGTAAGAGTGAAATCTGCAAACATATGATCAGCTAACAACTATCTTTTTACGTATTTACAGCAATGAGCAGAATGTGGAGGCGATTAAGGAGCATGAATCACAAGCCATAGACCTGCATTTGACTGCATTATTCCTGCTTGACAAAATAGCGTCCATGTCCAAAACAGTCCATCCCCAAATTTCACCAAGTAATGTTTTTAGAATTGATCATACTATCCCGCCTTACAATCAATTGTATTTCCTCAGTTGTGCGCCAGCTTGTCGATATTGCAGATTTTCTAAGTGGTAAAATGAGGCACCTTCATGTCTTGGTGAAGACTAGTAAAACTATAACAAAAATTTGCACATATTTCGTCCAATTGGTCGTGGGAAACGAAGATAATTCAATCATCCTAGCCGATTTGCAGGAGGAGACAACTATGCATTTATGCGACAATATTCTTACACAGCTGGAAACTGTATATAGAGATGTAAGTATCAATATGTAAAATCAAAAGAAGCACCTACTTTAGATGTAGCGTTTTATTTACAGGACACACTGTCAGTTCCAGTGGACAAAGTTGAAGAGTATTTAAAGGTTACACAAGTTTACTTGATAATGTTGCACAAAGTATTGAGCAGTAATGTAAAGCGAATAGATCAAACTGTTTTGAAAGACATAGTGCACGTATTAAACTGCTCGTAAGTTAGAATCGACTTTGATCGACGGATGATTAAAATTACTTTGATTTTTGTTTCAGCAACCCAAATTGTGATACGGGCAGTAATGTGCCTAAGCTTGTAGCCAAATATGTGCGTCCATACACTTTGCAAATTTTCGAGATTCTATATCAGCTTGAGGATTTTCAAAAGGTTAGCTTTAAACATGGTTCCATATGTTTTTACTACTTTACTATTTTTGCAGTACCTGATTGCTTGTCTCTCTGAGCGCGATAAATTGGATGTGGATTACTCCGAACTTTGCCTCGGCTATATAACTGCAGCTATTATTGATGATGCGGAAATAAGCCAGCTTAGCTGCAAAACAATGCAAATAATATTTGAATATTTGTTTAAGGGTACAAATTTATTCTGTGTTTAAACTCATTTAACTAAACGTGTTTTTTTTTTTTTGTTATCAACTATAGATGCTTTCATCTTTTCCAATGCCGATCGTTACAATCGAATCCTGGAAGCATTTGGCACACTTTTGCATGTTGCCTGCTCCTCATCTTTAATCAATTACTTTTGCATTGGATTATTTCAAGAGGATATAATAAAGTCTCAGGTCTGCGCCGATATACTCATGCTTTTCTTTCGGTAAGCCTAAGGTTTTGATTTGATTTGTTGTCACTATATTAATGAAGTTTTTGGGGTTGCAGCCTCGAAGAGACAAGTAAAAGCTGGAGTAAAAATGATGTCGAGCAAGCAGCAAGATACTGGCTCAAGTGCAATAACTCATATGCCATGTTCTCACAGAGCTTAAGTCAGCTGCATGTACAGCGCATGCTTAAATATTTCCACAAACTAGGCAGTTTTGAGATGCCCATCTTTACTATAGGAAACTATCGCTATCTGCAATGTGTGTCGACCAAAACGGAGCAGCAAAAGCGACTCTTGTTCGCGCGTCTATCACAATTAGTAATAGAGCCCCAACACAATATGGAACGGTATTACGAAATGGTGAGTGTGTCCAGATTTAACTAAGCAATTCTCACTAACTAAAAACGTGTGTGTGTAGGTATCGGTATTGGAGCTGCTGTCATCGTATAGTTCTGCGCATTCGTTTCCCGAACCTAAAGGAAGTTAGACGTACCAAAGAATGCAAACTCTTAGCTAACACTTTCTTTAAGATAGCTTTGCAGTTTAGCCCAGCTGATAAGATTTGCATGTTACGGACAGCAAAAGCATTGCCTGAAAAGTCTGTTGCCGACACCTGTTGGTACGTCCAAAAGTTTCTGCATGCTTGCCACAGCAGCGAGAATGTCCATCTAAAGTCTCTTGCAGAACATCATGCAATTGATAAAGAGTTGTTAGAAGTTTTAAACGCAGTACAGCCAGTGAAGTTACACAAACCAGCCACGAGCCAAATTCAAAACATGACATATAATTTAGACTATAGACGACAACAAAAACATCATTGTAATTTCAATGGCTTAAAGCGCAACCGTTCACATATCGAGCCAAAGGAGTTAATGGAACAGATTGATCAGAATTCACAGCTGCTGCTACAGTGCTCTTCTGAATTGGATTCAACTGATGTTGTTCAACTGAGGAGCATCGTTGACAACTTAAATCGTATTTTGTCAGATCATTAAATTACAGTTTTAGTAATCGGAAATACTGAAGAAAGTCTTGCGATTCTCGATTAAAAATCTTTCATTCAGCTTGTTCAATTCAGCATCTTGTATTAAAATGCCTGTGGATAAAATGATAAAAACACGATTAGACTACATCCTATATATACTTACCCGCAATTGATGCTGAGGTGAAACTGACAATACTACCAGCAAAAAACGCTCGCACGGCTACTTTGATAATGTCGGATCGTCGAGATGGAGCCATAGCACTGAGCGCTGCTATCAAAATACCTAGTGAGCCCGGATTTGCAAAACCACAAAGTGCAAAAGTAGCAATGCCAGCGCTACGAGGCTGTAAATCGAATTTCCTCTTACAAAAAATAAATCTTAAATACCATATGCATTGGAAACTTACCTCAACTTGATTGCCTTTGATCATCTCACCCAGGTGCTTGTAGCCAACAAACTCGTTGATGATGGTCTTCTCAGCGACAACCACTGCAATTTTCGCGCAATCTCTTGGTACCACGCCCATTAGAAAAACCAGCGGTGTAAATATCTTAGACAGTATCCAAATAAAGTTAATGCCATCGGCGCCTGCCAACTCAAAAAGCCATTCGACAACAGCATTAAAGAAGTACACAATTGACAAAAAGGCAATTATATTGGACACAATACCCAAAACAATCATCATAGCAGCTGCAGCACCAGAAGCGGCGGCATCCAAAATGGACTCGTCCGCACTGCAGCAGACAAATTTGATAAAATTAATAAGTAAACCAGTTGGAAAATTAACTTACGATTTCTCCATTTCTATGTTATTAACTGTCGTCCGGGAAGTCTCAGTTTCGGGATAGAAAAGTTTGGAAAAAGCCAGCGAAGCAGGTGCCGCCATAACACTAGCTGTGATTAAATACGCTGGCGAAGCACCAAAAGATATATAGGCGCCCAGAACACTGCCGGCAACAGTTGCATAGCCAGACGTACAAATCGAGTGCAATTCACTGGATGTTAATACTTCGATGTAGGGTCGTATCAAGAGCGGACTCTCCGACATGCCCAAGAAAGATGTTGCCCACAGCATTAACGCTCTCGCAGACTGTGGTGCCCACCATGGCCTGCAGTAGCCAGCCAAAGGCACCCAAAAAAGCCTGCATGACTCCCAGATAATACAAGATCGAGGTGACCACACTGAAGAAGAAGATGACCGCGAGAATCGCGAATGCGAAAACGTAATCCTTGCAGATGCGTTCGCCATAAACAAAGAGGGCGCCATGTTCGGTGAAGCTCAGAAATCTTGTAACCTTCTCACCGGCACAGTCGAACACAGATCTGCCAAATTTCAGGCGTATGCACAAAACTCCCAAAATCAATTGAAACAGCAGGCCGTGAACAACAATCCGCCATGGAATATCCCGTCGACTTTTGGAGACTGCAAAGCCTATTAGTATAAAAAGTACGGGTGCACTCAGGCCAATCGCTTTTCGAGGATTATCGCGACACTCATAGCCCAAATAGGCGATTGCCAGAGCCAAGACTATAACCAGCATTACAATAGAGGCCGCTCTACCGAATAGTTGGCAGTTAATATATATATAAATAAATCGATCTGTAAATATAGTTACGCACTTTTTGCGGCTAAACTCAATCCATTTATCGACGCCCTTTTCAATATGATTGTCATATAATTTTTTTCCAACCAGCGGCTTAAATACCCAATAGTATATCCAAAATACATAGAAGAAAACCAATAGGACGATGAGAAAACCATAACCTGTACACCAATTCATTTCGCATAGGATATGAGGTACAAACTTTGGTGCTTCTGTTGTCGTTTCGTCGTCATTGGTGGCATTTTGTGGTTGTACCGTAGTTTCATTGCCGACTTGTGTTGTGTTGTCCGGCTCCGACTCACGAGGCTCCTTACACTTTGAACAGCGTTTGTCTAAGGCATCATTTTATTAATAGATGTGGCAAAAAAATATAAATTGATATGTACCATAGCGTATAAATACTACTGTGCACCAACTAAAATAACATATGAATATGATATGAAAAAGTATGTGAAAAACAAGTTTTGTGATTTTTTTGGCACGTGACTCTGGCTTGGGTTCCTCCTCTTCCAGAGGCGGGTCCATTGTTACTTAAAATTTGATGGGTGCAGAGAATTTGGTTCCTAAGTTTAGTGTCACTGAAACTGTTTAAAAGTTTGGTTTTGAAGTTTATCAGTCATAAAACTACTAGATTAATTATTGAAGACTTAAAGAGAATGCTTTTAACACTCATGCGGGCATAAATAAAAGGATTGAATGCTTCTGTACATAAGTTAGTAAACATAAAAGATGTTTAATGATGATTAACTTCTAACACAATTGTTCTAAACACGAAACTTTTCGTGAGGTAATTTAAAAGCTAAAATGTTGTCACGTTGCGCCGTGCCAATTTCTCAAAAATCTTGTTGTAGACAACTTGCTCGTCCTCTTCCTGAATTAAAATGCCTGAAAATGGAATGTGAATTTAGTTTAGTTGCAGGTGGATTTCTATATAATAGCTTACTCACCTGCAAAACTGGCTGATATAAAGCAAACAATGCTGCCCACAATAAAAGCCCGAAAAGCTACTGAGGTAATAGTTGCCCTTCGCTGTGGAGCCATCGCGCTCAAGGAACCAATGAGTATGCCCAGGGAGCTGGGATTGGCAAAGCCACAAATGGCAAAGGTGGCAATGCCGGCGCTGCGAGCCTGCACATTAAATGAAGGTCAGTATATGATTTATCCAAACTTTAACAGTTTTAAGAACTTACTGTAATTTCGTGGTTTTCAATAAGCACGCCCAATCTTTCGTAGGCGACAAACTCATTAATGATGCTCTTTGTGGCTATAATTTTTGCAATTTTATTGCAGTCATCATTGTTCACGCCCATTGCCCAGGCCAGAGGTATGAAGAGCTTGGAGAATATCCATTCAAAGTCGACCTCCTCGTGACCGATCAGAAAACCAAACCAGCTGACAACGCCATTCAGAAAGGCGACGAAAGCCACAAACGCAACAATGTTGGCAATGATGCCCAGAACAATAGGCACGGCATTGGAGGCGCCACTAGAAGCCGCATCCAGCAGAGAGGCATCCTGGCTAAAATGGTAAATAACAAAACAAATATGCATAATCATATAAGTAGGTAAGTGCAAGAACTTCATATAAAAATCGCTGATCTGTTTAAAATTTGAGTCACTTTTATTGAGTAAAACGCGCACACATTTTAAATATATCAAAAGCGAACTAGAATCAATCTGGCAACACTGTCCTACTGCTATGATGCCATTTATTTATTGCGAAGGCGCAAATAGCAAAGATTCAAACCTGTGCCAAAAAACGATATTGGCAGAAGTAACATAATGATGAGTTAAGATCACAATAGGCACTTGTTATAAAATGTGTATCGTTTTTGTACTTACGATTCCTCTAGCTCTATGGTATCGGTTGATGTTTGACTGACTTCAGTTTCGGGCATGTACAGCTTCGATATGGCCAGTGTTGCCGGCGCAGCCATCACAGATGAAGTTATCAAGTGAGCAGCGTTTGCGCCAAAGGATAAATACGCGGCCAGAACAGTGCCTGAGACGGTGGCGAAACCCGAAACCATAATGCTGTGGATCTCGCTCTTGGTCAGCTTATTAATATAGGGCCTTATCAACATTGGACTCTCAGACATGCCCAGAAAGATGTTGGCAGCAGCTGTAACGCTCTCGCAGACCGTGGTGCCTAGCAGCTGCTGGAGTATCCAGCCCAGCTTGATGACTATCCATTGCATGGTGCCCAGATAGTAGAGCACCGATATGAAGAAGCTGAAGAAGAATATCACGGGCAGTATGGCAAATGCAAAGACATCGTTCTCAATGAGAAAGTCGCCAAACACAAAGCGTGCACCGTCCGTGGCATAGCCCAAAAAGGTGGCTACTTTGTTTCCCAGACACTCGAAGATCTGGCGACCCACCTCCCAGCGTATGCAAAAGATGCCCAGCAGAAACTGGCACGTAATGCCAGTGACAACAATTCGCCACTTGATTGCGCTGCGTTTTGTGGAGAAGACAAATCCGCAGAATATGAAGAAGCATGGTGCCACTAGGGAGATAAGTTTCCTTGGATCCTCCTTTGTCTCAAAGAACAAAAATATAGCCAAAAGTACTAGTAGCAATACAATTAGGGCGGCTGAAACAACGCTAAAGGTATAAATAGTTAAATGTCGTTAAAATTAAATACATATTTTTCTTATAAAAAAGTCGACTTACCGAGTTCTGCTGAACTTATGCCATCTAACAGACGCTGGATGCAGATAATTCTTATGCAGAGAACGTCCAATTTTTGGCTTGAATATCAGATAGTAGAAGAGCCCAAAATATATAAAGCCAAAGAGAAGAACCAGCATTCCATAGCCAGAGCAAAAGCGTATGCCACACAGTGGATGGTATATATTGATAACATAATGGCAATCATATTTATCTAATGATAAAAAGTGCAAGTTAGTAATTGTTAAACAGTTTTTAATTACAGTTAATACATACTCCATTCCTTATAGTAATATGTGGCATAGGAAAAGTAACCCACGACGAGAACGTGTAAAGTCAAATGAAGTCCCCATTTAATCCAACGATGCCATTTTTTGTTCTCTTGTTCCCTCTGCTCTGCAGTCTGCATAGGTTCTTGATCACTTAAGTAATCAACTTGATAATCAGTCTGCAAGCAATGTGAGTTAAAGAAACTGTCCAAAAAGAATCAGCATAACATTCACTCACCTTATTTGATTCATGATTTGGCTTATCTAGGTCTTTCTGTAAGAAATTAAATAACACAAATAATTTCAATTTACTTTTCTTTATTTTCGTATTAAATACTTACATTATCCAGTTCATAGCCATTGTTAACGACACCTTTGTTTTCCATCTGGAATTATATAAATTTTTTACTTATTCATTTGATAACAGCACAGTGATCGCGATTTTGACTGATATATGTACATATACCACAAGTAACCTGTCCAATTCAAATCTCTATCAATCGGGTAAATACGATTAGCTCCTTGGCCAGTACATACAACAGTATAAATGTTACAGATTACTTTAACCGATAACTGTTCAGCACGTGGATCGAAGTCAAGTGTTTTAAAACTCAGTTCTAAACAAGGGGGATTTCTGGTTTTTCGCCTGCTAAAATATTACACATCTATTATGTATGTTGTTGTTTCCCAGAAACGTAAAAAAGTTGCTTATCGTAAATCAGAATGAAAGCAGCTTTTGGTGCTATAAATTGACCAAATAGCGACATTGATAGTAATATGTAGTGTTGTATATTCCCTATGTGCCGATTAAATTAGCTGTTGGAATTTACTTTTTTACCCTTGAAGAGCAAGATAATACAATCAGATTTCGAAGAAAAATTATTATGTGAGTCATTACATTTAATGGGCAGTCACTTTATTAGATTTACATTAACGGCTAAGCTCAAAAACAAAATAATAAACTTGCTAAGATTATTGTTGAGTAATTACAGTTAAGGTTAACAATTGAATTGGATGTCACTCAATAAGATTTACAGCGAAGCTTGTAATTTTCTAACTTATTTTAAGCTCAAACAAACATTTTTTTTTAAATTTTATGGCGGATAACAAAGTTTAAAAGTTAGTAATAAAGGTGTTGTTGGGTAACTTCTCTCACAGTTAAATCCAATTTTGAAACACTTGTGTAAGCACGTATGAAAGTAATTAAATAGAAACATCTGTTTCTGTTATTTTTTCACTTAAGAGTTCTTAACAATGTTTGATTTATTTATACTTTTACAGTATTGGGGTAATTCACCTTTTAAAAACTTTTTTTTTGGTATTCCTGCTGTTGTTGTTTTTATATCATTTGAAGCGTAGAAGCGAAACACGTTTTCAAAGTCACTGTGTTAAATTTACAGCCTTCGTTTGTTTTGAATTTAAATATATATATATACACATATAGGTTTCACGATATATCAGAGTCGGTGGAACATCAGCTGCGGAGCCGCGAATCCATTTTAACTGAGCGAAAGTCGCGGCAAGTCTAAAAGCTGTGACTGCGTAAAGCCGTTTATTATATGCCTTTTTTGCGCTAATACCCTGTATCAATAAAATGCGCAAAGCGGGTATATTGTGTGGCAAGATAAAGTTAACACCTAACGTGATTTTTTTAAAAGGTACATTACATTTAGTTTAGGACTCTAGATCTTAACAGGCTCTAGCTTACAATATTCTTAACCTTTTTGAAGGAAAGCCTATTGGGTATTGGCTAGTCGAGAATTTTTGACTAAAAATTTTACTTTTTGTTTTGGTCTATTGCAATTAAAATGCTACACAGCTAAGCCAATTCCATTAGAGCGAGAGCAATATCAAATCGCATACCGAATGTTTGGTTAGAGTATTTTAGTGAAGGCGTCTATATATTCTGTTGACATTATAGCTGATACTGAGCTTATCTGCTGCTTGTTAAATACGTAATGAGTGCATATGTTGATATTTTCAGGAGATAACTTCACAGCTTATAGGAGAAGCTGCCCAAAAAACATTGCGAAATAAATTTGATATCGCAGATGAAGAGAGGGAAAGAGAGAGAGAGAGAGAGAAAGAGAGAACGAGAATTAAACAGAGAGACAGAGAGAGAGATGTTGATTAAATTAAGGAAGCAAATATCTAATCGCACATTTATATAGTTTGCGATTGCGCTAATCTTTGATGGATATCTACCTTTAAGTGGTCATTTTGATAAGCGCAATTCAATCGCTGATGATAACTTATTTATATTTAAACTTGATATGTCAATTGACTTCTGCCCGAGTGGGGATTATAAAGTGTGATTTGATTTCAGGGAAATCTTATTGAACCACTTAGTTAATGTGTTACCAAGACAATAATTATCTTCTCATTGATAAAAAATAAAGAAAAAAGTACATATTTCTTGTAAACACTTGTTGTTGCTTTTGTATTTAATAATCTTGTATTTAGATAATATTATTATTTTAATCGCATATAATATGCCAAAGTTATACAATATTTACTTAGTTGCTTAGCGGTTTATTTTAATATAATATAAATGGTGTTAAGTTTAATTAAGTAAAAAAAAAACAATGCGTGTTTTGAGCGGATTATGCAAATGCATAACTTATAGTTCTAGTAATAGGTATGTACAGAAAATTCTGAACTCTTATGTGAGATTAAAAAGCGGTTTTTAATATCCAAAATACAATTATAGACTGGCATAATTTGCAGCTATAGTATATCTAAAAGGAAGGCACTCTTTAACCTAGTGACTTAAATAACAAAACTTGTATTTGTGTGTGAGTGTATGCATATGAATGTTTATATATATTTATATAAATTGTATGTGTGTGTGAGCGTATAAATACTTATGGGTTTTTCTTTTAATAACCTACTAAAATTGCATTGCCTTTGCATATACTTAAGGATATATGTTTGTATATAAACTATTTGCTTGCAAAGGCGTTATGCTTTTATTAAATATATGTATATATTTATTTGTATATTCGTATTGAAATTAGTTTTGAGGTTCCAACAATTCTATGATAATTTAAGCAAAAAATTCGCAAAATTCAACCACATCTAAATCACAGACTCCTAATATAAGAGAGAATTACAAATAATATGTGTACATACATAATTATGCTCTCAAATAAAAATGCAAATTTCAAGTAATTTGTCAAAATGTTTAACTTAAAAAAAAACTCTAACATAAATTACATTAGTTAAAAAAAGAATTTAAAAAAAAATGAAAGAATTATGCATGACATGAACTAAAAACTAATTAAGTCAACTGGCCCTAAAAATACAAATAAAAACAATAAACTTTCAAAGACCAGCTTGTGGGACATGATTGGGTGAATGTGTCAGCTGATGATTTACTCCTCGGGTTGCGCCACATGGCGATGCTTGTGATGATGGTGATGATTGTGGTTATTCTGATGATGGCGATGATGATGGTTATGATGGGATCGCAAGTGATGTTGCGAATCTGATTGCTGATACGATTCATCAGCATCGGTTGATGCACAGTCAACGGATTGATGATGATGACGCCGGCGATGATGGTGGATTGGCTCCTTCTCCTGGCTATCGTTCTCGGTGTTCTCCAGATTGTTGTCAATTGTGGGTGAATTTAATGTGGTTGGTTCGGTGTTAAGATGTTCCCGGTTTCGGGATGGATTGCGGACCTGATGCTTAAGACTTTCTAGTTTACCATTGGTTCGGTTTTCAAAGCTCTTATCCGTCAGTAGTCCATTACCCAAAAATTTGACATCTAATCTTGGGCATCTGCAATGAAAATTGTAATTGTTTTAGCATTTAATTTCTGTTCCGAAGACATAAACCATTTTAAATGTCAGCTGCGAAGTATGCAACATTATTTGATTTAACGATTGCGATGCATGAATTAAATATTGCCTACTTTTAAGAGCATCCTCCATAAGAAGTATAAGACTTTTTATTATATTTATTTACCTGGACAATGTGTTGTTTTCCATACTAGGCATAGGCGTCGCTGGTCTGTAGACGGACCATGGGACTGCAATATCTGTAAAGCACATTTAAAAAAATGCATTAATACAAAAGTCAAACGTTTGCAACACGCATGCAATAAGAAACGAAACGAGAAACAAAAAAACACTTTCAAAAGCATCAGGCGAGAACATTGGGCAAACATGCAAAAATAGCGGCAGCAGCTTAACAAGTCCTCAATAATAATAACAACAACAACATCAACAGCGAGAATAACAACAACAGCAAGAGTAATAACAAAAAAAAATAATTCAACATAAAGCGGATGCTGCAAAAGCATCAACAGAATAACAAACGCCTAACGGTACGTATGAGCAATTAGCATTAGTAGCGAGCGAAACGGCATTTGAATACATATGTATGTGTGCTTGTTTGTTTGTATATCTTACCAAAAAGAATCTTGCGACATGAATACTACATGGAACACTATTGAATACTTAACATTTGCTTACTTCCGCTTGTTAAATTTTTGCTAACGAAAGCATGGGCAAAAACGATTCGCGAATTTCATTTGAGAGCCAATCGACACCAAAATCGAAACCGATTTACACTAGACATGAAACGTGCTTTCAATACCTTACATATACATACATATATTTACGTATTGTATTATTAAGCACTTTTTGCAATTAAATGCAGTCGCAATTTGTGGATTCTGTCGATTTGCAGAGCTCATCAGAAATTCTACGCTTTGGATATTTACTGACACCTTCAGAAAAAACAAACAACATTTTTAGCGAGCCACAGCAAAATGCTTTACATTTTTTTTCTGTCTGGCTCCCCTCAGAAAAAAAGAGAGACGCAAATAAAAGGGGAAGCTTGCTTGAATTATTGACCTTTTTTTTGGTCGTATGTTGAATGTTATGTCATAAAGAATACTCAAGTTGGGGGCCTGGCCTGCAGCGAGTCTGAATCTTGAATCAGTTTTGGAGTAGGAATTCCTCACACATGTCTTGGCAGTTAGTTAAAGCTTGGCTAACAACACGCTTACCTGCCTGATCACAAGTGGGTGGCTGAAAGTAGAGTCCGGGCAACAGTTGATTCTCCTCGTCATCGTGCACCTCGATCATTAGCAGACCAACAACAATTGGTGGATGTCCATGCATTGGTTGCTGTTGTTGCTGCTGCTGCTGCTGCTGTTGGTGTTGTTGCTGTGACCAGTAGGTGAGCGCACATTTGACATCGATGTCCACCCAGCCAGTCTTGGTGCTGCTCAACATGATTGTGTTGCAAGTGCGCTTCTTGCGTTCTGCAAATGAAAAAGCGAGAGAAAGAGGGGCATGGAAAAGGGGTTTTGATATGGCATGGGCTGTCTTTTTTAGTTACGCACCTAACTTACGTTTCTTCTTCTGCTGATGCACAATGGAAACCGTGACGCGGATCTGTGACTCAAGGAACGCTTCACGGCACAAAGGAGTAGCAGCTGAAGCCGTTGGAGTTGGTGTGGCTGCCAAACCCTGCTCCGACTGCTTGGGATTCATCTTGTAGAGACGCAGAATGGCGCTGTCCAAGTTGAGATTATTATCGCCATACTGCTGGAAAACGCTGCTGGCAAACTGTAGCGTCACATTGCTGGACTGCTGCCAGTTGAGGGGAGTCGTCTCGCCGTTGCATATGGGATAGCCGGCCTTCTCGTGCGACGACTTGTTCTGCCCGGGCGCCGCCTGGCTATCATTGCCATCCGGCTTCGATACAGCTATTTGTATGCGTGAGCGTATCTCGTTTATCCTGCAATTGTAAAATCAACAACTTTTGTTTAAACTTTGCTCTAACTATGACTACGACTACGACTACGACTACGACTATCTAACTAATTTGGTTCAAGTGTTTATGTAAAGCCCCACTTAATTGACATTTGAGCGTTGTCGTAACTGGCGCACAAACAACAACAACAACAACACATTTTAGCAAGAAGAAGAAGCTCAGTTGATAAATGAAACCGTGCCGTTTAGCGCTGCTTTATAGCGCATTGATTCAATTTAGATTCAGACAGACAGAAAGATCAACGTGAACGTCTAGTTCTTTATAAGCTAATTCTTTTGGTTTATTTTTGATGTGGAAAATTGGGTTGTGTGTTTTATATGCTCAGCTCTCAAGCAATAGAAACTGTTTAGAATGACGGTTTGCCTGTCAGCATGACTACGATTTCGAAAAAAAATATGCTAAGTGCTTATTTACTAGTTCTAAGAAACTATTTCCTTTTTTTTGACAAAGATAAACAAACATGTGGGAATATTTTAAAACGAAGGAAGTATGTAAGTATATTATTTTGTTTTATTATTATTATTTTTTAATTAGAACATTCTTCGTTTAAGAGTTTAGAGAAAAGTATCGGTATTTTTAATTTGCACTGTTAGAACATTCCATTCATAGGGAATTCGTCTGGAAAATGAAAAACACATTTATTAATTTGCATTTTCCGGTCATATTAGTCATTTAGTTTACTTCCTAAACATTCCTCTGGCTTCAAGTCTAAAGCTTCATTCAATTATTCAACAACTGAAATATGTGACTAGCTTAAAGTAACAATGTGAGATACTATTTAGTAGTAGTTGTAAACACATACACATACAAGAAGAATCTAATAAGTGACAGTGGGCACAGATATGCGAAAATGAAGTACACTTAAAAGAGCTATCGAGACGGTTTCAAAAGAAAGAGCAAGAGAAAAAGAGAGAGCGAGACGGACAACAATAGTTGGGTTGGCGCAAATCCAACTCAGGCTATGATCTAATCTGGCACAATTGTGTATGTGTGTGTGTGTGTGTGTGTTGTCTGTCTGGATCGGTAATTGAGACGCGCTTTGCGAATGTTGCGCATAAAATATATGCGCAGAAAGACAACAACTACTCTCATAATAATAATAACAATAATAATGTTGTGCGAGAAAACACAAAAATCAAAACTGATTAATAATTGTTGGTCATGCAGCCAAAAAACGAATTGAAACAAAAAAAGAAACCAAGTGCCGAAAATATTATTGTGGCTTGAAGTCGAGCTTGTTGAGCTGATTGCTGCCTGCGGCGCATTTTGTCTAGCCAAAATAATTATGGGAACATGCACTGAAAGTGAACCAAGCCAAAGCCAAAGTCGAAGTCGAAGTCGAAGTTGAAGTCGTAGCCAAGTCGCCTTTGGCTTATTAACGTACTTATGAATGTATATTTATGCTGTGTTGTTGAGACACAACAAGCGATCGGGCCAAGGAATGCCTGCCAGACAAAATGGCCCGTTGAGGAATTACGATTTGACTGTCTGCTCACACTGCTGTGGCATGAACTTGAAAACTCGTTGTTGTTGTTGTTGTTGCTGTTGTTGTTGACTTGCGGTGTTTGGTGTTCAGTCTAGCGACTGTCTAGACGCCTTGTTGTACGAGGTTGTGGCTTTTTATTGGCTAGGCTAGAAGCAGTAGCAACAGCAGCATTGACTGCAGTCGTTGTCAGGAGTCTTAAACTTATTGACGTGAGTCACGCATCCCAAAGCTGCAACAGCTGCGCTCTTTAGCTATCTGACTCTTTCTCTGCATTGAGCATGCGCAGGTGAATCTCTGGCCTCCATTTCACAAACAGTACCATAACACTTAAGCTGCAGCAACCAAAGTGCAACAGCAGCAGCAACAACTCCGCTAACCTCTTTGCCATTGACTGCGACTTTACTTTTGTGTATAGTTCTTCTTGTTTGCCTTCACCAACAACAACAACTTCTGTGTGTCTGGCTGTCTGCCACTGCCACAGCCATCGTCTGTGCCGCACAGCCGCAGCCACAGCCTCAGCCTCAGCCTCAGCCTCAGCCTGGTGCCTTGTGCCTTGTGCCACTCTATATACAATGCGCGGCTAGACAGTGTCTCGCCGGCTGCACTTCATTATCATGCGTCGACGAACAGTAGTAGTCCGCAGTCGGCAGTCCGTCATCCGTCGTCCGTCGTCTGGTGTCCGTCGTCTGGTGTCCGGCCAGTCAGTCAGTCAGTCAGTCAACGACAAAACTCTCAGACAAATGGCAACAGTATGGCTGGCAGCCCATAGACCGCGTCGTTTATAGTAGCCACAAACATACGCCTACAACTGTTTGCATTGTTGGTTGAAGTTTGTGGGGGAGTGGGAGTTGGAGGGGAAGGGGGTAAACAGCTCTATGAGCTCTCAGCTTAAGTCTGGGCAAACATATGACCATGTGCTGTGTCCCATGTCTCAATATTACTCATACGTCATAATTATTATTACTGGCGAGCGTTTTATATTCTTTTTATTTATAATTTTTTTTTTTTTGTTGTGTCTGCGCAGCCAGCCAAATCAAATCAAACAAGATGAAACATGAAAGAACAGTTAGCATGAACGTTGCCGAACTTTAAATACCCTAGCATAGAGTCGGGGTTCATGTAGATATTAAATGTGATCTTATGCTAAAGATATGTGAAAAGTTTTATTGCAAGGTTCGGAGAAATAGTGAAAATTCAAAAAGTGGAAACTATTAGATAAAAGATTCGCATACAACACGCTAATTTCATTTTAAGACATTACAAAAATCGCAGAAAAAAGTTTTGTTTGTCTGATCGCTTGTAAAGAAGTCAGCATAAGGACAAGATAAATCAAGATAGATCTATCCAGTTTCTGCTAAAATTCGCTACACTTTTCCTGACAAATCCAAAATATCCCTTTGAATAAATCATAGAAAAGAATTTAAAGCCAACTTCAACAATATCAGCTGATATCTTTAGTTGCATCTGAGAATTAATCAAGTACCTTATTCGGCGTTTCTTTTCTGACTTTGTTCTTGTGGCTGTTTGTTGTTGCTGTTGCAGTTTGTTTATTAAAGGGGGGCAACAGAGAATATCATATTATTATGTATATTTCGTGTCTGTGTGTTTGTGGTGTTGCCTACCCATGGGCCGCTTGCGCCTCGCATAGCAACGACCTACAAAAAGTTCATTAACGGAGTCAGCTAGACATGGCCCAGACTGTTCCCAGACATTTGCCAGACAGCCGGCCACATGGACGTACACACAAATACGCAGAGGCCGGCGACGGAATTTTGTTGCAATCGTTGCAGCCAGTTCGTCTCAGTGTGTGTGTGTGTCTGCTTTGTGCAGCAGTTGTATGTAGTATCTGATAGATACAGCTAGAGTCACAGTCAATTGGCAGGAGACGGACTTTTGTTGCAGGTGTTGACAGCAGACGCTGGGCCAAATCTTATCTAAATTGTATTTGGATTGTTATCAGAGTGGAACTATAGGAAATGATACGAATTTGATTAATTGAGCGCAGCAGCAACACATGTTGCATACAATCGACATACAATTTGTATCGCCTTAAAGTTGAACATGTGTTGTGTTTATTGTTTATTAATTTGGCCCATTTGAAATTTTGGAATCAAAATCGTGTTAAATGTTAAATGAATTGAAGCGCAAGAAAAGCTATATAAATTTGTTTTAATTCAATTTATATGCAAATATAGTATAGATAAACTGTCTGGGGGGTTCTTGGCCACATTTGAGAAATGCATATGGTTTTAGCCTTGAATTGCTTCAATTGCTTTTGTTTTTGGACAACTCAAGCAGAGCTAAAATTGTTTCGCTCAATTTGCCAAATTTTAATAAAGTAGCAATTCTGTTTATATATATTTTTTTGTATATTTATTTTTCCAAAAAAAAAAAAAAAAAAAAATACATTTAATTGCAACGTGCACTCGTTGAAATTCTTACAATTTGTTTATTGTTTTTTTTCACGTTAAGTTGAAAATTGTTTAAAATGTATTTTTTCCTCGACACGTTTTTTATAGATAGAGATCTATTTTTGGCTACTTTCATGTACTATTTAGAGGCGACAACAGTCAATGTTTTCGGCACACGCCAAACTTGGTACTCACCGCTGCATTGCCAGGTGATCCAGCAGACGATTCTTGCTGGCCTGGGTGGTCTCATCCTTGGCACTGGGATTGCTGCCGCTGCGTATGCGATTCACCTGCTCCTCGGTCAAATTGAACATGCCCCAAATGGTGCGATTGTTGGGATCCACGACCTCCGAACGCACATCGCCGTCCATGAATGCGGAGCGATTAATGCGTCCAGCATCGCAGGACATCATCAGGAGCAGGCACAGCATCAGCAGCAACAGCAAACGCCGGCCGCTGCCTTCAAAACAGCACAACACAAGACTTGACATTTTCTTCGTATTCAAATTTGATTAAGTTTTGCTCAAGAGCTCACAAATTGCAGATAGTTTTTGGTAGTTTTACACACTAATCTATTTTACAACACTTTTGGCTTCAAACAACAACAGTTGTAAGCATTGTTTCTTATTTTGGTAAGTTATTTATCAACACTAATTCTGTTTAGCACTTTATTGAATTTTTTGAGCCAGCTTCAAAGAGTTCTTTGCTGCATAAATTTCTTTGCCGATTTGCTTTGATTTGTATGTATTTTTTATGATTTTTTTGTGGTTGCCTTCTCGATGTGTTCACTCTAAGAACCAAGTATGAAGTGATTTGCACGAGTCGTTTTTTAGTCTTAAATAAGAAAATATTTGGTTGTGCCGGGCATATCTACTTTGTTATGGTCGTAAATGCGCTGCGCCGCAGCACTGCAAAAAATGTTGTATTGACTAGTGTTATGCTAAGCCTACGAGTGCTTTTGGAAATTTAAAGAACTGCTGTTAATATTTTTAAGATTTTTAATGATGGGTAGGAATTCTTTATAGACTTAACGTACTTATAGCCAGTAAATTAATGTTTAAAATATTAAATTAATTATATAAATAAAATCCATAATAAATTATCATACAGAAAACCAAAAATAAAACCCTTAAAGACTTTAGTCTTGAAATTATATTTTTTTTAGTTAAGAAAAAAATTAGATCAGATAGATTTAACGAGAATTTTAGCTTATGTTAAAGAAACCTCCTTTGAAAAAGAATAGGTATTTAATTTACTGTTATTTATATAATTTTTTTATTTGAATTGTTTTGTTTTTATTCTGTCTTAAATAAGCTTTTGCTAAAAAACAATGTTTAAATTATAACTTTATACAACTAGTCAACATGTCATAGCATCCACATATATTTTGCAGTGTATATGCTGCAGCGCGTCGGGCTGATAGTTCGGATTTTGTGTTGCCGACGCAGCCGACCAATCAAAATCAGCGTGGCAGCCGGTGTTGTTGTTGCTGTTGTTGCTGCAGCCGCTGCTGTTAAGAGGATCTCTGCTGCTGCTGCCTAAGCGTCGCTGTCGCCGGCTGCGCTGCTGCCGTTGTTGCCTTTCAGTGTGTTGGTTTATCTTATCGGTGTGCGTGCCTTTAACTGTATGTGTGTGTGTGTGTGTGTGTGTGTGTGTGTGCGTAAGCTCGTTTCTTATCGCGCCAGCTAAAGAAAGTGATATTCGTATTGGCTTTGTGGGTTAGATGAAGAGAGATGGAGGGAGTGAAAATAAACTATATGAGATGCTTTTGCTTTTGTGAGTTAAAAAATCTAAATTATTGCAGAGATTTTAAAATGTACTCACTTGATCGATAGTGCACAGAAATATTGCTAACTATTTGGTCATATAATAAAAGATTATTTTTAGTTTCAGGTGTTTGTGTTATTGTAAATCAGTGTGATTATCTTCACGGGAATCAGTTTTGGGAAATTAATTACTATACATTTTATGAACTTTGATTTTGTTTGGGTGCGTAGCTGATTATATTAGAGAATTAAACTGATTTTGCACAGCCGAACTTTATAAATGATTGCCTCTAATCAAATTGTTTTGATACTTAAATTGCCTGAACTAATTTTGCAATCACAATGTTTTTTTTTTTTTTTTTTTGTGTGTTACTTTAAAGTGGTTCATACGCATATTTTTATTGTGGCATAGTCTCCTTGATTGGCTTGTCATTGACTTTGACTCTGCCTATTCAAATCTTTATTTGTTCACACTTAATCCTGAGTACAACATTTGAAACCACAAAAGCCAAATTTACTTATCAACCAAATGTGCGTACTGATTAACAGGCATAGAAAGTGCGTGAGATAAAGTAGGCATTTTGGATGACAACATACTTATTTTGTATATCTAAGTTAATCGGCGGAAATAATCTATTAGGGTGCGTATGGTCAGGCGGTACTGCCTGGCACCGTCTTAACCCAAGAATGCCAAAATGTATAGTAAATGATATAAGAAAGAGATATCTTAAGGTCAAAATGAAATGTTTGTTGAGAAAACTTTACTTAAATTGAAGCATAATTACTAAGTGAATATAAAAAATTCCTGATATAATAAGATTTATATATAATAATATGATAATATAATATGATATAATAAGATTTGGTTCCAAAAAGTAATTTATTTTTCACTCAAATAACTGTTTATTTTCGTGTTTATAAAACAAAACTGAAGTCCATTGAACAGATTCAAGCTAGTTTCAAGCACCGCCAAAATAAATATGCTTCTTCTAGAGAAAATAACTCAGCATTCAATAATATTTGTTTCAATTTGCATACGGAAATCACAAGCGTGACTTCAAGGACGCTCTTGATTTATTTATTTATTTACATTTTTTTGTTGTTCTCTTCAGGAAAACACACTTATCACATCATCGTTCCGATTTTTTTAAACTGTTTTTTTTTTCTAAAAATGTTGCATTTGATTTTTATCTCTTTTTGGCTGTCTGGACCAAATTGAATTTCAAAACGATTGTATAATTTGCAGCACTTTATAAAGTCTGGATTTCTCTCACCGTTTAACTGGCTGTCTGGCTGTTTGTCAGATTGTCTGTCTGTTTGTTTGTCAGACTATTTGTCTGTCTGGCTGGCTGTTAGCCGATACTTACTATACGTCTACACATTGTTGAGGCTTGAAATGAAACACCTACATACATAATTGAGAAGACGGGTGCGGTAGGGGGCTGGGCTGAGCGGCCAGACGTCGTCTGTTATGCAAAGTTGCAATCGCATCAAATGCTTAAAGATACAGATCATAATCTAAGCTCAAAAAAAGTAAGAACATTGCAAGACGGCTGCTTGATACTCTGATTGCTACTTAAACTTAAAGTAAAAAGCTACTAAACATGCTTTCAAACTTTTACTGCCACCAAAGAAAATATGGAGACAAATAAATCTCCCACAATAAGTTACCAACTGTATAACAGTTTTATCACACCCTTTCAAAGAGTAAATCGGAACGAGCTCTCTTTTTAAATGGACAGACCCCCAGAAAGGCATTTAGTAGTAGAAGAAGAGGCGGCAAAATACATGCGAGCGACATTTGTCGAGACGTTTATATAATAATGTTTATTTATTTGACTTATTCACACATTTGCATAGAATTTGCCCCACTTCGTGGACAATAAACGAAAACACACACACTTAACCACATGAAAAAAAAATAAACAGTCAATCGGAGGCAGTCAAAACTGTTATGTTGACACGACAATTGGAATGCAAAATGAGTCAAAGCCAAAGGCAGCCAAAATCAGTGTTCGATAGTTCATTAGTTTCAAGGCTAGACAAGACCACACACGCAACCCCCTCCCTCACTCCACTCTACAGCCCTCAGACCCTGCTCTTAACACTGTAATTGGCAGTTAGCCTAGTGGTAATTGTTGTTCCCTTTGATCTCGCTCTTCTAACTAAAACTATATTTAAATATATCCATTTTCTATTTCTGTCGGATAAGCAGACAAGCAGCAAGTTTTGACAAGTCGACATGGCTCACGCCAGTTAAAAAAAGATTTCATTTGAATTCAGCTGTTCAGTGTTATCGGGTGCGTTGTCCACGCATTGCTGTTAGAGGGGGGGAACCACCTTTTAAATAGTTGCGGTGGCAATATTAATGCTCTGTACTTATTCGAAAGAGGAGAAAACAACTGAAAATGTCTTCAAATCGAACCATTCCTTTTTAAAGCTATCTTCCTTATAGGTCTTAGCAAAGACCAAGATTTATATTTTCAATCTTTGTAAATTTAAACATTTATTTAAATTTTTTATGTAATTTTAGCAATTTGGCCAAAAGTTCATTTATTTAATAAAGTACAAAAATAAACCTTGAAGGGATTTATTTATTTAGGTATTATTTTGGAGTTTTAAAAGCTATAAGTTCAAAATTAAGGAAGTTTTTATTCTAGCTTAAGTGAAATTACAAATCTTTGTTATTTCTTAACTTTTATACTAATTTTATACTCTAACTAAGGCACTTAAGTTATTTCAACGCTGACTTAAAAATAAAATAACAGACAAAAAATAATACTTTATTAAAAGTAAAATAATTTCAGCATCGAATTATCGATTAATATTTTAAATATAAATAGCGATTATAAGATCTGAGTAGGTTATTAAGAGTATCTCATCTTCGGTTAGCCCAAAGTTTTCGTTCTTGTTTAATTTTGTTTGATAGGTGTGCGTGAAGAAGTTTTGCTACCTGTGTTGGCATTTTAATTGCCAGTAGCTACAGCAAAACTTATAAAAACAGTAGCAAGCAATTAGAAACAAAAATTTAAGAAAACATTTGGTCAATAAAGCACTTGGCAGAGTTATCAGAAATTACGACACTTTGAGCATTTTCTAAAAATAACTAGCCATAAATGCTAGTTTAAGCGTATCTATCACGCATTAAATGGATCAGTCTGCTTATCGGCAGGTGATTGAACCTGATAATCGGCCAAACAATATTCGTTAGTTAAGCTATTTTGCAACAATGTTGACCACCACATTAAACTCTTTGTTTTTCGGCCTATGCCAAAGTACTTGAACAATGTATTAAGCATCAATATAACACATAATTAATATAATTGATACTTGCACCCAGTGGACAAGAAGAAGTAGGAGAAGTGGGAAGGCAGGCGTTGCATGTGATCAGAAAATAACAAAACCACGAGAGAGGGAGAGAAGAAGACAAGTGGCAAAGACTGAAGCATCATCAGCAGCAGCCGCACGCCAGAGGTCTATTAAAAATACATACATGGTTTGTTTTTTTTTTTCGCTTGACGCGACCAGACATCAGTCCAGGCCAGACCAGACTTTGGGCCCAGAAGTAGCAGCAGAAGCAGACACAAACCAAGTCAATAAGTTGGTTAGTTAGCCGGTTGTTGTTGCTGCTTGAGCGAACTTGGGTGTTGCAGGTACTGCTGCTGCTGCTGCTGCTGTTGTTGGTGGTGCCGGTTGCTGGCTGCTGGTTGCAGTAGCCACTGAATGCAGTTGTCGTGATTGTTGTCTCAGATTGCATGTGGAATGCAAAGACCAGGAGCCAATTTGTTATTGTTGTTGTTTCTTTACTGTGTTGCGTTGTGTTGTTGCCCGCTGGCTGCTACCGTTGCAGTCGACTCTGCGTGCTGCTCCTGTTGTTGTTGTTGCTGTCGTTCAGCTGCTGCTGATGTTGGTGTTTTCTTTTCTCCTCTCATACCCTTTGTACAGAGTATTTGCATTTTTTTACCGAGTGCCTGACATTGGAAAATGGTTAGATGTAAACTTAATTGCTAATCAACAAATATAACATAAACATGACTATTTCTTTTGAACACAACAAAAAAACCGAGCATTTAATAAACTATTCGCTTACACAGTGTGAGTTTATTAGGGAGTTGAAAATGAATAATTAATGATAATAATGATTTCATTCAAAATATTTACAGCAAAAATTTTTTAGGGCAAAAAGATAAACATGTTAAGGAAGTTTTTACTGTACATATGCATGAGCTATATTTTTTGTTGCTATTTTAAAAGAACTTACATTGAATTTTGTATTTTAGGAATTTGCCTTTAAATACTTATAGACAAACCAAATAGTTAAAAATAGCTCGTAATATCTATTACATTTTAACTATGTTAACATAACTCGAAACAATTTTTTTAAATGTTGGCTTATGAATAATATTACGATCTTTAGAAGTTTACATTATAAATGTTCAAGCTAGTTGCAGCCAGTAATATTTTTGTATTACACTTATTAAATAAACAAAAAAATTAAATATATCCCCCCCCCCAAAAAAAAACACATTTAATTGCTTATGGCCTAGTTATTGAAAATATTTGATTTAATAAACGATGTTAACGTATTTGCAGTGTATACAAAGTTCAATATCTAGTCACATGTGTGTATTGTTGTGCATTTCTGGTTGTTATTAATTTTCGTGCATTTTGGTGATTTTTTCGGTTCTTAGGACTTTCGAGTGCCGTCGTTTGGCTTCTGCCCAGCAGCAGCAGCAGCAGCAGCGCACCAATCAGCCATAGACCGAACCAGAGACAGATCCAGAGTCAGCCGGAATACAACGCGTACTCATATCGAGTGAGTGTGTGCGTGTGTATGTGCAGACTCCAAGCCCCAGACAGACCGTCGCAGACGACGTTGCAAGAGTAGAGGTTGGGGCAAGTAATGTTGATGTTGGGGCATTTAAGCAGGCGTGTAGTCGCATCTTGTTGATTGTCAAAATTGACAATGAATGCACAGAGTGAGATTGTGGTGCGAGAAGGGGTGTGTGCCAGCCAAGGGACAGGAAGAGGGGTGGACAAGTGCATACATATATATATATATATATCTCACATGTCTGCAGTTTGTCTGGAGGCCGTCGCAGACGTTGCTGTTGATGTGCATGTTGATGCCAATGCTGTCCTTAAGAGTTGCATCCAAATATGGACCATTGCTGCCTGTGGCAGGTGAATAAGGTAGTCGACGGCCCAGACGCCTTGGCTGCTGTCCGGACATGGACGTACATATATATATATATAGTTTCAGGTCTGCAGTTTCACACTTTGCATTTCTAAAAGTTATTTAAATGATATGCACATGCAATGCGTTGTAGTTGTTGTTGTTTGTGTCGTTGTCTGGGCTGCACTAGCTGTAAACTGAGACTGTCAGCAATTATGAGCGTCTGGCTGTCTGCCTTTTACAAATTTAATATATTTTTGTTATTTTTTCTTACATGCGAACATATTTTTTGCGAGGTCTTTTAATTATCTCTGATTTCTAAGCGGAGTCTTGCGTTGCGTTGCGTTGCGTCGCGTTGCAAGTTGCAGGTTGAGATAACCATCGTCAATGTGCAGAGTTGAAATTTTCAATTTGGCCACCAAATTGTCGCCGCTGTTAATTGCCAGGCAGTCAGGCCTCGAGTGACTAACTGATGAAGAGGCTCCTGCCTGTCTGTCTGTTCTTGTCTTGGCCATAATTTAATGCATAATTATAGTTTGGCTCTGGAGGAGATGGTGCGTCAATCGACAAACGCCAAATTGAGCTGGCCAGGTAGTAAAAGTGAAAAATAATTCCGATGCCGATTTCCGATGAACATGAGAAAACGAAAGAAAAGAAGACAATCATTTAAATGAGTTTGTCTATTGAATGGGGCACCTGTTGCAGCCACATAGCCAAGCGTCTCTGAGACTCTCTGAACTACTTACGAGGCGAAGATAGTTGAAATCACTGCACGTTATTTTTAAGCATTCGTCGCATAAAAGGCAATCAAATAAATGAAGTTGCAACCAGACCTTAAATGGTGCAAAAATAACTCAAGAAATTCCCCATTTGCTACGTGCATAACGATGCTCATCTCTCCCCCTCTTCCTTCCTGTATCTGACTCCTTGACTTGTTACTTGATTTTTGTCTTCTTCAGTGTGTATATTTATAAATAAATACGTATAAAGGTTTTGGGTCGCTGTCTGTCTGACTCTGTTCTGCTCCTTTATTTATAGAGCAGTTGGCGCGTGGCGGCACGCATTTACCATATATACACGGTGCGAATTAATTCATTGTGCTGCAGTCGAGTCTAGCGTTAAATGTGTGGCAAACTGAATGAAATATCGTTTATGGTAATTCCTGGCCTTAAATGTGTGTGCAAAAAGTTCTGCTAACTATGCTAATGACACAGACAGTTGACGTCTATCTGCAGCTTGATACAAGCACAGGGTGCTTCTGGTGTATAATACGACGTGCTCATTTTGTTGCATACTTTCCGGCAGTTAGTTTTTATTAGTCTCGCAGTAAAACAGCACTGATTCAAGCTGTTCGGCGTTCGGAAACAGATTGTTAAATGATTATTAAATACATTTTCTATGCCTTACTTGTCTTTAAATCACCTATAGTTTTATTATATTACTTTTATCACACACAAACACTTATTTATTGAATAGAACCCCAAAGATGTGTGACTTACCCTGCGAATACAATCCTTCCCGTTGTGCAAACACTACGTGCATTAAGGGTCGCACGTTTACCGTACTGTTGCTCTACTGTTGGCAGCGTGAGTACGATAAGCGCCCATATAAGCACTTTCAGTTTCGCCGTCTCGACTTTGAGGAGCGCATGAATCGCGGCTACCACTGCATACGTGATTTTCGCACCGTTGTAAACTTTCTAATGCAACGCCGTTTGCTTTCCGTGTCCATCTGGAGCGTGGTGGTAAGCAATTGGGATGCGCGACTGTTGCAGGACTTTGCACGCTCGCTGCTAAACGTGCCAAGGATTGAGTTAAAGCTCATGCGATTGCCGCACGAGTTTTTTGTAATGCTACGCCTGAATGTGCACAAAATGAAGCTGACTGAGTTGAGCTTAGAGGGTAAGTAAGTGACACTGAGAATGTTACTTTCACACAGAAGGAAATCTTATCTTTGCAGGTACTCCATTAACCACTAAGGATGCAAGTATGTTGCGCGAGTTTTTGCTGGCCAGTAACACGTTGCACACCTTGAACGTCTGCAGCTGCAGTTTGAGTCAGTATAATTTTGCCATTGTGGCAGATGGAGTGTACAAATCCAGCAGCATGCGTAACTTTTATGCCAGCCGTCTGGTTGGGCTGCAACTATCGTTGGATACGGAGAAGATAATGTCGGTTGTGGGTTCGCTGCTGATGCAGAACAAACTGGTGGAGTTGACAATGCAACAGTGTGAGCTCGTTGCCCAGGACATGGAGGCGATTGCAGAGTATCTCAACAGTCCAAGCTGTGCGTTGCGCAAACTTAATCTAGCCTACAATAAAATATCCGCTGATGGCACCTTGTTTCTCATGCGTGGCATTGCACATGGTGGCACATTGGAACTGCTCGATATAAGTTGCAACACGATTGGCACTCATGGTGGCCAATGGGTGGCCAAGTACTTTAGTTCCTGTTGCCTGCTACAGCATTTGTACTTGAATGACAATCAAATTGGCAGAGAGGCAATAAATCTCATACTGTTAACCCTTAAGAAGCCTTGTCGCCTTCAGCGACTGCAGCTTTATGGCAACAAGTTCAATGCACGCAGTGCAATGATTCTAAGACGGCTGCTGGATGCGAAAGTGATGCTTCAGGAGGAGATTGACATTAGCTATACCCACGATGAGGGTCTGAAAAATTATCGTATTGTGCCTTGGCGTTAAAAATGTGAATTTACATTGTTTTTCTGTTTCTCATTTGTGAAGTAAAATATACAAATCAGTTGAATGTAGGGAAAACTTATAGTTTAAGCATTTTGTAACCGTTTTTCTTTGTCAAACTATAGCGCCACCTAACAACAGCTTTTAACAGCTTCAAAACACGTGCGCAAAGCTACTTAACATTTGCTCTCAATCTCTCACTAGCTCTCTGAAACTGTTGTTTTGTCTTGCAAATATGAATGAAAAGCCAAAGCATTAAGTTGCCAGACTGCTAAAGTTTTATGCAATCATTTTGAATAACGTTACTTGAAGTTGAAAGAAATATTTATCTAATGCTTAGCAAAGCTGTTGAAAATGCTAATAGCTTTATTTAAACTTGTTGCGCCTGTCAAGGCTTCTTTTAGCTAAACCACCAAGGCTTAATATCTAACTTAACAGTCTGGCAACTTTCACTTTCGTTTCCGGCAATTTTCTTGTTATTATGAGCGCGCAGCGTTTGAGTCTCTGTATATATGAGTGTGTGTGTGCATTATTGTTGGCGATTTCAAAGTCAAATGGCAACAACAACAACAGAACAGAACAGAATGCGCAGCAAACAGCTGCGAAGCATTGAGCACAAAACTTCAACAGCAAACAGAACACGAGACGAGAACAACATCGGCAGACGACAGGACAACGACGCGGACGTCGATGCCAACGCCAACGCCGACGACAACGACAACGCAACGTTATCCTTGTTGAGAGTTTTGCAATATATTTTTATTGCAGCAGTCTCTTCGAAAGCGTCGAACCAACTAAATCGCCACCAAATCAAAAACGCTTGAAACCTAACCGAAAAAGTAAATGCAAATTGCAATAAGAAAATCAAGCAGAAAGATATGTTAAAGTTTTACTGACAATAAAAACAATTTACTGTTAATGTTTGTCGGTTTGCAGTGCATATTGTTATTGTTCATGATGTAAACTTAGCGGCAATAAAAGTGAAAGTGTTTCAGCTCAAGATGAAGATTATATATAGACTATTATATCAATTATTAAATGCAGACAGCATTTAAAAAAGGACAAAAGAAGTACTAAAAAATAAACAACAACAAGCTCTATCTTATAGACAAAGCTTTTGAATAATTAATTTACTATATTTATTCTTCTATTTCTTTTCTTAACTTTAAGGCTGCTGTTTTTCTGTTTAGTAAGTTTTAAATAGCATTTTCACATGGTTGTTGAGTGCAGCCAAGTGTCGTTAAGCAGCTAAAATCAAAATCAAAATCAAAAGCAAGACCAAAGACCCACCTAAGAGCAGAACTCAACGCAACTTAGATCGGCTTAACTTAGTCTAAACAAAAGCGCAAACTAAATCCAAGCTAAGTCAGCGAAACATAAAACTGAAGTAAAACTTTTTTTTGGCTATTTAACTCGTTGGAAAAGGCGGATAACAGCAAAATGAACGACAGTCGACGCAACACGGCAACGGAATTTAGTTATATACTGCAACGGCAGGTGAGTTGAGAGCCTTGCAACATGTTGTACATATGTACATACTTTCATACTTACATACATAGCAGTAGCACCCACTTGCAAATTAATTGCATGCACTTTTGTGCCCAGAGTCCTTTTCGGGGTCCTTCAATTTGTGCTCAGTGCTTGGTGCGCGCTTTTGTGTGCAACATTCGCATTGTTGTTATTTAATTGCTGGCAATTGTGCTCATTAACTTGCCGCAATTGGTGCTGCTGCCACAAACACTAACTAATTGCAACCACATCAAGCATCAAGCTAAAGCCAAAAGCTTTCCAACGAGTGCTTAATTTGTTATTTTCACAAGAAATCCTTCATCACTCAACAATCAACGTCGCTTCCTTTTAACGCACAAATATGTTGTAAAATTACTTAAATTACTGAGAAAAGCAATCTTTTCCCATCCCACTGTTCTCTGATACTGTTGTTAGTGGCTTTGATTCAATCAAGCATTTATTGGCCTTTCCTTCTCGTTGCACATGGCGTATGCTTAATGGGCTTTTCAATGCATGTCCCCGGGAATTAATTGCTTTTTCGATAAAAACACATTATTCAGCTTTCATTTTTATGCATGAATAAATACACATATGTGTATATAGTTGCCAGAGAGACGCAATATGTACTTATTTATTTATCTTTATAAAGTATTTATCATTCTCGCACACACGGCATGCTCTTATGCAATGTTAATGTCTAAAATCCTTTATCCATCAATCATTGGCTTATTTGATTTTGCTGCTAAAATGTGTGTGTTGGCTCGTAAAACCCGGCACGAGAATCTGATGGTGAAAATAATCACGAAATTAAATGGAAATTATTATAAATAGATAATTTAACAACGAGTTTAAATTATCTCCTTTTTTTTGGTAGGCCTATAATGTTATTGAAATTTATCAGCAATAATTAAATTAGAGAGCAAAATTTTAATGACAGGTTTAAATGATTTTCAACAGATTGAGAGTTATTTATACTCAAACCAAGTTCTGGGCCAACTTGACATCGTATGTGCTAAAATGTTTATACTTTTTCTACTTTTTATGATTCTCATCTTTTTAGATTGTCAGTCGTATCTATATTTCTTAACTTTACGATTGAAATTACTTTTTCTTACACACAAATTCGATTGGGATATGAATATATTATACAGTTGAATTCTCAAAAATATGTTAATATGCGGCATTTACTTCATTTGCATTTTAATTAATATACATCTCACAGGCATTGATTACATCTTGCACATCTGCACGATATATATCCTTTTATCTGACAGGCACGTCACGTGGTCAGCTCCGATTTACATATGTTTGATGGAATTGCTGTGAAAAATGAATTCCGATGAAAGCCAAACATATGTAGCAAAATATGTATGTATATCTGCATAAATGTGTGTGTGCAAAAGCTATTGACGTGCCAATAATCCCTAAAGATTGTTTCAATAGTAACAGAGAAAATGGAGGCGGCTCCCTGGATTGTAGGGGCAAGTGAAATGGTTGCGGTTAACTGACACAAAATTCATTACATACATTCTGCCTGTGGGTTTTGCTTCAGTTTCAGACATAAAAACAGTGCTAATAAACAAACTAAGGGAAAATCTTGGCAATTGGCTTGCGTGTGCGCTCAATCGAGCAAACTTGTTAAATCATGAATGAAATCAATTTGTTTTCGTATGAATCTAATGGTGATGACGGCGCAACAAAAGCAACAACCACACGCAAATTACACACGCATTTGGGGGCATTAAGACAATGACACATTGGAAAGGCCAACGACTAATATTATTTTGATTGAGTGATAGCTCAATATGGTTACAATATGCTCACTCTGTCCAAACGTAAATTAATAAATCACACACCCACACATACACACGTTCGCACACCAACACCCATTATTTTATGATAAATGACAGGTGTACTTTATGTGTGTGGGCTCTAAATGAAACCACAAAAAAAGAAAACTTTTGCAAAGTTCGTTATTTATGGTGTGTACTGTGACCTTTCCAGCGAACGAGCGCGCAATTTGTCAGTTCTTCTTCGTCTTCTTATTTGGCTTGTCCAGGGAGAAGATTGGGCCAGGAAAAGGATATTGCATATTGCCTGAAGTTTAAGCTGTGCTAAAAATTTAATTAGGCGTGGCAAATCTTTTGCTAGCACCGCTGGGATAACAGCTGCTGTGGCTTTTGCGGTTGCAACTTTGATAATAAAATCGATAGGTCGCGAGCGCGTCTTAAGCTTTAATTACGAAGCACTAACACGAACACACTCATTCTCGCACATACACCCCATTACTCGCACATACTTGCGGTATTTATGACGCCTGCTGAACATACTGATGAGTTTTTGCAGCATTGTTATGATGGCCATGCAGCAGTAAAGGCAGCAGCAGCATGTGGCATAGCTGCTGCTTGGGAACGCTTAATCGCCGCTTAATATGCAAGGCATGTGGCCTGGAGTGTGACCTTAAGGCAGGCCTTGCCAGGACGAAAACGAAGACGACAAAGAAGACGACTACGACGATGACGACTTGCACAGCAAAAAAAGTCTCTTGACTGCCTCGCGGCATTCGCATTGTTTAAATATCAAATAAAAAACGTCACACACACACGCAAATCGTATTGTCGAGCAGGCAACTATGCCTCCAGCTCCATCTCTCTTCCTTCCCCTAGCCGACAAGTTGCGATAACAGAAATCAATGTCGTCTGCAGCAAAGTCGTTGTGCAAGCGACGCCACAACAAGAATATAAATGCGAGTGCAACGCTTGTGGCAGCCACAGGCAAAGGCACTAGCACAGGCAACACGTGCTGAAGGCGCAAATATTGATACACCTGTTCCGCATACAACGCACACAGTTCCGAGAGAGAGAGAGAGCGTTATACAACACTTGAAATCCTTAGCCAGCAATTTGACAGCAATCTATGTTGATGGGAAAAGTATTATATTCAGCATGCTCAAGATTTGAAGCATAAGCAGATTTTACTATATCTTGGAAAGTGTCTCTATATATATATTAACCGATTTAGTTATCGAGGTCATACTTGAATAATGCTTAGTTTGAAGTTTCGTGCAATTTAAAGTCTACAATTTTCGAGGAACCTTTTTTCCAACTTTTGGTACTAAGAAGTAATCCATTAGCTAAGAGACTAGTTCAGTTTATTTAACTCTTTTCAACCCACATACAAATTAATACGCCTACATGTTGTATACTCTACGCATAAACATATTTCCTCTTCAAGGCGTTACACGTTCTCTTAGTTAACTGGAAAAGCCCCCTGGGTGAATGTAAAGAAAGCAGTTCTTTGTATTAGGTATTTGGCATGCATTGTCGCACTCTCTGAATGGTTTTGGCATTTGTGAACGCCTCGAGAAATGCAAATTTAGCTTGCAGCACAACGTGGCGTATGCAGAATTAATGCCAACTAAAAGTGACCTAATTGAATAGTACCACATCCCATCAGGCCATCAGGAAATCCAAGCAGAAACCTATTTCAACCATTTTGAAGGGCAATGCGGCGCCAATATCGACATTGCCATTGACACGGACATGGACTTGGACGTCGACGTTGGCATCGCTGTCATCGTTTCTTTTCTGACACTGACAGTGACTAAGTGCATGTGTGTCAAGGGGCTGTGTGTGTGGGCGTGTCTTACTGAACTCAAATCGAATTGTGTACAGAAAGTTGAGTTGATTCAAAGTGCAAGTTATGCAATGCATCATCAAATGCATAACTGTTGCACATGCTACATTTGTCAAAGTAAAAATAAACTTATATCAATATATCATGCATAACGATGTATTTGCCATTAGGCATTCAACAGCTGATGCCAAAGATTTTTGTGTTGGCCATTATCGGGACAAACGTGCAATAAAAATCTCAAGCCGCACATAAAAAATGGCCAGCTAAAGCTCTCTCTCCTAGCTGTCAATTGCCCTTGCCATGCTTCAAGTTTTATCTCATTCCCATTTCCCAATGCTCCTACAATGTTCTGCCCCCCCTTGGCCGTTCTCTCTGGGGATGGCTTTGGCGATTTAAACGGTTTCGATTTCACGTCCATGCCGATTTTATGCCACTGTGATGGATTCAACGTGTGTCTATGTGTGTGTATGTATGTGTGTGTGTGTGTGTCGGTGTGGTGCCAAAACAATAAAAACAAATGCGCTCGGGGCCAACTCCATGGCGCATTGTCTGCCTCTGTCTCTGCTCTGCGTTTGTAAGTATATATCTTGGTAACTGATGGCGACGTGAAACAATAATAACAGTAACAACAGCAAAGCAAAAAAAAGAGGAGAAAAAGAAAACCCGCGCCATTCAAAGTTAGGGGAAAATGGCAGCCGCAAGTCCATTGGGCTGAGCCGCGCTTCTACATAAAAAACAAGTGTGTAAATCTTTAATCAAAAGTGCTGGTGTAAAAAATACCCTGTATGCAGAAATCTTGTATTAATTGAAGCTTGTAATATAATTTTAACTACGCTATTTAATATTTAATATTTAAAGATTATTAGAGCTTCTAAATTCCTCATAAATTCGTTTAAATCTTTTCCCTTATCTTAACCTTTCCCTTATGTTAAACTTAAAAGGGTATTCAAAATCGAATCCAAAAATAAACACGTGTTCAATCTACGTATAGATTGTGTATATTTGGCATGCGAAATAAATTGGTATTTTTCCATATATGTACACATATATTTTTTTACGGTATGCTGTTATTTTGGTATGCAATGCATATTTTGATAGCCCGCATGTTATTTTACAACCCTCGCACATAAATCGAACATTGCATAAGAGTATCCACAGCAGAAGTGCACTCCAGACTTAAAAAAAAGAAAACTGAACTTGATTAAATGGCTAACAATTTGATTTGTATTTTTTTTTATCGAAACCCCAAAAATCGATGCTGCGTTTTTGTAGGGCAGCGATGTGTCCGCTGCTGAGGCTTATGCATTCGATGACTTCAACAATTTAACGAAGGTAATGTTTGACCCACATTTTTGTAGAGTTTCTCCTCACCTTCTCCTTCTCCTACTACTTCATAGACATGCAAATCGACATGTCTGTAATTCGTATTCGTATTCACATTCATTAAATTCCAAGAATATAGCACAGACTGCTCAAAAACAGAAAGAGCGAGGAAGAGTGGAACATTTCCGACATTGGCCGCAACCTTCTATGAAAATTGCTTTATCTTTTTTTCGCCTTAACACCCCCGTTTTCTGCCTGGCTCGACTTATTAAATTTCATTTCAATTTCAGTTTATTAAAAGCGGTGCCATTCCCAGCGACTAGTTAGGACGGCCAGCTGATGATGAAAAATGAAGTGCAATTTATTTCTCTTCTTCTTTTCATTTCTCTCTTTTTTGAGCGTTAAATTAACGCTTCTTCTTCTCCGTCTAGCAGATGCAAATATTTGAGCATCTACCAAAATATAAACGTCAACTGATTTTGCTTTGAACTAAATTAAACGAAGCTTAACATTTTGACATTTTGTATGCCGTTCTAAACAGCAGCATGAAAAGTCAAAGAAAATTCTTAAATATTTTTATATGGCAATATAAGCCACTTAGTGCGAGTTTTAAGAGTTAGGTACTTGAAGCAAAATAAATATTTGAAAGCATTGTGCAAACTTAAGAATATTTAGCTTAGCATACTCTTGGATGAAAATTTATATTTTCTCTTGAAGCCAAGTTATTTTTAAGTAAGCTCTTAAATTCTTAAAGTTTGTCATTTAAGAAATGTTGCATAAGGTTAGCAGAAAATGAATGAAATGAAAAAAACTTGTTTAATTTGATATGTTGATGTATGACCAAAGCATAGTAAAAACTGCTGTGTGGTTGTAAGTAGGTGTGTGTGAGTGTGTTGGTGTAGGCTTTGTTTTCGTAGGCTCACACTGAAAGTGTTGGCATTGCCATTAGGGCTGACAAGGCTGTCCAAAAATGAATCCAGAACAAAACATGCTCGACATTAAGCAGGCAAGAGCAAGGCATAATAGTCGAAGAAGAAAAAACTATTATAACCCATGGCCAGAAATGAAAGTAAAAGCCTGGCCAAAGTAGCTGATTGTTTGCCCAACTAATGGCCAAGAGAGAGTGAGAGAACGAGGCCAGCGAAAGAAACGCAAATTGCCAATGCTCAAAAGCACTTGAAACGCTTTGTTAGGAATATAGCCCAAAAAACAAACTCTTCCTTTAGCTTTTGTTATGGCTGTGGTAATTTATGCACTTAGAAACACTAGTTAAAAGCAAAAATATATAACTTATTAACTCTCTTAAGCTTAAAGAAAAAATCTTACTAAATTTAACAGCATACAGATCAAAAAGTCGAAAGCAGAAAAAAAGGCTAAAACAAAACTGAAAAGAAAAACGTCAGCTTGTTTTGGTCAACTGACGGACATGTTTGTGTTTACAGAGAGGTTATTGAGGGGTGTTGTTTGGCTTTTTTCCTCTCTGCTTGTTTGTTTGTTTATCTGCATGTGCAACAACAACAACATCGACAGTGACAAGTCAACACAGCAAAAAAAAAGCGCAGTCTTTGCGCTCGACATTTGCCATGCGCATAATTGTGGTTGGAACATTTTGGTGAAGCGCATGTTAATTGCAGCACTCGGCTTAAACCGCTCCGTGCCTCAAAACCGAACCCCCTCTGGCATTGTATTGAAATTTTGTGCCCCTAAACGTTTTTTGCCCAACAAATTAAAATGTTGCGCCCGCTGCGCAACCAAAAACGTTTCAATGTCCAGCTTGTTGTTTTATATTTCTCTCTTAATTTCATTAGGCAAACAAATTTTCCACCTTTTTTATGCACATGTGTGTGCTTATGTGTTTGTTTGCTGTTCCGTACGCTTCATAGAGCAGCTCCACTTGCTGCCAAGTGAGTAGGTCCTTCTCCATGGAACATGAATATTATTAATTAAAATCGTGCAATGCATAAAAAGGTTTGTTTGCTACCTATCTGTAGCATTGGATTGCCTCCAGATTGCCTACCTATCTATCTATGTGTGTGTTTGTGTTTGCCTTGGACAATGTTTGCCTTTTATTAGGAACGTGTACCTGGCTTACAGTCCTTCCTGTGTGTATAAATGCCAGACACATTTTTCTCGAGCTTTAATATCCTATAACTCTGTAACTGTATACGTTTGTGTACGTATGTGTTGGGTCAGAGGCGCAAATTAGAAAAGGTAGTTTTGTTTTCAACTTTTGTTAGTTCCGCTTGCGGCCTACACAAAGTTGGCAAAGGGTGTAAAGTTTCACAATAATTGGGAAATTTAAGTTATATGTAGACTAAGTGTACCTTTGACCTCATAACTTCTTAACTTGCAGGTGCACTTCGGAAAAAGTCCAATCTTAGTGTGCACCTTAAAACCAATATTTTTGTGAACAAATAATAATAATACTTCTTAGCTTAGTTTGATAAAGATATAGGTTACAGGGCATAGTCATAGTCGGCTTTGCTTAATAGAGCTTCTCGCCTTTCTCTCGATTATTTGTTATTTCTGTTTTTGTTGCCGTTTTTCTCGCTTCACACGCTTTGCCTCAATTGAGTTTCGACCTGTACAGGCTATTATATTCTTTTCGCTTTATTTTTGCATGTCTCTTTTTTTTTTTGCTTACCCTCTTTGCGAAATTAATTGGATTGCGAGCTTTAATTGCTTGGCTGGGAGTTTTGGGGCATTTTCGCAAACGGCTCTGAGAAATTATTTATGCGATTTTGCAGCATAATATTTATGAGACAAATGCTTGAAGTTTTACTCTTTGTTGGATGAAAACTGAATAAATTGAATGCTGCATAAAACATATGTCAACAGCAAGCGAACAAATAAATGTCAAAAATCTCCGGAGAATAAATATTAAATATGAATAAACTCGCAGAATAATTAAGCGAAATTTATGTTGTCGTCGCTTTCAATGTCTTTATCAGGCTGCCTTTTTTTTTGTGTTTTTGTGTCTGTGTCCCTTTTATGGCCTACAGCGTTTTGAGGCTCTTAGCAAAAAGGAAACAGAAAAATATTATTCTGAATAAATATTATTTGAAATCAGGTGCCAGGAGACTGGTAAAGGCCAACGCACCTGTCACAGCTTTTACATTTTTTATGCCGTTTGTGGCAACCTTTCTTTGGCTTTGCTTGTTGTGCTAACTGATTTCAATTTAAATGATAAGCAAACGTTGGGTATGTTGAAATGAGCTAATTGCCGCTCATAAAATACAACACAACAGAGTAAAGAGCAAGCGCGTTATAAATTAGACATTTAAATGTGGCATTTAACTGTTCACGTGTGCCACAAGAAAAGCAAGAACAGCAACAACAATTACAACCAGCTACAAGGCTGTCATTTTTAGCTTTGACAGTTTGGATTACACAAGACGCAGCCTTCGACTTTTGTTCTGACAGATTAACGACCAACAGCTTGTTACTTCCGCTCAAACCCTCTTCCTCTTTCCTTTCATTCTCTCTATTTTGTTTTCTTTCTCTTTCTCTGCATCTGATGCCGCAATTTGTTTTGTTGTGCAGCTGAGGAAGGACAGTTTGTAATTTCATTTGGCCGATTGGCCCTAGCCTTGGCATCCTTGGCATTGAGTTGATTTACGTTTCGTTACGTTACGTTACGGTACGGTACGCTACGTTTCGTCTCCATTTGTTTCATTAAGTGAACACAAACATCACCCAACACCAGCTGCCTCAAATTCAAATAGAGATTTCGAGTGTGTGACGAATTGCGAATTGGAAAGTAAAATGATAAATCTGCGACCCCGTATAGAGTGTTAGTTGTTAGAGTAAATAAAGAGATACTCAGTTTTTCAGTTAAAGATTTTAAATCATCTTAGTATGACAGGAAATATATCAGAAGGCAGAAAATGTGTAAATTATGATTAATGGTTAAAAGTCTTTTAAGTTCCCTAAAATATCTTGAAATTTAAATTTGTTTCTGTCTGGCACTTTATAATAAAAAACAACATTATACGTACTAAAATTACACACTTTCGACTTTTTATAGCCCCAATAATAGCAAAAGAATTAAATTTAATACAATTTTCTCCCAATTTTCACTCAATTTGTTTTGAGTTAAAAAAAAGTGAAAGGTTTACCTTTAGTTTTTTCTACCTGCTCAACCCTGGCATAATTAGCCATTTGCTTTGATACTGAATGGCATTTTTAATGGCACTCTGCCACGTGCCACACTCTGCAGAGCTCTGGTCGAACGCTGCCTGCCTTCTTGCCCCTGTAAGTATGCAACGAACTTTGCCACCTGTCGCCACTTAATTGAATTGAGAACTCAACTCGCACGTAATTTGCTTTTTGGAAAATTTCATTACGTGGCAACAGTGGCAGTGGTATGCCCCAACGCCCACGCAGCCAGTCAGCCAACAGGACACTTGAAGTCGTAGTAGCACTAACCAAATATTTGCCATCGGTTTTAGCCGTAACTTTTAGAGTTGGCGTCGTCAACTGTACGCACAACTTTCTGTTTCTGTTTGCAGTTAGCTGTTTTGGCGTTTTACACAAGTTAAGAAAAACACCGAAAATAGAGAAAGCGTGCAGGAAATATGAAAGGAAACAAAAAATGTTGCAAAAATTAAGTAAAAACTTGTTTAATTGCAAACAGCTGGCAAAAGTTTTAGCTCGCAATGCAGTAAACGCTTCAACTGCTACTAACTTGGCTTACTGCACACACACTCTCGTAGCGTGTTTTTGGCTGTCACAACATTGGCCTTGTGCTGTGATGTGGCATTTTATTTAGGTTTATGCTCTTAAGCCCTTCACATAAAGTTGTCTTTTATGGCTGCGTTTCCTGAGGAAAGGTGAAAAAGGAAAAATGGAAGGAGGAAACTGGCTCGCGTTTCATCATAAAAATGACAAAAAGAGAAAAACACTTTGACTATGGCCAGGTAACTGTCGCTGGCAGCCACAATTTACGATAACGTTGCGTATACGTAGCTAACCTGCCACTCTCTCTGTAAGTGTGTATGTGTGTGTGTGGCAGTGTCAGGAGGACAGTTTGCTTTTGATGTAAAGAGGCACTCGAGGCAATTTTGCGCTCTTATCCCAATCAACGTGCAATAATAGACCAAAACCAAAACGAACCGACGCAGGACACAAACACATTCAAAACCGCCCTTCCTCCCTCCATCTCTACACTCACAATTACTCTATGAGTTTTGTTTTTGCTTTGCGCTATCTCTAGAACGACCATCAGACACATCAGCAACAGGGCCAACATCAACAACAACAACAACAGCAGCAACAACAACAACAACAACAGCCACAGCAACGCCAGCAGCAGCAGCAGCAGCAGCAACAACAACCACATGTAGGGGATGGCATATCTGGCGACACGTTGTCCTCATTACCCCAAGCATCGTTCAACTATATCAACTCTATCGTTGGCAGCGGCGTCATTGGCATACCCTATGCCCTGCACCGCGCCGGCTTTGGCCTGGGCCTGGTCCTGCTCATCCTGGTCGCCTACATCACCGACTACTCACTCATACTGATGGTAAGTAAACGGCAGGGAAGAACGGACGGACATTGTGAAAACCCACATCAAAGGTCCGACAAATTGAAAAATGTTTTCGCAACGGAAACGGAAATTGGATGCGTGTCTCGTTAGCAGCATCAGCAGCTAGAGCTGCATGTTAAATGCATTTCCGCAACGACACAAATTTAATATTAGCATAATTAATAACAGAGAAACACACATTTTTCGTTAGTAAAACGAATATAAAGTATCCTTGTACAGCCATAATTTATAATTTAATATTTTTCGTTTATTCAATTTCAAGTGTTTGAAAGTGAATTTAAAACACTTTGTTAGCTATAAAACGATGTGTTGAAGAAGAACAAGAATAATTTAATTATATGATCGAAATTAATTTATTATGTTCTGTTGTACATAGATATATTTGCTATATATTCATTTAAAGTCACACATTTTCTAGCAAATTTATAATACCCTCTCTCACAATCGCAAAATCAAAGAGCATTTTTCTGAACAACATTTACATTTGTAGGTTAGATGCGGCCACATTTGCGGCAGATTCAGCTATCCGGGCATTATGGAGGCTGCCTATGGCAAATACGGTTACTATTTGCTATCGCTGTTGCAATTCATGTATCCCTTTCTGGGTAAGTGGCGCTAATCGTTAAATCCCATCCGTGTGCCAAACTATTTTTTTGCTGGCACAACACACACACTCAAATAAAACTAACAAAGTTTTTGCCACTTTACAGCAATGATATCGTACAATGTTGTTGTGGGCGATACTTTATCCAAAGTTCTGGTTCGCTTAATTCCATCGTGGGGTGATTCGATGGGCGCCGTTCGATTGGGCGTTGTCTTTTTCGTCACCGTTGGCGTCGTTGTCCCCCTCTGCCTTTATAAGAATGTCTCGCGTTTGGCCCGCGCCAGTTTCATTAGCTTGGCGTGCGTTGTCTTCATATTGTTTGCCGTCATACTGAAACTTATGTCGGGCGATTATAAAGTGTGAGTACAAACGTATATATTTCGCAAATACTCATATACAAGTTTTATCACGGACGTAGCTTAACACACATAAGTCCTGTGAACGATGGCCTTGCTAACATTAAGCCCCATAACTGACATTTTATTTCGTTTTTTTTATGATGGGGAAATTAAATTTGTAACAGTAGATGATAATAAATTAGATTTGTTTTAAGTGTCATAAGAACCTTTAAGTCATTTTATATTTTTTCTCCTTAAATACTAGTTATTTGTATCTTAAACAACAATAGATATATCGAACTTTAAGCTTGAAAATTAATTTTTTCATACATTTATACCAAACGAAAGTTAGACCTTTTATTTGCTATTTTACCAACGCGCTCAAAAGTATGCAATGCTATTATTACCAGTGAATTATTTTCTTGCGTACACAGCACAATTTGTATAAAGGTGTGTTTTTTTTTCGCTCCTTACGCTTTTTGTGTGTGTGTGCCAGGCAATTTATAAAAATTATCAAAAATATATAATTCGTAAGTGTTGACGCCGTCTAATAACGCGTACAGATTTATTTGCATTTTAATTACAATTTGTGTGTGCGGCGAAGGGCAAAAAATTTATGAGCAGCCCTTGGCATACAGCTAGCTGCGAGTTGTTCTTGCTCCTTTCTTTATTTTTTGTTACCCTCCTCTATTTTTTTTTGGGAGGTGTGGTGGTAGAGCTGTAGTTATGGTTGGGTCCCGGTCGCTTTAGTGCTAAGTGGCGCTTTAGTGCCTTTAAATCTGCAGTGTCTGGCCCGGCGGCATTGAACACAGAACACCATAGCTCCATAAAATGTAGTGTGCCACTTGTCTGGCTTTTATAGCTTTTCATTAGTTTCGCCACAGTGCACCATAGCAAAGTAAGCTACTATTTCTGTCATAAATTGATAAGTGAACGATAAGGTTTCTTTCTCATTTGAATATTACAGCAGCAATTTTGAAGATAAGCTATAGATACTTTGAAGAAATAAACTATGGTATAAAGCAAATTTTTAATAGGTTACAAAATAAACGGGTTCTGAGAAAGATATTATACGAATCGTAGCATTATTTTCTCAATTAAGGGTTCAAAGCTTTGACTTTTTGGCAGAATAAGTTTATTTTATTTAACCCACCGTGCAACTTGGCAATAGACTCGCTGTTGCATGCAGCATTCGCACTTCATCGCCCTAGCTCTTGTTCACTCTTTCAATCTCTCGCAACTTTGAATGTGCAACTCAGCAGCGAGGGGCGAGTCAAGTCGTTAGCTGCTTGCCACAGTGTTGCCAATGGCAGCGCGTTGGGCAGCTATATTGCTAGTCGAATAAAGCTGGCTGGCTGGCTGGCTAAGCTACTGCCCTTGCCACGCCCCCCTCTTTCAATACGTATTTCATGGTCAGCGGGTGCTTGAGATTTGCAAAGCTGCAGGACCCTTCGCAGTTGCCAACTGCCTGCTGTCTGCTGTTCGTTGTTTCTGCTGTTGTTGGGCATAAAATTTAAATAAATTTCCAATTTGCGTACTTTTCTGCTCGTTTTTTTTCTGCTCTCTCTGTTCCGTTTCCTGTTCTCAGCTCACGCTTTTATCTTTTGAATATTATACTACGCGTAAAAACATATATAAACCTCACCTTAGTCCGTTTTCTTTTTTGTGTGTGGCAATATTTTACATTTCTCAAACGGCGCGCAAAGAGAAAGAAAAATAATGTTAATTTGGTGTTAACTTTGTGTAATTTTTTGTGCCAACAAAATATATCTTTTATCATGCTGCCTGTTGCTCTGCCTTTCCGGCTGCCTTTAGCACGGATACGGCTGAGTCTTGGCGCTTTGCGAACTCGGATCTAATCCCGGCCACGGGCATCATGGTGTTTGGTAAGTAGCCGCATAATATATGTGTTTGCTTATGCAATTGCTCAGCTTAAAGAATAAAGAACGACATGATTGCAGGATAAGAGCGCCGCTGACAGCGTTGCCAGACTGTTTGCATGAATAATAATTAAATTGCATACTCTCTAAAATTGTTTTCTATCTTTTCACTATTTCGTTTTCTCGGTTTTGTTCACCCACAGCTTTTATGTGTCATCATAACACTTTTCTCGTTTATCAATCGATGCGCGAGGCGACCATGGAACGCTGGGAGAAGGTCACCCACATCTCAATTGGTTTCGCCTGGACAGTTGCGGCTCTCTTCGGCATTGCTGGCTACTCGACATTTCGCGCTCTGTCCCAAGGTAAACTAATTGACAATTTGTGCTAGCATTTAATTGCATTATCTTGGTATTTTTTTTCTTTTACTTGGATAAGCGAGCTTTAATCTGTTTTAGTTGTTGTTTGACTATTCTCGTGTCCAACTCTCTTATTTTAATTTAATTTCAGGTGATTTGCTGGAGAACTATTGCTGGGATGATGACTTGATGAATTTCTCGCGTGTCCTCTTCTCTATATCCATTTTGCTAACGTTTCCCATCGAATGCTTCGTTTCACGTGAGGTATGCTTATTTTTATAAAAATATCTTTTGATGAAACTCTGATTTGAATGGCTAACATAAATATGAGGTCTAAAGTAGTATAATTTAAATGTAAAAAAAATGTAGTTTCATACTTGTTGTACAACATTTTAAAAGCTTAGTGACTTAGACTGACTTTTTAATGATTACAGTGTATTTCATTGATGAACATCCATTCACAATCTACTCGCTTATTTGCACTTCCCTTCTTAGCCTTGAGATACGTTTTGAGAGTAATGCTTGCACTTTACTTTGACCAGCTGTTGTTGGTCAGCTTATTGTGGGCAACTTGGCTGCCACATAGTTGTGTTAGTGTAGAGTAGTTCGTGCCACAGTTGCATTCTCTGATAAAGTATATAATTTCGTTTACAGATTGTGCGCGCTCTGGTGCATCGCTTTGTGCTGAAGGAGCCCATCAGTGAGTTTACTGTGGACAAGGACCCCAGTTTGGAGAAGGGCGCCGAAATCGATGAGTATTCGAAAGCGATTACCTTGGCAATTGTGTTCAGCGCCTTTATAATATCGCCCATGACCGACTGTTTGGGCTCGGTGCTGGAATTGAATGTGGGTTGATTTTCATACACACAACAATAACAAATAATAATGGACTGGAGGGAGCATTGTAATTTCATGCAAATTTTTTAACAATTTAGGGTCTGCTGGCAGCCATACCGCTGGCCTATATACTGCCTGGCCTGGCCTACATACAAATGGAACCGCATGCGCTCTTGAGCCGGGAGAAGCTGCCCGCCTTGGGTCTGGTTGTGTTTGGTGCTCTAGTCACAATATTGGGTGCTGCGGTGCTTCTGCCCGGTCTAATGGGCGACGATTGCCGTTCGGATATTGTGATGGGCTATTGCCGGCAGGAGTTCCAGAATACTACCGCTCAGGTGGTTCTCAATTGAGGAGGTGCAGAAGGAGGAGCGGCACAGCCAGCCAAGCAAAGCCAAAAGTCATTACTTTAGTCATAAGCATTGGCAATACAAATTTGCATTGATGTGGGCTTGCAGGTTGAATGTGGGTGGGGAATCAATTTATTTTTGTTTTGTACGTCATTTGGGTCTAGTTTCTCATGCCCTTGCAGATGTTATTATGTTTGAGCAAGATACCTTTGAATACTTAGGGAAAACATACATTTACATATGTTTATTTACAGAATTTGCGTTTTACCAAAGTAAACTTTTTGTATACAAACAACATCTTCGCTAAAGTTTGTAGTTTCCATAATTTGTTTTAGTTTGTTAATATTTCTTAAGTTTAAACTTGCTTAAAGTTCTTGAAGACAGTAAAAGTTTTGGTTTATGTAATTAGTTACAAATTTCAATATATTATTAAAAACATCTGCAAGAGTATACACATTTCGGCTAACCGAAAAACTTTCTTTAGCTGATATTTAAGTTTCATTTTACTTTACCATTTTGTAGCTGCACCATTTTCAGTTCATAAGAATATGTTATAGTACTTTGGTGAAAAGGGGCAAAACGAATACTTGTACCTGAGTCTCTGATGTTCAAAGTATAGTATCTGAAACTGTGTCGTAGTGTATGTGTATCTATGTGTGTATTTGTGTATTGTGAGAGTAAGAAAAGTGATACGAAAGATTTGAAACCTGAATCTCAGTACAAAACAAACAAGTTGTTATATATTATATGTACTTAATTACGCACCCAATTTACAGCCAAATTATTTTCTTATTGCTGTTAGAAAAAGGTTTTAACAATCTTATGTTCAATTTGCTGGAGGAGAAGAGAAATGTAGTGCAAGTTCCTTGATCTTTAGATGTCGGTGTAATGCATGAAAATTTCGAATAGTTGTTATTGTAATTACAAGTAGCCATTAGCGTAGTCTGAAAACATTTGGGCACCAATATACACACACAACATACATACAAAGGAAAAACTTGTGAAAGATGAATGTAATCAAAACAAAGTATTATACCAAAAAAACTATTTGTAACTATCTATATTTATGGCATACAGCAAAAAGAAAAAAGTTATCGAGTCGAATCAAATCATATTTAAACGTTTTATATATATGTATACAACTATATAGAGAATTGCTACAATACAACACACAGAACATGATAAACTAGAAGAACTTTCATCTATTTACTATATGAATCGACAACAGTTTTAAGTTGTTTGAACAAATGGCACTGATTATATTTTGCATATATGTATTGTATATTTATGGTATGTACACACTGGTATATTTTTGTACGTATTTTGTTGAGTTCATGTTTTTATAATGCACTATACTATATCGTACTTTTATGTAAATACATATTGTATGTACATTTTTGATATAATTAAAGACAACTTTTACCACATATTTACTAAATACTTATATACATACTACATATATGAACACAATGCTCACATCTTTACTGGTTATGGGAACCAAGTGTTTATTGCTTTTCTGTTTGATCTAAGAACCAAGCTTACAACTCTATACTAAGAGCTTAATAACACAACATATCATGCTAATCGAAACAATGGCCAAAAACAATGGAGCACAGGACATAAACCAAGGGCTTTTCTTACCAAACTTTTTACAAGAAACTAATGCTTTTACACAACAACAACAAAAAACAACAACAACAGGAACACAAGAAAACTGGAAACAACACTTGTATATACACTTTATATACTATAGAGCTGTCTATTTAGTTATATATATATAACCTTCTATATGTTTACAAAAATTCACCGATTGAGATATATAAAATTCTTGGCAATTCCAGAGAAATGTTACTTTTATCTAGCGAACATATACAACTATATATATATATATGTGTGCATATAATTTAATCAATGCATGTAGTTACATAATTATTTAGAACTTGATGTATGTACTTGAGCGCAAAGCGTAGAATTTGTTGCATATACTATATTATGTATATGTATAAATACTATTTGTATGCATACAAAAAATAATCAAATTTCACTCAAACTAGTATAAACATAATTATAATAACAAAAATGAAAAATAAAGAATGTATTTTAGAAATATGCAAATAAAATCAACAACGAAAGTGTTTTTACTTTGCGGTTTTTCATGCCACACCATGCCACATCCTACACAGCTGCGAACTTATCAGACTCTTATCATTCCAGTATAATTTTTGGGTTGTTTCCCAGCGCATTCTGTGGTTAATATGATATCGTTTGAAATCCACTCAACTACTGAAGAGTATAAAAGGCGTCGTCTAAACCTAAAAAAGTTCACAGTTCTCACTTGACTGCCACAAGTGTGCTTATAGTTATTCCTTACTTGCTTTTTCTTGTGTTGCAAGTGTTTGATCCTGCTTAAAATGGCCGACAAGAATAATCTGCTGCTGCTGTTCGAGCATCCCACGGAACCCGTCTTCCTGGACAAGGGCAAGAAGGTGACCGTCTTCGATGTGCCCGACAACTACTTGACCGATCGCTATCGTCCCATCAGCACCGAGGTGCAGAGCCGCGTTGGCGAGAAGGTCGAGCAACGTGTTCCCGTTCGCGAGATCTCCATTCCCGATCTACGCATACCCATGTCCCTGGGTCGTGAGGAGAAGTTCTCGCTGTTTATTCCCAAGCATCGCAGGATTGCCGGTCGCCTTATTGACATCTTTGTGAACATGCGCAGTGTGGATGATCTCCAGAGTGTGGCCGTCTATGCCAGGGATCGTGTAAATCCCGTCATGTTCAACTATGCCCTGTCTGTGGCACTGTTGAATCGTCCCGATACCCAGGGACTGGACTTGCCTTCGTTTGCGCAAACCTTCCCCGATCGCTTTGTCGACTCTCAAGTCTTCCGTCAGCTCCGTGAGGAGTCCTTTGTGGTGCAGCCCGGTTCCCGTATGCCCATCGTCATTCCACGTGACTATACTGCATCGGACCTGGAGCCGGAGCATCGTCTGTGGTACTTCCGTGAGGATTTGGGCATCAATCTGCATCATTGGCATTGGCATTTGGTCTACCCCTTCGAGGCCGCCGATCGCAGCATTGTCGACAAGGATCGTCGTGGCGAACTCTTCTACTACATGCACGAACAGATCATGGCCCGCTATAACATGGAACGTTTCAGTAACAACTTGGCTCGCGTCCAGCCCTTCAACAATCTGCGTGACCCCATTGTCGAGGGCTACTTCCCCAAGATGGACTCCCTGGTCTCCAGCCGTGCCTGGCCTCCACGTTTCGACAACACGCGCCTGAACGATCTGAACCGTGAACAGGATCAAATCAATGTCGAGGTTGCCGATTTGGAGCGTTGGCGCGATCGTATCTTCGAGGCCATCCACCAAGGCTTTGTCATGGATGTGAGTGGTGGATTCTTACTCATTTTTGTTTGTAGTTTCTTTACATATTTCTATAAAATTTCAGGAGCGTGGACAACGCGTGATGCTGGATGAGGCAAGAGGCATTGACATCCTCGGCAACATTCTTGAGTCTTCTATTTTGTCGCCTAATCGCACTTTGGTAAGTGGAAATGAACCCGCTCTTCAAATAATTCCTAATCTCTACTCCCTACTCCCTTCAGTATGGTGATCTGCACAACTTTGGCCATGTTTTCATCTCTTACTCCCACGATACGAACAACAAGCACTTGGAATCCTTTGGTGTGATGGGTGATTCCTCCACGGCTATGCGTGATCCTGTCTTCTACAGATGGCATGCGTACATCGATCGCATCTTCCAGGAGCACAAGTCCCGTCTGCCCGCCTACACGGACACCCAGCTCAACTACTCGGGCATCTCGATCACTGGTGTCCAGGTGGCCTCCAATGGCAGTCAGCCCAATGTGCTGAGCACCTTCTGGCAGCAGTCCGACATGGATTTGTCTCGTGGCTTCGATTTCACACCACGTGGCAATGTGTTTGCTCGCTTCACCCACTTGACCCATCTGCCCTTCACCTACACGATCAATGTGAACAACGATGGTGGCGCCCAGAGATTTGGCTACATGCGCATCTTCATTGCGCCCAAGAATGATGAGCGTGGTCAGCCCATGTTGTTGAGGGAGCAACGCCTGATGATGGTCGAGTTGGACAAGTTTGTGGTGTCCCTGAATCCTGGACCGAATACCATTCGTCGTCGCTCTACGGAGTCCAGTGTGACCATACCGTTTGAGCGCACTTTCCGCAATCTGGATGCCAATCGTCCTGCTGCTGGCACCGCCGACGAGCTCGAGTTCAACTTCTGCGGCTGTGGCTGGCCCAATCATATGCTCATTCCCAAGGGTCTGCCCGAAGGTCTGCGCTGTGATCTGTTCGTCATGATCTCCAACTACGAGAATGATAGGGTGAGTTTCAAGCTAATTTTAGTTTAAGCATCTGATCTCTAATCATATATTCCTCTTTTCCCTTGCAGGTTGATCAACAGCTTGTGGGCCGTTGCAGTGATGCTGCCAGCTATTGTGGCGTTCGTGATCGTCTCTACCCCGATCGTCAGTCCATGGGTTATCCCTTCGATCGTCTGCCCAGGACTGGCGCCGATCGTCTGGTCAACTTCCTGACGCCCAACATGAGCATTGTGGATGTGAATATACGCCATGAGAATCGTGTGGCTAATCGACAGGCCTAGTTAAATAATACGATGAGCTACAAATTGTGACGACCTTCGCTTGATGACACTGCACACAGATATTACTTCTAGTAAATAAGCATTCTCTCTACTACTATATTGCATTTATTGCATCTTTATTGAGCTTATAATAAACGCATCATGGCATTTAATGAAGAGACAATACAACTTTTATACAGCACAGCCAATTTATACTAGATTTGTGGCCTTAGACGCATTTCAACTTGATCATTGATTGCGCTTATCAGCAGCAACAGCAGCGTGTTCTATTGATAGCCTAGCCAAAAGCTGCTCTTGATACCCTATAATTAAGTGCGAATAAAGTTGAAAACCGACTTCGCAGTCATCTTGATTAAATTGATTCAGAATCCCATGAGAAAAAAGTTCTGAGATAAGAACCTCCTCAGTACAGAGTATCTTCCAGTCAATCATTCTTTCCTATAGATCACTCTCACTTATTTTGCCAGATCTTTACACCTCTCTCTGCCTTGTTCCATCTGAGCAGGCGCTTATAATAAGAGTGGCTGTCTCTCAAGTGGCTCAGTTGTAGACGTACCGTCGTGTGGTGCAAAAGTGAAAGTTGTTTGCTGAAAGTTCTGGGAAGATTAGGAAAAATGCGCAGCGTGTGCCAATCTCTGCTGCTGCTGATAGCAGCCATTGGCGTAAGCACAACCCAAAGTACAAAGCCAAAATACAATTTAACCTTTTTATTTTCATGACTGACCTTAGTTGGTGACTGCTGGCTCGACTTCTAGCTACGATCAGCAGGCGAAAACGTTCATTGATCAGTCGAGCGAGAGATACTTTAAGCTGTACAATCAGATTGCCTCCGAGACGTATTCGGCGAATAATGAGGAGGACTTTGAGGCGCTCTTCTCCAAGCTGACAAATGTGAAGAGGATTGCCGATGAGCTTGTAGGGATTTCCCGTGAGGCAAGTGGCTTTGATCTAAGCAAGATCCAGAATGCAGAGTATAAGTCAGCGTTAGAGGAACTTCGTAGCGCTGGGGATCTATTTGTGCTGGGCGAGGATTACTTCTCCTCTGTGCAAATGAATCTGGCTGCATTGCAAAAGATGTCAACGGACAAGGACATTGAGCCGTATCTGGGAGGTGCCAAGATGCCCAACGAGGACGACAGTCCACTGGCCTATTATCCGGACATTCAGAAGATTGTGCAGCGCAGCAATGATGTGGATGAGCTCAAGTACTACTGGGAGACGTGGAGGGATAAGAATCAGATCTGGGCCTCTGTCAACTTTTACACCATTGTGCAGTCGTATCAGAAGGCAGCCAAGATCCTGGAGATTCCAGTGCACCAATTGTGGTATCGCTACGACAGCCAGGAGATGCTCCAGCAGATGGAGCAGGCAATGGTCGAGTTAAAACCTGCCTATCAACAACTTCATTCCTTTGTGCGCGATGAGCTGCACAAGAAATATGGCAGCGATGTGGTTAACCCCAATGGACCCATTCCGGATCATCTATTTCAGCAGGTTCTCGAGCAGGCCTGGGAGGAGGGCAGCATCATTGAGTCATACTTTCCAAGACGAAACCTGCCCCAATTCGATAGCTTCGTGGAGCATCTCAGTGCCAAGGCCCTTGTCAATGAATCCGAGAACTTTTACACTTCCCTCGGCTTTGAGCCATTGAGCGCTGATTTCCACAAGAATCAACTAAAGGAGCCGAATGAGGATAGACCCGATGATGATTGTCGTCCCTCTCTCTTCGATCTGACTCCACATGTTTTCATGATGTACTGCGAGAAGGTCAGCTTCAGGAAACTGATGCAGTACCATGGACACATGGCCCGAGTCTATTATGCCGAGCAGAAGAAGCATCTGCCCTCCTATTACTTCAAGGCCTACAACCTGGAATATCCGGTGGGTGAAGCTGTCGTCCTTTCCGCCTCCTCACCCAGCCATCTAACTGGTCGTGGTCTGGCCAAAAGCGCTTTTAGCAATGAGGCACTCACAAATCGACTGTTTCGCATGGTAAGTGCAAGTTTCGATTATTGAATATAAAATATTTAAATTTCGTTCTTTTCTTTTAGGGCATTCACACCGTTCTCAATATTCCACTTTATTATGTGCATACAAAAGTAATGCACGATCTTTTAAATGGCACAGTGGACATGGATACTGTGAACAAGCATTATTGGCGTCTTTTGGAGCTGCATGCTGGCATTGAACCACCCACGGATCGCACAGAGGGTGCCATTGATTTTCCCTACAAGTTCTATGTCAACATTGAGCAGAACTATCAAACTAAGTAAAACCATTGCCAATCATCCAAATAAGTTCTTATTAATGATTCATTATTTCCTTTCAGAAAGTTCATTTCGGAAATATTGGGCTATCAGTTTTATCGCTCTCTGTGCCACAAGGCCCATCATCGCGGTCCTCTACACAATTGTGACTTCTATGGCAGTTTCGCCGTTGGCAGTAGTCTTAAGTAAGTTTCTAACAAAATTAAATATTACAGAATTTAAATATTATTTGCAATTTAGAGCCATGATGTCTTTGGGCTCCACAAAGCCTTGGCGTGAAGTTATTGGCAAGGTCATTCCCAAAAATACAGGTCTTAGCAGTTTGGCACTGTTGGAATACTATCAGCCCATTGTAGACTGGCTTAAGAGGCACAACAAGCAGACTAAAGTTAAAATTGGCTGGAATTCCACAACCAAAAGTAAGTTTTGATTTAAAGATTAGTCAAAATAACTTCATATATATTTTGTCTTACAGAAATCGTTTAAATAGTGCGACAATTGTATATCAATGTTAAAATCTTTTTAACTCAAGCTAATAAATAAAATCTTTTTCAAAGCAATGCAATTTGAATTTAAAATAAATGCCGCCTTACAGCAAGCGTTTTGCAGCACTAAAAACCAACTCAGCCGAACTGCTACCGCTCCGTGTGTGAACTAGTTCAGTATGAAGCGGCTGTCTCGCTTGCTCTGTTGTGGAAGTCCAGCTGAGCAGCTGGCAGTGTGGTGTGTGAGAAAGCGAGACAAATATATAGTAACTATAGGGCGCTTAAGCATAAAATTCAAAGTGCTTAATATGCGCCAACTTTGTTTTGTGTGTTGTATTTGAAAAATTATAGGTAAAAAAAGAGAATTGTGCATATATTAATATTTATAAATGAATAAATGAATCTAAACTATATTATAATAACAAGGAAGATGGCTCTAGTCAAGAATTCCCGACTAGGAGTCAGTCATTGTCAAAAAATAAAATCACTCAATACTTGAAATTCTCGATTTATATTAATTAATGGAGAAGTATAGTGAAAATATTATTTTAATTTTAAATATACCAAGTAAGAAAGCTATATTCGGCCATACTTTTTCAAACCTAGATAAAAATGAAACTATCAAATGTCTTGTATTTGTATGGCAGCTATAAGATATAGTTATCAAATTTTTACATACAATCTAACCGCAACTAAAAGAAGACATTGCCCAAAGTTTTAGATCGATATCTCTAAAGCTGAGGGCTTAGTTGAAATACCAACAGACGGACAGACGGGCGGACGGACAGACGGACATGGCTATATCAACTCAGCTTGCGAAGTGGAAACGCTTCCTTCTATGCGTAACACATTTCATCACAAAATTAATATACACTTTTCAAAAATGGAGTAAATAAACATAGTTTTGTTAGATACTTTTGACAGATTTGTTTATTGTGTTGCCTTGGCCAATGCCAATTATGATACTTACCCAAGAACAATAAGCTAGTCAACTCGTTTTCTACAAGCGCATTAGCCACAGCATTAAAAACGCTGTTAACTTGTCTATGATTAGCTTCATTTCCCAATCAGCTGCCAGTCAGCCGAATAATCTGTTCCGGCCATTTGCCAATCGATGCTTTGCACTTTACCTTTCTGCATGGCTCTTTGCCACAAATTTTCAACTGTCTTGGGGTTGGGCGGCAACCTCTATGTTGAAGAGCTTTTAGCCCTCTGTTAAAGTGTTGCAATGTTTAGTCGCAGCTGTCGGTCGCAGTTGAAGCTCATCGAAGCGCAGCTTTGTCGCTTGATTGCATTCAATGCAACAACAGCTAAAAGCCATATCCACATCCACATCCCCATATCCGAATTCAACTCCATTCATATCCGAGACATCGACAACTTTTGCCAAACAAACAACAAACTACACACAACAGACAACATGACATGCAACATTTTTGTGCCTATCCCCCTCTCTGTCTTTGTGTCTGTCGTTGCACATTCCATGTGGCAGCTGGGATAAGTGTCTGCCCACTTTGTTGGGCATTCTGTTAAGCCGGACTTTAACTTGCCGCTTCACTTGCCACGCACTGCAGAAATACTACAAATAAATAATGAAAACTGGCAAAGGTCAGCGATTCTGGCCAACTTGCTCATTAGCCAAGATGCAGCTGAACGCACCTGAGTGCAGTTTGAAATGCGTCTAGTAGGCGTGCCAGACCGACCGCAGATACTCTTTTTATTTCACTCCTTCATTTGATTTGCAATTGTTTTAAACTTTTGTGGGCGTTTATTTTGGTAAATGCTTTTATAAATGATTTGGTTTAATGAATGCATTGCGTGTCTTCTGGTTTTCTCCTCTTCCCCGCAGCTAATTGCGGCAAATTGTAACTGTAAGGGGAGCTTCACGGCTTGAATGGCCATGAAATTAAATTGTTTCCACTGCATCAGCTGCCTCACAATGCCAAACTCTGACATGGCACGGTTGCAGCCGGACGTAAACTTCAAATTTTCAAGTTGGAGTTTCGAGTTGTAGTTGGAGTTGAGTGAAAGGCACCCACGCCAGTGTCCCAATCTCTTCACTATTGACTCTCCACACTCTCCACACTCTTCATGCGGCTTGCTGAATGCCTCTTTATGCAAAATACTCGAAATGGCCCACAAACAACAACCAAAAAAAGGGAAAACAAGTTAAATGAAATTTACATGCGGCTGTCAGCCAATTTGGCTGAACTTTTTTAAATTGCCGCATGCCCATCAACAAATGCATTAACATTAACCCAAAAATTCGTCTTAACTATCTCATGCGCCATGTATGTATATGTCTCTTTCTCTTTGTCTCTCTCTCACTCTCACTCACTCGATGGCTTGCGATTTTTTTGTTTACATATTCAAGTGGCGCGTTTTAAGCAAATATTTTCTCACTGGTTTCGCACAAAAGGAAACCAAATGAAACGCAACCGCAGCTTATGAGCTAAATAAAGCTTCAATCTGACAAATGGGCGAAGGCATAGATAATTGGCAAATGGGATTAACATATTACATATTTAAATTAAGTGTAGAGTGTGGGATAAAGGTTGTTTTGTAAACTATGAAAGGTTAAAATACTTTATTTTTTAAATTCTGTAAAATGTTTGGTAACCGATGGCATAACTAATTGTAGTCTTCAGCAGAAAATTTTGGTAGATTCAAAGTTTTTTTATCAACAAAATAAGTCTGTAGAAATGTAGATCGGTTAGACTTAGTAAGTTAGATGTTTGACTAGAGATTGTGTTAAAGTTTTAGAACGATTTTAGTTTATTATTTTTATAGAAAAAAATATATGGCAATCTTATCTTTAAAATATACGAATCTGAGATTATGTAGTTTTATTTTAAAGGGCAATAATCGAAAATCGTATTTAACAAATAATTACCAATTCGAGTTAATATTAAATTTACGTGTTTACAAATCATATTTCAAACTTGTTGATAAAATCTACAAAATTGTTTTTTTTTTTACAATATTTTGCAGACTTTATTGAAGCACACAACCATTAAATTAAATTACAAATGATGGCCATCAATATGAGTGTATCACGTTATATTTAATTACTGAGGCGCCCTGATAAAATTCTTCATGCTCCAAGATTCATGTTTTATGATCTCTGCATTTGCTTTGTGGTCGAAAAGATTTGGGCAGCTGACACCAAGCAATTAAGAAATTATGTATATTATGACGCAGACTGTGATGATGGCAACAAAGCAATACTAATAATAAAGACAGAAATAGGGGAATGCAAAACACGAAACACAAAACTCGAAGCTTGAAGCTCGACACTCGAAATGGTGGATTATGTATACGCACTGCTGGACAGCGCACAGCTGCTGCTGCCCCAAAATGTTGTATGCTGGCTTTTTTGTTAACCTTTCTTTCTTTATGATTATTAGCAGCGGCAGCAAAAGCGGCACACAAAACAAGCACAATGATACCGCATTGACCATAATTATCATTTGTTGCATTTCATTTTTGTGTGTATGTGTCTTTGAGGTAGCACATAATGGTTAAGACTTTCGGCTGTCGCATTGTCTTCTGATTTTCCCCCTCGTTTTGTTGTACAAGGCGTGTAAATCATTGGTTAAGTGTGAAGTTATTTCTTTATACTAGCTGTAAATCTTTTACACTTCTATTAAGTGAAAAGCGAAAACTTCTGCTTTTGCTTTTCTTTTCTTCTTCGTCGGTTTGATGCGCATTAAATGCAAATCATGGCATTTATTTCGCTTAATGTCGGCTTCCTGCCATGTCGAATGGCGGATGGGCGAGGGGGGCAGAAGAAAAAACAAAAGACTGAAGACACGAACGCGTCGAAAGATTTTAAGCACAGCTTGCGGCCAGTTATATAAGCGCGTGCTCGCCTTAAATTGAACTCAACTCAACCAAAAAGCGGCAGGAAGAGGGAGAGGGGGTCAGAGGTGGCTGCCGCCGGCACGCTGTGTGTGTAGGTGGAGAAATTATGTTGACATCATCGCCAAAAAATTGCCAAGAAGCCAACACTTGAACCAAAAAAAAAGAAGATATATCCAAATAAAATTAATTTTACTTTCATTTTTGTTGGTGCTCATTTCGTTGACTTTGTTTGTGAATTTTTGGTTTGAATGAATTACTTTTTTTGGCAAAAGGCAACCAAAAACAAATCTTCTTGTATCTATTTTTGGGTGCTAGTTATTTAATCTGATTGCATTTTGATCAAGTGTCGTTTTTGGCATAGAAATAAATATAATTGTATATTTTATGCTCAGTTGAGACTCACCCTAGAGACTTGTTAACTGATTGATTGATTGTTTCATATTAAATCTTTAGATTTACTTTAGTTATATAACTATTGGCACTTCTGTTTATAACTGTCTAAGCCAAGTGACTGACTGACTGTTTTGAGGTGAACGGCGGAGAGCAATGAGGAAATCTCTTTGAATTATTTTTTTTTAATTTGCAACTTAGGCATAATAAATAGTTGTGCGGCCAATTTGTTTTGATTTGTTGCGCCTACTGAACAATGAACAAGCAATGAAAGTCAAAAGTGCTTGAGCTTTGAAATTGCTTTTAATAGGCCATGGCATAAAAAATTTCCTGGCTCGATGCCCGACACAGTTACAGTTACTTAAACAGTTGCGAAAAGCTAACCAATTTGCTTACCAATTACATATTTTGGTTGGCTAACAACAACAGCGACTTATGAAACTCAACGCTTGTCAACTGCTTTTCAACAATTTTCTAGGTCAACTAGCGAATTGCTCAAATCAAATATAATATAATAATAAAGTGTGATTGGCAAACGAATTTCCAAATATTTCCCTATCTTCCCAAAAAGACTTTTGTTGCCTACTGCTGCACACTAATGTGCAAATTACTTGCTTCAAATCTTGTCGTCATCTTTCATTTTGACATTCAAATTTTCACAAATTGCAACTCAAGTCGCATGCCCAAAGACCAGAAAGGTAATCACCAACTGCAAGCAGCAGCAATAAACCTACAGGCTGAAGAGGAACCAAGGCATAAACTTATTACAAGTCAAAAAAACAGTGTATTTTTTTGGCAAACCGACTTAACTATACTTTATCTTAAACACTTATTCCGAGTAATCAGTACTTGCTGCTAAAATTATGGCACACTTTATGAATATATTTAAATACCCTCTTGCAAGAGTATCAAAGTTGTTTCCTCTCCTTAAACGCCATGAGGAAAAGAGAAATATATTTTTCTTGAGGCATCTTATGCATGAGTGTTGTAAAAGACGATCATAAAGCTCATTTGGCTGAACACAAAAAACACCCTCTGTTACGCATGCCCCGTTGAATATGACTGTGTGTTCCGGATTGTATAAGCCACAATTCCCCCGCAAACACATACACACACACACACACATGACACATAAATATGTCGCAGTCGCAGTTGAAGTTGAAGTTAAAGTCAGTCGAAGCTGTTGCACAGACAATTGTGTAATTAGCCAAGAAGCGAGAGAAAAAAGAGCTCAATCTAAACAGCTATTAGCTTTTCCCCATATTTCTTTCCATAAGCTCCGGCGCTCAATTGTCTATAAGGTCTGCCATTTGGCAATCCCGACACAAGCTCAGACCTCAAAACTGGTTGACACCTTTTCCTCTGCCGGCGCCAGAAACTGATTTATCTCTGCCTTACTGCCAGCTGTCATACATACGCTCCCATACATCACTATCCATTTTTATACAATCTTTACGAATACTCTGTATGTTTTTTTACCTGGCCACTATGTATTTATTGTTTATTTGTTGTTGCTCTCTTACTGGAGCCCACTAATTGCCCCAGGGGCGGTCAAATCTCTTGGTTACATTTGGTCAGCGGCACGTGCCCACGGACAATGCAAATACACAGAAAGAAATCAAAGATAAATTTAAATCTTTTTACCAATTTGTTTCTTTGTTTAACAAAAGAAAAAAAACTTTTTAACTATCTTTAAGAACTTTAAAATTGTCTTTTAATTTTTTAATTACGTGTATTTAATTTTTATAAAATATTTTTTTCATTTAGTTACATGGTTTTTGAAACTTTAATTTATAAAATTTGCACCAAAATGCTTTATTTTGATTTTTCCAATCTTTGGTAAACAAACCAGATATTCGTAAACCTTAGGTGTTATTTATATTTAGGTGTTACTGATTTATTTGTTAACTATTTATTTTGATATAACAATTTTTAATCTTTACTTAATTTCTCAAAGTGCACAAAATTGCGAGCACAAAAACCGCAACATGGAAAGTTTGCTCACACAAAAAGATAAACATACATATATGTATCTACCCAGATTCGCATATATCCGCTTTGGATTTCCGGCTGTTCTTTTTTCTTTCTAGTTTTTGTACATTTAAACAATTATAAAACAATTAATATTAATTTGTTGAGCTGCGCTAATTCAATTAGTACTCATTTCTGGCGATAGCAACAAATTGATCATATTGATTAGTGCTAATCGAATGCAGTAGGAAAAACAAAAGACTTAGAGCACAAACTTGATATTGAAATCACACAAACACCTCACGCTGTGAATTCTATGTAAGAATTGTTGAAACTGGGACGCTAATTGGCATCACGCGTTGGGCTGACGTCCATACAAAAAAAGTCAACAGTGTGACTAAACCAACAACAACAACAACAAATGTGGCGCATCTTTGGGGCAGCTGTTGTGCCTGAGCAGATGCGATTTTTACGCGTTGGTTTTAGCTTACAGGCCAGGCCGGTAGTTCATTATATCACCTCTGGGTGAAAGTGATGATGGCATTCGCACACACACCAACACACACCCAGTCAGCCGCACCACTACACAAGTAAATGAAGCATGTGCGAATATTTTCCTGCCTCATCATTTTGGGTGCTTAATACTGAGTCGCAACAGGGTGTGGCAGTGCAATAAAGTGCACATGATATTTATGAGCGTCCAACTGCTGGAACACCCTGTATGAACGTGCAACAAATGTATGCTAATCTCTGTCTTTATCTCCATATTTTTCCTCTCATGTGTGTGTGTGTGTGTGTGCCTATTGCATATTTGTAACGCTTGTGATTGTAAATATTTGTGTTGCCATTTTTTTCAATTATCGATTTTTATTTGCTTTTGCCGTTGAGCTATGAAGCGCAGTCTGGGAAAACTTCCTCATTGCTGCCTGTTATGCACTCACTTGAGGCAGCAACAAAAAAAAGTACGACATCATTTAATGCCTGCAAACATTGCGTCTTTGTCTTTGTCAGTGAAATCGGCACACACAAAAAAAAAAAAAAATCACAGCCCATCTAAATAAAATGTCAGTCAAATGAATATTCATAAACAGCAGCTGCTAAAAATTGTGCCAGTCTAGCCAAAATTAAGAGCAATTGCTACTCGAGTTTGCGGTTTTGGTTTTGTCTGGCTGCTGTATGCAAATATTTGCTCAGGCCTTAGAGCCAGGTCAAAAACTCACAAACAAAAATACTTTCCAACCGTCCCAAGCATCCGCCAGCAGCAACAACAACAACAGCACCCGCACCAATGCCAATGCCCATGCCCCACAGCTGTAGTTGAAGTAGTCGCCCAGTCACAGATACAGATACAGATACAAGTACAACTTCAGTTGTAGAAATGAGCTGCTTGCTTTGCTCCTTTCACTTTCAGTTCGCCAGTGCGACGCAATGAGAGCAAAACGGACTTTAGCTTTTGCCAATAACAAGGGAGAAACAACAACAACAACAACGCTCTTCAACAAGCAAAATAGAAGAAATTGTCGTGATGATTCATCTAGGTTTGTTTTTTTTTATACAGCAGCGGATGCTGCGAAACTTTTTTGACTTTGTCTATGGTTTCGTTGATTTTCCAAAGGCCATTCCAAACATTTATGTGTTTGTGTGTGTGTGTGTGTGAGTTGCTGTTTTTGTCAACTGCTTTTTGGGTGTTTCCCGCGCCCCGTTGGCTGTTGAGATCAAGGCTCTGATGGCTTTAGCCTTGACGTTGAATCAATGCGCATTCAGCACAAGTTCGTTGCCTAAGTCTTTCGTATGTGGCGTTTATTTTGAACGCTTGAGTGGAGTTCAAAGATGAACACTATTGTTGGGAAATACACCAGGTATAGTTGCTAATAACCTGATAAGTATTGGATCACGAATAGGTTCTTGACCCCCATGAGCGAGGGTTGACTCAAAGGTAAACAGAAGTCTAAGACATTTCAGCTTGACTTTACTGTCTTTGTGGCCATAACCTTTACTAATTAGGCTTGTACTTTTCACACTTCTTGCTCTAGTTAATTGCCAATGGTCTCATCATAACGAATGTGGTCAAATATCATTGACATTAAGTCGCAACATTAAAGAGTGAAGAGCTTATGTAGTTTGTGGCAAGGCGAACCGTTTACATTTCAATCGCATTGACGCGCCTAACTGCAATTAGTTGTCAAAGTCGAGTCACAGACATGTCACAGTCTGTCAAAAGGCATTAAACATGTCCGATGCTTTTGTTGTTCTGTTTCGATGTTGGACGCTGCAAACCAACAAATGTTTAATTGGCGCTTGTCACGGCTGAAGAGTAAAGTTGTTGCTATTGGCTAGTTAGATACTGCGTACTTACTATTGACCATGGCGTCCAATGATGCCTTACCGACTTCATAACATAATTACAGCTTACGAAATGAACGCCAGCAGCTAAGACAATTGGGGGGAGGTGAGGCTGAGGGCGCCGCCGGCTGTCTGGGCCGGCATTAAGCAATAATTTGTTGTATATATTTTTGGTTATTTGTTGTAGTAAGTATTTGTACAATGCGCTGGCTGTTACTGCCATTTAATGCACACACACACAGGCATAAACTCTCATCATTGGCGTCGTCCCCTTTCATATCTCTTACTGTGCATATTATTGTTGCCTCATCGCCAACGCAGCCAGCGCCAGCGCCAGCTGTTTTTCACTGCTTTGCTTTTGCTTTTAGCTCACAAACAGCCCAAAAAAAACCAACACAAAAACAACACACAGCACGGAAGAGACAGCAGCAGCAGCAGCAGCGACTGCGCAGCGGGCGTCGCATGAAAAACTTTTGCCTTTTGGCTGCAGCTTCGCTCAGCTTTGGCGGCTGCGCTTGCGTTCAGACTTCTTTGAGACTTCGCTCAAGAAGGTCGTGTGCGCGCTCGCCTCCAAAGCTTCAAACCCGACTCTCAAAAGCTCGTTTCGTTCGGTTTCGTTTCGTTTCGTTTTGCGCGCCATTCGTAAGTGTTTTTGCTACTGTTTTGGTTACAGTGTGTTTCAGTGTGTTTGCTTGTATTTATAAGTAGGATTAAAAGCCACAAGGACTTGCTGATAAACTGCAAATTGCAGCAAGAAATATGTTTAAAAAAGAGAGGAATAACAATTGTGTTTAAAAATAAGAGTGGAATCGAGTGGCGTCGAGTGCTACGGATTAAAATTGGATTGGATTGGATTGTAGCTGTTGTTGTTTTCGCTGTGAGTTGCAATTTCGATTTCGTTGCGGCTGTGGCGCCTGACAGTGAAAGTAATTTGATTTTGCAATTGGAGTCGGAGTCGCCACAATCTACCATGGCTGTGGTAACTGTAGCTAAACAATATTTTTTGATCTGTTTGGTATGATTATACCCACTTTATGTATACAGTTTTATGACCAGTAAATCAATTCATAGCAAAACACAGCACCAACGTTCAGCCAAGCCAAGCCATGCCAAAAACCAAAAATTATTTCTATACAAATGCCTAAAGCGTGTTTTCCTAACCAGTGTGCTTTAATGTTTATAGCTAAATACAATTTTTATATAACAACTACGTCAAACACACACCAAAATTGGATTAATTCTGCAAATATTAAACGTTGGGTAAGCTTTTTATATGCAAATTTGCTTTTGATATTCACACACACGAGCAAACTAATCAAATGTTTATACATTTCACATTCAATCGATATATATTTATTTGCAACCGACGATGATGACGACGATTAAATCATTCAAATTGCAACAGCGCACGAACCGCAAAAAGCAGAAAAATAAATGAAAAAAAGAAATAAACTAAAGCGTCATTATCTAATAAATCTTGCAATAAAGCAATTGCTTACTACCACCACATGTAACGCTAAAACATGGCGCGATCTCTTGCAACATGTGGAAAGTATACGTATAAAGAGTTTGAACACAAAACATGTCTAAGCAAATGACTGAAATACTTCGGCTGGCTGCTTAAAGTTACTGCCACAGCGATAAAATGCAATTTGCTTCAGAAATTATACTATTAAGTAGTTATAAAAAAATATTTCTCTAATTGATCGTAAATTTCTTTTACTCTATTCGTTAGAGAAGTTTAGTTTCTTGTTTCTATATGACAAAAATTGCTTGAGAAATAACTTTTTTCCTTTTTGGCCTCAAAACTTTTCGTTATTTATGGTAACAACACACTTTTCATATTCGTCACAAAGATTATTCAATAAACAATATTTCAACAGCATTTCAACTTGTTAATTATTATATAAGAAACATTTGCAAGAAGCGCCATCATTGAATAATAAATAAACCATCGAAACACACACAAAAAAAAAAAAAAAAACCATGTCAAGTTGCCCATAAAAAACTGTATATGCAAAAACATAAAGCAAAATGAAATGAAATGAAGAGAAGCACAAAAAAACAAACAGGAAAACATAAATAAAAGTGCGTTGAAAAAAGGGCAAACGAGACGAGCAGCAAACAAAAGCAAAACTTAACCCAAATTTTGCCTTAACCACAAGACGGCCCAAAAAAAATAAAAAATGATTTGGCAACGTTTTTATAGCCCGGTCGAAACTTTTGTATTTGAGACTGCCACAATTCATTAAACATATACAGATAGAGTATACACAGACATATATGACATGAACTTCATTATCAGCAAAGTGCCGCCAACGCCATCGAAGCCGTTTTTTAGTCGTTTTTTTGGTAACATCTCTTTTCTTTCTTTTCTTTTTACGCTCTTTTTTTTTTGTCTTTTCCTGAAGTGGTTTTATTTTATTTTATTTTTTATTTAGGGCTTTGCGTATTGCATAAGCAGTGAAACTCGTATTGCTCTGCATGCTCTTTAGAGCATGTTATATATTGAATTGCTGTGTTGTGGTTGCTATCGTTGTTATTGTCGTTGTTGTGGCTGCTTATTACGAAAGACTTAAGGCACAAACTTGAGAACTTTCTTTGCAGTCGTCTGACACAAATTACTTAATTCCAGGTGCATTTGTATACTCTGTAGTTATATAGACTATATAGAGTGATTAAGACAAACATACTTATATATGTATATTGTAGGGTATAGTTCAGTTTATCACTTACAGGCACACCTTCAAAATCCGGTTGAACTTTTCAAGCCCAGACCCTTACCGAACAAAAATTATCTGGCTAATGCAAACCCAAATTGTGATTGTTGCTGTTGCACGAAACAAGTTCCGCCAAATTGTGACCATGGCAATGGATTTCTGGCGAGCCGTTGCTTTTGTTATTATTATTGTTTATGTAAATATATATATATTTACGATTGGCGCCTCGATCTTTCTCTCTTTCTCCTACTTTTGTTGGACTTATATAAAGCAATCGAGTAATATGTAAATGATTTCCCAATGCTCATCCGATTTAAGCGTCGCTAACGATTATGTATTCATTTTGGACTGTTAATTGGACGCTTGCTACTGGATTTTAAATATGAAAACATATAAACTTTTGAGTCTGATTTGTTTAGCACGAGTTTTTTGGGTCTTTCGTTTTGTTAGCAGCTTTTTGCGGTTAGTGACCGGTTGAGCCAAAGTCTAAAGCTTCGAATTGCACGAATCATTAGCGTAAGAAAACTAAAAATAATTGTAGAAGATATTAAAACTTATAGCGCTTATCTAATTCACAGCTGGAATGTGCAACAGATTCATAAGTTATTGCCAAGCGCTAATTATATAATCATTAACAGCATTAAATTTGCATGCAATGCTTATGCTCTGCATTTTGTTGTTGCTTTTATTGGCAGCTCTTCTTAGCACATACATGTATTTTTTTGCTGCCTGTGTTGACTTCACACATTCGTAACAATTGCGCAGCGAGCGCGTGTATTGAATATTAATTAACACTTGCCCCCCTTTAACTACACCCTGCCCCAGCTGAAACATCTATTGATTATGTAGTTGGGCGTGTGGCAACCAAACACAGTTTGGTGCTCTTACAACGGCACTTACCTTACCCAATAGTCCAGTGCCAATAAGTCATTACGTTGTTGGTTTGTTTGCTTACGGCCTGGCTTAAATGTGCCAATGGCATGACACCAATTTTCATATACAACAATGAGCGCCTTTTGTTTAGAGTTCATTTTTACAGCTGCGCCGCTGACCCACTTCAGTTTCTATGTGTGTGTGTGTGTGTTTGTGTGTGTTTGTTGGAAAGTCAAGCGTTTTGACCTTTTTGCATTGGCTTGTCCGAAAGCGATTTGCAATTTAACAAATGGTAGCAATTCAAATAATTGCCATAGCTTTATTTAATTCGCTTGTTTCTGTTTTAAAAACGATGGCTTCGAACTTTGCAGTGTATTTAATACACTTACAAAAGAGTTAGAAGTTGGATGAAGATGCAGTTGCAGACCCTTAATCATATTTATAATAAATAATAGATAAAGATTTGTTTTGAAGGACTATTTCTCTTCATTAAGTTGAGCATAAGTCTTTAATTTGCTGGCAATTTTTCTTGTCTTTACTTAAACTTTTCTTTAATACAATTCGTGCAATCCTGTAATTTAAGCATTTTTCGCAAAATGCATGCACATTAAATTTATCATAGACTGACATTTATTTATGCGCAACTCGTCAGCGTCACAGATGCCAGATGCAACAACAACGATAACAACAAACAACAACTAGCGACAAATGAGCGACGACGAGGCAACTTTTTGGGATTGAGCATTTGCCAAGTTTTGCCATTGTTGTCATCATTTTGTGCATTAGGCATTGTCTTATTTTTATCTCTGCGACTTTTTATATACGTTTTATGCAAACGAAATTCATTTGCTTTAAATTATGCGTGTTAAAAAGAAATGAAAAAATTATGAAAAAAGAGTTGCATGCACAGCTGTTAAAGTTGATTGAACAGCGCGCAACGTTGCGTATACGCAATGTGTTGTATCCGCATCTACAGCAAGAAAAGCAGCTGTTGCTTCAGCTGCTGCTGCGCATTTAAAATGCATTTATCTCAATTACGAAAACGAAGAAAAAAATTGCTTGTTTACAACGAATAAACGAAACGTAGCGAACGAATTGAGAGACGCATTGTTTCCAACTTTCACTAGACAGAGCGCAAAACTAAAACAAAGTGCACATGCAGATAAAAGAGCAACACAAAACAAAGGGTGTGCAATAAAAAAACCAAAATCAAAAAACAAAAAAAAAAAAAGACGAGCAGCTCAAAACAATTGTTAATTAAAACAAATAAACTGTCGGACAGTAAAAAACAAAAACAAAACTGAATGTGAATTATGCGTATAACAGAAGTGCGAAGAAAGAAAGAAGAGATAAGAAAACAAAGAGAGAAGCGAAAGGCAAACAAAATGAGTATAAAAAAAAGAAGTTAAGCCAGTTTCCGGCGTCCTTCACAAGGCCGTTGCAATAATTGCTGATGCGGCAGCAGCTGCTGCTCAAGTTGCTGCTCATAATGAGACACTTCAGATCATGATGATGATGATGTTGAAGCAGCTGTCCATTGTGGGCACTTTGAACGCAATGTTTCTTTATGTAACTTTAATCAATTTGGAGACTCGCACTGCTCAAGCGTAACTTTTTTATTTCTTCTTTAGTTTTTTTAGTTTTTTGCATATGCTTTTCCAACTTTTGAACAAGTTGTTGTTGCCTGTTGTTGCATCACACATTAATTCGCATAAATCGTGCAGCTCAGGTTGCTGTGTCAATTTCAACATAAGCTAAATATTCCACGGCATGTTGACAAACCAGTTGCTTAGTCGAAGGCGCCAAGATTTCAGTTTTTCACATTTCATAATCGACAAAAAGACAAGAAAAAATCTATTAGCCGCTCCTGCAACACAGCAGCCAAATGTGTTAAACACTTATGCAAAGCAATCTTTCAAGGAAGTTAAAACCTGGCCTCTGGTCACGTTCGCATATTGCTTCCTGTTCCCCCTTCGCTCCTCTTCATATCGGCATGTTTACTTCACCCTCTGACACAGACACACGACTGCTTGGAAAATGTTTGCAGCTTGCAAATCAAGTTCAAAATGTCAAGTTTGCGTTGCAGTTGCAAGAGGCGGACAAAGTAACGCCCGCGCCCAGAGGAAGCTTCAGCTCTGCAGCAGCAACAACCAACAGCAACATCAACAACATCAGCTTTAGCATCTCCAGCTGTACGTGTGGTGCTTGAACTCGAAATGAAAGTGAAAATTTGCTAGCAGAAGCAAAAACAACAACAGCAGCAGCAGAGACGACGACGACGACGCGGACTGCAGCGCAGCTGAGCGCAAAAAAAGTTGCAAACTCTTACTTTCAAAGCTGTTGTTGTTGCTGCTGCTGTTGTCTTTGCTGCTTCGTTGACCACGCAAAAAAATAAATAAAACAGCAACATTGCAAAGTTGTAATTGAAGCAGATCGACAGCCAAATGCTCTGCAAAGTGTAAAGCTGATTAATAAGTTAATTTAGGTAGTAATTTTTATGGTCAACTAAAGCTGTTCCACTAATTTGTTACTTTTGAATCTAACCTTCTTCTTCTTTTCATGAAAAATCTAGTAATTGAATTATATACACTTAGCCACAAAAAAAAACACCATAAGACAATCTGTACTCAGATAAAACAGTATTGAAAAAAATAATATAAAGCTAATTTTTAACCCAGCTTAAGCCCAAATAAAGCCAAAAATTATTCTAACTAATCTAATTATTCCAAAACTAACCATTTATATTTAGGGTTTTTAATAGTTCTTCCTTTTATTTCATTTGCCTGGGTTGTAGGCTACCTTGGATAATGAAAAACAATAACAAGTTTTTTCCAAAGCTTTTTATCTTCTCGACTTACCAGCAGAAAACATACATGTTTTTTGAGTAAAATTGTTTTTATTTGCAACTGTATAAAAAAAATATATTAATGAAATATAATTTAAAACTACTACTTTTTCCAATAATTAACAAGTGATTTATGAAAAAATTAATTGAAAAACGGAATTTAAATTCAAAACAATAAATTTCTACCATTACTTACAGCAAACTTAAACAATTCCCATTAAAATCAAATAAAAGTCAAAATTAACTAACTTAAAAACAAAATAGTTTGGATTTGTTGCACACAATCAATTTAGTTTTACAATAGCCTTAAATAGTAGTTGGAAATGAAACGATGCTTGAAATTTGGCGATTACCAATGGGTTGTACATATATATATATATATAGGGGGGATCACGAAGTTAAGCTGCCCAAATAAATGTAAACGCTTGCACTTTCCATTAAAGCTCATTGCCTGCTTTTATTGCAGCTCATTCATTTCCTATCGTTGAACGTAAAAATAACTCTACACGAACCGAAAACACAAAATGTACGAAAAAAATTGCAGAAAAATAAAAGCAAACGCAGTAAAACTTTTTTGTGCAGCTTTCCAGTTGCGCAGCGACTTTTATTTTATTAACTGGTTTTATATTATTTATTTTTCTTCGTAGCTGTTGCCAAAAGTCAGCTGCTGCTGTTGTTGTTGTTGTTGCTACTGCTGTGTGGCTTGTGACCGAGGAAACGCATGTTGCTGTTGCAACAGCAGCAGGCAGCAGCTGAGTAAATTGGTAATTTGCAATTAATTTGCTGTCGGTTTAATGTGCATTAAATGCGCATATCTTTGATTCAAGCTGCCAGATGAAAGCTCATTTGAGCATTTAAGCTTGTGGCTAATGGTCCACCACCACGCCCACCCACTGCACCCACCACCAACATCCCAATAACTAATATCTATGTATAAGCCACAAAACACACCCACATTTAATGTCATGCCTCGCGGATATTTAATGGCCAAATGTAATGTTTTTGTGTTGTTGTTGTGAGTAAAATGCCAATACCTGTTTTCTTCTTTATATTTATTTGTTGTATCTTTTATTTTCCTTCTGCTTGCAGGCAATTAAGGAAGTAATTTGTGGCCGTTGCAGTCGTAGTAGTTGTTGTTGTTGCTGCTGTCGTTGTGTCGTTGCAAGATCATCAGCCAGCCAGCCAGCCAGCCAGTCAGTGAGTGAGCGTCATGAATGCAGCCACATGAAACGTCGGCTGTTGAAGCGTCAACAGCAATTGCCATAATTGCCATTGGAGCAGCACACACACACACACACACACACACACTTCTCACACACACACCCCAGAGCTGCAAGGCAAAGGAGTCCAATAACCGCACCATCAGCAGAAAACTGGAAAACTCGCCACACGAGCTGTTCGCGGCAGGCACAAAACAACAACAACAACAGCAACACTTTGAAATCCAAACGGAGCTCCTTCAACTGAATTGTAACAGCGTGCAGCATCGGGCGCCGGAAAATCCCCAAAGCCAAAAAAAATAAGTATCAGCAACAACAGCAACGAAATAAAAACCAGTGGAGTGGGGATCAATGAACGCGGCACGCAGCAGCTGCCAGCAACAACAACAACAACAACAGCAACACAAGCAGCAGCAGAAGAAAAGCGAAACGAAAAACGCTTGGCAACGTTCAAGTTCAAAATCGCCATAACAACAACAATTGCTTGTGGCTGCAACAAGCAGGAAGTTGCACAGCTGCACCTTAATTGGGCTCAGTGTCATTACCACGACAACAACAACAACAGCAACAGCCACCCCACACACACACACGTGCTCATCCAACCCGCTCAATGTAAGATGTTACTGGACAATAAGCACAACAACAACACTAACAGCAACAGTTGCCACAGTCGCCTGAAGCATTGCTGCCTGCTCATTAGCTGCCTGCTGCTACACTATGCTGGCCACGCCCACGCATCTGCGCCCACATCGACAGCGACAACAGCAGCGCTGCTAGCGGGGCAACAGTTGGCGCCGTGGCAAACAACACAGCCGCTTGCCACAGCTGCCACAGCAGCGCCCACAGCGCGCAATCTCTATGCGCCCTATCAAACGTTCAGCCAGCAGGACGACATCAGCTTCAAGGATGTGCGTCAGCGCAACGATGGCACCTTAGTGCAATCCTTTGGTTCCTATCGCACAGCGCGACAATCTTCAGCAGCTTCACTTGGAGGAGCTCAGCGTCGCTCCGATGTGGAGATTATACCCGCTCCTAGTGTGGAGCTGCCACAGAGTGAGCTGATCACGATACCCAAGCAGCTGGTGCCAACGCTGCCGGAGAATGTGACGCGTCAGGGACGCAAGCGCAACTACATGTACATACCCCTGCAAACAGAGGGGGCGTCGGGAGGCGGTGGTGCTCCCTTGTTGCAACTGCGTCCCAGTCGCAATGCCACACTCTCAGCCCTAGGACCTCCTGCCGAGGGCATTGCTGCTGTGGCACATGAGTTTGGTGTCGAGTTGGCGGCACAGGCGGAGCAGCAACAGTTGCAGCAGCCGGAGCGCACGGAGCGCAGTGATCTGGTGGCAGCAGCCAGCTCCACGGATAAGCTGGAGTATGCGGAGCCGGAGCACACGAGTCGTCGCGTTGGCTTCCAGTTTCCCAGCTACAGCCTGAAGCCGGCGAATCCCTTCTATCCACAAGCCTATCGCGAGGATAGCCCCATCCTGGATGAGAGCAGCTATGAACCGCAGCCGTTCAGTGAGGATGCGGCACCAGCTCCCACCCAGTATGAGCAGGAGACGCGACACACGCGTCAACTGTTCTACGACTCGGAAGTCTCGCCCAGCAACAGCTTTGAGTTTCCCGGCCTGGTGGCCAACTCCAAGCCTCATACTCTCAATGCAGCCGTTGCAGCTGGCAAACTCTATCGCGATGATGTCACCAAGTTTGGAGACATTAATGGACCCATCACAGCGCTGCCACAGCGCTTGCAACGTGGTCTCTACTTTGGCGATACGGAATTCCGCACGGGTCCCAGTCCGATTCGACAGTTTGGTCCGCAGAAGGCCTTCAATGAGTATGTCGGCCCAGGGGACTATCAGAGTTCCCGCAAGAGTCGCTACTTTCCGTACAAGTCGTCGCGGAGTCCGCGAGTTGTGTTTCCCAGCAATGACAATGTCGGCACCACAGGACCAAGTGGTTCAAGTGCACCCTCCGGCACCGGAGTCTACTTTAGCGACAATATTGCTTTTAGGTGAGTTGTGAAGTTTGAGTGAAGGAGGGATATCAATTTACTCCTATTTTCCTCCACAGAGATCAAAACTTTGGCATTAATGAACTGGCTGCCGTTCAAGATGTACGCAATGATTATAGTCTACAGGATCTGGATAGCGCCTCAGAGGCCACAAGCAGTCCACAATCCGCTAGCACATTCAAGGAGAAAGGTAAGAGTCTCAGAGTCCCTTCTAATTGATAAGTTAAGCTTCAGTTAGTGTCGCTGATGGGAACTGCTTGCACTAGGCCTAATACTCCCAAAACAACCCATAACCCACAAACCACAAATCACACCACTCATCTATCTACATATATACATACAATTCCAAACCCAAAACCATTCGACAGTCGACATCACAACGGACATGGAGTGTCAGCATCGTGGCGGTACTTGCGAGTTCTTTTTAGGCTGCTGGCTCTCCGGTGGCCTCATTCAGGGCACCTGCAACGGATTGCTGCGCGGCTGTTGCCATCGCACCGCCAAATCGGCTAACTTGCGCAGCTCGGACTATATGGGCAATACGGTCGATTTGACAGATCTGCCGCAAAAGAACTACGGACCGGTCAACAACGAACCCAGTGAGTTTGGCTGCAACAACAACAAAATACCAATCAACAACAACTACAACAAGTCCATGCACGTGCACACTAAAACAACAAAAACAAAGTCCAGCTTGCTCAATGGACTTACAAATAATCACAACAAAGAATTGTTTACTTCGGCTTACCGAAGAATTTAATACCCTTGCAGACTTTCCAATTTGATTGTGGGCTCGAACTTCAAAAAAGCCTATGCAAAAAATGTTTTGTTATAAAATAACACCGTTTGACTGTTAAAACCTATGTTCGATTTGTGATATTAGCAAATGAAAAAACTAGTCGAACAAAAGCTTTACTTTCTACTTATGTCATTAAATTTAGCAAAATACTGAAAGCTCAATTATAAAATATTTATTTCGTGTAAGTTAAGGTTAAAGTAATGACTACTTATAACCTGCATTTACCAAATAATAAAATCCTCTGCAAGGGAATTTAATTGGATTACTTTTAAAATTACTTTCTGCATGTCTAACTAAATAATTTGTTTGTAGTTACCAGCGTTATGTTTCTGTTTGTGTTTTTACGTTTGATTTATACGTTTTGTTCTGTATTTGTGCACCATATTTGTATTTTTTTTTTTATTATCAACTAGTTTGAAACACGCTACTAAAAAACAAACGCCTCGCACAAATTTGTTTGAAAGGGGCACCAAGTGGAAAGGAAAAACCTTTATGACTGCTCCAGCATGCGCATGTTTAATTACCACAGAGTTAATGACAATTAAGCCACATTAAAACAAACATTTAACGGCATGGCGAGCAAGTGAACTCCATGTCCGAGCGATCCTCAGCGACTAGAAAGTTAATGCTTAACCAAAACTCCCGCACGCACACCCGCTTCCCCACCCAACCCCCCCTCCTCTTTCACAGCAACAACAACAACAACAACAATAAATTTGCGGGCAGTTCCAAGCGGCGTTTTTATATTATTTTTTAGTTTGGCTTCATTTGGTTGCAAGTTCCACCTGCCTGCATACAAAACTCACATTAACCGCTGCTCCTCACCTCTGTGTTTTTTTTTTCTGTTTCACCTGTTTTGCTAGTTTGCTACTAACTCTGTGAAATTGTTATAATATTATGTTAAGCTTTGTACCTTTGAACTAACTAACCACCAAACCACTTTTTGCATCTTTCTCTCTTTCCGTTTCTTTTTTGCTATTTTCTTTGATTAGGTTGCGGCATCTCGCTGGCCAAGCAGACCGCCCAGCGTCGCATTGTGGGTGGAGATGATGCCGGCTTTGGCTCCTTTCCCTGGCAGGCCTACATACGCATCGGCTCCTCCAGGTAAGCAGCTTCCCCTCCTCTTCTCCATCTCACACACTTACCAACCAATATTTTCCTTTCGCTTTTATTTTTGCAGATGCGGCGGCTCGCTGATCTCGCGTCGTCATGTTGTCACGGCCGGTCATTGTGTGGCACGTGCCACGCCCCGTCAGGTGCACGTCACGCTCGGTGATTATGTCATCAACTCGGCCGTGGAACCGCTGCCAGCCTACACATTCGGCGTGCGTCGCATCGACGTCCATCCGTATTTCAAGTTTACGCCGCAGGCGGATCGCTTTGATGTCTCCGTATTGACGCTGGAGCGTACCGTGCACTTTATGCCACATATAGGTAAGGTAGTTGCAAGATCAATGGCACAATAATAGCATGATTATCATGTGATTGAATATAAGCATGGTTTAGTAACGGTTGGAAATTAATGTACTTGTTATTTTATAAGCAAAGATTTATTCATTTATTTTGTATTCTCCAGCACCCATTTGTCTACCGGAGAAGAACGAGGACTTTTTGGGCAAGTATGGCTGGGCAGCGGGTTGGGGTGCACTGAATCCCGGTTCCCGGCTGCGACCCAAGACGCTGCAAGCTGTTGATGTGCCAGTGATTGAGAATCGTATTTGTGAACGCTGGCACCGACAGAACGGCATCAATGTGGTCATCTACCAGGAGATGCTCTGCGCCGGCTATCGCAATGGAGGCAAGGATTCATGCCAGGGTGACTCAGGTGGTCCGTTGATGCATGAGAAGAATGGTCGCTGGTACTTAATAGGTTCGTTTGCGTCTAGACCTTCTAAATGAACCAAAAGCTAAGCTCAATTCTATCATTTTCAGGTGTTGTCTCGGCGGGCTACTCTTGTGCTTCGCGTGGACAGCCGGTAAGTTGTCTTTCAGGCCTAACCTCACATTATTGAAACTAACCTATAAATCCTTTTCTCTTGACAGGGCATTTATCATCGCCTGGCTTATACGGTGGACTGGATATCCTATGTGGTTGGCCTAACAGCCAATATTTAAGCTATGCTAATTGTATCTTATTTATTTCGGATCCCAACGCTTCAACTCCAGCTTGCAACCTTGCCCCACAGAAGTGGGCCGCAACAACATTTTGTACATAATTTACTTTCTCAGCTTCGGCTTCTTACGACTCTCGCGTTCAATTACTTTATTTATGCATACTTTTAATAATTTTCAACAACTTTCGCGCAGCGCTCAACAAAAAAATGTCTATTTTAGTATTTTAAAAGAAGGATGAAGTGGAAAACTGCGTATATTAGAATTTAGTAGCTGGTATGAGATATCTTTTTTGGATATCTGCGAGCTAAGCGATTTTTTTCAAACTGTACTTTAAATTAATTATTAATTAATTTACTTAGTCATATGCGCTGTTACGTAATTTTAAACTATTTATGAACTAATTGTGTGTAAATAAATTATGTAAATGTTGAAACTGCCTTTTGCTAACTAACTATCACTAGCTACTACGGCTTGAACGGAAAATACAAGGATGACATTGGCATTCCGGATGCATAAGCATGCTCCGTATCATGACAACAGTGCTTCATGCGCAGATTCCTCTCGTGCATAACCCGAAATAGAGTAAAGACCTCGTGGTAAATTTTATAATATATCACTGCAGATGGATTTATATTAAACAGGAGTGTTTGTTTTGTTAAGGTATAGTAAACTTACCTAGCACTAGGGCAAAAACTAGTAAGCACATCAAGAAACTGGACAGATCTATAAATAAACCAGCCATGGCATAGAATATTCCCAAATACAGACCAAAACCGAAGACAACGCCATGGTATATCAGCCAGGGATACATTAAGCTGCTTGAATCCTGTGATTATGTTAAAGAATTTCAAGATTATAGTAAAGTTGTTGGTTGTCATTCCTATAAAAAGGAGTCTTTGTCCTACGTTTTTCTGTTGTGAATGCTTTAGAGAATGAAGAGTTTTTAAAAGAGATTTTCATAATCCATGTTCAATTAAGATACGATAGAATCAAACAAAAGCAAATTAAATTATAGCTTGACAATATTGTCTAATATTCAGAATACATATATAACATCTTTTTGGACTTACCCGAGCCACACCAATGAGCAGCAATAGACAGACGCCCAAGTTAATCAAGGACATGCCATAGGTGACTGTGCTAAACGCAGCAAGCACTAAGATTATAAAGAGATATTTAGAATAAGCGATGTAATAGTCATTTACAAGGGAGCACTTACGATTCATTAAAAGTAGCACTTCCTTATCGGTGGCATGCTGTAGCAGCACTTGTTTCATCAGCATTTCGACATCGGTTTGCAGGTTGATGATCATCATGGAGCTAAAGGTCATGACGGCTGAGATAATAACGCCCAGCCAGCCAATAATGATGGCATTATACTTGAGATTCTGGCACTGAACATAAGCAATGCTGCTGGCATGTGCGGCAGCCATGCCCTGGCTGGCAGCTTGTGCTGATGGGCTGCAAGTCATATTTAACTTCAGCTGTTAACGGTTAAAATTTCGAATCGTTTATAGATTATTGTGTGCAGAACGCGTTGTAAAAGTAGATAAAAAAGTGTTCGTATGCCTTATTCTGACTATACTACTTATATTTTGTGTGCTGTTGTGGTTTGTGTTCTTCGTATTTGTGTAGAACTTTATGGATTTTGTGTTTTGTTTGGCGACAAACAATTGACAACTAAGCGAAACGCCTGCTTGTTGTTCATATGCTAATGACCGATCAGAGAGCAGAGCAGAGCAAAGAGTTAGTATAATCAATAAGAACTTAGCTTTTTAGAAAGTTACATAGAAGAATGGCATTTGCCCCTTCTGGCACACAGTTAACCCACAAACATTCTTTATCCATTTCTCATAGTAGATAAAGAATTGAAATATGCATGCAGAACTTGACGCATGCTGTTGCTGTTGTTGTTTATTGTTTGCAATTATGTCGCATAAAGTAATTATAACTCTGGCTGGCGCATACATTTCCTGCGTTTCGTAATAATTAGCCAGTAAGACAGCAAACAAGACAACAAACAAACGCTGGCAGTGAGAAGAACCCAAGCACATAAGATCAAGATTTGTGTGCTCAAGATGCCCAACCTGTTAGTGAGAAGAAGTTCACAGCTGAAGTTGGGATTGAGACTGAGACTGAAGAAGAAGTAGCTGAAAACTTTAGTTGGCACCCAGTTTGATTCTGGCCAGCGATGCGTGCGGTTGTCGCTGCTCTTACCGCGGGTTTTTTGTACTTGCCGCCTTTGTTTGAGACATGCCACAATTGGCAGCAGTAAAGAAGAAACATATAAGTATGTGTGAAACTTTGTAAGCTGCGTGTGCCTGCCAATTGAAAATTGTGCCAGCTGCTGTTGCATTGGCACAGTTATTATATAAAGAAGTAGTCTGTTAACCCATTTAGAGCTAAAGAACTTGTTGCTGCAAAGCATATCAAGGACACAAACCAAGCCGACAGAAGCTAGAAGTGTCGCCCATATGAGTAACAACAACAACAACAGCAACAAAGAGTAGTAAAAGTGGAGCAGCAATAATAAGAAATCTAAGTAGAAATATCAGCTCGAATGGTAAAGCAGAAGATACAAACAACAACAAAAACAACACTAACAAACAACGAACATAAAAGTGAATAAGAAGAAATTGTCATGCTTTCATTAACAGCAGCAACAACAACAACAACCTCGAAACAGAAACAAAAACAAAAACACAAATTTAACTGTCAGCGAATTGTGTTAAACGCCCACAAAACATAAACAGTGACAGACTGTGAACGTGAACTGTGTGTGTTGTTAACTGTGACTCAAAATGCGGCGCCAGTGGAGTGAATTTCTGCTGCTAATAAGTCTATGCCTCTTACTTTGTCAATTAGCACCGCTGCAGGCCAGTAAGTAAACCCCACCCAAGTCCTAAACTTAGCTAATGGAATTCTTGTTCTACCATCCCCAATTAGGCATACTCAATACTTTGCTGGGCGTGCCGGCTGAATGTGTGCATCAGAGTGGCGTCTGGCCCTGCAAGCTGAGCTTCTCCTGCTGGCTGCAAGGTGGCAAGCATGCCAAGGGCTGTGGCAGCAATAAGTGGCTGTTCAGCTGCTGCGTGGCAGAACCACATTCACAGCATCTGCAGCATCCGCATCAATCGCCACTGGAGAACCTGGTGGACTATGGCAAACTGAGGATGGGCCTCAGTAATTTGCCCAAACGCATTATGTTGCGGCGACGCGATGATAACGAGCTACGCAATCTCAAGGTAAGTGGTTACTATCTTAGCCACAATTGAGCAATTACACTAGTGAGCAGGGTTGCCATAACAAAATGTGAGCTAACTTTATTTGGTATAAGCCACAAAACAGAACCGAATAAATTAGTAATATATAATGAGAACAAATAATTTTCTAGCCGTTATTTAAATATCATAAAAGTAAGATCTTGCAAAGCAATAACTAAAATAAACTATTACAGCTTATAATTAAAGATTGTGCAAGAACTGTTTCATCATTGTTCTTCATTTGAAGAACCCACTGTAATTATCCTGAAGCAGAATTTCTGTGTGTATATTTCAAGAGGTAATTTCAAAACTCATCAAGTTCACAGCGTGTGAGCAATGTTAAACAAAAACACAATTGAAAATATGTGTACTATAGAAAAAACTAGTTTTTTGATGCATTTTCATTTTGTGCAGCGTTTGTATGTTAAGTTTGTGCTTAGGTCTCAATGCCGTCATTAAGTATACTGCTGCATTGACTAATCCCTTGCACTCTCTTTCCAGCCGGAATGTGGCATGCCACACACCACACAGAATACACTGCAGAGGCGCATCATTGGCGGCAGACCGGCCCAGTTTGCAGAGTATCCATGGCTGGCGCACATACGCATTGCAGAGTATCAGTGCGGCGGTGTTTTAATCTCCTCCAATATGGTTGCAACTGCCGCACATTGCATTCAGCAGGCTCAGCTGGCAGATATAACCGTGTTTCTGGGCGAGCTGGACACACAGAATCTGGGCCACATACACGAGCCGCTGCCCGTGGAGAAGCACAATGTGCTGCAGAAGATAATACATCCGCGCTTCAACTTTCGCATCACACAGCCGGACCGCTACGATTTGGCGCTGCTGAAATTGGCTCGACCGACGGCTTTCAGTGAGCACATCTTGCCCATTTGCCTGCCCCAGTATCCCATACGGTTGGTGGGACGCAAGGGACTCATCGCCGGCTGGGGCAAGACGGAGGCGCATATGGGTCATGCGGGCACCAATATGCTGCAGGTGGCCAGCGTGCCAATCATCTGTGAGTACGATGAGCACTCAATGCAACTAACTTACAACTCACTGAGGGGTTCTCTCTCTCTTCGTCTCGTTCTCTGTTTTGATTTACAGCCACCTTGGACTGCATTCGCTGGCATGAGAGCAAACAGATTAATGTGGAAATCAAATCGGAAATGTTTTGTGCCGGCCACTCAGATGGGCATATGGATGCATGTTTAGGTAAGAAAAAACTAATTGTGTTGCATGCTTTTAGGCTGTGCGTTTAAAGCGCTCTGTTATAACAGACATAACAGAATGTGACTGAATACAAAAAGTTTAGCTGTAGGTAATATACAACAGCAACAAATGCATTTTCTTCCAATCTATAATAATTAATTTAATTTGCTTGACAAATATTAGCAGAACACATAAATTAATTTAAACATTCTTGAGCTTTGAAAGTACACATTTGTTTAATAGATCGTTTTCTCAATTTATTTGCCAAACCATCATATTAATAAATTATATTAAGGCAAGAAACTAAAAATTAAGTTGAATATTCCCATAAGACTTTACAATATAACATTTCTTTCAGGTGACTCTGGTGGTCCGTTGGTCATCAAGGAACGAGGTCGCTTTGTGCTCGTGGGCATAACCAGTGCCGGCTTTGGATGCGGCGTAGACCACCAACCGGGCATCTATCACAATCTGCAGAAGAGTTTGCGCTGGGTCGAAGATGTGGTGACACACAACGAGCTGTAGCTGACAAGTGGCAGACTTTAATTGGCTGCTCCCTGGGGATGTGGCAAGCAATCTCATTAGTTTATGCCGTATAGCATTAAGCAATGGCCATGTGCAATGACAACAATAACAACAACAACGAAGACAAACAATAATAAAACAAATTATAATTGATTCCATTTATTAAATATTATTATGAAGCTAATGTAAGTGGGTCTAGTTGCCTTCTTTGTGGGTGTCTGTGGCACAATGAACGACCTTGAACGATAGCTGCAACTGTGCATTTGGAATTTTCAATTGAATTACGCACTTTACAACACGTACAACAATTTTTGCTTTGTTATGTCATTTGCCAAGCCACCATTTGGCATTCATTCCATTCGCTGCTGCTGTGCTGGCCCATTTCCCATTTAGTGGTGGTGCTGCTGGTGGCGGTAGTGGTGCTGCCATAAATGGCACAATCAACCGCTTTCAACTTTACAGCAACAACAATAAACAAACAACAATAACAAACAGCCAAACACAATAATCATAATTTGTACATTAAACACATTAAGACTGGGCCAAGTCAAAGTCTTAACTCGACTCGACTCGACTCAACTCGAGTGTCATCTGCCAATTGCCCAATGCTGGGTACTTAAAATTTGTTACGTTCGTTATAAATACCCATGAATTACATTTCATGTCACAGGGAATATTTGTGAGCCCTTTGAAATGCTAAGATTGTGGAGAAAAAAATCTTTTGAAAGTTACAAATAAAATGTTGAGATAAATATTGTTTTTCCTCTATATCTGTCAAATATATCTTTAAGCATAAGCATAATAAAAACTTTATTATACTTTAATGTACACTACAGGGTATCTAATAATTGAACATCCCTTAACTATTTTTCTTGATTTTCATTTCGATTGTTTCTTTGTGTCCAATTTTTAATTGTCTTTTCCAAGTGTGTCATCAATTTGACGGACAATAATCAGCCAATAGTTTTCCATGAACCCGCAACAAAAAGCCAAAGAGCTTAGCCATCAATTATTTAGGCTTTGTTCGCTTATGATGGCTTTTCAATTTTCAAAGCAGCAGCGGCGGCAGCGACAGCAGTCACATTGTTGTAGTTTTTCACGCTTGAGATAAACTTGAAATAAGATGTTGTGTGCGTTTGGCTTTCGCTTGCTTGGTTGCCTGATTGCCAGCTCGCAGCTCGCAGTTTGCTTGCCTGGTTTTTCCTGTTGCAATTTGTACTATTGTTGATTTTTTCTCGACTTTAACTTTAGCTGACTAAGTATTGGCAGCCCACACAAACTCATAAAGGTAGGTGTGAGTGAAACAATTTGACTTCCTCTTTTCCATTTTCTCACTAAACGAACGGCTCTAAATTTGACATTAGTCATGGCATCAACACCACCACCACCAACAACAACAACAACAGCAACAACATTAAGCGACATGCGATATGCAATTGCCAAGTGAGCGACAAAAAGTTGTTGCTGTTGTTGTGGTTGTCTCTGCTCTGAGGCCACGTCTTGCCTTGTCTTTTTCTTTTCACTTTCGATTTCGATGCGAGTGTGACTCTCCAAACACACACACACACAACCGTTTACAGAGAGCTTCAGTTTCACACTCTTTGGCGCATATTACTCAATAGTCAACGTTGACGACGATGTCTCTTCTGTGCGTGTGCATGTGTGTGTGTGTGTTGGTGAGCGTGTTGATGGCCTTTTTGATTTTGAATTTGTCAGCCAACTGTTTATTAAGTGTTTTGACGTTACCGCAAACTGTTCGCAAACGCAAAACTCGCCGCATCATAGCCAAAAAAAAAACAACCAAAAACTGTTTCAACTTGAACGAAAGAAAAATACAAACAAAATAACCATAACGTGTATAAGCCAAATTAAAGAAAAAGTGCGTGACGCGGCATTTGCAGTACTCAAATAAATAATGCTTAAATATTAAAATGGCCGCATTAAAATATGCAAGAGGAGTTATTGCCAAATATTAAGCAAATCGTTTTGTTTTGGCCCGCGAATTTTATTTAATTCAATCTTTAACTGTGCGCCTGCTATGCAAACGAGCGATTATTCAATCAAAAACTCGCGCCGCTACGTGAATTAAGTGAAACACACAATTGCACAAAAACGCAGACAAACAAGACAACAAGGCAACAACTACAACAACAGCAAAAACAACAGCAACAACAACAGTAACAACACTAACAACGAAAGTATTGCAAAATGCGAGCAGTTGCATGGCTGCTGCCGCTGCCAACGTCGCTGTCACTCTCGCTGCTGCTGCTAGGCTTCAGCCTGTGTCTCCAAGCTGCCCACAGCAGCAGCAGCAGCAGTGGCAAAAGCAGCAATAGCTACAACTCCGTGTACAATGAGGCAGTCACGCCGGAGCTGAAGCAGGCGATTGACAAGGATTTGCCCAAACAGGCAAAGTTCTTCGATGAGCTCGATTGTAAGTATGCTAGTTTTTTGCCTAAGTCTTTTGTTTTGCTTGACCAATTTAATGGAGAATTGATTTAAATGCAAAAATATGTGTGTAATATATAAGCTATTATCTTTTCACATCGATTTTTTTGATAATGTTTATAAAATCCAAACAAATAAAACAAAACGAATAAAATTCCAGAAAATTTGTACACACCATTTATTTACTTTATGATATGCAAGTTTGTTGCCTAAGTCTTTCGTTTGGTTTGACCAATTTGAACATTGAAATAAGAAAAGCTATCATACCTTTTTCATTTTAAGCGCTTAATTTGTGAAAAAAAAAAGATAAATATAGAAATATTTACAGAGTATCTTTAAGTGCAATGTAATTTTGCGACCAAAGACGTTTTCCCTAAGTTGTCTAAGTCTTTTCTATTTCTTGACCAGTAGTTGCATATTTTAGGTTGCAGGCTTGTCGCTTAAGTCTTCTGTATTTTGTAAACACGAAAGTAAAGAAAAGTTAATACCTATTAATTTATTATAATGAACACAAGTTTTTTGTGTAATAGAAAAATCAAGAATATGCCAGTTAATTTCAAGATGCAACCTATATTAGTGACCAATGTCTTTTACTTAGTTGGTTCTGTAGGATGTGATTAAATGTGACAGTGACAAAATCTCCTTAAGACTGGCAAGCTTGTTGCCTAAGCTAATTGTTTGTGAACATTTCAGTAAAGCTTTTGATATTCTCATGTAATTAAATGAACATGGAATAGTATAATTAATGAAAAAAGTATAATAGTTTGGCTCTTTAATCGCATATGATTTTGCTTAGTTTTATCAATCCAATTCGTTGCCCAAGTATTTTGTGTCTCAGCAAACATTGTCAACATTTGTTTCAATTATATAACTTGCATATTAGTTAACCTTGAAGCTGAGCCATCGATTCGATGTCAAGTTCACATGATTCACACCACGATTTCTTTGCAACACCAAATGCGAATTATGCCAGCGAAAGTAAAAAACTCACTTGTTTACGAGTACGTTAAAAGGGCTTACATACTTTCTTGTTCTCGGTACGACCCAGCAGAGAGTCAAAGTTAATTCATCATGTAAGCGCGGACAGCTTTAATTGGACTTTCCAAAATAAACAACTACAACGTTCCACTAAAGAAACACGAAAGCCAATTAGCCCCGAGAAACGCAGGTCCAGAGTTAAAAGTTAAAGTTAAAGCCGAAATCTCAGCGGTAATTATTTTCACGCAGAGCCAACATTAACATATGGCCCATTCTGCGCCCCAATGAAAGCGTATTATGCTCCATTAAAACAATTAGCCAAATATAAAACGCACACACACTCAAAATAAACAGCTATCTGCATATAATCACCAATAAATACTGAGAGCAGCAAAAAAAAAAAAAAAGCAATCGCAAATTGCAGCAGCACAAGTTCAATGGCACCCGCCATGTAATATAGAAAAAGCAAAAGTCTTTTTACTTTTCTGTGTTGTATGCGGCGCCAAGAGATACTTCAAAACTACTCAAGAGCAGGAAAATCAACTGCAATTAAGCGACAATTGCTGCACCGACATTCGAAAGTGTTAAACAACAACAACAACACAACATGCTATATATGCTATAGATTATAGATTATTTGTGCTCACAAACAGCGGCAGCAGCAGCAGCAACTACAACCAGAAACCTTGACCAGAAAAGCCAAAAACTTGGACGCTTGGCAACATGTTGCGCTCGATACGCTCAGCAACAAAGTTGCTTGCTCTCTTTCACTTCGAGCGCTCTCTCAAGCAGCGGCGTCTTTGGAGAAATGGTAGCAAATGTCTTCGGCAGCTTTAACGCAGCGCAAACACAAAACTTTGGCTTAGTTCTGAGCTGAATTTCCCGACGTGCGGTTGCCTTTATTTTGATGCGCGCGCGCTCACAAAACGAGACTGAGATAAAGCAACCAATTTTCTTTTCGTGCGCCGCGTGCCGTGAAAAAAAGCTGTCGTTGCGCATGCGTAGCTCGGACAAGAAAGTCAAACGGCAAGCGCTGTGTCTGAATGAAAATAAAAGTGAAATCCTGCCAAAAAGTTATTGAGTTAAGCAAAAAAACCAAAATAAAAGCAGCAAAGGATTGCTGGAAAAGAAAGTGAACGCAATAACCAACAACAAACAACAAGTGTTTAAACACGAAAGTGAAAGTACGCAGTTTTCAATATTGTGCTGCTGCTCTCAAGGAGTCAGCCATGTCGCGTCCACGAACATATAGACATTTCATAAAGGATAATTGGCTCAGACTACGTCTCAGTCTACTGCTCATCTGTACACTAACCCAGCAGCCCAGCTTTAGTTTAGCTGCTGTCAGCTATCCCAGTGCACAGCAGGAGCATGATATGCTCATCTTGGATGCACTGTCGCGGCGCAGCGGAACCGGCTACTATGGCGAGAACAGTGTCATGGAGATGCTATCACGAAGTACTCTTAAATTTTACTTAAGTTAATTAAGTTGTTGTGTAGTGTAGTTTCTTTCTCGATCCCACATCTTGTGTACTTGTGTGTGTTTGTGTTAAGTGAACTAATGCCCTTTCAATTTAAAATGTCTTTGCAGTGATACCGCAATCGTGCCGCTTCCGTGGCCACAAATTCGAGTGCGGCCTGTCCATCTCGTGCGTCTTGGGCGGTGGCAAGCCGCTCGATCTATGCTCCGGCGGCATGATCTGGTCATGCTGTGTGGACAAAGACCTGGATGCCGAGGAGAGTCCACATGCGGCACCGATTAACAACACAAGTGAGTAACAGTAACTAAGTTCTAACAACCCCTTATCCCACCAAGAGCTGCTTTCTTATTACCCCGTAACAATTTGCCATGCTTAGTTTACTCGTTGCATTTGTTTTCTTGTTGTTTTTTGTGTCTTAGCGAGCACAAATTGCAAATTGCTGCGCTTCGACTTATGCAATGCCCTGTATAATAGCGCTATAAATTAGTTCGCATTTCGAAAATGACAACAAATTGCTCGACTCTTTGCTGAACATACACACACACACACACACACACATTTAGCTGCAGGGTTTTTGAGGCAGAAGCACACACAGAGACCGAGTAAATACATTGCACTGACATTACTAAATTCCTCCATGCCGCCATTCGCTGCACTCCTTGAGCAGTGGGCGCTGGAGTGGAGGTGTCAATAGTAGACCATTAAATGAGTCGTTCAGGGTACAAATTCAAAGCACAAACAAAGTTACGATGCAACAATGGAAAATTGAATGTATTTACTATAACTTGATACATGTCGTTAACTTTATGGTTAGTTTTATTTTAACAAATGCTGTCAAACATGATAGTCAACTTTGGAAGAGTATCTTTAATGTTATTGTTCAACCTGAAAATATAAAAAATATAAAAACAGTAAAGTATATAAATCAATTATTTCTCTTAAAGAGCTAAATTTTAATTTACAAGCTATTAAACTATTTATTTATATGTTTTGTTAAATATATTTAGAATATACAATCAAGGTATAAACTATTAGAAAAGTAAAAAAATTGTGAAACAAATTTATTTACAAGATTCAGAAAATAATTCATAACTCATTTTAGAATGCACACTTGCATTATTTTTCTTAATCATTATATTAAGCTGAACAATATAAATAAAAGTAATAAATATTATAAAAGTAATAGATAATTGTTATAGCGCTATAATTAAGACTTGCCTTATAAACTTACATTTTGTATACCTTGCTCACACAAAAAAACATCCATTCATTTTTTGAGCTTGCACTTCTGCACTTCACATTCTTTGCCAAAATATGATTTTGATCAAATTCAATTAACATCAAGTGCAGTCGTTAGTTATATCGTAATCTCAGACATCGAGCCGATGAGCTAAGCTATAAGCAATAGTAACAAATATTATGCCACACACACAAACACACACTCACACACACACAAAGAAGCACACTCACGCAGCCAGAAGCACTGGTTGCAAGTTAGCTTGCTGCCATTTTGTTGTGCTCTGTTTAATTTTCTAGGCATACACAGTAAACAGTAAAAAAACAACAACACATTACAACATGTTATAAATAATTCTTAGTGGAAACTTTTTAAGCAGCCGACAAAAAGCCAAAAATGAGCACATTTTGTATCTAAATTTTTATACTGCACGTTAGGTATTTTTTTTCTCTTTTTTGATGGGATAATTTTCTTGAAGCTCATAAAGTAGTGTGTTCTGTTTTAGGCTACTCACTTTCTTTAAGGGAAAATGCTTTATACCGTTTTGTTTGGGACGGTTTCTGTTGTTTTGTTGTCTGAGTGTCGCTCAAGTGTAAAATTTTTGGTCTAAGCCACAGAAAGACGCGACAATGAAAAAAGAGGCCCCGAAAAACTGTTGCGGAAATAAACGAAGGTGAACGTTTTTTTGCATTTGAAAAGTGAAATTTCACGTTTGCCCGCCTGCATCACCTTCTTCTTCTTCTTCTTCGTCGTCTTCTTGTTGGTTGGTTGTTTTATTTATTTATTTGTTTTACACAAAACAATAATTGTGGGAAATATCACAGCGTCAAGAGTTACGACATTTTGCTTTTACATTTCAAGTCCAAGACGAAACTCGGCCAAAAAAAAAAAACCGAGGTCCACAAGAAAGTGTTAATCAAGTTTGCGTCGTTCTGTTGCAGTTTGCTTTTGTTTTTGACTTTTCCTTTTCTGTTTGAATTACGTGCGAAAAATTATCTCATACTCGTACATTTCTTTCTTTTGTTTCTGTCATGGGCTTTGGGTCAGTTGGGTGTGTTTTGGTTAGTTGTGAATTAAGTTTCAACTTCATTGGTTTCATTTGGTGACATAATAAAGTCGTGCAGGGCCCAGTGTTTTTATTATTATTACTACTTTGCGTCTTTCACTACTTAAAAAAAAAATATAAATTGCGGCGAAAGTGGAACTCAGACAAAGTTAACTACCTGGGTTGTGCATAGAGGAAAAACTGCAACATCATCATGATTCTTACACACACAGGTGACATAATACACTTGCACGACATTTATCCCGACTTGTCGCCCACTGTGAACAAGCCAGCACATCATCATCATCAGACGCAGCATAACAGCAACAGCAATAGCAACAACAACAATGGTCTGCCAGCAGCTTCATCTTCGTCTGCATCACGCCCCGTTTATCCCAACCACGCCTATTACAGCACAAAGCGTCCATCGCTGTACACTGGCAACCCGTATAAGCCTAGTTCCGGCTCCAGTTCATCCGTTCATCGACCCACTGGCTCTAGTTTGAACAGCTGGGAGCATGACTCGAATCATTTGGGCATTACCAATCATCTGGATAGTTTCTTTGATGCCGAGGCACCGCCAGATGGCGGCACTGTGCCCCATCCCTCCGCACCACAGGCACAACCCTTTGCCGTTGGCAATGTGCTGGATCTGAATGCGGGCGAGGCGGTGGATGAGTACGAATCTGGAGGTGGCTACAACGATGGCAGCTATCGTCCTGTGCCGGGTACTAAAAACCAAATACATCTGTACCAATCTCTATCACTCTCTCACTCTTTCTCTCTCTCTCTCTCTTTCTTTGTTGTTTGTCACCACTGCAAGTTTATTTTAGTTCATGCACCACACAAAACCACAATATCACTCTTACACCCTATTATTTACTTGGTTTAATTTTGCACTATCCGCTATTGCGCGCACATTAAAATTCACTTCTTTTGCATCTTCCATCTCTAATCAAAATTTCTTTTGAAATTTTCTCAGGCTGCGGCGAGGTTTATTCTCGCACCAATCGCATTGTGGGTGGGCATTCCACTGGCTTTGGCTCACATCCCTGGCAGGTGGCGCTCATCAAGAGTGGTTTTCTCACCCGCAAACTGAGCTGTGGTGGCGCGCTGATCTCCAACCGCTGGGTGGTTACAGCAGCCCACTGTGTGGCAACGTAAGTAGCACTCACTTTGCCTTCAACCACAATCACTAACCTTCTACTCCTTTGCAGCACCACCAACTCCAATATGAAGATACGTTTGGGCGAGTGGGATGTGCGTGCGCAGGAGGAGCGTCTGAATCACGAGGAATATGGCATTGAGCGCAAGGAGGTGCATCCCCATTACAATCCCGCTGACTTTAAGAACGATGTGGCACTGATACGACTAGATCGCAATGTGGTTTACAAACAACACATCATTCCGGTTTGCCTGCCACCTCCGGCTACGAAGTTGACAGGAAAAATGGCCACAGTGGCGGGTTGGGGACGCACGCGGCATGGTCAGAGCACAGTGCCTTCGGTCCTGCAGGAGGTGGACGTGGAGGTCATCTCTAACGATCGCTGTCAACGATGGTTCCGAGCTGCCGGAAGACGTGAGGCGATACATGATGTGAGTTTAGAGAATCCGAGCCAAGTCTTTACCTAACGAAACTCTACATCTTTTTTTCCAGGTCTTTCTCTGTGCTGGCTACAAGGAGGGCGGTCGAGATTCGTGCCAGGGCGACAGCGGCGGGCCGCTTACTCTAACAATGGATGGCCGCAAGACGCTGATTGGTCTGGTGTCCTGGGGCATTGGCTGTGGCAGAGAGCATCTGCCTGGCGTTTATACTAATATACAGCACTTTGTGCCGTGGATCACCAAGGTTATGGCCAATGACAACAATGCGTGAACGCACTGTTCGATTTAAGCCACACGCGGCTGTCACTTAATCAATTGTAACTGGACTGCAGTCACCGCTTGAGAAGCACAGCACAGTTGTTGTTGGGCGTGCAACTGTGGTACAACTGCATTAACCGTTGCCTGGCCATGTGATTCCTCTTCGACTCGGGGTTGCTAGTGTTTAAGTTAAAGCTCCAAAGTTTTGCTATTTATTTTATTTTTACTTCAGTTCGAATTTTTTATTTAACCCATGGAAAGCATTGCTTTAAATGCTGCTCAGCTTTACTGTTAGGCACTAAAATTAATCATATTTATTACATTCACATAGAGATATTTGAATTTGAACTTAAACATATTGGTAATGTTAATTAGAATTTACAAATGAAATAAAAATAATATATTAATTTACAATTTATAATTGCTATTGTATCGCGGGTTTGTGTATTAGCTAAATTGCGCTTAAGCAAAAAAGTTGTGGCATACTTTTATGAGCCTTTAGAAAATTTGTGTGGAATTATTGCCTAAAGCTAAAATTACCAATGCTATTGAACAATTCCTAATGTTCATTATTCTTAAGTACAATAATTCAAAAACGGTGTTAGGCTCGCTACACAAAATCTTTAGGATACAAGTAATCCATAAAGTATTGCATACTTTAAGCCAGCTATTAAAATCAAGCAACAAAAGACTTGGCACACATTGCAACAAGTTGGCAGCCCTGCAGTAAAACCTCTACACACTTTATACAGCTTGTGCGGCAGATTCAAATCAAATATTTAGACAAGCCAAACAAAATGCAACCGAAAGGCAAAATGGATAAAGATGAAAACCCAAAAGGAGAAAAGATAAATACTTACGCACAGAAGGTAAACACTGGAGAACACATCTTCCCAGAAGCGCAAGTGCGACATACTGAGTCAATCTGAGGCACACAGGTGAGCCACACATGCGGCATGCACAGAATTTCTAATGATGCAACTTCCGTTGCGCCTTGGTCTGCGCATTGTCAATATGAGCGTGTGTGTTTTGATTCAAAGAACAACAACAACCGAATCAAATCAAATAACATAATCAACACAACAACATCAAGATTAGCTAATTAAGCGCTTGACTCAGCCTGGCTTATCAGTCAGCCAGCCACAGCTTCATTCTCTTTCTCTTTTTTACTCACACACACACAAACTTCTTCTCTTTGGTATCTTGGCATCCACAGCGAAATGAATTCCACTTATTTGTTGCTCCTCTTGTGTCCAAAGAACTTGTTGCCTGCTTTTAACTTGGCCTCGCCTCAGTTGCTGTGGAGCAGCGCCAGTGTCAAGGTCTCTCAAGTTCAAAGCGTTTGTTGTGCGTTGATTGCTTAACTTATTAAAAATAAAACAAGAAAAAGAAAATGAAACGCAAAGCCGCATTTTTTAAAATATTCTTCTAAATGATGTGCCATTAAGCCTAATTGATTAATTGGTTGATTGATTGATTGAGTGAATGTGTTTGTTTGTTCATTGATTGCAAGTCAGCTAAGCATAAACATACAAAGACTTAAGCTGCTTAAGAGTGCATTATCATATTTCATTTAACAACTGTTCAGCTTACATCAAGCCTAATTGGCACAAAATTAACAATTGCAAAAATTCTTATCAGTCAGTAGCCTAAACAGGTATTAAACACACACACACACACACAAAAACTAACTAACTAAAAAACCGAAGAACAAAACGGCAATAAAAAAGTTTGACTTTCTTAACCTGAAGACGTGCATAAATTATAACACAAACAAACACACTCGCACATGCACACACACACAAATACAAGCGCATACAGCGTCAGTTAGTGAACAAAGAATGGCGACAGGCTGTGAGCCACTCATTTGCACCACCGCACCACACTACACACAAAAAAAAAAGAAGAAATATTAAAGAAAAAGCCAGCCAGCAAAAGACACCCAAGTTAACAAATGCTTGCTGTTGTTGTTGTTGTTGTTGTAGCTGCTTCTTGCTATTTTAATGTGAAAGCGCTGTTAACCCCAAACTTCAGCTGCTTCTACTGCCCCCTCCCCCGCTCCTCCACGGTCAGCATACAAATGCCGCCAATCAGCTGTGGCTTGTGACAACAAGAGAGCAAGCCAACAACAACAACTGAGAGAGAGTGTGTGTTCATTTGAATAAGCAAGAGCAACAACAACAACAACAACAACAAAGCTAGCATTTGTTGTTCTCACCATTTTGTGAACTGGCCTTAATGGAAACCGTTATGCGCGAAGCTCTAACTAGCGTCGCTGCCGCTGCCTACGTCGACGTCGCCCGGCTACGCATGCGCACATGTTGTGGCTCTCTAAGTGCGTGTGTGTGTGTGTGTGTGTGTGTGTGTAGCTACTATTACCAATTTTGCTTTGTGGTTCTTATTGAAGTGCTGCTCAGTCGCAAAATCTCAGCAGCAGCAGCAACAGTCGTCGACTGCGACTGCGACGTCAGCGTTGGAGTTTTGTCTTTGGCTTTGGCTTTGGCTGACTTCAACTGGCGTGTGGATCTTTTGTATGCGCGCTTCTCTCCAGACGTGCGCAACACTCAATCGCGGTCTTTGGTCTCCTCTTCGACTTGCTCGCCTCGTTACACGTCTCGACTGTGCGTGTGTTCGCGTTCGTGTGTGTGTGTGAGTGAGTGTGAGTGTGTCCGTGTGTGTGTCGAAAAGAACTTGAGTTATTGGCCTCAAATTGGCTTAAAGATTTTCCGCGCAGTGTGTGCAAGTAAACAAATTACAGTCCTTTGTACAAATAAGTTTATTTTTTTCCGACAAAAAACAAAACAAAAGCCAAGCAGAGAAAAAACGAGAAAGAGAATAATACAAAAGCAGTGTGAGTGTCAAACAAAAGCCAAATGTGAAGAAACTCATAAAACAAAAAGCATGAAATATAAGCAAGAAACCAACAATCAAAAAGCCGCAAGAAGAAACATAATTCTAACAACAACAACAACAACAATAACACTATCATAATAACAGTGTGTGGCAGCCAAATTAAATGAAATGACCCCAAAATAGTAGTTGACAGTGAAGTTTTTCCTACCGACCAAACAAATATAAAAACACACGCAAGTAAATGCAAAAGATACAACAACAACAACGACAACGACAAAAAGAATAATACTTAAAGATATGCATCCGTCCGATACCCGCTTCGTTATCTGTGTGTGTGTGTGTGTGTGCTTAAGTAGCTGCGCCGCACTTTCTACCACGTACAAGTCAATTAGAGGCACACACACACAATAGTTGCGCATAACTGCAACTAACTGCAACATTAGCAGCAACCTCAGCAGCAGCAGCAGCAGCAAGTTGCAGCAAAACAAGAGCAACATCAGGCAAGCAACAACAAGTTCAAGCGCCTTGATTTTGATCAACGGCCAAAGTCAAACGAGTCCAAAGCAAAAGTTGCCTTGTGCTGCAAAATTTTTATTGAAATTCCTGTTAAAAGAACAACAAGAACAACAACAAGCGGCAGCTACAAGAGGCAAGTGTTTCAATTGCCGCAGCAGCAGCCAGCGAGACAAGAGCAAAAAAAAAACTTCTTTTCGGAACTGGTCTCTGCTAGCTGTTGCTCTTGTTGTGGCAGTTGTTGTTGTTGTTGTTGTCTCCGCTTGGCTTTGACTTTGGTCTAAAATGCAGAGACTGCTGCCTCTGTTGCCTCCGTTGCTTGCTTCATGCCTGCCACTGAGCGCACCTCCCCCCCATTTGCAGTTGCGGCGCGCCTTTGGCATTATTTGCATTTCTGCTTATTCTGGTTTTTCGCCAATTGACGAGAGGCTCGAGCTTAAAAAGATTCTCAAGCTGAAGCTGCAACTGGAGCTGAAGCTGAAGATGCTGCTGGTAGAACGCCCCTCAAGCATTATCGTTTAATGTCATGTTAATTATAATAATTTGCATATGACTTCTAGGCAAATTGACAATTGAGAAATTTTCAGTTGGTTGTCGCAAGTTTGTGCCCTAAGTCTTTTGTTTTGTGGCGTGGCTTTCTAGAGCTAACTGAACTAATGAACTCCCGCATCCCGCAGCTAGCAATAGACAACACACACACACACTTACACATACACTTTGAAGACACGTTAAAATTTCTCCACAGCCGTTTTTGGTAACAAGCAAGCAAACACACAGAGAAATGAAAGCCAAGTTGAGGCAGCTAAGCAAAAGTGGACGACGCACTTCTGGTTTTTGGTATTATGTGCGCGACTATCAAACTATCAAATGGCATAATTCTATTGTTTGTCCGCCTCTTCATCAGCGTCTTCTTCTTCTTCTTCCTCTTTTGGCTAATTTGATATGACAATATTATGCTTTCTGCATGCATTTCACTTTTCTTTTAAATAAATAAAGATACGAAATTTGTGTGTATTCATATTTATTACCAGCCACTAACAAGTAAGCAGCAGAAATATACAATTTGTGTGGCTTTCGCTTTTATTTAAGGCACACAAATGACTTTTTAATATTAAAAAAAAACCCAACAACAACAACAAATAAAAAAGTTCCCTTGTAATTTCACTTTTAGCATGTGTCGAGTGGAAATCAACATAAAATGTTTATTTGTCCAAGTGGAAATTACTTAATTGTTTTTTTTTTTATTTTACTGTACAACTTTACCGCATCTTAATATAAAAAATCAAAATCATGCAAATCATCTGTCTGTGTGTGTGTGTGTGTGTGTTATGACCCACTTTAAAGAGAATTCTGCGACTCACGTGTGTCCGTCCGTCCATCCGTCTCTCAGTGTGTGTCTGCCACGACTCGACTGGTTTATCGACAGTAGCCACACAAATTCATGTTAATTTGCACATTTCTCGAAATGGAACGCGAATACAATTACACGCATCTGATATTTATACGCTATAGAGTCTCAACGTCAAGAACGTGACCCAAATACACAAATAGCTGCCACTCAAAACTGTGTGTGAGAGCGGGAGAGATATTTCTGCTATGATAACTGAAATCTTCTAACTGATCAAATCTCACTAATTTGATGCTGTGTGTGAATGCTAAGCTGCAATTTGTTTTTGCCGATTCTGACACCTAATTAAAAGCAATCAGTGTGGCGTTGATGCGGATATTGTTTATAGCTTCCGTTCTGGTTTTGTCTTTTTTACGAGGTCTCGTCAATTACATTTAATTGCACCTTAGAGTATGAGATGCTACAAAAATAGAACAAGTAAATCTGATCTAGGAAAGAGTTAAAGTAGCTAGTAAATACTCTATTCGATTGTACGAAGATAAGATAAATAGAACACACTTTTTTTTTTAAGAAAATCTGAAATATAAATAAATGTTAAAAAAAAGAAACGACATTTTATTTTAATTTACCCTTTCAACAATTTTTGTCAGCATTCTAGTTTAAGAAGTTCATTGTTAATTAATTCTAATACCCCTTCCTTTTGCAAGCTTTATAGTCTCAGGATATTAAATATTAAAGCACGCATAGCGGAAACTTAATCCTATAAAGTTAACAGCTCACTTGAAATGAATAAGATTTGTTTTAATGACACATGGCAAAGACTTTTATTTTAGTTAATGGCATTTCATATCGTTTGCTTTTCTCTCTTTATTTTTGCGCACGCAAACCGTATGCGGTAGAAATGATCTTAAGCTCTCGGGCAACGGTTCTAGCCAAGTGTCAATGACCGTATTACGCAACGCAACGTCTCCTCAGAACGCGAGCAGTAGCAGCAAAGAAAACGCTCCAAACAAACGCAGCGCGACAGCAAATTTCTCAACGCTGCAGATCGTGACGAGCGTGTGAGCAAACTAAAAGAGAGAGAAAGATAGATAGAGGGAAGGAGGGAGAGTAAAGCTAACTTCTAGTGCTGATGCTGGCGGATCAATGAAATTGTTATGTTGCCTTGTGTTGTGTTGTCGCCAATGCGACAAACTATATGAGCCAGCGTGTGAGCCAAATGGAAGTTATTATCATCATCAAGAGCAGCAGCAGGTTGGATGGGCTTCCAATTTCCAGTTCCAGTTCCAGTTAGATTCCGTCGACTCACGCTGCCCATTTCTTTTTGTTGCGCTTTCTTTGATTGTGTTACAGTTTATGTCATCATATCTGTACATTTGTCATGTCGAAACTTTCTCAACTCACACACACACACACACACACACACACGACTCATCAATTAGGCGTCTCTTGAACCCTCTGTGTCTCTGTGTGCACTGAGAACCAGTTGCAAATGCAACACGAAACTTTTGTCCACTCGTTTGCACTCTAAACAGTTATATAAACGCTTATACAACCCGCAGTTCCAGCTCTGATGGGATACCGGGGCCGTTGCCATTAGCACATTATTGCTCTAACTATTTAGTGTGGTTGTTGCTTTTGTTGTTGTTGTGCGCTTTCTTTACACACACGCACTTTTGCTTTCCATTGGGCGCTTTGGGCATGACTAAACACTCGATAACAACGAGGCAAGTAGCAGCAACAACAACACTGCCGATAGCAGGTGGCCAAATTACACATACGCCCAGTTCTCCCTTCAGCTATATTTGCAAAATTCATACATTTCTACTCGCATGGTTGCTATGCATACGCTTTGTCTAGGGTCTTATTAATAAGTGATTCTATTTAATGTCATTACACTTTTTATGTTTAAGTAGATTTAAAGTTCTTGAAGTTAAGGTTTATGTTTATAACAAAATAAAACTAATGTTTATAAAAAATATTTAAAAATAAATAACTTCTTAAGAATTTCAAAGAATAAAGCCTGCTTTAATATAAGAAGAAGTGTATTTGGAAAAGTTTCTTGTAGTTTATTTCTAAAGAAAATCAAACATGGTCATTATCTTCATCTTTATCTCTTTCATTTTTTTACAATTAAAAGTTGTAGTTAACTTTTTTCCCAGCTAACTTTACCATTTTTATCTACAAGAACTTGGTAATCATTTTTTTGTAACTTCTGAAGCGTATCTGACATTCGCTGTGGGACGTAGAAAGTCTTTCTCTGTGTATGAAATTTTTTGTTATTATTTTATTTGTTTTCGGTTATTTTTTTTCGGTTTTTTGCATATGCAAGTCACACGAAACGAACGACTTTCACCTACTACTTGAGCTTGAGTCACCCAATGCTTCTACGCACTTGCTGTCTGAATGTATTGTTGTTGTTGTTGTTACATTTTTGTTGTTATTTTTGCCGTGCCCATGAGCTGATGGTAGAAATTCCGTGTTTAGTTTTAATTTGAATATATGGATAAGGCCCGTAAAACGTTTCACATTTGCCGCAATGACTCATAAAAAAATTTATTTTCCATTTGCAGATGGGCGCGTTGCAACAGCAGAGCTACAGATACTCAGCCACAGATACAGTAACAGATACAAATACGGCAAGCAAAAGTAGAGCAGACGACAAAGCAACCACTCCCGCATCAACAATCAACACCGGAAGCACATCAAGCACAAATATGCGCAGCATCTTCATCCTGGCGCTAAGCAGTGTTCTGCTTTTATTGTTGCCAGCATCAAATGCCAGTCCCGTGTTTGTGGATAATCCCAGCTTAGCACAGTGTAAGTAACCAGATTATGGCTAGCTGACAAATGTGTTCAACTTGACAGCTTTTCTTAAGAATCATTCAGAGATGGAGAGAAAGACATCACAACAGCATCACTTTGTCAGGCTGTTGACGAGTTTTTTTTTTTACCCAGAACTACAGCACTTTCTCTCACGTAGGCTATTAAAGCTCTTTTTTTGGGGCGCGCTCCATTATAACAATGAAATTAAATGAAATTATATAAAAGCGAATGCAATTTGTGAAAAGACTCAGGGAGCTAAGTAAAGAAATTTTATATTCATGAATGTGAGAACTTTAAAATAAAGTGTGTAAATATTTTAGTTAACTTATACAGCTCTGGCAAAACAAAGACAGTTGAGCTGGACAGAGCGAAGCCTTATTTCTCGAGCTAAATAAAGATTAATGGGGGTAGAAATACTTGGAATGCTTAATGGTCATTTAAAAGGACATTGTAGGTCAAACAAGTTAAATGTCTTAGCTATTAAGTTGTAAGCAATCTGTCAATTTTGGGGTAATGTGAGAAATCCTCAAACACTACTTACACCCGATTTACACGATGAACTTTTTTTCATTCAATTTTTTATTGTAACATTCGTTTATTGGCAAAGGGAGTAGAGTGGTAACAATTGCAAGCAATGCTACATGACTTTTGCAGCAATGATTTATTTTTCTCACTTTGCCATGACTGCTATTCCGATTGCTGAGTTAAATTTAACCAAAAGATTTAGGGTTATATCTTAGCATTTGTTTAAAAAGGCATCAAAAGTGATCTTCTGTGGTAAGCCCGAATCTTTTCATCCTTGAAGCTACCTAATTCCAATTTTTACAGAATAATAAGAGGAAATAAAATATAGGTTAATATTAAAATCAGGGACTGTAACGATTATAATTTAATTTAAAATATTTTAAATATGTGGGCATAAACCTTTTCCTATAGATAGGTATAACGCCTAGCTACGAATATTTAGAACAGAAAGCAGCAATAAATTCACAATTGCCATACAAATTAAATAGCCGAAAACTAGCAGAAAAATCTAAAGCAGAAAACTGTTAATGGCCATTTGGACTTTTCTGCAGGTCGCAAAGAATCTAAAATCGGAAGCAGTCATACAAGAAACTGGCTGCTATCAAATTTAATTGCCAAAAATAAAATAAAAGACTCAAAACACAAACTTGTTCTGGGAAAATGGTCAAAGTTGTGAATGTTGCTGCTTCTTGCCACTTGCTTTTGCTGGCTGCTCTCATGTAGCGTCTCAAATGAAAGTAATCAAATTTAATGATGCCCGGCGACAGGCGTTACAAGTTTGAGCATTGTTTAATTGGGTCATAGCCATTAAGAATCAAATTTGGATGCTATTAGCACTTCCTCTTTCGGCCGAGAGATGCCATAAGACATACGTGTGTGTGTTGTGTTTGTGTGTGTGTGCCATCAACAGCTGCCAATTTGTCGACAACAAAGCTTAGCTCTTGAGGCAGTTACAGCAGTCGCAGTCGCAGCATCAGCTTTTAAAACTAAAACTATATACAACTTTCTTGGCTTAAAGCAAACACACACACACACACACACACCACTGACTGACTGAGTGAGCCAAAAACAGGCAGAGCCGGCAAACGGCCAAACGTCAGCGAGCAAAAGCAATTGAGGTCAACCATCAAAGAATGTTGCCATAAAAATGAGCCACCAGCGCAGCAGCAGCAGCAAGAAAGCGTGTGCCAGACAACAACAACGTTAAGGTGCCAAGCATTTCATTTTTATGACTTGACTGGACCAATGTCGAACAACAATAATACAACAACACAAAAACTGATATTGGTACGTAGAGATGCGGAGCAGAAAGCGGAAAGTAAATTGACGCCAAGTGAAAGGGAAATAAATAAATTTGAAAAAAAAACAATGCCACAGCAGAAGAAATGAACTCATTCCCAGAGCTGGCCAGGTTATGGTCACTCTAATGTCACCACACCCACGCATAGGTCGTCAGAGTGACCCAATTTCACAGAATGGGGAACACAGTGTGACCGCATTCGCATGCCAAATACGAATTTCCGACACTGCAATGCGGGTTCTACCAAGTCTACCTGGCCACTATGTTTCTCAGACTTGGCCAGTTAGCCCGTAAAGTTGGCTACTTTGGCTGCTTGGTAGGCAGAGCGTGTGCTAGCGAAACATATGCTAAGCTGTTGACCCAAAAAGCCACAAAAACGAAACGCAAACACAGTGAGAGAAGGAGAAGAAAAAGCTAGCGTCGACGTTGACTGCGCTGCCAGCGTCGCCTATGAAACGTGACAAAGTTTTATACTACAAAAAATATATAATCATATACCAGTCGATGTGTGTGTGTATCAATTTTCGGTGCTGCTGCTGCTTCTTTGATTCTTGGCCAGAGAGGTTCGTGTCTTAAGTCATTTGTTTGGCCAGTTGGCAGCAGAAGCAACAACCATATATCAGCATTTCGTGTTAATTGCATAACCAATAAAACTCATACAGCTGATACCCAAGTTTACTGTTAAAGTTCAATAAACGCAAAACACACGCACACACACACACACACAGAGAGAGCTGCTGCAATGCTACTGCTGCTGCTGCTGGTGAATTAACATTGAAATACGAGTAAATCTCATGCGAAATTTATACGCAAAAGTAACTTAGCGCTTAACGAGAGTCTCGGCACTGGGCCGTTTTATTTATGACCGTGCGAGAGAAGTGCAAACACAAAAGGTTCCACACACACACACGTACACACACACACACACACAATCACAGAAAGAAAGAAAGAAAGAAGGCGCTTGTTGTCGCCAGTTTTTTGCTTAAGTCTTTCGTCTTGCAATTACATAAGTTCAAAGACTGAACAACTCAACACACAGCTTGACTCTATTACAAAACTCGCTGTCGCTGTCGATTCTTAAAGAGGCAATTCAAAAGAATAATAACAAAAATAATATTGCTACTGTTGTTGCTATTTTTCCTGTTGTTGTTGTCATGGTATTGCCTCATCGGTTCTTGTGAAGCGAACGCCCTTAAGCAAACTTTTGTGGCGCGTCTTTTATGGTCTGTTATGCGGCTACTGTTGCTGCGTGTTGTTGCCGATTGTTGTTGTTGCCACTTCATTTTCACTTGCGTTAACTGTTTGCCTAACGGTAAATGTCTGCCTCAAATTGGCGTACAATTTGAAGGCGTTAATCGCCCCGGCAAACGGAAATGGTGTGAAACCATCAGAATAGCAATAAGAAAATATACAGAGCAAATTACAATTGTCATACTGTTAGACAGAAAGACACTGAGAACGATAATTAAACGTACGGATGTGAAAACAAATTTCTAAAAACACAAAAGACACAATTTATTAATATGCAGACCTGAGAAACTATATTTGTAATTAATTGCAACCAATTTTAATAAATTTATTTCCATTTGTTTTTCATTGCAGTTCAATCTGGTCGCAATATACGCCACCTGCCGTGCATAGTGCGCAAATCGGGCAGATCTGGCACCTGTATGTTTGCCATCGATTGCATCAAGCAGAATGGCACACATCTGGGCACCTGCATCGATCGCTTCTACTTTGGTTCCTGTTGTGCTCTGAAGGTAAGTTTGCAGCAGCAACCAATAAAAAATGCCTTAACTTAAACCATACAATTTTTCTTTAGGAGGAAGCTTCGTTGTTTGCTTCGGAGATCAATGATAATAGCATCGATCAGAACACCATATCACACTTCTCGCACGAATCAACCACTTTGCCCACCAGTGCGCTGTTCAAACTCACCACTGAAAGCAGCACCACCCTCAACAGCCACAATTTCCAGCAACAGCAACAAAACACTGCAAGTGAATTGTTGAAAAATGTGACACAAAGTTATCTGAGCAGCCTTAAACCTGTGCGCACCACCAGCAGTAGCACCACCACCTCCACAACGAGCTCCACGCGGCGTCCCACTGTGGCACACACCACACACAAGAACTCACATTTTGTGGTGCGCACCACAGCTAAACCGAGTACGGCGCCAACACTTGCAGCTACAGTGAAACCACCGCGTCGTCGCACCACCACCACGCGTCCAGTGTTGACCACATCTCCGGCAATTGAGCAGCGCATTGAAACCACCACGGTGCCCAGCAGATTTGTCACTTTTCAGATTGTGGAGACAACCACAGCAACAGCCACTGAACCCACGCTGGAAACCACCACCCGAAGGCACCACAGACCCACCACAAGCAGCAGCAGCAGCTCAGTAGCAGCCAAAACAACAAGCAGAACAACAACAACTACAACAACACAACCAACAACAACGACTACAACAACAACAACAACAACAACAGCACGTCCAACACCACCGCTGCGCACCACAACACCAAAACCACACAAACAGCACGCAAGCAAACGCCCAGCACCACCCAAAAAGCCAGCAGCATCAAGCACCATAACAACAACTGTAACTAGCAGCAGCAGCAGCAGCACGGGAACAACATTGCCTGCACGCCGACCCACCAACAACAGCACCACCAGCAGCACAACAACAACCACCGTAACGGCAAGCAAATTGCCCGAACGAACCACTTTAGCGCCACGGCCAAAGCCACAGCCAACGGGTGAGATTGTCAAGGTGCCAGCATTGCTGGCGGATGCCAACATCAACAACAACAGCAGCAGCAGCACAACGACAACAACAACTAATACAAAAGTCACGCGCAGACCAACAACAAACACCAGCAGTAGCAGCAGCAGCAGTAGCAGCTCGGCAGCAACAACAACAACAGCTCCCAAAAAACCAACCAGCAGCAGCAGCGGCAGCACAACAGCAACAGCAACTAGCAGCAACAGCACGCCAAAGCCAACACGTAGGCATCCACCAAAAACCACGACAACAAAAACAACAACAACTAGCACCACAGCAGCACCAACGACAACCGCTGCAACGCTGCTCACCACCGATGCGCCCAAATTGCAAACAAAGCCAACAGCAACAGCAACACCCTCAACAGCAGCAGCAACACAAACAACAGCAACCAAGAAACCAGGCCTAATCACTTGGACTGATGTTGAAGCGGAGCCGACTACGAATGCGACCATTTCGAGCGATTGGCAGCCGGGACAGTCGGCGGATTGGGTGCCATTGCCCACTTTGTTGCCCGAGTTGTACAACAACAAGACGACAGGTAAGTGGTAGAGCAACAATAACAATCAGCTCGAGTTAAACATGAATCGAACTCTAATTGCAGCAACGCCCAGCGCCACAGACAAGGTGGTTATCTCGGTGGCCACCAGCGTCAGCACCAGCAGCGATTCAAAGCCGGGTCAGAGTCAAATGCATGCAGAAACAATGCCAACCACCGCTAGCCATTCAAAGCCGCATAGAACTACCACCAGCAGGCCAACGCCAACAACAACAACAACAACATCTACAACTACCACGAGAACAACACAAACATCAACGGCAACAGCAACGACAGCAGCACCAGCAACAACCACACGTACAACTGTAACAAGCAAAACCACAGAGGCACCACCACCACCACCAACAAAATCAACAACAACAACAACAACATCAACAACAACAACAACTGAACGCTTGGAATTAGTATCCTCGACAGAATCAAGCTCGAGCGAGTCGAGCGGCAACACCACAACGGATTACAGCGGCGAGGAGTTGAACACAACGACCGATGCAGCTGGGAATACAACTGTAGCGCCTGCCACGGGCTTGGAGGGCGTCGATTACAGGGAAGGTGAGTTTGAGAACGTTGCAACGTTGCAGCGATGCGCTTGCCTCATCGCTTCATTGATGCGATGCAAGGCGGAAAACAGAAACAAAAACAGTATAATAATAGCCTGACAAAGGCTTGTCGAATATTGCATGCTCTTTTTAGTTGCACAATTGAAGGCAGCATCAATTTTAGAGTAGTTTTATTATATAGTTATTTGATTTTTTCTTCATTGATATAGAAATTTGTATCCTTCAGCTAAATTAGTCATATATAAACCTAATAAGATAGCCAAAATATCCTTCAGATTTACAAAGTTGAAGTACCCAACGACAAGAGTATAAGTGGTAAAAAAAAACATGAGGCAAAGAAAAAAAGAAACTAGTTTGCTGCAGAGCACAAAAGGAGAAGAAATCTATTAATACACCAGACTTTGGCCATAAGACAAAGATGCGTTGGCCATTAAATTCAATTTGAAGGCTGAACATTGGCCTTGAGTAAGAACTTTGTGTCTGTCTCTCTGTCTGTAACAGTCTGCACGAAGCGAGAATGATTCTCAAGTCTCTCAGGGATGCTGCACAGGAGCAGCAGCAGCAGCCCAACATGCTGTCTAGAAAGCTAAGCGCGGCTTTTACTTCCACAAAAAACAGCAACAAGAACGAGAAACTCTCATGTCCGAGGCAATTTTTACAGCAATAATTTACAATAATGACTGGCGTTGCGGTCATTGTGCCGCCTGGGTCACGTTGTCTGTTGCTTGCTTATCCGTGCTTGCATAGTCGGGGATACGATCTACAAACCTGCAACCCCACTCCCCTTCCCACCCCACCCCTCTCTATATTGCACGCAAAATGAGTCAGGAGTTTGTTGCTGGCTGACCGAGGCCCCGTTGACCGATTTGCGAGCCAACTGCAAATATCTTGATGCACGAAACGAGTCGTCTTCGTCGTCGTCGTCGTCGTCGTCGTCGTCGTTGTTGTAGTCGTCATAAAGTAGGCCGTTGACTGTTGGCCAAAGTCAAGGCCTGGCCAAGACCACAAACAAAACAATATAAAACAAAAGAAGAGCCAAGACATGGCCAAAGCATATTACATTTTTAGCCAGAGATGACTGCGTGGATGACTGAGTGCCTGTTGTAGTGATTAAAATGTTTAAAAGCCCTTTCTGGCCATTACTTTAATTGTGACCCGCTCGCCTATTAAATTGCCTGCCTCCCTTTTTTTTACCCTTTCGTTGCAGTCTGCGGCCGTCGCATGTTCCCCGAGCCGCGCATCGTTGGCGGCGCAAATGCAGCCTTTGGACGCTGGCCCTGGCAGATATCTCTGCGTCAATGGCGCACCTCCACCTATCTGCACAAGTGTGGTGCGGCTCTCCTCAACGAGAACTGGGCAATCACTGCTGCACATTGTGTTGACAAGTAAGTGACGGGAGTGAAAGAAAGGGTGCCAGTTAAGAACCCATCTCTAACTGACAACTACTTGCGCTTGTTTGATTTAGTGTGCCGCCCTCTGATCTGCTTCTGCGTCTGGGTGAATACGATCTGGCTGAGGAGGAGGAACCCTATGGCTTCCAGGAGCGACGTGTCCAAATTGTTGCCTCACATCCACAGTTCGATCCACGCACCTTTGAATACGATTTGGCGCTGCTAAGGTGAGTTGAGAATTAAGAGAACATTTGAAAGAATCAACTTTGTTTACACTGATTGTTTGAGGAAGACATTCTTATAGTTGCAAGGTAATTTTTGTTTACTATTCTGGTTGAAAGTTTGTTTTAACTCTTCGGTTAACAAAAAAAAAAACAACAATTTTTACTTGTATACGAATAAAATATGGAATCATAATAAAAGATATCAAAAGGCACAAACCACAACTCAAAACAATCTTTAACTTTTATTTATTTCATTTATTAATTACTCCTAATTTATTTTCTTTAGATTCTACGAACCCGTGGTCTTTCAACCCAATATCATACCCGTTTGTGTGCCCGACAATGATGAGAACTTTATTGGCCAAACGGCTTTTGTCACAGGCTGGGGTCGATTGTACGAGGATGGTCCGCTGCCCAGTGTGCTGCAGGAGGTCGCTGTGCCTGTCATCAACAACACCATTTGCGAGTCCATGTATCGCTCCGCGGGCTACATCGAACACATACCGCACATATTCATCTGTGCTGGCTGGAAGAAGGGCGGCTACGATTCGTGTGAAGGTGCGTATTGAACATGCCACAGTTGAGTTATGCGATGTGCTAATTGCATGCAACATGCTTATTTGCAGGTGATTCGGGTGGCCCCATGGTGCTGCAACGTGAGTCGGATAAGCGATTCCAGCTGGGCGGCGTCATATCGTGGGGCATTGGCTGTGCGGAGCCCAATCAGCCTGGAGTTTATACACGCATCTCGGAGTTTAGAGACTGGATCAATCAGATTCTGCAGTTTTAGTCGCATCGTAGTCTTCGCCTGTGTATTATGCCTAATCCTTAGTGAATGCCCCACAGCACCCGAATCGATATCGATATCGCGATTGAAATCGAAATCGACATCGAAACCGAATTCAAGCTTGAACTCGTGCTTTGGTTATCGCCAATCGCTCCACACACTTTTTTGGAGTTTTGCGCATAACCCAAGCAACGATTTCAGTTACTCCTCATCCGCCCCCCCCTTTTACTCCACCTGCAAACAGCACAACAACAAAAACAAATTCCATTGTCATAATGTTAATTTTAAAGAAATTCTTAGCTTAAATCATAATTAACAAAACACAAACAAAATTAAAAACCCTAATATTGATTTTTTGATGATGATGATAATGTGAAGATGTAACGTATTGATTGAATTGACTCTTAATTTATTTTCCCCCAACAAAACACACACATTTGCTCTGTATATAATTTTCTAAATTATTGCATAACATTTATTTAGATGTAAGCTTTATTTAATAGACATTCGGACAAATTGCTCTACTCGATGTAGGGCATTTGATTAGGCGCTTCTTTTGCACGAAGTTATTATACGAATACATAGAAGAAGCTATTGTAATTTAATTTAATACACGTATTGTAATTATTTATTTAAAAGCACAACAAATTAATTCAATTAAAATGTTTAAAACAAAATATTGTTGTTTATTTCATGTTTATGTTTGAATCTTTATTTCAAATCTGTCCTTGACTTTTGACTAAATTACTTACTAGGATAGCTTGTGGGCTGATTATTATTTGAGGTTAGATACCAATTCAGCTATTTATTGATTAAGCAAAAATAATTTTATAAGAAACAGCAAACGGATGCACGCCGAGCTGCACGCGACTTAGCCTGTCGAGCTGGCTCTTAGAGGCAAAAAGTTTGTTAACAAAAATCATTGCATACTTTTAGGGCGACTTATATATTCAGCGCCACCTATCACTCGCTTTATAAAATGCGTATCAGAAAATAGAGTCTTGTGCTAAAAATCTATTGATTCATTAAGAATAAAATATATTTAGAAATATACTTAAAAATTAATAAAATGAAGTTAAGAATTTCATTAAATTTAAGGTATAAACATTAAAAGCAGTTGTAAAGATTTTATATATTTCTTCTTCTTCTACAACCGCACGGAAGGCCTCTGCATTTTCCACATTATTCATAAACTAGTTCATTTAAATTCCTTATGCATGCGCAAAGCTTGGCAACTGTTTTACGTTTTTTGGCAGGCGACGCATATGATAAACGAATGGACAAGAAAAAAAATAGCTAACACAATAAACCAAACAAAAACATTTCCCAATATCTTCAAGTTTGTACTACAAAACTTTCTTTGCATGTTGAGCAAGTGACAAATTTTGCATATGTTAAGTGAGAAAACGAAAATTATTATTACATATGCGAAGCATGCAGCAAACAACCAATACGAAAAGTCAGGCAACAGCAATAAAATCGTCAACAGCATGCGACATGATTTTTTATGGATTTTTTCCCAAAAACTGTGTTGATTTAAAATGCAGCAGAATATGAAAATTATTTACATACCGATAGAATTTACTCTTGGTTGCTGGGAAATATTTACTCAACAATATTATGTAAAGTTAACTTCTGTCAGCTTATATGCATTTAACAAATTAGAAATTAACATCTCATGTCTTATTAAGATCTCGATTATATATCTCATAAGAAAGTTGTATTTGGCATTTAAAGGGCCCTAAGACAAAATGTCTGTTAGCCAGCCACGATGATAAACGCCCAGCAATTACAGTTGTCGACGTCATTGCGATGAGTTCGTTGGTCATGGAATCATGGAACTTTCGCTTTCGGACAATGTCGGTCATTTGCATATGACAGACAGAGAGAACGAGAGAGACAAAGAGACAAGGGAACCAAGAGAGAGAGCCGCTAGCTGCGTTTTGTTAATAGCGTGTGGGAGCCACACAAATTTTGGCCACTTGAATCACCGCCAAGTGCAGCTTGTGAGATCTTGTCGGTGCAGGCAAAACATATCATAATTTGTACAGGCATCACGTCTCACGAGACTTCAACTCATGTGTTCCGATTATCAACGGCTACAATCACGACCAAGTGTTGCTCCTTGACCAGCTGCAAGAGTCTTTAGTCCGAATGTTGCATGAACTTTCACATGCAATTTGACAGAGGGGCCGGAGTGGGTATAATGAATGCCTGTATTCGTGCGGCTAATAAGCACTTTTTAGTAAATGCTTGGGCGTGTTTAGATTATGCGATTTGGCCATAAATTGAAACGTGCCCAGATATATTAGCGGACAATGATCCTGTTTGTTGATTAGCTAACTGTCTTTCCAACTAGATAACTTCATAATAATTTATGGCGAAAGTGAAAATTTTTGCAGGCACAATCGCATTCTCTTTTATTAGGGTATATTCAAAATACCATACAATCATATTTGTTATTTTTTGATAGCTACTGCTCTACTATATACTATAAATACCATGTTTGTAAATGTATTGGAATTGTTTGCTGATTCACTTTTGTCATCACCTAAGACGAGCCAATTTGGCCATTAATGATATTGTTAACACTTTTTATGGATTGTGATAGGTCGGCAATTTATGTAAACTGTAAGCCGGTGAAATTTTTCGATACCATTCGCTTGCATAAGCTTTGGTTTATTGATAGGTATTTTGGCACCCAGCTTGCAAACTGTGGCATTATATTGTTTCTAAAGCTTTAAACTAAAAAGGGGTGTGAACTTAGTATTAAGTTTGCAATAAGCTGCACGTTTTCAAATCATATATTTGATTGCACATTAATTTCTTATCTTTTCGCCCCTTTCTAATGTGTGTCTCGCTGTCTTTCTCCCAGTCTCTCAATCACTTTTTTCTCTCTCTCTTTTCAGCACTTACTCCTTCTCTCTGTATCTCTCTCTATCTTTATAAAGTACTTAATGAACCTCTCCCTTACACTTTTTCATTAAATCTTTCAATCTGACTCTCTTTAGATATTCCTGTAAAGCTACCTTTTGAGCATTTTTCTATAGGTCAAAGTTACATTTTTCAGCTACTTCTCACTATATCTTAAGCAGTTCTGCATTATGTTTCGGTTCCTTTTTTCTTCCCTTCTCTCTGTCTCCTACTTTTATAAGCAACAAAAAGACTGTCTCACTGTCCTGGCTTTCTATCTCTTTCTTCTCCTTCCGGTTTCGAAAAATTTCTTCTTTAAAATACTTTTTTTGTGCTTAAAACTGTAATATAAATCATTTTTATTATTATCTGTCTCCTCCATTTTGCAACAATGCAAATTTCCAAGCTAGCTAATTTTTAAAATGTAAAAGCATAAAGGAATAATTTAAAACAGTTTAATTTTAAATTTTTAGTAATTTATATTAATCACAAAGGCTTTAAAATAGACAAAATGGTAAATGAGAAACACTTTAAGTCATCGGATATATTGTAATAGAAAACGAGAGGGTAAAATTGAAAAATTCCCACAGAAAACGGCGCTCGAACATAATCACAATGAAAAACGAAAGCGATGAAGTAACTGAAAAAAAAAAATATCGTAGGTTGAAATCTTGCGGGCAAATCTTGCATTTAATTTCCATAGAAAAGTTGCACAATTAAGCAGCTTGAAGCATCCATCCACTCTCAGCACAAAAGAAAGAATCATTAAATGCTGCGCACTTCACGGCGGTCAAAAGCCTCCCCCCGAAATGAGAGTGGGCGAGTATGTCAGTTGGAAAGAGTAGGAGATTTGAAAGATGACCAAGTTCCAGTTATGTGTCCCGCATGCACAATAACTTCAAGCGACGTTTTGAACTTTCCCAGACCTTCTGGTCAACGCGGACTCTGTACAATGGAAATGCTTTAGCTCTTGTAATTTATTTTTTGGTATTTTATTGCTGCCCCCAAAGATTTATAGGAAGCAGCGTGCCAGCCACTCGAGAAGCAAACAAAAAACGAAAGTTCCACACTGCAAGTGTCCAAAAAAGCAACTGAATTTTCTTTCTCCAGGCCTTAATAGTAATAAACAGAAAAAGTAACTAAACAATTGAAAGGTACTTGGAAAGGTAAACAGCGCCGCATGCTGCAAGCAACAAGCTGCTGTGTTTGCTTGCCACCGTCTCAATTGCTGCTGTTCTTTCTGAAAAGCCTTCCCCAGACAATGGGGACTGTCAATATTATCAAATGCAATCGGCAGCAAAAAATACTTAAAAACTTCTTTAACGCTTTTGGGGGCAACTGGTCATTAATTTGATCGCATCATTTTTTTTTTTTTTGAAAATGCAGCCCATAGGAAATTATGCCTCATCCGGTAATTATTGGTTTGCCTGGCCCTTAAATCTTGATAGATAGATCTTCGACATGTGTAAGTATACTTAAGTCCACACACACACACACAACAAAAAGACACACACTCAGACAATGCAACCCGCATTTTCTCAGCGCCGGCAGCTCAAATGAATTCGCTTCGATAGGCTTATGTACAGGTGTATCTAATGTTACTATATTGTTACAATATGGGCGTCATAATTGTGATTTAGTTAAGATGATGAAGTGTTGAAACATTACCAAATGACAGCAGATTTAGAAAGCCAAACAAAAAGTAAGTAATCTTCAAATCAAGACGGTAATAACAATAAGAAGAGTATACAGTGGTTTTTGTCTCGACTCTAGATAGTTCATGAACCTTTTGTCCTTTATAAAACAAACTTTTACTAAGCTGACACAGAAAACTCTTTCAATCACATTCCAACCTAGTTTTTATTCAATGCATATTTATTTTGTTAAACAAAAACAAACTGAAGTTTTCAAAGAATGAATGTAAATTGTTAAGTCTAGAAGACAAATTATGTATGTTTATTTACGTATTGGCAAAGTTATTTTAGCCGATAAAAAAGCTATTTCCCGCCAAAACATTTAACACTTAGAAAGGAGAAGTATTAATGCATTTTCTTTTGACTCTGTGTGTTTTTTGTGTTAAGTAAATATATATGTATAAATAAAGTTTCGCTTTCTAATTAATTGCCTAAGCTGAGACGCCTACACAAAGCGACTCTCGGCGAGTTTATGAAAATATTTTCCCTTTTTTTTCTTTTAATTTTCGCCAATTAAATGGACGCGCAATCAAATATAAAAAAAGAGATGATTACATTGTAAGCGCCAAAGAAATAACGCCCTGTCCGAGACGGAAGTACGTACGTTCAGAGTTGGAAAGAAAAAAATTCTGTGAAAGGTGCAAAAATATGCGCAATTGGGTGGAAAAAGCGCAAATACACAAACAAACATAAAAAGCAATGAAGACGAAAGTTGTTGCGCAAATGAAATTAAATATAAGTAAGAAAAAAATTTGGTCAAATACAAAATGAAATAATAGTGCAATTAGTTAAAGGTACGACAACACATTACAACAACGGCAAACAACTTAAAGCTAACAGCAAAAGTTTCGCCCATTTCTTCTTTCACTGCTTAACTATTGAATAACATTTGCGTAATTAATTTTAAGTGTGCTGCAAAACCAAATTAAATCATACACCAATACGGTTGAGGGAGGAGGAAACGAAGTTGGAATCTTTCCGGGCCATTGACACGTGCTAAACAAAATCGTCAGCGATTTGTTGTTTGCAGCTTTTTCTAACAGCCAACATCCGAGACTACTACTACCACTCAATTCGAAGCTCGTTATGTTTGCATTTTGTTAACGTGTCATACATTAGTTAGTTAACAATCATTGTAAATGTATGTGTGTGTGTGTATGTGTGAGTGTTTGTGTGTGTGGTATTTGTACTTGCTGCTGCTCACTTTCATTTCTAATGCGCCGTTGCTGAAAATTTCTTTTATTGTTATGCCCTTGCCAAAGTTATTACAACTTTCACATGACGTTTGCAACTAGCATTTAAACTGAAATATGAGCAATTTTATTTAATTTCATACATTTTATTCAATTTACATGTTTAAGCATAAGGCATAACGACAAGTTAAGGACTAAAGAAATAAATGGTTTATTTATAAGTATTTATTATTTCAATTAGCATGTTTAACAAACTAACTCTTTTCTACAACAACTGAAATGTTAGATAAAAATAAAAATATGTTTCAATCATTAGAAATTAGTTTTTAGGCAAAAAATAATGTACTCAATGTTTGAAGATTTTAAACAAACCAAGTATCATGAATAGAACAAATTTTTATAAAATTTAACTCAAGAAAAATGTAGTTTCGTTTTATCTCAACCTATATTTAGGTATACTTAGACATAAGAGTATTAACACCTTCAAGTTTCTTCAAATACCTTTAGATATTTCTGTATTGTTGATTTAGTTTCCGTTTGTGTTTAAAATAAACATGCTTGCCACTTGCTAAAAGTGAAATTATTGTTTTTTTGTGGTACTTTTAGTAAAAAGTTGCTGACTTGCAATCGAATGCCATTAAATACACCACTATAACCTAATCTTTTGTTGTGCTATAAGCCATTTGCGACTTAAATGGAAAGTATGGTTCAAAACCTGATAATGATTATGATGATTTGCCTGTCGGATCATGAAATTGGTTGGCAAAATATGTTGGCTCAATTTAGATGGCAATTAATCACAAGGGCGTCGTCAAACTTCGCAACGTGATTAATTAGATTCAAACTTTGGCAAACATTTCAACTTGTTGAACTTTCGTTTTCATCGGGCGGCAATATAAAAACAACAGCAGCAAAATCAACAGAGCTAATCAACAGACTGTTTTTTCGGAAGGCGTTGTTTTCGGGATGTTAACAATGGGTTGTGACTTGCCCCTGGGCAGCCCCTATATCTTATCTATCTGTTCATAATTTACACCTGACAACAAAAATCTTTGCAAAAAAAATTTAACAACTTTCGGCGGCAATTAACAAAAACTTCACTTTTTTGGAAGGGGCCACACACAATTGATTGTTTTTCAACGCCCACAAAACTCAATTTTTGACAGTGCCACGCCCCTCCTCCTGGCATCCCCTTTTGCCTAATCTTCAAAATATAATTTCACACACTTGTCGCTCACAACAGCCGCTAATTACAAATACGCTGATGTTATTATCGATCCCCGCTGCTTAATCCGCAAAATATTTGCGCAGCGGTAATCAAAAAAATCTTCGAAAAAATGAAATTTAATCTCGATGATGGATCATCTCAAGTGATATGTGAACACAAGATGCCAAAATAAAGAGAGATAATCGTTGGAATTTTTACCTCTATCTATTTTTAAAACAAATGGGATGACTTGAGACCTCGGAATGACTGAGAGTTAGGCAAAAGAAAGCATGAAAAATGCCGCTTAATATATTTGTAATCGATTGAATAGACCGTGTAAACTAAAGTTAATTAATCTATCAGCTAATTGATTCAACACAAAATTAAATTTTCCTTTCATTAATGATTTTTTCTAATGGTATTTGGGCTGAGAATTTCATAACAAAAGAAGGTAGAATACAATTTAAATAATAATTAAAGTAAAATAAATTAAAAATCTCTAATAATCTCTAACTTAAATAAAAATCAAATAAACAGTATGAAAAAGGTTTAATAACTAATTTAAAATAATTTTGTTTTATTTTAAAGCCAATTTAAATTGTAAAGCTATTATTTTAATGAATTGTAAACAAATCGAAACCTTTCAAAGTTGAACAAACCGCATTCATTAACGAATTTTAAAGTTGGGTTAAGCTTAATTAAAACCTAAATAAACGAATTTATGTATTTGACTTGTGTTAAGCCAAAACGATATCTCATTCATTGAATCAAATACTTATCGAATGCCATTTGTTTATTTCAAATAGAGCCTGTCGGCTAGATTATATAACGCCAATCTAGCGGCTACTACAAAAGCTACAAAACAAGCGAAGAATCGCTGCAGCCTCTCAACTTAATCATTTTTGTGTTCGACTAAATTGCGTTTTGTGTTTTGTATTTTGGCACCTTCTTGGCTTTGTTGGAGTGAAAGTGATTCCGTTTGATAGTTGGCTTTGTTTTTTTATTTTAAATTAAAATCAGTTAAGTATACATTGCAAGAGTGTCGTAATATCAGGAACCGAGAAGCAGAGAAAGAGAGAGGTGTGAAAGTACACTGTTTAGGAAGTTCTGAGAGTAAAAGAGATAAACGGCTGTGTGCCACCCACGTGCCAAATAAGCAAATGGCAAAGGCATAAGCCGCGACGTTTTCCATTTCAATGACCATGCGCCTGACCGCAAGAAACAACAAAAACAAAACAAAAAAAAAAAAAAGGCCAAAACACGAAAAGAAAACAATCACAAAAGACAACCAAGCGACGACAATAACGAAAGTGAAATTCTACACAAAGATTGAGTCGAGTCGAGTTGAGTCCACGCTTGACCAACCCGGTCCGGGCTTGGCTAAAGCTCGACTTGACTTTGACTATGCTAATGTCTTACTGTTTTTTTTGCTCAGCCCCAACTGCAGCCGCTGGTTGCAGCGTTGACAAAACTCACAAGACTTAAGTGAAATTTGGGTCAAGGAAATGCCAAACGACAGGTTAGAGCCAGCACACAAAGATAACAGTTATTGCCAAGTGCTGGGTTAGCAATTTGGAGTGCACTAATTGAAAATTGTTTGTTATTGACCACAAACGGATCTGCGAGCGGGCCAATAACCCCGCTTAACATGCAAGCTTGATAGCCGACTGATATCGCAAGCACGTAAATCGTACAGTGGGCGAAAGCTAGGCTCGAAAAAGAAGAAAGATCTAACACTGGTTGGTGACATTCAGCATACGATTGCAATTATGACATTAACAGTGGCAGCAGCTTAACAGCGTGTGGAGCTGTTAAAGTGTTAGCTCTTAACCGCTAGACGGCGCTGTAAACCGTTTCAGTTGAGTTTGAAACGCGCACGCGTGCGGACGTTAAGAGCGCAAACACACATACATAAACGACGAAGAGAGAAAGCACAAAACGTAAACAGGAATCAGTAGCCAAAGTAGAAGCCGAAATAGAAATGTTTACCATTTAAGCGCGTCATACAAACAAAATACTCGCACGTACAAAGAGAGTTCTCTGCCTCTCTCTCTCTCTCTCTCGATCGATCTGTGTTGCTCTCTTCTCGGTCGCGCTAAAGTGAAAGTTGTGCCACACACAAAAGTGGCAAAGGTCCGTTATCTTCTTGTTGGCCAGCGCTTGGCAAACGGGCAACGCTGACAATCAGACACACGCGGATCGTTCAGTTGACCGGACGCATGGCGCTTGACTTGGTCAACACACACAGAGCGCAACAAACAACAACAATAGTCTAAATCAATTCGCCAATAAATCAAATATATAATCAGTGCTGTCTTTTTAAGTGTGTGATCGATTTAACAGTTACCGTTATTTGTTTGAAAATAATTAAATACATAAATAAGATATTCTGCGGTACGTTTATCGCTCGTGCATGAAACGCGTTCGTTGCCTAAGTCTTTTGTTCTTTTCCCCACTAACGGCACATTTGTGTGCGAACGTGTGCGCATCGCGGTTTTCAATTACACAACAACAATAGCAACAACAACAAGAAGAGATCCGAACATTTAGTTTCGCGCGTCCACACGTCGTCCACTTTTAACCCCGAAACCAAGTCCAAGTAGTAGAAAAAATCGTACAAATCGCTGGCAGACTGACCGTCTAGCCGGAGTCGTAGTCGTTGTTGTAGTCGTACTCTCTGTGTGTCCAAAAACCGCGAACATGTTTAAGTGGGTTATGCCGGCGTCAGCGTTAAGCGCGACAACAATAACAACACCAACCGCAACACCAACAGCAACAATTGCAACAAGAACAACAGCAGCAACAGCAACAACCAGTAGAAGAAAACGGCAACTACTTTCCAACGCTTTAACAACTTTAATAATAATAGGCGCATTATTTGTGCAGACAACAAGTGGATTTAGATCAATTGAAACGAACGGCGGTAAGTGACAAACAATTTCAAAGTGCAAAGAAAGTCAATAGAATTACAGACTAGTATGTCAAACAATTGAATGAAAATCAATTTGGCAAATTGCAAGCTCATGTTTTTGCGGTCGCCTCTCTCGTTCTCATTGAGACAAATCGAATCGAATCGGTTCGTATTGAAGCGTGTCACTTGACACTTTGATGCCACTGTGTGCGAGTGAAAGCCTAGTCTTAAACTCTCTTCGGCACAATGGCCAAAAACGCGCAGAAAATAAATAAAACATTCACACACACTTTTACACACTTAAACTGTGCCTTTGTGTCAATAAATAAACGATTCCACATGAAAAACTTTGGCACAGAAAATGACTTTCCATATAAGAAGAAGATGTGCAACGCACTTGGCAATTATTTGGTTCATTTTATGCTACATTACGAGCACACACACATTCGCACACTATTTGCCATTTTTACTTTTTCAAATACGAGCTAAAGATGAGCAGATAAGTCTCATCTGTCTGTCACACTCACACACAAATAAACATTTATGACACACACTTTCTTATGACAGTTTTGAACGTTTTCTGCAGCTGCTTTCGGTGTTAATTGTTGCCGATTTAAAAAGTGAAACAAATTTCTAATGTGTCAGGTTATTAGCTGGAATCGAAGGCACTGGCACACACACAACTATTGAGTTTAAGTTTTATGTGTGCTAAATACTTCAAACAGACAAAAGACTTAGGCAGCAAACTTTAAGCAGAAGCATGACAAACGTGCATTAAAAAATATGTTATAAAAAGAAAGATGAACTAATTTTTGTGCATAATTGTCTTATTGTATTGTCCCAGTTCTTAGTTAATTTCAACAAAAACAAAGTGCTTGAAGTAGGAAAAGATTTCCACTGCAAAAATATGTATCAAAACTAAAATTTTATCTTTAAATACAAAATACCCTGAAGTAAAAATCATGAAAAAGCTCTAAATATATATTGCTATATTTACAAAAAATTTCACTGAAAGATGAACAAATCGACACAAAAATCACCATAATCAAAATATTTATATGCGAAATTTCACACCCAAGTCAGGGCATAAACCTATAAATATCAGTTGTGTGCAGCTCGAAGAGGCTAACCATATTTGAGTTTACAGTTCAATTAGAACAAAATAAAAGTGCTCAGGTTGTTAAACCCTACAAAGCAGTAACCTAGGGTTAGCAGGGAAATATGCATCAACCGTTCTCAGTTCAGCTTGCCAGCTGTTGAAGACTTTGTTTATGCAGTCGAACGCTGTGAAAACTTCTTGCCAACATACAAATATACAAACGGAGAGAGAAATATATACAGACATAATCAAATCATCGAATCATTGAACAAACACTTTTGTAGGTTGACTCAAGGTAGAAAAAGAAAACTCAGTGCTTCCGTTTTGCGGACAAGTTTGCTGCGTCAGGTCAGGGAGACAGCAAATGCCAATCATGCACACAATGTATCATTAACAAACAGCTATGTATGTATATAGGTGTGTGTGTGCGAGTGTTTGTGTGTGTGATTGCTTGCTGCTGGTAGTAGAAGTAGTAGTAGTAGGTACACAGGCATAAAACAATTTTCAATTTCTATACAATTTTTATTTGTACAAGAGAAGAAAAAAAACCTGCGGCCAAAGCTGTCCAAAGCTGATTGCGTGTGTACGAAATGAAAATGTCTTGGCCAGTAGCCACAAAAACAACAACAAAAGTAACAACAACAATGGCAAATCTCTTCTTATACATTTATGTATGTATGTATACAGGTTCTGATCGCAGCGTGTGCCAGTTAGCGTCTATGCACTTGTCGGCCTGCAGTTGACGTTGAATTTGCGGTAATTTGCGGCTCAACTCCACTTCACTTCACTCTACTCTGGTCCACTCTAGCTCGCCTGGGGAAGGAAGCTGTAGACTGCAAGACTGAAGAAAGACTGGAAGACTGAAGAAAGACTGTAGACAGCTGCTGCTGCTTGCTTTGCTTCGTTCAATTTTCAGTGTCTTTGGCATCGATATAATTTCGAGATCACGTTTTTACCGCTGTCCGGTCAAATGCTCCACATAAGCAAACCTCTCTTGCGGCCGCCCTCCCCTTGCCGACTCTTGGCAAATTATTGTGCTTAAAAAGCAATTCATAATGTCTTTTATTTGCCTTTTAGGCTCACCGTATAATTGCTTAACCGTTCTTGATTTGTGGTGGCCTTTATATTTGGTTTGTTTTTAAGTTATGCAAATTGCGTATACGCAACGGTGTTTCATATTTCATTTGCATGCAATTAATGTGAAAGCGACATTTCTTTGACTTTCTTCAAGGGGGCAAGGAGGAGGGCAGCAATTTCCCACATGCGTTTACCACATCATAAAAACTTAACTCAATCGCATTAAAACTGTGACACATCATCAACATCAAGTGCCCGCGAAGAGCATTTCACCCAAAAACACACACACACACACACATTAAAACCTGTACTATATCATATGACAAGCAATTGAGTTGCACTTCCTACGTCGAGAGAGTCGAGCTTTGTAACTATTAGTGCATAGCTTCTGTTCGAGTGTGTGTGTGTGATACTTGTTTATACTTCATACTCGTTTGTTGTTTGCTACTTAGTTTATCTTTTAAGCTCATCAGCATTGTTCAAGTGCTACTATTATTGCGCGACTCCACTCTTGGCCACGGTTTCCTTTTATCGACATCGCAGTCAGTTACAACTTATCGACTTGTCAACACTGGCGGTAAAGTTGAAGTCTGGTCTTTGTTATGGATGCGAGTCTAACAGGAAATACATAGCAAACGTCAAATTTGTTTTGACATGTTTGGCGGTGAAAGTGAAATGCTCTTAACTCTTTACTTGCTCGATTGGCTGATGTCTTTTGTTTGGGAAACTGTCTTCTTTCTCTTAGTAGTTACTTCCGTTGTGCTATGACTCCACATGTATACAAATATATACATTTGTATTCATTTTGTTTTCGCACGAAATCAGCATACATTTATACCTCTTGCATTCACTAAAAATTGTTGTGTGAGAGATGTTTTTATGCATTCGCAATGCTTTGGTTTATCGATTGGAAACAAGGCTATTGCCAAAATGATGTCATTTATTGCGGCCGACAACTTTCACTGTTCACAATTCACACACACTCGAAACGCTCGGAACACTCTTCTTTTCTGATTTCTGAACGTTTTGCGATCATCGTGCATATTTGATTTGATGTTCAACGTTCAACCAACGTTATTTTTGCCACATTCGTATTGACTTAAATGTAGCAGCTATGTTTCCCAAGCATTCATAACACTTAGTCATACTCGAAAACGGTAAAAATGCGTTCATTCAAGTTTTTCACTCTGAGATATTCATTTACATACGCACAAAGCAAAAGTTCTTATCATTCAAGTGACCTGGCAAAAAAAAAGAAATAAAAAAAAGAGTGCCACACAGAGGAAAATAATAATAATAATATGTATCATAATAATAAGAATGGTAATGAAAACAAAACGGAATAATGTACTTACACACTACACTGCATGAACACAATAAAGCAGAGCACAGACAACAAAACGAAACGAAACTGGCGCAAAATAAAGACAAACGAGATGATATCGTATAATAACTCTGTGTGTGGTTCTTGACCAATGCTTGGGGCTCCGCTTTTGGTGTCGCTGCTCAACCTGTTCGGAGCTGAACGCACTCGAATCGTGGTTGACACTGTGATTACCTTTCTTCTTATTGCTGTACAACAAAACGCACTCACACACACACACACACTCTTCAAAGAAGAGCACCAAGCAATGAATAGAGATGGGTGCGTGACTGAGAGAGAGAAAAATAATGATTTTAAGTAGTGTACAAATTTCACACATTTAAAAAGAGCTTCAGTTTGGCTACAGTATTAACAGTTTATAAAAAACAAACTTACGGTGCAGATTACATTACTATTATATGACAAAGTTACAAAAAGAAGAAGATACTTTCAATAATTGCAAACGATGAATAAAAACAGTAATCAGCCACCGAGAAAAAAAGACTATATTTTTAGTGTTATTTTACTTTTCTTTATCAGCGAAAGGGGCTAAAAATTAATTTTTGACCTATTTCTATATAACGTTAGTGACAAAAAAAATATGTTTAAGTTACCAACTGATTATCTTTGCTTAATTCATAATCAGCGTTAGGAAAATCTCATATACATAAATGTAAATTCATATAAATTATTTCTTATTGTACACCTGTTTTATACATTATTTTCCAACACTCTATCCACAAAGATTTCGTGTCACGGTTTTAGCAAACGCATCTCTGCTGCTTGTTGTAGTCGCCAGTTATATTCAGGTTTGCAAAAACAACAACATCAACTACTACAATTTCCCATTAGAAATGCATGCGTAAAATACGTACAAGCATGAATGTATAGTTGTGTGTATGTGTGTGTAAGGTGGAGCGACGACTGTCAGCTTGTTGAGGCACTTGCACATTCACTGTTACATTACCGGTCTTTTCGGTCGCCGCATTTTATTTGGGTCACTGTTACAATTTACACCAGCGCGGCCAAGGTGCTTGATTCGAATTCGAATTCGAACTAGTTGGATGCTGTGCCGATTTGAGCAATGGGAGGGTTGGGGGAATGGGGGGCAATGCTGAAATGCGAGCATCTGCATGTCTCTTTAAGTGTGTTTGTGATTATGTATGTCGCGACTTTCAAATGCAATTTTATGTAATTCAAGGCGTTACTCTTCTGTCTTTCGGCTCGCGTGCAATTCGGTTATATGGTGCATGCCACAGTCCAATTCACAGAGGCAGCACCTACTAGAGCGTGCATGCAGCAAGTTATGCCTAATATGTTGCTAACTACTACAGGTTTAGTTACTCGGAGTCAGTTATTGCCGTTGTTAAACAATTCAATTACAATGTGATTAATAGAAATGTTTTGTTTCGGCTCAGCTGCCACACAATGTTGCACTCTATTTGCCGCAACGCCCGTCTGACCCTGACCATCGTTATCAGCACTTTTGATATGCATCTGCAGCAAGTTCAGTGTTGTTTAAGGGTCAAACACTCGCGCGCTTTATTACACAGCAACAACGAATAAAACTTTCATTTTCCAACACGCAAAACGGAAAACTTCTTGCGTGACATCGCAGAATGGCGTAGAAAGAGATGCCAGATGTTTAAAGCTGCTGGTAACAGCGCAGAGTCGCACGTAAGGCCCATTAAAATTAATAAAAACAAGATGATGAAAAAATACCATCATAAAACAACAGCTACAAATTCAATTCAACTAGCACGAAAACAACATCAGACAGACAAACACTCTCGCTTTAGCTCAGATGATGATTACTATTGCCGTTGTCGTTGGGATAGTCATAATTAGTTATAGTAGAGCCCAAATCAAGTGATAGAGATGTATAAATACAAAGCTTACAAAACTGTAAAACGTTTTCCTTTTGTCTAAGAAAAGTGAAAATAGCCTCTAAGATAAATGTTCAAAAGGTTTTTATGGTAATTTTGTAAAAGATATTTATTCTTCTTCTTTATTTTGCAATCGATGTTAATTGGGAAAATTTAAATGAAATTTATATAAATTAATTAATAGAAAGATTTCTTATATTAATAACACTGCAATTAGCATAAATCTAGCCCAAGAACATTTAAAACACTTTCACAGCGTAACCAGAGCAAACAAATCGTTAAATGCAAAACGGGTCCCTAAAAAAAAAAAAAGAAAACCATCCATAAATAAAAGCCTTGTTTAAAACCATCGGACACGAGGTATTGCATGTTTGCATAAATATACACACTCGATTTATATATATGTATATTTATTTATTATTTTTTGCAACGTTGAGCTAATTGATCGATAATAATTTTCCATTTTACCGTTAAAGCGCCTCGTTTGTTTACATTCTTTGTGCCGTCTGGCATCTCTGCGGCACTCGGATGCTTGTGTGAAGAAAACAAGTTCTTCGAATTCGATCTGTTGCTCGGTGTTGCTTGGCGTGCAGCATATTTCATGATTCAATTAATTTTCGTTTCTGTGTGTGCGTGTGTGTGTGAATTTCACTGCATGCGATCTAAATGAAACGCAGTAAATAACTGTTTAAAGTCTGCAGCAAAGAAAGAATTCGATGTCAAATTTGGAGTTTAGTAAATGGCAAGGGCCCCAGAAACACAGTGTCAAAATTTGTTTTGCCATAATTAATGGTAGTTAGTATGGTCAACAAGACAGATCAACCTGTTATCTCATTTCTGAGCTGCTCCTGCTTCTTTGCTACGTCTCTTTTCCATTCTCAATTTGTATGATAAATACCAAAAAAATGGTTAAAGCGACGCAAAATTATTCAGGCGTTTGACACACTTTCGTTCCCCCCAAACTCAAGAGAGTTGCGCTCAGAGAGAGAGTGCCTATGTGTGTATGTTTGTAAGCCGGCTTTTTTTGACAGCTCACAGTTGTTGTTGTTGCGATGCTGTAACCTATTTTGCATGCCAAATCGCGTTTATTACAATATACACATTGACTTGAATTTCTTGTTGCGCCAATTAGGGTCAGAGGATGGCGATAAGATTGAATTAAAGCCCAAGTAATCACAAATCAGTTATAAGAGTCACGCGCACACAGTTACGACTTCAGCTCCGCTCTTAAGAGCTGCACACCTACATATATAATGTGGCAGGTGCGTCCCAAAAACAAAATAAAAATCTAATGTTTATGCAGCGACGCGTTGAAACATTCTTTACATATTTAATGGGCTAGGGGACACGACGAGTCTGAGCGTATTTATTCTATTATTTATGAATTTCTCAATGTTTTATGGCACTCTCTTGAGCTTGTGAGTTGCGTGAAGGTCACAACAAAGAGCATAGCTGAAAGAAAGAAGTGATGATTAAGACTGTTAACAGTTAATAGTTGGCTGTTGATATGAAGAGAGTGGAAGAAAAGTGTGATCTAACCTAGAATCATATCGAGTTCTTTTTGCATTAATAAAATGTAGAGCTGATCAAGAATTTACATAATACCTTGAACAAAATCTCAATTATTTAACATCCAATCACAGCATTTCTGGGTTAAATGTGTGTTATTTAAATGGTGTTAATGTTCTGATTTGTATCCGGACAGGAAACGAAGTTAATTTGTGTTTACTTATCAAGATCTAAAAATCATTCTCATTTAAATTGTAGCTATTTAAGCTCTGATTACATTATTTACACTCCACAAATGTGATATCTTAGCTAAATGTAGCCCTTGCATGTGCAATTAAACAATTTGCTCAGATCAAGCAGACAAATTATAGTAAACTGCATAATTAACAAACACTTGTTGTTGTTGTTTCCCTCCATCTCACACACACTTATTGAAAGTTCGCTCTCAGGGCAAGTGCTGCCAGACACCATAATTATGCTACAATGGGTGCTGTTAGGCGGGCGCTGTTAAGTTAACAGCAAGCTGGGCCTGCGGCTGTTTCTCATCGTTTGTGGGTTTACTAACTTTTAACGACTGTCGGAAGAATACTTCAGCACACTTGAGTGTCTAATCATAAAACGAAATGTCTGCAAATAATAAAGCCGCAAAAAAAGCAACTAGTAAATTAATAAAAAAAAGATCCCACAAATCCACTGAGCAGAAAAATGAAATCGTTTGCAAAATTAAATAAGTAAATGAATGAAAAAAGCAAACAAAACACTATCACTTTTCTCAATTATGTATTTTTTTTCTCCTTGTATTTTGCGGTTTGAAGTTTAGAGTTTGGAGATGGGGGCCACGTACTGGACATTCTAATTGGAGTTGTTGTTGATAGCTTATTCAGTTTTCATATTGTGTTTACTTTCACTTGAGCTTTGAGCTTGAGTGCGTGCTTTGAATCCAGTCCAGGAATTGGCTTAGGCGCAGCTACAGGTTTGAATTGAAGTTTTAAGTTTAGATGAACTGTAACTGTAACTGTTGTTGACTTCTTGTTTGATTAGCAGCTTGATTGTTAATTGATTACGACCACAACGCATTTTGGTTCTTTGAAACTAGCACTCGGCTTAAATTTCGTATTTTTATAGTACTGCTCCAAATTCAGACAAACATTGACACAGTCTTGCGGCCAACTCGGAATTGGGAGCGAGCAACTGGAGCAAGTGGAGCAGCCTGAAGTGCTTGAGGTGTTAATTGTCAGTTTAAACGCTTCACTTGCTTCGCTTGCCACTTCCTCTGATTAATTACAGTTGGGTAGGAAATCAATGAACGCCACTTGCGGCCAAAATGTCAAGTGAGTTTTAGGGTAATGAGAAAACTTTTATTGTTTCTCTCTTATTTCTTATTTTGGCGGTGCGACATCATTTGCCAATTTAGCTGGAAAGTAGCGCGCAAAATGCAATCAAAGTGCATTTTACTTAAAAGCAGCAGCCACCACAACGTTGAACTTTGACATTGCAGCAAGCAACAGGGAACTGGAGGCAGCAACTGGAGGCAAGCGGCACTTTCACTTAAGCGACGACTAACTGGCTGCCTCATTTTATTTTTTTTATATTCAACTGGCCCCGTTAGTTGCCGCCAGTTGTTTTGTTGCTTGCAGCAAATAGCTTACGTTGGCTTCTCATGTTAATTGAGTTTATTGTTTTTGGCGGGTTTTTTTTTTCTTGTTGCCGCTTCTGCTGCTACTCATAATTAGCACTGCAAAACGCAATTAAAAGCCAACGTTATGGTCAAACAAAAATTGTCACTTTCATTTCAAGAATGCCATAGAAACTACCTTTGAATTTTCACTGCTGCACACAATTATGTACAGTTGCCTGGCTTTGATTTCTGCAACTTAATTAATCGCCTTCAGCTGTAGGCTGAAATGGAAACTGTCTCTCTTTAAGCAATTATATTTTAGATTCTCAGTCGTAAATTTTCCATTCATCACGAAGAATTGTAGTGTTTTACATTACGTCTGCTGACTAGTTCTAAAACTCATTTCTAATGTATTTCTTTAATCTTTCTCTACTTGCAGCTGGTCGCAAATTGTTTGGCGGCTATCGCATAACACCAAAACATTGTCGCGCCACCAAAACGCTGCCAAGCTCGGATCCCCGCTCCAATGGCCCCACCATCTGCATGTTCAATCACGAGTGTGCGCAGCGGGGCGGTGAGGTGGTTGGCGCGTGTATGGATGGCTTTCTATTTGGCGCATGTTGCCAGATACCGCGGACACATGAGTTGGCCAGCACGCTGATCAATGATGCACAGAACGCTTACTTCCAGCAGCAACAGCACAAGCAGCAGCAACAACAACAACAGCAGCAACAAGCAGCAGCGCAATCCTCCTATGAAAACTATGGCGAACAACAGCAGCAACAACAACAACAACAACAGCAGCAGCAGCAACAACAACAGCTGAGCGATGATCAGGAGAATTTGGATAAGGTCTATCAGCAGCTGGGCAGCACTGGTCAACAGGACGAGCTGAACTACTCCAGCAGCAGCAGCAGCAGCTCAACGGCAGCAACACAATCAACACAATCTGGCAGCGTGGAATTCGAACAGGAATCAGAGTTGCAGACGGACCAAGAGGCAGTGAGTTCCAATGACCTCAAAGCAACGGAGCAACCACCTTCTATACATGTGAACAAGCATTCCGTGAAGATAAATACATTCAGCTCGCCACCGAACAACGATGACTTTGTGATGCAGGTGTTGGCCACGTTGCCGCCAGAACATGTGGATGATGTAATTACTTTCACCACCGAAGTGCCCAACAAGATAGCTAGCGGACACTTGGAACCAAGCAGCTCCGAGTCGAGTTCCTTTGAGGAAATACCCGCCACCAAGGCGCCAGGAACGACGCCCAAGCCAAAGCAAAAGCCACAAGTGAAGCCTGCAGTGAAGCCAGTGAAGTCCCAAGTGAAGCCTGTGCCACAGCTGGCCGAGGCCATGAAACGTCCCGTACAACAGGTCAAGCCGAAGCCTAAGCCTGCCCAGCACACCAACATGCATCATCACAATCATTTAATATTGGATGGCGGTGAGTTTACTCACAGTGATATCACACATCCTGGTGCAGATGCTGATCTAGTCGAGGACTTGCAATTCTCCACAGGCTACGGACCCCAACCAGTCTATTTGCAGCCCCCCAAGGAACAGCAGCAGCAGGATCAACAACCTTCATCCCAGAGCTATGGCTCATCCAGCAGCAGTGAACAACCTAGTGCAGCAGAAGATAATAAATACGTGCTGATGAACACCTACAACAATAAGAAGCAACCAACGCACTCTAATCCCACCACAGCCTCCTCCATAACCACGCACGTGGACTCCATAGAGTCGATTATCCTACAGTTGAACAATAATGCAAGCAATCATGGACCCAGCTACAATGTGGTTAGTCAACAGCAGCAGACGCCTTCCTATGCCTATTCCCCTCAGGCGGATCAAGTTGAGACAACAGTCGCACCCAACTACTATTCGGAGCAGAATAAGTCACCGGAACAGCAGGATTACGGATATACGACCAGTGCGAACGATGAGGTTAGCTACGATAAGGTGTCCGTTGAGCAGGATGTCTCTAGTCAGTCAGAGCAGGTTACTCCGGAAACCAACTACAACAACGATGATCATTCCTCGGTGCTAGATGAGCACGCAATGCCCGCCAATAACTATAATGATGCCAGTGCTCAGGATCCAGCACAAACCTCTGACTTCAACAAGATGCCTGTCATGGGCATTGCCTATCCCGTGGACATGTCCTACATGGAGGCTGAGTCAGGTCAGTCGGAAAATGATCCCACGAGCTACGATCAAATCAGCAGCAGCTCCTTGGAGGCAAACACGGAAATGAACTTCGAGAAGATCACAAACACCTATACGGAGGCACCACCTCAGCCTTCGCCAGCCTATGTGCGACCCTCAACCCCTAATCGTCCTGTGGCCTCCTACATTGGCATGGTGACCATGCAGCACTACAATGAACCGCTGCCCGCTGAAGTGTCCGTGTCCTCGCACACCACCAAAGTGCAGCCAGAGTACGATGATACTTCCTCGGGCTATCCACACGCCGAGAAACTATCCTCTGCAAGTCCAGCACCTACAGCTAGCTACCTGGCTTCAACAACAACGACGCAAGCACTGCGTCCACAATACGATAACCCACCGGAGAGCTCCTCCCTGCGTCCTGTTTTAATTACAGCCAGTCCCAAGCCACGTCCAAAGCCAAGCACCAAGAAACCAGCTTCCAAAAAGCCTGCGAATCATAAGAAACCTTCGCAGACAAACACCAGACGGCCCGCTCAGCAGCCATCAAGCAATAGCTACAATACGGAGGAATCCCCCGTCACGCTCATAAAGGTCAAGCAACCCAGTAACAATTACAATCAAGCGTCAGAGCAATCCAACCAGTCCGGCTATGCTCAAGCTCCGGTTGTTAGCTACGATCAGCCCTCGGCTTCCAGCTCAAGCTATGATTCACCTGCATCTCCTACAGCCAGCTACGATCAGTCTGCATCAGCTTCTGGCTATGATCAGCCCGCTTCTCCAACCTCCAGCTACGATCAGCCCGCTGCTCCTACTTCCAGCTACGATCAATCTGCTGCGTCGGACAGCTACGGTAAACCTGCCACTTCCAGCTACGATCAGCCTGCTCCAGCTCCCGCTCCAGCACCTGCCTACGAACAGTCCGCTCCATCCGTGCTCACCTACAATCAGCAACAAGCCAGCTCGCCAACACGCAAGCCTGTTTCCTCTAAACCCATTTCCACCAGCTATGTAACGGGTCCTACCACACCCCGACCTCCCGCTACTGTGGATTACCACTATGATAAGGTGCCACCGCTATTCATGGCCGATGACAAGTTGGATGCGTTCATTCAAAGCACTGCCGAGAACATATTGGGCTCCACGCCAGGCATCTATCAGCCTCCCTTGTACGCCACTGCCTCCACACCCATTCACATACAGCAGCCAACAAATAGCTATGGAGGCCACAAGAAACCCGGCTTTGTGCAGGTCAATTTAACGCCTAAGCCAACAAAGGCCACAGTGCTCATCACACCCAAACCCACAACTATAAACCTGCCTAGCTCCAGCAGCTATGATGAGAACAACAAACAACAGCAAACTGCTTCGACACACTCCTACATCTATGGACCGATTGTCACACGTCGTCCACCCGCTCCGGTTAGCTCAAATGATTTCGAGGATCCTGGTTACTTTGGCATGCCAGCAGCGGGCAGCAGTCCTGTTCATCTAACCTACTCACAGTCCACCACGGAAGCCATGTATGCGGTTCCCTCCGATGATAAACCTGCTTTCCCTGGCTATTACGGACCTACGCCCACCTACCCGGCATTCTCAGTGCCTGGCGAGAAGGTTGGCCAGGTCATCGAGGAGACCTACACTTCACCGAACGATTTCAACAACTTCCCTCCGGTGCGCAATCCAAATCTGAACATGTCTGCTGCCTCGAGCGCTGTGACCAGCGACCTGGAACTATCAACGCCCGCCTTTGTTGAAGACATTGTGCTGAAGGACAAGATGCATACGTTGGTGCACAAGCTGGTTGCCTCGTTGCAGGGCAACTTTGAGGCACTCGCCGATATGATTGACGAGACAAACAACACTGCTTCCAGTTACTCCTCCGGAGTGGCAAGCACCACAAATGTGAACCGCAAAACCACTCGTAAGCCCGTCCGCGTGGCTAGCACCACCAAGCCCAAGGCTACCACTAAGAAACCTGCGACCCGCGTTACCACCAAGGCACCCAACAAGAAGACCTCTGCCACCTCGACACGCAAACCCGCCGCCAAATCGCCGTACCACCGTTGCGCCCAGCACAAGCACCCGACGTCCTAGCTCCAAGAAGCCAACGAAACGCATTAGCAGCACCATTAAAACCACTGCACGTCCTGTCAACGATGAGCTGGTGGATGAGGAGGACGAGGAGGATGTCAATCCCAGTCCGCATGAGAATGAAATCGATCAGGATGCCACACTTAGCTCCTATGGTGGTGCCAACGGACGCAAGATACGTAAGTGTTGAGTGTTTTGAAGTATGGACAAAAGCATAGACCCCAAAAAAAAACATACTGTCACTCTCTCACACACACTCTCTCTCTCTCTTCTTTGTTTTCTCTCCTGTTTCTAATAACTCATGCACTCATTTGTTAACCCCAACGACCAAACACCCTATATCCAATGTATCGTCCCTAACCTTTCGCTTGCATTTTAATCATTCCACAAATATAGCACGTCGTCGCCTCAAACGGCCTGTCCACAGGCATCGCCATCATTGATACAAACCCAAATCGCTACCCATAGTCACATAGCTAGTTCTAGTTACCCTCTATCCACTATCCACTATCCCCTTTCCATTACCTTCTACCTTTTACCCTATCCGATTCATGCATTGTCCAAACAACTATTCGCAAACACTTTTTCCCGTTTTTTGTTTGTTTTCTCTGTATCTTACTGGCCGTCTGCTTTGACGCCAGCTCGCTTGTTTGCTCACTCGCTCTCTCTCACTCTCTCGCTTTGTGAACACTCCCTACTCCTAACCTCACATTTCACTCCCCATCAACAGAATGCGGCGTTCGTCCACATGTCAAATCCGGACGCATTGTCGGCGGCAAAGGCTCCACATTCGGCGCCTTTCCCTGGCAAGTCCTCGTCCGCGAGTCCACCTGGTTGGGCCTCTTCACCAAAAATAAATGTGGCGGCGTCCTAATCACTAGTCGTTATGTCATCACAGCCGCACATTGTCAACCTGGGTAAGTTTACTAACACAAAAAGTTCTAAGCTGAATAATCTTATTCTATTCTTATTTTTAGTTTCTTAGCATCTTTGGTCGCTGTCATGGGCGAGTTTGATATCTCGGGTGATCTGGAGAGCAAACGGCCTACGACAAAGAATGTTAAGCGTGTTATTGTACATCGCCAATATGATCCGGCTACCTTTGAGAACGATCTGGCCTTGCTCGAAATGGACAGTCCCGTGCAATTTGATACGCATATAGGTAAAGAGTTATATCTGGAATATTGACTTAAGAAATCAATCTTTAACTTACGGTTTTAAGGACTTCAGCTACTAACATATTGCTTTTCAATATTTGTACTCCAAGCAACACTTTAGCTTTTAAGTAATTAGTAATCTGTGATTTAAAAGGCTTCCCATAATTGTCTTAAAAGCATCTTCTTCCTCCATTAACTTTATCCATTTGAACTAACATTTTAATTAACAATTATTTCCTCTATCTCTATCTAGTGCCAATTTGCATGCCCAATGATCAGGCGGACTTCACCGGACGCATGGCGACCGTAACTGGTTGGGGTCGTCTCAAGTACGGCGGCGGTGTTCCCTCTGTGCTACAGGAGGTTCAGGTGCGTGTGTCTTTGTTTGTTTCTCTCTGTTTATTTGTTTGTTCAGGCGATGGGAATTTGTCTCTACGGCAATCCCAAGCTGTTAGCCTTTGCTGGCTTGCCATTTAACCCGATTAAAACTTTTAATTGCTTTGCCACACGCAACAGGTGCCAATTATTGAGAACAGTGTCTGCCAGGAGATGTTCCACACTGCCGGGCACAACAAGAAGATACTTGGCTCGTTTCTGTGTGCGGGCTATGCCAATGGTCAGAAGGATTCGTGCGAGGTAAGTGCCTCTAATATGGCAATTTGACTCAATGGCAACTTTTAATCATGTACCTGTATATCTGTATTTGTAGGGCGACAGCGGCGGTCCTTTGGTGCTGCAGCGTCCTGATGGCCGCTACGAGCTGGCCGGCACCGTTTCTCACGGCATCAAGTGTGCGGCGCCGTATCTGCCTGGCGTCTATATGCGCACGACATTCTACAAGCCTTGGCTGCGCAGCATAACGGGCGTTAAATAAGCCACGATGTCCACATTGTCCAGGGCCTTATATAGCGAACTGTAAATAGAAGTAGGTTTAGCAAAAAAACATAAGCAAAGCAGAGCAACTTTTCATTTCTAATTCGAACGTCGCATTCACACAAAAAACACACCTTCTTCAACCTATCCATTTCCCCCCACTTCCATTTTCATTAGTTTAATTGAAAAATTGCAGCAGCAGCAGCAGCAAAAAGCGACACAAATTGAGCGCAATTACAGTTTGCGAGGCCACTTAAAACACAGTGGCTTTCAAGCTGAAACGCTGACAATTTATGTTGCCTACTTTCAGGTGTTGCTTTTTTTGAGTCTGAATGAGTTTAATTTTTGAAAGAATTAAACTAATTTCTGAGACCCTGTAACGCAATAATAGTCTTAAGACATATTTATTTTAATGCTAAGCGTATTTATTTATTTATTTAATATTTATTATTGAGCTGCCGTTTATTTTACTTTTCTTTGATTCAACTAAAAACTTGAGAAACGCGTTTGAAATTTATTTTGATATTTATTTTAATTATAATGTCAATTGTTAATTTTCATAGGCAAATTGTTGTTATGTTAAATGGAAAATTGCAAATAAGAAAGAGATAGCGAGAGCAAATGTTTTTAGTTCAATTGAATTTACTAATTAATTAATTTATTCTAATCTAAACGATATACATATTTACAATTATGTATTATGTACGTACATAAATTTGTTAGCAACTTAAGCGCTAAAACGAACAAAACGAACAACACACACAAATATGATGAAATAAACGAGAGTAAATTAGTGAGAGTTTTGTATTTCTTTTATATTTTGAATTAAATCAGATTTTTACGAATTTATGTTTTGTACACTTATCTGATTATTGATTCCCTGGAAACATACGATTGCAGAGCAGCAAATACGATTTAAATCGTGTCAGCTTGAATTGGATTTTCACCGGAATTCAGCAAAATTTGCGATGCACAACGCATAAATCTTATAAAATCAAAGCAGGCGATAAGGTTGCAGGTTTAAATGAGAAATGCGGAAACAGGATGCAGGCGTCCATCCACCTACAACTACTTCTTTGGGTATCTGCTACTTAGAGCAATTTCCGCTTGCCCAGTGGAAAACTCAATATTGCTTTAGTCTGAAATATTCAATGGCACTGCACTCGACAGCGATGCTGGCTGGTGGCACAGAGAATATGCAATGCGGCATGGCATATTGCTTTTTATATTGCTACAAGTTTGTGCAACAACCTTCATCTCTATCTACCTGTGGCAACTTTGCCGGCAACTCTCTCAGGCGCAGAGCTGTCATTACAACGGGACCTGCAGAACAAGGCGAAAATAAGAAGGCCAAAGCACTTTCAATGCCAACAAACAGTTGCAATCAACATTTTATGTTCAACGCTGCGGATGCGTTATATGTTTGAGTGGATAAAAGTTAAAAAAGCTTTTCCCCTAATCGATCTGACTTTAAAAACTTTTCGTTTTTGCGTGGTACAAACATAAATAGGGTTGGCAATTTTTGATTTTACCAAGAATTCAGAGGTCCAAGCATAAAAATAAAAAATTGTTATTGCGTTTGAGTGCTTGTCAAAGTTGTATACAAACAGTTGCATACAGGGTGCTGTATGTGGATAAGAAGGTTAAGAAGAGGTTAAAACTAAGTAAGAATAATTACTTAAATATTGAGAAATTAATTTTTTTTTACTGCATCTAAAAATTTATCCTGACTATACTCAAAAATGTCAATCTACATTTTTTATAACGATTCATTTAACTGTAAAAAGTATATAAAAAAAATGATGTCCATAAATCACATTGCAACTTCAACATAGCTGAGCTGCTCGCAGCGAGTTCTTGTCAGCAAAAAATCTTTGGCAGGCTGTCAAATTTAGCGGCACAAATGCCCGCAAGCTATCAGAGGACACAAAGAACACAGGACAAGGCGGAACTGAAACGAAGGAGAAGAAGCAGCACAAGCAGACAACTGCTTGCTGTGACGTCATTAGGGGTAGATAAATGAATGTTGCCATCCCATTGATTCGTAGGCCTTAGAGTCAGGCAGCGAAAGCTTTGTTGCTTTTTAATTCATAAAAATTCACAGAGCTGGCAGAAAAGCTCTCACTGAAAAAAGCTCTCTCGAGGCAATGACAGTAGCAGTAGCAGCAGCAGTAGCCGACAGGCGACAGGTGTTGGCCGCTTTGGCCTCAGTCGCTGAAAGGACACAGAGGCAGCAGGTACACGGTACGGCAGCTTTTGTGCAGTAATAAGTAAAATAATCAGTTGTGTGTTTTGTGTGTGTGTGGGTGGTTGGTTTGGGTGTTGTGTTGTCTTGTTTTGTCCTGTATTTGTGTGTGGGTGTATGTTTGCAATCGGAATTGTGCTTAAAGTCATGTAAGTGTCAAATGTGAATGAGATATATGTTTTTGCTTCCTGCTTCAGTTAATCAATATACACATTCAACCATTTAACTATTAACTAAACAAAAACTAATAAACTTAAAGTCAGATGTGAATGTGTGTGTGTGTGTGTGTGTGCGCGGTGATGTTTAGTGAGGTGCAATTAATGTGCTGACATAATTAATTTTACCAAATGTCAAAACTCATTTGTGGCTCAACAATAATCAACTCGACACCTCCGCCCAACATTGTTTAACCACATGTGGGCGTGTCAGCCTCCAAAACACACACACACGCCTCACTTTTCGGCCGGCCAACTTATCCAATTTCTTAGCTGACTGTCAGCCAGGCCTAAAGTCCGCTTAACGACCATTTGCCGTTTTATTACGGGGCTCTAAGTAAGTCATTAAATTGTCAGCACTTCTTCATTTTGAGTTGGACTACTGTGAGCTCGAATAAAAGAATAATAATAATTCATATTACTTAAATATGGTAAGATGAGTAAAGTAAAGATTTAGATCTAGGTTCACTTGAAAAAAACTTTCACTAATCCTTACCTCTTCTTTCAAGTAACTAGATAACTTCCAACTAATCTTGAACTAATTATTCTAGCACAGGCTTTGGGCGTCTATTTAATTACAGCTACAGTTATGCCACGTGCCAAGTGTAATCATCCAAAACATTTAGTTAACAACAGTTGTTGTTGTAGCTATTAATATTTTTAGACCAAGGGAACGTTTATCAGAACGTGTAATTGACAAACATTTACATTGACTTTGATGTTGATGTTGAAATATAATTAGGACAGATTTAATTATGCAGCAGCTTTATACATTTTGATGAGAAAACGAAATTTTCTGTGTGCTTTTTTTTTGTACGAAATTAAAATTTGCATTAGCTTTGCAGTTGGCTGAGAAATGTGACCTTAAAGTTAAGGAAGAAAAATATGAACTTCTAAGAAAAGTAATTAACGCAATGCCAAAAGGTTATTTCTTTTACTAAGCTGGGTCTGGGGACAGCTTTGTTAATGAGATTGATTCAAGGCGTTTCCTAGGTCAACATGTGTAATACACACCCTTAGACCCTTTGTATATCTATCATTGCGTTTGACAGCGGTTTGTGCTTCACTTAGTATCTATATTTAAAAATTGAAACCTCAAATACACCCACGCAGCCTTTTTGGCCTGTGGCTGACAAGTTGGTAGGTTAAGTTGGGGTATTTGGGGTAAGGGGAGGAATAGCTTTTATATATTTCAATGCATTATTTATGAGATGCAGGGGTAAAACTTTGTTTGGCTAAAATGTTTAATCGTTGCAGGCCACTTACTAGCACATGTGGCTCTTAAAAGTATGCAACGCTTTTATGCAAATGGCAGCAAACAAAGTAAAGTGATTTTAGAGATGGAAGCGGATGCATCCGGATGCTATAAAAGTGTGTGTGTGAGCTTAATTGACTTATGATTTACCTACACATATACTATGTATTTTTTTAAATTACATTTAAAGCTGTAAAAGTAGTATCTGTTCACAGCAGACTTATTTCATTTCCATGTACAATATTACATTACAAATGTATACATAACGACCACTTTATGCGAAATATTATAAATTTAAAGTACTCAACTTCAATATTTATTCTGATTATGCTTTGTGATGTGTAAAGCAAATTTACATAAATTTTTTAAAATAATTTTCCGCAAGGGTTCATTTAATTAAGTGTATTCAAACAACTTTTTACCAGTGAGCTGTGTTGAAAATTCAGTATTAAACAAGGTTAACAAGTAAAAATAATATTTACATTGTATAAAAACTACTGTCAAACTTTGGCAAAAAGCATCAATTTTTATCTAACGAGTTTATTTAAGGAAGCCAAACCAAGTATAATAACGAAACTTGTCACAATTGAGTTTACAAAAGTTAGCCAACCCCTCCGAATAAAACAGATGTTAAGCTTGAAACAAAGAGAAACATCAATGTCAAGCTTGTTGGGATAGCTTTTAGAAAATTACTCACGACTTGATTGATGAGTTAGCCAACCAAAAGACAGACCAATAATGAGTACACAATCCCAATCGATGCTACACAAAACATTTTGTGTGTGTGTGTGTAATTTGGATAAATGTACCGAATCCAGACAAAAGATGTTTTCTTTGATATTTCTATTGGTGATTGGCAACATTAACCACAACAACCTTAGCTTGTTCATCTTCTAAGCCGCTAGCTACAGCCATGTTATCCCTTTTCCAGACATTAATGTTGCTATTTATTTGGTGCTTCTATAAATAACTCAGGTTTAGTCCGGTTCTAATGAAGCAAAAAGCAAACAATAATGTATTTAGATGTGTTCATGTTGATATATACAACTGTAATTCGGGGCAACAAAAAGCGTGAAGTGAGTATGTATAAATTAAGTCAGAGCCAGTAATAGAACTAAAAGCACACACAATTTTAATGACCTCGTCAGGAAAAAGAAGGGGAAAAAAGGCTGTCGGTTCATTTTCATTTTGAACATTTGCCGACGGCACAGGAAATGCGCTTTTTTCATACGTCTGTACAAGTAAATGGCAAATTTGTGGTTGCCTGTCGGCCATTTTTTCATCTGTTGGCTTTTAATTAAAACCACGTTTGGTTTGGCTTTGATTTCCAACATTTTCCTTATTTTTCACATTTTCCACACAGAAACTCCAGTGCTGAGAACGAGATTGCAGCCGCTGGCAATGAAGTAGCTAACAGAGTGCCAACATGAAAAGCAGCATTCCAGTGTGGGCCGCACTGGCCCAACTCCTGCTGCTCACCCTGCTGGCCCCTACGCAGCTAGGTGCGAATGCATCCTCAGCGACAGGTGTTGGCTTAGAGGGTGGCGGAGGTGGGGCCTGGCAGCGTTCCCTATTTGGACGCAATTCACGCAATTTGCTGCATCGTGGTGGTGGCGGAGGTGGAGGTGGAGGAGGAGGTGGATCCGTCTCCGTTGCCGCTTCTGGCGGCGATGCAGTTGCCGATGTGGGTGGGACATTTGATATGATTGCCAGCAATATAAACAGCAACAACAAAAACAACAACAACAATGGCGAATATGCTCAACTATTTGCACCATTTGCCATGGAGCAACCACAACAACAACAAAAGCAGCCACAGCAGCCGCAGCTACAACAACAGGTAAATGAAAAATGTGTAAAAAGTGCAATTAAAAGCGCTGTGTGTGTTTGTGTGTGTGTGTGTGCTTTTATGGGCAATTTAAAACCGCACCCGCAACCGAAGGTGGTAAATTAAAAATCCTGAAAATGGAGACGCGACACAAGCCAATCCATTAATCAGTTTAATGTCAACATAATTAAAATAATGATATTTTTAGCTGCCACAGAAACAAAATCTTAATAATAATTAGTAGATTGCCAAGCCAGAACAACTTTTACAAACTTAGAAGCTTGTTTGTCTTAAAGTCTTTCTTACATTACCAGCTTTGTTAAGTTTTATATGTTAAAGTTTATTTCAGATAACTTTTAATTAAAAAAATACGTGCTATAACTATGTCAAAGGCCTAGAAATTTTTACAATGAAAAAAGCTTAAACGAGAGTAAAATAGATTATTTTGAGCGCAATTTTCTACGAATTTATCACTCATACGCAGCGGGTGCTGCCAACACCCACGTTGCATGGAGCTAGCTGGAAACAACTGCTGCGTTGTTGCATAAACCATAATTTTCAAACGAAGTGCAATGCGATGAAATGCGCAAGGCTTGTTAATTAATATTAGCTGTCTACACACAGCCGTGTGGCACAGTCAAAGTGTGGCTGCTTTTCAAAGTTCAAAGTTCAAATGCAAATGCGACGCACAGTTTGATTATAATCACACAACACATATGTGTATGTTACGGATTTCAAATAGAGTTCAGTGGGGCATGAGTTTTCAAATGTTAATTACTAGATTCAACGCCCAAATAACACGCATACGCAGTGTGTGTCACAAGCAGACACACAAAATATTACACATACGCCCCATTTAATGACCATAACGAAATGTACATGTAATTGCCACAGCCCCAAATGACACCGCTGACATCGTCACTGCGTCAGCCCCAAACCGAGGTATATGGCATTGTGGAGCCTCTAATTGAAGATACACCCTGTGCGAATCGCGCCTGTCTCCTAAACGCCGATTGTTGCCCCACGGGTGTCTGTGTTAACACGTATGGCGGTGAGTGTGATTCAAGTACATGGCTTCCAAATGCAATTGTCTACTCAGCTTAACTATATTTTTGGGGATAGAGGGCAAATGCGTTTATGTGTTTGGACGTCAGCGAGATCTGTGCCAACGTCATGCGGACTGTGCACCAGGCAGCGCATGCATGCTTGCCCCCCAAGAGGGTATCTGGCGGTGCGAGACGGAGTCACCAGTGCTACCGGATGTGCTTAGTGTGCGGCCCAAACAGCCGCTGGGCAGCGATTGCAGCAGCAGCAGTGAATGTCAAGTGATTAAGTAAGTGGTTCATTGCCTGCTTTTAGGCTTGAATATCTAATTGTTAGTCTGCCTATTTATAACAATGTTTTTGTGAAAGATTGAGTGTTCTTACGCGTTGAAACTAACAATTTTTTTTTACCTGTTGCAACTATTTTCTTAATTGTTTAGCGGCATGTGTTGCCAGCAGCAGCGTTTGCATCATCGTGGCACTTTCAAGATGAGTTGCGGTTACTTTCGCGATGCGTTCGACTGCATTGATGTGACACAAGAGGTAATCAACAAATACAAACGTATATAAAACAGATCTGAATTCTATATATTCTGTTAGCATTGGCCCAGCGTTTTCCAACAACGTCGCACTTAAAGCCGAAAGCAATCAAGGACAAGAAAAAGAAATATTCATAAATATTTTAATGAAGACAACTCAAAAGGCAACGGCACCGATTGATTAAATTCTACACAAACATATATCTAATGAAAAAATTGAAATTTATTAACATATCAAATGTTTAACAAAAGCATATCACTCTTGTTGTTTATATACTAATTGTATGTGTATTTAGTGCTTTACGGCAAAATAGTTAAAAATATTAAACACAATTAAAATACAACATTAATATTCGATATATATACATATATACATGTGTTTTGCGTAGAAATTAGTTATTAAATTAACCCACTTAACTAACAATGATTAACAAACAAAAATTAATAAAAAATACTGACTGAGGCATTCAATGTTATTACAGCAAGTATTAAAATTAATCATTTTATTCGAATCAGCTCGTTCCAACTCTAAATATAAAAACACAAATTTTAAAGTAATACAAATATAAGCATAATACAAATATCGAATATAAATATATAGCAATCGAAATGTGAACTGTACCTTTCGCATCAAGTCAAGTCAATAAATGTATTGAGCCAAGCGAAAAAAGCATGTACACAACATAAATATATATATATATATGTACATGTATATGTGTTTAAAATTTATCCTATGTAAATGTTTTCATAAAATAAACAATCATGCAAAATGTTAATGAAGAAACAAAGTAAACAAATAAACAAAACAACTGTAAGGCACGCGAAAAGTGCACAGGGCGCACGCCCATAAAACCAAAAAAACACCAAATGGATTTTTAATATATTCATGGGGTTTATCTGTTATTCGTGTATTTGGCTTTAAAAAGGGTGTCTGTTTTTAATAAATACGGAATGTACTTTAAGCATTTATTTTCCCAGTTTCAGGCTAGTCTTTTTCTTATCACATTCAAATGGCTTAACTTGTCTGATGTTTGGAAAGCAGCTTTAAAATTTAGTGGAGTTTAAACCGACTCACCTTAAGCACAATTAACATTTTATGTTTGCGCCGAAATGCATGCTTTGATTTATACAAGTACATATACAAAACTTTTACCTGTGCTTCATGCGTGGCTTTGTTCACATTTTTACAAGGACATAACCAGTTTTTAAAACCTTCATTAAGGGCAAATCAAATTCTTCAACATTCCCTCGAGGTGGACCTGTAAAAATTGCAAAAGAAACGAGCCAAAGAAAGCCAAGATAATTTTTTTGTTTGCTATGTAGAGCTCCAAACCAAGGTTTTTAGAAATGGCAAGGAGAAACTCGTAGCTGGCAATTAATGTGAACATTTTAATTAAAACACATTTGGTCCAAATGAATAAATAAATGACTTGGCCAGCTTAAGTCCTGGGTCTTCCACCTTCCTGTCTGTTTTCATTTGCAGAGTAAACAATAAGATGAAAAGCCAAGAGAAAAGGAAGTAAAAGTTAAAAGATTAAACACACACACAACACTTTGTTGTTTTACAAATATTTTGGGTTTCTTTTTATTTTAAGTGCCAGTAAAAACGCAGCTTAAAGCTAAAAGTTAGACTCTGTTTACACTTTCAACGCTTTTATTTGTTTTTAACAGTACACCGTAAATGCATTTCACATACACTTATCCAAATTCCAATTCACATCATGCTACTCTACCTCTCTCTTTTCTCTTTAAATCTCTCACTTTCGATATATCTCTTGATTCCAATTAGGATTAATACACATTACACAAACACATTTACATCATATCATATTTGCTGCCAAAACAAACACTAAGAAACTTTTACACGCTTGAGCCTAACAATTAAATCAAAGTTTTTTTCCTTAGCTGCAAAATAGGAAATTATTTTTTTTTTAAAGTATAATAATCTAAAAACCTTTTTTGCGCATTGTTTTTCAAGTCTTTTGTAGTTTTCTTCTTCGGTTTGATGTTTGTTTCGATATTTAACTCAGTACTGTTTAAGTTGCCTCTTTAGAGCGATTTCTTATTTGATTTATATATATACATATATATATATATTCTCGGGGCTTGTAAGCATATTTATTGATCGGTGTTGTCTGGTCTTGGCATATTTATGGTTTTAACATAGTTACAAATCGTATTATTTACACATTTTACAATTACAGGAATATTCTTTGTAAAAACTTAAAATTACATTTTTCTTCGTTTACTGAAATGGAATCAAATTCAGCTGATTACAAATTACAGGAAATTAGTTTAACTTAATATTGTAATCGTATATCCATATATATTGAATTTTTAGTGTGTGCCTAAATTAATAGGAAATTAAATTTCGCAGGCCGAAAGATATAACAATCTAGTTTAGGTTTACATATAGTGGTACCTTTATCTTTTCTCTTCTCGTTATACGCATATCAAATAGAACTGTTTTACTTAATTTTATAATTATAATATGTTGCTTAGCTTTAGTTTGATGGTAAGTAAAACTAATGGTTTCTCGATCGTTTGTTTTTGTTTTTTAGTGTACTTTAATCTCTTGGCGTTTGTGTTTTTAAGGGGGTTGGGAAAACATTCAATGTTTTATAGAAACTACTATTGCAGGCTTGTATTCTTTGTTGTTTCATTCGCTTGGCTATGGCATTGTTGTTGGGAAGAGTGAAGGGGGTGTGTGGTGCAGACATTTAAAACACGACAGAAAACACAATTAAAATGTAGCAAAGTGACTTAAAATTATATATTTTACTTTTATGTTTTGTTCATGAAACATCAAGTTTCTTACAATGCAAGCAATTATACATATATAAATATAAATATATGTATGTGTTAATGTATTTCCGTTTAAACTTGTTTAGTTTCTTTGTTTAAGGACTACAGTAAAAATAGGAAGAACAAGCTTTGGTTATAACAGAAACAACTTAGAAAATGGATATGAAAAACAATGTTTGATATAGTATGAAGTATTGAATAGAAAGAACTTAAAATCAAGCGATATATATGTATGTATGTATGTATGTATATATAAGATGTGTATGTATAGTACGTATAGCAACAGCATGGGGGATGGAAGTGGGAGTGGGCGTGGCATGCAGCAAGCGGCGCGCTCTTTATTTTAATATATATGTATATTTAAACGTTTTTGAAAATTTACTTTTGTTGTAATTCTTGAGTTCCTGAGTTTATTTTGTCAACGCTACGGTTGCTATATAATGATTATTATTGATATATAATTGCAGCCACTAAAGATGCCTGCTAAATGGAATTTGTAACTGGTTTTTTTTCTTTTCACTGCTGCTCAGTCTTGGCAAAGTCTTTTAACTGTATGTATTTTTTCGTTTATTTTGTTTTGTTTTTGTTTTTTTTTATGTGAACAGTGGTTATATAAAAAATATACGTATGTATTTAGGCCCTAATTGTTCCATGTTAATAGCACAAATTGGCAGTGCGGTTAATTCTCTGGCGCGCCGCAATGCATACGCCATGAAACTAAGCGAATTTCAGCAAAATATATGTCAACGAAATATGTACAAAAGCAAGCTTATGGGATGAGAGCGTTTGGTATGTTTTGAGTTAGGCCTAAGTATTTACAATAGGTATTTGTGTTAATATATATAGGGTATAGCTTAGTTTGCTGCTTTGTCGCTTAAAGGTAACACGGGGCCAGGTTACAGGTTACACATTCTTTCCTTTTGTTTCTTTTTGTGGTTGTTGGGGGCAGGGCTACGCACTAGAGCCACAATCAGTTCTTGACCTTATCCTCGACACGTATGCTGGCAAGTGTCTTTTTGATGCGCAACGCTGTGAGGCGTGCCACGGGATTTGGATACCAGCACTCCTTCATGACCTTGGCCATATTATGCAACACATCGGATGCATGCCAGCGATTCGGAATATTTGGCCGGCTCTTCTCAATGCAAACCACCTGCACGAAAACTTGATAAGTATACAGGAATAAAATAGTTATTCAATAAACTGTTAACCTTCTTCATCTCCTCAATGCTGGGATCGGGCTGCACAGCATCCCAGTAGGGCAACTGATATTCCTCAAATATCATGCCCATGTTGCAACGACGCGCAATCTCCCAGAGTATCAAACCAAAGGCATAAACATCCGCACGCTTATACGAATCAAAATGCTGGGCATTCATGCTCTCGTCGAGCACTTCGGGCGCCATATAACGTTTGGTGCCCACACGATGTGTGGACGGTATGTCCACGGAGTCATCCTTCTCCACATGTCGCACGGCCAGACCCAGATCACCAATGGCACAACTCAAATTGGACTTGACCAGTATGTTCTTTGACTTGAGATCCCGATGCGCAATGGCAGGCTTGCCGCGTGTGCCAACAATGTCCATGTGCAGATGCGCCAAGCCGGTGGCAATGCTCAGAGCCATATTCAGCATGGTATTGGTGTCCACGGTGTGTGTGGTCAAGTAGTCAAAGAGTGAGCCATTCTCATGGTAGTCCGTGACCAGCCAAAGTTGGGTCCAGGTGCCGTTGTCTGTTGGGCGGTTAACGAAAAATAGTTTAAAACAGATTTAAACACTAACCGAAGGCAGTTAAACTCACCCTTGTTGTCCGCTGCTATGAAGCCCAATATGTTCTCGTGCCGCAACATGACTGTCTGATAAATCTCTGCCTCGCGAAACCAGGAGCACTCCTCACGGCTGGAGAAGATCTTGACGGCAACATTCTCGCCACGCCAGCGACCTCGCCACACCTCACCGAAGCGTCCCTTGCCAATTACGTGGCACAGCTGCACTTGGCGTGCAATCGAACGCTGCACCAAGAGCGGCAAGCCAGCTTAGGAAAGTACAAAAGAGAGATGGATGTAAGAAAGTTGCAAAGACAAAGTTACAAATGTTGGGTAATTGGTTTAAAATGTGGGAATGCCTTTTGAAATAGAGTTTCAAAACTTTAAATTTATATATTCCAAACATGCCTAGCACGACTTAAGCTTAGGAATAACTTTAACAATGGAACTGCATTTTACTTTCAGCCTAAAAGCAGACTACTATAAAAACGAACTCTTCCTTACCTGATCCAGAGCCCGAGGTGGTCATCTCAATGATGTCATGCAGCGTTGTGTTGCCATTTAAGATGGGATCATAAACGGAATCCTCTTTGGCAAAGGGTCGACCATTGGCCAAACGCTTGCGGCGCTGACAATAATACCAGGCAACAGTGCCAGACAAGCAGATTATGAGCGTGACGCTGACAATGATGGCCACCAGCTCCCAGCTGCTTAGCGTCTTGCTTGGATTAAAATCTAATTAGAACATAATTGAGATTAGTTGTGACTTATTGCTTGGGGGCTGCGAAGCTGCAGAAAGCTGAGCGTGAGAATTAATGGAAAATTAAATGCCAGAAAGTTAGTGAGTAAGTGAAAAACAACATGCATATAAGATCAAGCCATCAATCAAACAACATAAACATAAAACGAAAACTAATTATAAATCATACAATAACAAGTACCCAAGGTGCATTTTCAAATTAACCGTTACTTGTTAGCTTGTGTGCGTGTGTTAGATATGTTTTTATAATTCACTAACCTGCTTATGACTTTTGGTAGTTACATTATTGTTGTTACAAACCTTTGCAGCGAATAACTTAAACTCTAAAGAGCAATAAACTAAAAACACACAGACACGCACCCACACTTATACTCATACACACAAAAACGCACAAGAGCAGTGCAAATGAGCATATGCACAGCTACTAATAATATTTAGATGAGCAACAACAAAAAAAAGAAGGAGAAAAGAAAACATAAATAGGCTGCAGACAGCAAAACACACAAAAATGCGGCCATAAATGAATGGAATGAAACCGTTAGGCAGCGACGCCAGCAGCGCAGCGTCACTAATATTGCAATGCAGTCGAAGCACATGAATGAATATGAATGCACAACGACGACGACGACTCTTGCATACACAGCAGACAGAATATACCGCAGACAGGCGGGCAGAGAGAAAGAGAACAACATAAACAAAGAGCGATGTCTGGAACGAAGACAGCCCACGGCCTGTTGTTGTTGCTGCCGTTGGCGGGCCCCCCTTGAGACAGTTGTTGTTGTTGGTGGTGGTGTTGCTGACGCAGTATTTTTTTGCCTACTTCCTTTGGCTTTTGTGCGTCGTGTTTTTAACAAGTCAATATGAATGATGCGAAAGGTCAGCAGACAACTCGAAATACAGCAAGCGACAAGTGGGTGGAAGGAGGAGAGGACTAACGGCGCGCGAGACAAGGTGAAAAATACACAACAACAACATGAATGGTGCGTCTGTGTGTGGTGTGTTTTTTTTTTTTTTGTATGTATGAGCGAGAAATCCCAACAAACCAAGATGGGTTTCTTTTTTGCAAGACGGCACAACGCATGTATGTATGTATGTAAATGTGGAACTGAGCGGGAGGGCGACAATGTGACAGGTGTGTAAAAGTATGTGTGTGTGTGAGTGTGTTTTTGCTGCGTGTGCTACAGTAATTTCTGTCTAAAAAGAAACGCAAATGATGCGGTGCAATGACATGGGCGTGTCTTAAAAGGACGACTTCGACGACGAGTAACATATAGAATGTGCCCACTAATGTTGTATGGTGTAATGTGGGAATGTATGTGTGATTTGGTATGGGGAATTTGGCAGGTGGGTGGTTCGATGGGTGGGTGGTGGGTGTGTTCCTTAAGCAACTCTCACCTGGTACAACACCATTGTAATTTTCGAGCGTATTGCAAAAATCATCTTGACAACATTGTGTGGAGGAGGTCGGTGTATAGCCATGACACCAGGCGGGATCTTCGGGTGGTAAGTGGTTTGCTAGGGTCAGGCATCTACATACACATACATATACATATACAGAATTGTGGTATTTTTTCTCTTCGGAAACTTATAGTACTATTTAGTCTAGTTGTTTTTTAGTTACTACTAAGTTAGGCAATAAACGTTTGTGTTTTTTTTTTAATAGTATTTCACAAAGAGGGGAGAGGGGTAGTAGTTGTTGTTGTTGTTTATGCATAGTGCAGTTGATAAGCAGCTGTTGTTGTTAAAGTTGCAATTGTTGTTGTTGTTGTTGTTGTTGTTGTCTACTTAGAAACTAAATGTTGCATCAGCGCAGCCAGCGTGCAGCAGAGGCGTGGTCAAACAGGGGGGGCTGTATATCGAGGCAGCAGCGGTGTGCACATACCAGAGCAGGAATAAAAACATACACATATATATTCAAGGTTAAGAAGAGAAGGTACAAAAGTTCCCGAGTTTAGTTATATACAAAAAATCACTAGAGATGTGAAAAGCACAATCAAAGCACCAGGAACAAAATCGAGAAGGGGCGTAATTAAGAAATCGTCTTGAGTTATCGAAGAATTCGAGTTTACCAACACTGAAAATAATACAAAAATCAATTTCTGACTCATGAATACCCCTACTGCATATGCATTGTAGATTTAAAGCCACACCTTGTACGAAAAATAATGCTACTTACTAGAATTAAACAATTGAAAGCATCTACAGTCGAAAAGTTTACAAAAATATTTGGCATGCAAAAGTTGATTGAAAAATACTACATATTTCTTTGCTAAAATAGATTGGTGTAGGTGTAGTTGTTGTTGTTGCTGTAGTTGTAATTGTTGGATAGTCAAAAAAAAAGAGAGAGATAGAGAAGCAGAATAACAGGCGGCAAGTAACGTGCAAAAACAAGAAGAAATTTACTAATCAGAGAACTACCAAAAGCAAAAAAAGGAAAAAAGTGTAAAATATGCCTAACAAAGTTATAAATTAAAATTATTTGTATTTAATATTTTAATTATTATTATTTTTTGTTTTGTTGTGCATACAAAAAGAGTTGTGTATTTGTTGTTTGTGCAGATTACAAAAGAATAAAGAGTGCAAACCAAAAAGCTTTTTAAGTAAACAAAAAAAAATAGTGAGAGAAAATTGTTGTTTTTGGTTTTATTTAATTGTTTGTTTGCTGTTTGTTTTCATTGTTATTTTGTTTTATTTACTTTTTTGTTCGTATTTTTCTGTACCTTTTTCAAATATCCTTTTCATAAGCTCTTCTTTATTGCAGAAATCCGTACTACAACAGCTAATTCTATACGTATCGTATTTACTGCGACTCGAGAGGCATTCCAGCGGCTCGCGATGCAGTTCGTAACGCTTATCGAGGCAACTGTGCAGCGATATACAAGATTTGTAAGTACATATGTATTGGATATGGTTGTTAAATATTTAAAGGCGAAAGAGAGAGCAAGGGACAACAGCAACGGCGAGTGAGAAAAGGCAAAAGGGTAAACAGCGCGCGCGAAAAGTATTTCGTTTTGTTTTGTTGGGTGTACATGATATTAGAGAAGGAGAACGAGAACGAGTGTGAAAGAGTAAACGGATTAGTAATAATTTTGTTGTTGGCCAGTTGCTTATTGAAACTCAGTCTGGTTAGTAGCAATCAAAATAACAGAAACAATAATAAAAAGAAAACAATATAACTCCTTGTTGTTGCAGTTGCTGTTGTTGTTTTTGTTGGTGGTGGCTTTTTAGTAGTGTGCTTTTGTTTTGGGTTATGTTCACTTTCAAGTCGAACTCAACACGAGCATTAATGCACAGAAAGAGAGAGAAAGAGAACGAACGAACGAACTAACTGTAACAAAGCAACTGGAACGACGTGCGATGTTTTTTTTTTTTTTTCATTTGGCAGTTAGCTTGAGCAGCGGTTGGGACAAGGGGTGGTGGTCAGTAATCGAATAAACACGTGCACAGCATATAGCACACCTTCGTAGATAACCGAGGACGAAGACGAGGACGAGGAGGACCCTTGAGCACCCGGCGTGCCAGTGGACAGCGCATAATACTTGATAACGGGTCGCAGTTGACGATTACAAAAGTCACGATCGTTGCAGCACGCATGACCGCCACGTCGGGCGGCGGGGCGTGCTGTTGGGCCGCCGTGGCGACCCTCGTTGCACCAGATGAAACGGCCGGGCGGGAAGCTCTGCGACATGTTGAGGCAGCTACGCAACAGAGTTTTTTGTATGCAACATACACACTTAATGTCGGTGTGTGTGTGTTGCACAATATACAATTTTTCTATGGAACTCATAACTTACCGGAAACTAAAGATTATCTTGCTATCCGTGTCCTTTTCCACAGAGGTGAAGCAATAGCCATCCGTCTCGCATATATGATTCGTCTCCTTGCAAATATCGCAATGGCATTTGATTGTTTCTGTAAAAAAGAGAAAGATATATTAAAATGAGAAAATTCAAAATCTTTAAAGCTAAATCTACGCTAGAGATAAGGTTCACAAATCGTTTACAGAATCTTATCTAAGATCAATGCGATTAACTTGTGAATGAATGAGCCTATTTATAATATATAATCCACATGTATTATAATTTCTAAATGATTTTTTATTGGCTCAAAGCCGTGATTACTGATAGCGATAAATACAAAAATATATACATATTTTTTAAAATAGAACGTTTATTTAAGCGTAAACAAATTATTTATAAATTAATAGAAAGCAATAATCTTACTACAAACAACAAAGAAGGAAATACATATACAGAAAAACAGAAAGGGGAAAGCTACACGTCGCGTTTAGAAAACATATATAGCAGACCAAATTCTAACAAACCACCCGTTGTTTTCAACGTTTCCTGCGTAATAAACAGACAAAATATTTTCTATATGCCTGTGTAGAGAAATTACACGCAACAAGCAGAAATGCAATGACTACACAGCGTCAAACACATACATATTTTGTGGTCATAATTCGACACGCGACAACAACAAACCGTACACAAAAAATCTACAGTGGCGTTCATTTAAATAGGGACAGTTGAGGCAAAAACAAAAGCTCTTTCGACTTATGTGACTGCTTTAAAATAGCGTCTAATTGTTACTGGTTTGCAAAGTGTCCGTTCAGCTGCCGAAACGTTTGTGCTTTAAAATAAAATTGTTTATTGACATGCGTTTTATGTCAGAGAACCCACTGTTCCTACTCATATGACCGCCACTGTACACGCCCCTGTTAAAAAGTTCCACGAAACGTTCATAGAAGCCATGTCTCCACGCCAGTGTAGCGAACTTGCACGAAATGAGTTGAAATGTTTTGGCTACACAGAGCGTGTAGAAAACGTGTTTTGCGTGTGTATATAAAACGTACACATACTTCGATAAGTTTTCTACACGAAAATGGAGAGAATTCATTTAGCGTCAGTTCTCATTTTGGCGTCATCAGCAGCACACGTACAAAAAGAGAAAACATTTTTCGCTGTTAACAAAATAAAACAAAAATAAACAACTCTTCTGCAAGGTCAAAAGAATAGTTTGTGATTGAAGTTAATTGTGAAAAGTGACGAAAAATGGATGATGAAGATAGTGCGAAGCTAAAAACTCTTTTGGATGAATTTGATATGCCAGAACTGTTTGAGAGCTTTAAAGGTAAATGCAAAATGCGACTGTTCATCGCTTGCCGGTATTGTATAAGTATGTATGTTAAAAACACAACACGCAGCAACATGCATACATAAATTTGTATGTACATAAAAAAAAAACGAAGCGCGGCAGCGTGAGCAACGAAGTGCAGCGGATAAGCAAAACAAAACGTAACAAGTAAAAAGGCTATAGTAGAGAAATATCGAATAGAAGATACCCTGTTTGTGTATATCTGTGATAACCGATTTCGATGAAATTTTCACAAATTTGAACTATTTTCTATTAAGTTTTTAAAACGAAGTTTCACGTTTCCAAAATTAAAAATTTTGTGTTCTCGATTTCATGTGTATATCGAAAACGTCAAGAGTTATGTTCCAAATCTGAAATCTTATAGTCGCTGAGATCGACGCGTTAATACAAACAGACAGACAGAAGAATATTTTATTATTATTAACTTATATAATAAAGCAATAGCAACTAGGCCTTAAGCTTGATAAAGAATATAAATATTTATCAGGGTGGATAATCTTCCTTTTGCCTGAAACATTGATTATTATAAATTTTATACCCATTTCAGGGTAAGAAAATAATAAAAACTCCTGTACGTAACTGAATGTTAGGGTCTTTAGTTAAATATTTTGGCAGTGTTAATTTGTTTAAACGTCTGTTTTCATTTAAAAATTTGTATTAATTTTTTTTAAGCGGTTGGAGTGACACACAGATGTCTGCCATACTTAAATAATGACGATATATCGGAGGCAGTAAAGAACATTGGCTATCGAGCGGAGTTCAGAGCGAAAATATTTGCATGGCAACGTGAAAATGTGAGTATATTATTTTGTTTTGCTTTCACCTTTAATGAATTTCCCTCGCCAGAATGCTTGCTCTACATACAAAACATCTTTGTTGGAAACTCCCAAAAGTATGCTTGATGGGAAGGTGAGTTTATTATTTTGGTGGATTTTTAAGCTTCTGATGCAAATGCTTTGTTTAAATATTTCAGACTCTTTGTCAATTGTTGGCGGAAAGCGAAGCTGGCAGATATATAACATCCTATTACTTGGAACATAAAAAACTTTCTGAAGGCAATCGCGATAAATTGATAAAGATCATTTTGGAAAACACATCGGAAAACAAATCGAGGCTAAGTCCCGATGATTTCAAACTAATTTTGTCGCAGATATTAGAATTTTTCCCTTGCGAAAAGAATCTTTCGGTAAGTAATGATCATTTAAGGTAATATCTAATATTTATGGTGCACTTTTAAGGACTACTATTATATACCGCGAACACAAGGAAAGGCACCCGCTGGCAAACTTTTTACAAGATACCAAAGCATTGCTGCTAAGCGAAGAAAATTGAACCCAGTTCCGGATCCAGATCCACTTGGGGACAATACAGATACAGAGCAAAATGAGCTGACTGTAATTGATGATTCTTTGTTCACCTTAAAGGAACAATTGAATAAGCCGCTTGCACCGTGGGATGAAAAATGTGATAAATGGACACGTTCATATGCTTTGAGACAACAGGAGCTCAAGGCGCTTAATAGTTTTGAATTCCTCAATCATTGGCCACTTTTGAGAGATGCAAGAGCTAAGGATTTGGTAAGTATTTTCTTTTCCTGCTGCGCTCTAAGAAATTCTTTCATAATTGACAAACTCTTTTTTAGATAAACATCGATTTTAATATCTTGCATCCAACAAAAGGCGAAAAGCTTATGCAAAAGTGGCAACAATTTCGGTTAACAATACGGAACTACTATGCTGGCAAAAACCTAAACGCACATAACAGGTTGATGTTGAGAGAAGCATTTGAATTATCAAATACCGGTACATAAACTAAAATGTTTTCTATTTGAAACTCCTAATGAATTATTCTTTTTCAGATTTAATCAATCAAACGCTGCTTAAACTCTTAGTTTCAGTTGTTCCCTCAAAAGGTATTGGAGGCAAACAGTACTCAATAGCTGATGCACAGGAGCTTTTCATTCTTGATATTGGAAGAATAGAGAACGTACAAGATAAATTGGAAGAGTTCCAACAGAAAGGCCTTTTACAGAAGACAACCCTGCAACCGTTCATTATTGTTGAAGATAATGTTCAGATGCATTTCTATGTGTACTTGGATGGAGCAATCTTACAATTTGACTCGTTTCTTGAAGCTTTTGACATTGCGTTCAAAATCTTTCAAGTACTCAATTTAAAGTATCCAAGTCCTTGTTTATTAGCTTGGACATTTGTTCAAAAATTCCTCTATGAGATGGACACAGCATCTGATGTGAGATCGGCAGCATTAACTTCAATACTTAGTCATTTTAAGTAATACTTAAGTCATTCATAAAATGAAGTTTAAAATATTTTAATTTTGATATTACTTATGTTCTTACTCAATATTAATGAATTCCCATTAAGACAAAAATGCTTTATAAGAAGCAAAAACTTATAATTTCGTAACAAATAATGACATTTCATTTATTTAAGTCAAAAAAATTATATCTTCAAAAGAAAGGATATTAAGTTTACTATTTACTCAGAAAAAGGCACTGAAAAAAATTAAAGCCTCAAAGGAGATAATATTTATTTACTATAAACTTTGAAATAGTATATAATTTTTTATTAAATAAACTATTTTTCCCCCATCAGTAACAATAATATTTTTTTTATCCTTTTAAACTTCACTTAAAGGGTTACATTTACATGCAGAAAAGCTTAACGTAGGTACCCAAAAGAAAGACTCAATTTCAAGATATAGAATCTTTGGTGTTTTTTTTAGCCGATTTCAATAAAAATCTGAAAAATTTTCATTATAGTTTCAAATTATCGATAACTTTAAAAAATAGCTTGTCCTGTCTTTAAATAATTTCTATTCCAAATCTGAAATCTCTAAAATCGAAGCGACAGACAGACAAAGACGAACATGGCTAAATCGACTTGGCTTTATTAATTTTCAGGAACCCTTTATACCCTTTTTCAACCATTTAGGGTATAAGAATGTAAGCTATTTCAATTTCTTTTATTATCACATAAAGAATAATTCTATACTACCAATTAACAACTGTTGTTGTCAACTCGATCTTTAGGCCAATTGGCATGCGTCGTTTTTGGCCAATTAGCAAGTCGTTGGCAGCCTCATTTAAAGCTTCATTAATCATAATTCGGTGTTCTTTATTGATTTTCACAAGCGATCGCAGACATTTTGAGTGGGAGGTAGATAGAGAAAGAGGAAAGAGGAGGGGGTAGGGGAGGGTTTAGCGGCAGCTCAGGTTTCTCGCTCTGTACAGAGAAACGAAAAACAAAAGCCATTTAGCATAATAACAACAAAAGCCAAGAAGACAAGTGCAAAACGGAAAGCATAAAGAACCCAGACGAAGTCAACGTCGCTGCCAGCGTCGCTGCTGGCGTTGCGCGCCAGTTTTTTGTTTAGCTGCAGTTGCATTTGAGTTCTCCTTGTTGTTGTTGTTGCGAGGGTGTGGGGGATGGGTTTAAAATGCAAGCAACTTGTCTGCTGCAGTCAGTCAGTCAGTCAGTGAGTAAGGGTTTCGAGAGCTTTGTCTGCTCTTGCCACAGCGCATTGACATCGAGAGAAGGCGCGAGCGCGCTGACGTCACGAGACATGAGGCATGGGGTGGGGCATGGGGCATGGGGCATGAGGCGAGACGTGTCAGAGACAGTGGATGGATGGATGAATGGACAGAACTCCATACAGGTTGTGAGCTGCACTCTTTTGAGGTGTTAAAGTCACGCGAGTCTCGCTTCTGTGCCTCATTTTGTTGCCGGTGTCTGATGTCTGCACTGGCTACCTACCCATTAAGAATTAACTAAAAGAGGGGTATACAGGTTAAGCATGCTCATTATATTTAAATAATGTTCTTCTAAACACCTTAATATTATGATTGTTAAGGTCAGTTATCTAGATACAGTATCTAATGAATATTAGAAATATGCATTTATCTAGATTTTACATTTAATGTTTAAATATCTGAACTTTTTTTTAATAATCTCAATCTATCGCTTCTTGAATGATACACCAAAACTTTCTCACATAATATTATTTTACATATGTTTTTCCCAAAGCCTTTCTACGCGATTCTCATACGATCGAGTAAGACCTTTTTGAAACAAGTGAATTCTTTGTGAAATATTGCCTTCATTATTGTCACTTTTTAGTTAACTACAGGGTATTGCACAGTCGATCACAATTGAATTAAGCCCTATTTTTGCTTGCGAACTTACTTTCGTGCTTCTTGTTGTGCAGCGGCGCGTATGTGGGCAACGACACTTGCATCTGAGTGGCAGATGCGGAGGCGACGGCGACTGCGGACGAGGCAGCGCCATTTGTAGGCAATTGTATGTTTACTGAGCTGTTGTTGTTGTTGTTGTTGTTGCCATGGACGACGCTGTTATCAGCGAATGGCGGCGACGATTTAGTTAGATAAGCGCCAGCTGTTTCATTTGCTGCTTTTTTGTTGTTGTTGTTGTTGTTGTTGTTGTGGTAGTAGATGTTGTTGTTGTTGGTGCTGGCAACAATTTGTGACCAGCTTTTGCAGCAGCTTCATTTGTGGTATTTATGACAATTTCAATCGGCGAAGCTGAAAACAAATTTAGGTTAGTTTCTGATGGCAAAAGTGGAGAAGCGGGGAAGAGAGGTGGGAAGGACACTTACCGCAGCTGACGTTGAGCAGCGCCAGGATGCATAGAAATTGCGACCACATTTTTGATTTTGTGTGTTTGTTTCTGATCAACGCGATTGAGACTTGTTATTGTTTTCGTGTTTGTGATTTTCTTTTGTTTTCCGCGCACACACACACACTCACGCACAAAGACAGAAGCGCGCTGGCTCAAAGTCTGTGTGCAACTTATGTTGTATTTTCACAGCTTGTTGACGACGACTTAACGACACAAACAAAAACTATGTAAGCAAGGACGCCAACAACAACAACAACGACGACGACGTCGACGACTTCAGACGGCGGCAACTAATTCGCTTTATATTGCGCATTTATTGTGTAGGACTCGGAGTCGGCCTCGCGAGCTTACATTTTGTTGTAGTGCAGTTGGCACTATTTTTGGCCGTTTCGCATTTTGTGTGCACCTGGCACGCATAGTATTATTATTGAATGCACATAAAATTCTACCAAAATCGTTCACTTCTTGCAAAATCCAATTAGAAAAATTCATTCCCCTCCCACTTTTATGGATAATTTTTCAGCCGTATTTTCATCACGTGAGTTTGGCACTTGCGCGGCTTTATTTTCAGCTGAAACTTATTTACAATTGTGGCCAGCACTTTAAATTGTATGGTGCACGGTTGTGTTTGCTTTAAATTGTTTAATTTATTTGTTATATATGCAATTTAGTTTAACGAAATCAGCGGAAAACCCGTCTGTGTGCGAGTGCTTTTGCGAACGATGTGTTCAGTGTGACCGTTTTAAATTACGGAAAAAATATCACACCTTTGCTACAAAAAATACCAATGAACTGGCGCTGCCACTTCTGACTTCTTTTCATCACGACCAGTGCTGCCACAAAAATATTTTATTGTGGCTACTAAAACTGAATGCCGATTTTGTTCTTAACAATGTATTTTAAATGCATCTACATCACTTGCAATTGTACTAATAACAATGTTTTGCTTGTAGAGTTAACATGAATTTATTTTCAAAAGTAGTTCCCATTGGTACCAGTACTTAGGAAACGCCAAGCAGTAAACAAGAACATTTTTATTAATTTTATGATCAGGATATCGCTGCACCTTATTTAGATAAACTATGAATTGCCTATTGCCACAAAAGGCTTAAAAGCGATAAAGGTGGCATGCCAGGCTCCGCACCCTTCGAGAAACCTATAAATTAAAAATCAATAGATAACACAAACCGTATACTGTCACACGTGCCGAAAGGTACTCACCTAGATAAAGGACCATTGGCACAAAACCCCAGTGGAATGTGGTTTGAACGATGTCAACAACAACACCCAGTCGTTCCTTAGCTCCCTCGGAAAGAACCATTTCGATTTATTTGTGGTAAAAAATGCGGAAAGCAAATGTTCACGCTCGTATTATGAAATGCCTGGACAGCGAGTGATGGACTAAACGATAAAGTGTTGGAAAGGGCGTTTTGCCAAAGATATATATCGTCCACTGAGCTGTTCAAAAATGTACTTAATTATAATTTATTTACTTTAAATTATTAATATTTTGGCAGTATACCAAACAATGCCTACTTGTAATGAAATTTGTTTTATTAAAAGTTTTACCCTGCCATTTACCCTGCCATATCGCATGAGGATCGAATATAAAATGTAAACATTGCATTAGTGCTGCCGGACCTTGCAGCGAAATCGCATATTGAATAAAACAGGTTCTGCCTAGAGATGAGCATGTGCTGTCTAAGCGATAACAACAAACAAAATCCGGCCTCAAATATTGTGTCACGTCCGCACGCGCCCATCTCTAGTTCTTTTCCACTGCAGCCCTGTCATATGGTGTGGCATGCCCGCTAGAGAATTTTATTTGCTTTTATTTATTAACGCATTTAAATAATTTTCACACAGAACGCTCGGAACTGCATAATAGAGGGGACGTCGATAGAGAGCAACGCATATACTATAATTCACACACATAAAAAGTAAGTGATAAGCAAGAGTCGACGACTTTCACACTGACACTTTTCACACATTGAAGCGACACAAAGAAAAAAAGAAAAGAGTGAAAAATCAATTTGTATTATGTAAGCTGTCTTGTGTGTGCTGACAAATAAAATCGAATTTGTGTATGTTGCAGATAACAATTGCTCGAACGGACCATGAAAACAACTAATTTGGGATTGTACGCATTTCGTTTAACCTTCGGCCAGGTGAGCATTCCCAATAAAGTGAAGGAAGCAAAAAATGTGCATATTTAGGGGAAATTATACATAAGCAAAAAATCCCAAAACACGTTTCTGAAATTCCCACTCACACGCACACACACAAAAACAAAAAGAAACACAGCCAAATGGATAAAATGCTGCAAGTCGGCGATTTTTGTGAGGAATGCCAGCAACGGGGCCTGCATCATAAACTGCGTTACTTTTACATAAACATGGAGGATCAGCTGCTCAAATGTGAATCTCGCCACTGTCTCTGGCCGCACAATGATCTCGTTTCCTCCTCTTCCTCCGAAGAAGAGGATAATTGCGACACAAACCTGGACAATGATGATGAGTTTATTAAATGCCTGCTTGAGCAGCTCGATGCAAATAACGATCCAGTGACGGACTGCAGTGAATCTCTGCCAGATTTAAACCAGTCCAGCTCCTCAAGCAACATTGAGGTGTTTCTCTCACTGCCCGATCCTTTTGCGGATTTTCTAAACAATCCAAATTCGTCGCCAAAGCAACAGGATCAAACTGCAAATGTTGCTACAACTGAAGCACGTTCCATGACTGAACCGGAAGTGCTTTCTACAAATTCCCTGCAGCCAGCGTCCAGCAACAAAGACACAACAACAACAACAAGCGAATTAAGCAACATTCAGCTAACAATCTCCATGGACAGTTTAGCAGCCGATCTGCCCACGGCGACTCCTGTACAGAGTCCAAAGCCAAATCCCTTCCAGTCGCCGCCCAAAAAAGCATCGATAATTTCCAAATCTGTTGCAACAACAGCAGCAAATTCCATTCCGGCTGCGTCCAGCAACAAAGTGGATCAAAGTTCTTTGAACCTACAAACAACAAACACAACAACAAACAACATTCCGTTGCCAAACTCCGTGGGAAGTCTAGTTTCCGATCTGCCCAAGTGTCCAAAGCCAAATCCCTTTCAGTTGGCGCCCAAAAAGGCGTCGATATGTTCCCGTAAAACTCCACAGCCGCTCTACTTTCCGCCGCCTCCGCCTCGGAACCAGCCGGAGCCAGAGCCAGAGCTGATTGAGCCAGTTCCAGCTCCAACGGGGCAATCTCAAACCGTTCGGGATTTCCTGAATGCAATCAAGCTTCAGCGTCCGAAGGACACGAAGAAGACTCAGTGCCTTAATAAGAAAAAGTTCAAGGACGAGTTACGAAATATTCTACGGTTAAGGTGACCCAGGCGCTGGAACGTAAAAAAGCAGCCAACAAAAAAAAGGAGATTCAAACAATAACAAAAACGAAACGAACAAAATAATGCAAATGCTTATCAAAAACAAATTGGAAATGTTTGGTATTTATTTATTTTTATATTCAAAATAAATTCGCATATGTATACAAAATGTGCAAAGTGCGCAGCTTGCAAACATTTTCGGTTTATTTATACATTTTGTTGATTTATGAGCGACACGCGTTCAGCGCATGATGAGAAATGGTCGAGGGAACGCAGATCGTAGTCTGAACAGGAATCCTCAAGAAAGAAAGAGAGAGATGAGAGAGAAAGCGGGTCAAAGCAAGTGCGTCACAAGGCGCCATCAAGTTGCGATGTGATGAGAGGCATTGATAGATAAGCTGCGACATGGACAATGTCAGTGGAGCACAGTGGTGTTTAAATACTCCAAAAAATATAAACAAGATATTTGTTTATGTATTTGCCTATAAGCAGTGACCACAAAATAAATTTCCCTGCGAAAAAATCCCTTATCGATAATGGGCAAAAAAGAATCGCATAAATGCAGCCCTGCTTTCAAAGAATATGGACAATAACAAAGCTAGAGTTTTGTTAACTTCTTGTTTAATTTTAAACAATGGCAATTGTATCACATTGAAAAGCTGGTTCCGTTAACCTTAGCCCACTGTGGCACTTTGACGTCAGATGCCACGCGTTTCCAGTTTTTTTTGCGTCGTTTGTTAACTTTATTGGAATGCAAAAATTGCTCTAATTGCACAGCCGGCAATAACAATAACAACAACAACAAAACAATAAAAAGTACAGTTAATAAGTGGGAAATAAAACGTTGTTGCGAAGCAAACATTACCTCACACAAATATTTGGCGACAGATACTGAGACAGGTGTTACAAGTTCATCAACATTGCGATTACAGTGATAATTCCTTAATCAGTTCAATGAACGTGAGAATTGTGTGTTTGTTGGGGTTGAACCGACACTTGAATTTGCGGCATTTTTATTGGCACACATTACACAAATAAATGCTGCGCAGTAGAAACAAGAATCGCCGGCAAAATAGACATTTGGGACATTAGCCAAAAAAGAAATTTGCTTATTTGACATTTTAAAAATAGATTAGAATAATACTATAATGATAATAAGATGCTGGCGCTGTTATTACCTGTTTTTAATCTGTTGCTGGTTTTTTTTTTTTTATTGCAGGCACCGCCGCTCTCCGCTCAGGCCTCGGCGCACAGCAGCCATGCTTTCAACACAAGCTCGGCGTCGTCGCCGAATCGCGTTGTGACAAAGTCCGCCACAATGTTGGCCCTGTTTGGAATTGCACTGTCCTCGTTCAGCCTGAAGCAGCTGTTGGCCAACAAGCAGAAGCACAATGCGCTGCGCAAGCTTTAAAGCAAGTCCTGGCCATGTAGGATGACTAGGACTAGACGCTATAGGTCATGTCCTGTGTAACTGCGCCATACACACACTCATTTTTTACTTCTCTCATTCATTCACATTGTAGTGTATATTTGTTTATGTTTAAGACACCAACCAAAAAAACTCACTCACACACACACAAACACAGGGAACACAGAGACATGGCTTAAAGCAGTTTGAGGAAGTGATTTGAGAAGCTATCCAATACATATTTTGAGATGTACCTATTATTATGATATGTATATATATTTTCTTGTTCGCACACAAACACTATAAGACAAAAACACACTGACCGACACCGACTCAGAGACACACTCATGCAATTGAATGCAATGGTTGCGCAATGCCAACAACAGAAATAATGGAATACAAATTGTGATAGTTAATTGTGTACTAATGATGATACTAATATTGATATGAATGATGAGGTTATAATTGTTGTGCTCGTGTCGCCAGCAATAGTTGAAAGAGCATCCTAAGTTGCCGTTATGTCTTAAGTTTTATTTTATATATATGTATGTGTAAACAAGTCGCAATATATACATATATATACACAGATATATAAATATATATATACTTTTAGTTATTCAAATTCTAAATTTAAAATATGCAAAGAAACGACTAAGTGGAAGCTTATTATTATAAATAACAAGAAACAAAACAAAAGTGGGATAGTCCTATTGCCAAATTATGGGCTGCAAAAGTGCCCAGCAGTATCCAACAAATGTATTAGTTTTAATTGAGTTCAATAATATTTCAAATAAAAGCATTATCAAAACGATTCCTTATCACTTTTTTCTTTTATAAATCTTCTTAATAAATAAATACAGCTCAGTTATTTACATAATCATGATCCAAATACGGCATATCTATAATTTCTATTAGGTCATAGAGCTCTTCTCCTTCTTCACTAGGCTCCTGGCTTTCTTCTGCATCTTCACTAGGCTCCTGGCTTTCTTCTTCTTCATCATCCGCCTGTTCCTGGTGCTTTATACGTTGCTTGGCATTCCAGTTTTGAAGTATTCTTTGCGATGGCAGTGGATAGCCCTTATGGAGCAGCATATTATAAAGTGTCGAACTGATCGCATATAGATGATACGACTCTCTGAGATCTTCCTCGTTCCAGACAACTCGTTTGGCGCTTTGCAGCTTTTGTAATTGTGCCGGGGAAAAGGTTTCACTTAAATGCTCCCACAACTGATTGTAAAGTTCATTGGACTTGGCCAATTTCTTCTGTAGCTTTTCTATGATTACAGCCTTTTTATCTGAAGCAAGTTGCATTTTGAAATTCTGACGTCTTAGCTTCGTGCTGCAAGGACAAGAGTCTAAATAAGTTAACATGAATCTGTATTTAATGTGTGGTGTACAAACTTTTCTTGCTCCAAACTTGTAAGATAGGCTTCGGCATCGACCACCTGTATGACTTCCTCAGCTGGTTCGCTATCCGTATTATCATTCTCTTCATCCTCATCGTGGACACGTTCATCTTCATCATATTCTGTTAAAAGAGCATCCACAACTTGTTTCCGCTGCGCAACTAATTTTGACTTGCGCTCTTTTTTATTTTTTAACGTTTCTATTTTCTGGTCCTCAATGTCATCGTTGGTGTTATTGTTGTTGACGCTGGGCACTGAGTCGGGCTTTAGTTTTAATGGTCGTGGCTTTGTGTAAACTCCCAGTTCATATGGCAAATCTCTTTCGAAGTCGCTGTCTAGAAAATGCTCTACGCATATCTTTTCCAACTTGGTGTCTATCGGATCTGGACGCTGGCAGAAGCGGACCCACTGTTCACATAGTTCAGCATTTTTTGGGAATAAAAAGTAACGGTTTCTTGACTTTGGCTTTGCGCAATGTTCAACAGCGCAAAGCATTTTTAAACAGACTTTTTAATCGAAACTGGCCCAGGACAGAGCAAAATTGACGTCACGTTTTTATGTGAAATGTTGTATAACGCCGAAATGAAGCGGTAGTTCATTTTTTTGTATCGAACTGGAACTACTAACTGGAACCATTAATGTTCCTTTAGAATTTTTAATAAATTAATAAGCATTTCATGCATTAACTTTTGGTAATGTTTAATAGACGCTGATAAAATCCCAAAAATAAATATTTGTAACCTTGTTAATTTTGTTCTTTTGCGGAACTGTTGAGCCTGAACTTGGCATCACTGATAGCCAGTGCTGTAAAACGTGCGCTTGTGGCACATCAAAAACATATGAAAAAAAAAAAAAACACAAGACACAAATAAATGGGTGACGTGCCTAGTGCCAACACGAAATATTGTTATTATTTATAAATTGAAAAAACGGCCCAGAGCCCTGGCCATAGGCAACAAATGCGCTAAACATCATCAAGCATAGAGGAGAGAGCAGCAGCAGCAGCCGCAGCAGCAGCAGCAGCAGTGAGCAATAAAAGCAAACACCAAAAAGATGGGCATAAACGTCAGCAGAAATGCCGACTTGGCTTCAAATGAATGGCTTCAGCGCTTTGTGGGGCGACAGCACATAGCGCATGACGATGAGGCCTTCTGGAATGGTCTGCTCAACTACAACATAGTAATACCAGAGAACAGGTAAAACAAATATTAAACACGTCAGCAACATGATGGCTTAAGAAACCTTTTAATTAATTTGCAGCCAGGATCAGTTGAGTCTGGATTCGCGTCTGGAGACACTATGTCAATCCTTTATTGGCAATAATCTAAAGACAGGCAACTTTGGCTCGCTGGTCACCGTCTTTTTGGAGAAGGCCTCGGAGCTGTTGTCGCTGTCCGATCAAGAAAGCAATATGCATGTGTGGCAAACATTCAATGCACTCTTCATCATACGCACACTGATCAAGTACATCAATGAAACGGGCTCCGAGTTTCAGCTGCTGCAGCACTTCGAGGCAATGCCCAGCGCCGAGCTGCTCAAAGCCGCCGAGGAGCAACAGCAGCCACCGGAAACGGCGGCAATAGCAATCGAGGCAACTGAATACCAAGCACCACTGGCACCCATAATTGTGGATGGCGCCAAGTTCGAGACATTCATCGATGCTCTGGTCAATCTAATTGTGGTCATACCCGTCAAGGAGTTCACCTATCATCTGCATCTGGAATCGGTCAATACACTCATCACACTGCTCGCTGTCCATCTGTTTGCCCAGCAGCAGCAGCAGCATCATCATCAGCAGCAGCCCACAGACAAATCCATTGTCTTTCGCACCATCTACAAGTGCCAGCATGCCAATGTGCTGATGTCAGCGCTGCTGCATTTTGTGGCACGCATGGTGGAGGTGCCGCACACAATGTTTGGCTCCAGTTCGGCGGGCTCCTTTGTTTTCGGCATTGCGGAATCGCTGCTTTCCATATTCACGTTTCGCAAGCAGCAGGATGTGCTCAAGACGAGCACCGCCACTGGCGAGGAGTTGTCCCAGCAGTTTCGCACGCATTATCCTTTGGCAAATCAAAGTCTGCTGCTCATACTGATACTAACCAATCACTGTACCGCCCAGGATAATGCCTACCGCACGAGCTTGTTTGGCTGCGCCGACTCCAAGGATTCGCCCAAACAGGGCAGCGGCGCCGTCTCCTTTCAGATTGACTTCTCGGCCGTTTATGAGACTCTGTGTCGCATTGTGACCATCGATCAGGCGACGCTGCTGCTCTATCTGTTGCTGCATCGGAACGAGCGCTTTTACAGATTTGTCATGCAGCAGCAGGATCTGGAGCAGCTGGTTATACCGATTCTACAAACGTTGTACAATGCGCCCGATAGCAATTCACATCACATCTACATGTCCCTAATTGTTCTGCTCATACTCAGCGAGGACGAAGGCTTCAACAAGAACGTGCACACAATTGTAAGTGGCATAAAGTTTTGCACATCCCTAAAGATGGTTAAATTAATCCTTTTGTTTACAGCTGCTGAAGAACATCAGTTGGTATACGGAGCGTACGATATCGGAAATATCGCTTGGCGGTATTCTAATCCTGATTGTCATACGCACCATTCAGTACAACATGTTGAAGATGCGGGACAAGTATTTGCACACCAATTGCCTGGCTGCCTTGGCCAATATGTCTGGACACTTTCGGGCACTGCATCCGTATGTGGCGCAACGTTTGGTGTCGCTGTTTGAGACGCTGGCGCGTAAGCATACGCGTTTGGATGCACAGCTCAAGGAGCCGGCGGATAGTGCTGTGTTTGTGAATGTATCCACCACGCCCGAGGACATGATGCAGGATTTGAGTGTGCTGGAGGAAGTGCTGCGCATGGTATTGGAAATCTTAAACTCCTGCCTTACCAATCAACTCGTCTACTGTCCCAATTTGGTTTATACCCTACTCTACAAGCGCAGCGTCTTCGAAGGCTTCCGCAGTCATCATGCTTTCCAGGATGTTATACAGAATATAGATATGGTGCGTATTCAGTGTGATAAGCTAAAGGTTTATATATCTAATGCTTTTTATGCCCTCTTTTCTGCAGGTGGTTGGCTTCTTTTCCACGCGTCTGCAGCGTGTTCAGGAGCAACGTGGCGAGCTAGGTGTCAATGAAGTGCTTGAGGTGATATCAAAAGGTGCCAGCCAATGGTCCAGCGATCGCCTAAGGGTAGGTTTTAACACATGCAACACATAAACTTTTACTACATTACAAGCAATGATGTTACAGAAATTCCCCGACCTGAAGTTTAAATATGTTGAGGAGGATGCGCCCGAGGAGTTCTTCATTCCATATGTGTGGACGCTGGTCTGCAAATACGGCTGCGTTCACTTTAGCTCCGAGAGCATCAAGAGCGTTACAACAGATATTGCCTGCTAATATTAGCTAACTCTACCAACTTATTTTGCTCCTTGCACGCTACGATTTGCTTTGCTCGTCGCTGGAGCACACATTTTTTTGCTTCCTTAGTCTTTGTCCTACTATTATCAGCTATATAGAAAAAAAGCGGAGCCTGGCTCGCGCCTAATCCATTAGAATCCAAGCCAAAACAAATTATAACAAACGTTGACGTTAATAAACATTAAACAAATCCATGTACTAATGTTAAAACCTAGAACTAGGCAGCAGGGCAAAATCATAAAAAGTGTAATAAGAATATCATATTTTGCTACCGCTCGAAAACGCCTATCAATCGATTCTACTAATCAACAAAGACAACAAAACGATAATATATATGTATAATTAAAAACAAATATATATTAAAATAAATTAAAGCAAATATATATATTTACAAAGTGTATGTTAGTTATAATATAATTATATGATTGTATTTAGCAATTGGTAAAGATCCATAAATTAAACACTAACTAAAGTTGATGAAATTCTTAAGTTTGTTTTTTTCCATACATCTTATCTTTGTACTTAATCAAAGATTTGGGACTTTTTTTTTAACTTCTGTGGAATTTGTGGAACTAACGATCGCTCTCAGTGACAGCAGGATAATCCGTTTTTATCCATATCCGCGTTGCTTTTGTTCATTTGCATGCAATATGAACAGGCAAACATTTGTGTTGGTTTTGCATTGCGCCGCTATTATTGACATTGCTTTTGTTTGCTAACAAATAAAGAATTATAGCACATTTGTTGCAACTCAATACAAAGCAAAAACAACAACAATGTCTTTGCACTCCTTTGTTGGTTTTAAAATGCACCTGTTATACTTTCACTGGATAACGATTGTCCTGCTCTGATTGAGAGCGATCGTTAGCTTCCACAATCCACAAACTCCACTTGTTTTACTCCTTCCACAAAATCAGTGAGCTGAGAACTTTGCGCGCCTTTACATCGTTGGAGGCTAATCGTCCGCCTTTTAATACAAATAAATCGTGTACGCGTTATAATAAAAGTTAAATTGTGTTAATTTAGCGCACTGAACATACGCGAAGTGTTTGCAACTAGATAGAATCGCAGTGAAATCGTTTTTTTTATAGTGTTTTTTGTGTAAATGCAGGCTGCATAAAGCGCGGCAATTTGTTGTTGCTTTTCCTGCATGTGAAAAAAAAAAAGAGCGAGGATAACGGCGTCTTTGCATATGTACATATGTATGTTTGTATGTGTAAGGTGCGCTGCGACACACCCAAATGATCGGAGAGCGTTTTGGTTAGTTTAAGTAATATGCAAAATGATACAACTAGAATTATTTTTGATTTTTTGTTTTGTGTGGGAAGTGTAGTGAAAATAAAATAATATATTTGTAATATCAAAAACAATCTAAATGGAGATAAGAGAGTTGAGCTGCCTCTTATTAAATTGTTGTCAGAAGGAGATACGAAAGAGAGAATATGGATTTAACTGCTGATGTGTTGTTGCTGCTTTCGGTAAGTGCAAAGTTTTTTGTTTTGCTCATCTTCTGCATTTTTTACTGATCACCATGTTAATAAATCACCCTTTTAGTACATTAGATTGAATAATTGAGTAATAGAAAACATTAACATTAACATTGTCTTTTTTACGCTTCACTTTCCGCTTTCAACGTGCGTGCATATACTCTTGTTTTTAGTTTTTGTTGGACAAGCCTCTGTCGCGATTTTCGTACCCTAAACCCATGAAATGTGTAAAAAATGGTTTTGTGGAAAAGTATGTAACAGGTAGAAGCCGACGCCATAAAGTATATATATTCTTGATCAGCATTGAACAGCCGGTCGGGAATACCCAAAGATAAATCCCCTACGATTGTGACTTGGGACTTTTTTCTTTTATCTAGAAAAGGTGCACGTCAAACCTATCTTTATTTGTTTGTACATTTAAGAGGGCACTTAAGCACACAGGAAACTACTTCCAGTAATATGAGGTATGTCTATTTACGCTACAATATGCATATTTGCATTATCAGCTGAAACAACAACAACAGCAACAAGGCAACAACAACAAGGTATTCATCATGTTCGGTGTCATGTATTTTTTTTTACAATATCAACAACTACAATGTAAACAAAACATTAAGAGGCGCCGCTGACTTGGCTCGGTTAAAGATTAAATGCTCTTGTGAATTTTGAAACTTTCAAATATCTTTCCAAATAGCTTTACCTAGTTTTAAGCACAAGAACGGTTTCTGCATGCATTTTTCATTTGCCTTGCAAAAGTCCCGAACAATGGCATTACACAGCACTTGTCGTAAGTAATATTTCCTTCGACAGGGTATTTTTAAGGGACTTTTACTGCCAACGGTAAAAGTTCGTTGACTTTGGTCGCAAACGTCTTTTTAACATGGACACGAACCAGCAAAGGAGGCGGGGTGCTTTGTGGTCGGCTGACTTTAGTTGTTGTTGCTGTTTATTTGTTGCACTTTATTTTTTTGCAGTTTTGTGCGCGTACGTGCCTTCAATAAATAAATTTCAACAGCTAAAAACATTAAACAAATATGCAGCTGTTGCAGTTGTTGTTGTACAAGGCGGAAAATTTGTTATTGTGAGTTTTTCATAGGTTTTTGCGGAATACGTTTAGTGCATTTTAATTATATTTTCTATTCACATTTCTCAAATTTCCTAGCGTGCTGTTGCATTTGTTGTTGTTTTTGTTGTTGTTGCTGTTTGGCCGTTATGCAGGTTAAAACAGTTTATTGACTTCTGTCGCCCGCATTTCCTTCAAGCCAATTGTACGAGCCAATTTCAATTGGCAAACACAAATGCGAACAGCAGACAGCACTTCTTGAGCAATTGCCAACACACATAGAATTTGCTAGAAGCTTAGCAAAGTTCGCAACCCAAATTGCGTAAACAAAACTGCACAAAAGATGTTGCGCAGGCGCAAACCGAAAAAAAATTAATCAAAAAATACCAAACGAAAGAGAGCAAAAAAACACACAGAAAACGTTTATTGAGTCTGAACTGAGCTGAACTGGACACAAAACGTGAGCACGCCAAATATGCTCAATGTGCGGCTGAGTGCGGGTTGGTGAGGGGTATTATGAGGGGGGCCCCTTCTTTTTTGGCGGTACTAAATTACAAATGATTGTGCAAAGCGCTGCAGCATTGTGAATTAATAAAACCAACAACAAGATTATGACATAAATATATTGGCAAAAACGAAATAATAATAATAAACAGAGCATATAAATATGTACCTTTATCAATATACATATATCTTTATGTATTTAGTGCATAAACATGTTTTTACAACGCCCGCATTTTGTTGTCGGGTTCAAATGTTGCCAATGCGAATTTAGCTTGTTTTAGCTTGCTTTTATTACAGCTACTCAAATTAATTATTAGCTAGTTATATAAATCCTTTATTATTGAAATTAGTGTTCCTTTCTATTTTATTATTATTATTACACACAAATTAAGTTTGCGCCCTCAAAGTCCAGCTTTTTTTTCACGCACAATTTGTCAACACTGTTTAGATGAGCCCTGTTTATTATGGCTGTAACTGAACCTGTGCCTCGCTTGTCGATAGGTCATTGATCCAAACAGTTGTAAAACACTACACAAAACTTATAAATATGGCAAATAGCCCGCACATTGAGCTTAACAAAAAATGAGTGTCTTGGCTTGTAGCCAGGTCGAAAATAGCTTCAACTTGGAGCTCAGAGGTTTGCCCTCGCTTTCAGTTTCGCTTCAAAGATTTTGACGGAGACGGAGACTTGGACAAATTATGTTTATTGGCAATCGATTTAACATAAATTCGCACCTTTTCAATTGTTTATGTTTATTATTATATTATTCACATTTATTTTTTGCCCACGGTCCGGTTTGACGTTTGCAGCTACTAAGTAACACACACACACACACACACACACACACACACATAATGCTCTCGTCACACATCTGACGTTTTTCGTAGTGGTTTACCTAGACCCAACTAGGCATCCATTGACGTGTTCCGTCCAGTCATCATTGTACTCCATTGTGTGACCTTTGCAGCTATTGATCTGCTTTGTTTACGATCATTTTGCTTAATTGCTTGTTGCTTTTGTTGATGTTGATGTTGCTGCTGCTGCTGGTGCTGCTGCTGTTTGCCGATATTCGCATGAATGGCCAGCGTTATGAGAAATAACTGAACGGCATGCGACTTGGGCCATTTCCAAGTGAAATCTATGAAAGTTGCACTGGGACTGGTCTTTATTTTCAAAATATTTTTTTAGGCTAGCTTCAGGCTATGCTAGAAATGAATCAATAGCATTTGTTTTTTTTTTCGTTTTTTTACAGAGGCTTTGTTAATGAGCTCAACATAAACAACTTGAAAGCCATATAAGTGTAAAAGTTGTGTTGATAACGAGCTCAACTGATCTAATTTAGAGCTAAGTGTTTTTTTTTAACTGGAATTGTTATTTATGTTGTTAAGGATTAGCTTCTGAGAAAATGCTTAAGCTTGATGTATGTTAGTTCAATTTATTTTACTGTTTGTTCACTCTGAATGCAACTAGTTTTTACTCGAAGTTTCTGTTGCTAGAAAATTCTTTTTGTCTGCAAAAAAAAGCCGATTGATTTTGTATCTCCGACTCTAAAAATACACTAGGAAATGGTTATGCATCCGGTTTTATGCTTTAGCTTTGACTGACAACGTGTTAAATATATGGTTTAAAATTATTTTTAGATTAGATGATTTTTATGCAGTTTTTATTTAAAAAACATTTTATGGTATTTCTTTTTCGTGAAGCAATATAATTTTAAATAGCTGAAAACTATTTTTAAACTGAAGATAACTTACCTTCTAAAAAAATTAACTTGCTTAAATGCTATTTTTTTTTTTTTCCAATAAAAAGAATTCCGTTCTCAATTGCATTTTTTCCATCGTTTCCTGAAATTGTATCTAAAAATCAAAGACAAAAAGATTTCCTATCTCCTCTAAACACCAAACATTTTATAAACTGCTTATGAAGCGAATAATTAATTTGTGAATAAAATAAAAACGCATTGCTGATTTTGGTATTTAATTTGTGTTTTTTTTTTGTTACAAAATTAATTTGTATACTTTATTTCATCATGAATATATATATCACAATAACTTATGAACTAGGAGAGTGTTAAACACATAAAGTTTTTGTTTGTTTTGTTTTTGGGCTGTGGATTAAAACAAAAACAAATGATGCATGAAATTACCTACTAACTAAGAAACGAAACTGTATAAATATTAAGAAAAAAAAATATTGAAAGACAGTTACTTAATGGGATCATTTAAAATGTGTGTGTGTGTGTTAAAAGTAAATGCTGCCTTTAGTTCGCTACTTGGTAGATGACGAAAAAAAGGCAGGCGCCTTTGGCAACGCCAACCAATCGGGAAACGGAAACGCCGACCAGCAGTACTCCCCGTACTTCTCTCACTCTATCTCTATCTCTATCTGCTCTTCCTCCGTTTACATGCCCTCGCAGGTGGCCATGCAGGATTTGTAGCTGGAGAAGTTGTTCTCGTTGCCATCGCAGCCACCGAACTTGAACTCGACGCACTTCTTCTGGTCGGGATCGTAGCGCCAGCGTGGTATCAATGCTCGACAGACGCCCTTGCGTGCCGGCATCATGCAGAACTGCTCCGGATGTGTGTTGCGGCCGGTGTTGGCCACATCGTCCAGTGAGATGGCATCAAAGAAATCGCTCACATCATCATACAGATCCATGGGACGTGCCTCACTGTGCAGCGCCACCAGCAGTAGCAGCAACACGGCTCCCATTACTTTCAGTTGACTTGATGAGCACATTCTGGTCTCCACTTTGTTTTTCACTTGTTTTGCAATTAGTTTGGACGCGAGTAATTGGTAATTAACTCTTCTTACAGCACTTGCTTTGCAGCTTTCTTTCACTTGTTGTTGTTTGTTGTTTGCTTGGCTCTTCACCGGTTGACTGTCTACTGTCGACTGATTGCATTACAAGCCTCGCATTTGGTTTTATACCACGAACGTGACGTGACTTGTGGCTCGCAAAGCGTCGCAATGTTCGCTCGCTCGCCCCGATCGATCGGATCGATCCGTCGTTAGCTTTGCTAGCCGCTATTCACAGTACAAAAAATAAATTCACAATTGACATAACGAGACTTATGCTCTCTTTTAGCATGCTCTTAAAGTTGGTTTTTTTGCACATGGTTGCCAGATCGACTGGTTTTTAAAATTTAAGATACTTTTCATTTCACCTAACGATTTACTTACATTCAATATTTTTTCTAAAAAAAAAACTTGTACCAAAACGATTAAAATAATAAATTTAAGTTTACAATCCTCTCTTGAAATAATTGGTTTTAATATATTCCGGACTTTAAAAAACAAAAAAAAGGTGTTTTTAAGTAAATATTATTTTTCAAATATTGTTGACACTTCAAAAAGTCATCATTCATTTTTCCTTTATTGAATGGGTATCATAATTTCTATGAAATATATTTTGAAAAATAATTCTTTATGATGTATCAATCATATGAAAATCGTTGTAGCGCACACCACACAATATTTCAATCAGTCTAACCCCAGAGTTTTTTTTTTATGACAGCCAAGGCAGTTGGCAGCTCTCCTTTGGCTGGCTAGGAAAAGTCTGAACCACTTGCTGCGTTCAAAGTATTACTTGGATAATAAAATAAACAATTTTAGTGCTGTTGACTCATTTGAGAATTGTCTGTCTGTCTGTGCATGAGAACTGGGAAGCTGCACAGAAAGCAACAGTCAGCGCCCAATGGCATTAATTTGTGCAATTGCCTTGGATGCTCACCGCACGCGGGCCGTCAAGGTAACAACGCACAGTATGGAGGCTGAACTGATGAGAGGGGGGAAAGTGTGAGTGGAAGGAGTGTGAGTAAGTAAGGAGTAGAGTCAGGTAAGTTGTTGCGTCTTCGTTGCTTTTGTGGCCATGATAAAAATTGCATGAGCTTGCACTTGGCATTTTATGCTGGCTGCAACTTGGCCAAAGAACGAACGAAGGAACCAAAGAAAGAACGAAGGAACCAACGGGCAGACGTTCCCAAGTTGCAGTCAAATTTTCATTTTTCCGCTCACGTATTTCGATTAAATTCTCATTTTGGTCATAATTTTGCCGTTTTTACGTTTGCCTTGGCATTAAATTGCAACTTTTCCCCATCTCTCACTCTCCCTCTCTGTCTCTCTACGTTTTATCTCTCTCTTGTTGGGCTGCGTTCTTTATGTGCGTATTGAAATCATCAAGTTGTTGCTTGTTGCAACCGTGTACATTTGGAAAATTAAAAGTTTGTTTGTTTTCTGTTTGTTGCCTGTTAACTTGGCTAATACTCGCTTGACAACAGTTGGGGGCTCTGCGCTAGTTCGATTGTTTCGACTTATTGTTTTTTGTGCCCACCCTTCCATACATAAATCAATTTGGCTTGCGCGACATTCACGCTGGTTAGTTGGCAAGTTTTATGATTGCCGCATAAATCCGTTAACAAAGCCCAAAGCACCTGATACCCGCTGTGCGCTACTCTACGCTACTCTACGCTACTCCACGCTACACTCTGCCTGGCTAATTTTGCTCGGCACGCACACATTGGCACGTCACATTGGCAAATTCCCCATGAGCATTGAACAGTTGGCAGGAGTTGAACGCTGGAGCTGCTGATACAGGAGCAGCCGCTGCTAAAGCTTAGCAATAAACTTTTGTTATGTGCGCGTAATAAATTGAAAAATAGTGCTTGCAACCACACACACACACACAGACAAATACTCACACTCACGCACAGAGTTGTGCATTCAACTGTTGCACACACATCATACATATCGAACGTTGTGAGTGTAAAACGCATTTTACATTTTCTGTAATCGAATAACTGATTCAGTTGCAGCCTACAAGTATGCAATTGAATGCAGTCTGTAGCTACAAAGCTACTGCATACTTTCCAGCAATGGCTCCAGAGCAACCTAGACCCTGGATAACGCTGCTGAGCATCTCAACATTGCTTTCCACAACGCTTACGCCACACCCCCCAGCAGACCGGCTATCACCACCCCACACAAAGACGTCCACCTTTGGTCACCTGAAATTGCCAATTTGGTTAGCGAAAAAAGGCGTCTTCGACGAGCAAACGAATTTCATAGTTTGAAATAATAGTAAGCTGAGAGTATGCATACAAATGTTAAAAAACGTACCTTAAGTTTTGTGATTTGATGTATGAACTAAAATCTAACAACAGTCTTTAAAATATTTTATGCATAGACATTTGCAAATTACTCAAAATGGAGTTACCCAAAATAAAATCAATCTATGTACGCTAACATCAAAAATTTGTAATCTGTCTGCCTAATCTATGCAAAGTGAAAAGCCAATAAAATCAAACAACGCTGCCAGGGAATAAACCATATTCGAATAATTTTGCTGCCGCAATGTAATTAAATTACTTAGCCCCAGCAACCAAGTGTACAAAATGCAGTGCACAAATCCTTTTAACAGGCCTTAAACGAACAGTATCAGCGTTGCAGCCAATATCCATGGCAGCAAGGCACGCCCAGCCCATCCCTCAAGCCCAATCCGTTGGGCATATTTCCAGCCAAAGCCACCGCAATAACCGCTGTCAATATGCGGATTAACGCATCAATTACATGACCAGGCCCGGTTCCCCCCTCGAACAGGATATCGTGTTTATTAAATTTACTCTCCCTAGTGTGTGTGTGTGTGTGTGTGTGTAAAAACTGAAAATATACAGACTGTTGCATGCGTGGCACGTTAGCCGGCAAAAATGTCATTTGCGCAGTAATTTAATTAATTGCAAATTGTGCAATCAGGTTCAGTCTCCGTCTCAGTTTCATGTTCTCAGTCTGAACACTTCTCCAACCACTCTCGCAAAAAAATATAAAACAATTTGAATTCCATTTCGTTGCCCATTCACATTTATGATGCGTTTCGGGTTCTAAAAGAAGCCCTTCTTTTTAGTCAGGTCAGTGGCAACTAAATTAATTCGATAATTGACTTCCACTCTCTTGACTGCTTGTCCGGTCAGCTTTCGCTTAGTGTTTTTTCTTCGTTGCTTTCCTAGTTTGTCGTTGGCATGGGTCGTTTATTTTTTTTATGTTTGCGACGCCGCCGCCGCACACAAAACATAAAAACGTCTGTTGCGTGTTGCATATGGAAAATTGCCAAAAAGGCGGCAAGGGCCAAACACTCAAAGAACAGTTGAGTGGAAAGAGAGCGTAAGCCAAAAGAAGTCGCAAAAGGAAATGTAGCAAGGCATAATGGCCTGACAGGACCCAAAACACAAGCATACATAAAAAAAAAATATAAAACAGAGAAAGAAGAAATGAAGAAAAAAAAAATATAGAAGGAAATTCAGTTTGCCAGTTCTCCCAGTTGGGCTGAGAGTTTTAATAGTTGTGCAAGTGCATGTGATTGCTTTATGGGATTTGGATGAACTTGGCGGCACGTGCCGCTTGGCATTTAGTTAATTATCACAAATTAGCCAGCAATTGCCCCAAACAAATTGATTGCCGGACTGCTTGAGTATTCCACTTTGGCCTCAAATACATAAAGTGCAAACAATTTTATTTGAATAGTTTTCTTTTTAACACTTTTGGTAAACTTAATTGAGCAGTAGACTAGCTATTGGACCAATAACAATGAATTATCTATGTCTAATTCTAAAAAGGTTTAATTGCTTCAGCCTAAAAGACAGCTATGAAATTTGGCTATAACTCTGAAATGCGTACGAAAATCATCCAAGAACTTTAACATATGCTTAAGTTTGTTCATTACTTGTACGTACGTGTGAGTTTGTTAATTTGTCTATGCCACACTGTGGTTTGTTGCATCCCCTTTTTTTTTGAGGCATTGTCTTGGCTTAAAGCTGAACGCGTTCATTTGGCTGGCGCTGCTGCTTTCCACATCGTCGAGTCGACAGCAGTTTTGTGAGCAAATGCTACAGCAATTTTTACTTATGCCTCAATACTTTTTCCTTGTCCACGGCCAGTGCACTGGCGAGTGGGCGATGTGTGGTATGAGAGGGGGAGGCTGGTGGAGAAAAAACTGAGCGACATGACAAAATGAAAAAGGATACTGTAATGCTGAATGCTAGAATACTGGACTGACTGTTGGCAGCGCGGGCGTGCATCAAAAAACATGACATGGCACGAGCCATTTCGTTTGTTTTTCTATTCTTACTGTGCTGCTATCTCTGGTTTTTTCTTGTTTTTTTCTTTCTATATATTTTGTTTTTGGGCTGCGTCCAAAACATATTTTTTACACAATTCTTGTGCGCTTTGAGTAAAATATTATGTTACAGCCGAACAAAAAAAGTTCTCTGTTGCATTTTAGCTGCTGGCTAAACACAAAAAAATGCTTAAAAATTGTAAACTTAGTTAAATGCATTGGCATTGGTGTTGTGCTTATGCATATTCAAAATGCTTTGGGGCCCGCACACAAGCAATTCATTAAGCGCAATAGAAAATGGGCAAAAATGGAAAATTACGGAGCCAAATACGCTTCGGACAGTTTACGAGCCGCAGACGCCAGACAACAACAGCAGCAGCAGCAGCAGCAGCATAGAAAATGTCGATGGGTTGCATATTTACTACTTTGAAATGTTTCATTTTATTGGTCTCGAAATGAACAAATGGAGCACACACTCAAACACACACACACACTTGTGGTGTTGACTCCAAAAATTTTTGCATAATTTATGAGCACAGTGCCAAATGGCGGCAACACACGAGCAGGACTTTAACACACACACACACACACACACAACGCACGAACCAACTGATTTAAATGCAATTGCATTGAAGTATGTTGTCAGTGGCAGGCAGGCAGGCCAGGCTGCCTGCCGTGTGGATGCGACTCACGTGCAACAGCCCAAAATTGTTGCATATAACAAAAAAAAAAAAAAGAGAAGGAAGCACAAAATGGAATAAAGGAAAAGAGTCCATGCTCAGGGCCAGATGCAGCGTATCGAAGACGACGAGAACGGCCGTCTTGGCCATTTCTTTTCATTTGCCAAAAGGTGTTGAGACGTATTTGCTACGTGGACAGGTCAAGGAGCCAAGGAGGCGATCCGGCACTGCTGTGTCCACAAGTGTCGTCTATTTGCCCAGGCTGTCGGATATTTGAGTCTGCAGTTGGTCCTGAACCTGGCAAACAGCCGACAAATTTAGTGTATTTGGTGCATTTTTAAAATGGACAAATTTATGTGACACGCTGCGCCAATTGATCAAATTAAATAAACATGAGACCAGGCAACGTATCGAAAAACGGGTAACTGAAAACTGAACACTGAACACATTGCAGCTGCATTTTTACAAAATGGTAAGAGAACAGAACAAAGGCTTAAAAGAATTTCATTGGTAGCAAACTGTAAATGGCAAACTGAATTTAGATCTTGTCATTCATTTCTGAGTGCTTATAAGTTTTTGATGAAATCCTTCACACGACTCAAAAATGTTAAGAGGGACAGACTTTGCAATTAACAAAAATGTGTACAACGTACATATTTAATACTGTTCTTAACTACATGAACATTTATTTTGGTATTCACTGGCGATATATTTGCAATAATTACGCCAACAAAAGTGTTTTATAGATTAACTTTAACTGACTTTTTTCGTATAATATATACTGTAAAACTTATTTGTTTTACAACTATTAATTTTATTAAAATTTGTGATTTTTTCAAATCTAAACTTACGCAGTAAATAATTTAGTTTTACCCTTTTTTCGGTCTTACTTTATCTATTTTTGCTCAGTCTCCGTCCTTCTATTTTCTCCTATAAATGTAAAATCGTAAAGCTTATTTTTCTACAAAGGATATGGCAATACAAAATTTAATATTCACATAATATTTTGCTGCATATTTTAATTACTGTTCGTCTATTTAAATTATCATAAATCATTTGTTCATAATATCAATTTTAGTTGAAACTTTTGCATTTTTAAGCAGCTTATAGTTTACTCTTGTGTGTGTGTGTGTGTGTGTGTTTGAGGGGTTGAATTTAAGTGCTGGCAATCTATTTAATTTGGATAGCTTTGTTTAATGGATTGCCGCTTCAGTCAAGCCGCAAAACTTTTAATCAAACGCGCCACCCGCAATTACATTAGTTTCAATTGTTACCCAATGCGAGCAGCGTTTGTTCATCATCTTGTTGCTGTTGTTGTTGTTGTTGGTTTTTGCCTGCACATTTGATAATATTCAATTATGTCGAGGAGCGCTCATTGTGCTGACTTTGGCATTGACAACGTGTGGCTGCAAACACACACACACACACATACATAAAAGAGACAGAGAGACAGGCCAGGCGGAAATAGGAAATGTTATTGTCGTTGCGCATACGCCACCTCAACCCACCCCACCACACCCTTCTACTCCTCTACCCCACCCACACTTAGTTCTCGTGTTGCGCAAAAGTTTTGGCATAAAACAAAAATGTGATTTACATGGGGAAACGCAGCGAACAATGAGCTTGCCTCGCGTGTGCGTGTGTGTGTGTGTGTGTGTGCGTATGTTGTGTATTGGCAACAAAGAACATTTCATGTTAAACAGCTGGCATCGGCTGTCGGAAGCCGCCGGCAAAAACTTGCCACAATGCAAAATGGGCGCTCAACTCGTCGACTCGATTCTCAACTGAACTGAACTCAACTCGATTCTCGACTCTTTGGTTTCTTATCGGGCCGCTGTCATAAAAAACGTTGCAGCAATGGGGCGCCACGTCAGACACCTGTTGCCGTTTGCCGCACAAACTTTTTAATTCAATTCACTTGGCTTTCAACTGATCAACAAAATTATTAACTCTGAAACTTGTTTGTTACAAAAACTTTAAAAAATATACAAATTAAGTTAACTCTTAACAAAAACACAACTATATAAAAAATAACATTTGATTTACAGTCCTATGAAGTCCTTCGCCTTTGATTCGCCGGCCTCTTTTAAGATCTCCGCCGCCTTGAACAGCTTGAGGAAACGTGGCGAAAAAGATTTATCATTTTCCTCACTCAAGGTCGACCTGCGCAACACATTCTTTAACTGAGTCTTCCTTTGGCTGCTCTCCAGAGAGTCCATCATTTTACGCAGATAAACCAAATCCATCAGCAGCTCATCCCGCAAGTTGGCAACATGAATCTGCTCCTCCACGGGCAGCTTCTCGTACTCATTCAGCAGTTTCTTAACAATGCGCGACTTTTGCTCAATCTTGCTGGGATCCAGGATGCGCTGCTCCTGATTATTGGCCTCAAGTTGTCGTAGATTGGATTCACGCTTCTCGCGCGCCTTTTGCTGCTGCGAGTTGGAACGCATGATCATGTTGTAGAACTCCACCAGATCTGGACGCAGTGGTATGCAATTCCTCTGCCTCATCTGCTTGTCAACAATATCGCTGATGGTTTCCATGGTACGACGCACCATTGCCTCCGTCTCCTGCACCTTCCGCTCGTTCATGTCGTTGCGTATCTGATAGAAGACTTTGGGTCGCTTAAAGGAACATTTGCGGTTACGCGATATCACAGTGAGCAGTGCCTCCAAGCTGGGATCGTTGCTGACGGTGTCGAAGACGGCACGCACAATGTCATCGGACAACTTGCCCGAGACTAGTTTCTCAAAGCCCTCGGAGTAGTTATCCTCTAGGTCCATTGAAGATTTGCCGGAGCCAGAACTGGAACTAGGACTCGGGGTAGCAGCTCCACCTTTTGACTGTTCCGGTTTGGGTTCGGTTTTTGGTTCAGGTTTTTTCTTACTTTTGGCATCTTCTGGCGGATTCTTCTTGCCCTTCTGCTTCTTTTTGTCCTTATCTTTGTCTTTGTCCTCCCTGCGTTCCTTGGTCTGCCTGGAAAAACGCTCCTCGCTCTCCATATCTCCACCATAGCTCTCATCCACCAGCGCATCCTCCAGCTTATATAAGGTTTCCGCCTTGACCAGCTCTTTGTGAGATGGCTGCATGCAGATGGAACCGTTGCCAAAGATCTGTTTGGTCTTTGGATCGCTGCAGACGTTCGCATTGAGGGACACATTAAGCTTGACTGCATCGGGATTGTTGCAAGGATTCGATGTGGTTGCTGCTGGCTCAGGCGCAGCTGTGGCTGTTGCGGCTGTTGCGGCTGTTGTTGCGGCTGTTGTGTCCGATTTTGTTGTTGGGATGGGCACACAGTCCGGATTCATGGTGGTGCCACCGTCAGCGGCAGCTGTTGTTGCTGCTGCTGTTGTTGCTGGTGCTGCTGTTGCTACTGGAGCTGCTGCTGCAGCTTGCGTGGATGCTGTTAGGCAAGGTTCAAAGTAACGATGCAGGCCATAAAAATTTGGTTGCTGCGATTGCAGCTGCGATTGTTGCTGCTGTTGTGCTACTTGCTGCAATGGTTGCGGCTGTGCTTGCTGTTGCTGCTGCTGCTGCTGTTGCTGCTGCAGTTGTTGTTGCTTGGCCAGCTCACTTAGGAATTGTGACATATTGAAGTTGGACTTTAAACCCTGTTGTTGTTGCTGCTGCTGCTGTTGTTGTTGTTGCAACGGCTGCTGCGGCTGAAATCGTTGCATTGGCTGCCGCTGCAACACTTGCTGCTGCTGTGGTACGCAATTCTGATATTGTTGCTGTGGCATCTGCTGATAAGCCATATTGTTGTAGTTGTTGTTGTTGTTGTTGCTGCGTGGATTCAACATTGGAACCTGATAACGAGAATTGGAAAAAGAATTGCTATTGTAAACGTAAGGAACTTGTTCCTCCTTGAATTGGGATTGTTCCGCATCGCTCTCCTCTTTAATATTAGCTGTTTCCAATCCGCTCAATAGACTGTTACCCAAGCTGCCTTCCAAGCTACCAAAATGCTCATGATTGCCATTATGATCCGGAAAAGAATCGAGTAGTTTCGTATATTGCTGTTGATCCGACTGTAACTTGGATGGAGTTTCTGCTTCTGGCTCAAACTGTTGCTCAGCCTGTGGTTCTGGTTGTGTTTGTAATTGTGGCTTATCTTCCGTCAACTTTTGTTCCGTTTGTGGCTCCTCAACAGCTTGTGGCTCGGATTGTTTCGGATCCACCTTCGACTGCACAGGTTCCTGCTCCAGCGAACGTTTACAGCGGCGGTGCACCACTTTCTCATCCACAGAGCGTTGACAGATGCAACTATTGGACTCTTGCTTGGAGTTAGTCTCAAGCCTTGACTGTTCATCTGGCAGCAGGACGAGCTGCAGCATGGGCGGCTCCTCCAAAGATCGTTTGCTCCTGCGCTTATAATGTTTGACATTGTCATTGTTATTTGAATGATGCACTCTTTGCCAGTTCCAGCGTTTCACAAGCCGCTTATCGCGCTCCTTCTCGCTGGCATGCTGTGAGATTTTATTGGCCAATAGCTTGACCACAGCATCGGGATGACTCTTGCAGATGCCAGTGCGTGCTGGAACATCATCTCTTTTGACTTTGCCATTCTTGTTATTATTCGTCGGTTGTAAGTTGACACTTTGCTCCGGAGCCACAGGTTTATGGATACTCTGTTGACTGAGATTTATTTCAAGCTGTTTCTTAGCATTATTTTCCGTTTGTAATTGAGCTTTAGACTCTTTGGCGGAATCGGCTTTGGTTTCTGTAGTTTGAGGCGAATTAGGCTCTACAGCTTTGACTTTGCTAACTTCGTGCTCTACAGCTGGAGCCAACTTGGCCACCAACTCCTCTGCCTCGTCTTTCTTTGCCTGCGCTGCATCACTCTGCTGTTTGGCTTCCGATTGCATCACTTGCTTTTGATTTCGCCTGAAGCGATCACGATCACGATCCCTGTCCATCTTCAGCCTGGCATTGCTGTGCGAATAATCTCGCTGGCTGAGCATATGGAACTGATCAAAGTGGGGCAAGCGATAGTCATAGCTTTGAGGTGATTCCAAAAGCTGCAGCTTAGGATTGGAGCCAGTGATGGTGCTCTCATCCGGAGAGTGGAGAGTATCATATGGACTAAGCATGGCATTCTTCTCATTCTCTGTTATCTGAGCATGCTCCTTTTGGTTTTGCAGCTTTCGCTCCTTGCGCAACAGCAGATCATCCACAAAATGGGCACGCATTGTGTCCGTGAGCGCATTGCTGGGCAAGGATGGACCCATGCCCTTGCGCATCAATCGATTGCTGGTCTTTAGCTTGATCTCGTTCATGGGATTGAAGCCGGAGGGCGAGCTGCGTTTTGTCAAGCCAATAGGATATCGTGACTTGCTTCTCCTTTCGGAGGCATCCTGCTCGATTTTGGACAGCTTGTAGTTGGCCTCGTGCGACAGGTTGTTCGCATTGTTATGGTTGAATTGCAGGCGTGCCAAGGTCTGCTCGTAAATGCCTTCAGGTATATTACTATCGCCGTATTGCGGCAATCTATCCTCACGCTCCCTATTCTCTTTGAAATCTCTTTGATGGTTGCGTTGCACCTGCTGCCTGGCCTTCACCTCCTCCGTGTGCAACTGTTGTTGCACCTGCTTCAATTTAATATCTAGCTCGGTGGCGCCATGTTGTATTGTCTCGTAGGGCTGCTTTTCTTCCAATGAAACAGCAGGATTATTTTCTTCACTCGCATCCTTGTACTTTTTCTTAACCTTGGCCAGCTCCGTTTGCTCCATGTTATAGCTACGCGTGTTCTTTTCAGCAGAACGCGCATGTTTGGGCGTGGCAACATTTGACCCTGAGTCTGCTACTCCCTTTTTAAGGCCGCGGAACCAATCGTCTGCCGCCCGCTGCAATGACAGGTCATCATCATCCGACTCTTCACCCTGATCCTTGTCGTTGTCCTGTGCAAAGCTGGCCAGCAGTTCATCAATGCTATTGCGCCTAGGACGGTATAGCTCAGCTGCCTGCACCTGACCATAGTCGGAGTGCAGCTCTTGCAGCTGCTCGCGTGCCTCATTTACCGAGTGATGAAAGTTACTTAACTGTTCGCTGGATTCTTGAGATGCTGTGTCCGCTGTTGGTGTTGCGGTGCCCGTGAGCACCATCAGTGTCCACCAAAGCTGCAGAAAGATCATGCTCAAAATTTCTTACAAAATAAATAAACATTGACAGCAACTGAATTGAATTGAAAAGTTTTAAGTCAACTGTTTTCAGAAACTCGACAAATGGCAAAAAGAAATTTACAACTGACAGGAAAATATAGAAAGAGATCTAATGTGTACTTTGTTCATAAATAAAATATTTTTTATTTTTAACTAATTAATTCGATTACAAAATTGGAAAACATATCTAAAGTATTTTAAGTCACATTAGTTGAAGTAATGGGAGAGGCCAAGATTGGCGCCAAAGTCCCGACGGCCATTCAAAGGACCACTTATCCACTTGGAGGCAGTGCTGCTCAGATCCAGACGCGTATTGCGATCCTGAGACTGCCAGAGATTGGCACGACCTGCCAACTCAAGCTGCTTGCCAAAATTGGGAATATTGCTGTGGGTCACACTGGCGCCATGGCCATTGATATGGGAGTAGTCCAAGCCAGCACCATTGCGATCGAACTTGAAGTTGTTGGCCAGCTGGTTCTGGGAGGCAAAGGCCTTGGCATCCAGATTGTGAGTGCCATCGTTGAACAGATTTGCCTTCAAGGTCTGCTGGAAGGTGTCACGAACATCGGGCGTATGCGTCTTGGTCAGCTCTATGCCATTACCCTGACTGTAAGAGGAAGAAGTTGATTAATTTCAGTTAAATGAAAACTAGTTGGATAACTTACTTGTTGTAGGCAAGAGTGGCGCCACTGGTGACTGGGCCAGATTGAGTGTTGCCCGCAGCAAAGACTTGTCCAATAAGGTTCTGATCTGGTGTTCCAATCGCCTTGGTAAGATCCACACGAGCATCGGCGCCGCCATTGGGATTGGAGGCCAGTGAACCGCCCAGAGCCTGACGACGGGGACGCTGATGGGTAACTGGAGTTGGCGGCTGGGATGCTGGATAGTTGACCGGAGGCTGAGTTAATGGCTTTGGTGGCATTGCCGCAGCAAAGACGCCCAGCAGTCCAATGCTGACAATTATGCTCGTTGCAATCATTTGACACATTTTGAGTAGTTGAGTTTGTTGAGATTATTGATTTGTTTGCTTGAAGCTGATGCTGCTGAATGATGATGCTCTGATTGAGTCCACTTGGCTTTTATACTATTTGCGATTGCTTTTCATTGATACTGACTGCTGCTACAGCTGCTGTGCTTCCCTATCAAGTGTGATTTACATACGTGCGAGCTTTTGGGTCGCGCCTTATCTACGACCGTTTAAATTGCGTGCGGAATACCCGTTTTCTGCCGGTGATTTACATACCTGGACAAACACAACTGAAACAGCAACAGCAAGAACAACAACACAAAAGCCCCCCGCTTGGTGCTTTCTGGCAATGATTCATCTCGCAAACAACGAACTCGTTAACAACATGATTAATTAATTATGTTTGATGTTAATGCTGAAGTTAAGAGTTCAAAAAGAAAGAAATGGAATACTTTTTAGTAGAAGTATAATAATATTAATTAATTAAGTCTTAAACATAAGTAAATATTGTTGTTGAGTATTGAGCAAACTTATTAAATATAAAAGGTGTTAAGATAGTCAAATAATCAATAATTATTATAAATCAATTGAATTTAATACATTATTGTAAAATATTGTTCAACACGTATTTTTTATAAAGTTTGTTAAACTAATCTTAAGAAAACTTATATTTATTATATTTATTTATTGAAATTGTCCAAAACATAATATTTATCTGTGAAACACCTTCAAGTTCTTATAAAATATGCACATTGTAGTGCAGCAAAATATATATGGTCGATTCAAATCGGTTCATAAGCCTCACAACTTTTAGCAAAAAACAAAACCGGCTCCAAATAGGAAACTAAAAAGTAACCAAAAAAAAAAGACGAATTAATAGCCGCCGCCTTTTTCAAAATCGTTTGAAAATAAGAATAAATCGATTTTAAAATTAGTTATCTGATACATTTTGACTTAAATACTATCTATTTTTTGTCTATCACGGTTTAAATATTAAAAGCTACGTTTTAAAGTACTTTGCAGCAATCTTGAAGTGTATAAAATAATTTTAAGACAATAATTCACTTTTAACTCCACGCAAATTTATTTTGAATCGATAAAACATTGATTTTATAAACAAATATAAAATTCAAAATTATTTGTGTACCGTGGAAAAGTATTTGAAAGTTACTTAATACCTTAACAATAAGAATTCGATTTATAAAACTATTCGAAGGTAATAAAAATGAATCCAATAGCAAAACATTGGATGGATTTGCTCTTGACCCACAAGAAAATCAAGCGGAAAGGCAAAAAGCTGAAAAAATACGAGTTCCGAGCAAAACAACGCTTGGAATCAATGCACAAAAAGCGAGAGGAGCTACTGAACACTTTGCGATTGTTGATCGAAGGTGAACTGAATCGCCCCAAAGCGCCTTCCAAGAAGCACCCAAGGACATTAGTGGGCCGAATGCTGCAAATGAACAGCAACTGGTTGCTGCATTGGAACAAGCTGATCACGACGCAGCAGATGAAACTTTTGAAGCTACAAAAAGAGGAACAGAACTGCAATGAACGACTGCTGCAATTGCGAAAACGATTGAGAATGCTACCTAACCGGAAGCGGATACTACGGCGATGTTTTGAAAAGATAAATGTGAAGCTCAACAATACAAAGATGTTCAATGGGTCCAAGGAAAGGAAGATGCAGCAAATGGAGGCAGGGAAAGCGGAAGCAAAGCAGATTCACACCTATCTGAAACAAGGCAAAAGCAAACGATTGAGACATAATAAAAAACACCCATGCAAAGATGATAGCTATTTTACCAACTTTTGGGATGTTGAAGTACTTCAAAAACAAAGCCCTATAAAGTCCAAAAGCGAACAGCCTGCAAAATACTCAAATGAACTGGTTCAAAACCAAGAGCAAAAAAGAATAAGAAAAATGGCTAGAAAACAAGCTTATGAGTCAAAGCCTATAAAGACGAAGCTCATTGAAGAAGACATTAAAAACGAAGAACCAACTGACATTAAAATTAAAGAACAAATTGGCATGCAAAATAAGCGCTTAAAGTTTACTAAAGAACGTATGCCTCAAATAAGAAACGAAGAAGACATTGAAAGTAAAGAACCATCGGAACAAACTGGCATACAAAATAAGCGTTTAAAGATTGCTAAAAAACGTAAGCTTCAGCTAAGAAACGAAGAAGACATTGAAAGTAAAGAATCATCGGAACAAACTGGCATACAAAATAAGCGTTTAAAGATTGCTAAAAAACGTAAGCTTCAGCTAAGAAACGAAGAAGACATTAAAAATAAAGAACCAACGGAAAAAACCGACGTACAAAATAAGCGTTTAAAGATTGCTAAAAAACGTAAGCTCCAGCTAAGAAACGAAGAAGACATTAAAAGTAAAGAACCAACGGAAAAAACTGACGTACAAAATAAGCGTTTAAAGATTTCTAAAGAACGTATGCTTCAGCTAAGAAACGAGTTTTCCACATCTACAATGCAACCTAAGCAATTTAATACTAAAACGAAAAGGAAGGAATTTTCACAAGTTTCATTGGAACAAACGCCATTTGGTCATAAAAACCGAAGTGTTTCGCAAAGAAATTCTAAGAAAAGTATAAATGCAAAGGATCAAGCCGAAGCTGAACTCATACGTGCGCTAGATAGCTTTGGCAGGGATACATTGAAGTTTAATGATGATGTTGTAGAAAAGTCAATTGGTTTAAAACATAGAAACGTTGGTGCTCGTTCCTCGTCTATAACAGCTCATCACAAACAGCAACACCAACACCAACTAAAACAATACCAACAAGAACTAAAACAATACCAACAACAAAAATTTGAAGGTCAAAGTGGAGATCAATATCTAGATGAACTGGAGCTAGAAATGCTACAAGGAAAACAAAGCAAAAATAGAAAAGATAAGCGAAAGAGTCGTGGGACGAAACAAAAATCCAAGGACTCAGATCAAGTTAGCCATACAGACTTTGCCTCTCCTTCCTCATCTATAATGTCTCATCAGAAACAGCCACAACAATACCAACTAAAAAATATAGATCTTTATGAAGATCAATTTGTAGATCAATATGATGATCAACATGAAGATCTACCTGAAGATCTATTTCCAGATGAACTTGATCTAGAACATATAGAAGAAAAACAAACCAAAGATAAAAAAGAAAAGAAAAAGAGTCATGGGTCAAAAAAAAAATCCAATGCTACACATCGTGTTAAGAAAACTACAGCCCAATTTGTGGAAAATGATCTTATCGATGCTTTAATACACACATATCCGGGCGTTAATCTACCTAGCTATACTCGACCATATATTGATGAGCTTAGGCGACTCATTTCGGTGCCGATTGAAAAGGACAAGCCGGACAAAGCTCCTCCGGCTATAACAAAGACTTTAAGACCAGCTGGCGTGGATCTGCTAAGAATGTTCGAATCGAACTCCCAAGAGCATTATTATGCAGTCCAACATATGCTAAGGCACGTGATACGAGGACCTAGTGCAATGGACCGAATGACGGACAAGAATGAAATTGTCAAAGAGGTTCTGAATCATTATATGTGGAGAATACTAAATGGCGTGCTCAACGATCTAAAAATTATTGGCCTATCAGAAGCGGATACGGTGAAGATACTCACCGAGCTGTATCATAAGTATATAGATGAAATCGTTGCAGAGGCCATACAAAAGGGCGCCAAGGTCTTAAAAGGAGGACGCAGCTCCGATGATGGGCCTGACATGTATCTAAACAAGATTGAATCCGCTGACAATTTTGAAGAGAACAGAAAACTAGCCCAACAATCTGCACACGATAGGCTATCAAAGGAGCAAGCGGCTCGCCTAAGCAGACAAAAATACTCATTTATATCCAATGACACAGTAATAGACATCGTTTCCTCATTTGATTCGATGGTTAAGAGATCAATGCCAAACCTTGAAGCACGTTACTCCGCCAAGCACTTAGACAGAATACGCCGTGCCCATGAGCAATACTTTAAGAGTCTGCCAAAGTCGCCACTAAATGTAAAGCTCGATGAGCAGAGGAGGAAGAAGGCAGAGGCTGAGCTCAAGAGAGCCAACAATGAGCGCAGGGCAAAATTCAAATTGATGCGAAAGAGGCGAAAAGATCGAACTGAGATTGCACGTTTGTTCTATGCCCCACGTCTCACCAGCCGCCAGCGTCAGGCGGAAGAGGAGTGCAACGAGTGCGATCCTTGCAAGTGCGAAGAAAATCCTCAAGAACGTTGCATTCGCTGTGGCATAGAGTTGCCACCTCAGCCGGCAAACAGTCGCACAGATCTCTACCTCTCCGAAAGTTTGCTTTCCGCCTGTGCAAATTCAAATCAAAAGCCAGAAATCAGCTCAGATATTTGCCATGCGCCGCAGGAAGACCTGTGCTCCAATTTTAATGAGCGGGCGCAGGAACTGACAGAACTCATCATGGAGCTGGGCCGTTGTCAGGAAATGTGTAGCATATGGCGGACAGCAGTCAAAAGATGTTCAAGCGGTCAGCCATGTTGCTGATAAACAAACATTCAGTGTTGCAAGTGCAGCAGAACGTAGAAAGTAAAATAAAAATACATTTTGCGTAGTTGCACTTGCAACACTGCATGATTGGGCTTGAAGTTACACTTGCCACAAGATGCTGTCAAATCGGCCAACAACAGTGGCAACATTTTGTGCTGCTTTTCTGCACTATGGGAAGAGTTCAACTTTTTGGGCTTACAAAACTCAACTAAGAAAATAAGTAAATTGTAAATTTTGGGAACTGGGTTATACGTTTTTTGAAGTCCACATAAAATAATTTAATTTAATTAATTTTTTTTTCATTTTTGAAATACTGTTTGTGTCCACAATAAAATCTTTTAAGTATTTGGAAAAAATTGGAATAAGAAACGCATCGATTGCATCTTGCAGTTTCTTAAACGTTTTCCCATTGTATCTTAGCTGCTGTTGCGGCTGCTTTGGGCAAATGAAACATTTTGTTTAAGTGCAAAATAAATTCAAGTAATGAGTTTGCAGCGCTTATGGCCGCCAGTCGTTGCACACACACACACACACACACACACACGCAGGCAGCGAACTTGGCTGTTGGGGCGTTAAATGCTCGCCAAGTTTCATAAAATATGCAAAAGACCAACACACACTCGCACACACACACTTACATGGCATGCACTCACGTAGCGGCAAATGGGTAGCTGGCTTTTAATACACTCTCTTCTTCTACGCCGGCTGGCGCTGCATTTTTGGGCCAAGTTTTTAAGTCAAGCGGCTGTAATGGAATTTTATTGCAGCACTCGCATTCTGTTTGCGCAGCCGAAACATGTACCAGACATTTTCATAAACGTTCTTAACCAAAAACCATACGAAACGAAACGAGATGAAGCAAAAGAATCTACTGCTTAAGTATTTTCCCTTTTTTGTTTTCTTTTCTTGGCTCTTTAATTTGCTGCTTAAAGTGCGGCCACAAAAACTGTCGACGGCAAAAAGCGCAATATACGAATAAGGTTTGAAAATTGATGCCTTGCGATCAATCATTTGGTTGCCTAGTCCGGCAGCACTTTCATTTTGACCAACAGCTAGCCGGAAAACTAAATTTCTCCTTGTTCCAGGCAACCTCAGCGCAGTTCCGCATATTGTTGGGCTTCGTCGTAAGTTGAGACGTTTTCATTTGCATTTTTCGCCAAAACGAACTAAAATTAAGTGCTTCATAGGGAGTTGTAGACTTTTAATACCCTAGGGCTATATTCTTAACCTCTTCTTTTTAATATGCCGAAAAAAAAAACTATAATTACCCAAGAAATTAAGCAACGTATTTAGTTTAAATAGTCTCTAATGCACTTAGAAGTCTTGTCAATTTATCTTTCTTTTCCTTTTGCTTCATAGGGTATATAAAAACGCGAATGCGTTTTGTTCATTGCCCAACGCCGTCATCATGCTGCTCAATTTGCGTTGACTGGCTGTAACATTATCTTGTTTGCTCATGACACGCGCTTCGCAATCCACAAGAAGAACTCAGACTCCGTCGCAGGACTCGGAGCAGGACCTCGTCCCAGAGTTGGCTGCTTGGCATTGTCCAGCTTTGGCATTTCACTCATTTCTTGCATTTTGCAGCTCGGTTGCGGCTTTTGTCATTTTTCTTTCGCCCGCTCACGCTTTTCTTTTATTTAGTTCGGTTTTTATTTTTTGTGCTTCTTGCCATAAGTCATTTGTGATTTAAGTCTTTTGGCTTGTCAAAACAAACGAAATGGAGCGTTGAAATAACTGACAGCTTCGAGATGCCCATTGCCGAAAGCAACCAAAGCAAGATAGAATTGAATAGAAGTGAGCAGCAGCAGCAACAGGCATTGTGTCCTGGACATCTTCTTCATTTGAGATTCATGTAATTGCATTTTATTAGCGCTTATCTGTTATTGCTGGACTCATGGCTCATTTTCATTGTCGCATTGTCATCTTGCAGTCAAAATTTAATTTATTTCCATTCACAGCACTCAATCTCTAAATTGCTTTCTGCCTTGTGTTGCAACACATGTCTGTGGCTGCTAAGTAATAGCATACTCAAATATTTTTTAGAAAACATGCATAACAAAGCAGCTAACGAACAATAGACTCTATTATTATTGGGCTCAGGTGTGGGTCCAACTACCTAAGTAGTCATAAAGTGGCTACAAATTAGACTGCTTAGAAAAAATGTGGTAAAAAGAAAGTTAAAAATGATAAATGAGCTCATTTTGGCTTACAATGGTTAAGTCTAATTGAATTAAGTGTAGATTGTAAATTAAAGTAGAGCTGTAAATAATTAATCAGTTTCTGTTGAGTATTATTTAAAGCTTAATCGTCTTTTAATTTTCTTGTTTACAATTGTTGAAACTCATCTTTAAAGCTTCGGTTCAAGCAACATTTATTTGACGCATAATATTAAACAACAAAACACCGACTAATTGACTGCAATATTATGCAATCTTATGCTCAATTTGATTAAGTTTTATTTGGCCAAATTTTGAGCAACTTTAAGCCAATGATATTAGCGTTGAGAAATACTTACGATAACTGCAATTTGCACTTAACCCTAGCTAGCCAATATGCTAGGTTCTCTAAGCGTTCGCCCTACGACAATTAAAGCAACCCACACACACACACACATAGAAGCACATTCTCTTGCACACAACACACACATAGAGAGAAAGCCGTTGTAACCACTCAAACCACTCGAAAAGTTGTCCGCAAAGTGCGAATGCATAATTAATTCCAATTATGAGTTTACCCAACAACATTGGCAACATTGGCTACACTTGCCTTTCTACACTGAACTCGAGACAAGACACAAGATGCGTTGTTTACATATACATGTACATATAGTGTATATATGTATATACATACATATTTAGCTGGTTGGGCTTGGTTTGGGAAAAGGGAAGGGGCGTTCAGACTAAAGACTTATCAGCGCATCGACAGCAGCATCAGGAGCTCGACTGCCTGAACTTTTGTGATGGTGTCAACCCTATTGCGACTGTTGCTACTCTGCTTGTTGCATAGTTTGAGTGAGCCAAGTGCTTGGCATGTTTAAACACATGCTTAAGTGTCATTTAGACAGTTATCCGCTTGGCAGCAGCAACAACAACGTTAACGGTTAGCGGTAAAGGAATCAGCCTCAAGGTTTAAGCCAGACAATTGATGGCTGTGTGATAAGTGCGGCACATTTTTTATATATATGTACATGTACATGTATAAACACACTAAGCTTGCCTCAATTACAAAATGCTTAAAATTGCAATATCAATAACATTTAACGTGCTCGTTTTTTTTCTGTTTTTTTTTTTGTGCGAGAGGAGTGGAGTGGGGGTGAAAGTGCTATTGTGTCTAAGTGTTGCAGCCTTCAAAGCAGCCTTCAACTATAAACGGAAATGCATTTTTGTTGTTGTTCTTGTTGGCTGCCTGGGTTTTTGGAGAGCAGTCGCGTCGCGTCTGCCAAGGACTCAAGTGTTTTAATGGATTTTCTACATGCATATCAAGCTTGTTCATTTACTTCACCCACCCTCGTTGCCCCCACCCCCCTTTTTGACATGCCACACCCGTGAACTTTAGCCAAAAGAATTGAAGGAATGTCAAGTTGTGTGTGTGTGTGTGTCTATGATATCTTCTACACATGCAACACATCAATCATGCGTAAGACACTTACACAGAGAGAGAGAGAGCGACAATCTACAACCTTAAGCCCAATTCGTGCAATCTAAACGAGAAGTTCAGTTCATAAAAAGATAATAAGCCTTAAGCTTACCCTGCATGCCACTCAGAACTTAAGGCACCAACAGCTGATGCCCACAGCCAAGCAACAACAACACCAAAAACAACAGCAAAAAAACCAGCAGCAGCAGCAGCCCCAACAAAAGCCTATAAATTTTTAGATTATTTGCATATTGTGTCGTACACTGGCTGGCTTTCATTTGTGATACTTTGTTCTTAAATATGATCAGAGTATATTGAGAAGTGTTTTAAGAAGTAAAGGCTTAAAGCGATTAACTCTTAATGTTTTCCATTCTTTTTTTCCTCTATGCAAAAGAACATTTTTAAAAACAATTGAATAAAATAGTTAAAGTTGTTGATTTGACCAAGGGAAATTAGATATTTTATATATTCTAATATGTGATTGGACCTCTTTTCTATGGCATTACCTTAAAAAACTCTGAAAACAAAGTATTTTATTAGCGACGCTAAAATTCTTACCTGCTTGTAAATATATTTTCTTTGCGTTTTCTTTTTTGCATTTTTTGTAATTTGAGCGGCAAGTGCGGCAAATTCAATTTGCCATTTTCTACTTTTCTTTTGTTTTCCACGTTGTGTTGTGTGGTTTTTCTTTTTTTGTCGCTGCTCAAAGCAATGTTAATCAAGCGACATTAAACGCACAATGCATACAACAATAAATATGACAGGAGCTGGCTAGGACACAGCACAGGATGCAGGATCCAAGTTGGGAGCGATAGCAGCGATTTATTTTTAGCACACAGACTAGAGAAAGTACCATGCTTTTAAAAATAAAGCATAAAATTAATATTTGTCGCGGTTGCAGCTGCGCATAAAGTCTAGAACAGAATGGACTTGTCCTTAGTCTAGACTCAAACCGCTTGAAAAGGTTCCGGAAAGAGGCGTGTTTTGCATGCCAAATGGTAAATCAGATTTGCTTAGACTTGGATTTGCCGAGAGACAATGTAAACGGAATGTTAAATGTCCATATTAAACTATAAAATTTCGTATAAAATATATTTGTCTTCTGTAATAACTATCAAGCAAATTCAGTAATCAAATCTGTCAGTTAGTTAATCGAGGGAAAAAGAGATTTGAAAATAAACTTCGATAATTTGACAAACAAAAGTCACAACAGAAAGCGAAAGAGAGAAAGAAATAGCAGTGGCTTGTGTGGCATCAATGCAATCAACACTCAATGCCCCATGGTGCAAGCACATTTTAATTTATGCGCCCGACGGCGTTAAAAGCGACGAGGAGTTCAAAATGTTTGGGCAGAGCAGAGCAGAGCCAAGGGTAAAGGGGTAAAGGGGGTAGATAACTTGTCCAGCAAATTGGTTTAAATCATTTTTAATGAAATTTCCAATGGCCGAGGCGGAAACAGTCAGTTTGAATGGATCAACGGGACAACGCGGCTAATCTGCATATGTGTATGAGTGTGTAAGAGTGTATGTGTGTATGAGTGTGTGTGTGTGTTTGAGTGAATGTGGCTAGGTGTTGTTGTTGTTGTCAGCTTGTGTGACAGTTCGCGTTGAGCGCGCATAATTGGGTTGTTGGCCAAGTTGTCAATGGATTTTGAACAGCAGCCAGAATGCCACTTGATAAATGAGTCATTTGCTCAGTAATTTAAGCAGCATTTCAATAAGCTCTCTGTTCGGTTGGGCAGCTGGTAGCTAAACTGGTGGTTGCTGCCACACACACACACACACACACACACACAGGAGGAGATTTGTGTAACCAAATACTCATTACATAAGTCCACTAGAGGGGTAGCTGGGCAAACAAGAAGCCAGCGAAAAATGTGCTGATGCAAAGTCAAGCAAATTTTCCTAGAGTCAAGCAGTGGGAGAGGGTGAGGGGGGAGAGTGTGTGTGTGTGCTAGTTAAGGCAAAAGGCAAATATTGACAAGCCAAAGTCAAATGCGGAACGAGCAGCAAGCATTTAAAGTAATCGAGTGTTAAAAACGGCAAACGCAGGCAAACATTTGTCCAGGCCAAAAGGGACTCTTTCCCCCCTCCCCCTCCCCCTCCGCCCATTCTACAAATATTTAGTTGCTCATAAATTACGTATGTATGTGTGTGTGCAGCATCACGCTTTAATGCCTCATTAAAATATGCGCCAGGGCAAATAAATTCCAGCTGACGCTGAGCCAAAAATAAATACAAATATATATACTTATATTTGTGACGCGACCTGCGGCAGCCAAAAAAGTCATAAAAATCTAAAGTTTTCACATAAAATCAATTGCTGCCAAACAGCGTAAGAAAGTAAGAGAGCAATCAGTGGAAGTGGCAAGTGGTGGAAGGGGTTGGGGGTTTGGGGTGTGGAAAGTGCCTCAAGCAGCAAAAAGAAGCTGTTGAAGGGGTTGGCAACTGCTTCTTCTTAGCCCTTTCTGCTGAGCCGTTTGGTTTATTAAATTACAAATAAATAATGAGACTGATGCCTGGGCCAAACTGTGTTGACTGGCAGCTCGTCCTGTCGTCCTTTACTCCTTTCCTGCCTGCCTCTAGTTATTAAAAACTTTACAAAAACAATTAACATAGTCACACAGTGGCAGGAGTTGCAACCTTATGAAGTATTTTAAGCTTTAAAGTGAAATGACAAATTGCTCAAGGATTCACTTAAAGAGCAGCAGCCCAAAAAGCAGTCAGCATCCTTTTTTCCTCGCAATCCTAGTGCGGCGTTGTGGCCACAAAATGCAAAGCATTAACCAAAGTTACAGCCGCAACAATAACAAATGCAACTCAGAGGGAAGGGGATGGGAATTGGAATTGCAGCCGCAAATAAATTTGTGCTGAGTAAAATATATGGCAAAAAATATATGTATGTATGTATATCGCATGTGCAACGGCAGGAACAATGCCAAAAGCAACAAGCAGCAGCAGCAACACACCCCCCTTAAACCCTCTGCTCTCCCCCTTTTTCATTACAATGCGACAGCCCGCACACCACACGCCCCCCTGCCCTGGCTCAGTACTGGACTCCAGCTAAGGGTGGGAGGATTGGGGTGGTGCAAGCTTCTGCTGCTGCTGTTCCCATTGTTTGCAGGCGCGCTTTCTGATTAGAGACGAGTCCCATTCAAAAAAGGTATACGGCTTCTTCATGTTGTTGCTGTTGTTGATTTTTATGTTTATTTTTTCATACTCGCCAGCTACAAAAGCATAAAGTGAAATATATATTTTTTAAAGACCGAAATCACTATTCATAAGCTATGGATGAAACAACAGCAAATCTGTACAAATTACAAGTTATTATGCATTTTTAAATGATGTTCTTAGAGAGATTACTTGGGTTTGAGTAGGATTTTTCTGTGTTGGACATAAGTATGTAAAAAGAAGTGTACACTTAAATACAGGATTCTGCAAAGATTTTTTAGTTTTTATTAGTAAGTCGTGGGTGTATAAAAGTCTCAGCTCTTACACTTTCCTAGACATTGCATTAATTTAGTAATCATGTCTGTTACAATTATTATATTCTTGAATACCTTTGTCACAACTGATATTTGATACGTGTTCTTATCATATTTTTTTTTTTTTTTAAATAATTGCGCCTTACCATATCCATTGAGCAGCGGTAGCTGTCAGGATGCCATGTCTACATGCCTCCATATCCCATGCACAGCTGCTCAGCTGCAGTTTGTTCATTCTATGCCTCAGTTGTGCCACAGGATGAGTCGCCACTCAACGAAGCGTGCGTTTTGTGCTCTAACCAAAGCGGCTGTTTTAGTCTTTGATTTGTCACACCAAAGCGATGCTTTTCATGGCAGCCTGTCACAGTTCTTCTTTTTTTTTTCTATCTGCCAAGATGTTGGGCGGTGGGGGAGGAGAGGGCAGGAGCTGACTGTCCAACTGGCTGGCTGGGTGACTGTCCCTGTTCCTGTTCCACGTCCAGTTTAGCCCTTGGCTGATTTTTGATGAAAAGTTTTCAGTTTCACATTATTCAAGCGCACTAACACACACAATCATGACTCCCCGTCCCCCTTCCGCCACCCCACTTCTCTTCTTAGCCTCCCCTCTGTTCGTGCTGTTATTTGTGGCAGCTTTGCGGTTGAATGGCGCTTGCATTTGTTGTTTGTGTGGATTTTTGTTTTGTATATAAAACACAATTTTTGTCGTATTTTAATTTTGTGCAAATGGAAAATAATAATCAAGACAAATAATAAAATGGACGCAGGCGAAAAAGGTGTTGGCACTGTCTAACAAAAAAAGGAAAGCAAAGACTATTTTCGTAGAGAGGTTCAGACTATGGGATACTCTGTTAGCAGTCCTTGAAAACATTTGCAAATACGCTTGATTTAAAAGTTGACTAAAACTAAGCTATGAAAACTTATATATTGACTTTTATATTTATTGGTTTATGGATAAAGTATAAAGGACTCATATTTTTTTAATCTAGGTATTTACTGTCTTTTTGCAGAGGTCTGCAACTTTGTACAACTGCTGCAAACATGTTTCTATCGAAACCAAAAACAAAATTATTGTTTATAAACTTGTGTTTAAAAAACTTTCTCGTTCTTTCAAGGATAAGAAAAGCCATTCTTTAAGAAAAGATCAGACAAACAAACAATTATATTAAACAGAGATGACCAAATCGACTAGTTGAAGTTGATTAAAAATATACACACTGTACAGGCTTGAAGATGCTTTTTTCTCGCTATTTTTTCTCTCGATACCCCTTTATCTTTTTCACTTATAAGAGGGGCATGGGGTGTGGAAACGCACTGCACACAGAGCGTTGACAATGACGACCCCAGCAGTACCCTTTGTGGTAAGGAGGGTGGGGGAGTGCGTTCAAGGGTGTTGTGTGGTGTGTTGTGAGGGAAGGGGTGTTGGTTGCCCGCAGCAGCTCTTGGCTTTGTTTCGAGTGATTTTCAACAAAGCGCAGCGCACTTAATTCTCTTTACGCACACACACACACACACACAAACAGACACACACATGTTGGGGTAGACATGGTATGACAGGCTTTTTATGCCTAAGTATCTTAAGTTGTCAGCTCGGCAAAGAGCAAAAGAAATCCTTTAATTTGCAGTAAAATGCAAAACGTGTGTTTGTATGTGTGTGTGTGTGTGTGTGTGTGTGTGTGTGTGTGTGTGTGTGTGGAAGGCAACAAGTCAGCGTACATTGGACTTTGCCACTTGGCACATGCGAGGAGCAAAGGCAAAAGCGAAGGCGATGGCGAGTCGCCTCAAGGTATGCAGTAAATTAAAATGCAGTGACATTTTTTGCGAGGAGTGCGAGGGGGTAAGAGATGTCAGAGCAGGGAAAGGACACAGGGCAGCCAAATGACATGTGTGTATGTGTGTGTGTGTGTGTGCACTTTCTTTGCACTTTTCGCATTAAAAAGTTTTGCCCGCAAGCAGCCGGCTAAGAAACACAGCTACCAACTTGTGGCAACTGAACTTCGGTTTTGACAGCATACGCACATACACAAACACACACAAACACACACATACACATGCAGTTTTATGAGCCATGGAACAACTGAGTAAATTTGTGAAATACAATAATATTTACTGAAAGTTGTTAATAGGCCAAAAGCATATTTTTTCAGTTTTGCCTTTCGCAATCGGACAACAATGACAAAAATAAATTTAAAGGGCTTAGAATTTTTTATATATATATATCTTGGTTTTTTTCCCCCAAAAAGGTTCTATTAGTCCCATAGTACCATGCATTGAGCAATAAATGCATGACTTTGATTTAAACGCAGGCTGCCATAAACTTTGCCAGACTTTTTGTCGTGCCATCAAAAACTATAGGAGCACTCCTCGCTCTGACTGCTTTGCATATGAATAGCAAGCAAGGCAGGCGCTCGACAACAGGACAGGACAGGACATGACTCGAGTCGGAGTCGGAGTCGTGTGGCCAAACGCTTATGGCCACGTTAATGGCAAACTAAACTGCAAACTTTGCTGCTGCCAACGACGCACGCATACGTAATAAAAGGTGTAAATGAGCAAAAGAGCCAAAGTAGAAAGGTAGAAATGTGCGAGCAGTTTGGGGTAGTCAGTCAGGCGCATAGGCGCACGGGGACGGAGCGTCAGACGGACGGATATGGACTTACGCCTTGGACCATTATAGGGGCCACTTGCCTGCCTGCCTGCCAGCCGCTTCAATTCTACACAGTCAACAGCCAGGTGGGCTATTTATACATATATTCGTGGCACAGTGGATGAATGCGAAGCGTATGAAAGCAATTGTGAAATGTGGCTCGTTGTGCAAAGTTTTTTCTGAGTAGTTTCTCAACATTATTAATGTGGCCTACAGTGGGGATTTCGAAAAGTTAACACAAGTTGAATTGAGAAACTAACTTGTAGATTAAGCTTACAGATACAATATATGTAAAGCTTCCGAGTAAATCAAATGCTTTAAAAAATTATAAAATTTGTATTATCGCATAAGAGCTAAGGACATGAGAATCTAAATCTTTGCATGTAAATAAATCTTTTATTGAATAAGCAATATTATATGAGAAGAGCCTTTTTACTTGTTATATTTAAAATAGTAATAATATTTCCATTTACCCCTTGTTTATTTATGTATAACAAAGAGAAAGATTAAACAAATATTTTTTTTGGAATTTTTTATGTTGAGTAATTTTAGTTGACCCAAACATAATAACAATAAAACACGCATGCTAAAATATTTACTTATACTGAAAATCAAGCTCGCGCATTATGTAAAAACTTCATTAAATTTCACCAAAATTTTGAGAATCGAACGACTGGATTTTTGCTGTGCGTCGCACGCTCAAACGCGCAGAATACGAAAGCAAAACACGACAACAAATGATTAAGATGAATTTTAAAAATAAATACAAAATTATCAATTAATTACATTTATTTTATAGGTATCCTTAACTTGTTATAAAATCTATATCTATATCTACATTTGAGCCAACATCTAATCATTACACACTTGTTTTTCCCAGTGGACTTCCGTGTGTATTAAACTAAATTTAGCGTCACTTTGAATTACGGCAAGCAAGCAACGACGACGACGACGAAGGCGACATGAAGTAGAAAGCTGTGGCAGGCTGGCTATTATAATACTACAAGTAGTGCTGGCAACCTGGCCAAGCCAGCAAAACCCAACAATTTCTATATATATTGTATATATGGGGGACATCATGTTTGCAAATTTATGTAGTTGTAAGTTCCTGGCAGCAAGGAAAGGCCATAAAAAATGAGCGTGCAAAAAATAAAAAAAAATTTTGAAGAAGAAGAAGAATGAAATGAAATATAAGTGGCAGCAAAAATGTGATGTGGAACAGGCAAGAGGCCAGGGGCAACGTGGAGGCTTCTGGGCTGGCGGATGTGAAGCGTTGCCGTTGACAAGCTCGGACGCGTTTAAAGTGCAATTAGCGCACGTAATTGTAATCGAGTTGGCCGCCAGCAACAACAACAACAACAGAATCACATACACATACATACATTATGCTTGAGGAGCTGCAGCTGCCACGCGGCTTCCGGCAGGTGGTCGCGGCTTATGCCACGCCCGTTGGGCTTTTAAAAGGAGGCTTTTTCTTTACTTTACCTCACTTATTTCACGTTTTTTCTTTCACTTTTTTTAAAGGCAACTTGGGTGCTGTAAATAAATTTGGCACTTAATCATATTTACGGATTTGTCGCACATTTATTTATGTGTCCCACAGTGCCACGAAGATCTTGAGCCAGTGGGGCCCACTCAAGGCTTTTTGGGCTTTTTCTTTTGGCCAACGGTTCCGGCGGAAGTGCAGTCGCAGTAGCAGTCGCAAGGTAGGCGTGGGGCCGTGGTACGTGGCACAAGCCACAAAATGCGCCAATTTGCGCTATTTCAAGTGTGCCAAGCGACAACAACAACGTTGCCTAATTATGCGTTCTGGCTTTGTTATTTATAGAGGCCGATTCGGCCACCTTTCTCTGTGGCGCCTGCCTGTTTGTTGGCTGCTTGGCTCGGTTCGGGTTCTTTTGATGCTGCTGCTGCTGCTGCCCACGAAGCTAATTAGGCCTAAAGCGCGCTCATTGTGCACCTTCTCGTTGCAATGTCGCCCGTTAGCCAACATTGTTATGCCCAACAACATCCCCACCCCTCCCTCTGACAGGCCGCATTTCCGCTTAGTTGCGCTTTGACGTTCATTAACAATTTAAGCATTCAACAAAATGACCAAAAGAAAAATGTTCACACTAACAAAATGTCAACAGTTGGGTTGAGTTTGAATCATTTAATTTGATTTGCAGTCAATTTGTTTGACTCAAGTGGCAAGGGAGGCCAAATTCGATACCAATAATCTTACATATCAAGCTGTTATATCCTTGAGTAGCAATTTAGGGAGAGTTGTTCAATTTCTGACTAATAAGCTTTTAACTCATACTTATTTGCTCATTTGGAAGTATACAATACACAATATGGGCCGATTTAAGCTTTGCGTTTAATGGGACGTGTTACAATTTGTGAAATTAAAGAAGCATTGTAAGCTCAATTAACGATAATTATTATTATGAAAACACAATGACTTTGTAGAAAATTTTATTGCAATGCCCGAAAATCTTAGTTAAAATTAATGTGTGCTATGATATATATATATTGTTGTTGTCTAGCTGCATTTGATGCTATTTTTGTTGATTATGATTATTTTTAAGTGCAGGTGGAAAAACTGTCAGGCCTGAACTGAACACTTGAATGCATTTTCATTACACCTCATTACATTTCACTTCATTGCAATTGTGCGTTTGCTGATGATTTTTCGTTGTTGCTGCTTTTGTTGTTGCTGTTGCTGTTGTTTTTTGTTGTTAAGCCCATGAATACACGAATTGCCGGCTGAGTGAATGGATCGAGGCACTCGTTTACATAGATGCGAATGTTTTGCATGTAAAATGTTTTTAATTGAAAACAATAAAGTTTCTGGCTTTGGATGTTGCATGCTGCGCCGGTGGCAGGCAGCAGGCAGCAAGCAGCAACAGTCCCGTTGCCTTCACTCTCAGACACAATGCATAAAATATTCCATAGAAACATGAAATGCCCAACAAATGAGCAGTGCGTGTGGGTGTAAGTGTAAAATCAACGATTTTTAAATACACTTAAATTTGGTTTTTCTAAATGAAGTCCCCATTAAAAAAAGTATATTTAAACAAATATTAAGAGCTTATGCATATTTTTTGTAAAATGTCCCCTTATAATTAAAATCAGTACCAAGAAGTAGGCTATAGATTTTTAATAAAATAGCCATTTACTTAAGATTATAAAGAACATAAAGAAGGCTTTTAATAATCGCAGAGCGAAATGGAACTTCTTCGTAATACAAACAATAAGTCAAAGCTATATTCATTAGAAGCTGCTTCATTTTGCTCTACTTTATTAAAATACCCTCTTCAATTTGTTGGTAAGTGTAAAAAACTCTTGGCAAAAAGCTAAAAGCTGAGCATTCACGGATTGTGTTTCTTTGTTTCAGGCGTGAAAGCGAGCTGAATGAAAATGGAAATGCAGTGATATACGCAAGCGATGGATGATAGAATGTATACATACAGACAGACATATAAATGCAAATGTTAATATGTATGTATGTGTGTGTGTGTGTGAAAGTGATAATTAAAAATCGCGCTATAGACTTTGCAGTTGTTTTTGTTACTGTTGTTGTTGTTGCTGTTACTTGTTGTTTATCGCTATATGCTGAATGGTTATTGTGTTGTCAGAAGTGGGATATTGCAATCATGGCAACATGGGGCAAGGTGGATGTGGCAATGTGTGTGGATATACTATACTATATGAAAAGTGTGCATCATTGCGAATGAAGTGATCAATGCGGCCTAACAATGATTGACGGCATTTCAATGCACCGAGCGAGACAGACAGCAGAAAGCATGAAAAGGCAAAGAAAGGGTGCCAGTACTGAGAGTGTGTGCGTGGCAGGGTGGGGCGGGGCGTGGGCGTTGGTTGATGACAAACAATTATGCAGAATTGCAAACGTTTGCAATTTTGTGCAAAATTAATTTTGCATTTTTAATTTTGCATGCAGGGTGGCATGTTCTCGCGAACAAGTATGTGCCTATGTGTGTGTGTGTGTGTGTGTGGCAGTTTAAAGACAAGTCTTTAAAAACAAACAAATATGCTGAGGCAGCAACAAGCCCTCGGCAGCCTATCACAAAGGATTGATAAGTGCTCGACTTCGAGCCGGCATCAGGCGAGTCTCAATAATCTAGGGCCACGTGTCTTTAGTAGCCAACCAAGCCATGGGCTGATTTTAAAGCTGCTGCCTCGTACGTTGAGCTGAGCATTCAGTTTTGTCGAAGATACCGATCGATGATGAACGTGCAAGTGAGTCGAGATCTGCAGCAGCATTTGGTGCTGTTGCGCCTGTCCTTGGAGCAGCCGGCCCTGCAATTTCCGGAGATTTGGCTGCGCGACAATTGCCAGTGCCCCAAGTGCTATATGCAACAGACGCGCAGTCGCTTGCCACACGGCTGGAACTACTTGGACACCAGTGTGCGTGTGCAGCAAGTCAACTGGTCTGTGGAGCAACAAATCTTGCAGATTGAGTGGTCAGATGGTCATCAGTCTGGCTATGTTTTAAGCTGGCTCAAGGAGCGTGATTTCTCACCAGCAAACCGCGCGCGTTGTCTGCGCGACTGTTATCGCCCCGAAAAGCGACATTGGTCTGGGCAACAGTTTAAACAGATTCAATGCGAATTCCAATACCCGGATTTGCTGCACAATGATAAAGTGTTGCTGCAGTGGTTGCACCACTTGGCTGTCTATGGCTTGGCGCTGGTTAAACGTGCCCCACTCGAGGCGGATGTGCTGCGAAAGTTGTGCAATCGCGTGGGTTTCATGCGTCGCACCACTTACGGCGATGAGTGGAGTGTGCGTGCCCAGCCCGGTGCCAGCAACTATGCCTACTTGGCTGCACCCCTGCCCCTTCACACAGATATGCCCTACTTTGAGTATAAGCCAGGAGTCACCCTTCTCCACACGCTGCAACAATCGGACTCGCCCGGTGGCTGGAATCTGCTCAGCGATGCTTTCCATGTGGCAGATCTGCTGCGTCAACGGCATCCCAGAGCATTCGAGGTGCTCAGTCAAACTCCGGTGGACTGGGCGGATATTGGTAGCGATAAGGATCTCTCATTTCACAATGTTTGGCGTGCGCCAGTCATCAAGTAAGTATGCGCAGAAAACAATAACACAACAACTCTTCAACAACTTCTTGCCACTTTTGTTTGCCGCTTACCCAGCCTGGATGCCAATGGCCGTTACGTGAGAATTAACCACAGCATTCCGCAGCGCGATAGCCACTTCAGTGTGCCCGCGGATCAGGTGCGTCCCTGGTACGAGGCGATGGCTCTGTTTATACGGCTGGCCAACGAGCAGGCATGCACATTCAAAACCTCACCGGGCGACGTTCTCACCTTCGACAATGTGCGAATGGTGCACGGACGCACCGGGTACGATGACACGGATCAGAATGTCCGGCATATTGTTGGCGCTTTTGTCGACTGGGATATTGCCTTTTCGCGCTGGCGTGTCTTAAAGAAAGCCCTACACCATAACAAGTAGTTGTTACCTATAGTGTATTCTCTAAACATTCTTATCTGTGAACAATAAATTCAAATATAGTAATGTTAAATCGGCAGCTTTTAAAAAAAGCATTAAGAGTATGCGAAAATAAAATATGTTCATATTATATTATAATATTAAACCAAGATAGCTAAATAACAAGCTTATTTTTCTCTTTAATTCTGCTTTAAGATTAGGTTCAATTGATCCGCTTTAGTCATTTATCTTATAATGTTTTAGGTCATCTGACTTATTTAGTTGATTTAATGTTGGGTAAACTTAAACTTGAATTTATGCTGTTTAAAATTAAATGTATTCATATGAATTTCATACTAAAAATGTGCAAAATTTAAAGTAAGTTTGCCAAGTATTCTAGAAAATGTTTTTAGCCATCAAACAAATATTTAAGCAATATTTTAAAACCTGATTTAAATTCAAATGCAGGGCATCTTTAAGTCTATCCGTTTGAGGCTTGTAACTAATTGCTGACACAAATCACGCGATTTTATGACAGCAAGTGAAAGTCAGCGACACGTCATTGTTTACTCGCAGTCTGGAAACTGAAATTAATATTCTAAAACCTTTGTATTACTTGTTATCAGTTAAAAAGTGAATGAGCAATGTTTTTTATTCGTTTTTCTATTACTGCTTAGTTGTCGTTGTGGTTTGAATACTTTGTAGTGGCATTGGCGATTAGGTGTTTATCAATTTTTATGTGACAGAGCCAGAAACACAAACATTGACCTGACTGAGCTTTTAGTGTCAGCGTAAATCACACAAATGTGTGTGTGTGTGTGGGTGTGTGGGTAACCCTTTAAAACAAGAAGCAACGAACAAGAAGCAACAAGCCAAGAAATGGCAAAAGGGTAAGGTATGGTGAGGAGGAGTGTGGGGGGTGGAGGATGTTGTATTTTTACGGCATTGCCACATTTTGACGGCACCTTTTGGCAGCGCCGGAAGCTGTTGCTGGTTTTGTTTTTCTGGCTTTTTTTTTGTTATTTTTTTTTTGGTGCGGTTACCCAGTGGCAAATCCTTGGTAAATCTTTTTATTTATGTCATTGATGCCAAGGCACATGAAATACACACACACACACACACACACACCAGCACACACATAGCGCATGTGATTTTGGTAGCACATGAAAACTCCAGCCAAGTAAATCCCTCTAATAATCCACATAATAAGCAGCTAGAGAGTCGGAGCAGCAGCAACAGCTGACTAAAGGGTTGCACTGACTACTGACTACTGACTACTTACTACTGCAACACCTTACCCCACCACCCACCCGCTTAGCCTTTCTCTTGTTTATAAGTTCATAAAACTGAACGAGTCGGGCGCTTTTTGGAGTTGGGATCTTTTTTTGGCTGCACATAAAAACGAAGTAAAAACAAAAAGAAAATAGTCGCAAATCCAATTTCTGTTTGTGGTTTGGTGGTAGCCAAGTCTTTTACGGCTTGCCCACGAACATAATGTGTAATTGAAAACCCTGCACAATATAGTATTGCACCCCTGGGCCCACATTCGATGTCGCCCTCTCTCTCCCTCCTTTGCCCTTAAACTAATTGGCACAGTTGTGCTGGGCAGCCAAAAAAAAAAAAAAAAAAAAAGAAAGAAAGGAAAGGGTTTTTTTTGCTGTGACACTGACACCGCTGGCCATTATGTAAACAAGGCCAAGAGCCAAGCCAAAAAAAAGAGGCAACCCTTGCCAACTCACAAATGAAAAGAAGAAGAAGAAGAAGAAAAAGAGCTGTCGTGCTGCAAATAATGCGCTCAATTTGTAGACACTTTGAAGAGCGACTCACACACAATTGCCAAACTAAAATGCTTACATACAATTTCCGCTAAACCGCCCCCTCATTACTGCACCCAGCATCAGTGGACAGGGGGTGTGAGAGAGACAGATGATTCTTGGCTGTGGCCCAGATTCGTGCCAAAAGATTTGGCCAGCATTTGCCAGCCAAGTTTTTTTTCTTTCTTCTTTTTTTTTTCTTTTTTTTTTTTTGCTGTTCAAAAAAACTGTCACAATGATAAACATGCGGCAATTGACGCAATCATTGTCTGTCCATGAATTGAATTAAATCAACTCAAGTGCGACAATCCAACCCCTTGCCCCGCACTCCACCTCGAAACGTTGTTCTACAAACATATGGATAACGTTTCAGCTATGCCCAATATTTTTAAAATACAAGCAAGGGTATTTCAAGGGTGTTTTAATATTTTAAAATAACATTTTTTTATGAATAGAATTTTTATTGGAATGTTTGGTTGACATAGTCAAGCCTGGCTTTGTATCTAAGCTTTTATTTCAGCTTATTTGTTTACAAAATTATTTTAAATAGTTCATTTTAATAAGTTTTTGGGATATTTATCAACTAACTGTTAAATTTTAAGTAGCATCATTTGATAAATATCAGTGTATTTAATATTCGTCTTAAACACATTGCTGACTTCCGCTTTCTGATCTGTTTGTTGGTGTCAAATGAATGGGTTTTGTGTCATGCATGCGCAGACATTGAAATCAAACTAAAATAAGTATATGGAGTGCCAGCATCAAATCATATCATACAAATGATAGTCAACCCTTTTGGGTCTCTCTCTCTCTCTCTGTGTGTGCGTGTGTGGTTGTTGCTGTGGGCGTTTTTGGGTGTTGGGGGGGCGTGTCGTATGCGTAATGCGCCCTGTAATTCCGTTTGATTTCGCTGCAGGACATTAGCGCGGCTCAACGTCGCATTTCGCTTATTAGAATTCGCTTGTGCCGCTGGAGTATAATAAATTCTCCACACACACACACACTATCACAATCACACGTGCCACCACACACACACTCATATGTTGTACAACGCTCCACCAGCAATTTCAAAGTTTATCACCAAAGCGTCTGCAACTTATCTCTATCTCTCTCGCTCCATCTTTGTCTCCCTCTCTCTCTCTCTCTCCCTTCTCTCTATCTCTCTGTTGCTTGTTGTTGTCTGCACGTCTGCTGTGGTTATGTGAAATCACATCGTAAAAATGTCCAAGTCCAAATGCTGCGCGCCAAAGCTCATAAGTCCTGCTGTTCCTGGGTCCCTCCCCTCCCCCAGCCACCTACCCCCTGCCAGCAGCTTCTGTTTTAGCTTGTTTCCTTGTCGTTTCACCTGTCGCTTGGAATTGGCATTAGCGCGCAACCCTTTTCTTTCATTTTTTTCTCTGTTTTTTCTGGCCTGGCCTTTCAATTTATAGATGGCGCGCATATAAATATTTATTTCCATGTGCAGCTGCCTACACTTTGGCGGCATTGGTGGCACCACTCGCACCACTCGCACCACCATCGCCATGCCTTGGCATCATTATTATTTTTATGATGGCCTTAAAAGCATCGTTCGGGGCGATCAATAAACATTCATGTCTGCCCGTCTCGACTTGCAGTTTTCAATGTTTTTCAATAAGCGAAAGTGCCTGCCTCCAAAACTTGCCCCCGTTGCAAGTTTAGCTTCTGGTGTGTGTGTGTGAGTGTGTGTGTGTCTGTGTTTGCTTTGATGCCATCAAATAATTAAAGGTCAACCATTCACACAAACTGGCCAAATCCCGCACTTAACTCGCCCCCAATCGAAAAATAAACTAATAACCCATTGAAATTTGTGCCACATCAGCGTGCCACCTCCTCTTCCACCCAGCACATATTATGTTTGTTTGTGAATGGGCCTGAATCATTTTGTACTTCCGCTGCACATTAGCCTGTGTTTTTAATGGCCTGCCATAAAACAATGCCAATACATGCCACATATTTAAGCTGCTGCTTTGCACACAGATACATATCACAATTTTAATTAGGCTAAACGCAGTTGCAAATGCGAATGAGAAAGTGAAACTTGCAACTGCAAATGATAACATTGAGATTCTTTTTCATATACAATATTTATACGCTATAAAAATTCTTTGCCATCAATAAATTAAGTGTAGCATACTTTTGAGTGCTCTGGATTAAATGGAGATTAAAGCCCTTTTCAGGTTAATGAGAACAACAACAGCCAGATGAAAATGGCAATTTACAAAACAGAGCAGAAAATGTGGCAGCTGCAGGCAGGCAAACGAAAAGACAACCAGACAATCTGAGAGACAGTTAAATACTAGCACACAGAGTAGCAACAGCAAGAATGGCAATTATAGAACGGTATAATTAGCGCACAAATTGAGTTGCATTTTGAATTAATATCATTTCCGGCTATATGTAATACATATGTATATGTAAAGCACACGCACATCATGTAGTACTCTATACATACATATGTCTATATGATTTATTGCCGAGAGCAAGTGAAGAAATTCTTGTTGTTTGCTCTGGCATGTTAAATACGTAACGGTAAATTTGTTAACAATTACACAAATCGCATAATGAAGTTAAGACCGGACAAGCTCAAGGTAAGGTAAGAGCAAGAGGTGGATGGGTATGGAGGGTGTTTGGGGTATTGGCTAGCGGTCAGCTTGAGCTCCATTTGCTACAAACCAATTGTGGAAAATTGATTAGATGTTGTTACGGGTTTTGCTGGTTAGCCGGTTACCTGGCTGCTTGCAACACTTGCCACAAGCCAATTTGCAGCTTTTGTTTTCTCTCTCTGCTACAAAATGAAAGCTCTTAGCAGGTGTTGATGTTTGCTAAGTAGCCTCATCCACCTCTTCCCCCTTTGCTGTTGCACGCTTAGCTGCACATTGCTTTGATTATTTTCTATTTTGCTGAAAATTGCATGCAAATAGTTGCGGCACATTGGGTCTTGCAGCAATGACATTAAATATTTTACAGCTTCAACCACAATATTGACTGAGAAAAATCGATGTCGGGCAAGAAGAGCACACAAAATGCTCAGACAAATGATATGCGGGCAGCTTCTTGAAAAGGAAATTGGCTAAGATGCGATTTCCCAATATACAAATAATTTGTGTTTTAATTGGACAAAGTGAATAGGAAATCTTCAGTTTGCAATAAATCTTAAGCAAGGCTGAAATTTCTTACAAATTCTAAACATTTGAATAATGTTCCCAAAAATTGAGCTGTTAAAAATCTTTTCCATGCTAAAGTTCAATTTAAAGTGAATAAAATATCCTTACCAAAAAAAAATAAAAATATTGCAGCTATCGATTACTTTGGCTTCAATTAAGACCGGTTTTGATTAAGCAGAAACAAATTGTGTTGCAATTGGCAATTAGAATTACGAAGCAGCTTGCAACTTTGCCTGCCAGCTGTTGCCTGCCAGCAAATAAACAGCAATTTGGTTAATTGCTTTACGGCCTGCACAGGTGTGAATGTATGTGTGTAAGGTGTATGTGTGTGCTTCTATAAGTTCATATATGTCAAAGCATTTGCAGCTTTCAGAAAATTACTTGAGCACATTTTATGAACTTAATAGTCAATAAGCCAAGGCAAGTATGTGTGTGCGTATGTTTGTGTGTGTGAGTGTGTATTACCTGTCAACCCTTTTTTGGCAGCCAGGGTTACTGTTGCCTCATTAGACGATAACAACAGCGACTCTTTTTTTGGCATTGACGTTAGAGTAAAATTCAAGTTGGCTTTTTTATGTGCGCTCATAAACAGAATTGAATTGCCGTCGCCTTTTCTATGTGTGTGTGCCACACACTTGCTTGCCTTTTTAATAGTTAACGAGCTCCACGAACCCAAACTCTATTTACAAAAATAGAAAAAAATATACACAAACTTTTGGCGACGCTTTTGTGTACAAATATTTTGGGCGCAATATTCTGGCAATCTATCAGGAGGGGAAAAAGGGATGCGCTGGACAAAAGCTGGTCAAGGGCTGCCTTGGGCTCATTGTTGTGGGCATTGTTGCAAAAATATGTACATATATGTATATGGATATGCCTCTTTTATGGGCCTTATAAAAATGGCATGACCGGAAATTACAAATGTCCATATAATGTCAATACAAGTGTAGATTAGTGGCTGTCATGTGGCTCATTTTCACAAGTGCGTCGAGGAGGAAAGTGGAGAGGGCAAAGGGTGCTTGCTTGTGGGCGTGTCAGCAAATGATTTTGGCAATTGTGCTAAATTTAAGACTGAAACTGCCAACCACAACAGTGAACCTTTATCCGCCTTCCCCCTCTTTCTCGCTTATTTGCTTTAAACAAACATCTGACAAATGCCGGAAGTCATTTGCATGCACAGTTCAGCTGTGTGTTTGGGTGTGTGTGTCGTTCTGGGTTCTGTGCATGGTGCATGTTTAGATGGATTTGTCGATTTGTGGCCGGACTGCAAATGCATTAAATGCCAGCGTAAACACTGCCAACTTGGTAATCCGGCCCAGCCAGCCAGGCAGCCAACCAGCCAAGCCAACTGGTCAGACAGAGGCGGTGTTGTGTGCCACGCCCTCACAACACACACAGTAGATGCGTGTGACTGTGTATTTGTGTTTATACCCTGTGATAATTAAACATGAGTTGAAGAGGGCATATTTATTATAATTGTAGCATGCTTCTAGGCATGACTCAAAATTTTGCGTAATGTGAGTAAACTTTATGTTTCTGTTATTAGTTGTCAGATGTCAACTCAAAGCAGTTTAAGGGATATATTTAAGTCAGGCTCATTCAATTAGCTAACTCTTAGTTGTTATGTGTGTTGCTGTTGCTGGTGTTTTGGCATTTTGTGTTAATTTCATGCCAAGCAGCATGAATGTTGTTGTGCCTAACACACACACACACACACACACACATGAACAGACTTATTGTGGTCTCTGTGCGTCTCTGAATTATGTTTTTGATTTTAGTTGACAATAAGCGGGCACAAATTTATTGTCTACAACTGCAAAATCGAAGCGTTGACAACAACAACAACAACAACAACAACAACACAGCAGCAGCAGCAACTGCAACTGCTGCGTGGGCGTTGTGCAAAGTGCTAACTGCGACAAGGCGTGGCTCTGACAGCTACACACATACACAGAAACAGTGATAGAAAGAGAGGGAGAGCAGAGCTGCATCGCTTGCAACGGGCTGTGTTGCATTTGCAACTGCAACACGCCGCACTTGATATTAAAGTGCATGCTGCTGGTGCCTTTGGATGATGCGGTTCCTGTGGTTCCTGCGGTTGTTTACCACCTAAATTTTCATGCTTTTGATGCTGTTCCTCCTGCTGCAGCCTTTTTAATTGAAATTTTGCTGCTATTTACGATTAGACTTTCCGTCCAGGCTGTTGAATATTTAAAACTTTGCATTTAAAGTTAGAAAAATGTATAGAAATAAGTTTAGTTTTGAATACAAATGATGACCATTAAGAAGAAAATTTATTAAAAACATTACACTTTTCATGTTTAACCCTTTTCAAATTTAAATACATTTTAGTATAGTTTTACAGCTCAAGTTTATTTTGGCTGACAAAATTAGTAAGCGGCACATTACGCGACTTTATTTGTATGCTCCATAAAACTGAAGATGACATCATAAACTTGTGGCGCTGATCCTAGACACCCAGAGGGTGAAGAGGCAGGGGTGCTAAAGGGGTCAGAGTTGCAGCACAGTTCCACAATTTTATGTTTTTTTTTTTCTGGGAGTTGCTGCAGTAGTGAATTTTTTGGCATGCAGTCAAGATGTGGTCCCAAACACGCGCCGGCCGTGAGACCTGGGGCCGAACCGTAAAGGTGTTTTTATGGCCGCCATGACAACGAATGAGAAACAGAGAGAGAGAGAGAGAGAGAGAGAGAGAGCGAGAGGGAGAGAAAGAGAGCTGCAGATGGGCAGTATGTTGTTTGCGCCTGGACTATGTTGTCGATATTTGCACGCGACTCTGTCCTCGGTGGCCGAATGTCCTGGCCGGGTTTGGTTTGGTCTGCTGCCAGCAGCACTTGTTTGGCCAGGCTAAGCGCCAAGGATTGGCTGCCAGGCCAACAGAGCAACAGAGTAAAAGAGAGCGGACGACTGAGTATAAGAGCGAGATGGGGAGACTGATAGCTGCTAAGTTGGCTTGCAGGTGTGATTTTATGCAATTTGCTTTCATATTAAATGAGTAGCTAAAGGTGAACTGTGCTTCTACAGCAACGGAGGCGGGGGGGTGCGAGTTGAGGGGGGTTATACATAAGAAGAACTTTCATTCATTGCTGCAGAATGGAGTAGAGGGGTGGGGGAGATGCTGCCCCTATGGCAGCAAAGTAACTGTGCAAACGTTGCAGCTGCAAATCCGCAATCAGACAAAGCAAATAATTTTGCAAAAATAAATATGAGGGATTATTGTGCAGGCTGCGAATGTGTGGAAGGAATAAGCGGGGAGCACAGAAAAGTATGCTATAATAAAATGCAGCTAAGTCGAGAGTCGTCGCCAGTTCGACAGTTGTTGTTGTTGCTGTTGTTGTTGTTGTTGTTGTTGTTGGGCCTGCATGGCGATATTAAATTTCAAGTGCATGTGTTAAGCCGACGTCGCCACGGCTGCCACTATTTGTGGCACTGACTCGACGGCCTGGCATTGAAATTTGCTTGTCCTTGTGTCTTTTGCAGCAAAAACTGCAGCATCAGCTTAAAATTTATATATATATGCAACAACCCTCAATCTGCATACCCCCACCTCCACCCCTCAATATCTGTGCAGTATATGGGGACATTCGCCATTTGAATGCACTTGCCACTTGAGAGATTAGCCCTGCGAAGTCGCCTGACTGCCTTGCCACAAATTTACCTATTGTCATTGCTTTTATTTATTTTTGTTTTTATTGTCTATTTCTTGGTTTTGCCCTCAAGCCCAACCCAACAATACAGCCCCCACTCCGACAACAGTCATTATTTTGATTATGTAACTTTTTGTGCTGCCTTTTTTCGACTGTTTGTTTGCATTTCGGCCTGCCCCGCCCCGCCCCGCCCTGCTCTCCACTCTTACCGAATCATATTTTTTTATTATTATTTTCACTCCATCTCCCTCTTCCTTTCCTCTCCTCTCCTCTCATTTCTGCTTGTCATTGTTTGGCTTTTGTTGTTGGCATTTGAAAATCTACTTTTAAAATATTAAAAAAATATTTAAAAAGAAAACAACGACAACATCAACTTTAGAAAAAATGCTAGCTCTGAAATGTCGTATAAATTCATTGCTGGCAGAAAACAGAGCAGAGAAAAAATGTCAACAGGCAGCAGCAGATGCAGAAGCAGAAGCAGTTAGCAGAAGCAGTCAGAACAGTCAGCAGAAATGCAGAATTAGTAAAAATTTTTAGCCAAATTAAATGACGGCCATTAGGCGGGTTCGCGTCCCATTGTTTGCGTTTGACTGCACCAAAATGGGGCAGCAATTTTTAAGATGACATTCAGAACTAAAGTTGCAGTTGCATTAGGCTTAGAGCATAATGACGATAGAATTGGATGCTCTTTAAAACCAACAATCACGCTTAAATGTTAGCAGATGGACTTCTGATTATAGAAAAAAAAAGCCACAATCGGAAAGTTTGGCTAAAAGCGCTGAATGAAAATCAGCTACAAACTTGCAGAAATCAATGAAAGTTCAATTTAATTAACAGGCGCTCAAAATAATGATTGTGTTACACACACAGAGAGAGCGAGACAGGTATAGAGTGATAGAGATAGATAGAGAAAGAGAGCACACACACACATACATACCATGACAAATGCACGTCATTTGGCTTATTAGAGGTTTATTTCGCTTTTGGCACTCAACTACAATACAATTACCTTCCCACACACACAACACAACACAACACACACTTGCATATGTGTGTACACTTGAAGCTCACACGCCTTTTTGGTAATGAAATCCGGCTAAAATCAAAAGCCATACACACACAAACACACACACACTTGATTCGGAGTCCAAGTTTGGCATTGCGCGGCAGCAATTTGCAATTTCATTACAATGCTTAATCATCATTACTTGCCAACACAGCCCACTCCACCCCCCTTTTGTGGAACTGCGATAAAGTGCACAAATCTTGTGTGTGTGTGTGTGTGTGTGTGTGTGCGTAACACATTCACAATATTGCGTTCGCACTTCCGTTACGTACCGTAAGAAATAAAAATCGCAACCGAAAAATGGCATTCGTGCTGTACAATATCATATACAGGTGTGTGTGTGTGTGTGTGTGTGTGTGTGTGTGTGTGTCGAGCTGCCATGTCACCGTTCACATGGCTGGCCAGATCCACGTACTGCTATTTGATTATATATATACAATATTGTAGTGTATGTGTGTGTGGCCATATCATGCAGCGTGCCACACACGATTCCACCTTGCCACACATGCACACTCACTAGCTGCCCCTGCAGTAGTCCTCGCGTCAAATGCAGTTTATGCCCCGGCCATAAATCAAAATTTTTGGTTTCTGCTGTCAGCCACTGGCAATGGCCATGAGCTCTTGCCACGAGCCAACAACAACAACAACAGCAGCAGTTGCAACTGCAACAGCAAAGTGCTCAGCTCTCTCGATTTGGTTGTTGTTGCCATTTTTGCGTAACTCGTTTATTTTCGTGGTCATAATTTGCCGATGCCGCCAGCTTCAAATGCTCCACTGCAGCTGCACTGGAATTTCTTTATTTCTTTATTTTCTATTTTCTATTTTCTCTCTATTGCTTTTTCGGGTAGTCACGCTTGACTCTTGCATTGTGTTGCAGTTGCAGCGCCCTCCTAAAATATTGGTTTAGATTGTGTCAAACAAATTGAATTTGCGATTTTTTGATGAATCCCAAATCGCAGCAAACTCCAGCTTATACCCCATAATACTTTGTTGGCCAGGCTAAGTGAGGGTGAGAAGAAAAAAAAATGCATTTGTATTGGCAACTGTTGAACGACGAAGGTGCAGTTTATTTATTCTTTTCTTTTTTTTGGCATTTACTTTGAAGAGCTTCAATCTGTTTTCGGTCATATTGTTCCAGCATACAAATCGGAGCAGCTTACAAATCGCATTTGTAAGAAGTTTAAAAGAGTTGCAATCTCTAAGTAAATAAACAAAAAAACATTTAAAATTTGAACTGTATTCTATAGACGATTTTTGTAATGTTTAAGGAATTTTCTTTATATACAGTTTGCGCCTGTCATTATTCTATTCAATTATTCTCTGCTTACAGATTTCATGATCATGATCATTTTTCTCTGTTTTAAACCATCCGTTTGCTGTTTCTAAGCACAGCTTAAATCTTCTACTTTTCCCTTACAAGCCCACCAACATACATCAGTTAGTTGCCTTGACCATTGGTATATAGTAGTATATATTTACACCATATATATATATTTCTTGCTCTTAGTTGCCGCTAAGCATCGTTCGACATGCGATGCGCGCCTCATTTGCTCAGACTTTCAACATCATCATCATCAACAGTAGCAGCAAAGAACGCATTGTGTGTGTGTGTGTGTGTTAGTATAGGTGGTCAGTTGCTGCTACGATTTTCACGTGTTGCAAGTTAATAGAGAGCCAAGTTATGGCCTGCAAGTGAGTTTTGACTCTGGCCATTCGACTGCGGCCAGTTTATATAAACATAAAATTCGTGCACAATGCACTAGACGAAATTTTCCACATGAATGGCAAATGCCACAGCGAGAAAAGAAGAGAGGTAGAAAGAGGCAAGAGCGAGTTATATTTTTACTTCTTGCTTTTTGCTTTTTTTTGCTTTCTTGTTTTTTCTGTTGCTGCCAAGCGATTGTGGCTTTTTATCGGGGCCATCGATCTTTGGCCTTGCGTTTGACAGATCAAAATTAGAAATCAACAACAACTAAACTGTTATTGCATATATGTGTACAATGTGTGTGTGTGTGTGTATGTGTGTATTGTGTGCCTTTTTTTAATAGCTAATTGAATGGCTGGCAAATAATAATTTGCTGCATGCTTTTAGGCGAAGCTGAAAAAGTGCAAAAATTGTAACAAGCTGCTTTTGTTGCCAGGCGATTGGAAGTCGTGGTTGTGTGGTGTACCGTTATTCGCCTCGCTTATCAACATTGTGAGGCTGTGGCAGACTTTAAGTGATTTTGATTTCAGCGATTTGCCTTTCATATGCAAAACAGCAACCGAGAGGGGCGCCACAAACTGATGACGCAGCAATAGCAGCCGCACTCGAGTTGATGCCACTTGAAGCCGCGACTTGAATCGCAACATTGGGGCGTGCCCAAAAATCGAAAATATCCCGTTTAGCGGTTTATTTTAATGCTAACAACACAGCAGCAACAACAACACGATACAGTTTATGCATTTTACACACAAACACACACACACACCGACACACACAAGCATCAGGTACAAATTTGCATAGCTTTTGGTGAAATGGCGCCACTTTTGTACGCTGTTTACAAATTTGATTTTCGTGTTTGATTTGCTGCTGGGGCGTGAAAAAGGCTGAAGCAGTGCCGGGATGTGGGGAAGGGGGAGAGAGAGTTTGGGGTGCGACGCACGTGTCTGCGAAATGGAAAGCCAAATGGCAGCCAATGTCTGCTGCCGACTATTTATAGTCTGACCCTAGCTAAATGAAACTGTAAATTAGACACTACATGTTAAGACAAAGGGGTGGACAGAGTGGGTGAAGCAGAGGGGGACAGAGGATAGACAAAGCCAGCGCATAATAATAACTGCAGCTATACAAAAAGAAACTGGAGTGCAAAAAAAAGAAAGAAAAAGCAGCGAAACATAATCAAAGCGGCGCCTAAATGCAGCAGCAGCAGAAATCGCAGCAGCAGCAGCATCACTGAAAGCAGCGCAGGGGAAATTTGTCGCCGCATCCGGCAAGAGTAGAATGAACGCAGAGCGAAACGAAACGGAATGAACGCGACACGAAGCTCAGACGAGCATAAACGAAGTGCAAGCGAAGGCAGCCGAGTGAGAAAAACCGAAACGAGTGCAAAACCTTGGCACAAAAGCAGCGAGCAAAGCTTTTTGGGACAGGAGCAAAAGCTTGCTACTCGTTCACTCTTACAAACTGAGATTGTGATGCGTGCGCAGGCTGCGCTGCTCCAGATGCTGCAGCTGCAAAACTGTTTGAAAATATTTCCCCTTTAACTTGGTTGCTGCCAGCTGCGCTGCCGGGCTTATCTCTGCATCCCTCTGTCTATGTGTGTGTGGATGCGAGGGGGTGGCTGTGTGTCTTTGTGCTCTTCAGTTTTTCGCGCACTCTTTTCATTTGCGGAGTTTTCCTTTTTGCGTGCGTCTTGCGTTGCTTTTCTTTTTGCATATCCCCACCCGGAAAATTCATCGTGTGCGATGCGACGACGTCGGTATAAAAACGCCCGCAACGCATTTCGTTGCTCATAAGTTGAAACCATTGCGTCCAGTGTGTGTCCTGTGTCCTGTGTGCTCCAGTGCGTTCCTGCTCCGGCTCCGGCTACAGTCTTCAGTCCTTCACAACCAACATCGCCAGAGAAGAAGCCACAGCAGACGCAAGATTCGTTTGGAAACGAACACACGCACACGCACAAACACACACCAAAGAACATTTAAGTGAAAAATAATTCAAAAATATTGAAATCAAAAAAGGAACTTGGAAAAAACTAACAATAATAGTGCAAAAGCATTAAAAGAAACAGTTGAATCTATAAAATAATTTCAAACATCAAATGAAACAAGTAATGAAAGCATAAAAAGTTTTGAAGGATTTTAATATTTAAATGTGTTTCTAGTTTTTTGCACAGTTCGTGGGACGTTTTTAATTTATTGCTCATTTTAATCGTGTTTAACATTTATGTTTTTTTCTTGTTCATATGAATTTATAATTTATTTGCACACCTTTAACACAGGCAATTACCAGGCAAACAGAAAGAGAAACAGAGACCCAATTGAACTGAACTGAACTGAACTGGACGAGCATGTTGCACACATGTAATTATAGCAGACACAAGAGCATAAAACCAATATTTATTTAATAATCACAAAAGAGAAGCGTAAAAAATAATTTAATTGACATTTGACTGCATTTGAAAAGCTTTGTTAATTATGCGCGAAAAAAAGTAGCAGAAGCAAGAAAAAACAATCGATCTACAAACAAACAATTTATATTTATTAAAAACTAAATGCAATTCAATTGAAAATCATTTAATCATGAAAATATGTAAATGTCGTACATTAAAAATATATAAATTGCTGTAATTGCTGCTGGGCAAGGCAACAAAGCCAAAACACAACTGAAGGCTGAATGAATGAATGAAAAGCACACAATTCTGTGAGGTAAGCAAATAAATTTTATTGAAATTCATTACGTAATATCATCAGCTCGTAAAACATGGCATTAATTATACATTTCCATGCAAATTGCCAAATACACACACACATTATGTATTTAAGTTCGACATAAATTAATTTCAGCTCAATTTAGTCAGCCGTTAAAAGCAACTAACTACATAATGCTGGAATTTATGTGCCATTTATGTATTTTGATTCGTTTTCGTTTCATCTATTATCAACTGCAATCCTTTTCCATCTCGCAGCATTTAGAGTTTGATTTATTCCAGAAGAAAATATATTGGAACGAAATTTTGATTAACAAAAATTTAAAGTCCTAAACAATAGAAATAAATTTCTATCAAACAAAATGCAGAAAATTTTTAGGAATTGGCCTAAAAATTCGAATGCACTAAGACTAAGCAAACATTTGTTGTTTTTTTTTTACTGAAATACATACAAAGTCAACAATATGAAAAATATATAAGCTATTAAGTTTTTAATTTCCTGTTACCCTACTATTTCTATGCAAAAAATATCATCGTAAAAGCTTTATTATAAAAATTATTAGTTACAACAAATATTTTCTACATTTTGCAAAAAAAAAATCATTTACATTAAATTAAAAACCAAACACGTCAAAAACAGTAAGAAAAAAGATCAGATAATGTATTAACATGTTCTTTTTATTTAATTCGCAACAAACTAAATTGCATGTCGCTGTTTAACGAAGTGCACTTAATCCGTTTTGGGAACTGTCGAAAACTTTTCAAACTCACATTCAATTTAAAGTGCATTCGATTCAATTCGTAATTGCATTAAAAAGTTTATACAACAACATCAATGCAAATAACAAAATTCACGTTAAATAAAACGTCAATTAAAATAACAGAAAAAAATAGCTACAACAAAAAAGAAGACGATGCAAATATAAACAGTTCAATTCAATACAAATTAACTATATTGAATTTTAAAATGTGACGCCTTATTTCAAAGCGGGTTACAGACAAAAAGAAAAAAGGGTAGAGAGGGAATGAGTGTCATGAATAATGCGAATAAATGCAACACTTTCAGTTGTAATACTTATGTATATTCATGAATAATTATCCAAAGCGTTTGTCTGTGTATGTGTGTGTGTGTATGTAATTAATATGACCAGTCGATTAATTAAATAAAACAGCCTATCAAAATGTGCAAAATGGGCCAAATTAAATTTTATTTGCAATGTGAGACAACAACTGTAATTAACGTCTATATTGCAAAACGTTACCACACAAATGACAGTGTAACGGATCGTGAAGGGGGAAGGTATATTGATGGGAGAAACAATGGAGGAGGGACAGGGAAATTAGGAGACTCATTTCTATATAGTAAGGTTAATTACATTATAATAGTAATAAAGTTTTAAAAGTATTAAAAAATTAGTAACTTAAACTAAAAAGTCTGTTTTTAATAAGTCATTAAATATTTTCTTTCAATCCAACATTTTTAGTTGCAAAAATCAGTGAAAAAATCCTTGACTAAAAATATATCAGTGCAGCACTTTAAATTCCAATTAAAAGGAAAATGTGAATAATTGCAAAAAGCGCTTAGTAATGCAGCTCTCTCTTTCTTTCTCTCTCTCTCTCTCTCTTTCGTGTGTGTAAGTAGTGTGCATTATAGCGCTCAAAGTCGAGGCTTTAACGCAGCTGCAGCAAAAAAGCCTTGTTTCAGCTTGGCTTAATTGCATTTTAGTTGCCAAGCTGCGCGGCGGCGGTCGAACTAATGCCACACACATGCCACACACACACACTCACACACACACCACTACCACAACAACAACGAATAGAGCTTCTAAGTACTGCTGCACACATCCCCAACCTCCGCTACATCTACCCCCTCGCTCGCTGCAGTCATGCATCCACATATCGCACTTGACTGCCATAAGCCTCAACGCGCGCTCTCTGGATGTTGATTTGGCGCCTTTTGCCAACAGCCGACTGCAAGACTGACGACTTCGTTTGCTGTTGCCTGCCTTGCTGTATTTTCCGCTGACATTTTCGTTTATTTTCCGATTTCCCTGGCATGCCAAATGCCGTTGCAGAGCTTCCGCATATGCCGCATATGCCACTCCTCTGGCTAAATGTGTTACTGTGTTTGGTCTCAAATCAGCTTCCGTCACATGCCAAGCGGCAAAAATAAACAGTGAAGCACTGCAAAATCAAATACCAAAAAAATAAAAAAGAAACAAGAATAGTTAACATGTGAGCACAACGAATATCTAACACTCTTTCGACGGTAAGATTGATGAAAATAGGAAAGTTAATGAATAAATAACATAAATAAGAAAATGCAAAACTTATGATGTGAAATTCTTTTCGTTCTGTTTGTCTAAAATTTCTGATAGAAAAACCGGCTTCTAAGAATAGTTTTTGTGGATGATTTGAGTTTTAATAGTAAGATGTTGATTAAATTGGAAAAGCAACAGTCATAACTGATGTTGAACTTAACTTATTATAAAAGTTTTACTAACTAAAGATACCAGTTACAAAACATAGTTAAAGTTAACTAAAATTGCACGAAAATTATATTGTTAGCATATACGCAAATTAAATGTTCATATCATATAAACATGCCACGATATATATATTACTTATATAGTTATCTTATACGTCAAATACCTTTTGTAGAGTATATGAAAATAGAGCCAGCAAAAGTGGAAAAAAAAGAAGAAATAGTGGAAAACTCGATTGAAAGGAGCAGTTTGGGTTTCTCTGCTGGCGCTCGTTAAAGTTTGCCTTCATCCTGGGCGCTGCTGGGTCCAGGGCTGCTGGCTGCCGAGTCCTGGGCTTCTGCACTGGCAGCGATAAAGTGCAAATTTTGTTAATTATTCGTGTGTTGCCTTCACTTCTGAGTTCTCGGGGCTTGGGTTGGGTTCCGACTTGAAACGAGTGCGCAAACTTTTTGGCATAATTGCCACAATTTTTGCAAGGATATGTCTGCCTGGCTCAGTCTGCTGCTCTATTCTTAGGGGCCCTTTTTTTTTGAGTGTGTGTGTGTGTGTGGTTGTTGGCTTGCCATCAATGAGCACACATCGCATACTTGAAGCGCTCTTTAAGCGCACTTTTTAACGAACCGCGCTAAAGAATTGTTTGACTTGGCTGTTGAAAATTGTCAGGTGAATGTAAATTACAGGTTTGCACCTGTGTGTGTGTGTGTGTGTGCGTGTGTGTGGATAGCAATTAGACTTAATGCAATTGCGAGTTACAAGTATTTAACCAAACACTTTGCGCTGACCAAACAAGCCAGCTCAGCGGAAATTTGCACTTTTTTCTTTTGCAACAAACTGGAAATGGAACAGCGCTGCATCCTGCACACCCTGTGCTTGCTCATGTGTGTGCGTGTGTGTGGCATTCGGAGAATTTGCAGCTAGAGTCCTTGTCAACCAGAGCTGACATGGCTATCCACTGAGATTTGCGCTTTGTAAATTCATTTGCTGCTTCATTCTCTCTAAGCATTCACACACACACACACACATGGCCAACAATTACACACACACACACACCCATGCGCACACACACTTCGCATCTGTGCATAAATTATGCAGTGCAGCGCAGAGTAGCAGAAAATATTAACTGCAACGTGGCAGCCCCAGCTACAACAACTAGCTACCACTTGCCCCAACCCACAAGAACCTTTCCCATCTTCCTTCTTCCACATTCTGCTTCAGAGTCCCTGACCAGGTGGCAGCCAAACAAACCGCACACCGTGTGGCAACCTTCTGTGGTTGCAGCTAGCTACGGTCGTTCTACTCTTATATGCCCTGCCCAAAGCATATATTTTAGCTTTACAATGCGGTTTGTCTGATTTTAGAGTATATTCTGTTTAGCTTTTAGAGGTAGGTGAAACTGAACTTTCTAAGAGAACATTTAGCCAATTTATATCCTAATCAAACTACCGAAAAAAAATACTTCAAAACTTTATATTATAAAATCATAGAGTATTCGTACTTCAGTGTTCGCTACCGAGCTGTTTTTTCGTGTTTAACCAACTCGCAGCTTTCCACACGTGTACATGTATGTGTGTGTAAGTGCGTAGGTGTGTGTGTGTGTGTGTGTGTACGTATGGCAACTACTTTTCTGAGCTGATACAGCAATTTATTTCGTTAGTCAGTCGCTTGCTTTGCATTGCATACTTGCAGGCGCACACAAAACAGCGCGCACACACATACTCGTAGATAGATAAATACATATGCAGCGGAATAAGCGACTTAGCGTAAAGTGGTTTTTGGCTTGGCTTTTGGCTTTGCATTTGACATTTCTTGGGCCAACACACAAAGTTTGGCAATTTGTATATGTGAAATGCTAGGCGAACCAGAAATGAGATGAGTTGAATTTAGTTGAGTTGAGTTGCGTTGAGTTAAGCGATAAGAATGGGACAAGATGAGATGAGATGTGATGAGATTGCCTGGAAAGAAGCCAGACAAATTTACACTAAATTGAAGTTGTTTAACATCCAAGTAGCCTTTGACAAAAGAAACTGGGACAAAAGTAAACAATTTCAATATTAAAGTTGTCTTTGAAAGTTTTTTGTTCTAAACGAATTTACTTTTCAAAAATTAGTCGTATATATTTATACAGTTTCTTAAAAATCTTTGCAAAAATGAATTCGAGTGCAATCAAAAAACAACGAGCAGATGACGAAACAGAAGATCGTTGTGTCATCTGTTTAGACACGAAACTCAATCCAGTGATGCTCGTTTGCAATCATTCCTATTGCAAAATCTGTCTGGATAGTTTTCGGAAACTGTGTGGCAGATATCTTTTATCATCCAATTGCCCACTATGCCGACGGAAGTTACGAATAAAGACACCAGAACCATTAGTGCCATCAACATCAATGTTGCGTCGTGTAAGTTAAGCTCTTGATGTAAACTCTTGACTATAATAATAATAGAAAATACTTTTACAGATTATGAAGTTTCTATACAGACTTCTGATTTTTTACATGGGAATTGTCGTAATATGTGAAGTTTTAGTATATTCGAAATTTATTCCAGAATAAGATCTGCATTTTTATACTTTCAATGCAATAAAATGTTGATAAACAAATCGGATTTGAGTACGTTTATTTAATCAGTAAGCTGCCTTTGCTTTGTACAAGTGAAAATGCCTGTGGAAATGGATGCTCTTATGTGTATTATACTGTATTATAATAATGGTAATGCATTGACATGGCGGTAAATCAATTGCCTGCGGATCCTTTAAATATCTATTATGTATGAGTTTAATGCTCAATAATTTAAATGGCATCAAAACGCAAAGTGCAGCCATAAATTGAGCATTGCTGATAGTAATATTAAGCTAATTTTGCATTTATGCCTTTCTCACTCTTCACTTTGCGTTTGTGTTTGCTTTGCTTATGGCTGGCACTCGGTCTTGAGTGTCCTGTGCCATGTTGGCAATATAAATTGCATTTTAGAGCAGCTGCCTGTCAATGTGTGCGTATGTGTGTGTGTGTGTGTGTGTATGTTATGATTGCAAATATACGACTGCAAAAGCAACTTGAAATGGATAAAGATATATGATAATAACTAAGAGTTTGATTAGTTGCTCTCACTTTATCAACTGTTTAGTTTCTTTTGATGTCCTTGTGGCAAAGCGAACTCATTAGCGCATAATTTGCCATTATTTTCTTTTCGTTTATATTTTCACCTGCCCCACAAAAAACAAGAACAAGAACAACGAGAGATTCGTTTAAGCCGAAAACGAAAAGTGCGCGCTGTAAGCAGGCAACAAAGCTAACAACTTTTGGCATAACCAAAGCGAAAAAGCCAGCCCCATTACAATGGGGTTATTTTCAAGCTTAGCCATCCCTACCTCTACCTCTCCCCTGACCAGAACGCACTCGTGGCTCCGTTCAACAAGCCATAATAAAGTAAACTTGGCTTACTGCTCAAGTGCAATGGCAATTGTATTCGTACTGCTACTTGGCATAACTACAGTGCCTGCCAGCAGTCAGCAGTCGGAGTACTCCATTTTATAAGCAACTGTAAGCAAAGTTAAGTAATGCACAACACTCCCCACTCTTCCGCTCCGCTCCGCGCTGTCGCTTATTTTTACAATTAGAAGCAGCTCAGCAACAAAAACGAGCGAAAATTTTGTTGCGCAACTTTACTAAAATGTTTAACTTATTCAGCGCCGCTTTTGTTTTTGCTGTCCAGCTAAAAAATGTTGCCTCAAAAACGCTATATACTACACTGCACTACACTACACTGTACTACTACTATTTTGTTTTTTTTTAATGTATTTATATATATTTTTTGTTTTTGACTGCTCTTGACGTCGTAGTCGTTGTTGTTGTTGTTGTTGTTGTTTTTGTTGTTGTGAGTTTGTTGAGTGCGAGTCCTCAACGTAGTTGCTGCCGCTGCTGCTGTGGCATGCTTGGAATTTGCTTTGCTTTCTGCTTTACTTTCTTCTTCTTACTACTGCTGCTGCTGCTGCTCACCTCGTCTCCTCTGTGTCTTTAGCTTTATTTTTTTTCTTAGCTCTTTGGTTTTATATATATTTTTTTATTATTTTTTTTGGATGTTCTCGTAAGTGCACCTTATTTCTTTCATTTTTGCATTATAAAAGGTAGGAATTAATGCATAGAGAGAGCTCCAGCTAGCTGAATAGCATTCCTCAAGAACAGGCAGAGTCCTTTCGTCGCGACCATGCTCGAAATTGTGGCGCCTTGAATGCTGCTGGAAAGTGTCTGCAACCAGTTTTTCGGACTTTTTGTTTTATGGTTTAAGTTTTGGGTTTTTAAGTGAAGCATCAAACTCAAAAAAGCAGCGTACACTTAATAAAATAAAAAACTGTCAAATGAAAATTATGTTTAACAAAAAACAATTAACAAAATCTCGTCTTTTATTACTGAAAAAAAATTAAATAAAATTCCTTAAGATCAATCAAGCTATTAAAGCAAAGGCATTTATTTAATAAATTCCTTTACAATAAATAAATTTTAAATCAAAGCGCAAAGCAATTTATCTGAAATCTTACAAGCTATGTTGCTTTTATGCAAGAATTTGTAAGATTGTAAATGCCCAACTTATTCGTATTTAGAGCACAGTTCAATGCATTTTGCGATGCAATATCAACATATTGCTTATCATTTAAAGCAATCGCAAATCGTTTCGCTTTGCATAATGGCATTGGAAAAATTATTCAGCTATTTTGCTGAAATTTGCACAGAACTTTACCCAAAACCAAAACCAAAGCCGAATCCTGTGCTGTGTGTTGTCCTTGCGGGGACAGCCCAAAGTTTTGCCAGCCATGTCATTTGCATAGTTTTCAGCAGCGCAGCCGTTCAGTGAAGTGGGTGGAGGGGCGGAGAAGAAGGGGCAGAAGGTTGCCTTTCGCCGGATGCTGTTGCTGTTGTCAACAAATCTTTTATGTGCCTATTGGCAAAATGTATTCGAGCTGTCAACTCTGAAACTCAGAAGAGAGAGAGAAAGATTCAATTGTCAAACTGTAAAGATATCTCAGGCTTTCCACTTGACTGCTCAGTGTAAACTTGGCAACAGCAACAACGGCAAACAACACACAAAAATTGTTGGCTTAATTTATTATGGCTTAAACAAATTGCTTAGGCTATTAATGCGCCTCAATGCCGTCCAAAGATATCCGAGTGTTTGTGTCTGTGTGTGTGTGTGTGTGTATATTAGCTGACAAATTAGTTGCTAAGAAGCGTTGCTGTTACAAGATTTATGGCCCCAAACACACACAAAGCAACAACAAAATGTGGGTCGTTGCAGAGGCAACCAAACAATGTAGCTAAATGTGCAACCTACTTTTCACTTACACTGCAAATGCAGCACCTTCAATACAGCTATGAAACGTGTTGGCTTTGAACACGTTTCAATCTAGATATTGCAACGATAACGTTTCATTCTGATTCGTTGCATTTTTTTTATTTAATTTATAAACTAAGAACGTGCAGCTTCTAGCAAGCAGTTCAACAAGCAGTGTACGCTCTTGGGCTGATGTGAAAAGAAGCAGTCTTGAGCCTAGCTTCAGTTTTCGAGAAACGAATGCAGTTACTCACTTCTTTTTCTCAGTGTAAAAGGTGCAACCGCAACATGCAGCATGCAGCATCTAAGGACAATGGACTCAGTGTTGCCCCGTGTGGCTGAGTGCATTTAGCTGAATTACAGCTGCTTTTTCACACACCCAGACACACACCTGAGCCTTAACGGAGTGAAGTGCACTGAAGCGAACTGCAGCTGTGTGGCAAAGTGGGTGAAGGCCTTCTGTGCCTTCTGTGCCTCCTGTCTAGAGACGAGCGCCTTTTATGCCATTGTCTGCATTTAGCCAAAGCATCATCTCAGAGATGTACAAACCACTCAATGCCAGACCTGAAGATGAAGAAGAACTGTGCTACAAGCCTGGGGCAAGAAGCATAATTTTCACAAATTTACGTCTGCTAATTAGTTGTACATTTTACTAGTTGCGAAATCAGCTGGCAAAAAATGAACTTCAGCTAATTGCCAAGTAAACTGGGATAGAAATAGAAATTCGTCTCATTTAATTAGACGAGCCTGTAAAATGTAAATGATAACATTGTTTTGACATAGAAATTGTTTGCCGTTGCAAATCTGGCTAGGCTCTTCCGTTGCCAGTTTCCATGCCCTACCGTTTCCGTTTCCGGCCCTCGCCCCTTTGAAATATTACCCCACTAATGCTGCGAGCTGCTGGGCATGATTCATTTAGCGTCACGTTAACCCACTAAGCACACGATACAGTTGCGGTTTTCTCTTCTCGTTGCTGTTGTTGTTGTTGTTCATGGCATAAATGCACAAAAAGCTTAGCATAAATGAGGACAACGCCGCTGTTGCCAGTGTGTCCGGTTACAAAGCTCATTAGCGCAGCAGCAAGCAAGCAAGCACAGCGCCATCTAGCGTGCCCACTGCGCAACCGGAAATACTAGAACATTACACTACATCCCATATACACTAAGCTGCAGCGGGAGGGGGAACGGTTCATAGATATTAAATAAATCTTGATAAATACACAATAGAAGTAAGGTTGAGCAAAGAAAAAAAGGTAAGCAGCAGAAAAAAACTATCCTTTTTTGTATCTGTTAGAATATAAATCACTTAGGCTATAGCTTACTTAATAGTTAAGTCATATCATAAAAATCAGTGCTTAAAAAACAGATATACCCAAAACATTCCCATATTTAAGAAAAAAAAAACCAAGCATACTTTAAAGCAAATGCAAAAAAATATTTTTCTTGAGATATTTTATTATTCTTTTCAAGGTTTCTTAGATAAATATGCAGTCGATCTCTAAATTGCTAAATTAATGTAACTTCCCCACTTAAAAGTATCAAAAATTAACTGATATGATTTGTTTGCAAATCTTTGCTCCAAACAGCACTTGCTGATGAGTTTGTGAATTCTAAAAGTAAATAATTGGTAAACACTTCTGAATAGTTGCTGTTAACTTAGTTATACGATTATTTTTGGAGGCCCCTCATTCACTGAAGTTTTTTTTTTTTGGCAGCAAACTTACTGATTGATGTTGTTTATCTTTGAGCTGTGTGCTCAAAAGTTTTTCTCAGTTACAGACAGGATAAGTACTTTCTGCTACCTGCCAACTGAGATGATGAACTGTATGCCATTGCTGTTGCTGCTGTGGGCGTGTGAAGTGTGTTTTAACAATTTGCGTTTGCCATTTGTAAGCATAATTAAAGAAAACTCTGGCAAAATTAATTTAACTTCAAATTTAAGAGCAACAAAAAGAAACTTTTGAGCACGAATACAAAAAAAATGATGAAAAGAGAAGAAATGTTTACTCAAAGCCAACAATAAACAATCAAGTTGAGTTGGTCGTGGAGAGGCGAGGAGGGATGTAAAAGGACGGCATGCAATTGGCAACTTTTTAATCAAGTTGCGAATGCAAATCGAGTGCTGCATTTTGGGCTTTGGCCAACTAATTGGCCAGTTTGAGGCGCTAATAATATATGGACGAGAGTGAATTCTTATGTAGACAGACAGACTGACGTCACAGATTCAATTTGTCAGCTTGTTAATCGCACGGAGACTTGGGGGATGTGGCTGAGAATGATGTGACTTTTAGCGCCTGCCAAGACTTGCTAGACTTGCAGTTTGAACTTAATTAAAAAGCTTGTAGCAAATAAGCGACGACGACGACGACGACGACGTACCGAAAAGTAGTTGTTAAGTTCGATTTATAACGCGTCTGCTGCTCTGCGGTTCTTCTGCTTGTCTCCAAAGTGCAAAGCGCTGTCTTTTCATTTCGTTTCATTTCTTTTCCTTTCCTTCTTAACTGTGTCTAGCCTGCAGTCAAGGATGAGCCCAGCGCGCGTATGGCAAACACTTAGTTGCTAACAGCCGCCCTCTAAACCTGCGTCTTCCCTTGCTCAACGTCTAATTGAGTTGTACAAGGCTACTACTAATTGCATTCGATGCTTGCCGCTTCAGTTGAGGCGGCGTTGATATAATTAAATTTTATTGCAACGTCGAGGACAACGACATCGTTTAGCGACAAGGTGTGTGTCTGTGTGTCTGTGTGTGTGTGTGTGTGCGTCGAGATTGCAGACTTTGGCAATTTATGGGCAAGAGTTTGCTTTTTTAATTAAAAGTAAGGTTATAGCCAAATCAGGCCAGTTATTTAACTAAATCAAACTATTTATTTTAGCTAAACTTTTCAAAATCTGTGGCTATTCTATTATGTGTCTTTTGTGACTTCTTTAGCATCAAGCAGCTTTGTTTCAACTTCAAAATGTCTCTGTCAAACCAGGCTTTTATTTCATAAAATTACAGTAGTTTTACTTTAACAATTGTCAACACAACACACAAGACACATTTGCTTATTTAAAACACACACAAAAATATACAAAAAATTATAATGATGGCTATGAAACGCAAGAGCGACTGCAGCAAGTGCAGCAGCAGCAGCAGCAGCAGCAGCAGCAGCATCATCAGCAAAGATGAACCCGAAGAGGAAATATGTGCATTGTGTCTGGATCGAATGCGTAAACCGAAACAGTTGGTCTGCATGCACTCTTTCTGCGGCAGCTGCCTGGCTTTGTATCTTGAGGAGCGCAGTTGGAAGGCCAAAAGCTGTCCGCTCTGTCGGCGCAGCTTGAAAATAAAGGTCGTAGTTGTCTTCAAGGCAGTAAGTTCTTGCACTAGTACGAACTGTTTGTACTATATTCAACTCATATCCGCAGACCTGGCGCATTAAGATAAAGCTGCTGCTGGTCTTACTACTGCTAAGTGTGGGAACCTTTTATCTGCTGCTGATCTACTGGTAATTGGCAGCATGTGAACTCTAACCCAGCTGTTTCCATATCACTTTATACATTTCCATATACATAGATGTGTACTTACTTTCTACTTTCGTCATATCTCTGACCCATTGCAATGCATTGTTCGGTGGAGTTAAATTAGCCCGTATATTTCTTGTTGCATGCCGTTGCAATGTGTAAATATATATAGAAATTTGTTAAGCTGTATCTGCATCTGCATCTTATTTCAATTACAACTTTTTCCTTCTTTTCTAGCAGCTAATTAAAAAGATAAACCGTAAAATAAACTATTCTTGAACATATATTTCTTGTTGTTTGTCACCTGCCCAGCGGGCTCATTGTTCATTAAGATTTTCTTTGTGTGTGTGTGTGTGTGTGTTGGCTTTTAATAGTGACTTTAAATGTTGGCTTATCTGCCTGCATACAGTATTTGCTCACACACATACAACCACAATCGAATTAACGCCTCAGCTGCACTTTGTTCCCTTTTTAATTGCATACTTTGCGGCAGGGTTTTGTGTGTTGTCTTTCATACGCCACGTTGGCCATAAGCGCCGAAAACACAACGCACTGCAACAACGAATGCATTTTAATGCAATTTTCTACATGAATAAATCCATCAAATTGCGATACGCCAGCTGTGCAACAAATTTTTATAAAATATTGTTGCAATATATCCAAAAAAAAAACAACAAAAAAAAACACAATATAATACAATTTATATCTAAACAATAATCGAGAAGGGGTCTCAATGTGGAAGACGTTATTGACGGTATCCTGTAGCTAAGACAGAATCTGCTGAATGGTTTTAATATTATTTTCTATTTTCAAAAATAAGCAGATATAATATTGGTATGAAAATGTTATGTTATTTTTTTTTAGTGACTATCTTTTTCAAGATCCCTGCTAAATATTTGCAATACTTACAGGGTATGAAACATGGGTTAAAACACATATCGCACTGCCGTTATTCATATAGTATTTATTTCCCAGTAGTAAATCAAAATCCTGAAAAAAATGAACCAGAAGAAGGACCATATAAAAAAAACAAAGCTGACAGCTTTAAAGCGAAACATTTGCAATTAAATGAGTGATGAAAAAATCGCAGAATGGAGCAGAACAGAACAGAAAAAAAAGAATTGCCACAAAATGTATTTGAAAATGATTTTGAGCCGCGCCTTGTTGATATGAATGTGAATATGTGAATGTGAAATGTGAATATGTGAATATGTGGGCCTGCTGTTGTCGTATTTGTGCAGTGTTTGTTGACTCTGTGGCCATAATATTGAGCCCACTGAGCACCCCGCTTGCCACCCCACCCCGCATGAATCACGCTCTCCTAGTTGCTGTAGTTGCAGTTAGTTCCAGAGTTGCAGCCACAACCACATGGCCCAAAACGAAACAATATGGCAAAAGTGCGGTGAACGCTTTTCGATTTTGTTATTTTGATAGCTCGCTTTTGCCTCTGGTTGCGGCTGCCCGCATTGTTGCTACTCCTCCAGTTTTTGTTTTGTGCAGTTATTGCCTCGCTAGTTGCTTGTGTGCTGCATTTGTGACGCTTGCATAGATTTTGATAGCGCGATATGAACACCTGAGCATGTAAGCAAATATTTGCTCTTTTGCATACCAAGCAGCCCAAAAACTCAAAACCCATAGATGGGCGCATGATTGTTACAGAAAAGATATATATATAGTTTCAATATGTTTTTTGGTAAACATATTCAAAGAGGAAATTAAGAAAATAAATGTGTTTCACTATTGGCCATATTGTATATGAAAAGATATACTGAAAGAATTCTTAATTGGTTACGCAGTAGTTTAATGGGAAAGATGAATAATTATTAATTGAAAAACATGCACGTAATAAATACATAATCAATAATATAAAATTGTTGAAACGAAAAAAAGCAGATTAAAATTAATTGAATATGTTCCCTATTTATTGCAAATATGTAAATCGAATACTTATTGCACATTTATGTTTTTTAATCTTTTGTTAATTTTAACAATTACTTGAAAAAATTAAAGTCAATGGGTTTCAAGTTATTGAATTTCAAATAATTGCATAAATTGCCAATTTACAACCATTAAGTAAAATGAAATGCCAAAAATTTTAAACACTTGAAGAAGCGATTATGTGATGAAATGTGTAACGAAAAGAAGAAAGCATCCCCGACTCCATAGTTTATACTTTATATGTACTTGATCAGCATCGCTAGGATTTTTATGTAAGCTAGTCCGTCAGTCTTTGAGATATCGAGCTGAAACTTTGGGCAAGGTCTACATTTAGTTGCAGTTAGATCATATGTCAACATCGGCATAATCAGACAACTCAATCATATAGCTTTGGAATGATTTACTTACTTACTTGTTTAACTTTATCCTTGTAATTCACGTTAGTTTATGGAATGAGATAGTTGACTTTAGTCACGGGAGTAATTCACCCAAACACACATCCAATATGTAGGAAATGAGCGAAATGAGAGGTGTAGGGGAAGAGAAACCTGTGACAGTTGTAACATTTGGGAACGCTTTTGTAATCCCAATGGCCGTGAACAGGAGCCAGGCTTTGGATGACATAAAAGTCCCAGTGCCAGCCACTTCCGCCTTGCACCGGATATGAAACGGCGTTTTTGTGTGCGCCATTTGTCCGATTTGTGAACCATTTTCGTTTTAGTTCTCTGTGCAATTTTTTTCTGTTCTGGTGCGTTTTTCTGGGTTTGTTGTTTGGCTTTCGGCAGGCAAATTGAAATGTTTGCTAGGCTTTTCATACGCCCCCTCCATCAACTCAATACTCTGTTTGTGTTTGTGATTGTTGTCGATCTTTGACACCCTGTAATTGCAAGTAGTATTTTTTTTTGTGTGTTATTTGCTCGCATTTAAAAGTGACTTTAAGCATTGTGCTCAAACATTTGTTGGCAATAAATGCATTTTGTTTGCTTGGTCGCATGCCTGATTAATTTTTACAAGTGGCAGCAGCTGCTGTCGCTTCACCTGAGCGCCACGCCCACTTTAGCTACTGTCCGCCCACTTGCCACGTCCACGGCCTTATCGCTGTCCACTGTGTGTCCTTTTTGCTGCCTGAGTGTGTGTGTGTTTCAGGGCCACAATTTCATCGATAGTAAGCTCAAAACTTTTTGCCGCACACACACACACACACACACACACACATATATACACACAGCCTTTGCCTTGGCTCATTGCCAATGCATTGTGCGCGATTATTTTGCCGTTTATTTTGCCGCGCGTTTCTTTTACTCACTTTTTGCCACTCGATCTGTGTATGTGTGTGTGATTGGGTGGTTTTGTGGGGTGTTCCATATTAAATTTTTGTCACTTTGCCATGTCTATCGTCGGAACCAAATTGGCTGCTTTTCAACACACAGAGAAAGAGAGAGAGAGAGAGAGAGATAGAGAAAGAAAGAGAGAGAGAGAGGAAAGAGTTGCAACATCTGTTTCATGGCTTGCATATCCTTTGCATATCCTTGCCCCCAAATTGCAACACTTTGCTTGCTGTTGCTGCTATTGTTGTTGCTGTTGTTGTTGTGCTGCCCGCAAAAAGCCAAAATCCTATTCATTATGTCACCGTTACGCCAACAACAACAAAAACAACTTTGCTCTGTTTTGTTTTGCAGTGCCAGCAAAGCACGAGATTTGCCATTTTATATGTGCTGCCTGAGGGGAGGGAGGCAGGGAGGCAGGGAGGTTTTGGTTTCATTAAACGAGCCTCAGCCGTCGCCTTCTACCGCATCAAATTACCAATTTATTTTCTTGGCTTGTTTGCCAGGCACTGGCTTTTTTTTTGGCAACGTTCTCCGGCCAAGATAGTACGAAACATGCAGCTGATAAATTCGTGTGCATTTTTTAAGTAAGCCCCCCTCCCCCCTCCTGCATTTGGCTAAATAGGTGCAAAATTACGTTGCTCAGTTGAATGATATAATTGATATGAATAAATATATATTTTTAAACAGTTTGGGGCAAGTGATTAGGTGCAAGCTAAACAAATTATACAAATAATAAAAAAAAACTGGCAATTGAAAAATCCAGTCTTAGTGATCATCTACGATCTATTTGCTTTCATTTTGTGTTAAAGTCAGATCGAAATATCTTACCTTACAGGCTGTGCGTTGATAGCAGTCAGTCAGTCAATGCTGTCAAACAAGAAGCAAAGGGAAGAAATGTTCTCTAAATATACGGTTTACAGCTAATTGAACACCATTATAGCAACTTAAAGAGAACTTCTATTTACTTAAACAAAATGGAGTATCCTTAATTAGATGTCCACCTTTGCACACATTTATCCCAAGTCACGTGTGTGTGCCTGCTGCAATAAGTTTTGCACTGATTGCCTGGACTGCCTGGCAATGAGGCGACGACCTCTGGCTCCAGCTTGTCAAAGATTAAGCAAACTAACCTAAGCGAACAAACACACACACACACACACACACACTCAGATAGAGAGAGTAGGAAGCACATAGGGCAATTTAGTGTGCAGGATATGCAGGCGCTGCATTTAGTGCGCTATAAATTCAATTTTAATTTAGTAAATGTGTTTGTTGTCTCTCACGCAGTGACAAAAGGCGACCGCCATGTGCATGTCTATGTCCGTGTCCATGTCTCTCCGGTTCTGTGTCCTTGTCCGTGTACGTATCTGTGTCCATCTCCAACTCCCAGGGCCATGGTGCTGTCCTGTGCGTGAAAGAGACAAATGCCTGCAGAAGATGGATGATGCAATTGTCTGGCTTCAGCATGGCTTCAGTTTTGAGATGAATCTCTTTCACTTGAAGCATGCATTAATTGCTTCGCATTCGATAAAGCACCACAAATGACACTAGCTGCTTGTGCCACTTGCAAGCATTAGATGAATCTTCCAGACTTATGGCTACAACAAACGGAGCAAAAGAGGTGGACTGATACAAAGCGTTAAGTTATTTGTGCGTTAGTTTAAGTTTTGTTAAGATTAGAGTGCGTTTTCATTTGCTCATGGAATAAATTTGCTTTTAACTTTGAAGATTTAATAATAAAATAATGTTGAAATATGCTTTTGTCTATTGAATATAGTGCGAGATTTTAAAACAGCCTTTAAGGTGTTTTATTTTATCTATAATTAACATTTTTGAAACAGACATTTTTCTATAATTTTATAGCATTAAAATTTGTTTATTAAAATTGCTTCATTATGTATTTTATTCTTAGGCAATATTTATATTTAATTGCATTTTAATGTTAATACAAAAATGTGAAAAGATGCTTGGCTTAACAAAGTTTCATTATTCAATTCTAAAAAGGGTTTAAATACTTGTTTTCCCTTATATTTTTATTATTATTTATAAATATGAATTGTTGTAACCATAATTTGATTTGGTTAAATTACACACAAATTTGTTTGCAGTTATTTGAATTTTCAATTATGCAAATTGTTAGCCAGCAGCTTGTGATTTTTGGCCAAATTAAACGCACAATATGCCAGGCCAGGTTCCGGTTAGTATTACTTCTACAGTCAGTGTGTGTGTGTGTGTGTGTTTTTGTGTGTGTGATTGCTTGATGGCTTTTGTGGTCAGCATGATTTGTTTTTGCGGCTGCAATTGCAGCTGGTTGAGTTTTCTGACCGCACAATTTCCTGTCATTAGGGTCAACCAGATGTTGTTGTCTGGGAAATCAAAATTTTCGGTGCCTCATCAGTAGCTAGCTCCTCAACGCATCTGATTGGTTTATTAATTGCAATTTTTGCTCTCTGTGTGTGTTTGTGTGGGTTGAGTTTAGATCAGCTAACAATATGTTGACAAACTAGTCTCGGTTATATCAAGGACATTGTGTATTTATGTATTTATGAAATTATGATTGTTGTGGATTGCACATTAACCTAGATACACATACACTCGCAGTTTGTATCCATTCGGGCTCATTAGCTGGCGCTACTCATCAACTGTTTGAGGGTTGGAGGAGAGTTAACAGCGAAAGGTCCTGGGTGTCGTTTAATTATGTCTCGATGTCCTTTTCCGGGGGAGTTACCGTGTTGATGTTGACATATGTGAGCTGTTGCAAGCAGTTGTTGTTGTTGTTGCAAAGTCATCAAACATGCAGCGCAATTGCTCCCATTGGGGCACACAGTTTTGTTGCCGAGTCGTCAAAAGTGTTGGCCATAAAATATCCAATTAGATTTTTGGCCACAACAGATTTCATTGCTACAAAAGGTGTGTGTGTGTGTGCGTATGTGTCAATCAATTTTTAATGAGTTTGAAATTGTTGCAGCGCAACTGTGAAATCTAATTAACGCGCTTGCGAACACTGCAACGAACTTCTTTTTTTTAAGCTGTTGCACATGTTGCCAAAGAATTGGAGTTAAACTGCTAGTGATGTTTAAAAAGTTGGTTAATTAATCATATATGCAACAGGTTATCGATTTAACTAAATCTCAATGACGCAATCCAACACTAAAAGACAGCCAAATAAAGACAGAGATATTAGATGTTAGTTAATTAGATTTCGCACATAATACACAATTACACAACACTGATGCCTGATGAAATTTGTGGTTGGCTGGCGTCGCCACCATTCAATTAACCAAGCCAAGCCAAGCCAAGCCAACCAACTGGCCAACTGTCTGGCATATTAAGTGCGCAGTTGTCTTAATTGCTAACTTGGTTACATAAGGCAGCCAGGGAAATCGAGAAATGACTACAAGTCCTTGGCAAGGCAGACACAGCCCAGAACAGGATACACGGCACACAGCAGGTGGCCCCAACTGGCATTGGCTCGACAATTTTAATGCCCGCCTAAGCTCGCGCGCATTGTAAACATCATTAGCCAATATTATATGCATTAAATTTTATGCCGAAACGTGAAAAAGGCATAGGACACAATCTCTCTCTCTCTCTCTATCTTCTCTGCCCTTCGTCCTTTCTCGTTCTCGTTGGCCAGGACAAAGTTTTCCTTAGTTCCTTGCCTTAGTTAAAAATGTAAACATCAGTTGTGGCTTAATGCGGCGTCGGCAACGTTGACTGCTCCTGCTCCTGCTCCTGCTGCTTATGGTTGTTGTTGGTGGTGGTTCAGTTGGTGGAACTGGCAACCACACACCGCGACCCACAGTGCTTGGCATACAAATTGTCTAATCCCACATAGTTCTTGCCACCTTCGTTGGCATAAAACTTTGTCATGCTCTCTCCCTTTCTCTCTCTCTCCCACTCGCTTTTCTAAAAATCTAAGCCACTTGGCCAATGCTCTGTCGCTTTGCATAAGCCAAGTTCGGAGTCCAGCCAGCATCCGACAGCATCTGACTGCATATTTGAAACAAATGTGCAAAGTTTAAATTGTTTTCTAAATAAATTTTTGCACACAATCGCACATGTAAAAAAAATACAAGCAAGCTGGAGAAAGGACAGCGAGGGAAGGTTAGAAAGTTGATTGTTTTTATACAAAGCTGATGAGCAAAAAATATAAAAGTATTTCTAATTTTGATTTTTGCAACTTAAACCTAAAACAAAAGTTAAGTTAAACAGCTTAAGACTGTAAGTTTATTCCACATAACTAGATACAATTTAAAGCTTATGTTCATGAGTGGAAAAATAAATTAATAGCATTTACATTTAGTATGTGTGTGTTCATTTAATGCACTGCCCTCGCAGCTGGTGTGGCTTGCATTTTAAGTGAGCCACGTAAATTTTATTGTATACAATTCACAATTCATTTCATTTTATTTCATTTGAGTCTCATTTCATTATGTTGCCATCCACTGCGATTCGTTGCGTCTCGTTTTTTGGTTTCGTTTATTTATTTTGCCTGAGTGGCTGCCGCTGGGCGCAAAGTGTATTAAAGTTTGCTAATGATGTCAGTTATGTTTTGCCTTGGCTTCCACGCACACAAAATTCATTTATTTAAAACTTTTGCACTTTGGGGCATTTAACACAGGGCAAGAGAGACAGTCACACTCACACACAGAGAGAGCGAGAGAGAGAGAGAGACACACGCACACATGGACTGGGCGAAAATTTATTATTGCATGTCAGATATTTTTAATTAATTATGCCGTTGTAAAATATGCGCTGCGCGCAAAAGTATGCTATAGTTTTTTTTATATGCACGCTGTTCGCTTTATTGGGCCAAGCCAAAGACTACTACAGACAACTGCCTCTGTATGTGAGGCAACCTGCCCCCACCGCTCCCTCTCTTTCTCCTTGCCAGCCACTTTTTAATTAGAGGCAACCACAAAAGATTTTTGTCAACGACAGCACCTCCCATTTTTTGCAGTATTTTCGTTTCTTTTTTAACTTTTTAACACCACTTTAAAGCGCAGCGAGTCGCAAATTGTTTAACCCACTTTAACACTCGCACACACACACACACACACTGGCAAACAAACATACAAAAGCAACGTTGTCAAAAGCTAATCCAAAATATGATATCCTCTTTCTCTATGTACTTTACAGTCAAATGCGCAGCGTGTTATCCTGCTTCTTCCTTTTCTGCTGCTGCTGCTGCTGCTTTTGCTGAGTTGTTGCTAATTAAAAAAGCATTGCCTATGTGAGCCGGGTAAGTTTTTAACTTTGGCTGTTGTTGTTTTCCTTTGTTATACTCCTTTTTATTCTTTTGTTGTATTTGCACAACTTTTGACATAATTTCCGAGTGCACACCGGTTAGTCTTGTTATCCTTGTTGCAGGTGTGTATGCTGCTCCATATATTTGTACATTCAGCTCCTTTTTTTTTGTGTTAAGGCACTTCACAAATATTTGCACATGTTTAATGCGTCGTTTGACGTGTTGGCCATTTATTTGTTTTATACCCCGTACTTTTTTTTCATTGCCGGTTTGTCCTTTTTTGTCCTTATTTAAATATTTACAAAGTTGCCGATTTCATTTGATGCCTTCCTGCGTCTAGGAGTTGGCCTTTTTTGTTTGTATTTGCACTGACTGTGTGTGTGTGTGTGTGTGTGTGTGTGTGTATGAAATTAATTTAAGTAATGCGTTTGCCTAGGCACATTTATCTGGCGTACGGTAAATCCTTTTAAATATATACCCCAAGAAAAAAAAAACATTTTTCATTTGTCACTCGGCCACAGACTCGGCTCGTTAGCTGTAAATTGTCCGAAGAAAGGGGAGAAGAAAGAGAGAGCTCGAGAACTGTAACATGTGGCTACCCTAGTACTCAGAGTTGCAGACCACATCAAACCCGACCTCAGAAAGTTGCCTGGCTGAGAATTGGCCCGCAAAAACATGTGACTTTTGGGTGTGTGACAGTGTTGTAAAACATTTAAAGGATCTGCAGTGTTGCTCATTAGCTTTGCTGCTTCTTCTTCTTGGTTTGTCACACTAACATTGTACCTGCATATCAGCTAAGGCAATCACTATCAACCATCATCGACACTTTGGCAGTAGAAAGGCTGGCTTTTTTTCGTTCTCGTTCTTCTTTTCCTCTTTTTTTGTTTGTACATTGGGTAATCCGTGAGGGAAATTGCGTTGCATGTTGTCGCATGCTCTTTGTGCAGTTTGCTGCCTGATGAGTTGCCAATCCCAAGGTTACTCAATCAACTGACTGTACTCCTTCTCCCCCCATCCTCCTCCTCGGGTTGTAACTGGAGTCGTTGGCTGGGCTGAGCCCGTTGGCGTTGAAATCAAATTTCATTTGCAGGCAAAGTTTTTGGCTTTTACTTAGTTTTACTTTGTTCTTCTTTCGGCTCTGCCATCGACAACTGTGCGACGCTCTGTTGACAACCCAAGTTCTCAGCAAATCAACAACAACAACAAAAGCAACTATGAGAAAACGTAACGCAAAACGGTCATTAATCATTTGGGCTCTGTTACTGTCTATCTGTGTGTGTGTGTGTGTGTGTGTGTGTGTGTCCGCATATGAAAGCAACGGGGAAAAACTGAGGAAAAACATAAACTACGTGCACAGTGAAAACTGTGAAAACAGAGCAAACCTAATGCTGCCACACTGTCGAACTGAGATTGAAGTTCGGCTTGATTTTTTCAAATTCTATTGGAATGAAAGAAAGAAATTGGTAAAAAACAAAATGCTACATGAAAAAATTATTCAAGGTTTATTTTTTTATTCCGGTAGCTGATGAAATAACATATACATTTAAATAGATTAAGGAATGCTTTTTCCTCTCCAAAACCCAACACGATGCAATTATTTAAGACATATTGAAGGTTAAAGGCCAATATTAAATCAATGACCATAATCTTAATACAAGGCATTTATATTAATTTCAACCATCCATCTTAAATTCAGAGCAAGCACTTATTGAAATCTATCAGCAAGATCTCTTTCGCCACAAAATCGCCAATAACAGCAACAACAACAGAAGAAAAAAAAACCTTTTAGGCACACTTTGCACACTTCCTTGTGAAGGATATTAGCAACACATTGGGAGCCATAAAAGCCATACGGCAATTAGTAGTTGCTTCCGAAAGCCAAACGAGGTCCGAAAGTCAAGTCTGAGTCTGAGTATATTTCGTGTCCTTTCCTTTTGCTTCCTTTTTGATTAATATGTGCACCTAAAAGTAGGCAGCACGCGTTGTTCAGTTCTTTGGGCTATTTCTTTGTTGTTGTTGTTGTTGTTGTTGTTGCTGCTGTTGAGAACAAATTTGCCTTCACTCAGCGTTTGACGTGGCCAAATTAAAGCTGCCTCGGATTTCGCCGGATGCCGGACAAGGGTCTGTCTCTAGTCCTTAGTGCCTCCTTTTTGCCTTTTGTCTCTGAGCGGCTTTTGTTTGTTGTGTAATCTATGCGCTTGATGGCACAGCTGTTTGTCCAGACAGCACAAGAAAAATGCCAACAATTAAGTGGGCAACAGCAAAGGCAGAAGCAGTAGTTTACGGGGAAAGGGGGAGGTTTACCCGCAATGTAGGCAATGCATTAATTTAATTAAAAGCAACGGTAAATTTGAAATTTGTGTAAATTTCAACGTATTTAGAAAACACTCGAAAGCATTTAATTGGCATTTAGTTATATGCCACAATCCGTTGCAACTGCAAGCTGCTGCTGCTACTGCTGCTGTTGCTGGCTAAGCTAAGCAACGCTAAGAAAAAAAAAACCCCTTTCGCAGTTCTGAGCTCTCTCTCTCTCTCTTTCTCTTTGAGATTACGACGCCTCTGCACACGGGCACAGAGGTCAGTAGCCTTATCAGGCGAGCTCTGATTGTTGTTCTTGTTGCTGTCCACCCACACACACACACACACACACACAGAGTCTCTCTTAACGAAACGCTCTCTCTTAGTTTAACTCTCTTAGCTCTTAGCTGCTCAAATATGCAAGCGGTGGCTAATTAAATGCCCACAGCATCCCATTTCTCGTTGTTTACATTGCCCCTCGTTGCGCTCTTTGCGCAATCAATTGCACTCTATTACTAGCGCTCTCTCTCTCTCTCTCTCTCTCTGCCGCTCGCTTTTTGTCCCATTTTACGAAGCTTTTTCGTGTCACAGGGGCGCTTTGTGCGTTCGTGTTTCACAGCATCTTTCGTGTGCCAAAAATTCACTCCGTTTGCCGTTTGCCGTTTCACAGATTCATTTGGCTGCAGAACTCGCTCGTGTCAAGTTGTTTGGCGCGGCAAAAGTACTGTTAGTTTGTTCTCAGTTGTGTTTGTCAGTCAACGTTGCTGCTGCTGCTGCTGCTGCCCAGTTATCCAGTTATACAGTTAACCCATAGACTACAAATTGTGTTAGCAGTTACTTACTGTGCGAGTGTGAATGCGTGAGTGCCACAGACACACAATCAATATGAGTGCAAAGAGGAAAGAGAGCAGAAAGCAGAAAGCAACAGCCGTCGGCATTTATGGCATCATTTTTGTATTTCGTCGTCTATTTAAACGTTGACGTTGATGACGTATGGACAAGAGATGTCGCCACTTAAAGTCACAGCTAACTAGCGGCCACGGAAGCAGAGGAGCGGAAATTGCAAAATGCGTTGACAGGCTGCTCAAACTTAACTGCAGCTTGAGACATGTAAGTAAAACTGTCGTTTTTGCATTGAGTGAAAGAAAAAAAAAAAAAAAATGGAATGAAATTGTTTGGTTCTCTCTTTTGTGTGCAGTTTTGTGTTGCATACTTTTAAGCGGTGTTATAAAATAAGTGCTTGTGCTGCCATATGTGTCCAAGTTTTTGTCTGCGCCATTTAAATATTAATCTGGCAACTTTTTAATGCTCTGCAAATTGTTATGTATGCGAGTTGGTTCAAACTTTTGCCACATAGCCGCACAGTGTGTGCAAATTGTTATTTACGGCCTGGAAAAAGCGAAGAACATAAAATGCCTAATTTATGCGCCAGCCTAGCAACAACTTTTCAATAAAATTAAAAACAAAAGAGAAAATAAAATAAACATGCACTGGGGAGTGAGAGAAGGGCGGGGGAGTGGGTGTGAGTGTGAGTGTGGGGAAGTGATATGTATTTCAGGCAAACAAACGCGTGAGAAACCAAATTGAATTGAATTGCTTGACATGACGACAATCGTCTGAGTGCTCTCTCTCTCTCTATCTCTCTCTCCCTCTCTCTTTCGCTTCTCCTCTTTTGTGCTGCAGGCATAGCCCCTCCCACCTCCCACACACACAAACACACACACACACACACACAGAGAGAGAAGTCCCCTCTGGCGTGCTGTTTGGTTTTTGTATGCGACTTTTGGGTAAAATTGTATGGCAATTTATTTGCTCAGCTCAACGCTATCTTTTGCAACGTGGCAGAAGGGCGAGAAGGGGGGAGGGGCTCTGTCTGGTTCATTACAATTTGGCAGGCGCGCCTTAGCAATGGCTAAAATGCCTGGCAGTATGCAAAAGCCTCTCGCTAGCAACTGAACTGACTGAAAGTCCTGAAAGTCCTGGGCACATCATCATTATTTATTTATGATTATTTTATTACACATGTGTGTGGGTGTGTTTATGTGTGTGTTGGAGGCGGTGTGTGTGCGTGCCTGGAGGCAGAAATTGCAGTTAAATGCGACTGCTTATACATACATATGACATGACATTATATGGCTACTATATGCTGATCATCATTAATGTTAATTAAATTAATTATTAAACAGCCGTTATTACTGTGTGTGTGTGTGTGTGTGTGTGTTGCAAGTCTATGTGGCATGAATGTGGCAGCTGGTTGCTCTGTTTCAGCCACTTGTTGATTGGCTTTTATTTTTTTTATTCTCGTTCTTCATTTTAGAGATATAAAAAAAAAAAAAACTGTGCATTTTTGTGACTTCCGTTTTGTGAGGGGTTGAAGTTCTTTCTGCTTTGACTCTGATAAGCCCTCATTATCATTTGCAGGCTCTCTGTTCGCTGTGTGCTGAGCGCTTTGCATATTTCGATAGTAATAATGAAATGACAGACATGCACCCGCACAAAAATCAACAATGTGCGCTCATTGTCGCCAAAACGACCAGCTACAGATACACAGATACACAGATACAGATACATAGATGCAAAGATACACGCACTGATTTAGTTGGATGTTTGTGTGTGTGTGTGTGTCTCAATTGTTGGCAGGCACGAACTACTACTGGAACGACTCTAATCTGAACGCATGACGCATGCAGATATACAGATACAAAAGCCATAGATACATAGATACATGTGGCATAGGATTTGCCCACGCTTGCATTTCAAATAGTGTGGCTGTCGAAAGGGGGTAGGGGGGATGGTTTAAATTCTCATATAGCTACGAGCGTAGCGGAAATCATTTATTAAACAGGCCCCCTTAACTCTACTCTCTCTCTCTCCACACACACATTTATTTGTATATAACTGTTCTCGTTTATTTCAATTACTCTACATATATATATGTGTGCATATCTGCATTGACAGCAGTTGTCTCCCTCTTTCTCTCTCTCTTTCTGTCTGTCTTTCCGCCTGCCAATTTTCCAATTGAATTGTCTTTAATATTTTAATAATATGGAATGTGTCGCGTTTAATTTCCCTTCTGTTCCGTTTCACTCATCCCCGAACTTTCCTTTCCATTTAGTTCCGTCTCTCCTTCAAGTCAAGTTCTTCCTTTTCTCCTCCTTCGTCGTAAGTTCGTCGTATTTTCTAAATCACTGCCTGGCTCGTGACTGCCGCAAATTAGTCACAATCGATTTAGCAGCTCGTTACAGCAGCCGCCAAAAACAACTACAAACAGCAACAACAGAAACAACAACAACAACGAATAACAACAAACTGTAAATGCGTAAACTAAACATAAATCGCTTCACGCATCAACTAAATTGACATTTGGTATGTAAGTGTTTTTGTTGTTTTTTTTTTTTTTTTCGGGACTTTTTCTCTCCCCCTCTCGTTAATGTGACTGTGACTAACTGTAATTGCTGTATGCACCCCGCCCCGCACAATAAATTGAGGGCAGTTCTTAAGTCCTTTTCGCATTATTCTGCTCTTAAATTCACTTGACGAATAAATATAGAAATGCAATAAAATATATAGAAATAGAAATAGTTCAGGGAAGTTATGAATATAAAGTTATAAAAATTTGTGATTTATGACTAGGAAAATTTAAACTGGAAATTTTAACGGAAATATAAATTAAATATAACTTGAACGTCACTTTAATGTTTTTTTTTGTTTGGTAAAAATAAATTACCTTCTTTCAGCACTAAAAGACTTGCAAAAACAAACACAAAAAATAAATGTTTGTGCTTATTCGTCTGTTGTTTGATTGCTTTTATACAATCTGTATGCAAGTTGTGTTAAGATTAGTGTAAGAAATCATTTCACAACACTTAAAACTTCAATATCATAACTTAAAACCTTCAAAATGAAAATGTTCACACATTTCCCACTCAAAGCTCCACTGAGCTGGAAACTCTTTTAAATCGTTGTACGAATTGAATTCAAATAATATGAAATTTAAACATATTACATCGGAAGGGTTGCCACCCACCCACACACACTGTTAAGCTGCATGTATATATTTCGCTCATCTTTTGCAATTCTCCTTTTTGGCGATTGTTGTTGTTGGTATAAACCCATCAAAATATGGCAAACTTTTCTAAGCTTCAGGCTTAACAGGCATACGCATAATCACAGAGTTCTGGATGCTGTTGCTGCTTACTAATCCTCTCCAGCAACAACAACGACAAGAACAACAACAACAACAACAGGAGCAGCAGTAAAAGCGCCCACAGAAACCCAACCAAACCGAAACCCAAAAACCGAAAAACCCTAAAAACCGATGCTGATGCAAACTAAATACCGTTATCGTTCTTTTATTCTATTTTTTTTTGTATTTTGTTGGTGCTGTGCAAAAAACTTTAGCGAAACAAACTGTGCGGTTTCACTTTGTTAACAGCTCAGAAAATGTTTTGGCTTGGTCTGCGGATCTCCCCCACCCAAACAAAAGGGGGTGTGGCGGGGGGCGTAAAATACCAACAAGCAGCAGCCACAAATAATGCAAACAATCTTTTAAAAGACCGCAAAGTTGCACGCCATTCAACGCACATGTGCGAATGAGAGGGAAATTAAGGGTAAAAATATGAGTGTCTTGTTAGCCATCTCTTTATTATGGCTTACATGCTGCCACACATTGGCATATTATGAATTTTGATAGCTTCAATCTGGAAAATCTTTAACATGAGCGCAAAATTTGCTTTAATCTGTCTTTCTTTTTTCTTTCTTACGTTTTGCAACACTCAAAAAATAAAATTGTTTGCTTCCAGTTGATTTGTCGGTTTCTCTGCACAAAACATCAAACAAGTTTCAACGTGCCTGTGCATAATCCTTGCAATTCTCTCTCTTTCTCTTTCTCTCTTTTGGCCATCACGTCCTTGCTAGAGAGTCCTGGTGTTGTTGTTTTTGTCGCTGCTTGTTTGCGCCTTGACTTTAATCATATTTCCATCAGAAACACGTGACGCATATTGATCAGGCTAAAAGAGAGAAAAAGCTGAGTTCAGAGCACACAAAAAGCAGCAGCATCTGAAACAGGAACAGCAAAACAAACATAAAACACACACACACACACACATACATATACAAACATTTCCCATTGGCTTTTGTCAACATTGGGTAATTTTTTAATCTCCGCTTTGGCATTGAATGCAGCTTAAAGAGCACAAGCTGCACATGACTTGACAGCTTTTTTTTTGTTGTTGATACTCTAACAAAAAGCATATGTGAGCTTTCAACTAAAAGAACATTGTGAAAATAGGTTGTTTTAAATTATTTCGTTACAAAAAAAAAGAAGCACATATTAGATTTATATTTATTTATCAATTAGACATTTTAAATTGGACTTGAAGTTATTTTCACTTTGTTTATTTTTATCGTTCATTATAGACTTTAATATTTATTAAATTGTATACTATTTACAAGAATCCTTTTAGTTTGTTGGCTTACCTGAAAGAAATATATTTTAACACACAAGATTCCAAGAATTCTCAAATTGTGTTTAACAGGAACTAAAACCATTTAATTTATAGCAGCAAAATTTGAATTCTAAATTACAATCAAAATACATTCCAGGAATTAATATAATTGAGTTTTCAAAAGCTTCCTGTTCTTAGTAATTGTAAATTAATAGTTCTGATCTGATTAAAAATAAAGTCAAGTAGAATAGTTTCATTTAAGAATTAGTTCTATGAATTTGTAAGATAAATTAAATACTAAATGCCTTACTTGATGAGGAAATGTAAGCTTAGCTTTCTTGGAAGAAAGAGCATCTCAGATTCGATATTGCCCCATTCGTTACAGCTTTTACATTGTTCCTTGGATTGGGTGAAAAAGTCAACGCTAAAAGTTCTTTAAAATGCATAAAGCCAACGCACAAAAACAAGCAGAGAACTACTTATATAGTATATATATATAGTATGAGCAAGGAAAACAAGCAGGAAAATAAGAAGAAAAATCAAAATGGCGGCGTCTCTCATATGAATGGCAAATGCTGCACGTAGCATGCAGCAGCGGCAGCGGCACTATGCCACATAGAATGGCTGCTGCTGCTTGCAACTGTGCAACAATGGAGCCATAGAGCTGACGCTGATGATGACGCTGACGATGATGGTGGCAACTCTGGCAAACTAGTTACGGAATTGTGCGCTGCATTTTGTCCAGGATCTTCTTCTGCTTCTTCTTTTTGGACACGCTCTTTATGTGCGTTTCCTTCAATTTTTGTCGAGCATTTTCTCTCTCTCTCCCTCACTGTGTTTTTGGTGTCCTTGCAGCTTAGAGCGGAAACATTTCCGGCTGGGGCAAGGCGAGTCCAAAGGCAAAGCGGATGTTGAGTTTCAAGTAAATTAACGTTAATTAACGGAAGTTTTTCGGTAAAGTGCGCGACAAAGTGGCCCAGGTGCGCCACCTGAAGCCCCCCTCCTTCCCCCTGCTCTCCTTGCCACAATTTAAGCTTGCAGCTTAGAGCATTTAAAGTAGCTGCTGTCAGTTGAAGTGGGAGGCGCCTCGCCTTGTGGCTCCATCTTGCCCTCTAAGCTTCAAATTAGCCAAGCGGGAGCTTCTCTTCAGTTCCTCTTCAGCCCCTCCCTGAGAGCACATGTGCTCCTTCAGCTTTTGGGTTCAGCACTTTTGGTTGCTTTAGATTTGCTTTTGGTTTTAGCTTTAGATTCAGCTTTAGCCTTGCATTCAATGCGCTTTTGAGGCAAGAAACAATGGAACTTATAGCATGCTTCCAGATACTCGAAAAACCGCTCAACAATGGGCGACAAACAATTGAAATCTGTGTGCGCTTTGTTTTAGGCGTATGGCCACAAACAAAAATTCTTTGGCTTTTAGCTAGGGGTTGTATAAAAATACACTAAAGAAAAAATATACGAGCTTAATACTAAAACATCATAATAAGGTTAAATGTTAATAAAAAAATTATATTTTATTTTATACCACATTAAATTTTTTTTGTGGAAAGAATTGTAGAGAAAGCGAACTTATATTGCTTCTTAAATAAATTTATTCTACAATTATTTAGATTTATTACACATTAAAATTTTATTAAAGCATTTTTCAAAAGGAAATTAAACGGCAACTATATAAAGATTTTCTTAACGTACACTTTTATTTTTCCAAGTGTATGCTTTTATGTGCACCTCCCCTTGTTTTATTGTGGGCTTGCCACAAATTTGTACAGCTTTTAATTAAGACCAGCGCAGACCAAAGACAAGACCAAAACTCAACAAAAATGCTCAAATGCCCAGCCCAATGAGCCCAAAAAACAATCATAAAAGCGAAAAAGAAAGAAAGGAAAAGAATCGCCTGGCGAGTGACGAAGGACAATCATAATTGCGGAAGCATCAGCATCAGTGTGTAGAGGGTTGAGGCTAAGGACTTGCAAAGGACTCGCACAAACAATGCACTCGAATGAGAATTTACGCCTCGCTAACCCCCACTCTTCCTCTCTCCCGCTCACAGCTCACTTTTTTTCCTGTGCCGCAAATTAATTATCGCATAATTTTCTGGCTCACTGACATCTGAAGAGTTTCATTTACCACTTTTTGACAGATTTTCGCCCTCATCGTACACGTATTTTTGTATTCCGTTGTATTCGGTATTAGGTACATATTTGTATTTCTGATATTTCTGATTGATTGCGAACTGCGACTGGTATTTTTCAGTGGAAAACGACCAAAAGGGGCAGCCAAAAATATGTGCATTTTTTCTGTGAAGTGCTGTTCGACCAGGTGCTAAAAGGAACGACATCAAACTTAAGCATTTGGTGGAAGGGTATTTAAATTGAAATTTGAGTTATTACTAAGATAAATATTAACTGTGCTTAGAATTCTTTCTAACTAAGCAGCTGCTATTCAGATGCATGGAAAGTCTATAATCTTTTATATCTTACGATCTTTGTTTCATTGTTGTCCCTATTTGAGGTATTCGCCGTTTCTACACTCGAAAAACCATACAAAATTAAAAAATGATAAACCTTAGTACTCCTATTTTTGAGGACATATTTTCCAAAAGCTTAATGTTATTCCAGAGATAAGTGTTGGATCAGTGCAGTTAAATCAACTTTCAAAAGTTAACCTTTTTTTCAATCTTTCAACTGTTTTGTTACCCTCAATTTTAAATACAAAATATATATTTTGTCCCGAAAAAAAGGTCCTTTGTTGCGAATCGAATTCAAAAAAACAAGTTAAATCAAGAAATTTATAGGGAAATTTATATTCCATTGTAATGCATGCTCGTTATATTCGTTTAAATTCGACACGCTGCTTTCGTTTGTCTGTTCTTTGGTATTTTTGCCATGGTTGCCACCCTCATGATTTGATGTCAGCAGACCCACATTCTTGGGTATTTTTCATCTTCTCCTTTTTGGTTCCTTTGAGCATCATTATCAAATGTTGTTTGGTAAATCATTGCAAATGTTAATTCAATAGCTCAATCAGGAATCAGGGATATTCCCACTCATAGAGAGAGAGAGAGAGAGAGAGAGAGAGCGAGAGCATACAAAAGTACTGCGCCTAAGTTCAATGCCAAGTGCCCATTGTTATTGTTGTTGTTGCTCGACTGCCCTTCGACTTGAGCACATTTTCCATTGTACCTCAACTGCGAGTCCCCCCCTTACGTTTCGACCCGCTCACTGCTCCACTACTTACGTCTTCTATTTTATCTGTTTGGCGCTTTGTGTAGCGAACAAAAAAAAAAGGAGAAGACAAAATGCGAAATGCGAAAGACAGAAATGTGCGATTTCTATGGAGATGCTCTCATTTTTGTGTCGTCCGCGTTCCTCTTTAAAAAATGTTTTCTTGCGAGAGAGTGAGATAGGGAAAGGGAGGGAGGGAGGGAGGGATGTGTGGATGTCTTTGGGTGTTTGTGTTAGTGTCTCTTTTGCGATATTCAACAGATGTTGTAATTGCTCATAAAACTTGATGACGCTGGCGCGTTTAAAGCAACAACAACAACAACATCAACGAAGACAACGACGACGACAACAGCTCAAAGAGCAAAATATTCCAAGCGTTTGCATATGGCAATGGGCAATTTTATCTCAGCTTGTGTGTGCGTGTGTGTGTGTATTGGTGTGTTTGCCGTGCTGTCTGTGCCTTTTTATAATACACATATTTACAGACATACATTGTATTTAAAGATGTAGGATACAAGCTTGTGTGTGTGTTTGACATCAGAATTCATACGTCACACACACACATAACGCTCATGGGAGCTTTGCATATGCTTATTTAATATAATATGTGACTCGACTTTATTTTTCTTGATATTTCCTTTTTTTTGCAGAGGCGCAGCTTTGAATTTTGAATTGCCTTTGAGCTGCGTTAAAAGAGTTGAGTTTTTTTTCTCTATGTTTATTGTGTGCTCAGCAAAAATTTGTCTCTAATTTGAATGCAACCGAAACACGGAATGGCCCGCTGTCATTTCTTGCTGTGCCGCAAACAAAGGACACACACTTTCTCTCACTCTCTCAACTCTCTTTTTGCTTGGCAAATCCCAATGCTATCGTCATCGGAAACATGCCGTTGACATGTGTTTTGCAAATGTTGCCTGTTGTTTAATATTTTTGTTTTCCCCTTAATACAAACGTTTTTTATGCTCAAAAACACAAGCACACAAATACTGAACAAGAAAATAAATAACAACAATGCCGTATGTTTTTCTAATGCGCGCTAAAAATCAAAATATGTATAAATGGTTTTGCTATCTAGTGCTATCTCGCTCTGAGAAAGGCGCGCAACAAGCGATCGCCGACTTCGCTGTCGCTGCTGCGGTCGCGTCCGCTGTTAACGTCGACAGCATTGCTCATTGATAAGCAAAGCATGCGGGCACAAAATGGGAATGGAACGTGCGCCCGCTTCTCTCTCCTTATACACTAACAAACACTTTGACTCTTCCCTCAAACAAACGCTAAACGAACCGAGCGACAGTTATACACAATTAAATAATTTGACTGCTTATCTGTGTGAGCAGTGTATACAAAATGCGACGTGTCAAAGTAGATTGTTTTGCGTTTCACTTCATTTCGTTTCGTTCTGCATTTCGCGCGTTTCAAAAAATGAATTTAATTTCAATTGAGTTTTTCAATGCTGCGTGTGTTGTTGTGTGTTTTTTTGTTTCTTCTTTTCTTTTTCCTTTCAGCGCTCTGTGGCTCAGTTGTTGTGCGTCAGCGTTGGCGTGCAGGGCGACAGCGGCTGCTCAAGGATCTGTGTGCGTTTTAGCTCTGTGCTAGTGCTGATAAACATTCCATATGCAAGTGTGTGCTCTATTTGAAATAAATATTAGTGCTTCCTTCGCGCGTTATCTATCACTGGCAGAGCATAATTGCCCCCCTTTTTTCTCCGGGTTAAATGAAAACAAATCGTTGACGTTGCCGCCCCATAAAACGAACGAACAAAAAGAAAAATCTACTATATCGTCTATAAGTAGTCGCTAACAAAACAATTAAGCGCCCCGCGATTCTTAATTGAAATGTTTTAAAGGCAAACAAATCAACGGAGCAGGGCAACATCATCAGCAACAAATTGTGGCACGCAAATTGGAATTTTATTGCTCTTTCAACTGGGTGAGTTCACTCTCTATATACAATTTCGATTGCTGGTCTATGTCTCTATGTTGTTTTGGCATTAGGCATACAGATATGTATGTATGTATGTATGTATATGCCACATGGCCATCATAAAAGTACACGTAACGTATGTATGTATGTATGTACATATGCCATATGGGGGCACTATACACAATACTTATATGGTCGAGTAATACCAAAAATACATTCGCTTATCGCACAACAACAACACAAACAAAAATGCTCAGCTCCACAAATGCTGATAACAACAGAAATGCTTCACACACACACACACAAACACACACTCAAAATGTTGATAGTAAAAAGTTTTATTAAAAGAATAAGTACTTGGAATGGATTTGAGTGGTTCATTATGAGAAAATTTTGTAATCTATAAAACAGGGAACTAAGGTTAATTGACTTTCTTTAAAAATAGTAATATAAAATTCTTTGTAGCATGCTAAAAATATCCCAATTCAACTTAACCTTAAAGTTTTTCTCATGTAACCTTAAAAAAATCAAAAAAAAAAATGCAGATTTAATTACCATAAAAAATGCTAAAGTCTTTTACAAATATTTTCACATGTGCTCTCTTCCTCCTTTATTCTTTTTTCATAAATATTTTTCCAACTTTTGCTCTAATTAGGGGAAATAGATTGCATAAGGCTGTTCTCTCTTCCTTTTCCACTTCCTTCAAACACCTTTAGGCAAAAAAAAAAAACTTTGCTGAAAGACAGTTATATTTTTTTCTTTCACCTTTTTGCTCCTGTTTCCTAGGCAGCCAAACAGGATATTCGAGTTGTTCATTAGGGGCAAGCGAACTGCAAATTGCGTTGCATAAACTTTGAACTGCCCCTTGCCACACTCTAACACACACATACCACCTTTACCACAGGCAACAAGATGTTCAATATGTTGAGAGAGACTTTGCTTGCCTATACCCATTGATAAAGTTGGAAAGGGTATGAAGAAGTAAAAAAAAACACGAGTGAATTTGATTATGGAAAAGCTAAAAATCAGTTTAATCATTTTTTAATAACCAACTTATTCGGCACTAAAACTTGATTAAAGTTGATTTTAATTGATTTGAATATGAACTTCTTTTAGGAGCGTTTAATAAATTTGAAACAATTTAATAACTATTCTTAAGCCCAAAAAAGAAAACATTTTGTATATGAAATTCTTTCAAAATTGTTAAATTAATGGTTATTAAAAGTTCAACAAATATTCCTTTTGTCAAACTTTTTACTGTTCATTTCTGACATTTAAGCCTTAATACGTTATCGCTTAAACATTTTCAATATTTTGTGCCTTTTTGTTTTTGCATTTGCATTTGATATTTGAGTTCTTTTCGTTCTCTGCTCTCGCATGTGTCATAAATTTTCGCTTTTATCATATTATTTAATTTCGTTGTTGTGCGGCGCGCAAAAAGTAACGGAACACACACAAATACATACAAACACAGTATATATATGTATATATATATGGAATAAACAGTGCTCCAGTGGGAAATGATAGCGACTGGTACACTGGAATATTTACATATATACATATATCTGATATATATATATTATATGTATATACAAAAATGTTGTAGCTAGCAAATATACAAATGTATCTGTATCTGCAGCTGCACACATACATATGTACGAACATACATAGATACATTTGTATGTATGTTCGTCGCGAGTTTTGTGTTGTTGCTGTTGTTGTTGTTGTTGTTGTTGTGTGGCATGCCGGAGCAATAACAGTTAATTTATTCCAATTAAGGGATTTTCCTGTTGAATATGCGACTCTTTCGCTATGTTCGTGGTGCATGGACCCCTCCCCCCCACCCCTTTCACCCTCTCCCCTCTTGACAGTTACATGCCAAATTCGCTGTCCTCCCCCCTTTCACAACACCTCCTCCTCCTCTCCCTCTTTCTCTCTGTTGGAAATACCTTGCAAAATGAAATTGTCCAGCTGCCTTGCCCCTCCCCCCCCTCCCGCTCTCTTGAATTGTTTGCCTTTTGGGTTTTGTTGTTGTTTGTTTGTTGTGTTGTCAGCAGCCTTGTCGCTTAAATTCACACACACAATAACACACACACACTCTCACTTCTTTTTTTCATTACACATTAGAATGGAAAAAAAATTAGCAACATGTCCTGCCACGCCCACACCGCCTCCCCCCCTCTCCGCCCTGACATACATTTTTTCTCGCTCGCTTTATCCATGTGGGATTTGCCACACACACACACACACACACACACACACACAGAGCACAAAACATGCAACGTGCCCCAACAACTTTTGTCCTTGTGCTAATTTTGGTGTCATCTCCCTCTGCCACCTCCCTCTGCCCCTCTCTTTGTGGCACATCGCTAATTATATTTATGTTTTCATTTCATTTTTGGGTGGTCTTCTTCTTCTTCTTTTTTTTTCTTTCAGCTGCCACATGCGGCATATCCATCAGCATTGTGGCAAACATTTCGATAAATGCTTGCTTCAAGCAAAGCAAAAAATGTACAAAACGGAAGCGATTTATTTATTTTACATACACACAAACACACACACACACACACACACACACACACATACTCTTTGCTTCGATTATTAAAATTCTAATTGAAATTCAAATGTGCGTCGCTTTTAAGTTGTTGTTGTTGCTGTTGTTACTGTCATCATCATTCCTGCCCCGCTGCCCCAAATTACCCGACTGTCCCCCCCCCTCAGCACATTTGAACGGCTTCCGTTATGCGGGCCCAGGAAGTGGACAGTTAAGCATAGTCTTCCCCTCTCTCCTCTGCGGCACATAAACTATCTATATACATTTATGGTTAGTTCCATATGCAGAGCGAAGGGGGGCGGGGTAGCAACAATTTACAGTCTTCGTATATAGTTTTCAGTAATGCTCACAGTTGGAGGCGCCTCAACACTTGACAGTTATCTTCATATCGTTTATTTGTTTAACGTATTTTTTTTGTGTCTGGCACACGCCCAAAAAAAAAGAAGAAGAAAGAAACTTAAGCGTTAGTCAAAATAAATAACATTAAATCCTGATATGGAAATGGTTGAAGAAATGAGTAAGGTTGTAAAACATGATGAAGAATGGGGAAATACTTTTGTAATTAGTGAAGCATCGATGACATTTAAGCTCAAGCCTTAAGATATCTTAAACAGGGTTGCTGGACAACAACTAAAACAGAGTTGTATGTAGAATCTTTCACTTATGCCCAAGCAAAGTAATCTGTCAAATTACTCATGCAAATCACACGGCAACATTTTCTGCACTCAACCTAGACAACCCTGCTGATGTATAGCTAGCTGTTGTTGTTGCTGTTGTTGTTGTACACACACATGTAATTGAGCCTGCGGTCCTTACTGCTCCTTGCCTTGGTCTGGTTTTGGTTTTGGTGGTGGTGGTTTCTTAGGCCATTGCCCATCAATTAAATTGACTTTGCTTGGGCGCAATAGATGCTCTCTCTATAGTATATGGCTATGTCACAGTCTGTATGATTAATTAGCGTCTTAGTCTGACGTTTTTCCCAACTCCAACTTCAATTCCTGTGGCCATTAAAACATTTCCAATTGATTGGCTACAAATCTCTCCCACTCTCTCTTTCTTGCGTTTGAGACTTCTGCTTCTGTGGATATCAATTATGCATGTGGAATTGTCTGGAGTTCGAATTCGAATTCGAGTTCGAAACTGCCGGCTGTCCACTTAACTATCAGCAAGAAATGTCGCCCTAATCTTTGCTTAGCTTAGCTCCAAACCCAGACATCAGACATCTATCTATATACATATATGTAAATGTATTTATTCCCTGAACTCTGTTCTCTTTCACTCTATTTATGTTTAACTTACCAATTGCTATTTGCATATGGACTGTGTGTGTTTGGGCGTTTCACAGCGATAAGCACACACACATACATACATACATACACCGTTTTTATCGCTAAGCAAATGCAGTTTTAATTGCTCGCTGCAAAGATTAGCCAAGCGCAGTGCTTTTCAAACTGTACATGCTCTTGGGACTGAAATAATTGTTTTCTTTTTCAAAGTGTACATATTTCTTTTATCAGCTTTCAAGGGAAATGCCACAGAGCCGTTACTTTTTTTTAGTTTTTAATGCTTTGTAACATTATTTAAAATGGGAAGTGATTTTATGACTAAGCTCTGTTGGAGTATTTATTTATACAACATTTCTTCTTCTTTTTTCCTCACTTCAAGTGGAATCTCCAGTTTCATGTTGAAGTCGAGTATCGCAAAATTTACAAACACAGCAAATTTTTCAAACAAAATAAACAGAAACCAAAGCAGCAACAAAGTTGTTCGCTACAGGCTTTAAATGACAGCTACAAAAAAAAAGTGACAAGCTCAGCAAAAGCTTTCCCCCACCCCACACACCCCCTCTATTGTCAACATAGAAACCACAACAAACACAGTGTTGCATTTTGATGTTAATGCATAATTTGTGTGCGTTTTTGGATGTTTATCGCTTCATTTGCATCAAACAATTACACATTTCCGCTAGGCCATTTATGAATTATGATTTTAATGTTAATTACATGAATATTGCAATATATATTTGTGCCCAACAACAACAACAACAACAACTAGAACTGTCTAACTGTAACAAAAACAACTTCCGTTGATTTGATTTTGTGGTTTTGTGTTTGTTGAGCTTCATTAAACAATTGCTTGGCCAAGGGGTGAGAATGAGGATGAGAATCTCCAATGCAATTGCATAATTTATAAACGTTTTGTGTGTAATTGCAACATTTCAACAAATTTCATGTTTGCTTGTCTGTTTGTTGGCCAAATCAACAATGCCAATCTATGCACAGTTTTTTGCTAATTAAATGCAAATACCAAATGCATAAATACCTATATATATATTGTTTTTGTCGTCTATCTAATGCTCGATCTGTTTTCAATTTGCATTTGATTTTATATTTATGACAATTTTGTTACGTTACGTTCTCGTTTTCTGCTAGCTTTTTTGTGTGTTCTTTTCCCCCCTCTTGCCTCTTCGTTTCTCCGTCCAACTAAACGCTTCACTTGATTGTTTTGATTTTCACTCTTTGGCACATTTCACATGCGAAATTCATTTGAATTCTGCAGCCACATTTGCATTTTTGCTTTTCAACACACACGCACATGGATACTATTCATGTATTGGTGGCCTTTTAGACCTACTACACACAAATACATACATCGATAGCTGATGTCAACAGGCCGTGTCCATTTGGCCTTAGCACTTGGCAACACATTGTCACAACACACACACAACACACAACGCACACACAACAAATAAACCACAGTTGCAAATTGATTTTGTCATATTTAATTTCAGTCGTAATTTCTTTGATTTTATCGCCTATCAAGCAGATTTACGACAGCCAAATAAAGACAATGAACACATCAACAAAAGCAAATCCAAATTCAGATCAGCTGTTTCTTCGTTTTAAATGCTTCTTTCATTTAATTCGAACAGTTGTTTATGTCTATTCGTTAATAGATTTGCCACTGACGCAAAATTTTGAAGCGTTGCCAAAAATCTTTCAGCATAGAGCGAAAAAGGAACAGAAAATTATTCAATTATGAAATCATTTTTGCACTTGATTTGAGCTCTCTCTTAAATGTTGAGCGAAAAATATAGACTATATAAATACATATTGTTAATTGCTCACAAGTTCAATTGTTCTGAGGCATTTTATTTATGTTTAGGCATATTGATTTCTTTCTAACATTTTAAGACTAAAGTAGTTGTTACGATGAGAAGCAATGCAATTATAATAAATTTTGAAATAATTTCCCAAACTTACGAAAGCGTATAATAATAATAATAATTATTACTGGGACTTTTCAAACAGTTTTCACTGATATTTCTACTTATTTATAATGCGCGCATATTTTAGGCAAGTGCCGCAAAGTATGCTATTAAAAAACAGTGAGCGGCAAACTACGAAAGAAAGGGAGACACACAGTTTTGTCAACTTGCCACAGTCGGCGTCTTGGCTTGCCACAGCTTGCGGCAACTCGCAAATGCTGCTGCAAATTGTGGCCAAGGCTTTTGCTCAACTTTTACAACAGCAACAAAAGCAAAATCACAACAAGAACAACAAAAGAGCGACAACAGCGTTGTTGATGATGATGATGATCATTTGGCTGTTTGCAGTTGCTTGTTGTTGTTGGTGCCGCTGCCGCCCGGGGCAGACCACAAAAATCTATTCAAAATTCAAAATGGCAAGCGTAAAATTGTTTCAATATTCATAACGCTATGGCGCTAAATGCCTCGTTTTTGCCACACACACACACACACACACAATGCCACAAAAAGGCAAACGATGACAACTTGGCAATCGATGCTGCTCTCAACTAATATGCAAACTAAGCAAGCCTCGTCACTACTCCCCCCGCCTCCTACACCCACCATTGTCACATGCAGGCACCTATTTGTGTGTGTGTGTGTGTGTGTGTGTGTTGGGTCAACATGTTGGAAAATTTAAAGCACCTGCGACGGCAGCGCCGCTGATAACGGCTGCCTTGATGCCGCCCAGACGGTTGCAAAGGCCACGCCCATCGCCGCCCCTGTGGCCAGTAACACCGTGTGCGTGTATGGCCCATGGCGATAGCGAGTCGAGGACACGACAACAGGACGAAAGGACAACACAAAATGGGCCTCTCTTTCTCTTTCTCTCCATGGCCAATTGCCATTGCCATTATTGGTTAGCCCAAAACGCCGCATGGCCCAAATGCAAACAATGGCCCACGTCCAGCAGCTGCGACTCGCTTCATGTTATTGTTGTGGCTGTTGATGTTCTTGTTGTTGTTGTTGTTGTTTGTTGTTGCCCTGCGGCTGTGCGCTAAATGTCGCCACATAAAAAGCGCATAAAAGCCGATAAGCGAACATTTATGCTCACAAAATCGCTGCAAATGCCCAAAACACTTGGCCAGAAATTGAATGGCCAAAAAGTTGAAATTCTAATTGAAAAACGAGACAGTAGAGTTAGAACATTGACACGCCGACAATAAGATACTCTATTACAAGCAATATATATTCAAAATGCTTGTAGATTGTGAGATTGGTAGGAATATCTTTGCCTAATAATAAATAAATACACTATAACACTTTAAGCCTAGATATTTTCTTTAATGCTTAACACATTTCGTTACACAATTATTTTGAGACCTCTGCAAGAGCATGTAATAAAAGTTTACAACAAATACCATTGCATACTCTTAGGGCTTATCATTTAAAGCAAACGCTTGCTACTGCTGCTGCTATTTGTTGTTGATGGCCCAGTAGCGCAGATTTGTGTAAAACTCTTTAACTTCCGGCGGAAGATTTTATGCATGGCAACAGCACACTGCCAGCCCCATAAGCCATCAACATCAACATGGAGCGCTGGTGCGCTGGAGACACTGGCTGCGCTCAGGGACTCAGGACTGGCTGGCTGGCCAGAGTTTTTCGAGTTGCCAGAGTTGCCATGCATCAGCGAGCAGTGAGCATGTTTGTGCCGAAGATTAAAAGCATGTGTCCGGTTTTATGTGCAGCCCTACCCCCCACCACCATCCCCACTCAGCCCCTCTTGTGTGTTAAAATTTATAACCGTAAAAGTGCAACAGTGAAAAAAGAGCAGCAGAAGAAGTAAAAGAAGAGTGTAAGGCGGGCCAAAAAAAAAAACACAAAAAAAACAAGTGGGCAGCTGGCTGACAGCAACATTGGCAACTCTGGCTGTTTGGCTCGTTGGCTCGTTTTGTTGGTTTTTGTGGCGAGGTGAACCAGCTGCTACTTCTACTGGCCAACTGGGCAACTGGGCAACGTTTTAACGTTTTATACGGCACACAGATAAGTCCTTTGGCATGCCTTGTGGCGCGTTTTGTTGCATAGTTTTGATTTATTACACAGCAGAGCAGCACCACGAACAGCAACAGCAACAACGAATTCCATTTCAAAATTCATAACAGCGGACACATAAAGGTGCCGCCTGGCAAACTGTTTACTCATAGTTTATATGCAAAATATTGCCAGCTAATTTCAAGGTTTTGCCAGAAAAGACCATCTACTACCTTTCCTTCTATAAGACTAAACACGTTCACACACATGGATTAAAGCAGCAGGTAGAATTCATGAATTGCATTCAGTTTTATAGTTTGCTGCCGATCTGAGCATTTCCGGATTAGTTTTCGCCTCAATACGCACAGAAAACATGCGTCAACTTTTCCAAAATGCCAACTCATAATGAGGCGCTCAAATGCACAGATGAGTTTTTCAGTTTGTCGGCTAGCAAGTATTTGGATTTCCCAAATGCATTCCCCAAACGCAAAGCTGCACAAAAATTTGACTAGTTTTCATTCGAACTGGCAGGCGCTAGAGCGGAGAGAAACTTTGCTGCGTGACACGAATTCTCAAATAATTAGTTCTAGTGTGTTTCATTTTTGTTTCGTGCTTCGTCACTCGCTCATCTCTAGTAAACCAGTAGTATTTCAATCAAAACTGCTTCGGCATTCAATTGGAAACTGAGCCAGCGCCACTTCAACAGTCGACTCTGTGGCCTATTCAAAACCCCCTCCGCTCTGCTCTGCATTGCTTTATAAAAGCCACCCGTTGATAAACTACTACTACATATGACCAAAATCAATTAGTGCGCGCTGCGAAGGCACTTCAACTAAAACCGATTGAAAAATGCTTTGCAAATGCCTTTGCCCAGCAAATTGCGCATTTTTTGGCAATTGCTCTGAGTATTATGTTCCCTAACTTTGTTTCTGTTGAGCATTTAAAAATTCTTTTTATTATTGCGCCGCGCAAAAGTAGGCAACCGTTTTTTTGTTGCTTCGCCGTTTAAGTGAGTCGCGCAGCTGCTTTCTCTCTCTCTCTCTCTGTCGCTCTCTAGCCATCTCATGTTTGATTGCTGAATTATTTATGTGTGTGCGTTGGCTGAGTTTTGTTTAATATGTATGTGTGTATACATGTATATGTATGTATGCAAATGCAATATGCATATGAGGCATGAGCATCGTTGGCAGCTTTTTGTATTTTTTTATTGTTGTGCGGCTTTCATTTGCAAATTACTGTTTGCCTGCTGTATTTTTTATGACTCTTTTTACGTCTGCTAGTGCTTCTTGTGCTGTTTTTTTGTGGTCGTTTTTTATATTCTATTTGCATTGTCCAGCTGGCGTTTTGTCAACTTTGTAGTACAACAAAAAAGCTAAATTAACACCTCGCAGCCACAAAAATTCTTTTCAGTTCTGTCGCCATTTAACATTTCACTTTTTTTTCGTTTATGTGTTTTCTGTTGCAGCTGCACTTCAATGGCGCCTGCTGACCCACATGATTGATTGACAGCTGAAAGCCAAATAATGGGTGAGTATCAATAGCAAAAACTGTCGTCTGTGTGCGTGTGTCTGTTTGGGTGTTTGAAAATAAATGGCCAGCCAGCAAATGGTGTTTGGCCGGTGCATTCGTACCCTTATCATTCTCTCGCCCCGTGTGCATATCTATACAACTGGACGGAGAACTGATAAGGGCTCGTATCACCAACTCAACAAAAGTGCTAAAACAACAAACAAAACAATTTCTATTGACTAACTGATTTGATATTGATAATGGTTGGATAAAACATGTGAAATACCAAGCGAACAGCATTGGCAGCTGAGAACTCAAGAGCTGAGAGTCTGGTTTCAAATTCTAACTCAGCTTAGAAAATTAACTTCGAGGTTCTGTTAACCTGTTACTTTAAATAACGTGAAAACTGTGAAGAATAATTGTGACTAGTGACATAAAAAGTGATTTGGATTATATTCTCAATTCTATGTAGGACTCTTGTATCACTTTTGACAAACACGCATTATATAATATTTAAATTAAACGTTCCTTCAGTGAGGTTAGCCTTGACTTGACTGTGGCAAGTGCTGCATTCATTCGTTGAAGGTTGCAAGTTGCAACTAATGTTCATGTTCATTTTAGTAAATGTGTGGCACATCCTAGAGAACAGCCCTGGCATATCCTGGCATTTGCCATTTATTATTAATGTGCGTTTGGCATGCAACGCAGACAGGCGTGAATAAAACTGACATTGCAAAAAATTAATGAAAGCTCAAAATGAAAATGTAAATGAAAAATAAATGCAAAAAACAAACAACATTCCATAACCCAACTGGGACCAAAAATACCAAACTGAAAATCATTTACAAATTAGCTGCAAACACAAAATGTGAAAATGTGCAAAAATGTGAAAATTTGCAATTGTTAAACTTCAATATTTGTGTTGCAGTTTAGCCGCGTTTGAATTTCAAATGGAAATAAAACCAGGATTCAGGACCGTTCAGCTGTTGAAACATTTACCATTTATGTGTTGGATAAATTAATTAATTGCTTGCCGCAACTCACAAAAGTATTTGTGTGTAATTTTATAATTAAAAAATATCACAGGTGCAGGGCATATTAATATAACAATGTTGAAATTAATCTATCTCTCTTTATCAGCTACAACTCCAATTACATAATTATAAATAAACTAAATATTTCACTTTTAGTACACAATTTATTTTACAGTGCATTAATAATGCTCTGGAACTGTAAACTTAATGGTGGTTATATAATATAATGTTAATATTTTATATTAATTGCAATTTTATAATGAAATATGTGCAAGTTTATTGTGGGTTTTTAGTTTATAAAAGGCTCTTTTCCTATGCTTTTTGGTAACTAAATTTGGTGGAAATTTAGTATTCCACGGAAATAGTATTCTAGCGAAAATAAGCAGTTATAATGGGAAGTGCAAGTGTTTTTTTTAAATTATTACACGGCTTTTGGTTGGTTTCTTGGTAATGCATTTATTGATTTAACAATAAAATGATGGTTGCCGGATACAATTTTTATGGGAAGTGCCAGTGGCAGACTTACTTACTTTTGTTAATGCATTTACAAAATTAATTCAAATTGTTATTAATGAAATTTGCATGTTTATTTGATTTTTTATTTATTTAGATTTTAAAACATAACTAGGACTTAAAAATGAACAAAAGTTTTGGTAAGTTGTATAAGATAAGTTTCTAAGCAATGAAAAAATTTTATTGATGATTTTTTAATACACCATTCCAGTTATAAATGTTTGGTAGTTTTTTTTTGTGGTGTGTTTAAAAAAATTATATTTTCGGTGTTAATGGTTTATTAAGAGAGGTTAAAAAGATCAAGTTAATATTTGTTCAAAACGAAAAGTAGGCAGCGGTATCTGCAACTTCTCACCCACACTGCACGCTGATAACAAACACAGCTTATGTTTTAAAACAATTTAGTAAAATCTTTATACCAAAAATGCGTATAAGAATGGATTATCCCTTAAAAGCTGTTTCCATATTTTGCTTAATTATCATTCCATCAAAAACATTTTCATATACTTTTTAATATTAATTACACAAAACCCAGATAGCTGCTCAAGGAACAAAAAAAAAGAAGTGTTACTTAGTCCACATTATGGCTGTGGCAATGTTGCGTAATAAGCTACCGCAAGTAGGAGCTATCATAATTTTGCTGTTGTTGTTGACTCATCAGCATCATTTTGGGAACACATCACAGCTGATGATGGGGCTGGTAATTAAGTCAGCAAGCAGCAGGCGTCTCTGTTTATACTGTTGCTGCTGCCAGCAAATTCATTGAGTTAATCTATCAACGCACTGCCGCGCCCATTTCTGCTGAAAGAGAGACGTGTCGCCTGCTTCAGCTTCAGCTTCAGCTTCAACTCAGCCTTGCCTGCGCACATATCATTCGCTTTAATTACTTGGCCGTGCGGCAAAAACGGGCACAGCAGCAACACAACAATTCCCTGTGGCGACATAGAAGCCAGGGGGGGGTGTGTGCGGGTGTAGGGAGTTTAATAAACAAACCATTGGCACTTAAGAAATAAGCAATACACATTTAATGTCCAACGGCCAAGCAATCAGCGAGCCAGCTGGAATTATGGCACAAGACGAGAGCATGATGATGGCTGAAGGGGGGAGATGGAGAGGACAGATTGGAGACTGGCGACTTGAGGCCAGAGCGAAAGAAAGAAAGAAAACAATCCGACATTCATTTATTATTTAATACGAAAACGCAATTCGTGCATTCACCTGGAAACCATCAACAAACGTCACCAGCGGGAATACAGTCCAGGCAGCAGGCAGCAGGCAGCAGGCAGCAGGCAGCAAGCACTAAAACAGGACACGCAGACAGACAAAGAACCCGTGAGAATCGCATACACACACACACACACACACACTAGAGTCAGAGGAACACGCACAGCAAATATTTGGCGTTGTCCTGCAAGCTAAAGTTGCTTTGTTCTCTTCCTTTCTCTCCTTCTCTCCATTTTTTTTTTTTTTTGGTTGTTCCGGTTACTTCGAGTTTCTACTGCTGGTTTTTGCTGTTGCTGCTGTTGCTGGCGGCGCACGCAGCCAAGCATAACGGTAAACCAAGCTGACGTTAACTGGCAAGGCGATAAAGCAGAGGCACACACTCACACACCAACACAGTCAAACACACACACACACACACATTCAGGCAGACACACAAATGAAATTCAAGCAAATTGAAATTTTATTTCAGCAAATGTCTTGCTCTTTACTCCAAACCCCTCCCCCCACCCACCATTGATGCCCTTGGCTATTTGCTTGTTGGTCTGTGTCTGGGCACAAAGCAGTTAAAAGGCAGGGGGCGTGGCTGTTGCCTGTTATCACACTGACAAACGCTTTAGTTTCGTGTGCGGATTTGTTTCACTTTTCAATTTAGATAAATTAAAAACAATACCACACTTGCCAAAAGTTGCACTTGTGGCATCATTGCACATCCATTGAGTGTTGTTTGCCCCCCAGAAAGATATTCACCTTAGCTGCCTGCCAACACTTTGGGCCAAGTTGTAATCGCCAGGGTATTATGTGTGTGCTTTATCCTTCAACTCCCGTTGCTTTCTCTCTGCTCGTTTTAGTTGTTTTTGTTTATTGCTGCGCGGCACAACAACAACAACCTGTGTCTGCTGGGAGAGCAGACAACATGCAACATACGTGCAATCCTTTGCAATCGAGCTATCGATGCGATGCGCCAGCAATTGAACTGGAAAAAAATAGAATGCATGAAAAAAGGGAACGCTTTTTTTTCATTGTAGCTTTCGAACCGGAAATACTCTTACAGATTTAATTATGATGTGTGATATAACTTTCTAAAATAATTCTGTTAGCTTAATGTTTAGTTTATGATCATATTCTAACGATAACGTAAACCAATTTAAGCTTAAGTGCTAGTTTAGAAAGATACCTTGAAATCCCAACTTAAAAGTTTTTAAATTTTAAAAATTTAAAATAAAAAAAAACAACCAATTTTGGAAGAAAAAAAAAAAAAAAAAAACCTCTAAAAAAAAAAAAAAATAAAAAAAAAAAAAAAAAAACCCAAAAAAAAAAAAAAAAAAAAAAAAAAGGGGGGGGGGGGGCCCCCCCCCCCCAAAAAAAAAAAAAAAAAAAAAAAAAAAAAAAAAAAAAAAAAAAAAAAAAAGAGGGGTTAAAAAAAAAAAAAAAAAAAACAAAAAAAAAAAAAAAAAAAAAAAAAAAAAAAAAAAAAAACAAAAAAAAAAAAAAAAAAAAAAAAAAAAAAAAAAAACCACAAACCCCCCCCAAAAAAAAAAAAAAAAAAAAAAAAAAAAAAAAAAAAAAAAAAAAAAAAAAAAAAAAAAAAAAAAAAAAAAAAAAAAAAAAAAAAAAAAAAAAAAAAAAAAAAAAAAAAAAAAAAAAAAAAAAAAAAAAAAAAAAAAAAAAAAAAAAAAAAAAAAAAAAAAAAAAAAAAAAAAAAAAAAAAAAAAAAAAAAAAAAAAAAAAAAAAAAAAAAAAAAAAAAAAAAAAAAAAAAAAAAAAAAAAAAAAAAAAAAAAAAAAAAAAAAAAAGTTCATAGTATCTCTTAGGATGAAAGAAATATTCCACAATATTTACTGACAAAATGATGTTACCCACTTTGAAGAGTATAAACAACAAAATGTGCAGGAGTCGACAAAGACCGATTGAGGAAAGGCAGAGACGGTGTGGCAGGGTTGGGAGGCAACAAACGATGCCTCTGTTGCTGCCGCGTGCTGTTGCACAAAAGTGTTTGGTTTAAAGTTGTTGTTGTTGTTGTTTTTGCTTTGTCTTCCAATTGAAAGTGCTGTCTTAACAATAACAACAAAAAACACGCAAGCCAAAAGAAAAACAACGGAGAAAGACTGAGAGAGATTGGGAAAAGGGCGTGAATTGCATTGCTCATACGCCAGGTGTTGCAGCTGCACGCTTTCAGCCTAGCTTAATCGATGGCCTGCACACGCCCACACACAAACGGCTGGTTGGATTTAGTTTATATGAGTTACTTGGCCATAATGAAGTTGGCAACGTGCCCGTTTCAGGCGTAGTTGCATAAACTCTGCTGCTCTTCTTCTTCATCTTCTTACGTTCGCTTTAGGGCATTGATTGCTTGCGAGTTTGGTGCAGTTGCTAATGCTGTAAATGTTGCTGGTTGCCACACGATGCTGTTACTGCCACACAGACAAAGCCATTGAATATTTATGGCAGTGCCCGTGCAGATTATGCGGCTAAAACTTAAGCAACTTGCCACGTTTTACCTGACTTCGTTCGTTTTCAGCTTTTGCCGAATGAAATGCAATTTGGTTTATGAACTCTGTGCGCACAGCAAAAAAGGCCGCGACACGAGGCAAGACCGCGACAAGACACAGAAAGATTTGCACACTGGAAAATGAACTTGGCAGTTGGCACAGTTGAACGTTGCACGTTGCACGTTTCGCGTTGCTGGTTGCAGGTAGCAAGTTCAAACAACACTTTCAGCAGCTAATTTTCTATTAAGTTTTCCCGTAGTTTTCCTGCAGTTTTCCCGCAGTTTGCAGTTCGCGCAAGTGCCGAAAAAGCTGTCACGACTTTGCGACTACTATTTTTAGTTACCCCCCTCAACCTGTACCCGCCCCTCGAAGAAAATATTTGCGACTTACTCCGCATTTGCAAACAAACATATAAAGTTTCAAGTGAAATCGCGAATTAAGTTGCGCATCTGAAGAGTAAAAGCTGAATGAAGAAAATCCATAAAATATGAGACAGACACCCAAGGAAATTATTATTTTTGCATAAAGTTTCTGGCAGTTAGCTTTTTGCTCAATTTTCACAGTGCATTTCGCTTTTAAATTAAGGTCAAACTAACTTGCCAAATACATATAAGAATATTTTTATCAATCAAATTAAAAGTAACTCATGCAGAAAGAAACTTTAAAATTTAAGAAACCTTTAAATTAATACTTGCACTTGAGTGCGAAATGGCTTACTTTTGAATATTTACTGCTTATTTATTGGCAACACCTGTTTTTGGCACTTTATTAGTGTTTGAATTAGTTTAAATACATATACATATATATATAATTGTGATCTGTTTTAAATACATGCAATTTTATTTAATTGCTTCTGCGGTAAACCACACAAAAACCATAAGAAAACCACTTAATTGAAAAATGAGAAAGCACTAAAACAACAACAACATAATATATATATAAAAATATATATATTATACAAAATAAATGCACACTACGTGTTTTATAGTTTCATTAGTTTTTTTTCTGCTTTTTTTGTACCTTTTTCTATCTCTCTATTTAACTAATAAACTTCAACTGACTACAACTGTTCCTTTCTAAGATTAAAATATTTTAAAAAGATTAAAACAAATACAAAATGAGTTAGTTGTGAAGAAAATTTTAAATTAATATAATAATACTTGTAGCGAAGTTATAAAAAAAAAGACTCAACGTTTGACAAACTTAAACCGATAAAAACAAACAAAAAAAATACTTCAATATAATTATAATAAAATTAGGGTATTTACTGGAGTGATAAATGTGTAAAGTGTTAACGTGATATCTGACAGCATTAGATCAAACACACAAAAAAGAGTTTATCAAAGCAAACATGCCCCATGGTATGTTTACAAAAATGGTCTTATTTAGTTAACGTTCCAAATAGAGTGGTTGCCAGACTATTAATTAAAACAGCTGTTCGCTGCCATTTTAGATTATTAATCCAACGTTTTTTCAAATAAATAAATTTCACGCACATATAATATTTGTTAAATTCCTTCTCTTGGCATTCTGAATAAAAATACAAATCCAATTGTTTTTCAGTCAGCCCTAAATATATTTGTCAGTACGAATATTTAAATCATCTGGCGATAAATTTTCGGTTTTCTTGTCGAGTTTTTATTGTAACTAAGGATATTGTTGAAACTGGATCTAATAAGCGGTGATATCATCGTGAATAACACTATTAAAATGACACCCACTGTCGGCAGTGAGTATTTGGGTTTGAGAACTGCTGGATATCATAATTTGCATAATAAGAAATTAAAAATCAAAGGAGAAGAAATCGGTAAGGAAATCTTTCCAGATTAGACAATGATAAGAAATGTTGGAGGCATGGGGATGAGAAAATTAAATAAATAAGTATCTAAAAAGCTACAGTTCTACATAGATGAAAGTAAATATGTATTCAAGTTATTCAATAATATTCATAGCTTATTAATGCTAGAATTCCCTTTTGATTTCTGTGTATCATTTTGAGTAAGAAATAAGCAAGGCAATCGTTTGGTTGTCTTTGGTTTTAGTTTCCACAAAAGCGCACACAAAGCTTGACTTGACTCAAACTGTAAACCGAAACTACAGCTGTGGGGCATTAGCTATGCGTATATGCGTGTGTGTGTGTGACAGACGGCATTTGCAAGGCAAATATTTATAAACACACACGCACACACTGAGAAACAGACAAAGGAGCCTTCAGGAGCTGCCAAGAGCGACACGCACTTGACTTTCGAAACTCACTTGAAGTCCTGTTGAGCAGTTGAGAGTTAAGAGTTGAGTTGAGAGTTGAGAGTTTTTCGCTGCCTGTCGTCTCTCTCTTTTTGTCTATTTGTCTGTCTGTTTGTTTGTTTGCTTGTTTGTTTGCTTATGCTTGCCAAAGTTTTGCCAGCCTGCCAAACAGTCTTGAGTCTTGCATGATATTGCACTTTTAGTTGCCTTCACATTGACTATATAATAAAGCTGTTTTCATTAGATTTCTCAGCAAATGCTTAAACCTTTTTTTTTTTGTTGCTGCTGCTGCTTCTCATAAACTAGGTCGCCGCATAAAAGTGGACGGCGGAGTGTTGAAATGAGCAAAATGCATTTCAAGCGGAACTCAGCGCCACAGGCAGCCAACCCCTTGACCCCCCCACACACACTTTCCTGCTTGTGTGTGTCAACAGATCTTGTTTGTGCCCCCGCATTGACCCCAAAAGAAAAAAAAAATGTAGAGACGAGGAGAATTTGTCTAGCCATCCGGCGAGTGAGTTCGCGTTGCACGTTGCACAACAACATTCAGTCATTCACTCATTCAGTCATTCATTCACTTCATTTACCGAGTTACGCACACACACACACACACACACACAAGTTGTGGGCTGGCCCCTGTTGATGACATCAATTTGCGTAAATTGTGCTAGGAAAACGTTGCCGGAAACTGGCAGACTAATGGAGCGGAAGTTTTTCCAAAGCATTCAAATGACTGCAACACACACACACATTCGACCCCTCGCCCCCGTAGCTCAACCAGTGACACCTTAACCCTTACATACATACATACATACATACATACATGCATACATAGAGAAGCATCAGCTAGATATCCTGGCAGCCAGTCAACCATTTGCAGTTGTTGGCCATTTGCAAGCACATTCAAACAGCATTCAGATGAGCTTACATCTTCCTTCTCTTTCTATCGTGTCTTTTGTCTCTATGTTATTGTTGACTACTGTTATTTAGCAGTGCTGCTAATGAAGCCTGCTGTTGCCACTCTTGCCAGCAATTAAACAGCAGCTTTACTTTAATGCAATTGTCTCGCTCACACACCAGATACCTTTCTCTCTTTCTGTGCTACGCTTAATTTGCTGTGCACATTGTAAAATTAAACTTGTCTGCTGTGCATTTAAAATGTCACCAAACACACAATTCCCCTCAACTCCCCACACCTCGCCACCAACTCCTCACTCTGCTTAACGTTAGCAAGTTGGCAGCGCTGGAGAATTGCGGCATGCAAACGAAAATTTTTATCAGCATCAGCATGAAAATGTCGCCGCATATTAACCTGTCATCCATCACTTTTGATACTTTAGCATCCTCGCGCGCGTTCCTCTCACCTTTGTGGCCAAAACCGATGAGCGGTGGGAGGGTTGGGTGTTGGATTGGATACCCTTAACCCCGCTGTTGCTGATGCGCTCCATGCTGGCTGCTTCCATGTCACGCAGCAAAAAGGGTCAATTCCGTTGCACGACACACAAAAGGATAACGAGCGCAATATGAGTTGGCATTATAATACAACAACAACATCTACAGGGACAACAACTACAACAACAACATTGAATGACAGCGCATAACACAAAGAGAAAATAAAATGGCGTCATCGTCATCGCTGCTACTGCTGTTGACATTGCTTTTGTTGTTAGTGTTGTTAGTGTTGTTGTTGTTGTTGTTGTTGCTGGCCTCTGCAGTATCTGACGATAGAAATGCCAATGACGCTGATCCCCAAGCAACAAAACATAATATGGCAAATAAAACAACAACAACAACAGCAACAACAAAATGTAGAAATAGAGACCAAAATAAATATCAAGGTTTCAGCTTACAATTCAACAATTTTATAGTTTTATTCAATAAATAATTCATTTAGTACTAGAGTTACATTTCAGATACAATTTTTAAACTAATAAAAAACGTATTTTTTCTGAAGGTCAAAGTGTAAAATATTGCAAAAAACTAAACTTAATAATTTTATGGTTATATTTTAGGTTAGGCATATAAAAACAGAAAATTTTAATAATTTAAATAAATTTTATAAACTCAGTAAAAAAATTAATCTAAAATTGAAATTAAAAAAAATCTAAAATACATACATGTATGAATAGATAAAAGAATTGTTTGTTTGTCAAACTCAAACCATCTACCTCCTAAAGTCGGTAAAAAATATTATTATGACCTGTAAAAAAACATTAAAAAGTGTTCTTTCAGCTTAAAATCCTTTAGCACCTAAAGTCGATTAAAAATATTAATATTACCAGTAAAATTACTTATTGATATAAGAAAGTCATGATTTTATTACAAAGAAAAGTAACAAAACAATATACAATATTTTGGGTCAACTGCACAACAAACTTTATTTACGATTATTAGAATGTGTTTTTAGCCCTACAACACCTGTTCATATATTTTTTCTATGTATACTTCACTTAATGTATTTATGTATATATATTTTTATATCTCTTGTCAAAAGTCAAGTTATGATTTACCTGCTGTAATAAAGTTTATGTTCTAAGCTTATTAATATACACATATTTATTATTTATATTGTGCTGTACAGTAAGTATATAAAATAGCTAACTTACTTGATAAATATGCCAACTATTTCTCACACTCTGTTTTTTTGCTAGTTCCGATGCTGGTCGAGGCAAAAATACATAACAGATTCGCTTACCAACAAAGCGGTGTGAGGCGAGGCTAGTTGCCTTTTAAAATGGCACAACCCGTTATAGTAACCTCCCCTTATCCCACCCCCTCCAATATGCCTGAAGGCCACCCCTTTCAGGCAAGCTGTGCGGCTTAACCGTTGATGCGGTTCTAGATAACTTTGGCGTAGCTAAAGGCCAAGTTTAGAGCATTGTGTGTGTGTGTGTGTGTGTGAGCTATGCTGATGGCCGCATCAGTTTTGCAAGCATATGTGTGTAAGTGTGTGTGTGTTAGTGTGTGTGTTTTTATGACTAAAATTGTAAATTATGTCAACTGGCCACGACCCAGAGAGAGAGAGAAAGAGCTCGTTATAGTTGGAGTGCGATATCCCTCAACACACACACACACACACACACACATACATATTTGTATATATATAGACATAGGTCTAGTCTCTAACAGCAACATGAAGCTAATGAAAATTTATTGATAATAAATTTAATATGTTTTGCGGCTGCGTGTTTTATGTGTATGTGCACCTACACACACACACCCTTCATATACATATATATATAAAGTATTCATAGCATGAACATATCCTCAGAGTTTTGAATTTTATATGTAATCGACACTCAACGCTCCGCACTGTGAATTGGTTTGTGGGTTCGGGTTCGGGTTCGAGTTCGGGTTCGGAGGTTGTGGGAGGTTTTTTTTTTTTTTGGGTTGACTGCTCGCCAACTAGTCATAATTAATTTATTGTAATTAAATGATAAAGGCAATAACAACAATATCCCTCTCCCTCCACTCTCCCCCCACCCTCTCCATCGTCGTCCCTTCAGCATCAGTTGCCGCATCAGTTGCACTTTGTAATGCGATCTGCGTCACTTGTCAGTTGGCGTCCCTGCGTTTTTATCTTCTCTCTTTTTCTCATCTCATCTCTATATATAGCAACAGGGCAATTGAAGCCATACTTTCTGGTCGCCTAGTCCCCCCCCTCCCCCTTGCTTTCAACAGGCAGCATAGCCGTTGTTGACATTTCATTGAGTCTCAAACTCAAACTTCATTATGTCCTGCAGCGTCTGGCGCCAGCTAAGGGAATCTCATGTCGTGCCTTGATGTGTTCCCCTGGCAGCCCTCCCACTCCCCCGTATTACTCTTGTGCGTGCCTTCTTCTTCTTCTTATACTTTATCGCTCCCAGTGTGTAGGTGTACACACACATATATATATATGTGTGTGTGTGTGTGACTTTGTCTAAGTTTGTTTGCATAACCTATTTGTATAAATATTTTGCCTTTTGCTTCGCTCTGTTGCTCAACTTATTTGCACGTCTCCAACGCCAGCGGCAAAGACAACGACAACGACAACGTGCAACAGCCACCCCTCCCACCCCTCTCATACGCTGATGGCCTCCTTGATGGCCTGCTTGTTGCTGTTGTTCTTGTTGTTACTGTCTTTGTGTTTTTGGCTGCCTGTTTCTCTGTTTTGTAGGTGATAACAATGTTTGTCTTTATTTCAGCACAAAAAACTTTACTCTCTTAACATTTTCACTTAAACTTGCTCAACAAATTTGGTTTATTATTTTATAGTTTGGCACGTGTGTGTGTCTACGTGTGCGAATGTGTGTGTGTGTGTGTGCTGTTGAAATTTTACCGGCTTAGCAAAATTTTGTTGAGCAGTTAGAAAGAAATCTGTTAAATTCAATGTTCCGAAATTTAGCTAAACTTGCAATCAATAATCAATTAAACATACCTCAGCTGCAATCTTAACTAAAAGTTAAACTTATAAAGCTGTTCTATTTATGTTTGTTTAAGTACTTAAATCAATCGTTAGCAGCTCAATTGTGATTTATTATGCCATAGCTTAATTGAATGCAATTTGCTGTAGCATACTTTCGGGCTCTTCACATAAATAACTAAACGAATCGATAGACAGACAAAAGCTACTTAAAATCAGACGGCAAGACTTGCAATTTAATGCATAGCGATTTGTTGACACTTGTGCAAACGGAATCCTTAAATCGAAAGCCATTTAAGACATGGCAAATTAACGTGTCCTGTGCTCCTTAACCATTTGATCCGCCCGGCAAATGGCGACAATGCAATTTACGCGCCTGTAAGCAGCTCAAGACAAGGAGAAGACAAGACGAGACAAGGAAACTCAAGGCAAGGCAAGAAAATGGCTGAAGCTGCCAATGTGTGTGCAAGCTCACCCACTTAATGAATTGTCAAACACTTTAAGCCAATAAACGCAGTAATGGCAACACACACAACTTTACATTAGTGCGAGCAAGAAACAGGTGAGTGAGGGGGAAGACAGGGAGACAGGGAGTCTGAGACAAGTTGCACTAGCAGACGCTTGGCAATTGCAAGGCGTTTAGCTGTAAAACTTGCTAAAGTTGTGCTATGCCACACACCAACTTTTTACCTATACACACACACACACGCACATAGTCACATACTTGAGGACATTTGTCACAGTACTTTCCTATTTTATTTTATTTTATTTTCATTCTATTTTTTTCTTGTGTGTTGCGGCTATGACTGTCAGCGAAACTTTGCTTTGCTTTGCTCTTCTTTTGACATTCGACAGCAGCAGCAACAACTCAAGTGTTTATGTTAGCCGGAAGACATAAAAGCAAAGCGTTCACCCCACCACACCCCGCTCCCCGTTGCAACAGCTGGAGCTACTCCAAGTCGATAGTGGATAGTGGAGCAATGTAAGCGACACGCAACCGCAACAAATCCAACGGAAATCCACTTTAAAGTTGGCTAGCTCTGGAACGCATAGAGAGCAGCAGTTTCCACTCCCCTCCCTCTCCCTTTTAGCTATTCGACAATATCCTGGCATGGTCCTTTGCAATGCTGCACTTGCACTTGCAATGCTGTCAAGTGTTGTCAAGCACGCGATGGACACACAGATGGAAAGAAAAAGAAAGAGAGTCCAAGACAATCACACACAGAAAAAAAGGAAAGACACAGGCTACAACAAAGATAGCGTATGATAAGAGTTTGTGACAGAGAGGGAGAGAGTCTTTGTCATTTTTCATTGAGCAATAATGGAACAGAATGGAACTGCTTTACTTGAGCTTAGGGCCAAAAGCGAAAGTGTCGCTTAAATGGGTTTATGTGGACCCAAAGAAACTCTACTCCAAGCTATATTGCTGTTGCATTTTTATGGTTTACTTAAGGCCCAACAGCTGCTGCATAGAGCAAATTGCATTTCTATATATATATATATGCGTATAACTGAACAATCAGCACGAGCTATTTAACAATTACAAAGACATTTAAGCTGGAGGCAATTGGGTTCATTATTATGAATGTATTAATATGTATAAAGATTTTAGAAAACTTACTTTTTCTACTAGAAAAAAAGAATATTTATCTTAATTGTGTTGATTACACATCAATTAATTATAAAAGTAAACTTTTGTTCCTTAGTTCATATAAAATTACAAAATATTCTGTATTAAATGAGAGTTTGACTTTTTATTTGTACAATTTCCCAATCAGCAAAGAAATTTGGCAGGAACAAAAATATTTCATGCAAACAAAGTAAGAATTGCGTAAATAATAATTTTAACAGTAGACTCAAAAATTTACAAACAAGATATTTTGAAAAACCAAATTCCAATGCAAAAAACAAATTTGCAAATTGCAATTCTCATGAAAGATGCAAAGCTCTTATCAAATACCAAAAAAGTCGAATTTATGCCATATGTGTGTAAGCTAAAAGTTAAAGCAAATATGCATATCATTGGCATATTACAACAACAACAACTAAAACAACAATGATATTCAACAGGAAGAGCAACAATAAGGAGAACAACAAAGAATGAGGCAACTGACAAGCAAATAATTGGCATAAAATGACACCAGAAATTGATTAAAAGCGAGCACAAAAAAGCACGCAAAGAAATGTAAAGAAAAATCATCAAGCAGAAAGAGAAGAAGAAGGAAAAACAACATAACGTGAAAAGAAAAACGAGACATGAAATATTAAATAACATTCATTCTTTTTTGCTTGCTTTACTTTACTTTTTTTTTTTTTAAGTTAACTGTTAACAAGCAACAGCCAAAAGAAATGCGATAAGAAAGAGAGAGAGAGAGAGAGAGAGAGAGAGAGAGAGAGAGAGACGGAGGGGGTGGAAAGAGAAGAGTTTTTGATAGGAAATGAAAAAGGAAAACGGCGCACGACAAAAGTTAAAAATCAATTCGTGGCCAACTGTAAGCTGATTTATGGCTGCATTTATGAAATGGCCCACAAGCCGAAATAGCTGACAAAAAAACTAAACACACACACACACACACACAACACACAAGCTTAGATAGCGGAGCAACTGTAGGAAATAGAAAAACTAAGTGATTGAGAGTTATAACGAGAGAGTCCAGCAAATTTACCAGAAAATTGACTTTTTTTGCTGTGCGAAATTAAAGCGCCTGCAAAATCGAAGCAAGTCGTTTTGGTGAAGGTGGTGGGGGGCGCGACAAGGCGGTTGTATGGGCGTTGCACATGCCACAAAACTTGTCAACGTAGCAATTCGACCACTGTGTATGTGTGTGTGTGTGTGTGTGGCAAAGTTGAAATTGAACTGTTTGCAACAGCGAGTACAAATTGCAACTTGTTTGCGCCCGGCTGCATTTTGTTTTATTTGCGACAGGTGAAATAACCGCAATTACGCTGATGTTGTTGCCTCAGCAGCCATAAAGCAGCCAAAAGACCCAAATGAAATTGCCAACTACCAATGCAATGATGTTGGCCGCGAAAGGGGTTCGAGGTTCCCAAGCAGCAACCAGCAACATATTTGCTCGGGCAGCGAAGAAAAAATACTGAGAATGAGAAGCAGAAATAAGCGAAAAGAAGAAGTGCGCTTAAGTGCCGCTTGGCGGAACATTTCGTTGCTGCAACAGGGGGTGGCAACAGGAAGCTCAGTGAAATACGGACGAAACACAAAAAAAAAAAAAAAAAAATTCAAAAGAAAGAATGAGTAGCCAATGTAAAACGAATACTTAATACCCTTGTAGATTGAGAAGCCACTACTTAAAGAGAGGTTTTTAATTTAAGTTATTTTCGAAAGAAAACTACTCTTATACATTATATAGGATTTTATCATCATTACTTATTGTTGCTATGTTTACTAAATGACTAAATGAAATGATTCCAAAAAATTCTTATTAATGCATAAGATCTTTAAAAGTTTAACAACAAACAAAATCAATCCCTCACTTAAGCTTAAGAATCAATAAAGAATTAATATGTACTTTCAACTCTTAACACAACTCTTATACATTAGCATTTACAGTAAAAGTGGACATCATATCATTGTAGGGAAAAGTTGAAAGTTTTCATGCATAATTTGTTAATGTATTCTGCAGATGCCGAAGTTCTTAGCGGCTTTATGATATCCAAATTGGTCAACAGTGACAAACGCAGTTTCCGCACCTGTAAAGACTATTGAAGATGCATTTGAATCAATATAACTAAAATAATCTAACTCAGAGACAAGGTTCCAGATTTAATATAAGTACGATTACAAGCACGTTTTAACAAAAGATTTTTTTTTAATATACTATGTAATTAAATGCTACAACACATTGTATTTAAATGCGTAACACAATTCATGACAAAATTATAATACACACATTTTGCACAGACCTAAAAAAAAAAAAAAGCTAACAAAATCGGAAACGGAAGCGCACAAAGCGCCAGGGTCCAAGTACGAGTTCGGGTCCGAGTCCGAGTTGGAGTCCAAGAACAAGTTGTGGCAAGGAGCAGCGGCATCATCATTGTCGCTTCGCTGCCTGCTACAACAGAGGGGGTGTGCGGTGTAAGAAGCGGTCGGGCAGACTAAAAGTCTTTCTCTCAGTACAAACAAAACGGGGAGGCAAAAGTTAGCAAGAGTTGCCACAGTTTACAACGTTTTGTTGTTCTTGTTGCTGATGTCACAAAAAAAAATTGGTTGCTCATTTCCCCCCGCATGCCCCCTCCTTCTCTCCGCGCAGCCTATGCAAGTTCTCCACTTGAATGCTTTGTTCAATTAATGAGACTCTTGACAGTTTCTGTTGCTGCTTCTGTTGCTGCTGCTGCTGCCTTCATTTGATGTCCCTTTTTTTTAGGGTCCGCTGTTGCCACTGATTGTTGGCAATTCGAGTTGCGGCCGCTTGTCCGGCTGTCCCGCTGTCCCGCTTTGCAGCTGTTTTGTAATTTATAATGTCAACTTTTTGATTTTTCAGGTCAGAGCGCACTTAATTAATGGCAAACCAGGCAAGGAAGCAAAGGGAGCGGGGCGGGGGCGGGGGCGGAGGTAGTAGAAGCAATTGAACACAAATACATGCGTATAAATTCAATTACGCTTGCAAACAAAAATCAATAGCAGAGTTTTACCTCCCTTCCCCTTGCCTTTACCATCTCACAAACATCTCTCTCAAACTTTTCTTGCCACGCCTTGCCATCGTTTATTAATTGCCGCACGTACATTGCTCATACGTCACGTTGTATAAGAGTGTGTGTGTGTGTGTGTGTGAAAAAAGGAGCAAAAGAAAACTGTCAGCTGTAATTAGCACAGCTGAGCGAAAGCCAAGAGTGTTCTTGTTTGTTGTTGTTGTTGTTGCTGTTGCTGTTAACACAACTTGACGCGCTGAAATTTTTTTGACTGAGTGATGCGCTGGCAGCTTAGAAACCAAGCAAGCAGGCAGCCATGGCCACAAAGGACACATACAGGACTTTTGGGGCAAAAGACAGGAATGGGGGCTGGAACTGCCAAAAGATGAATGTCTTTTGCCTTTGCTGCTCATGTGAGTGGGTGTGGCACCATAATTATGAATGCCTTTTTTTACCAACGATAATTTTGTTGCTTCCTTTTAGCCTTAAAGCAGCTTTAATTTGTTTATATGTAGAAAAAGTGGAAAGCTTCACATGTCTCTTTCCCTTCTACACACCATCACCTCTACTGCCGCTGGCAAAAAATAATAATTTGCAGTGCAAGTTGCTAGCGCTGTTTTTTTTCGTGCCACTTTTTATTTAGCCGCTTTGCTGTTTTGCCTGCTTTTATGTGTTGTATATATTTCAACTTCGCGTACCTTTTTTTTAGAGCTGCTGCAATTTTTCTCGCCGATTTTCGCACATATAAGCGCAGATAGACACATGGATAGATAGACACTTGGTCGTGGACATGGCCAGCTGGTGAGGCTGAGACGCTGCGAGGAGAAGGATGAAACAGTTTGAGCAGGAAGCTCATGTTGTTTGGCGCCATTATTAATAAAGTTCACGAATGCAATGAGCGCCGAGAGCTGAGCGCATTATGAGTGAGTTTGCTAGCAAATACACGCAAACACAGACACACACACTCAAACACACACACATGCAGTTTTGTTGCCTGCACTCTGCAGAGTTAGTCAGTTGGAGTTGGCTGCCAGTCAACGTGCAAAGATGGTTTTAAAAAAGGTATTTTTTTCTGTATGCATTACATTGTATCTTCATATCTATGCATCTGTGAAACATTAAAAAAATATTTTAAATTCCATAGGTACACAAAATTAACCATCTAACCAAAAATAAAAAACAATTGCCTGTAGTTTTCTAATAATAATGTGTTGGTTTAAGAAATTGTCTGCTTCCAGTTAGTTAGGATATTGTTAAGAATGCTTTATGCATTTAAGATAAATCTTAGAGAAGTGTGGCAAAATAAAATACGTTTAGATATAGATTTAAACGGTTTTCAACGCTTTGATGCTGTTTTATAAAATTAAGATGCCTCTTTAGGTACAAAGAACTTTATTTAAATAATATATGCTTTTTATTTAGTTATTACTCTAAAATTTTTTATTAACTTTATGTTGGTTAGTTTTCTCTTTGGCTCAAAGTATATGAAAATCGTGTACAAAAATAAATTTGCACGCCACTTTATTATAAAATTGCCTTTTGCTTACATATTTAATTTTAATGCATAACAAATGTTGCCCAAGAGTGTTAAACAATGCAGATATAACAAATATCATTGAAGAAAATACATAGCAAACTATTTAAAAGGGGTATATGTAAATGGAGAGAAATGCATAAAGATTTTCTGTACATCTTTTACAATTTTTCTAACAGTTTATAATACATTTCTAGTTAGTTAGAAGTTATCTGAGTCTTATGGTTAAATAAAAGGGTATTTAAGTGACGGCTTTTTGGTCAGTTGTTTGGTCATAATAGTCATTGCAAATTATGCCACGCCCGTTGAGTTGAGCGCCTTCTTTCCGCTCTGGCCAACTCTGTGTTATCTGTTACTGTGGCAAATGCAACCACACACATAATACACACAAACACACGCACACATATATGGAAACATGCACACACTTGTAATTCTGTCTAGGTGCATGGCAGCCCAAAGTGTTTCTGTTTCATGCCCATTGCAACAGTTGCAACTTGCAACGGCAATGCCACATACACTCACACACACACACACACACACACACTTATGATTGTGCATGTGTGTGTATATGTCGAGTTGTTGGCTGGTTGGTTGATGCGCCTCGAGTTCTGTCGAGTGCGGCTTTTGTGGGAAAAATTAAAAATTTCGAGTGGGCCGCAAGTGGTTTCAAGGATTTGCATTAAGCGCATGCAACCAACTTGCCCCCCCCCCCCCACTCCTCCTCCTTCAACCAAACCATCCTTAACTCATTCCAAACCAAAACTCACTTCTCCCTTCTTCCCTTTAGGCTCACAAGCACATTAACGATATGTTGGGCTGTTAGCTGATGTTTCTGCTTCTGCTTTTGCTTCAGGTTCTGGTTCTCGTTCTGTTTCTGTTTCTGTTCAGTTTCTGCTTTATGGCGGCTGCTGACAGGCGGCTTACGCTTTAATGGCTGTTCGTCAAAGCGAGCAAATTGCTACAGATACCCAGCAGCCACATACGTACTCGTGTATACATATGTACAATATAACTTACCACATGTACTATATCAAAGTATTATGAGTAGCAAATGCATCTAAGTAGAATAACAATGTTACTAGGTCTCACTTACAAACGCTTACATTGCGTACCATAACAATAATAAGCAAAAGAAAAATATATAAAAAAGCCAGCCGTTGCTGGTAAAAGCAAACTTTAAGTAACGCAAGAGATAGATATAATAAAAGTAAAAGAAATTTAATAAATCTAGCAAAATTCATAAAAATCTTAAAGAAGTTCAATAGGGCGATAAGAATTAGTCAAAGATCGAACAAACTATATCGATAGATCGACGAAAAAAATAGAGGGACTAAATACATAAAAAACTTAAGATAAAAAGGATCCAAGGAAGAAGACTTTAGATGCTTTAACTTTAACAACATTCAAACTATTCAGACTTAGTAGAAAGACCGATATCATAATTGAACTGAAAGGTTTTAATAAAGGAGATATGCATCTGAGAAAAGACCATAATCACTGAAATACTGTGGAATTATTTTCCATTTGGGCATCTCTCTTTTAAAAAGCTAACGTGATAAACAAAAGGAAAGCTCAAATTGTATTCCAATAAGCACTTGGATTACTTGCTGAGCAAAACCGAAGTCATGTTTTAGTTCAGCTTTCTCTCTTGAATGAAAAATGATTAAATTACTTCGAAACCAATATTCAATGCAAAACACTTTGTAGCCCAAAAAAGGTATACTATTACAAAAACTGTACTTTTTTTCAGCAATTTACCTCCACTTCTGTACGAGTAGTATTTCAAAATGAGTACCTTGGTATTAAGGCATGCACTCACATTCAAACGGACAGATAGACAGAGAAATATAGGTACTCTACATACTTGCTGTAGATATGAGTGTATTCGTATGAATATCAACTGCTCTCGGCTGCATTCCCAACAATTACACACAGCTCAGACTCACAAAAACCTTTGCACGGCCCACTAAGCACACTTGTCAGTTTGTCTTGTAACTGTCTCTATTGCTATCACGCTCGCTCGCATCTATCTGTTTCTTGCACTCTTCTATGCTGCTGTCTAGTTTGGGGCTTTAGCTTGTTGTGTTGTTTTTATAGTTGTAGTAGTTCTTATTCTGATTCTGTTCATGTTCTGCTTCTTCTGGTGCTGTTGTTTTCTATTTGCCAAGCTCTTCAGTCGACTTCTACACACACACACACACACACACACACACTTGCACACCCATGTGCATTTGCACATGTATAAATGCTATTTTTATTTATTTTTGTCTTTGCTGGGCTCTGCTTGTTAGAGAGCTTGTGAAAAATTTCATAATAAAGTTGTTGAACTATTTTTCATAGCATAGTTTTTGGGGCCCAGCGCACTTAAGCGTATTAAAAGTGCCTGCGCGAAAAGTACTCCTGACAAACACATAAACATACATTCATACATACATAAATTGCAAGCCGAATGCAAATGCCAGATAATAATCGGCATCAGCTTAAAGCGAAAGAATAGTCAAAAAGCAAAAAAGATAACAAGAAAAAAAAAAAAAAGTGAAAATGAGGGCTTCGTAGTCTCGACTACGTGTAATTAAGTTGGCATCAAGGACGTGCAAGTATCTAACTATGTACATATGTGTGTCTTTGTGTGCTAGAGTGGGTGCATGTGTGTCTGTGTGTGTGGCACGCTTCAGGGCACTTTAAATTGCACTCGCCCAGAGAGAAACAAATGGCCCAGCACCGCAACATGTCCAGCTGTAAGAGAATTAAAGGCTGGCGATGCTGTGGGTAGAGGGTAAAGGGGGGAGTTTTTGTATTCCAAGGGACATGCACGTACTTCCTAATCCTTTTCCTTTTTTGTTGGTGCTCTTTGCGCTTTTTTTTTTGGTGGAAGCAGCGACGAGTCGACGATTCGCGTCGCCTGATGCACATGCGGGCCTCGACGGCCAACCAAACAAACAAATCGACTGGCGCAAAAACCGAGTGAAAAAGGCAAGAGTTCTAGTCCAAGGGTCGAGAGTGATGCCGGGAAGGGGTGCAGGGGGGTGTGCTATAGCAACGTGCGACGAAATCAAAAAGTTTGAAACAATTTCGTCGTAAATCTTCGAAAATAGTTTTACACAAGCGCAGGCAGGCAGAAACAGGCCGACAACAACAGAAGCAACAACAACCAAATATAAAACAACAATCGTCACAGTGAACAAAAAAAAGGAGAGCTACAGAGAAAACAATAGGGAAATGAAGGTTTACATATCGTTGGATTAGTGAAGATTGAATGCGCTTTCTCAAATTATCATACCAAAAATATTTCACTATAAATTCCGGAATAACTTAATTAACAGCACCTCAAATACGATTTTTTTTAATCACCAAATATATATTGAAGGAATTATCACGTTTCTTTAAAGCCTTTAAGCTTTCGTTCAAACCCTAAAATACTAGAGGAGAAGAAAAAGCAGAAAAAGCCAACATCAGAAGCAAGCAAAAAGAGAATTCTATGTTGTAAGTCATTTGCAAACACACGTCATGAAATTGAGCTTACAGAAAGTGTGCACAAAAAAAGACAGTCGTGTGTAACACTATTACAAACGGTCACACTGCGCAGCAATCAGTGGCATGCAGCCACACTTTAACCGAAGAACAAAAAAGTGACTGAAGCTGATCCTAGACCAAAAATGTGATTTCAACTCTTAAGTAGCTGCCAAAGCTGTTGAAAAGCGCCCGCACTGAAAAAAAAGAGGCACACACCAACACAAACAAACACACACAAAAGGCAAAAGGGGCGTGGCCAACACACACACACAGCAGCCTTAAATGCCAGCTAACCGCAAAACTAAGCTGACTGCAAAATAAAACTGTAAAATCTCTCTCGTAACGAACAAATAAAACGTTTAAAATGCTCACAAAAATCAGTGGCTGACAATGTCCAGCAGTCGTAGTCGTAGACACCCCTCAGCCCCCTCCATTCCAGTCTGAGGTTTGTGGCCAACTTTAAACTGCCATGTGTGTGTGTGTGTGTGTGTTGGTGTGTGTGCTGGTGTGGGTGGTGAATGTAACTAATGCTCGGACAGTGGCACTAATTTAATTACGAAAAACGCAAAAGTGTCGCCCGATGCCACATTGTGCAGCTAATGCAGCGTCTCTTGCTAGCTTCTTGCGGCTAGCTGCTTGCCCCATTTGCTGATTGCCACAAATTGTCCTGAAGGGACACTTTTTGGCGTTTGCCCCAAAGGGAGGCAGAGCTGTGGCTGGGTGCGGCATCAAGACAGCGGCAAAGAGCATACACCAAAGAGCCGTGTAATAGTGCAACACTTCTTACGTCTGCACCACGATCCTTGCCGCACACACAGCCTTGAGGGCCTATCAGTGTCTTCTCGTTGCAGCTCATTTGCAAAGTGTCTGCCTAATGGTAGTAAGTATTTTAACTAAAAGTAAAAGATAACCAGAACTAACTGAAGAAAAAACTATCTTGAATGTTGTCGATAGTAAAAATAACTTATATATACACAAATGAATTAATTTCTTTTTTAGACTCTACATCATGTCTACTAACTTAGCTATAATCTATAAATTAAAATTATATGAATGAATCATTCTAGAAGTGGTTATGTTTTATCATATTTGTTCACCTCTTTTACAAATTTTCTGTACGTAGTATTTAAAAGTCGTTAACTGTAGTAAATAGTCAGTTGGCTTGTTATCTGTGCCGTGGCACTTGGTAGATTACTTTTTGGCAGCAACTGTGGCTAGTTGCATAAGCAGCAAATAAACGTGCCACCAAAACTCTTCTTGCAACTCATTAGACCAGACACTTGCCAAAGGATTTACCCAGTGACTCTCTCGCTCTTTCTCTCTCTCTCTTTTACTCTGTCTCTTTTCCACTGTGTGTTTGTGGCAAATTAATTAATTTAAGTATTATACAATAGCAATTGCTGCTTGCAACATGCAGCCGGAGTCTCCATCTCAGTCTGAGGCCAAGCAGCAATAAAACATTAGACAAGTGTCTGTTGCCGTTTGTATTTCTATTTTTCTTGTTGTTGTTCTTCTTGTTCTTGTTGTTGTTGTTGTTGTTGCTGGTGGCTGCAAACGAGGTTAAACATGCCGCACACTTGGGAAATGTGCCACACACGAATGCCGCACATATACGTATGCACACATGCCTCTCTCTGCATTCAATATTTTCCGGCAATTTTCCAGTCACAGTCCGAAAGACCAAAACGATCAGCGCCCAGTGGCGTGCCCCAAAGGGGCAAAAATGGGTTTGGAGCTGCAGGTATGAAAAATCGATTTTCGTTCAAAATTAACAGGCCTCCAAAATGACAAACATTGCCACTCGAGCGCTCAATTGAGAGAGAGATAGATAAAGAGAGAGAAAAAGAAAGGCATACAAAAAAGCCTTCAAGTCGTTGCCGCACAGGATATTGCATATTTGCACACAAGCACACATACACATGCACAGGAGCCACAAATGAAAAATGTTACTTTAAAGCGAATTGGAGTCCTCAATTGGCACATGAACAGCATTTGCTACACTCAGAGAAAAGCTTAAGTAAGTTTAAGATATCTACTAAGTAGGCTATGGTTTTTATAGAGTTGTCAAACACTTTTCTTTAGGTAAGCTATATAAATTCGGAGAGAGTAATTTCTCTAAGTGTTGGCGATGGGTTCAGAGGTTGCTGCCTGTGCGGGCTGTGCTGCCTGCCTCTTGCCGCCTGGTGCTGCCAGTCATTTCATACATTTTGGTTGCATTGCGCACCCGTTTGCCACACATGCAAAACAAAATTGCAATCGAGCGCGTGTCAAAGGGCAATAGGCACCAAGATATAGCCCAAAAACCAGACCCTCTTCCTCCCCCTGTCTGCGACCGACCACACCCCTTTTTGACATGGCAGCTAAATGTCCAGTCCTTTGTGCTGCTGTTACAGTTACTACCACTACAACAACTACAACAACTAAGGCTGATGCTGGTTCATCTGCTGCTGCAGTTTTCTATGCCAACTCTCTCTCATTCTCCCCTCTCTCTTCTCTCTCTCTCTCTGTCTGTCTTTCCCTCGTTTAAAGTGCACTTGTCCACATTGACACATGTGGGCGGCTCTGAGCTCCATGTGTGACGGAAATGTGAAACAAACAACTCTGTGTTTGTGTCTCGTGTGTGTGTGTGTATGTGTGTCTGTATTTTGGGCCAAAAATTCAGTTGTTTCATTGTCACAATTGCTGCCTGCCTGCCGTCTGCCTGCCTCAGTCTTGCCTCGTGTTGCAACTGCAGTTGTTGCACTTTCCGTGGCTGCTGTATGTGTGTGTGTGTGTGTGTGTGTGTGTTTGGCATTGTTGCCATTTGCCATTTGGCATTGCTGGGCTCTGTTGCAGCGGAAACCGGAAGTGGTAAACATTCAGGCAAAGACACACAGCCTGCGTTTAATGTCCTGGCCATGCATTGGTCATGTCCTGGTCCTGTTTCTGCTTCTGGTCCTGGTCCTGGTCCTGGTCCTGAACCTGGCCCCAGCGGATGTCGCTCATATGTAATGAAAAATCAATCAATGCAAAACATTTACACACACAACCACACACACGTTTTGTGGCAAACGTTACCTGATTCGGAATCTGTTTTAAGGCATTTTACCTTTGAATGTTAAGTAAGTAAGCACATAAGTAAATAAACTTCAACTCGTGCTCTAAATTGCTAATTTCTCTTTGAATTCTGTGTGTTAATTAAGCTGTCAAAAAGAATTTCTACTTTAAAAGTAGTTAATTTAGAAAAGTTGTTGTTTATTTAGGTGTTAATATTTGTACATGTTATACATATTGTTTAATAACGAGTGAAAAGTTGACTTAAAGCTCAACTTAACGATATGGATAAATGATATAATATGTTTACTGTAATTATAGAACGCTAAGTTTACTGAAATCTTTCTTTCAGAAATCATAAAGAAGAAACTTCTTTTCAAATGCTTGAATTGTTAAGGAATCTGTGACTTGGAAATATTTTAATTTAATATTATCGTTCTTGCTTTGAGAAAACACTTAAATTTTAATATTTTAATTCATTTTAAATTTAAATACATTTAGTCTTTTTACCTGGTATCTCAATGTTTTTCCTTGTGGTTCCTTCTAATCACGTTCAATTGTTTGTTCCTCTTTCTACTCAAACCTATCTCTTCTAGATTTCTCAAGGACATTTAGTGTCCGACTATTGATCGCATGACTGAAGAGCGTCTCAGTGTCAATTGCTTGCCAGGCACTTCAAACCAACCAACCAACCAACAATAATGCCAAAACTCAAGTCCCCTCAACCACCCCCTCGCCTCAACCTCTCACAATTTCCGACCGACTTTTATTACAGAGCCCTTGGAACTATACACAGTTTTCGTGAGACAGGCAAATTCACAAGAACAAGAAGTAGAAGAAGAAGAAAAGGCGATGCAAAGGAACGTGCGACAGACCCAAATGGCAGTTAAAAGACAAAAGAATTGCGACTGACTACAAAAGCGGACAAAAGTACAACAACAACAAGAACAATAGTTAGATGTAGATGGTAAATTGAAATAAATGCAAGACGACTGTTAAACTTGCCATCGCACGTTTCAATTGCGTTCTGCAGGTGCCCCCCCGGCGACCCTCACCCCTTGTCTTATCTACCATTCCACAAAAGGCACCATCATCCACGAAGTGGCAACAACAATATTTTTGGGGGGCTTATTAATAATGCAGCGGCCGCAATTCAATGAATTTTTGACTCTACGCCACGACGACGAGCTGAACAAGCTGGACAAGGGAGCAGGTGGGGTGTTGAGGGGCAACGAGAGAAGAGAAGAAACATAATTTTCTGGGCTATCTGATGAACCTTTTTAGTCACGCAAGCAGGCCAAGAGTAAAGGCAAAGGGGTGCATAGCAGACGGGTAACATGGCTGCTTAAACCTTTACGTGCGACAAATTTACGACTTGAAATGTGACCGCAACAACGAAAAAAGGGTGAGAGTGGGAAATTGAGCGAGTTTATACAAATTTGTAGATACAGATACACCAAATATACAGTTACAGCATACACTTATACACATGCATACATATGTAGCTACTCCATCAGAGCAGTTTTAAGCGCATGTTAACCCTTAGCCCCCGAAAATTCCAACAACAACAACAAACAGTTCACTGTCCATTACATAAATATTTTATTTCAATAAAACGTGAGCAGTTTTTATGAATTTCATCGGCATTTGAATGCAAAGAAATTTCTGCACTTTACTGTCGCTTAGTGGCATCGTTCGTGTTTTTGTTAGTGTTTTACATATGTTTTTGCGATACCCAGGTTAAATGTACCCTGTAACTGTTTAGTCCCATGGAGGGTTATTAAAGCAGTGTACTTGAAATGTTCACAAACAGCACAGCTTCGTCTGTCTCTATTTAACGTAATAATAAAACTTTTATTAAGCGACTTATTCTAGCAAGCAAACCATAATATTTTAACACAATCCCAAAAAGTATGTTGCAATTTTTGATAGAGTTTGTTGGTGGTACGTTCACTTCTTTATTTATTGGTCACATATTTCTTTATGTCAGTTTCTTTAGCAACTTCTGACAAGACTTTTAAGCCGATTATACTAACATATTTCCAAACTTTTCTAGTTAAAAGACAATATTAAACTTTTTGCTTTAAATACTTTTCCTTCAAGTGTTTCCTTAAATACTTAACAATTAAATACAGGATATCTACCACTTTAGCATTTATTGCTCTACAGTTGGTTGTTCTTGTTGTAAAGAGATAGAGCCCCAATGGGGCACATAAGCATCGAAAATGTGAATGTGTGTGTGCACTTTACATACGTGTATAGACAACAACAAGCATAGCTGTCGCTGTCCATTGATGTATGAAGCATTTGATTGAATTGACAGTGTGCACACATACACACCATATAGATTTTCTTCCTTTCACCCTCCCACCCTCCGCTTCCAACACCTGTGGGCCAATCGAGAGCATATCGCATATCGGGCAAACGACGCTGCTGGTCATAAAAACCAAAAAAAAAAAAAAACGAGAGAAAAAACAACAAAATGTCATAAATTTTCAACGCTTTTTTTTCATTTTAAGTCTGTGTGTGTTTGTGTGTTCCTGCTTGTTTTTATGCACATTAAGTTAATTGAAAAACGCGCAAACGTACATGAGGCTCATTTGCTTGGCTTTTGATTGAGCTTGTTAACAAAAAACGAAGAAGAAAACTGGGCTAAAACCTTAAATATAAGTGTTCGTGTATGTATGTGTGTGTGTGAGGGCGTGCGTGTATCTTTGTGTGTGTGTTTATTGTGCATTTGTTTGCCTTATGGGGCAATGAACGAAAACATTAATCTCCGTTTGCCATTGGCCAAGGACAACAAAAATAAACCGCACAAAATGCTACAATACTAGCTAATACATACACACACACACACACACACACACATACACACATACAGAGTGTGCGTGTGGGCATTTCCTGGTTGCATAAGCATTGATGCTGCTTCCCACAACCCTCCCCCCGCTGCTGCTACTGCTGCTAAGCAAGCAAACGCTTATGCCTGGGAAAATTGAAAATTTTTTAATCTCTGTCGAAAAGCGGAAACACGCAACACAACAATAACAACAACTAGCAGACTGTGTTGACAGTCGACCACAGTCAGCATTGACGTATAGCGGGGTAGACACTGTAGGGTCCTCGTTGAGGGGGGAGGGTTAAAGTTTTGGCCAGCGGGCGGCCAAAAGCCAAAAGCACGACACACAAATTGAAAATGAGACGACGAAAACCACAAAAAAAAAGCCAAGAAACAAATTGTCAGCCACTGTCCAACGCCTTCACGCCACGCCCACTCAAATATATATACATTTAATGGCTTGCAGCATATTTAAATCGCAGGAAAAATGCGAAAGCAAAAGCGAAAAAAAAAACAAAACGTTTGACTGGCTCATTTTACAAATTAGCTAGAAATTTATTTAAATTGTGTTGCCTACTTTTGAGCGCCAGCGCATTTCCAGAGAATATTTTAAGTGGAACGAACAACAAAATGTGGCAGAAAAATGCGGCATTTATGTGGTCGCTTTGCAACACCCACCCAGAGAAAGAGAGAAGGGGTGAGGGGAGGTTAAAGTGATGCATTGCTGAGAAAAAAAATTATTTAAACAAGAACGGATTTCTTTCAAACTTGGATCAAATTTCAGTTATACAGATTATTTATTATTTTAAGTGTTAATTGACAAAGTAATCAATTGTAATTGAACTGTTTAAAGTCTTTAAAGCGATTTTTCTAGAAATGTTTGTAAATTCTTTCAAACCTTCTAATGACATATTTGCCCCCTAAGCCATCAAATGTCGCATTTGAATCGTTTTGTTTTACAACCAAAGTCAAAGTTGAGAGCATCAAATGAGGCAAGGGCTAAACAGCACACTGTTTAAGCGCCCCGAAGCAGGCAACACTTTTGTGCAGGCTCGCGTTAATTGCAGCCGCAACACAGAAAACTGTTGCGAATGCAATTAAAAAACGCGTTTGCAATTTTTTTGTTTCTCTGCTACAGTTTAGCTGGTTATTTGCCTGTGGCAAGAACACGACACAACGCAACATTGTGTGCATTACCCTTATAAGTTTTGGCCTCCAAAGTTGGCCCCGTTTGTTGTTGTTTTGACCATAAACGACATTTGCTGACCATTTCAATTTGAAGGCTTTGATAGCCAAGAGTCAAAAGGCTCATTTCAAATTCAATCTAATAATTAACATGGCTATAAAAAGCACACGGGCCACGCGGCTCAGTTCATTCATTATGCAAGCATCGCCTCTCTGTCACCTCCCCCCGTCACGCCCCATTTGTCCTCTTCAGCTCAAAGCTGTCTTTAAAGTTGAAAACTTTTCGTCCGTCAACCTGAACTGAAACTCATTTAAGCCAAACAAACATTTGTAGTCTTAATTTTCGTGCGGCTCATCATAAACTTGGTTACATCACCCCTTACTCTCTCCGACCCTCCCCTTCCCCCCCTTCCTCCCTCTTGTAAGCGCCTGTCTACCCCAGCGCCGACTAGCTTAAAGCTGCTGTCAGTTGTGGGCAACACTTTGTTAATGATTTTCATTAAATTCTTACGCCTTTTGTCCACATTGATGTTGCTGTTGCTGTTGCCGGTTTGCTGTTGCTTGCTTCAAGGCATTAAGCATACACGCACAACACAACCACACACACACACACACACACTGACAGAGAGCAGACAAACAGGCACAGAGCTTCCCCAGTTTGCAGTTAACTTTGTGTTTTTATCGCTATTTGTGTTGAACACGCATACTTAACACCAACACCAACACACACACACTCGCACACACACATAGATAGCTTGGGATGCTTCGTGGCACACACAATATGGCCAAATTCTCATCAAAATTTAATGCTAAAATTAACAAATCTGTTTACAAATTTATTAAAACCTTCGCACAGTTCGCTCATTTGACTGCCTGCTGTTTTCTCCAATTGGGTACGTGAGGGCTGTGGAAGTCAGGAGGAGGCAGACTGACTCTGTGTGGAGGAGGGTAGGTTTTTTAATGGCCTGGCATCAGCATCGGCATCATGCGAAAAAAGGTATTTTCAGCTGATGTCGTCATACTTACACTTAACCCTTTAAAAGTGGAACCGACTAGTATGAGTGGTATGTTTGTACATATGTGTGTGTGTGTGGAATCAGTGTCATCATTGCACATGATGTAAATGTTAAGAATTTAGTTGGTTTTCAAATAGTGTACGACAGATTTAATTAAGGTTCTTTAAAATATCTGTATTGCGTATGGAACGATTTGTGGCATAAAGCTAGTCAATAGAAAAGTTGATGCTAAACATGGCTAAAACGCAATCGAAGAGCGTAAAGATATCAAAATAAAATAGCTACATTTTAGACTGTTCAAAACAATAAACTTATGAACTGATTTCGAGAGAGGCAAAGAGTTCAACAAAGATATGTTTACATATACATAGTATTAAATATGCACAAATAAACAAAGAAAATTTCGAAATAAAGCCCGGTTTCAGCTAATTTTTTTACTTTTCTTTCGTTTAAGTAAGCATTAACAAATTGTTTTAAGCTATCACATAACATACATTATTATATAAATTATATATTTTACAACGCCCGTTTTTTAAAAGTCTCCAACCAAAGACATTTTTCAGACTTATCAAGTCTTTTGAGAATGTTAAGATTCTTGTCATATTTTGGACATCAAAGAAGAACAACAAAAGCAACAAGAACAGCAACCAAAAGGCAAGCAAATGGCGCATGCCGATGCATAACGGTAATTATTTAATGTGCAAACATGCAAACGGCAGCGATTAACATATTATAACTCACACACAACAGAAACAAACAAGTTAACGCACTCACACACACGCACACACAACACTCAGCAGTAGGTGTCAAATTATGTGTATGTATGTATGCGTGTATTTGTTTGTTTGTTTGTGTGTTTAATTGTGTGTGAGTTGTGTCGGCGGCATTTTGCATAATTTCCCTAAAATTTCTATTGATGAGCATTTCACAGTTCAAACAATTATCGAGTCTGTTTATTGAACGGAGAGGGAGTGGAAGAGGGAACGGCGGAGGGGAAGTGGAGAGCGGTCAACATAAACTCATAATATTGTTCATATGCGGATAATGATGTGTAGCAACAACAACAACAACAACAACAAGAACAACAATTGAAAAACAAACTTTGACTAATTAACCAAAGCGTTAATCAAAATGCAGAGCCAAATCAATCGATCTACAAATACATAAATGTTACACTTGATTGATTCACAACAGAATATGGACAAAGTGTAGCTATAACCAACTATTTACAGAAGTGTGTCAGCCATGACAAAGTCAAATAAGGAGTGAGAAAGCTGAATGGATTATTATCAAATATAGTTGTGCTAATTTATTTTGAATTTACAGTTTTATACGAATTTAAAATTGAAAAGCTAACGTTTTTATTTCCAATATAAATTCTGTATAGCTTCAGCATAAATATTTGATGATGATTTTAATATAGTAATAAAGTACTTTTAAAAAAACATGCACTTTAATAAAAAGCTGTCTGCTAATGAAAGGTGCATACAATTATGTATATTTGACAACGTGTTATATGTTTTTGCAAATAAAAGAATATTTAAATAAAATAATAATCACACAAAAACATGTAAGAAATATAAATAAAAAACTTTAAGCTGTTGAAAGTGATGTTAAAAAAAATAATACATTCATGTGTTCATGTATGTATTTTTAATAAAAATTAATTTAAAGCTGTTTTTTAATCATACAATAAGAAGAGTTAAATAAAAACGCACTTCAAAAATTGAAATGCAAATTCACGTTAACAAAACAAGACCTTAAAAAATAACCCAAAGCTTTTTTTCAGCAGGAAATTCGTTAAAATAATTATTATAAATTTATGTTAATATGACACATATTAAGTTATTGCCGTTGTATTAAAGTATTAACGATTTTTGTTAAAGTTAAAGCTATATAAATTGTTGAAAATACTTATAATAATAACTTTAACTTAAACGCTTAATGCCGCATAATTTAAACACTTATGGTAGCTCCCCGTTGCGTTGGTCAGAGTCAAGTGGGTACCAGGGCTTAAAGCCATTTGGCTTAAACACTTAATCAGTTAATTGTTGTTGGCAGAAGGAGGCGTGCCGAAAACAAGGCAAGAAGCCAAAACTGGACATGGGTGCGATTTTTTAATTAACAGCGCCATTTACACAGCATTACGACACGCACACACACAACACAGTCAATACACCCACAACACGCACACACATGTACACACACGCAGGGGCACAAGAAAAATGGAAAAATGGCCGTTATCACGCCACAATAACCTCAAAATTTATTCACTTTATTGATAATGCAATAAATCGCAGCCAGTGGGCGTTTCTGCATCCAGCTGCAACTGTATATGTGTGTGTGTGAGTGTGTGTGTGTTTGCGAAGGCAACTGTGTATACCTGCACATGTATGTGTGTGGGAGGGAGTTTGGCAATTTTTTTCGTAGCATATTTTCGGGCTTGTGCATATTTTTCATGTTTGCATATTTCATTTCAATTTTATTTCTTGCCGATACACACACATTCATATATGTATGTGTATGTATTTACATGCACTGTAAAATATGCCATGAAAATCAACAAAAATGCACACCCAGCAAGTAGCACAAACACACACACACACACATACACACAGCGAAGTGAATATGAGCCTCAGTTTTGCAGTTTTCAGTTTTCGCAGCCATCGTAAAATTCTCACGCCGCATGCCAAAAACCAAAAACAAAACTGGAAAAAAATGTCTATATGTGTGTGGTTGTGTGTATGGATATGAGTGCAATTGTATTTCGATTTTATTGCTTTTATCTTTTAGAAGAGAGGGGGTGGGGTGTAGCAAGAACAACAACTAAAAGCAGCAACCTATGACAAGCGGACAGTTGCAATATTTTCGTTTCATTTTCAGCACAATGTTGATAAGACAACAGGCCCCAAAGGGAAAGAGTGGGTTGAGAGGAGAAGAGAGGGGGTAGCATGTGTCGCCTTACATGCTGGTTACAATATCCGTTTCCGGTGTGTGAGCACCCACAAAAATACAGGCCAGCTTCAATTTAGCATACATTTAACTCGAGTCACCCTGTGTGTGTATGTGTGTTTATTAGCCAAAAAGCTGAAGGGCTTTAAGAGGTGTTTGCCTTTAAGCCTGCCACGTTAGGTCACACACTTTATTTGACAACCCAAAACACAGTTGCAACAGAGGGTCCAGCTCTTTGGCTACGCTTCCTTGACGCAGCTGCACGCTATTCGCACTTCCGGTTTACAGTCCATTTAGGGGCACCATATTGCGGTTGTTGCTGTTGGCACTTTTGCGCATATTTTGCAAAATCATTACTTAAATACACACAGACCCAACGAGAGAGAGAGAGAAGGTGTGCAAGAGAAACAGCAAGTCGAGTGGCCGGCAAAACTAACTGCCAAGTTCTTGCTCCTCCTCTTCTTCGTCCCCCTCCCACCCTTTTTAGCCTTTTTGGCCAGTTTTAAAATGCATTTTCGTTATTTGCCTTGCAGCTGCGTCGCACTCTTGAAACACAATCCTTTCCTCGGCCTTTTTAGTTGTTGTTGCACCTTGTTTTGGCACCTTGTTGCAAGTTTAGTTTCTGCCGCTTAATTTATGAGCTGCATTTTGTAGCGTAGCTGAGCCGGCGCTTAAATTTTACAATTATTGCAACAACAAATTTTGGTGCGGAGGCATCATGAATATTTATGTGTAGAAAACGATAGCAACTTGCCCTTTTTGACCGTTCAGAATGGTAAATAGGGTATAATAAATTTGTGCAAAAGGGGTGTAACAAGCAGAAGAAAGCATCTTCGACTAAATAATGTATATACATATATTTTTGATTACCATCATCAGAAATGTCGACTTAGCGACGTTTATTTGTTTGTCTAAACTTACCACTGGAGAATATACCATAAAAGAGAGCCAGAAGCTAGAAACCACAAATAATATAGGTTCAAGATATACCATGTACGAGCCAAAGCTGTATGAATCCAAGCCATTAACATTGTAATATAGTTTCTAGTGCCTTAAACTAGTTCTGATAAAATGATAGGAAAATATCTAAGGTAGCAGCATCTATAAATAACAATAAATAAAGCCATGAAAAAGTCAAAGTAGAAATGTAATCATAAACATAAGTCGCTTGCTCTCTTTCTCTCTCTCTCTCTCTCTTTCTCTTTCTTTTAGAGGCGGTATTTAGAGTAGCAGGCTTATCTCCTCTGACTCAGGTGCGAAGATGTTAAACCATAATCCATCGCGCATGCCACTTAAGAAGCACTTCACTGCCACACAATTATCAATATTGACCATTAAATTATATGCCACATTGCATCCACCCTCTCCACCTACTCACACGTGCCTACGCATACCAGAGCCTATAAACATTTGAGTATCTATTATGACTAACACACCGAGAATTAGCTGATTGATTTATACCAAAAATGCTGTTAGCTTTTGTCGCTACCGCCGTTAAGTGTAAATAAATTCCAAGTGAAAGAAAAGAAATGGTCAGAAGAAAGAAAGAAGCGCTGGCAATTAGCAACGCACTCTAAAATCTAACACCTTGTCAAAGTGAAAGGTCTGCCATTGTGGGTGGGGCAAACAACTTAATGCTGCCAATTGCGCGTTTTATGCATCCACTCTGCCAAAGCAAAGCCCCCAGCCAAAAAAAAGAATACAATTGATGCGTTACTAAATAAACATTCATCTGAACTCCACTATTTGTTATCGTTCTGGCTTATAGCTCAAGTGAACACAAGTATTTGTATTGGTATTGGTATTTGTGTGTGTTTGTATTTGCTATGGGGCGTCCCATTGCTTGCACCCTTACCCTAAACGCCACCCCTTAACCTGGTCGAAAAAGCTGTTTAACTTTAATCACACTAATTACAGAACTAAAAGGATAATCATGTCGCTGACCGCAACAAGTTTCAGCTTTTGCTTTAGCTCTCTCAACTTCACATTCCTAATGTTCGGACCTCTCAATTATTTCCTGCAACTTTCGAGGGGCCATGTTGGAATAATTATTATTACAACAATTTTCAGCTAACTAACTAAGGAATGCTTCATTAATTAATCAAATCTAACAGACATACCTTTGGCTAATCTAGACAAGTTTCATTCAACCATTAAGCTATAACATGAATTGAGACTTGAAGATGTGTTGTTCAATCAATAAATGTTTGTTTTAGTTAACGCTTTAATATCATCCAAAATTTGTGAATTAAATGGCTAAGCTTTTGCTTTTGCTTTTGTTGTTATTTATACAGATAAATCGCCCACATAAGCTTGCCGTTTTTAGCCCAAATATTTGCTGGCAGTAAAAGTTGCCAAGTTGCAGCTTAATTTGTTGCAGCAACAGCTTTCAGTTTTGATGCGGCTTGCAAGTGATGTGGCAAATTGAGCAGAGTAGAGTCGAGTTGGATCGTTTTCACTTTAGTTTATTAAATTCTATGCACATGGCTAACAATTTGTTGCTTAATCTAATGGCCACTTAACACTGGGCAGCTTGACTGCCACTTTACAGAACTTATGTGCGAAGGCGATAAGTCAAACTGAAGCCCGTCTCCTGGGTGGCATCGAGGGTCATCTCGTCACTGGAGAAGTGCAGCATGTACGGCGGTGATGCTGCATGTGTGGCAAGTAAAACAGTAAACCGATATATTGAAAGCAGGTCAAGGAGAAGGCGGAGATGCAAATTCTTACCATAGACAACGAAATTGTCGTTGGTGCCACAGTAGTATGTGGGCTGATAGGCCATATTCCTGGCCAGCATGGACTGTGGTATCAAAAGATAATCCTCCTGTCTGCCAGCCGTATGCACCGTTGCGTGGCATGCCTCATCATAGCCCTCGCCCTCACCCGTCTGCAGTGCCATGGCGAATCTACTAAAGCTATATCTGCAATACGAAAAAAAAAAAAAAAAAAAAACACCATTCAAGTTGAGCTCTACTCTGACTCTGATGGACTCACTCAATCATGCTGGCGCTAGGCGTGGACTTGATGCAAATGGTGTAGCTAGTGTCGGGCATATAGACGCTGCCCCCCGTCGCCTGATAGTTGAAGCTGCGTATGTCGCCCCTCAGCTCAGTGTAATACTGTTGACAGCCAGCAGGTGCCAGCAGCTCGTAGTCCGCATTGTGAGATGCGAATATGCCACGCAGATCCTGCAAGCTGTTCGAGCTGCCTCCAAATCCGCCAAGCATGCTCGTTCTGCGCTTACTACTCGTCTGGGGTCCCTCCAACTGGGTGACAATCAGGCGCCAGTTGGTCTGCGCCCAGCCAGATGGTATGGCGAAGGTCAACGTGATCTGATCGATGCCCGCCGCAACGTTGAAGGGCAGATAAAGATGTTGACCGGCGTTGACGCCGCACAGCTTAAAGTTGCCTGCCTCAAAGTAGTCCTGGCACTCCAGCATTCGCTCATCTGTTGCAATCACTATTGGCTCTTGCAACTCAAACTGCTCGAAATCGATGCGCAACTGTTGCACATTCGCACTATACGCATCAATTGTGTACGTACAAAGCTTGCTGGTAAATGCTGGAGGTTTCTTAATAATGGTACGCTTCAGTCGAGTTGTTGTGCCACAGGCCATATTAGCTGCAAAGTAATTAAGTTGTTGTACATTTACACTATAAAAATCGTCACACTGCTATTTAACCTCAAACCAAACTATATGCCATTATTTCTTAAAGAAATTAGATAGCTTTGTCTGTTGCCTTGAGCTCTACGTTGATAGCAGTCAGTCAGTTTTAGTATATACAGGAACTTGTAGCAGAATTACACTTACTTTCACAGCAAACACCGTAGGTGCCGCAATATCCGTTAACTGTGCCACCCTGCCGCATGCACTTGAAGCGTGTGAGGCAAGTGCCTGTGGCACCACCATTGGTGGTACAGCTATCAGCCAGATGAGTGCGTCGACGTGCCTGCCGCCAAATAATCGGTTCAATTTGCACCGGCTGCTCCTCCTCCGTTTGATTAAGTGGCACGAATGCAGTTTCCACAGCTGCCTCCTTTTGTGCCACGACGCAGGCGCAGATGCCAAGCAAATAAATCCAGATTAGAGATCGCATAATCCTTGTTCGTGTTAGCTGTAGCCTTACTGTTGTTGCTTCCACCTACACTTTCACATTGACTATGAGCAGACGAATCTTGAATGCTGCTGCTTTTATATGACGCCAGCGTTGACAGCGACGGCGACTGCGACGTGAAGCGTTGGCGTTGTCGGAAGCGTTGATGTGATTTTCATGTTAGAAGAACTTTGTATCAATATTTGCTAAGTAGAATATCTAAAAGAGCGGTCAACTGTCGTGGTCTGGTCCACTACTAGCACATGAATATTCAAAGTATCTCAAAGTGTCTCGAAGTCATTGAACCACGTAAAGCAAACAACGCTAAACACTTATCCGTGCTCTGCTCGACTAACTAAAAATTGCCGTAACTGGGTTATGTTTGCTTTCGAATACTACGACTGTCACCATTATTCCCATATCATCATCATCATTATCATCATGGAGTTACTTGTGAAAAAGATGCTATACATTTCACTGCCTAGATATCAAATAGGTTTGATAAATTGGTGTGTGAATATGACAGAAGAAATTATCAATCAATCAAACGCTTATCAGCAATAAACTTGCACAATCATAATGTAGAAATGTCTACGATAAATGCAAGACAATAAGAAGGTGCAAGAAAAAATTCAAAAATGTATGCGGTATAGAGAAATTAAGTCAAGAAATTCATTAAAAATAATTTATACTTTTCATTTTACATTTATCAACAGATAGTCAATAAATGTTTACTTGTTAAATATTTGCTTTCATCATAGCTGAATAAATTATATTCGTCATGCGTACTGGATTTAAATCAAGTTTATTTACCTGAGTCTTTATTTATTTTTAAGGCAACAACAGCGTTTACTGTGTTTGGGTGGCTGATTAAACTTTAAAGAAGTCTCTGATTGTATTATTGTTATGTTTATTGCTTCTAAGTTTTAAAGTTGGCGAAGCTAAGTTAGTCTATAAAGATCTATTAAATGTTAGATTGATCAATGCGCCATTCCTATACACTTCAAAAATATCACAATTTAACAACTCTTACTTGGCAGAGTTTATAAATAAAACCCAACACTTGTCTTTTTCCTACAACCAACAACAACGTGCTGCAAGCATTTGTTTATTTATAGAGTTTGTCTGCTTGTCAGTGCAAATAAGAACACGCATTATAATTGAAAGTTGTCTAGAAAATTGCACAGATGCGAAAACCCCAAACGGACGGACCCCCCGCTGACAGTGTTGCGATAAAAGTTATCGATTTCTTATCGCCATGGCGCCCTGACAATGCTAATTAGCCAACAATCGGCTAGTTAGGCAACTATAAAAGCCACAACAGCAACGGTAAAAGACTCACAAAAAGTGCTAAAATGAACGGTTACATTGCAATCGTTTTTCTTGCAGCTGCTGTGCTGGGCGTTCAGGCTGCCTCTGTGGCCACGCCCACCTGTGGCGGCACCACCTCCTCCAAGGACATCAATCTGCTGAAGCCAACGAATCCGCCACGCGAATGCCAATATCACATCAATGCCTACAGCAAATACGTTTGCCAGCTGCGCATCGACTTCACCATGATCCTGGCACAGCCCACCATCCAACAAGGCAGCTCGGGTCTGAAGACGGCCGAGTGCACCCAGGACTACTTCGAGGTGAACGGAGGACTGCGCCTGTGCGGCACCGAGACCTGGCAGCACATCTATGTGCCGTTCAATGCCAGCGCCGGTGTATCCCGTGTGGAGCTGAACGTCGTGCTGGCGAATCGTGCTGGTGGCGCCAGCTTGCCCAATCCCGAGTGGAATATGGTGGTCACGCAGCTGGAGTGTCCTGCAGGAGCTGCGGTGCGTGAGTTCTCCGAGGCGGTGGAGGTGGAGGAGATACAGATGCGTGCCAGTTCGTTCAATGATGGTTTTCTGGTGGCGCCTGTTGGCTGCCTGCAGTACTTCCCGGCCGGTAAGGGCGTGGTCAAGTCCTTTAACTACAACGATGGCAATGGCGTTTATCCTTCGCACTTGAACTATGCCATCTGCTTCCGACGCACTGCAGCAACCTCCGAGCTCATGTGGGTTAACAAGAATACTCTCTAATCTTTGAAATTTAAAGTAATTTTCTTCCTTAGCATTCGTTCGTATTTCTTCCATGTGGGCGCTGAGACTTCAGCCAGCACTTTGTTGACCGATAGCTCCTGTTATCGCAGCGGCAGCTCGGGTGTTGAAAGTGCCGATTTTCTGATGGTGCCACAGGCCAAGCTGGTGGATAACAATGAGCGTGCCACGTACTTCTGTGGCGCCACCCAAAAGGATGTGGTCATAAGCAGTAAGTAATGCAGCTAAGAGCTTTTAAAATTTTTCTTATATTCTCTGCTCTCTTTTTATCCTAGGCAACAACCCTGGTCCTTTGATGGTGGTTTTTAACAGCGATAAACTGTATCAGGCCAAGGAAGCTGGCTTCGCTTTTACTTATACAGTAGAGTAACATGGTTGTAAAATGTGCTAAAAATAAAGTGGAGAACCAAACTAAGTGCAGTAGCTTTTTATTATTAGGGTATTTTGTATTCATCAACTATCTATTCATTCTTGTCTTTCTTTTAAATCTGATGCAACGCCTTCTTCGCTATCTATCCACACTGATTTCTTTGTTATTGTTTTTTCGCTATCGCTACTATCAATTATAGATACATATTTGCGCACCTATCAAAGCTTGAGTTGGGTTGACAAAACTTATCGCTGATAATTACACGCAAGAGATAAACAACTACAGAGTTTGTATACAGATATCTCAAGCAGCGTTACAATTTGTACGATGTCAACTAGTCTAGCAACAAGAAAACCACTTGAAAGCAACACATCAAAAAATCGTTTGTATTTAGTGCTCAATAAGTAATTTATGAGCTTTAAAAGCTCAGCTACTGTGAATGAGTAATGTTGGGAAAATGCAACAAGTAGTTAATTTGTGACTGTTATATTTAAAAATATATATTGAAAAGTTTACTTAACACGCGCACCCCTTTTATTTATACAAGTAGTTTAATTATAGAACATTGATAATTCTTGAAATTCGTGTCGCAGCACGAGGCGTGTTTTATATTTTAATTAGACTACAATTAGAAAACATAGATTGTGATTTGAGGACTGCTTTTGATTTACGAACTGCGTCAGTCCAAAAATAAATACAAAATCACACTGCTGATACAGACAATACTTAAAGAATCACTCATAGTAGCGTCTTATCAGTAATCAGTCCAAAATTCATTGAAAAACCGAAGACTGACAAAGCCTGTTGGCAATTTAGGGCAACAATGAAAAGTAGAGAGCAACAAATTAAAGTTTTAAGCTAAAAAAGATATATAATCATCGTTCACATTTTGCATGCCTTTTGAAAAATGTTAACAGCGCGCGTACGCGTTTCTGTTAAACTTAACATGCGCACGTTAAACTCAAAATGGAGCTGTTATGAAAAACAAACAGCCCAGTTGGAAATCGGACAAAGCACACAGAGCAAGCAGTTCAAGCAGCTGCCGGCCGGCGCAATTGTTGCTTGGCCTTTGGATGTTTTTTGTGGCATGTGCGGATCTCAGTTGCCGTTCAACTGCCGCGAATTCCACACGTCCCACGCGGATGTACACAACGTAGAAACGATTTTTGCTGCTTTGGCGCGCAGCTCGAAACACATAGAAGATGATATACAAGTTCAAGTGTTAAACATTGTTAAATGAATGCAAACTGAAGTATTTGATGTGAATGCAAGCAAATAATGAATAATGAGTGAAAATTTATACAAATTGCCAGCAATGAAAAGAGCAAGAGACAAACATACCCAATGTCGCATAGTAACAAAAAGTGTATTCCTAACAAAAGATTAAAAATAACTACAAGTGTCATTTAAACAGAAAGCAACAAAAACGTACGTAGCTGCTTCTTGCTACTTGCTACTTGCGGCTGATTTGTTATCGCCTTGGTGCAGTGCGTGCCGCTTAAAAGCCAATTTAAGTGGCAGGCATTTAATCAAGTCTCAACTTGAGAGCTGAGGCGACGGCGCAGCACCATTGTCGCAAAACAGGCGACGCAGCGGCGTCCTTGGCATGCCTCCGTGTGTGCCCCCAGCCACCTCACCTCACCCCACACACAGCATCCATTGTTGAGGAGCAGCGTGCCCCTTTAGCGCCTGCTAAAATTCCCAGTGAAAACATAGCCATAAATTAACAACTAATTCAATTAAATGCTGACAACGTCAACGAACCAAGCTCAGCCCAGTCAGGCTGCACACAGGATCCAACACATACTATATAAAGGTGTAACATATATGCTTGGATAGGATAGGATTGAGCCTCAGCCTCAGCCTCTCCCCTCGAGCTCAGCTGCAATCTTCTGCACTTAACGAGCCAACTTCGCCTTTTGCACATTCCGGTAAGTTAATTAACAATAAGGCGGTCTGCTTTACATGTGGGCGTTTTGAGAGAGAGTGTGAGAATAGAAAACTGTGAAAAACATCAATGCTAGCTAAAAAGTTAACTTAACTTCCATGAGATGTGCGAGCATTTAAGTACATTTTTCACATCAAAACCACACTTATTCTTAATTCTATTTGTTATGTGTTCTATATACGAGTGAATGTATTTCTAAGGTTTGATTGTAATTCATTAAATCACAATCATCTCAAGTTTAAATGCTTCAATTAAACAGAAATCTTCACAATCTTACTAATTACCCTCTGATCCTAAATTAAATCTGCTCTGTGAAATCCTTGGCTGTTTTTTCATGTTCTACAAACATTTATATTAAACTTTTTAATTTTTAAGAGTCAACTTTACACGCCTCCACCTCTAGTTCAGCTTTTTATTGGTCTCTCACGCAAAATTTGCTTTCTTGACTTATGCAAATTTACTTTTTAGGCTTCCTTGTTTTTTTTAGTATGGCCCACAAATCACGGCTGCATAAATCAAAGGCAACTTTTGACTTTTCGACCTTTTGGACATCTGACACGCCCTCACCTCTTGAGAGAATTTGTTTTAACGTTGCACGTTGCAAAGCCATAAATCAAAGCCAAATGCCTTTAATTGTTTAAAATTCAAATCGAAATGAAAATAGGAATAAAAATAGCGACAATAAGTGATCGGAAAAATCGACGATGATTTCACGCAATGCGACGCGACTTTAAATTGACTGTGTGTGTGTATTTATCATTGTGGCACGATCATGATGTATCTGCAACCATTTGTCAGCGTTGGCCAAAACAAGTTGAGCCTAACGAGCCGCAGTCAGAGTCTTAAGCAAATACAATTTGCTAGCCAACATGCCGTTTATTGTCTATTTGACATTAGGCGCTTACCTGGCGCTGCCAACCAACCCCCCAACCACCCTCCCCTGGCTTTTATGTACATATTACTTAGTTGTATGCGGTGAACGTATCAGTTTGGCTTTCTACCCATTTATCAGTATAGTTTAAACAATAAACTTGGCAGCAGGAAAAAGTGCACAATCAGTCTTGGCCAAATGCGTTGACTGCATTTAAGCATTTTGTGACTCTGTGGGTGGGTTTGTTGTTGTTTTTGTTGTTTTTGTTGTTGTGCACGTGGTCGCTAATGCAACTGCAAAAAGCAAATAATGGCAGACACTAGATTTATGTATCATATATGTACTGTATGCAAACACAAACAGTCTGAATTCTGAAAAATTCTGACAAATTCTGGCGACGCCTTGACTTAAGATATAAGAATATCTATGCACAATATAGTGTCTATATAGGAAAACGACTTCTGGAAATGCAAATAAACTAAGTCAGCTGATCTTGGTGCAGAATAATCATATATTAGCTAAGTTTTTACTGAGAGTGTCGAGATAAGAACTTCTCTATATAAAAGTTTTATATACGCCTTAGATTATTAATTAAATTGCGACGTTATCTCTAAGTGTGATTACATAAGAGTTGTTCGATCTCTTAAGTGTATTAGCTAAGGGCAGGTTTAGTCTGAACTGACTGGGTTATTAGTTTGTATTGATTGTAATCGAAAATAATTAAAAGTACCTCACATAAAACTTTGATTGCCCATCAATATTATGTCAAGAACTTGGCTTAATAAGTAGTGAAAAGTAACAACGAAGAAAATACTTCAGAAATAATATAGGCAATAAGCAATTAGTATAATCAAGTTTGTTATTTATTGAATATTCCTTAAAAACTATAAAATTGCAGAAGAAAAAGTTTTTAGGTTAGTTTTTGATGATTTTACAATGTAAACATTGTTAGATTAGTTCATAAACGGCTTAAACATACAAACAAAAGTATAAAAACTTAAAGAAATTTTTCACTATCTATTGGTTAATCATTTACAGAGATACATCTGAAACTATCAGTTTTTATACGTTTAACGTATATTTTATTTTACAGATTGTATTTTAGTCAAGACCAATTAAAAAAAAAATCCATAATCAACGTCTCTTCCATTTTATTGTATTCATTTCGCTGCCTTTCTTTAAACATTGAACTTCATTGATGAGCATTTGGATCTTGATCTTGTATCTTTGGCTGAAAGCCAAATGTGATCGTTTAGCAATTACTTGTTGTTCACTGGGCGTATTATACTCATTACAGGTTTTTCAACGCCAATACATGAATGTTTATTGCATGAAGCATTTTCAATTAATTGCAATACCGCGGATCTATTTTAGGCTGTAAACATCAAAACCGCATTTTCCATCAAATTGTTGAACTGAAACATTTCTCTCTCCCCTTTGTCCCCTCACCCGCTGCCCACTAGCGAAAGAGAGAGAGAAAAAGTCTAAACAAACAATAAAAAGGCAAACAGTTTGGCCTGCTAAAATCGTTTTTGTTGCCAGCTTGATTGAAATTGAATTGTGCGCCGAGCTATGCACAGTTTCAATCAATTTTCATTATGATGGTGGGGCTGGACAAGGGAGGGTGGAGAGTGAGGTTGGAGGCACTCGTAATCGTCTTCGTCATTGCTGGTCAGCTGCTCTTTTTTTGGCTTGAAGCAGCCGGGCTAAAAGGCGCAAATCAAAATTAATATTAATTGTTATTAGGCAGTCATTAAGAATTACAATGTTTATGTGCAAAGCCAAAAAAGATGAAAACCGCGGGCAAAACGCTAACGAAACGCGCGTGCGTCGCACTGACTCACCGCAAAAAAAGATGGTGCAGGTTGTTTTTTTTTTATGGAAAATGGACAACGTGCTAGGTGCAACAGTTGCGTGACGGGCAGACAAACAAACTGACTAACTGACGGATAGTCGACAGGTAAACAAACTACACAACAAATGTGTGTTTTAACATGGCCAACTGAGCAGTGTGTGCGGGTTCAATTAACGCACAAGATGAAAGAGAGTGGCAAAGAGAGGGGTAGAGGATGGTTAGAGTAGACCCTGCCACGCCTTTAAAAGGCAGCAGCAAATCGCCAATCAGCCAAACTGGCAGAAAAAGTTGTTAATTGGAATTTAACAAGCACTAAAAGCGTCTAATGGAATAGATGCCTCTTCGGCAAAGACCTCAACTGCCTCAACTGCCTCAACTGCCCACTGCCCCGCCCCCTTACGAAGATGAGCCGTGTATTCCCAGAGGCTACTACAGTTACCAGTTTTGCCCACTCAACGCAACGCAACGCAACATACGCAGTGAATTCACTTTGACAGCGCTCTTTTGTTGCTGCTGCTGCTGCTGCTGCTGTTATTATCGTGTCAGCAAATGTAGAAATTAAGTTTTGTCTCGTTTGATGCCGATGCTGAATGGTGGATGGACAGACAGTCTCTCTCTCTCTCTCGGTCTTCCTTGTGCCTGATGTCTGCTGTCAGTATCATTTACGTGCCGGCCGAAGCACAAAACAATCAACTTATTTGTCTGCCCCACTCAACATTTCAAAGCCAAGCAGCTGCTCTGCCACAAACGTTAAAGCTGATAGCAAAGGCCACAGACACAGCGAACAGGAACTCGATTTAAGTCAGAGACAGTAAACAGGCCATGCCATGTCCATTTCCAGCCAGTCGTGATTCTCCTTGCTGCATGCCGTTGTCCAAGGCATCAGCATTCAAAGCTGATCTCTTGGCATTTACAGTCAGGCAACTCAATGGGCAAGCAATAAAAAGAACTATCAGATATAAAGCTAAACTAATCTGATAATAATTTGAGGAGTTGTTGTTGAAGAAAAAGATTGTTATTAACTAAAAAATCTAGTTTCTTATAGACAACAAGTGTTGAAAACTACATTACTAAGACAACAGAATCTAGTTTATTTTTATTTGAGCTATAAGCGATTCAAGTAGTTGTGTTTGTTTTTACAATGTGTCGAAAAAGATTCATACATATGGCTAGTTTGGATTTATAGTTTAATGACGTAACTTATTGACATAGAAAACATACAACAATGCATACAAATAGTCTTAATTAAACTAGATATAAACATTTGTTTTCTGTGTTTATTAAATATTTTCTTTTTTTTAGGAAGTATAATCTTACACTCTAACTAAAAACGTATTTGAAAGCTTATACAGAGTATCTTTAAGTTGCCTTTTCTTATAGCAAAAATAGTCACCCTATACCATATATCATCTTGCAAATGAAAGCTTTTTATTTTGTGTAACATGAAAGTCGTGCAGAAATTCATCGGGGAATGCTGACGAATTTTAATCTAGACTTTTACATAGCATGCGAATAGTTTCAAAACCAACCAACTTTTTGAGATTACTTTGACCTGCTGCCTTTTTTTTTAGTTGTTGTTGTTTTTGTGTTGTTGGTGATGTGTTTTTGCATCTGCCTTTGACAGGCCACTGGAAATGCGGGCATTGCTTTTTAGGAGCCCATGATGCCTGCCACTGCCACAGCAGCGGCAGCTTTATGATGCTGACAGCACACCTTTTGGGCGGGCTGTCAGCGCTAATGAAGCAGCAAAGCAAACACAAACCAACAACAACAACAAACTGCAACAGACAAAAAAAAGAAGCGCAACGCCAAAAACTGAACATGTCACACGTGCCGCTTCTTTTGATAAGCCAAAAGGCAGTTAACTGGTTTCCCGCACAAGCCTCCCTCGTGTTATTGTTGTTACCTTGCTCTTGCTTTTGCTTTGGGCCTCACGACGCGACGTCAACATTAATCAATTGCCATGTGCGCTCGCGCTCACCAGAATCCAGCACGAACCTGCCTTCCTGGCCTAGACCGGTGTTGGCCATAAATTACGCCTGACTAAAGCACGATAGCAGACTAGCACATGTTGGCTGTTAGCTGTTGGCCACCAAACACCTGTTGCCATCCTGTTCTATGACGATGCACTTTGTCTCCACCGCTCCGGTGGCCACTTCCGTTTCTTAATATCCTCCTCTTTATAAAGATGCTATCATTAATACAAAATGTTAGATGTGTAGATTTGTTCTTCGAGTATCTTTAGAGATTTTAAGATTAAAAAGTAATTCGGTATAATATGAAATTATCTGACATGAGATACAAGATATTGAATAGACAAGTAAGAAGGCTCTAGTCGAGAATTTCCGACTAGGATATACCCTGAACCCTATACTTAATGCGCACAGTCATTGTCTGTACGTATCTGAGATTAAACTTCAATCTCAGGTGTTTCTCAGACGATTTTAATTAAATTTTCACAGATTTTCATTATTTTGTATAAAGATTTTAAAACGTATTTCACATTTTCACTTCAAAAAGTGTAAATTAATTTTGTGATGAAATGTGTAACGCATAAAAGGAGCGTTTCCGACCCCATTAAGTGTATAAATTCTTAATCAGTATCGCGAGCTGAGTTGACATAGCCATGTCCGTATTTCCGTCCGTCCGTCTGTCTTTTGTACAAAACCATTATACCCTTTTTACCCATTTCATGGGTTCAGGGTATAAAAACAGAGATAAACTGATTTTATTTATAGAGTATCTTCAAGTCAAGAGCCCTTTCTCTTTTCTCTCTTCTGCTTCACCTTTTTCTTGGTATCACAAGCGCAAAGATGATTTGCAGCGTCTTTTAACAACAAAACACTGATATGCTCTTTAGATAAGAACACGCGACTCTTAGTATAATGTATGAAGCGCCAAAGGGAAACAATAATTTGCAACTTTCTCAAGCAACACAACAAGGGGGCAACAATGTTTTACATGTCGTTGCTGGCAAGTCCATAAATCACGCTCAAATTGCCAAGCAGCGCACTTTACACCCTCTAAAACACACACACACACACCCCTCCCTCAGCCACTGGTTGTTATTAGCAACAATTGAAGAAACCGCCACAAAATGCGTTAAGCTCCAGCGCGACATTTGCTAAATATGTTGCCGCCTCAAAGCTGTTGATTGACACATCAAGCGATGAGTGTGCAAAATATTTTTACACACACTCAAGCACACACACATGAAAAGTGTTGGCCTTATCAAGTCTCTGAACGTTTGCCGCAAACCGGAAGTCACACGTCTCTTTGGCCGCAGCCGTTGACAGCTGCTAATCAAAATAACGCCAAAAGCAAAATCAAGTAAAATGACATTTGAAATTTTGAGAAATCCCCACGCAGTCTTTTTCCCTTCCTCTCGTTTCTGGGCACGGCTCCAGAAACTGCAAAGACAACAACAACAACAGCTGCACAATTGCAATTTTATGATACGTTGCTTGTATGTGTGTATGGATGTGTGTGTAACAGTGGGAATAAAAACTTTGACAAACCATGCAAACGAATGTGTCAAAATGGAAAATGGTAATAAAGCTAAAAGAAAAGCTATAGAGAATGCACAGAAATTGTCTGATATTTTTTTTTAAATTATTTATTCCGAAAATCCAATAAAGGTTTGGTTTATTTGTTTATATTATTTTGCATTTTTTATTTTATGCATACACATTTTAATTAAATTCACATATAAACACACTGTACAGAAACGCAATCAAGCCACGACGAATATATTTTTCAAAAACAAAATTTAAATATAAATGAATTATTTAGAATTGCTGACAAAATATTTGTTTGTCCAATGCCCAATTGCTCTCATTTCCAAACAATCAAACAATTCGAAAAAAAGATATTTGTTTGTCAATAATTTTTGTAACATAAATAATAGAATATATCTTTCATTTTACCTTTTAGAAATGGCAAATTGAGCTGTGTGTTCATAAAATACTATTCACAAATCCTCAATATGGTAAACAAAAGCTCAAGCTAAAAAGAAATAGTGTTACTTTCGTATTTGCATCTTTTGTATGCTGATTGACTTTTTGTCTTGAATGCTGCCAAAACCTTTTGGCCTGAATCCCTTTCGAGCCAAAAATCGAATGCCAATCGTAATCCGAATGCAAATGAAGATTTTGCTTGTTGCCTCTTTTGCATCTGAATGCGTAATTCAGGTTAGTTTCTATGTTTTTCTTTTTGTTGGCAAAGCTGGCAACGAAATCTGACGTATGCGTAATATTTATGTGTTGTTGCACGTTGGCACATGTGGCAGCGTTCCAATTGAGACACCGGCGTGTGGCATAAATAAACACACACATACTATTTGTGGCAACAGCTTCTCTTTTGCATGCATTCAGGCAAGTCAAAGGCACACAACATGAAAATCGCATTAGAAAAAGATGGGCCCACACCAAAATCCAACACCCACACACATAATCACAGTTCCCCCTACACCTATTCAGCTGTTGTGTGCAATTAAAAAAGTGCATGTGAAGCGTAATTAAAAATGTCACTGGCAAAAGTGAAATGTCTGAGTAAAAATTTCTAATTTAATTTTTGACTGAATATCCATCATTCAAAGTGACAACAAACAATGTTGCCAAAAATGCATTTTCGTGTTTTTCTTTTAGGTTGTTGTTTGTTTAATGACCTGGTAACTGAGTTTTACCCATTTTGACAGGCGCTAATTAGTTGTCGAGCAACCCCCTGAAAAATTGCTGTAATCAAAAGTGTTGCAACATTGGTTCAAGCCACAACAAATCCATTCGCACACAAATTTCTTTCAATTAGACAAACCCAAAAGTTTGAGTTTCTGGCAACCCCAACCTCTACTTGCCACATTTGGCAGTGGCAAAATGACAGGCAGAGTTAAAACTTCAGCTGAACATTTCCTGTTTCTCTTCAGAGTTCTCTGTTTGCATTCTAATTTTGACCTGGTTATTGTATACAGTAAAAATGTGTTGACCACAGCAAAGGAAGTAGCAAAACTTAAAGCCTAACAACTGACAAGCGACAGCTGTCATTAATGTTCTGAAAGCTTTAAATATACGCTGTAAGAAAGTGTTTAGGGCATATTAGTATGCTATGACCAATGTGATCTTTAAAGGCCGGATGATTCCAATTGCATTTATTGAACGAGTCTTTAAATATTGTTTGCTATGAACATTACCAACTAAGCTAAAAACGAAATAAGATTTCAATCATTAAATCAAGCTGTAGCATTTAAATATTCACAGGGTAACTGACAGCCATTTATTTTCTATGATTTCTTAACACAAACTTCTCGGTAGCAAATAGGAAATGTCAGTTAATGAGCTTGAGGTCCGACATATTGGGGTCTAGGCGTATAAATAATGCAAAGTATTTCATAACTACACTTAAAGGGCAAGCGGACGAGTGGACAAGTGGACAGCGGTCAGCAAAATTGAGCAACTGAGCAGCTGGCAGCTAACAATGCTCATACGCCATGTTGAACAATGTAAGTCCCATGTCTTCGATGTCTTGTGTCGTATATCCATGTCCATTTGTGAAATGCCTTAGACAAATGTCACTCAGACGCATTTTGATGAGGACCAAATGACCGTTCAGGTTGTAAGCTTTGTTTCTCTATGTATATTGACATTCCGTATATATCCTTTTGGGTTCTTGGTGAACACGCAACAGCAATCAAATCAGTACGCTGTTTACTTATGTTATTTATAGTGGCCATCAACTTGGCGAGATGACGAGAGCTGAGGAAGTCTTGCCTCGACAATTGGCTTTTGTTTGTGTTTGTGCACAGCAAATGGTCCTTTAACTTATAGGTTTGAAATTCGTGCTTGTGCATAAAATTTGCACTCTCTCTCTCTCGACTTGACTTGACTTGACTTTAGCTTTCGAGTTGGGCAAAGATTTGGTTTTCGGACACTTTTAATTAAATCCGAACGGCTTTTGATTAAATATGCATAAACAGCAATTAAGTTGAGTGTCTTGTGATGAATATCCTTGCGCCTAATTTATGCTAAATTATTGCCCAGCTACAACTATACGTATTGTGGCCAGCTTACTCTATATTCTACCAAGATGAGCAGGCTACAACAAACAGACAGCAAAATCCTAGCATTCTTTGAATTCTTTTGAGAGGCAATAACGGTTGCCAGCCACTGAAAATTAAAACGCTTAATTGAAGTTGTTGTGGCTGCCATTTCGACAAAGTCTTTTGTTGCCTTTTTTGCTGTTCGTCTTTTGTGGCTTGCAATATTGCAGGTAATTAAGATACCCCCAACCCTTGGAGCAAGGAATTTTTAGAATGAATACCGCCATCAACATAATTCAACGGCTAAATTTCATTGCGACCCGCTTTCAGTTTAACGCCTTTTCCAGCATTAACTGGGTGGTCATCAACCCTCCCCACCCCCTATCTAGGGTCCTCTTTGTCCTTTTTTTTATACGGACGCCGCAGATAAGGCGTTTCAGTGTAAAATGTCTCAAGTGAAAGCCTTTAGGGCATTTCTTTAATTTTTTAATGGCTGCAAAAATGGACAATGTAGCTAAGAGGGAGAAACTTAAGAAAAACCCTTTATGGATAATGCTTTTAATATTGATTTTTCTATTTATCTGAATATTTATGGCTTATGTGTGCGGCCAAAATAACTCATAAATGTTAACAACTTAAGGCAAGTGTCTGGAAAATCTAAGCTAATATCCAAATCGATACATGTATGGCTAGCAGCTTTTACAGCCAATAAACTATGGTTATATGTTAGTAGTAAAAATACATACATAACATAAATGCTCTTAAGTATATGTGTCCTAACAAAGCAATCGGGTTTGCTCTAAGAAAGCTAGAGAAAAAACTTGAAGAACTTTAACTAGACTAAGAAGAAAAAGTATACCCTTATACTTATTAGGAAAAAAATCTGTAGAATTAAAAGTAAATTATAAAAGATGTAATTTTAAGGATTATGTAGTTTAATGTTTGTTAAGTATAGGTATATATGGTAAGGATATAGTTTATTAACATAAAGTATTAATGTGATTACAAAACAAAGCCAATAATGGGCAACTAACAATGGAAGTCCCATAAAATTATTTGTATTAAAGCTATAGAAACCATAAGTACTTACAGCTAATAATATTTGTAAAATATTGCTATACATTCATATTGCAACTTTTAACCACAATACAGGCAATCTGACCACAGGTTATTATCAATTCAAGCTTCAAACTGCAGATGAACCGATTATTCATACAGAAAGAAGCCTTTTAACAGTTTGACTCAAGGAAAAGCCAATCGAAATATTTGTTATGCATTGGCTGCATTTAGTTAACCCAGTTCGTTGCGTTGTGGCATGCAACTGCTAGCTACATTCATTGCATGCAACATGAAATATGCAAACTAATGCAGCACATAATGCAGCTGCTGCCGTTGCCACACAAAAATCGACAAGGAGTGGCACGAACCTCCTTCTTGTTGTGTCTCTAAATTGGAGAGTTGAGAAATGCACATAATATTGTTGCGGGTGGGCAAAAAGAGCATTTGGCATCCTTGCTTAATGGCCGCAATTTGCTAAACGATGCAACAGCAGATGGCACTAACTAAAACTTTCGGGAGCTTTGATTTATCTACTCTGTGCATAGTAAATATACAGGAAGGGTATATTAAGGAAATGCTCTCTTTTGATTTAAGCCACTTTGAAACTTCCTAAAGAGTATCTTCTAGTCAATCCGTTCGAGCTTACCAATTCTTAGGACTGTTACAATGCGCCACACAGTCCACATTCCATTTAATGGCACATAAATTTTCCAAGCTTATTGAATTAGCCCGAAACAGCATCGTGCTGCGAGGAAATCTTTGCCAAGCAAATCGCGAACTTCATTTTAATTGGCAGCTCCTGCGAGCAATCAGCACTATCAGAATGTATCTGGTAGATTGCTGAGAACGGAGTCCAGCGCAAAGGTTCAAAGCACAAAAGAAACTGAAATTCAATTGGCCAGCGGCCAAACTGGCAAAAGGCAAATCAGATAAGGCCACCACAAACATAATAATGCGTTCCGCTCGCTGGACAAGCGGGCAACAACAACTGGTTTAGGGCACAATACAACACACAGAACACACAACAGAATACATGCCTTGTAATGAGCTTCTGATTGTAGCCGACAGATACATTTGTGTTACACACTAACACACACACACACAGAGTCTGACTTTCATTTGTTTGTGGTTGCGCTCAGATTTATGCTCATGTTATTCTTGTTTCTTTTTTCGGCTGTGTTGTCAAGCACAGTTACTAATTAAATGTCCACACAAAGCACGAAGAAAGAAAGTGCCTGAAAAAATGAAATGAATAAGTAAATACAACGGCCTGACGACTAGCAGATGCCCTTTATGCAAATTGATAGCTAAATCTATGTAAACAAAATAAAAACAATGTGTTTGACATCAACATCAATATGTTAAATAGCTTAATCAATTTGAATTTGTTAACTATTTATTTTAAACATGTATAGCAAGAAATTCGAAAACATTTTAGATACATCTTTGATAGATATTTACCCTGACATTGAATTCACGTCTTGATTCACTGCGCATACGGCGTATAAACACAAAAATTAGACTTAACATGAACACAACTGACTTAATTAAGCGCAACTTGATTAGCCACAGCTGTAACTTGTGGCTTGGCTAATACACTTACCAAAGTTGTTGCCAATGCTGGCGACCTCTTGAATGAAAGTTTTTCACCATAAAAGTGCAGTGCACTCAACTTTTAGTTGGAGCACGTGCCAACAGGCTCAAAGACACTACCTATCTGTGACTAACAAGATACTTTTGTATCTGCTGTCACCAGCATAAATGGGCTTAATTAAATTTTAAGCTCCATTCGCCGACTCCTGCTTGACCTTGTGTTTAAGCCATTGTTACTGATTCTGCTAAGATTTGGTTGCAGTCTTTTGTCCGACCTGCATTTTCTATAACTTTGCACGCACAACTTTTGATTTTAATTAAAAACTTTTACTCCATTTAGCAAAAAACGAGAATTTTACAAGCAGCCAAAGCTTAAGTTTAAGCGGTATGTCACCTTGGCGAATAATGGTTTAATTGTTTAACTTAAAGTGAATTAAGTTGTTATGACATTTACAAGTAAAGAGAATATTAAGAAAGCGTTTAGAATTCCACAGTCGTAAAACGAAATTGAAGCTATTAAATATTGAAAGCATTCATCAGTGTGCTTAACTTACAAATTGTCTACTTAATAGTCAGACAATAAAAATATAAATATTCTTTTTATAACATGCACTGCCTTAATTGTCTGGGAACGTGAAAACTTTGTGCCTTAAGGCTTGCTCAATTTAAAGTAAATCAAATTGCCATAAATCACAAATAAATTGAAATTTGACAAAAGCCAATGAAGAAAAGTTCAAGCGGCAACAACGCCGCAACTTTTTGACTTTTTAACTAAAACTTGCACATAGATTCTTATTCTGTGAAAAGGTCGCAAAACACGCGACACTTGAGAATTATGGAAAATGACAGCTGCTATTGACTATTGTAGAGCCATTGAGCGGCCATAACACACTTCATTATGCAACCCCCCGCCACGCCCCACCATTGTGAGGTCGAGACAATAAAGAGATATTTCCATATGAATAGAACGGCAATTGTCTAAGAAGGCAAAAGAAAAATTGAAAGGCAAATGAATGGAAAATAAATACTAATAAAAATCACATTAACCAAGCTGAGAGCCAGACGGGTTGCTGAGGTCAGGGTCAGGGTCAGGGTCAGGGTCAGGTGGGAGAGGAAGTTGACATAAAGCAATTTAAGTCAACGCCTCAATTGTCTGTGTGTGTGTGTGTGTGGTTAAGTGCAGCTGTCATTGTGGTTAAAGCCACATCGTCCCTGTCTACCTCCCGCCCCCCGTCCTACAAGTGGCGCAGTCAAGTCAATTGTAAAAGCATTTTAAACAAAACTCAACGAGACGTGCAGAAAATCGTTGATAGGCGGAAAAGTGCGTGTGCTGTTTGAATCCCCCGCTTTCGATTGCTCATTGAGCGTTAGGCGTTTTATAGTAAGAGTAAGGTGTAGCTTTGTGTGTGTGTGTGTGATTGTGGCTGTGGCTTTAACGTGCTGTGAGCCAGATTGTTATAAATTGACTGCAGTCAATATGAACATAATGTACATCGGAAGTGACAAATGAATGCCCTAAATTAAACCAACAAGTGAGAAAATTGATTGTAGCAATAAATTAAATGTATTATCACCTATACAATATACAATTAGGAAGTATAAGATATAAATAAGTGAGCAAATTTCATATAATGTGAAAAAAATAGTTAAAAGTAAAAAACTTTAAGATATTTCAACATGTTATTTAAAATGTAAATACTTGACAAACTTGCCACCCCTAAAACAATAATCGAATTATGTGCGAATGATTTTGTTTCTTTCTCATTCTTTTCTTGTCAAGTTGTCTGTACTTAAAGTTAAGCTGCCGCAGCTTTGGCAGGCCTTAACTTTATCTAGGCTCCGAGAAAAAACAAACATTTCTCCATGGGAAAATCCTCCACTCGACAGCAAAAGTTGTCAAAAATCAAAGTACATTAAAGTACAAATAAGTATGCACAAACACTAACTTTTTTTGCCATCAACTTGAAAACTTGCCAAAAACAACGAAAATGACAAAGGAAGAAGATGTAAGTACGAACAGCTTTTGTTGTTGTTGGCAAAAGAATGTGACGCTTTGTAAATGATATGCTTGGCAGCGGGACAAACATGTTGAGCAGCTGCTCAACATGCCACAAACGTATCTGTATCGTTTTTACAACTGCGAGACAATTAAAAAGAACAAACAGCTTAGGCAAGCCAAAAGCAGAAAGAAAAAAACACACACACAAAGTGTCACAGTTGGCAACATATGCAAAATTTCTAACTCACTTTCACTTTCTCTATCTCGTGTTTTGTCAAATTGTGCAATTGTTGCCAGGCCTAACAAAAATGTATGTAAAGGCCGCATTTAACACGTGTGGCACGTATTTCATTTTGTAAAGCAAACCTTTTCCCTCAACCCAACTTGAAAACTTGCCGGTTAGTTAAGCGAGAAGCAATGAACCTTGCTCGCACCCTCATCGCCACACCACACGTCGTATGCGTAACAATGAATGCCTTGCAAAAAGCCGCAAGTTGACAGGCGAGTGCCATAAAAAAAAAAAAACCAAACTGTGGCACGTAGAACATGAGCTTTTACTTTGCTCGGACCGTAGGCAGCTATGAAATACACAAAAATGTTACACAAGGAAGTAAACGACTAAGGAATACTCTCTTAAAGCTGGATATAGAAGGGATCTCTTTGGAAATCCATCCTATACCTTTTGTGACTAAGTATTTAAAGACTCTAAGATGTCTTATGTATCTTCAAACTCCTTTAATGTTTTCTCATTGTAAAACCGATATGCTCTTTGCCCATTTGGCTATCAGAGTGTAAAAAAGGAAAGAACTGAACGAGTAGGCGGCTGCTCAGAGTAAATTGTGACAGCCACAAAGCGAGAATGTGGCACAAAGGAACCCACAAGCTTGCTCCGCTTGCAGCCTGCAGCTTGTTGCACTCTGTTAACTGCAACTTACACTCTATACCCTCCTCCACCCTGTAGCCTGCAACCAGTTTGCCTTTGAGCGATTGCAAGATTGCAATGTTGCAGCTTTAAGTTTGCCGCTTTGATCTTTTCCCTCTGGTATGCACCTTGTCTGTACCTTATAAATTATTCCATTTGGGTTTTAAATTCGACTCAATGGAGATGGAGTACCCAAAAAAATAAAAACATGTGCCAAAATAAATAAATTGCCAGTGCGAATAAGTAAAAAAACGAACACAATTTTGTTTACTCTTTGCTCTGGACATTCCACAGCTGTGCCATCAGCCAAAATCCTCAAAGCGCGCTCAACCAACACATTGGGACAAATGTATGTATCAGGATAGCATATTGTTGTTGCTGTAACTGTTGCTGCTGTGACATTAGAGGGGGTCTGAACGTCTGTTGTTGAGTGATATACGCATGTCCTGTGGCGCGTATTTGAAGCTGATTCATATTTACTGCTCGCATGTTACGTGATATATTGGCTACTTTGTGTGCACTTCACATAGTATAAATCAACGGCACGCTTTCAAACTTTTATACAGTACGAACGTCGCCTTGACAGCTGGCAGCTAAGAATCAAATTTAAAAGAGGCTTAAGCATGCATAAACACATATATTTTATGATAAACGCTTTGATAAATATGCCGCTGCCAGCCAGATAAGCGGTATTTCCTCTTTTTTGCATGTTCAATGCGGTGTATGAGTAATATTGTTAGCTTTAACCGTAAGCAAGCCAGGGTTCAGTGATTTCGTTTAAAATTTAAAGAGTAGAATTTAAGTGTAAAATAAAGTTAAAAGAATTTTGATGGGGTTTCTTGTAGTAAAAAAAAGAAAGTAGTAAATAATTTTATTATAAATATATAGTTGATTAAAATTAAATCATGTACTTTAACAAATATTTGGAAGGTTTGTAAAAAAAAACTAATCACTTCAATAAGCATACCCCTCAACTCAAACAGAAAAGCAAATCAAATTGGTTGTCAACATTTAAACTATTTGGTTTCTGGATCAGTTGTTTGTTTAATTCGAGCACATACGACACACTGAAAAATTGTTCATTTGTAAGCTAAGTGTTGACAATGCCAACAGTTTTTTGTCAATTTCAACCCAAATCCCTTTGTTCAAATCCTTTGCTGAAAAATTTCAGCTGGCCTTCAAAACAAACAGAATGACGCAAAATATACAATTGTTGCCATTGTCATATCTTTACTGGACAAATCCCAGAGTTGACACTGCTTTAAATATGAATATCTGGTCACATAAATGTAATTTAAGCCAACATCAATGCAAATGTGAGCAAATAAACAAGAATCAGTGCAATGCTTGTGGAAGTCCTAGATTAAATACCCTAACATTATTACCTACAAGTTTAAATCATTACAAATCTTGCAGCGCAATAAAAATTCAATTGCGTTAGGGCATGCAAAAAGAGTACATAAAAATCCACGTTGTGCACGTTTTTTAGCAGCTTTGAAACAGAGAAAAAAAATGTATATACCACATCAAATGTATATTTGTTGAGTACCTATACAAGGCCGTGCAGCTACTCGGATTTTATGATTGTTGAAAAATACACAAGACGGGATATTAATGCTATTTTTAATTGCATCAAATGAAGGCGTGAAAAGTGTTCTCTGTTGTTTATTTAAAGAAGCATATGTTTTTTTATCCACCCATAAATCAGTGGGTGAAGAATAAAAAAATAATACTGGACCGAGACATTATGATTTATGTGCCCAATAAATTGGAAATCAGAGTGATTTATTTATACAAATGGAAAACAAAAATACGACGAGTACTTGAAAGACTTGCCATAAACTATACATTGATGTTGAATGTTTTGACAGCCAACGAATTGAAAATAGCACACACAGATTACATACTCACATCAAACATCATAGCAACCAAAGTAATATGCGTGAATTTTCATTACTTATACGTCAGGTGAGCGCCTAGCGGAAATGCGCGATGTTGTCATAAAAGTCGAGCTTTGTAAAAAATCGAAAGTTTCTGTCAGGCGAATGCAGGTCAAAAGCCAACGAATGTTTTGCGCGTCGCCACCTTTTTAATATGGGGCTGCAATTTGCCATGTGTGCTGTGGCACATAAAAAGATTTTTAACAATGTTTTGTGCCACACGTGCACTGCAGGGGTTGGGGAAGGGGGCGTTGTTGCACATACAAAAATAGATGCTCGACAAATGTAACGCAAACCGAAATACTCGTACATTTGCTGTTTTATGTCTCGACTTGTGAGTTTTATGGTGGCACACACACACCCCGAACACCACACCCTCCCTCACCCTCTCTCCTTGCAACACGCACGCAATTTGTGCTATGTGCAAGCTGATGAGTTTTCCTCACACACACTCTCGCCTAGGCGTTTTTTATTGCTAATTTCTGTTATTGCCTTTCGTGCGGCCTGGGTACACTCGTAAAAATATTTTTATTGGCACTGTTAGAACTGATACGCCTCCCAACCGCCCATTACGTCAGGACATGTAAGCGCTGAGCAAAGTGTTTGCTCTGAAAAGTATGCTATGATATTCTGTGCAGGCATTTAACGTATGCCTCTATCAATAGCTCAACTTTTAGATGAATATTGACAGGCAGCTCACGCCTAATGACCTTTTTGTATATGTGTATGTATGCATGTAGAAACACACCTCTTTAGTCTTCACGCTAAAACAAATTTAGCTTCATTCATTGCGTGGCTAAGTGTCTTCAACTTGTCGCCATAGAATCGTAAAATTTTAGTGCTACCAGACTAAAATTCAGATCTCTTCCGTCTCCCGTATAAATTGACAACACTTTTATGGCTAATGCCAGTTATTAGCCAAAATTGTCTGCTTAAGCTTTAGCAGCTGACGTTGCCATTGAATGCATGGTAAATACCTTTATAAACATGCTGCATTATCAACAGCTGTAAAACGATTATGGTCTTATGCATACCAAGTGCTACCCACACAAATGCAAAAGCTTTTGCTATTATTCAGCACCCTTACTCCCTTACACCTTATCTTGTCGTCTCGCCCTCCCTGTCTTTCCACCTTTAACAATTCATTTTTCTGTTCACATTTTCTCGCTGTTGCTTTAAGTGCTCGCTGCAATTTGCCTAAACGATAAGAGAACATACAACTAAGTGTGTGTGTGTGTGTGTGTGTGTGTGTGTGTGTGTGTGAGTGTATTCATGTGTGCATGTTTTCTCTTGTAGGTGTAAAGAGGACCAGATTCGTACCTGGTTGAATGAGCTTAACTCTATCAAGGTACACTTGATTGCAGCGACATTTGACACTTGAATTTCTGTGGTCTTTACTGTGGTCTGTAACGCTCTGCTGTTGTTCGTATCTAGCTAAGAGCACCCGCAACTTTATCGACCACTCAAAACACCAACGCTGCGGAACTTATGCATCGCGAATATTTCTTCCGCACTGGAGGCGAAGAGCTCTAAGTGCGACAAAACTTATTTGCATATTAGTCAGTTGAATGTTTCTTAAGAATATTCACGAAAAATGTAATTCTTAACTCTCAAGTATATAAACTATGTTGAAATAACTTTGATTCATTGCTTAAGAATAATATTGATATTCGCTTATAAGAAACTGTGTATCAAAATACAATTAAGAAAGTAAATGTATGCCATTGAGCATTAAAAGTATATTTCTAGAGAACTTTTAGACTTTCATTTGATCTAACTCTGTTACCCCAAAATCTCATCTATTTTTATGAGCTTCCAGCTACCTAATTAGAATTGAATTCATTGAATTATATATATAATTTATAGCATTCTGTTTGCCATAAACAATTTGTAATAAAAATTAATTGCATACTTTTGGGCGAGCAAATTAAATTGCTTGACCCATCCGCAATGCGTAAAGGGGAAATCGTATTAAAATAACAAAATGAATAAATTGTGCATGCGTTAAGCTCACACACCAACTTACACACACACTCACAAAAACAACTGCTCTCAACTGGTAGCCCAACTGAATTGTCCGCAAAAAACAATTAAATTGCGGCTCAAGCGAACTGTAAAACAGAAAAATATGCGCGCGTGCAATGAAGCGTTAGTAACAAACACAAAAACACACAATCTCACACTCATAAAACGTATGTTTGTTATAAAAGCATTGCCTTAATTTAAGCGCTGACTAAAAGCCATTTGGTATGCTCTCAAATTGAAAGCCAGCCAAAACTAATTGCAACATTTTTGTCTCGTTTTGCAGGAACGTTTTTGGTGTTTTATGCAGTAGCCAAGCCATGGTTGAAAGCAGCAACAGCAGCGGTGGCAGCAGCAGTGGTAGCAGCAGCAGCAGCAGCATTGCTGCCGAAAGTGGACCCGACTTTGATGCTTTACGTGCCGCATGCGAAGTGCGTTTGAATGGCAGCCACCCGGTGGCAGGTAAATCAACTTGCAACATTCCTTAATACAGTTCCATTTTAATCAACAACTTATCCCTTAGGTTCCTACTGTGGCGGCACCTTTGATGGATGGCTCTGTTGGCCCGACACCGCTGCGGGCACTTCCGCCTATGAGCTGTGCCCGAACTTCATCACCGGCTTTGATCCGGCGCGTAAGTGCCACAGTTTTGCTGTTTATTGAATTTCACATGGGCAACATCCGCTTTTGGACATTTTTGTTTTTGTCTCGGATGCTAGAAAACAAATATGCTGCTGACAAACAGACCAAATCAAGGATTTGGTTCTCTCAAAGAACCGAATATCCATATACTAGAAATTAAATTGACGCAGTCAAATGCCAGGCACACAAGATTATAACGGGAACGGAAATGATGCATGCCCAGCCTAATGAAGGCTCTCAGACCCAAAGCACCGCAGGCATAATACACACACAAGCGCACACATGCATAAAAAAATATAACCGCAAACCAGGTGGGGTTTGCTAATTGGCCACATCCCCTAGTGTAAAAGCAACTCTTAGGCCACGTTTCCGTTTCCTCTGCTCCGCTGTTGCAAAGCTTGTGTATTTTAAGCGTGTTTTTTTTTATTATTTTTCGCCACGTTTATTAAAAAAAAAAATTCTTGCAAATCAATTTTTTTCTTTATTTTTGCCTCAGCTTTGATTTTAAGTACACACGTATGCTCTGAGTGTGTATTGGTGTGTGTTCAGGCATGAAGTAGCGGCTTTTCCGCGCCTTTGCAGCAGCTGCTTATTTGCTTTTGTATCCTCATTCTACCTCATAAATATATGTACGGTACATGCATATGTATGAAGTTGAGTGCCTTTGAGCTAAGAAAGTTTCTGTGGTTGGAAATCAATAACTGAAGTTTTTGTAGCGAATTATGTTTTATTAAAAAACAACAAAGCAAAGTTTTTAAAGTAGCTACAAAAAATCCGGTATAAGTTTGTAAGCCAAGTTGTTGAAAAATATAATACTTATAGACAAAATCTGGTGCCACACAATGTCAAACAGTAGGCCGGCAATAAAGCTTTAGATATTAAGCGCAAGTGCCACTTAAATACTTAATTAAATTGGCATTATTTTCAACAACTTGGAAATTATTGAAGCAAAAATTGTTTGGAGGCTGACACAACAATAAAATAACGAATAATCTTTCAATGAGCTTAAAATTAAATGTACGAAAAACCAAAAAAATAGATAACTTCAAAGCAGTTCTGTTACACAAATAAAATCCGTATTCATTGACTTTTTTGGTTTATACATTAAGTATTATACTTAAAAATTTAAGTATTTTACTTACCAAACTCTTTTTAAATTTACAAAATAATTCCAAAACCATTTTAATAAGTAAGCACATTGGCTGAAAACTAAGAACACCGTAAAAAATATGCACATTACATTAACATTCAATAATAGAAAGACCGAAAATTTAAATTTAAATTTAAAAACTCTCACAGCTTTAATTTAATCAACTCCGGTGTATAATACAATCTGTGATAAATTCAGTTTGCCGCATGCATAATTTATTTATCTATCAAAAACAATCTCATCACTTATTTCATGTTTAAAACGAAACATTTAAAATCATATTTATGAATCGAAAAAAACTTTTCACGCATATCACAAACAAAAACCGCAAAATTTTCAGAATTGCAACCGCTTCACATAATTAAGCAGTCAGTTCGGATAAGGAAAATTTTCATAGCCACTCCCATGTGAAGGAGGAAACTTCATAAATTAGCCAAGCGTATTTAACTGTTGTTGGCTCGCAGACTTTTGTGGACTGTCTGTTGTTGTTAGACAACAGGAAAGCCAACAACAGCGATGCGAACAATTTGGTAACAATAATAATGATGAATTATGCAAACTGAATGCAATTGTTTATGCAAAAAAAAACAAAAACAAAAATGATGTGCTCAAAAAAGTTCGCCCAAATTGATAGGCCCGCAAAGTGAGGGCCATAAAATAATCATAATTAAGTGCTGTGGGGCAATTTATGGCATAAATCATGTAGCATGTCAATTTTGCATGAAACAAGCCATGCCTCATGCTCAAACAACAGTTGAATGACATTTTTGTGTGCTATTTGTGCCAAAAAAAAATATGACAAGGAGCCGAGAGGTGGGAGTGGGTAACAATAAGCAAATGTTGCGTTCACTACATTTGGCTTATGAGTGTGGTTTTTTTGTATTGTGACTTACATCGCTCGCCTGTGGCCGAAACAGAGCGAGACTGTTGCCGCGCCTTTGGGTCGCCAGCTTGTAGCATGTATACAAGATTATGTGCTTTGCACTGTGCCGCCATTAACTTTTATGGCACTTCCGTTTGCCGGATGTGGTTAAACTTGGCAGCAACAGCAGCCATACACTGAACGAAAACCTCACAAGTACATATTTATAAACTGAAGTGGCACTTACATTATTAAGAAATGTTTCTTTAGCATGCAATATAAGATTGTGCAACTACAACCTAAACTTAATTTAACTATTGCAAAACCAAAAGAAGAAACTTGAGAAAACAACTAAGTAAATGGATTGGTTTGGTTTTCAACTTTGTACCTTAAGTTTATCAACACACTCTAAAAGGGTAATATAATTGACTTTGTGTGACAGCAGACTCTTTTCCAGGTGCTTAGACTCCCAGCAGTAATGAGTATTCTTATCAGTTTATAAAGAGAACAATTAATAAATAAAAGAAACAACTATAACTAAGCTCATATTTTATTAACTGCTTTGCTTGCTGCGTTAGCAACCCTTTTCGTTGAATTCCAAAATGTTCAAACACGCACTACAAAGAACTCATTAAATATGAAAGAGCTCTGGTACAGAATAAATCTGGATTTCCGTTGGTATATAATTCTAATCTCTTGCCGACTTGAAAATCATTATTTTTTCTTAGTGTAACCGCAACGATGGCATTTTATTGTCTCGCTGTCGACTTATTTAACACACACAACAAGCGAATACGTGATTTTTTGACTCTGCGTGCCAAACGGCGATAAAAAGTCAAGGGAAATATAGAAAAAGAGAGAAAGAGCAAAACTTCACCTGTTAAATTCTCAGCCAAACCGGCATCTAAACTCGTTTCCTGCCCCATTGACCAAAAAATACTCAACTCAATTGCCTCCCAACAATAGTTGCTAGCGCTGCAAGTGTCTTGCAAAGCGGTACTTTTAACAACTTCGATAACAGTTTAACAATAGCATGAAAATTGCATAACTCAAATTCGTTTTGAGCATTCCGCATGTTGGCAGGCACTTGGAAACTTTTCAGAAATGTCATGTTTTATATTCTTCGGCTTTTATGGCCAATTTCAACTTACTCGCTCTTGCAGGTAGAAAATTATTTCCCTCACAAAAAAGAAAACGTTGTAAATCGTATAATATACACTTAGATTCAGAAATTTGTTAATTATTAACATTACGAATATGCTTTTATTTCACTTTTATTATAAACTTTTCTATAATTCACTTTATATTTTTTTTTTCGATTATTTTTCACGTCCTATTTTAAAAACTTTTTTGTTAATTAAATATATAAGACCGCAGTTATTTGCTACTATAAATATATATATTGTAATTTTACACTTGGCTGTCAATTAGCTGCGGTCAAATCGATTACGTGGCGTATGAGCAATCAACACGTAAACAAGTTGGCTAATCGAAAAATTAATTAAACTGTAATTTTCTATAATCACACACATGTTGGAGTACTAATGAATTTATTTATGAATATGATCCGGTACAGGAAATGGTTTATATTGAGAGTGTATTATAAATATTGGTAATTTTACAGGATATGCACACAAGGAGTGTGGCGATGATGGGGAATGGTTCAAGCACCCACTGACCAATAAAACCTGGTCAAATTACACCACCTGCGTGAATTTAGATGATTTGGCAGTAAGTAGCTAACAGCTCATTAAAAAATAATGCTTCACTTCTTCTTATTCCTTTTCCAGAGAAATCACAATGTGAACTTGATCTATGAGGTGGGCTACAGCATCTCCCTGTTGGCGATTGTCCTCTCGCTGAGCATCTTGAGCTACTTCAAGTAAGTTTCAACCACCCACAGACAATGCATTAATTAGCTGCAGTCTTAATTAACTGTACTTATATTCTTCTTCCTCTTCTTCTTATGCTTTTGACATATGATCCATCTTCATCCATTTTTTCTCTTCTGAGAAAACGTTGTGGCATCTGTGCGTGTGGCACACAAATTGGCAGATGGAAAACCACTCAAGGCTAATGAGACACCATTTGCCATTTGGCATTATGACCGCTGTGCGCCTGGCGCCAAATTTCATTGTTAAACGAACGTTGCCAAATGCCTTTAATCAACTGCCAACCTGTCTTTCAGTCCCTGTGTGTGTGTTGGTGTACTTATTGCTGTTCATTGCATTCTCTTACTTACTCTTACGCCCATTTAATCCGCCACACTTGACGTCGGAAATGAGAAAATATTTGCTTTCTTATCCCGTCCCCGTCTACTTGCCTCACCTCCTCTGCGTTGCACGTCAACTGAGCATTAGATTGTGTGTGTGTTCAGGATATCGATTAATTTCCACTTGTCTGCAGCACAATTAGTGCTCTCGGCTTGTTTATTATCAGCTCAGGCAGCGAGACAGATAAAATGCGAGACAGCTTAGCATTGGCTAAAGCGTTTTAAATTGTGTGCAGAGGGCAAATAAAATGTATCACAGAATGTGCTAAGAATTTTTGATTAGACATACTCCCTTCATCTGCCAATTGTTCTTTATTTGAGTGATAATTAAATAAGCTCTACAATTGATTGTAAACAATACTTTCGAATTTAGAGATTTTGTTTCATTCAAAAAAATTTGTAGTTTCTTTTAGCTTTAATAAGCCCCTGAAATTCAAAATTTCTATGCCTTCTGCCTTTATTGTCTTCACTTTGATCAACTTATCTGAGCTTCAATGCAACAAAAATCTGATTTAAATATAAATGCAATAAGAGCTCGGAATATGGTCACATGCATAGCCAAGTGCAACGCAAAACTCTGAGAAAATGCGCCCAATTTGCATGACATGCATTAATTTGACTCTGACCCGACATGATTTCATTAATATGCAGTTTGTTTCCTTTGGCCAACTGCCAAAAATTGGCAAATGCAACAAGAGGAAGAATACCAGAACTGAACTAAACAGAAAGCACGTGCGGTCAGTGTTGACATTGAAATGAACTTTTGACATACACACACAAACCCCTCTACAAAGTCAACCCCTTCTGCTGGATTGCATTCCCCCTTTTGCCATGCGAAATGCAAATACGTGTTGTTGCCAAATGTATGTCAATATTTGCAAAATCAAATAAACAAATTTTCGTTTAAAATAGCTGTTGGTCTTTACCAACCACGCAGCAAAAAAAAAAAAAAGAAAAATATGTGGTTGTTTTAAATAATGGTTTGTGTAAAAAATATCCTGTAATTTGTAAGTGTATAAAAAAAAAAAAGTGTTTGCAAAGATTAATACAAGTTTGGTTATATACATATACAATATAGAAAGTATATAAATGGAAGTAAAGCTTGGGAAAACATATCTCAAATATATCTAAAACATACACGGATAGACAAATGATGAAAACAGTTCTGTAATAAAACAGCTAAAAACAAAATGCAATGCACTTAAACTAAGTCGCGTCACACAAAAACTAATCTACTTATATACACACTCAACCCACTTTGTCAAAGGGTATTTTGAATTAAATGTGATTTTTATTTCACCTTTGCAGATCATTGAAATGCGCCCGCATCACGTTGCACATGAATCTGTTTAGTTCATTTGCGGTAAACAGTACGCTGTGGCTCATTTGGTATCTGGTAATTGTGCCCAACTCCGAGCTCGTTCAACTCAGTCCGGTAAGCAAACAAACACGAAACTCAAACTCACTCAACCCTAGCTCACAAATTGGTTTGTTTTTGTTGCAGGGCTATTGCGTGGCGTTGCATATAATACTGCACTATTTTCTGCTGACCAACTACTCGTGGATGCTGTGCGAGGGCTTTTACCTACACACTGTGCTGGTCGCAGCGTTTATATCGGAGAAAAAGCTGGTCAAATGGCTGATTGCCTTTGGCTGGTGCTCGCCAGCCATTGTCATATTCATCTATGGACTGGCTCGCGGCCTCTCTGGCAGCCGGGAACAGAATCTGCAGTAAGTGCACACACATGATGTCATCTCACATATGTGTGTGTGTGTGCTAAATGGATTGTGCACACGCTCCACACACACACACATGCAACTGAAAATCAAATCAATTGTGAAACCAGCTCGTTTGCAATTCATTAGATGAGAAAACTTCTCTCCATTTTTCTTCTCTTCTTCATTTCGTGCAGCTGCTGGATGACTGACACGGACTTTAACTACATTCTGATAGTGCCCGTTTGCATTTCAATATTCCTTAATTTACTGTTTCTCTGCAACATTGTGCGCGTCGTCCTGCTCAAGCTAAATGCCCCGGCCAGCATTCAGGGCAGTTGCGGACCCTCGCGGACCATCCTTCAGGCGTTTCGGTAAGTTAACTGAAAACACAGCGAGTGCCTTAATTTAAAAGACTTCCAATTCAATAATAATATGTAATTTGGGTCGAAAACAAAACCTACACACACACACAAATACACAGAGAGAAGAGCCCGCAGGTCTTATGCGTTATAAACTTGTATTTTCCTTTGCTTTGTTTTGTTTTCATCTCACTTCCTGGCAAGTTTTATTTTACTTCGTTTTAAATTTAAAATTACGCATACGCCGCGTTGACTTGCATTTTAATACGCTGCTCGACAACAAATTATACACAAGTATTATTACACTGCTTTGGCCTCTTTCTCTCCGTCTCGCCCTAATTCTTTCTCTTTGTCCTTCTTTTATTTTTTTTCTGATTCCCCGATGTGTTATTTTGCAGGGCAACGCTGCTGCTTGTGCCGCTGCTTGGCCTCCAGTATATGTTAACGCCATTTCGTCCTGCCCAGGAGCATCCCTGGGAGTATACATACCAAGTCATCTCGGCATTTACGGCCTCATTTCAAGTAAGTAATTCTCCTTATTTCTTCCTCCATTTCGAATACCTCGCAAAAAGTTTTAGTTGCTTATATTGGCTGGGAAAGTTTAACTGAACCAAGATGGGAAACGATTTAACGATTAAACTTTTATTGAAAACATTTTCTTGCTATCAATTATTGAAAAAGAGATTAAACAACACCATTTGACCTTAAATTAAATGACTCTTAACTGTTTTCTATATAAAAAGTATAATAGAAGTTCTCATTATAAGGGCATGATTCTTTTAAAACAAGTAAGTTGTCAAAGACAAAAACATATAATTAAAAATTATATACATATATGCCTGAAAAAGTTTATTCAAAAAAATAAAATGTATTTAAGTTTTTTTTTTAAAGTATTTTAACAAATTTTTACATAGCACCGCTTTTAATTAATCTTTTAATAAAACTGCATTAAATTTATTATTTTAAAACTCTTTGTTTCCTTAAAAATGTGTTATCCTAGGGCATTTTTTAGTCTGTCATAATTGCGCTTTTCAACTTTTAATATTGTTTTATGACTTTGCACAGGTTGAACACTTTATGTTATGTTAGTAATATATGCAAATGTTCTCAAAACTTAAACCTACTCGCTTATTGTACTTTATTCAGTCTCTGCCCTTTTCCTTTCCGCTCAGAACATCAATTGCGTTTTAGGGGTCGAGAAATATGCACATTTAATTGGCTTAGATTTTGCTTGATTTTATCAAGAGATACTTTCCATAATTTATGCAAATAAGCTACAAATCATGTCAGATCTTGTTTATTGCAAAACACAAGAACAAAAAAAAACAACCATCTTGTTATTATTGGTGTAACGCTAAGGGCGAAATTATTAAAATGCCAGGCACATGCTCACAAACTCCCCAAAGAAGTCAGCTCTCAGCTCATTGAACTGCGGCCAAGTCGAAGATTGTCGGAAGGGGGCTGGGGATGAAATCAATATACATACGCGATATGCAAAAAGTTACTTTGGTATTTTCTTAGATATTTTCATCAACGTGCATATTAAATCGGTATACAAAAGAACCACGCAGAGTTTCCAACGAAGACAGAACATTGTCAACAATTCGAGCATAAAATGCACAGCCAGTAAAAGTAAAAGTACGATTTGAAGAAATAGGATGAGTATTTCCGTAAAAGGCGGGCAAAGATGCGTGAACGCATAAAACCAAATCGACCTACAACTCATTTTCATCTCTGCTCTTTTACATGAAAACTATAAAAACCAGTTCAACAAATAAGGGAGCAAAAATAAAAACGTCAAAAACGGCTAAATTCCAATGTCTGCGGTTGTTGCTGCATATAAATTCTAAATTGTCATGTCTTTTGAGCTACCCGGGGGCGTGGCTTTGTGTGCTGCATTTAAAATACTACTACGTTGTAACTGTAACAACAATTGTACAAAAAAAAACATGCTTGATAAAAGCAGCTCAAGGGATTTGCTGGAGTTGCGAATATTCCAGACACATCATTGATCCAAGTTCAGTGTATCTTTTACGATCATTATAAAAAGTCTTTTTAGAGAGAATTTTATGAGTGGAACTATTTTAGAAAGTATAGTACATGGGTTTCTTTACAAACATAACTTAGTTGTAAAAGCTGATTGAGTCATCACAAACTCTTCACTATCTTTTACCTTTTGTGACAAAAATTTACTCAACTTTATAATACCCTCTTATACCGTACCCATTTCCCCAAGGGTATGCCAACAACTTCTTTTTTTTTGTCAACTTTACTTGGTTGGTTGCCAAAAATACGAAAAACTCGAGTGACAAATGCAAAAGAAAAATACTTTTTGCCGGTTGTTTTTAAAGCCAGTAAGCAGCAACTTTTTATTGTTTATTTGTTGTTATTGTTGGTGCGCAAATTGCAAAGTTTTCCCTCTACAGACAAGAGGTTCGAGAGGCACTTGTTCCTTGGCACGGATATAATTTGAAATTATTATGCCAACTGCAGAGAAAGACTAAGAAGACTCATAAAAGATTGGGAACAACTTTCAAGCGCCATAAAATAAAAAAAAAAAAATATATATACACAGGATGATTATATTTACCACAGACTGCATTATTAAAAGAGGATTTTGTATTCTGTTTATTGTAAACAGGGAGAAAGAGAAATGGTTTTACGATATTTTGCCGCATAGTCCTTGAGTGAAGATTTTTTTGTATTAACCATTAAAAACTAGTCATAAAAAGTAAAACTTCTTGTTATTTGGTATTATCCAGTATTGTCATGTAAACCATTTTGATATTTGATTTAATCTTATTTGGCTTATAAGCTTAAAAGTAAAATACTTCCATTAAAGGAGACTATGTTAGAGTAAAATGCATTTCTTTCCTTGGAGCACAGCATATGCTGAATGTGCAAAGAAAAAAACAAAGAAAATTCTCATGACATTTTATTATGACAGCAATGCAAGCAATCAACAGCATTGGGTCTTAATATCTCTGGGCAGCATTGCAATTAGACCCAAAGTTCATAGCAAACAACGACACCAAAAAAGTGTAATTTCATTTACTTGACTGACACTTTGGCTTTCAATTTTCTCTTTTTTGGCAAACGAAGTGCCTTGGCTGGAATTTTAATAAAGCTTAAGAAACATTTGCTGGCAGCTTTGTACACATGAGCTTCGAGAAACATCTACTTCTAATCTTCTCAGTCACTTTTTCATGTATTCTTACATTGAATTTAAAACTTTATATTCTTTTGAGGGAGAGTGATTTAACTAACAATTTAGATCCTCGCATAGTCTGAATGAAGCTGATATGTTGTTTTACTCACCTTTTTTTCCTGCTCATCAATTTCTTAAATAATAAAGTCTTTCAGATTGCAACATACTGAAATAATTTCTCTTTACTCGTCTGTGCAAAAAAAAAGATATTACAAAATTTGTGCTTTAAATAAATAAAAAAATGTCCCAAAACCTGTTCTCTTGAATACTAAATTATGGGTTCGAGTACCCCAAACAAAATGCTTCCTCTTTATGTATATTTTTAAAAATGCTAACAAATATTTTGAAAAATCTCTCAGTTGTGAAACGCTGCTTGACTCGAACGAACGCATCTCTTCTACACCTAGTGTTAATTATAGTTTAGCAATATATATATATATAGGTTGTGTACTAGTTTGCAATGCAAAAATGTATAAGCTATTTTATGTTGCTGTTTTCACTGTTTTCGCTAAGCAGTGGCCAGCTAAAAATCCTGGGTCTCTTTCCTCATCCCGCCGTCAGTCACTTTCAATTCTTTCATCCGCTGCTAAGAGAACTGGCTGCATCGGGTCACACTGTCGATGTAGTGAGCCCTTTTCTGGATGATCAGCCTCCAGCTGGCTACAACAATTATATTTTGCCTAGCATCAGTTTGAGCAATAAACTGGGATTCGATTTATTTGAGCAGCCACAACATATGAAGTTTCTGTTGCCCTTTGAAGAGTTCTTCATTTTGCACTATTATGGCCAGGATGCCTGTAATCGTACCCTCAACTCCGATGCACTGGCTCAGGTACTGCAGAATCCCGCTGGCTACTACGATGTCATTATATTGGAACAATTCAATACGGACTGCATGATGGGCGTGGCACATCAGCTACAAGCGCCAGTTATAGCCATGAGCAGTTGTGCCCTGATGCCTTGGCACTATGAGCGCATGGGAGCACCCATTATACCCTCCTATATCTCGGCTTTGTTCCTGGGTCAGTCACAGGACATGGACTTTGAAGGTCGCTTCACCAACTGGATAACCACACACACGCTAAACTGGCTCTACAAGTGGATAAGTGTGCCTGCAGCCGATGAGCTGCTGCGTCAAAGATTCGGAGCTGGTCTGCCTTCAACCGGGAAACTTGTAAAGCGCACCTCGCTCATGCTGCTCAACCAGCACTTCTCGTTGAGTGGCCCCAAGCCACTGCCACCAAATGTGATCGAAGTGGGTGGCATGCACATGAGAAAGGCGCAACCTTTGAGCAAGGAACTGCAACAGTTGCTGGACTCTGCCTCCGAGCATGGTGTCATCGTCATCAGTTGGGGTTCCCAGCTGCGTGCCACATCGCTCTCGAGTACCAAGCGGGAGGGTTTGTTGCGTGCCTTGGCTCGTCTGCCACAGCAGATCGTTTGGAAGTGGGAGAACGAGACGTTGGAGAATCAACCGCAGAATGTTCACATTATGAAATGGCTGCCACAACGCGATTTACTCTGCCACCCCAATGTTAGGGTATTCTTTACCCACGGTGGTCTGATGGGCCTAACGGAGGCAGTGTCCTGTGGCGTTCCAATCGTGGGCATGCCTGTCTTTGGTGATCAGTTCCTCAATGTGGCCGCCCTGGTGCAAAGGCAGATGGCTGTCCGGCTGGACTTTAATCTCTTCAACGAGCAGTCGGTGCTTGAGGCACTCAACCTGGCTCTAAGTCCATCGTACAAGCTGAATGCTCAGAAGATTGCGACTGCTTACAATGAACGGCCCCAAAGCCCGCTAGAAACCGCCTTGTGGTGGGTGGAGCATGTGGCAGAGACACGGGGTGCGCCTCTGTTGCAACCCAGCGCCGTGCATCTCAATCGTTTCATCTACTACTCCCTGGACGTCTATATGGTAGTGGGAATAAGTTTTCTACTTATATTCGCCTTACTTTTTCGACTCTGCCGTTTATGCTGCAGACGCAAACCTAAACAGCAAAACCTCAAAAAGACTTAATTTTTCGTTTATATTTCTGCATGTCCAAAATTGAATTTAAAACATCATAAAGTGTTTGTATGTTCAAAACAAAAGCACATTTGTTGCCACTTTGACTATCTACTTTGCTAATTAGTTTTGCAAACTGTTTGCACTTTTGTCTCCAACTGTTCGCCTTCTACGCAAGCACTGAGTAATTAGCTAGTCATCGTCATGTGTGTGTTCGCTAGGAACTAAGAGCTGCATGTCATGCAAATCAGTACGGAATACTAGTATGTGTATGTGGGATGTACTTTTAACAAAGAAACTTTCCCCCCTGTGTTGATGTTTCTTGGCAACTTTATTGCTGGCGTGTTGAGTAATGACAAACATCAGTCTGAATAATAACTGGCTAAATATTATTCAACCTACATAAAGTCAGCTTAGCTGCCGGAATTATTCGACTCAAAGCCGGCCCGGATAAAAGATAAAAGAGAGAGCAGAGAAAATCTTTATAAATGCGCAACCAACACAAACCATGCCAACAAAGCACAATAAATATACAATAAATAAACAAAAAGCACAGAGCCGACACCGAATTATACTCTATGACCATTTGTTGGCTTCCATGTTGAACTGTTGTGTTTAAATAATAATAATAAGCTTTCTGTAGAATTTGTGGATTTTACTTTTTGTTTTATTATAATAAATAGTACTAGCAAAAACCATTTTTATTTAAGTAATTTCGTTTTGTCTTTGTGATTTTTAATATTTGGCCGAGGCTATAATAAAACTCAACAACCAAATTTTAGAGTATTATGATAAATGCTTATTGTTATATAAGCTTGTTTACAAAGATGACGTCTTCAATCATATTTTTGTGTGATTTATGATGAGAGTTGTATTAAAGAACAATTTGTTCCTTGAAATATATGTATATACAGTTATTCTTTAATCAACTCTAGCACATAGTTATGTATGAATCACTTTATTAATTAGCAAACAAAAGTCCAATACTTAGGTACAAATTGGGTTCTGAGCAAATAACATAGTGGTTGCAATTAAATTACATTGGGAACGATTCAATTTGGGAACCGTTTGCTAAACAGTTCCTTAACTTATTGAATAAATATTCTACGTATATCGTTTCTAAAATAGTAAGATTTGTATGTGTGAGTGTGTGTGCTTTTGATTGAGTTGAGAAGCTGAAACTAGGAACGTGTGCATTGGCAATCAAATGAAGCCTTTTGCCAATTTCATTTATATGCAAGCAATGTGTGAATAAGAAATCCAAAAGCCAGCCAAGCCCAGCCACATGCACGTATGTAGCAACTATGCATTAAATACGCACACACTAACACACACAAAAGCCAAACGACAAGACACTCAAACAGGCTAAAGGACAACCGACAACAGACAACTGACTTATGCGAACAAAGATACAGAGACACATTTAGAGATACGAAGAAATGTTGGGGACCCGAAATGAATTGCCAACTATTTGAGCCAGGCAAGAAATGGCAAATAAACAAAATTGCATTAGACTTAAGGTTCGTTTCACAGCCTGTGCCAAAAAATCTAATAAGCACAATTGCGACGACAACTTCAACTGATAATAATTCTCTTGCTCTTATTCACGCTTATCTTTTTTCTTATTGCCTTGTGTACCTTATTTTATTTTGCAGGGTTTGTGCGTGGCGACGTTGTTCTGTTTCTTCAATGGCGAGGTGATTGCGCAAGTAAAGCGCAAATGGAGGACGCTCTGTTTTAGTAATAGACCACGCACCAATTCCTATACAGCTACTCAGGTCTCGGTAAGATTTCATATAAGCTTCACATGCTTCTGCCTTCTTTAGTTTACTATATGTATATAAATATACAGTACGGGTTACGGCGCGTATGAGTAATGCAAGCAAATGTGCTATGCACACACACATAATTGGCTACACACACTCGCACTAACTCTGCAGCTGCTTGCATGCTAAGCATACGCCATGTTGTACAGCCATAAAACACATGCAACGCACCGTTTTCCAACCTGCCAACCACACCATGATAGCAAATTCTCAGTTCTTTTGATTGTAGTTCGTGCGCTGCGGTCCGCCAGTGCCTGGCGAGGAAAAGGTATGACTAAAGGAATTGTCCTCATCGGCCAAACGACGCGCCTCCTCAGCACCCCACCACCATCAACACCAACAGCAACTGGAGCAACAACAGAATCAACAGCGGGCACGCAGCCAGAGCATGGCAGCGACTAACACCTCGAGCAGCTCGTCCCGCTTTCTTGATGGTTGGCGACATAAGCTGCACTTCCTGCGGCGCCCAAACTTGGACAATGCCCACCAACGGCAGCCGCTCATGGAGGAAACAGCCGCAGCAGCAGCAACAGCAACAGCTGGCAACTCGCAGCTGCAATTGGCAGTCAAACCAACGCTGATGACGACAATAGCAGAAGATGCAGCCGAAGCAGCAGCTGCAACAACCACAAATGGAACAGGATCTGGCACAAGCGTAAATCTAGGCACCGGCATTGTCATTGTCAGCATGAATGCAAATGCGAACGCTGACCAACATAATATAGCCGATGAGGCGCTTTAAGAAAAACACAAACACATTTACTGCTGCATTAAACCAAGTCACAAAGCTTGTAACAAAATCTCATAGTCATAAGCCAATTTTAAGCTAGCTACCCGCCCAAAATAGATACAACTCTAGAAAAAACTGTATACCAAACAAGTGAAAAGCACCCCACCAACCCTAGCCTCAAAAAATGTTAAACTATAACATACTACATGGTAAAATATGATAGCAAAGTTGCATTACCCAAAAGCTGATAAGAGCTAAATTTAAACTCATTTTGCAGCAAATTATTAGCATGAAAATTTGTTTTGTATTCCATGTTGGGAGGAATTTCACAGAAATATGTTGAATTACCAACTGAGCAGCATTACATAATTTAATAATTATAAAATTATTAAAAACGTACCTAAAAAAAATACATGTTTCTTTAGTTTGATCGGCAAACGATATATCAATGTCAAAAACGTATCGAAAATCGAATAAGCAAATAGTATTTCTGTAAAATTCCTCTTCCAAAATAAATGTATTCCCTCGTTAGACAAATCGCACCGCGCATAAAAGTATGCTACAAGAACTATACATATTTAACGATTATATGATTATTAAGAATTTATGTGGATATCAAATATCATTGTTGTATTTAAGTGTTATGTGTCTCTAACTAAACATATTTATAAAAATAAAATAAAAACGTATCTGTGGCTATAAATACATATACATACTATATATTTATGTGGTAAGCTGAGCTTTCTAACATTTCTTAGCATTAAGCGCTATATGTTTTTTCGCCATTATAGATGAATGCTTCAAAATCTGTGTATATGAAATAAATATAAATATGTATGTGAATTAAAAAACATGTATTTCTTTTAAAGTAGGTATTACCATTATAAATGCTTTTAACTCATTATTTTATGTAATTTATAAAGCCACAACATAAAATTGCGCATTCCGTAACATTGTTGTTAAGGTAAGTATTATTAAGTACTAAGCAGATACCAAAAGTCCGTTAATTAGCCAACTTTTGCGCTTCAGCTGCCATTTTATAAAATGAACTCGGGACCACCAACAATGGACATCCCACCCAGCAGTTGATGAATGTGAATGCGAGTGCGAGAGGAAACCCTAAAGGCGCTCAACAGTCCAGCAGACTGCGTTAAATTGTACTTGCACCAGGATGATAAATTCCGCTGGTTGGTCCTTTGTTTATTGGTGCGCTAATTTTGTCGACAACGCAACAGTAACCACAACAACATCAACAAGAATGGTGGGCTGAAGGGAGAAGTTGTCAACATTTTGTTTGACAATTATTGAAACTTATTTGTAAAGAAGTTGACTTTTGTTTTGTTTTATCACGTTGCCGTTGGCATTTTGCAGCCGCATTCAGTGTTGTTTTGTGTTGATGTGGCCTTAATGATGTTGCCAATTATGTGGCAGGTTGCCATGCCTTGCCTGCCTGCCACATATTGCAGCTAAATGCACGAGCAGCTGCTGTGGCGCCACATGTTTTATGCATGTAAAGCAATGCGTTAAGTGCCATTTTATTGCCACTCAAAACACGCATGTGTACTGTAAAAAAAAACCGAAGGAAAATAAAAATGAAATCTGTGTTGTGTTTGTGCAGCGTAAACGCGAGTCACAGATTTGATGTAGGTTAAAACCAAAGGATTTAACATGATTTTAAATTGATAATGCTTGAATTTTAAATTCAAAAACTTAGTTTTTATTTGCAGTGTTTGCATTTTATATTTCATTTTATTTTTTTCCATGTTGCAAAATTGCTCGCGTTCTCGCAGCTCGTAAAGTTAGAGGTGTGTAATTTATACACAGTCAAGAAAAACTCTGCCCATCAAAGCTGCAGCAAACACTAAATGAGCTGTTTAATTGCGTGTGTGTGTTTGTTTGTGTGTGTGTGTGAGTGTTTTTGTGTTTGTAAAGACATGTTTATTTGTGTGCGTATGTGAGTATCTAGGTGAGTGAGACGATTTGTGTGCATGAGTGTGTTAGTTAAGTGCTTGACAAGTCTTAGGCGCCGGCAGCTATGAAAAACGCATTTGCAGGAGAAGCAGAATTTTCTCTTTTTTGTTGAAATACTCAAAAACAGAGCTCACAAAAGGATTCTGCACTCGAGCAAACACTTAAGGCAACCTGAACTGGACACCTTAGAGTAATCCAAACGAATATCCATCCAAGTACTTTTGCAACTGAAGCTACAACAACTTTTTCAGTTGCTCACAGCACACACTCGAAAAGTTGTCTGGTAAAAATAAATTTAATCTTTAATTTGAGCAAACAAAAAATTACACAAAGTAGGAAACAAAATATAGTGAAAAGGTTCTCTTTGAAATATAAATTTATGACAGAAAACAAGCTGCAAAAAAATATAAACTATAATCAAATAAAACCTTTTCTAATTTTTTTGACTAAGTTTGTGAACCAAAACAATTATTTTTATAGTAATGAAATTAATGATTTACGATTTTGTACACTTTATTTAATAGTTTTTAATAGTTCTTTTTATCTTTGTAAAAATCAAAAAAACATTGATGAGAGTTGAACAAATTATTTTTGTAAAGCAGATAACTGAAAAGTATTATACGAATAATTGGTGGCAGTGGCTTTTTTTAATTAAAAAACTTTACAAAAAACTGTAAAAGACTACACAGCATGCATGTGTGTGTAAGTAAGAGTAAAATTGTGCATACGCCCTGTGTGCGTGTTTTGTGGGGATGTTAAGAATAGTTTGTATACAGCTGACGTAGTATTTGCATAATGAACTCAATTAAAAGTTGGCTGACTACCAAGTGCAAAACCACGATACCTAAAACTAATGACGAGCGTGAAAGAGAATGCTTCGATTAAGTGTAAGTTTGTTGGTTGGTTTGGGGGTTTGGTTTGGGGGAGGACTATGGCGTCTTGTCCTTGCGCAACAGCTCCTGTTTGGCCAACAGCTGGATACGCTGCCCTACAATTCCCAGTGGCTTTCGCTGAACCAGATGACAAGTTGATTGCCTGTTTGGAAAGGAAAAAAATATATATATTAGCAACACAGCTTCAACTGCCAGACTCAGACTGGTTGCACTAAGAAAAATTAATGTATCTCAAATTTACTATAACTATCAAGAGGAATATCTATATAAAATCTACTCAAACTCAAAAAATAGAGTTCTTGTTATGTGTTAATCGAAATTCTTTACTATGAAATAGGTATTCTTTAAGATGGCACTTTAGCTACATAAAAAAAAATGCAAAGTCAAAATTTATATGAAAAATAATTTATATGAAAGTTGTGAAGAGAGACAAAATAGAGTAAAATAAGAACACAAGAGACCTGACTACTTAATTTTTTCCCAGTGCTTGAACTCACTTGTATATGATTTTCTCACGATCCGCCCAGGGCCAACTGCGTTCCAAGTTATCCAGCTTGAAGAGCAGCTGCAAAAATGTGACAATGTCATATTATGTTCTGTCCCTAATGAGACGCCACCGCATTTGATTGCTTTTAATACCTTTTGTGACTCCATTGCAGAAGCAGCTGCTGCGGTTGCCGTTGTTGTTGTTGCCCCCAGTGTTGGCGTGGGTGTTGGTGTTGCGACGCGCACCTTTGAAGTGTCAGCGGCAGCATTATGTGTCGGCGTCTCCAGCTGCTGCGGGCTGAGCGTTAAATCACATACGCCCTCGGCGTCGTTGATTCGCAACTTGGGCACATTTCGCAAATTCCACGTATAAGTGGTGCTCAAGAAATCGCTGTCATTCTCATTCTCATCTTCATCATCTTCATCGTTTTCGCTGAAACTGATATTTAATGCGCCCATTTCCTCGGCAACTGGCAGTTTAATATAGTAAACTGACTTGTGAGCAGCCTCCTGCTCCTCCTTTTGCTCCTCTTCCTCTTCGTCTTCGTTATCCTTGTCATTCTGTGGCTCATCACTCAGCTCATTTGTCGCGTAGTTGACTTCTGATGCATAATCGGATTCTGGCGTCAAATCCTTTAGCTGCTTTGATTCAAATTCTTTTACAAGCTCATCATCATCGTGCACCTGCACCAGATCTTCCTCCTCCTCATCCTCGCCTTCGCTCTCTAGCTGCTCCATCAGCTCGTAGTCGAGTGCATCTTCATCGTAAGAGCATTTGCGTTGCATATAAGACAGCTCCTCGAAGTTAAAGCTTTGCGAGACGGTTGCCAGCGTTGATGTCAATATGTTAGGTATTTCAGCTATGGCGGAAAGCTTCCGCTGCATTTCCATCAGTCGCATCTCAATGGAGCTCGGCAGCACGCGGCCTGAACGAAAATGCTCTGATTTATGGTTTTATAAAGTTTATGATTTTATTGGATAAAAAAACACACACATAATAGAAAACGACACACACTTTAAATAAAACTACATTTATGTACATGAATTGTAAGCAAAATAAATAAAATAGAAAACGATGCAGGCATTCATGGGTTAAGGTTGTTGGGTGGGGACAAGGGGAAGATGCAGCCCATCACTTGGCCGATCTGGATGCAGTGGGCAGAGCCATCAGCATGTTCTCAATGGTGCTGCTACGCAGCTCCTGATTATCGCCGACCTCCGCAAAGAAGCGCTTAATATTCCGTATAATGCGATGATGCGGCAGCTCCTGCGGATTTGAGGGGGATTATCAAGTGAAAGAGAGAGAGAGAGAGAATGAACAAGGGTTAATAACAATTGCTGGTATGTTGTTGTTGTTGTTGGCATTCACCTGATCCTCTTCGTCGGAGGACTCGTCCTCGCTCAATTCAATGATCACCTCGTTGCCCTCCTCATCGAGTTGGGTTTTGGTTTTCTTTTTCTTGGGCTTGGGCGGCTCGGGCGGCTCTTGCCACATTATGGGATGCCAACAACGCGAGCCAAGCAATGGGGTTGGGGTGAAGTCTACAAAATACAAAAAAAGGTTTCGTTTCTTTTCTCTCTCAATCAATATTCATGCAGTGCATGCCGGAAGGGAAGTTGCAATAATTTTGACATGCTCCTTAACAACAACTAATCCAAACTCACCTGGCGGCGGCGGCATCGGTTTGGGCACACGCATTACAATGTTCTTCTCCTCGCCGGCCTCGTACATGCCCATGGGATCATCCTCCTCCATGCTGCAAAGAACATTGCATAAGTAGGTTTAGATTACAGTAAGTGGGTCAACCTACTTGCGCATGATGAACTGCACCTTCTTGGGCGTTGCGTTGATGCGTTCGTGTGCCTGCGCCAGTGTCAGCTGCGTTGCGTCCTCCTCGTTTATTTCGAGTATGATATCGCCCAGACGTATGCCCGATTTGTCAGCTAGACCATTGGGCGTTACCTGCAAGAATTGTTAACCATTACTTTCTGTTTAAGAAACCTAACCCAACAGTCACCGTATACTTTTGTTTTAAGGGAACCGAACGTGGCAACTGTCAGAGCGCAATTGTTCGCCAAATGTTGCGTAGTTCGAGTTTAGGTCAAGCAAAATACGTTTTCTACATAAAACCTATATGATATATGACTGACAGATACAGATGGATGCGAGTTCGACTACAGATACATTTATAAATGTTTGAACGAATATATATATTCATCTGTAAGTTTGCTCCGAAAACACAATGAGATACTTGTTGCTTGTGTTTTGAAATTGTCTGCTTTAAAGTGTACCCTACATCCCAATTGTAAGAGCATTATGATTTCAGGTTCTATACAAAGCAAAGTCGAAACGTATAAATTTCTCATGTATGTATACTTGGTTTTCTTTTTCACAACAAACTTAAGAATAGAAAGCAAAGAAAGATTTTTGTTGTGACAAGTTAAATAACTTTTAAGTTTAAGCATGCTCCGCGAAATATAAAGACTTATTCAGTTCTTTTTTGGCTAATCAATAAAATAAAGACTTAGACTTCGCCTATGCCCCTCTCTTATGTAGCGCATGTTAAGTGGCACAAACAAATAACAATTTATATTTTGTGCAACTAAACTAGAAAGGCAGACGTCAAAGCCGAAAGCAATAGGCAAAGAAACAGTGCTAACCCAAATATTGTGCATTCCCTCAGCTAAAGAGTAAAGCAATTGTAACGAGAACGCAACGTTCTCCTCTGCTCTGTCCCCTCCTGCCCCTACATGTGCCAACGCTCTTTGTCTTTGCCAACCACACATGACAATTGTCGCTCATACGCCCCATCGAACGTGGGCCAGTAAAGTGAAATATTCATTTCGCTGGCTGCGATGATTTCGTCATACCCGAATAGCTCGAAAACAGACGAAAACTGTTGTCATGTGTGTTTGTGCTTCTGTGCTTGTTGTTTTTGGCTAGCGACCAAGAAAAAGCGAGAAAAGCGAGCACGCAATGACGAAATGGAAAATTGCAGCTGTCGATTGGAAATTGGAAAAGGAATACGATGATGATGTTGCGGCAGTTGTTTGAGTTCTCAGACCTATCTACCTACGGACTTATGCATAGTTAACAAACCGTAAGAGAAGTAACCCACCTCCACTTACCTGAAAGACGGTTAAAGGCATGTGAAACTCAGCGCCGCCGGTTATCAGAAAACCCCATTTGGTATCATCCTTGGAGTCATAGACATCCGATTCCACATCGAAGGCGGGAAAGCCATCCGTATCTCCAATACCGCAGGATATCTTAATAATAGGCGAATTCTTTTTTGTCTCTGGCGTGGAGTACATTAAGCCAAATGGCTCTGGCATCGTTATTTTCTTGTTTTTGCCTCCCTTTGTTTGTTTATGTTTCTTTTGCTCGCTGCGCTTTTCGCGTCGCTGCTCGTTTTATTTATAAATCTTTGCAGCTCACTCTATCTCACTCTCTTGTGTGTATCTCTTACTCTTTGCTTGCAATAGTTTTTTCGTTGAACTTGCTTTACTCTTTTTTGGCGCCTGTCAAAATTCAGCTGCCAAAAAAAAAGATAACACAAGATTATATCTTATTTGTTTTGCCGGCTTTTCACTGGCGGCTGTGAAATGACTTTGCGCAAATGTTTTGTCTAGAGTTTGCCTTTATTTGCAACTATTTATCTGCGTCGCTTATATAATCATCTTTCACGCATTGCACAATGCACTAAACGAATTAGATATTTTCTTTTTAATTAGAACTTCACGACTTTGCCAAATGTCTACAGGCCCCGAAGTTAAATATCTTTTATTATGACAGTGATTTTAAAGCGCAAACTTTGTAAGAGTGAAAGTCGTAACTCTTATTTTTGTTGCGGGTTTTGCACTTTTCCACAATTTTCTTTAGCTTCCACACGATGGCGCACGACTCGCGCAACTAAAACTAAAAGGCAAAAGCGTTGAAACAATTTCGAGAAGTTTGCCTTTGTGGTGCATTCGCGTTTTTTTATAGTTGCCACGCGGCGACAAATGCTGTTTTCTTTTTTCTTAATTATATCTCAACACGGAAGGGGTATATTAGTTACGGAAAGAATTTAAAAATATAAAGTTAGTTATAACGACAAGTATCTTAAACTAAAAAATAAATAAAACGATTTTTAGCTTTATACTTTAACCTTTCTTAGTTTATAGTGTATTGAACTTTCCCAACCTCTTAGGTATATCAGAGTCGTTTCACTGTTCAACAGTATTCTCTGCTTTTTGTCAGTCTCTTATTTTGTTTTTCTGCTATGTAGATTGGGATAGGTCCATGAAGAGTATTCGGCGCATGTAATTTGTTGTTGCCCTTTTTTTTTTAGCTGAAAACGCATTGTTGGGATTCCAATTGTTTATTTATTTATGTGTTGATTTTTTCTGATATTTTCTTGGAAAGGTATTTTGCTTCAGGGCGAAGTACATAATTGTTGAATTTTTTATTTACATATGTTGTTTACGGCTGCTGCTGCTGCTGATTAAATTCACTTGAACTCAATATTTTTGTTTATAAGTGTGTCGGTTATCGGCGCCGATGTCAAAAGGTCAGTTTAAAAAGCTGTCTTGAGAATTCCTCATAATAAATAATACGACATCTTTTATTGTTGGAAATCCACAATACATATGTATGGTATATTTAAAGGCCGTTGAAAGTTTAATACATTTAAAGAGAAAAGTCCCTAATATATTTCATTTGAAAATGCTTCATATTTACGAACTGTTTTCGGCTTAAGTTATGTATTATTTAAATTTAGCTAAAATCAAAATACGTACTTAAAAATGAAGAAATAATTAGTAAACAAAATTTACGCATTTCTATTAGTACATGGTTTTTATTTCAGATGTTCATGGCTTGTAAAATCAAATGAGTTTGCTTATGTCGAACCCGAAGTTTTTATAATGCTTAGTCACGACTTATATTTATTTTAATGCGGAATAAAACAATCTGTGCGACCTTTGAATATACATTAAATACCTTTAAAAACAACTGTGACGCAAACAAATAAAATATTATATACTCTTTCACACACTATTTTCCCCCCATTAGCTTCACCCGCTACTAAGAAACAGTTTGTTTAACTTAAAAAGTTGAGATTTGTAGTTTTTATTTTCTAGTTTTTAAGAATACGTATGTGTTTTTGTTTGTAATTTTAGTTTTATGCTATTCTACATAGTTGGTCTCATTGTTGGCCTCATCAGAGTTCACTTCGAGCACCTCGCAACCCTGGGCATAGTCCTCCATGTTGAGCTCTTCATTGACTTCCGCCATCTCATCGAGCTGGCTGTCAGTCGGTTCTACCTCTGACTCCTTAACAGTCGAACGCTTGCGGCGCCCACTCTTTCCCTTCTCCTCAGAGGAGCCACGCTCCTGCGATGAGTGTCCCTGGGAATCCCTACCAACTGCTCGCCTCTTACGGGCTTCTGGCTGCTGTTTGTGCTTGTCTTCTTCGGATGAACTATCGTCCTTATCTTTCTTCTTGTGCTCCTTGTGATCCTGACCTTGACTATCCTCCTCCGATGAGTGGCCATCGGAATCCCTACCAACTGCTCGCCTCTTACGGGCTTCTGGCTGCTGTTTGTGCTTGTCTTCTTCGGATGAACTATCGTCCTTATCTTTCTTCTTGTGCTCCTTGTGATCCTGACCTTGACTATCCTCCTCCGATGAGTGGCCATCGGAATCCCTACCAACTGCTCGCCTCTTACGGGCTTCTGGCTGCTGTTTGTGCTTGTCTTCTTCGGATGAACTATCGTCCTTATCTTTCTTCTTGTGCTCCTTGTGATCCTGACCTTGACTATCCTCCTCTGATGAGTGGCCATCGGAATCCTCACCAACTGCTCGCCTCTTGCGAGCCTGTGGCTTCTCATCTGGGGCACCAGTAGCTGAGTCCTGGGGCAGCTCTTGCTCCTGCTTAACCTCCTGCTTAGCCTTCTGCTTCTTTTCCTCTGATGAGCTATCTGATGAGTCCTGCTTTGCCTTTTCTTGCTGACCTTGACCGTGCTCTTCGGATGATGAGCCACTTGAATCCTCACCAGCTGCTCGACGCACACGTCCCGCATACCCATGTCCATGCTGCTCATGCGCCAGCTCATCCGCATGAGGAGCCCAACCGCAATGGCTGTGACTTTCTCGATCAGGATCTTCGATGGGTGTGCGACGCACTCGATCATGTTCCGTGCTAGCAGCCTCTGTCTCCATGCTGTAACCGCCTAGCAACTTAAGCAGCTGGTCATCACTTTCGAGTGTCTCTTGGACATCATCCAGACTGACAGGCAAAGCCAATGCTGCATTCAGCATCAGCGCCACCAAACCCATAGCATATATGGATGAATGCATTTTTGGTAAGTAGCTTCTACTAGCTAGTTTAATCCTTAAGTTTTTATGTTTTTGCTGCCCACTTGCTTTGTAGCTTGCGCTGCGACTTGTGTTCCTCAACTGACTGGCGTTAGTCTCTACTGCTTCTTATGAACCTTGTCGCCTTACTGATTATCACATTTTGCTTTTGCTTTTGCTGGCTGTTGATAGACGCCACTGAACAGCTCAGCTGGCGTTTGCTCTCAGTTCAATTAAGGCATCATGGATTTGCAATTGAGCTGCAAGTGATGCAAAATAGAATGCAACAAATAAATAGATAATCCATACCGAGAATTTCATGCTTGACGTTGCTTTGATTAGCCTTACTTTGCATGCACAACGCAGCACTTTTTTTTATACCAAAACTAAGGGTATATCATATTTTATAATGAATACTTTAACGTTTTATATATTAGACATTTTTTGTCTCTTTTTTAGCTATGCTAAGAAGTAATATTTATTTATAGCCCAAAGAATGTTTTTTTAAAGACCCTGTTAAAATGTCTCCCAGACTAATCGTTCAATATTCCTATTAAAGTATATAATAAGGGTATTTAAATGTCGCCCATAACAGCATAATTGTTGACTCTTAATAATTTTTTGGAATGCGCAATTTACGGAAAAGTTCTGCGAGCTTTTTGTTGTGTGCAAATTTCAGCTTGACTTGCATAACAAATACAAATTGAGCTGCTGCTTCTCTATGGAATTGATAAGGCAAGATCAGCAGAGATCAACAAAACTAACTGAACGCGCTATTTGCGATTATCGAGGCGAGACACGAATACTTAAACACACATTCAAAAGCTGCATGAAACTGGCAACTATGTTAGCGAGAAAAAATGATGAAAATACGTGCTATGATTAAATGAGGTAAGACATTAAATAAACTTAAATAAAAAATCAAAACAAACTTTAATGCGTAGCAATTACATTGAGTCAAAGCTTTAAGGGCCAGACGCGGCTTAAAGCCAGGCCAATGCGCCAGATTTGCGAATTTGACGGCGGTAAAGATAAGCAAAAATCCCAACAATACGTTATATGCTACACAGGAACGTGAGTAGCATGTCCAACAAAAGAGCCTAAACTAACAGCTAAACTGTTTAAGTCTCTCGTAGATTGCAAGTATCTTAACGGCATTTTTCGCTTATTCTTTTCAGCTTTTAGCTGACACTTCACTACACTTCTTCACGCCTTTCTGCTGCTCAAAAGCTGGACAAATTTATAAGAGACGAATTCAAGCAATAACTGTCAAGGCTAAAGGTGTTTCCTGGGCGAAATTAAATGCAAATATTTAAAGGCCTTTGTTCGGCAGCTTTACTTACCTTTAAGAGCTAAAGCCTTCAAGCTTTGCAGCTTATTCAAAAATAAGTGGCTTTACAGTCAGACTGATTGAATTTCATTGCCTCTCTGAATTTTCTACAGCTAACTCGGCGTATACATATTATATTGCACAAGTTTAAAACATCAAAAAGCCAAGTGACGCAACGAAACGAAATGAAATGATATCAAATCCAAGCGAATTGAAATGATGATGATGCCTTACTGCATAATTTAAGTGAATTTACAATTTATACCCTGGCACCACGAAAGCATCCAAAGGGTTATTGGGCGTATATATTTCGCTTCTCCATATTTTTAAGCTTTAATTTGCAGCAAGTATCCACAAAAAAAATTATATGGCAGCTCATATTTTTTATGTAAATTGCGATTTGTTCGAGTGGGGCAACGCGCATTGCAACATTTTATGCAAATCAACTAGCACCTGATGTCCACACAAAAAATTTTTGTCGTCAAATTTTACTTCCTCTTTATTTGTGTGTGTGTTTGCTTTTCTCGGCATATTTATAAAAAATTTATCAATGTCATAAGTTTGGCAAGACATCAATCAACTTTAAAGCAGCAAAGATTTGCTTAGGCGTAAATGTGGACGCTGCCAATAAAAAAAAAAAAAAACGGGCTTATAAAGAAACACAACTCTCCACGTTTTGAATTAATGGTTTCGCCTGAAAGTGTGCAATGATATTTTATATAGCTGCGTTATGTTTGGTATAAGAAATCGAACGTGGATAAATATTTTATTCAAATGAATATTCATTGAATCAATGTGTTTTAGATTTAAGTGCTAGTCAATACATACTTCACTCGCAACACACTACAAAACAAAACATACAGACGTTATTACATCTACGTCCAAACTACAAAAATATACTAAACTTAAAAATCTCTACCACACTCAAAACCAAACACTTCAATGGAAACTGAAATACAACTTACTTCAAATGCAGATCAAACCAACACCATAACAGTCGATGTAAACCCTGAGTCTGCGGCGAACCAGGTCATCTTAGAAACTACAAAAGAGGGCAAGGAGACAGAGGATCAAACCCAACAAGAAACCGTTGAGCTTACGGAAAAGTCCTCAGTTGTTTTTGCCAAGACTGATGGCAAGACTGCAGGGGAGGCTGCAGGGGAGGCTGCAGGTGAGACTGCAGGTGAGACTGCAGGGGAGACTGCAGGGCAGACTGCAGGGGAGACTGCAGGGGTGACTGCAGGGGTGACTGTTGGGGAGACTGTTGGGGAGACTGCAGGGGAGACTGAACCACAAACGGAGGAAGAAAAGAAAGCAGAGCGCAGGGCGCGTTTAAAAGAAGCAAGATATAAGCGTTTTACACTTGGCGAAGGTAGCATACAGCTAGTACCCGAGTTTATGAAAGGATTGGAATCAGAGGGTGAGGGTGAGGGTGTGGAGGAGCCCACAGAATTTAATGAAGTTGAAAGTACTCACTCCTTCGGCGATACAACTAGAAAAGACAAAGGATTGGACGATGAATCAGAGGACACCATTCCTCCCGAGGAAACCGATATCGAAGATTTATTACACAGCGAAGTGGAAGAAGAAGAAGAGAGTGAGGACATAGATTATCGAGAACCACCCAAAGGGGATGCAATTGCAGCAAAAGCCGACTTTCTTAACAACTTTGAAGTACCCCTACTATCTGATATTTCCGAGGACATAGATGATCTAGAAGAAATAAAGAGAAAACTATCATCGGCCCTAGCATCCAGTATTACTGAGATTAAAGACCCAGGAAAATTTGTCAATCCCCTATCGGAAAAATCCACAAATAGTTCAGTCGAGTCCCTTGCGTCCAAAAAAAAATCAACTATTGTTTTAGAAGAAACCGAAAGCGAAAGCGAAAGCAAATCTGATAGCGATGACGGCTTAAATTTCGAAGACGATGATTTGCCTGAGATAAAACTACTGGCAGACGACGATGATGGTGTCGAACCGTTTGTAAAATTCCACCAGAGCTATATAGAGGAAGTGACAGTTGAAGAGGATCCAGATGAGATTATAGCCAGGAAAATGAAGCGTGATATACTACAAATAGCCACAGATTTTCTGTTCGAACTTTTTAACAATGTGGTCAATCAAGCAGAAAATGTAAATGCTGATGATCAAATGCGTAATAAACTGGATAAGTCTAAGCTTTACGAGACTTTGACCGATATGAAAGAAAAGTATTTAGTGGCCAAGGAGCTAAACTCGTATCTCAATACGAAAATGTGCGATTATTACAAGCGCATGAAAAATTTTCGAGTATTCTCAGAACTAGCCACAGTTTCTAGAGACAAAGAAAGATCCAGATATATGCAAGCTCTTGAACAGTTAGATCATTTTAAAAAGCTATCAATGGAGACAAAGAAAAAAAACGCTTTCCTCATGTCCAGTGTGCTAATGGATCTTACACATGTGCAAAACATTTGCATGTATTCCGAAGAGCATTTCGAAGAGGTTATGCTAAGAACTCTGTGTACCAACAAATCGGAGTTCATCAAACGTGTCATCGAACGAGAACTTCGTCTGATGAGCCAGAAACGTAACGATATCAGCGATACTCGACTCTTCTTGATCACCAGGAAGCACACTCTGGGACGCATCACAGATGTAAGTACTAAATACACAAGTCTGACATCATTTTTATTTTCCCTTTGCAGAAAATCACCAAGCTGGAACAAATCAATGAGGAACTGTGCATGGACGACTTTATAAATATTCAAAATCAAGTTGTTGCATTGGATAAAAAGATTGAAGGTAATTATTTATGCCTTTCACAAATCTCAACTCAATTCGATTCTCTAATTTAGAACGCAACACTGACTTGAAGAGATTGCGCTACAACTATCACACCGAATTACATCTGACGCAGCATAATCGTGAAAAGGCTCTGGCTCTGATTAGCAAGTTAAAGGAAACAAAAGAGACCCTGGTGCACAAGCAGAATAAGCAGAATCAATTGCGCGAATGTCTTTATAAGGCCAAATTGGAGCGTAGTCGTCTTCGAAAGCAGCAGTCAGATCTCAGCTTTCAGGGTGGTCTCCTGTCAATGCCCTCCCTGATGTACGACTTTGATGAGACAGTCCAGAAAGTGAAGGCAAAGAAGGACGTTGTCCATGATCTAAAGGAGACTTTTAAGCGTGTCAACCAACGCATTGCAGACTTGGAATCACGTTGTGCATAAATAAACACTCAACTAACAAATAAACCATTTTAGAAATTGTTAAAAACTTACTTATTTCTTCTTAAAAATCAGAACATAAACTTATTGTACATATATTTTTCTATTTTGCCAAACTTTAACAAGCATAAACAAAAATTAATCTGTTTAAAACGACAAAATAAAGAGCAAAATTATGATATCCTATATATCAAACAGAGACCAGAGTTGCCATGAAAATGACAGCAAATCTTTTAATGAGCAAACATAATATATAACTGCACATTTTCAGTGTCAAGTTTGATACTTTATGTTTGTTTTTCTTGATTCCGTTATATTTCTTTGCCTTTAAGTTTAACATACTATCATAATTATCAAACGAAAATACGTTGTTCACTTTAAAATATATATAATAAATATATATGAATTTCTGTCCTCGATTTTTATAAGCAATTGCGCACATTGTAAATTTATAAACAAATCCAAAATGCTGACACACGTTTTTAATGTTATTATTCCTATATTTAGGTTTGAGCAATATAGTATTACTCAGCAAATTAGTTTTGATACACTTTAACAGGGCATAAGCAAATTGTCATATAGTTGGCACCTAAAGATGTTGCAAAAATAAATAATAAATGATAATTCAAAATAAAATAAGTACAAAAAATAAATTCCACAACGTAAACAAACTGTCATAGCTTAGGATGTTTTTACAATAAATATTAAATAATAATACTAAATGAAAATATTCCACAATTTCTAAAATAACTCATTAAAAGTAAATTGGCTCTAATGCATTTTAATTTATGGAAAAAGCAAATTGTGTATATATATTTAAAACAGTCACGATAGCAATTAGCAAAAACTAATGAAGTACATTTTTCATTTCTGCTATTGGCAAGCAACAATGTGTAACATGAAAAATTCTTGTGCATAAATTAGGATAGCAAAAGCCAGCTGCAACCAAATTAAATGGGGGCGTGAAATTTAGAAAATGTCTGAGACATTTCAGGCACGTTTTCAATGTCATATCTCACCTGCATAACTGTGCCAAAAATACAATAAAGGTGTAACAATTCAATTAAAAATTAAAATATTTCCGTAGTTCCACTGAGCAGCTTAAAGGAATATACACATACAAAATATATACGTATACGTAGATTGGAACCTAAGTAGCTGTCTGCAATGACCTCAGCACGCTTCAATGGAATTTTTTGCACACACTTGTAAAAGCAGGCTGTTTATGTTTTTCAACGATATATTCACATACATATATCTTACTTATAGATGTGGCAGCCATATTTAGATCAGACACATTTATATATATATGTACATACATATAGCTGTATAAAACAAGCACGCAAATAGACCGATGAATAAATAAAAAGATACACCCACACAAACGCAACAACACAACACAACTTTTTGAATCTGAAGGTTATTAAATTTATTAGAAATGCGTTGCTGGAATCGAATGCGAATTTGATTTCATCTTGGCCATAAAGTTTAATGGGCGTAACGCGTTTCTTCAATCAGTTCTCGTTCATATTTTCAGTTTTTCTCCACATTTTCATCATCTCTTTATTTGTATAGATTAACTTAGGCGTATACTTAATATAAGGCGCATTCTATTTGCCTTTGTGTTTTGTGCATTTGCATTTGTGTGCTTGTGTGTTTTTTGTTGTTGTTTTTTTTTTCATTTTTTCTTATTGGTTTTTTTGTTTGTTTTGTAAGTGTTTGTGTGAGGAATATTTTTGTGGTTTAATGTTTGGTTTGCAAACTTAACAATTAAACGATAGACATAATTTTTAAAACAAAAATTAGATAGACAGAAGTTGCAACTGCTTTACATTTACTTGCCGAGCAAGATCTTGCGGCCAGCGCCAATGTTCTGGCCAGCCTGGGTAGCACCCTTGTTGGAACCGGCCTGCAGGCCGACAATGGTCTGGCCAGCCTTCAGCTGCTCCTCGCTGAAGTCGCGCTTGCACTCATCGGCGGGCTTGGGGCCCAAGAAGGGGCCTTTGAAGTCGGCGTGCTTGTAGGTCTGCAGAAAAAAAAACCAATCAATTAATCAATCACTCATGGTAAGTCAATCTAAACTTACAGCGCGGCCCAGAGCAAAGATGGTGTTGGTCACATTGGCAATATCCTTCTTCTCGTAGAGATCAACAGTCTGGAAGACATCAATATCGGGCACACCGTATGCCTTCAATGCCTTCTGGAAGTTGTTGAGGTTCTCCATGAACTTGAACTGTCCACCGGACGAGTTGATCTTGGGCACAGCGTCGGGGGAGAGTTTGTTGATCAGACTGCAGAGCACTTGACCGTCCTTAAGCACTTCCTCGTATGCCTGACCAGCGGGGAATTTCTCACCGAGAATGGACTCAATCCATTCCTGGGCCTCCTTGTCCATCTCGGGATTGCGTTTGCCGGCAATCTATAGCCAATAAAAAAAAATGTATTACATCTTTTCTTTTTTCTCTTCACACACTTTGTTAGCACTTTTCAATTTAGTTTTAAACTGATTTCACTTTCTTATAAATATTTTGTATATCACTTTTTATTCACCTTGGCACGAACAGCACGTTCTAGAGACATGTTTGTGGATTTGATTTGGGTGGGGAGAGTATTCGGTTAATAAGATCTTCACCAAAGCTAATGCAAGCCTTCACTGATGGCTGGCCACAGGGCGTATGCGGCTTTTAAAGCGCGAGAGCAAGAGATGATCGCACACACGCACACCAAGTCACGAAAAGAATACAGAATTTTCCAAAAATATATCCGAATTCGGAGTCGTCTATATGAATGCTTCTGTGCTGTGTGAGATTTTTGTGGCCAAGACGTGGGCGTAGTCCGTACGAATCTGGCAGGTAACTACATTGTGTGTGTGTGTGTGTGTGAGTGTGAGCAACAATTTATTTCTCACTGTTGCGACTTTGAGCGTCGCCATCTCGCATGAGTCGTGCGTTTTAATTTTAGACCAGACCATCCAAAAAACTTAGCAAAATCAATTTCAATAATTTTTCACACGTATGTATTGTGAAAATAGACGTGCGCCCCCAAGTAAATTTTTACAAGCTCTTGCCACTACTGCTTCTTCTTCTTCATATTATTTGTTGTTGTTCTTATTATCCAATTATCGTATACGTAATATTTGCTCATCACCAAAATTTCCACTTATCCACACTTTTCGGACTGTGGGCCAGCTGTCTTGTTGCACATTCTTGTTGGCCTTTGGTATCGAAATGCATTGGATCATGCTTATAATTAACATTCCAAACGCTTTTCGATGAGTGTTAAGTGAATTTAAAATAATGCGCAGTGTGAGAAAGTGTTGAAAACTTAATCATTAGTTCCTTAAGGAATTTGAAAATAAAAATTAATGTACGATTAATAATAAAATATGAGTTGAGTCATTAAAGCACAATATTAGTTAGATCTGGTTGAGTCAGGAAATGTTCGTTTACGTTTTCGAAAACTGTTAGCCATGGGAATGTTTTCAAATAGTTCACAGCCTTATTTACAATTAAAATATATTTAGCAGATATACAAAAATAACACAAGCTATCCGAATAATATTATTTCAATGGGCTCTAAAGCAAAGAAAACTAAAAATGCAGCTGTTGATTACACAGATTCCGAGTCGGATTTGGAAACTAAACCTTCTCAACCGGAAAATAATAGCGAAGTCGAATCATCTGTAGCAACAATGATTGATCTCGACAAAAATCTGCTTGAATCCATCAAATCATTTGAATCAACTAAAGGTAAACAAATTTTAAGTAAAGGGGAAACCAAAACAAAAGATCTAAAGGCTCGTCTAAAGAGAGCACGAAATATGGATTCTGAAACTTCCCTTCAGTATAATATGGCCTCATCTTCTACCTTTCGAACTCGACAATTCGGCTCAAAATATTTTGATGAAACAGATGAAATAGAATTGCTTCTGGAAGAAGAGGACTATAATGATGATGAGGACGATGATGAGGATGAGGATTTGTCTAAGACGCCTATAGGCGATTCAATCAAGGCTAAAATGCATTTTCTAAAACATTTCGAAATGCCCTCAATATCAGATATGGTTGAAACAACCAAAAGTGAGCAAGTCTTAAACGATGAAGAATCCCAAGCAGAAGACTTAAGGAAAGCAGAGCGTAGAGCTCGTCTGAAAAGAGCACGTGATATTCGTTTTAAGACTGGGGATTCTGAAACTTCCTTAGAAGAAAATGAAGCTGCAACTTCAACTAAAACTCAAATTCGCCAAATCGATTCAGAATATGATGAATCTGAAGATATAAGTTTGCTTCTCGAAGAATATAATGAGGATGATGATGAGGAGGATGATATGCTCAAGACACCAAAAGGCGATACAATCAAAGCTAAAATGGAATTTCTTAAACATTTTGAGCTACCCTCGTTATCAGATATATCTATGGATACCGAAGATGCGGCTCAGGATGACTCAACAGAAATGAACAAGGATTTTTAATGCTCCTCGGTAAATTACTTTCATCAATTAAAGTCACTAAAAGTCATCAAAAACCTAATTATTACAAACAAATTTGACAACATCTAATGGTTGACACATGCCATTAGGATATCCATTAATCTAAAAACGGAAAACAACTTTTCAAATGCGCAAGGACAAAGCCATTTTAATGTTCGGGCAATTAATTTAATTTATACGCGGTTGCGTTATTGAAAAACGCTTCAGGCGGCGCCCAGCAAAAATGTAAATTATGTCCAAATTATGTTCTAATAAACAAGCAGGAAGGTAGCGCAATGTGTGGCGTATGAAATATTGAATACTCTTTGAAAAATAAAGGTATTATTTTTACAACTATTTTGTCTATTTTTTAGAAGGATTGAAAGTATGCGGACTCTGAACATTCTAATAATTTGCAACATTTTCTATCTCAAATTACTAAAGCCTCAAAAACAAAGCGTATTAAATACAAGACAATTTCTAAATCATGTCTCGCAGGCAGATTTTGACTTCTTGGAATGCTGATACACAGTAGTACAGACCCTTAATAAAAAGGTGATATTTTATTCATAAATAAGAACACAGATAACAAGAACATAATATTTGACTAAGGCCAGAAACGAAAGCATAGTAACAAACAAAATGAGATGGGGGAAAAGCGCTTTGACTGTGTGACCTTGTTTAACACAGACGCTGACATCACACGCAGCGATAACTTTTGCCGCTAGAGCGGATACAGTTTCGATAGCAATCGCTAACAGCATACGTATAAGGAGCCAATGCGAAAGAAATTGCGTGCTGGGTTTTCTCTATTTTTATGAACAGGTGGAAGAGGCTACCGAAATAGTTCCGCTGCGTCAGCATTTGAGATTTTCCAGGCGTGCTGCTAAGGGGACTCTCGAGCATTCGAACTGTTGTTGGCTTGTTGGGAGGCTGCGTTTTTTGTTTTTCTCACACATTCTCGCCGCATGGCGTGTTGGTTTATTTTTACAGCAGTTGTGGGCCAAGGCGGACCAGTTCTTAGGGCAAAGGCTCCCAACAGCCCTCAAGGCAGCAAATTTGTTAATTAACAAAATTTGGTCAAAACAACATCGCATTGCCTACTTTCGTTTTATTTAAGTGAATTAAATTCGCCTTGGCTACAAATTTAATGAATGCCCCGCGGAAGCAAAGACAGTTTTGTGATAACATTAACATTATTAAATTTTCTAAGATTTAAATGCAATTTTAAACGTTTAAAGTGAACAACAAATTAAATTCTTTGTGTGCAAGAAATGTCGCTTAATATCAAAGTAATAAATATTTGAAAGAATTCAAATAAAACATACCTTATTTTCTTATGAAAATTATTTTGCAAAATTTGCATTCATTGCACCAAAGTAATAAACCACAATTGGCATGATATAAAACCATAGTTCTCTTCAGCAGCTTAGTTAGCCAGCATAAATACCAAGTTGACCGCTTCAACACTTTGTCGCCGTTTGTTGAGTAAATTTGATTTGTAGTCGACCGAGCAAAACATTTCAGGAGCGGACTGGCTGAAGAACAAGCTTAAGCTTAGGCCCAAGCACTCGATGCTAAATACGTTTGGATTATATTCACATAAATCAACATTAAAACGTTACAAAAGGCCACATTCCGTAGCCATGGCAATGGCAATGGCCGAAATAGCTAGCAAAATAAACAAGCAAGAAACTGACTGCAAAAGAAGTAGAATATTGAATACCCCTTGTTATATTGCAAAAGTATATTGAATAAAAGAAGGTTCTTTAAAAGGTTAAGGTTGAGTCTAATAAAGAATAAACATACTTAATGGAGTCACGAATAATTCCTTCTTCCTGTTACATACTTTTACAAAAAACTATTATACCCTTTTTTCCAATTTCATGGATTCAGGGTACAAAAAAAAAATGAAGTCAAGCGAAAATGGGTTCAATGCTTTTGGTGAGTTTTAGCTCAGCTGTCCTTAAAAGGGATGCTGTACTGTTTACGCCGTTTTTGGGGTCGTAATTCCACTTGTGGATATTGTTTAGAGTAGCTGTTGAACGCATTTTGCGTTGGTTTTACAGCACTTAAACGGAAACGAAGTCAAGTTCAAATAATTCGCAATTGACTTTTGCGCTTTTGCCCTAAAAATAACATTTTTCAAGCGTACTCATAAATAAACAAAAGCATTGTTTATAAGGCTAAATAAATAGTTTAACCATTGCTGCAGACAGGAGACATCTAAAAATAGTAACATTATTTATTTAAGCAGTCGACCGAATGCTTAACATTTAATTGGAAAAACTCGCGACCCAACGTCGTCATTGCGCTATAAAAATATACATAAATAAGTATACGCCGAGTGGTCCGTAGCTAAATCATCATTAGAACTGGGAATAGCTGGCAATTGTTATTTATAAGTTTTTTTTCTTTTCACAATTCTTTTGACGTCTGTTTCTTCGTTATTTTTCCAACCATAAGCAATTAAAATGTTGTGAAAATTTCTGAAAAAGTTTGTTTGCATAATAAGTAAACATATTGTATAACCTTTTTTTCGCGAGAATATAAATTAGCTGCACCCACTTTGCCTTCTTGCATTTATTGACATAAATTTTAATTATTTATGCTTTTGTTCTATTTTTTCTTGCTTACTTTCTCCGGTTGTCTGTGGCATCTTTTGAACTTTTCTTATTTGCTTGTTTTGTTTGCTTTGGTTTTTGTCTGCCCGCAAATCATTTACAATTGCCTGCCCTTAAACTTTACTTTCCCACATTTCATTTTGCCCAATTCAACCTAAGACCTTACTACTTAATACGAAATAAAAAAGAAAACCGTAATTACACATTCCCAAAAGGATCTAACCCGCAGGGCCAATTCAATAAAATTGGTGCTCATTCAAGCTTAAGCAGATAGAATTGGAAGAAGAAAAAAATCAAATACAGGTAATAATTGGCCAAAATGTGGAATGTTAAAATACGTTTGCATGCCCTATTATGAGCAATAGGGTATAAGAGGTAAGATTAAGTTAGTAGGCATAAAAAGGTAATTACATAAAGTTTTTTCATAAACAATTAATAAAAACTATTTTTATATAGATAGAGTTTATCCTCAATGAAGTAAATATTTTGGTTTGTTTGAAATTTAAAAACTATTTAACAAAGAAAAATAAACACAAACATCAAATAAAAATATTTCACTTACCTTTCCTGTCTTAATTAACTTTGAAATTTGTTTTGGCTGTATGTCAAATTTTTGTAAAAGAAGTGTCATTCAAAACATAGTCTTGTATATATATTTTAGCTTTTTTGTGTTCATTTTTAATATTTATTTGTATTTACAGTTTTAATTTGTTTAAAATTATTATTAAGTGGACAATTTGTTTACCTTATAAGCTACGAAAGATTTTTGAATTTTCTTTAGATTATTAACTATAGTTAAGGCTCTTAAATTAACAGTTTTCATTAAAAATTGTTTATGTAGTAAGTTTTACTGCTTAGAAATAATGACAATATTAGAGCTCTTAAGCTTACTCCCAACATTTCTTAACTTAAAATTGTGTTAAAAATAAGTTTTGATGCTTAAAAATAAGTTTTAATGCTTAAAAATAACAGAAAAGGAATAACTTTTTCTTAAGAGCTCAGCAAACTATAACAAGATTGTACAACCAAGAGTTACACAATCAATTATTATGTATAATGGTAACAGATACATGGTATTAACAAGCTTAGCACTCTTAACTTAAGTAAACTTGCACAATTTTTTTTCTGCCTCTTTAATCAATAATTCAGCTGAGACTGAATTTCAATTTGCTACCAGCCAAAGAAAAAAACTGGCAGTTGGGACAACTTTCAGAGAGTTTTTTGTTGGCAAAGGGGGAAACGAGGAAAATTTCTTCTTTTTTTGCTTGGCGAAACTTGTCTGACCCAAATAGAATCAACAAATGTAGCTTAAAGTGCTGATGGAATGCTTGGACCATAAAACTTTGTCAATATTTCCGCAGCACACGCATCGTTGACTCGGTATGGTGGCTGTGTTGTGGTTCAGTGGCACGGTGGTTCAGTGGTGCTATGGTTGTGGCATGTGGATTATTCAAGTGAATTTGAGCGGGGATAGCTCTAACACTTTAAAGCCAGCAGCTGGGCCTAGTTAATAGGCAGCAAGCACTTAATGAGATTTTCAACTAAAGAGAAAAGCTCTCCAATTCCGCAAATTGAGTAAAAGGCGTTAGAAGTGGGCTGAGGAAGAAGCAGCAGCAGAAGTTGCGACATCAAAGCAACATTCTGCACATAAATCAATTTGGCAAAATGTATTTTTCAACATTAAGCTCAAGTTGCAGACCTTAACACCTGCCCCAGACTACCTGCCCCCAGTTCAGAATAAGAGCTTGTACCTAAAAAGTTTCAAGAGACAACAAGAAAAAAAGTTATTGCTGTTGTTGGGTGTCGTTTGTCATTATAACTCGATTTGTAGAACATCCCCCACATCTATAACTCTTCCCCATACACTGTTTTCAGTTTTTAACAGCTATGCTAATTTACACTCATTATGCGCTTAATTATAGCGCCTCTTGACAAAAGGCGTTGCCTGCTTTTAGGCGGTTTGTTTGTTATTGTCACCTACTGTTTGCCCCTTTTCTTTCTCTTATTTCCTTTCCCGCTGTTCTGAATTTATGCACTTACAGCTCACTCTCACTCTTTATTTTATTTATTACGCATAATTATCTATACAAATAAGTTAATTAAACTTTTCTATAAATTGACTTTAATTTCGCATTGATACATTTTATTTTTATTGCATCATCCCCCTGTCCCCTTTCCACTTACTCCTTCTGTTGCAGCTACAGCGTCAAATAGCCATAAATAAAATCGGTCGTCGGCAGTCAGGCTTTAAAGCAAGTGCAACGTAAAATGCAAATAACAACGGTGAAAAAATTAAGTCTGCTTTTTATATATGTACATATGTACCGTTGTATGTAGGTATAAAACGGCCCTCATATACAGAGTTGGAACATCTGTACTCTATTAAGTAAATATCAATGATAAAAGATTTTTACATTATTTTTTTAATTAAAAATAACCAATTGGTTCAAGTGAAATTGTATTCATTTGCACTCTTCATTGCTGTCGGTTGGATTAATTAACTTTTATTACAGAGAAATATTGTACAGAGTAAAAGTTTAAGTTAGAAGTTTAACCCATCTAAAATACCTTGCATGTGAATTTGTGATGTTCGAGGAGATGCTTTCCTTTTTTAAAACACCATAGTAAGATTAGAGCAAAAAACATCAGCTGAGGAACCAGGAAATTTCATCCCGAAATGCAGAAAAAAATATGCTGGGTCACTCCGCTTGGCAAATTGAAAAACTTGCTGGGTGGAAAAGTTTGCTGCGTGACCCAAAGAAGATTTTTGCACAAAGCAAAAAGCGTTGCAGTTGCTGCAGTTTTGCACATGCCTCTACCTCTCCTTCAGCTCACAAGTTGATGGCTTAAAGTCAAGTTGTTAGATGACGCAGCAGCACCTGGATTGCCCTTGACTGACAACGGCAAGGATGGACGACAACTCATGATGACTGGTCGACGGATTTCTAGCTTCAGTTTTGATTGAGTTGGGTGCGTACAAGAACCACGGAATTAATTGCATATGTTGCGTGCTATTAACGCCGTAAAGTACTTTCATATGGTACTTAAAGAACAACCCAACTCAATTTCACGCACTCGATATGGCCATTAGGCATGACATGCTGTCGTCGGTTCTCTCTGTTAGCAAATATTGGACAACATTTGGAGAGCAAACAGCACGCGTAACCCTTCACATTCTAACTGAACTGTATGCTGTGTGTGTACGGTAATGAAGTCCAGATAGATAGCTGTGCGAAAACATCATTAGCGGTTTTTATGTACAAACATTGGATATCCGTTGAGCAAACAGTGAATTTAATTAATAAGTCTTGTACATAGACAAGAGCTACAATTCAAAGAAAATTCCAGCAATTATTTCTAATTGTTTCTAAACATCGTAACAAAATTTCAAAAAATAATATTGAATGGTAAACCTCTAAAATTACCTAGATTACCAGCGCTGAAAATGACAAACCTCTTTTACAAAACCACCTTTTCAATTTGATCGTTGAGCGAAAACAGTACATATATATATATATAAGTTAACACCGTACACCACCCTCGCCCCGCACACACCCCCTTGTCCCTCACAAACCGCTCCAATCAAGTGTCAAGTGGCTTCTTCTCTTCAAGCGACGTAATACGACACCCCGTTTCGTCATATACCCACACTGCGTTGTGAACGCTAAGCGTTTCGCGTGCAAAAACAATGTTGTCACCGACCCGGTTCCCGTTACGGTACCCCCTTCTAAACCACAACGACTCCACCACTTACGTTCCCATTGCCATCGAGACACATTTGGACATCCTGCATAAATGTTGGCGACGGCCTGTACAGCGATTGCTAAACCGCTGACGCTGCACCAAAACGCCCACCAGAATTCTTAGAATCAACAACGGCTTGTCGATTCTAAGACATATATCAATGTATATTTATTCCAGTTTTCATCAAATCAAATCAGTACGTACAATAAAAATTGATTAAAACTACTCCTTGTTCTACTATAACTCGCGCAACGACGACGTTGTAGTGATCGCGCTGGCTAAGCGTTGGCCGTTGCTAAGTGTTTCGCCATTTCCGTTGCTACAATGTTGGGATCGGAATGTGCTGACACAAGCGGGTGCAAAATATTGGATTATTAAACTAAAAAAGGTGTGTGGCAATCTGCTAGATACGCTAAGAAGTGTGGAATGCACTCAAAAAAAGCCGCCTAGTGGATTGTGTGGCAACCGTATGGCGCCCAGTGCCAAAATCTAGTAGTAACTTACAAGCATTAAATGAACACAATAAAATTTTTATAAAAATATATTTTTTTTTATAAAATAAAAATAAAAAAGATAAAGAGAGAACATACGCCAGCTATCACTAACACTTTAATTTTATAAAATTTTTGTGAAACACTATTAAACATATTTTCTTTTTTAACAGAGCCATCGAATAAAACATACTACCCAACCAAGCAACTCAACACTACAAATACAATACTTAAAAATTGTAACCGGGTGAGTGAAACGTTTTCTGTAATTGAACCATTTAACCAATTTCCGGAAAAGGAAATATTTTAAAAAGAAAATAAAAATATAATTGCTTGAATCTGGTTTGGAAGATTTTCCGAAAAAAAGTTTTTTACCCTTATCTTCAGAATACATTATTTGGCAAGTGACTTGACGAACCCCAAAAGACAACGATATGAAATAAATTAAAGCAACATTAGGGAAATTCGATGAATCGTTAAAAGCTTTGCTTAGTCAAGTAATGACGATTAATGATGACGTAAGAAAGGTCAGCGGTAGACTGAATACTTTAGAAACAGACTAAGAGGCTCGTAGCCCGGTAGCTGACCAACCTATGCCTTTAACGCGCCCAAGCAACGAATGCGAATTAAAGGAAACTTCAACTTTGCCGGATTGCGTTAACAAGAATTTGATTAGCCCAAGAGCCCGGAAGCACCCTACTACTCATCTTCTTGTTCAAGCAGCCGCGGGTTGCGTTAGAATCACACATCAACTCGTGGGTCAATTTTTTAAACAATATGGCAATTATTCAAATTTCACCTTCTTCGTCCTCCCAGGGCATACCAAGAGTATGCATGCATATATATGCTTAACAATGTATGCATACACTCCACAGTATATGCCTTCTGCATATACACATATACATATACTACAACTCTCTCTCTCTCGACCGCTGCAGCCAGCGATCGAATTAATATACACACATACATATACATAAGCCGCTCTGCTGCAACAGAGCTTTATACATAAGAAACCCAACTATGTATTTAGGCTAAGAATTCTTTGGATTAAAATAAAGAGATCATTATCAAACCATACTCCAAATAACACACAAGTGTTCAAGCGTTATCATTATAACAACAGTGATATTATACCAGCGGTATTTATTACAAGTAATTTTACTTTTAATACATGGCGACCGTGACAAGTGTCACGAAGGCTGCAGGAGCAGCAGGAAAACGTCAGCAAAAATAAATATAATACATGAAAAAGTAATAACTAAACCTCCATCACCCAAGCAACTGCCAAGGAGACCTAAACGCTGCCCGGATGACTGCGAGAGACCACTAAAATCACCGCATTGTGAGTACACCTGTGGTGCCGGCACCGGTCCCCCATCACTTAAATAGCAGCCTGTGCGACGATTTTATAAAAATAAAATTATAATAATGTTGTTAAGAATATAATTAAGAAAAAACCATTGTACAATCGCGCGGAACCATTTCTGTCCGATTAGCAGCATAGCTATGCGAAACACTAGGTAGAAAATATGTACATTCACCCTATGTGAATTAATTTGAAACTTCTCTCCGCCAGTTGGCGTATGACCCTTCAAAAACAAATGAAAATACTGATGTGAAAAAAAAAACCATCAATATTTTCAGTCTCCGATTTTTTTTTTTATATATATAAACGATTATAAAACTGAAAAAAATATATATTAAAAATAGAAAAAATAATAATAGGAATGTAAATTGATAAAATATTCTCTCTAAAAAGGGAGGGGTAGTATATTCATAAATATACAACTCAACTTGTAACACTTTGTTGCAAGTTCAAATAAACATAAATACACAAACTCAGCGCATACCATAAATATGAACGTATATATGTAAGCCCATACACATGCACATAAATAAATACAGTTCTGCGCACATAAGTAATATGATGCCACACGAGCATGCCAAGACAGCGTGAGACCGTTGACCGACGGATAACCGCTGATCTTACACTTTAGGCGCTCCAGGACTGAGCGCCCAAATGTATGAGTACACTCCCTCTCCCTCTCTTTGTAGCTGTTAACAAACTTCTTAGGATAAAGACATTGAAACATTCAAAAAGTACACCAGGCAAATCGAATATGATATACCGAGTTAAGTTAAAATATTATCAAAAAGAAATCACGTTACATACTGTAACCAGCAATATGTAGCAAAGCCCAAGAAATTTGATCGGTTGTGACTTTTTCAAATAAAAACTCTTTCCAGATGTTTGGTATTAAAGTAAGAAAAAAAAAAACTGTGCAGTTATAAATGATTGCATTCATGCTGAGCTCTTACCCTTACCCTTGCCTTTAACCTAAATCTTATATTATCACCTTACCGCTTATAAGTTATACTTTATTCAGATTGCGGCTGCTGCAGCTGCAGTTGAGGAAATTTAAACTTGCCCATTTGCTCCATGATTTGACGTAGTTTTTCCAAGCCAAGACGATTCACTTCATAGGCATCCAATTGTTGCATTGTGGCAAACCAGCGATGCAGTTGCGGCCAGCGTTGCGCCGTAACTGGAAACATGAGATTCACTGTGCTCAGTGTGGTCACAATAGATATATCGGCGAGCGTAAGCTGAAAAACGCAATTAAAAAGGTACAGCAAAAACATTAAACACTTTGATTTGGTTTATTTTCCCCTCTTCAGCTTCTTCTCCACTCACCTGGTCGCCAGCCATATATTGCTGTTGGGTTAAATACTGCTCCATGATGGCATATGCCTCGTGCAGCTTGCGCTCGTGGTAATCCACATCCACATTGGCAAACTGCTTGCGCACTATTTCCGACTATGTACAGTTGGGGTAAGTGGGTTAGAATGTGTGTAATAATAGAAGCTTTATATGAGCACTCACCATTAAATCACTGTCACGGCGAAACAAAAAGGAGCACTCAAAAAACAAGCGATTAAGAACCTTCAGTCGCTCTTCGTTATCCTTGGGCCACAGTGTGTCTGGCGCATTAAACTGCTCAGCGAGATGTATAAGTATGACATGACTGTCGGTGAGTACAAGATCTCCATGCACCAACGTGGGCACGCTGTGCTGTGGATTTAGCTGATAGAGCAGAGAACATAAAACAGAGAATACGTTTAAATATGCTTACGCATAAGATATGCATTACTTACCGCTAAGAACTCCTTCTCAAACTGCGCACCCTTGAATAAGTCAACGTAACGCAGCTCCACATCAATATTCAGCATTTTGATTAACATAAGGCAACTGCGCACCGGTGGACTGCGATCATCATGGTATAAAATTGGTTTCGTCATGATTCACCCACGAAAATAAAGGCAAACGAAACAAACTGAAGCCTCTAATAACTATGCATGTACAAATATATAAATATAACACTGCGATTAACTGAACAAATTCACTCACAACGAAGGCAGACAAACTGCCAGGCAAGCGATCGCAAGCAACTGAATCTGAGATCAACTGAATCCCGAAATATATAAGACGAGATTTCCCTATTTCCCGCCTTTAGTATGAATTAAGTTTCGTTAAGCTGGCTCCTCATGCTACTATCGGAGAAGCGTTACAATTAATCGACGTGCTATCGACCGACCACAATGCACAGCTGTTGCGTATTCTTAAACGTACTCACTTCGGTCACACTGCTGGCACCAACTTATTTGCAATTTATTTTTATTCAGCAAAAAGTTATTAATTATAACTAAGAGTGAAGTGATATTTGACCCATAAAGCACTCACTATGTACCTAACGCGCCAGCTAAGACTGCTGCCCAGAAGCAGCCTTGCTCGACACATTGCCAGTGCCAATGGCACACATTACACAACCGCTGAACTGCCGGCCGCCGAAGAGCACATTGTAATTCCCAATCGCATTGAGCGTTCGCCGACAGACTTGCTGCAGGCGTTGGCCAGCACCGTTGGACGTGATCCGACAGCGCCTCACTACAAATACCACGATGATCCCTACCTGATACCCATGTCAAATGTGGCCAAGCGAACGTTTGCGCTAACTAAGGAAGCGGGACGCAAGGCAGCTAAGTCAATCAGAGAGGAGAACCGCGACCTGTTCATGGTAAAAAGACGAATGAACCTTTTGTATTTTTGAATCGTAAAGTCATTATATTATACATTTTAGCATCAAGAAGCGCAACCAGCAATTGAAAAGTTTGCACCCTCCATGGTCTATACTGAGGAGTCGGAGGTGGATGTGGGTTCACTCCAACGACTGATTGCCCAAGGCGAGGTGTTGGATGCGGCGCTAGTTTATGGACTGTTGGAGAAAAAGGGCATCGATGTCAGTGCCGAGCTAAAGCAAAGCCTGCTGGAGCTGGTGTGCTTTTATAACAATCAGGAACCGCTGCCAGAGGAGTATATTGAAGAGCGCTGGTTCCTGCAGAACAGCCGCCGGCGTGAGCGGCACGGCAAGACCTGGAAGGATGGTGATTTGGCCGAAAAACTCTTTGCCGAAATAGAGCCAAAGACGCCTCAATCCTATGCAGCACTTATTCGTGGCATGGCCAAGTATTTGCAGTGTGAGCGTTCATATGCGCTGCTACAGGAGGCAAATGGAAGGAAAATGCGACTGGACACCAGCACCTACAATGCCATCATACAGATTGTTAGTCTTCTAAAGGACTCCGCCGACCAGCGCTGGCAGCTGTGCACGGAACTGCTGAATCACATGGCCGAGGAACAGCTACAGCCCAATTTGGGCACATTAAATGCTCTGCTCGAGTGTGTCAGTTCTTTTGGCAATTTCAAACTGGCACGCAGCTCAGCACTGAAGCTGCTGTCCGAATTCAAGAAACTGGGCATATCGCCCAGTTTGGGCACCTACTATTACATACTCATTATATTTTGTCGCGAACGTGGCCCTGTCTCGCACGTCATTGTGGACATTCTAAAGGATATTGCCGGCAAGGAGTTTTCGATCCAGCATCCCAGGGACACGTATTTCTTTGCCACGGCAATGGATGTGTGCCGCAATCATTTGCACGATAAGGCGCTGGCGAAGAAAGTGGATGAATTGCTGCATACGGGCAAGAACTATGATCTGGTTGGCGACTCGTTCAAGGAGTCCGTCTACTATCGTAATTATCTAGCGCTTCTCTGCCAGACTGAATCGATTGAGGATTTCATGCACACATACGATCTCCTAGTGCCCAATATCTACATACCCGAGCCAGGCATTATGGAGGAGATACTTCGAGCTATAGAAATCAATGGCGCCGTTGAGCAGGTGCCACGCATATGGTCCGACATGGTCATCTTTGATCACACACATCGCGAGAGTCTGCTGCTGTATGTGCTTCGCATTATGGTCGACAATCGTCCCAATGCCGAGCTAACTGGCCAACAGCAGCTACCTGAGCAATGCGCCAAGGTGGCCCTGGACATGTACAACAAAATCGAGGAGTCGGCGAAGCGCATCCGCAAAGTCTCCTTCACCGGTCAAATGCTTGGTGACATCCTCACGTTGCTGGTGCGCGGTGGCACCAGCTTTGACAAGGCCACCGAGGTGTTTACCTACATTGACAAGCAGCAGCATCGTATTCCCGGTACGCCCGCCGACTCCGCCTTGTTCGAGTATGTGGAAGCAGCTGTGGTGAATAAGGCACCTAGTCAGGCGCTGGCTGCGCTCCAGTATGCCGTAGAGAACAACATGGAGACGAGTGCGCTGGCAAAGTGTATCCACGAGGGCTTCACGCTAAACGAAGTGCATTTAGCCAAGTTAAAGTCGCTTGTCGGCGAGGGCTTCTTAGAGAAATAAAATCCAGTTTGTTATTAAAGACATTAAATTCGTTTTATAATTGCAATAAATACAAATAAGTGTATAAATATGTATGTATGTATATAAATGCAAGGAATGCATTGAATAATTCTAAAATTCGATAGATTTGTGTTGAGATTGCTTAAGTAAATGACTAGTCTGGAAATGACATTAAGATTCAATCCTTCTTCGACACAGGCATCCAGTTGACGCCATCGTGGGGCAAATCGCTACGCACAAAGGGCGAAAGCCAGGTCCAGTACATCCGTTTGCCCAGCACCATTTCGAAATTGGCGCGAAGGCCGAGATTATATTTGTTGGTCAGACGCTCCTTCATTATAGCTCCTCGCTTAAAAATGGGTATGTGATATAAAAGCAGCAATGTTGACATGCCGAATGCCAACAGATTCAACTCGTATATCAGCACATAAAAGTTCTCCCAGCTGGCATGCAGGGTGAAGCTCAATGCAGGCACAAAGATGGTTATGAGGGTATAAGGCCGCCAGTAAAAGTCAGCGTGTAAATACCACAGATAAATGCTGGCATTTATGCTTACATATAAAGCGCCTATGCTCATGTAGAGAAGAAAATAAAAGAAGTAGCGATAGTTGTGGTGGCCAATGCAACAGCAGGTGAAACGGCAGTGATGATCCCGCTTGAGCACGCACACGTCACAAACCTCGCAGTGCCAGGCACGGGGCGGCACTAGAGCTTGGCAACTGTAGCACATATGCCAACGGCTGAGCAAATGAGGATCCATCGGTGGCTTCAATATATGCACTAGAAAATTTGAGTTTATTAGCATTAAGTGAAACCTTACCAAGATAAACTACTTGCTTTTTATAGACGTATCCACCAACATACACGCCAGCATATTGGACGTTAAATTAAACACCAAAAAGAGTCCCGCTAGCCAGATGACTGTGTACCAGAAGCTGCCCACAACATGCAGTTCCGGCATTATAACAGTGACTTGAAATATGTAGGTGATTGGTACAAAAACAGCGACGAGCAGAAAACACGCAGCATCGGCGATGGAACGAGGCCATAATGCTCGATTCAAATGGTCGAAGTATCATTTTGGAGTTCACTATTTTAATTTCCAATACTTTTTAAATTTGTTTGACACTCCAGTCGCGAACGTGTATAAATAAAAAAAAACAAAGTATCTCGGCCTATCGATAGTATTTTTATTCCTTAGCACTTTATATCGATTTGCTTGAGTGCGTGAGTGAAGTCACAGAATTCAATTTAAATGTTCAAAGTTTTTCAAATTTATTTATTTGAAACCACTTTTATTTATTTTTAAAACTTTTACTTTTCTTCCTAAGAGTGACTCTTAAATTGTATAATTTTCGTGACTTTATGAGTCACAGCTGAGCACCACTGTTAGTTTTGTAAAACCTACCTCAATAAATCTGCATAGGATTTGCCGGCGCAATTTTATAAATTCATGCCTTTAGAATCTAAAGTCTAGATATATGTATTACATTAACCGTTGAACAAGCTGTGTTTGGGGTGTGCGCACTTGGCAATGAGTCACCGCAATGCAGTCACTGTTAAGCTGATACTGCTCATCTCTGTTAAGAGCTGCTGCTGCTGCGAGCGTAATGTTAAGAAGAAGAACAAGTTAGGGAGAGAGTGCAAGCGAAAACGCTGTAGCTAATCAAAAAATATTGAAACCATAAAACATTCCAAATGCTACGGTAGAATAATATCGTATCAGTCGTACTCATTGCATTGCGCACCGAACACCTATAACTCCACGATACACTCGCGACCCGCGACAACAATGACAAGACGAGGTGCGCAGCTGTCATTTTTAATAGTCGTAATATGCCTTCTGGAATCGATCTCCGCTGGCGTTCCCCTCAAAAGATACGAGGCATTGTTGAAACAACAATCAGCACCTGTGGACGAGGAACTGGGCCTGTACGATGACAAAGACAAGGTGGTCAAGCTAACAGTTGCCAATTTCAATGAGACGGTACTTGAGCAAAATCGCGGCTCGCTTGTTGAGTTCTACAACACGTACTGTGGGCATTGCAGGCGCTTTGCGCCCACATACAAGCAGCTGGCCGAGCAGCTAAAATCGTGGCAGGATGTGGTTATTGTGAGTGCCATTGACTGCGCAGCAGAGGAGAACAATGGCATATGTCGGGCCTACGAGGTGATGGGCTATCCCACACTGCGGTATATGCCACCTGGTTTCCAGCCCAGCGCCCAGCAATTTGGCCAAAGACTGGAGACACAAAAGCCCGAGGAGATTAAATCGCTGCTCGCCGCCCTCATTGCTTCCGAGAATCAGACTACTAATAATACACATTGGCCAAACTTCGCACCTGTGATGGAAAGTGAATCAGCGACAAATCTTTTCGAAGGCCTAAATAGCCAGCGAGAGCACATAGCCCTTGTCTTTGAGCCTGAGAACTCCACGGTGGCCATTGAAACGGCGCTCTTCCTGCTGCACTGGCCATCTGTGCAAGTTCGTCGCATCAACGACGCTTCAGTTGCGGCTAAATTTAAGATTGATACCAAGCAACAGCAGCTGGCGCTTGTGGACCGCAAAGGCGACATCCAGATGCTTACACCAGCTAATAAAACCAGCGAGGGTCACGTCCAGGCCATTGAGACGGCGCTCCGTGCACACAACATTACGCCCAGGCCACAGCAGCAGCATCAACAAGCTGATCCACAGCAGCCGGAACCGCAACCAAATCACAGTGCAGCAATAACCGACATTATAAAGGAAGTGCATCGTAATAAGCACTTGGTTTACCAAGCGGATCTGGAGCAGGGCATACGCACAATACTGCACAACGAGGTGTCCAAAGTGAATGAGATTAGTGGTGAGCGTCTGCTTGCATTGCAACGTTTCCTAGCAACCCTGCAACGATACAATCCACTGGGCAGCAATGGACGCCAGCTAGTCAGCAAGCTGAAGGACTTTGTGGTGCAATTCAATCAGCAGCTAACGGGCAAACAGTTCGAGCTGGAGCTGCAACGTCTGGAGGCGCAACTCGGCCAAATATACTCAAGCACACACTATGTGGGCTGCACTGGCTCCAGTCCGCATCTGCGCGGCTTCAGCTGCTCGCTGTGGACGCTCTTCCATTTTATGAGCGTACAGGCAGCGGGCAATGAGGAGACACAGGATCCACTGGAGGTCCTGCAGGCTATGCATGGTTACATCAAGAACTTCTTTGGCTGCACCGATTGCAGCGAACATTTCCAGGTGAGTTATTCATTATTGTAATCTCGTCCCCACACACCACACACACACACACACACACACATTATCATTTTGGATTGTGCCTACGTGTTAATAATACCGTATTGTTATTTAATATACATATATGTATGTATATATTATATCCGCTTTCACTATGAGATCACCCAATGACCCCCGAGCTATTCTAGCGTGCAGGGTGAGACTTTATTCAGTGTTTGTCTAGTCATTATTCGGAAAAATAACTGATTAGTACAATAAGTTGCAGCTTACGACAACAATTCTAAGTAATCAACGTTAATTCATTTACTAAAAATCGTTACCTAAAACCTTAATTGATTAAACGAACATAGATGTGATGTATAAGGTACGTTCGAATTTGACAAATGTAAAGTTTTTATTATTCTTTCTTTCTTATTTGAAACTCATTTCTGAAAAGAAAATAACCATAAAAATAAGTCCTTAGCGAAACAAAGCAATTAGCAAACCATATTTTAATATGTTTTACCTCAGAAAAGTTGTAAAAATATGCATTAAAAAAATATGATTGGCAATTAGTTAGGAACAAGTTACTGACTTTTAATTACCAAACAAACAAATTCAAATAATAACCACGAAACGTGTTTAGGTTCTCTAAAATTGATCGCACTGTGCACAATTACATAATACTATGAACTAGATTTGACGCAGTAATTGACTTAAACAAACAAATAATACCTTGTTTTGACAATTTTTAATATCAGATCATGCAAATTTACCTAGTCTGCTCTACTTACTAGCGGTTTAAACAGATGTCTTGTTTTTGCCAAAGACTACCAACTGCTGATTGAGCATATATTACGTTATGCGGGGTCAAAGCCCTTCTTATAAGTAGTATATATATATATATATAAATGAGCTTAATAGTAAATAGAGATAAAAAAGCATTATGCTGATTAATAAGTTTAATTGAGGAGTCACGTTGTCATGATGATAGTAATGATGATTGGATTGTGAAATTGTTTAGAAATTCTTTTCACAGAGATTTATTATACTTATACTTCATGCGTAAATAGCAAAAGCCAGCATAAGGTGACAGATTGGTTTTGTTTGTTTATCTCAAGCATTCATACGAACGACCTGAATAATTGTCTTCTTTTTATCAGCAGCTGTTCAAAGTACAAAAAAAAAAAACCAATTGACACAAGTGTCTGTACTCCAAGATATTAATTAATCTTTATTTTGACTTCTGTTTAGGCAATGGCATCACGCCGAAAAATCTGGAACGTAGCCTCAAAAGATGAAGCCATACTGTGGCTTTGGGCGGCGCACAATGAGGTCAATCAGCGCCTGGCCAGTGATGCCACCGAGGATCCGCAATTCCCCAAAGTACAATTCCCCAGTGCCAAAAGCTGTGCTCAGTGCCATCGTGCTCCCGCAGCTGGCTCGAAAGAGAACTTGGATATTAACTGGAACAAGGATGCAGTGCTGAGTTTCCTCAAGAACATACACAATCCGCAGTTTATCAACCGCTATGGCGTGCAGCGCGAGGAGCTGCTGCATGAGACGCTCGATAAGATGCGACAGAAGCGTCAGATCTCTAGCGTCTTTTCCGACATGGATATGCGCATGGGCATGTTCTTGTATGCCTTCTGCATTGTCATGATGGTGTTGGCATTCAAGCTGTTCGCCTTCAAGGGTGGTTATCGTAAGAAACCATATGGACACGATCTTCTGGGCAAAGTGTAATTTAAGCATTCTGAGGATTTACTCTTCTCTCTACTCTACTTTTTTCAAAGAAAAGACAGGACACCGATAGTGATCGCAATCTCTAACGACCACCTCTTATTGTTTTTTGTATGTATGTTACACAAACCTATGATTAAGACGAAAGTGTATATATCAATAATCTTCCAGTTGTAATTCTTTATCATAATGAAAACAACCGCTTTTATAAAATAACGTATCAAAATGTACCATTGTTTTCTATGTGTATGCCTTTCTGTTATTTTTGTAAGTCTGTCCAAAAAGAATGATAAAAATTAATATCTACGTTCGATTGTTTATCTACAAATCAAATAGGGAGCTCTCGGTAGTTCTCAGCATTGTAAAACATATGTTTCGTGTCGTGTCACCTGGCATTTACATGTTAATGAAGTTGTGATGAGATAAGGATTGCTTGGGGTTCAAGTTTACAATCATAAGAGTGAAAGCAAATATAGATAGAGGTGCTGATCAAGCTGACCTTTAACTTGACTAACATTGAAATACAGGATTTTTAAAAATAATAGAAATTTATTTCCAAAACCTCTTGAAGTCTGGATGCCACCAGGGCAGCACCTTATATTTATCTACACGGGAATATTTTACTGTCACACTCAATTGACTACTGCTGCTGTTATCCTCAGCAAAGTCCAGCTCCAGATTTTTAGCACGCATATCCGTGCAGAGCATTTCACGGGTCGCCCTAAGGCGAAAGCGGGACTGCTGTTGATTGTAGAGCAACTGCAGCGGCAAGGGCATGTATTGTCGGCATAACACAATCAATAGCACAACACCATCATAACGATTTGCATAGCTTTGAGCTGGAGCAATGTCATCGTCTGCAAGTGTTTCCCAATCGTTAACCACATCCGTATCTGCTTTCTCCGACTGTCCGCTGACTGTTGACTGTTGATTCCAAAGTGTATAGGTCATAAACCACCAGCATCCAAACTGTTTCTGTAAGCAGGACACAAATGTTCGATGCAGCAGCCAGTCTAGGCTGTAGCCCAGTTCAATTCGTGACTTCAGTGGCCGATAGCAATGGAAAAGTGCCTCAATGACTTGTGATCGCAGTGATTTCGTATCACAGTTACGTATTTGCTCCAACTGCAGCTGGGCGGGCAGCTCTAAATTCCAGCCCTTGGCTGATCTACCTAGGCAGTAGCGTTTGTACATGTTCCGCCAGAAGGCTCCTGAGCTTACCAGCCGAGCGGTCTGTTTGCATACCAAAGCAAAGGTCTGTACATCCTCCGGATCAATATGCATGGCTATTTGAAACCAAACATCATGTCCAATGCAGATCCCATTGATGTTGTTGGTCTTCTCAGCCATGGCGGCAGTGGATGCTGTGAAGTTTGCATTGGATTTTTTCTTCAGCTCAACGTAAACATCTGATTGACGTGCAAAGATTGCTGTGTTTTGCGGGAATAGATTTAAATTTAGAAATTTAAATAAATATTCGGAGTACTTACCGCATTTACCCCTGCTGCGGTACAATTTCTGATGTATATATTCATTGCTTTCGTCATCTAAAGACATTACTTAAATTTTCTTTTTGCATTTCACGCACTTTGTTGCATTGATGGTATTCCCTCATTGGTATATTGTTATATATTATATCAACAAATTTGTATCGCAGAAATACAATATAATAATATTTATAAACTGATTTTATTTGTTTTTACTTAGCAACTGTTAAATATTAAATGGTTTTATAATCGTATAGAAGTTAATTCAGTTTTAAAGCTACAAGAATGCCCATACCTCAGCTTTTATTCGTTGTTCAACACTGTATTATTTTTATCAATAGCAACAGTGCGTTTATCAACGCACGTTCTTTATTTATAAACAATCTGTTGCGGTATAATTTTTGTAAGGAAAAAATGCCTATAGACTGTAAAGCCAAATGTGGCAACAGAGCCGCTTTGAAGGTTAGTACTCTATTTATATTTTGTGTCACAAATTTAAAATAATTAAGTCAACAGCGACCCAAGACCGGTGATGCATTGTGCAAGGAATGTTTTTTTGCTGCCTTTGAGGCTGAAATTCATCACACTATTATCTCGAGTAGACTATTTAAAAGGGGCGAAAAGGTTGCCGTAGCTGCCAGTGGGGGCAAGGATTCCACAGTTCTGGCGCATGTGTAAGTCTTAAACGAGCACTATTTACAACATATCTTTAAAAAAACTCTGCTTACAGCTTAAAGCTGCTTAACGAACGCCACGATTATGGTCTGGACCTAGTGCTACTTTCCATTGACGAAGGCATCACTGGATATAGGGACGACAGTTTGGAGACGGTCAAGCAAAATCGCGATGATTATCAAATGCCACTAAAAATCCTCTCCTACGAGGAACTGTACGGTTGGACTATGGATCGCATTGTGGGACAAATCGGACGTTCCAACAATTGTACGTTTTGTGGGGTTTTTCGTCGCCAAGCATTGGATCGGGGTGCCAAGCTTCTAGGCGTTGACAGCATTGCAACTGGCCACAATGCTGACGATATTGCGGAAACGGTGTTGATGAATATACTACGCGGGGATACAGCGCGTTTGCGCCGCTGCACCGACATTCGCACAGGCGGTGGCGAAGACTCCATACCCCGCGTCAAGCCACTGAAATACAGCTACGAAAAGGAGATTGTTATGTATGCACATTTCAAGAAATTGGTCTACTTTTCGACAGAATGCGTGTTTGCACCCAATGCTTATCGGGGGCACGCACGTGCTTTTCTCAAGGACCTGGAAAAGGTGCGTCCTTCCGTTATAATGGACATCATCTATTCGGGCGAGCAGCTGCGATTTAAAGATACCGTGAAGAAACCCGTGCGCGGCATTTGCGAACGCTGTGGTTTTGTTTCGTCGCAGCAACCGTGCAAGGCGTGCGTGCTCTTGGAGGGACTTAATCGAGGTTTACCAAAACTAGGCATCGGCAAGAAATCTAAAGGTGATCGTATGATTGCAAAACAGAATCAGGAGCTCGCTCTTAGGGAGCGTGCAAATATAGTAAAAAACGATTTTTAACATAAAAATTCATGTTTATTTATTTAATTTGTTGTCATGTCATGTTTCAGTTCATAAGCTTTGATCCGTCTGATCCAATCGAGAAACTGTAAAAAAAAAAGAATGATAGCGCATAAGTACATTGGCAAGTTAAAGCACAAATAATGCATTGAGAATAAGACTCAGTGCCGAATTCTTAACCAGGGTCCATAACCGGCTAAGCAAGACTCGCTAACTCCAAAAGAATATTGAAGCAGTTTGTCAGCGCTTAACGTTTATATGGTGTCTGTGAATGGTTTAAAGTATCATCATAGCAAAATCATAACGATGAAAGAACGTTGCAACAGAATACTAACCCAATGGGAGACAGCGCTCAAAGTATGTAAGTGAGGCGTTTACGGCAACTCCATTTGAGGCTCTAAGATGTCCATGTGCATTCATAACCTAAAAAAAAACATAAAAACGTTTATGATTTAATAACTTTGCAAAGCATTATAAAAATACCTAAATTTAATAAAAACTTCAGTATTTAATTACAAATATGTTGAATCACAGTGGTTCATATGAGGTGTCAGATGTAAAATTTCATCAGAGAAAAAAACACAAAAAAATATTCAAAATTTATTTGTAGACATACCTTTTTTTGGTCTGCAACAGAACGCCCATTTTGTTGTTCACATTTTGCCTAAAAAATAAGAAATTCAAAATAAGTTAAACTGGAACTACGCTTAAACAAATTAAGACTTATGCATAAAAATGTATGCTTTACGAAAAAAATATGCACCGCAAATTTATGGCAAATTTGGGTTATGCTTGTGTGAAGCAAAATTATTCTGCGAACAGAAAAAAAAGCACTAGCTAAAGTTGATTATATTTCTTTACACCAGCGACTCGTGTTCGCAAATAGAAAAAAAAAAAAAAACTTCAATAATTATAAACTTACCAAATTCAATTACGCCAGCTAAAGCCGCGGCAATTATTATTTGAGATTCACCTGCAACATAGAAAACAAAATAATATTATTTTCTGCATTCACAGTTTATATGTTAAATTGTACAAGCACAGGAAGCGGACCCTAACCCACGTGACTATAAAATTATAGCCGGCATACGGACGCCTTCATCCTGCGCTCAAATTTGATCTTGCAGCATTGAGTTCTGTAAAATGGCATGTTATGCACTCAACAACAGTTATAATAGCTGCAACATCAACTCACAATTTAACAAAAAAATATATATATATAAAAATAAATATAGAAACTTACATTTCACGAGCTCGCGTAACTAACACGTTCAGCAATCTACATTAAAGTGACGGAATCGAGCGACGTTGGCTGCGCTAGTTACCAGACACAGAGTTGCACTTCAATTGCCACAGGCTTGCAACTTAAACTTATCGATATATTTAAAATACAACCCTTTTACACACACACATGCTAGCTGGAAAATTATAACTGTTCTTTTAGAATTTCGTGCCGTGCTTTGCGCGTCGGTTTTGTTGCGATTTTAAATAAATTATTTGTGATTAAAACGTATGGCCATAAATCAACATGACATCTTTTAATGGGGATGCTTTATCGTTAACGCTCGGTAAGAAACAATTAAATAAATAATAAAAATGTTGTAAGATTGGTTTTTTATTTCAATTTTAGATGATTACTTCGAGCAATATGTTGAACCAAAGCCGCTTATACCAAAAAAATATTCCACTACTCAAAAGCAACGCAAAGCAGCTCATTTGCAGTCATATAAAGATGACGCTGAAGACGACGGAGAAATTGAAGATGAAGACGAAGAAGAAGAGCAAAAGCAAGTTGATGATTTTGCTTCTTCCATAGAGGACTCGAACCAGATTCAAATTGAGTTTGAAACTAATGAGTTTAATCAGTTATACACAGACACTGATGATCCCATGGGCCAAGATGATAAAAGTAGCAAGAAAGAAATGCCAGCTAATTCGACACTGTGGCGCATACAACCCAATAATGTCAACAGACCACCAGGTATTCCTCCTCTAATTTCCCAAAATGCGGAACCTGCTCGTCGCGGTGGTTCTTCAAGAATGCAGCAGCAACGCTCGCGTTCCAATCGCAATTGGAATTTCAGAAACAACAACAACAACAATAACCGCAATAACTCGCGAGTTTCTGTTCACGACCGTTTAGGCTACAATATGAAACCAAATTGGCAACGCGGTCAGCAGAACATGCGTAACACTTTTAACTCCTCAAACACCAAACAACAATTTACAAATTCCAGAAACAACAATAATAATAAATATCAAATGCAGCAGCGGCTAATGATGAGCGCAAACAATCAATTCAACACAAACCAACAACCAAACAATACCAACAATTTTAATCAACAACAGCTGCAGCAGATGTTAATGAACGTAAAAAATAACATGAACAACAACCATAATGATGCTCAACATCAGCAAGTATTAATGAACGTAAACAATCTCAATTCTATGGGCACTCAAAACTCAAATTTTAACGGACGCAACAATTTTCCGCTAAACCAACCAAATGGTTATCAATACAACAACCACAACAACAACGTACAAAACGACACTCTATCTACCTTGATAAGTTTAGCTAATACCTTTTGTAATAACCAAGATTTTAGCGGTAACAACAATAACCAGGCTCAAATAAATCATCCCAACATTACCCAAGTTCAAAACCGTTTCGGCGGAGTTGCCCGAGTCTGTTCAAATGAACCAGCTCAAAGTTACGCCGGGTATGCACAACGTCAGCCGAACCTAATAAACCAAACCAATCAACTACAATGTGGAAACTCGGGCACAGGTGCCGTGATTCCTTCGGAAACAGTGCGTCTGGCTGACCTAATGAGCATGACCAACGACGACGACGATGCCTTTGATTTTAGGGAGGTGGCTAAGAATGCTATGCTATTGTTGAGCAAAGTTGTCCACAAGCCCACTCTGAACAAAGACGTGCAGAAGGTGCTGTCGAACCTGCAGGTAAGTAAACAACAGTTGCCATTAGCCATATTATAATAACATTTTTTATTTGTATTTGACAGCAAAAAAATGGACTGCGTGAAGAACCATCCGGCCTTAACTTGAATATAAACCCTCAAGCTACCGATATGCCGATGTCTCATCGCTTTATGTAAATCTCACAAAAACGACACTAATTTTAAGTTATGCTTTTTTCAGTTTACCTAACGGGATTACGGTAGCAAAAAAGTAATACTTAAATATAACTGAATACCAAAGTATTCGTTCCGGGCGAATGGGTATACAGAAAACATGACATTTCTTGTGAATAGCGCGTAGGCGTTAAGTAAGAAGAGGAGAACGGCTATTCCGTGAATGACAAATCACACACACACACACACAGACTTTTGATTGAAAATACACGTATTTTTTGTTTTATTATTTTTTTTGGCTGATAAGAAAAGGCCGCGCCGCTTATCAGCAATGCACAACAAGACCAAAAGAGAGAAGTGAGGCGAAAGTGAACAATAAATATAAGCAAAGAGCGATAAATGACAGCAAAGCGAAAATTTTTATAAACGACGATGAAGCAAGAGCAAAAACGAACGAAAGAAATTACAATCAGTTAATCTTCTAAAGACGTTGAACGTGGACGTAAAAATGGTCAATGGCAACGGATAACGAGAGTTTCAGTTTGTGTTAATTGATCAAGTTTTAGTTAAACAAAAACATTATACACATATGTATAACGGATTTATACGTTCCCAACTTTGTGAACACAGCGTTAAGCAATTTTTGAGTTTTTCCTACTACAGCGATTATTGGAATACTTGCAACTCAAAACAAAATTTACCCACTTATGTCTTATTCAGATAAATAAAGAATTTCAAATAAATATTTAGTGCTTACATACAAATAAATGCTCTTTTACTGTCGTCGCTCAGCATGTTGAAGTCCAAGCAATTGCTTAAACAATTAACCAAAGGTAAGCAGACCCATCGAACCCCACATTCAGTTTAATTAATAAAGCGCTAAAATCTTTCCCAAAGTGGTGCCATTGTTTATTTTGAACATGAATTGCGCTTCCAGCGAGTTTCCGTTTATTATTATTATCAGCTTTGGCTAAGGCATGTGATTGTGATGGCATTGTCAGGAATCATACTATTAAAAGATAATCTTGAAATGTATACTTTCGCACACTCGTTTGTGTATTATGTTTCTAAATAGCTGAGCAGTTATAAATTTGGAATCACAACCAAGCGCTGAGTTCATGTTGCTGGTCAAAATGTTATTGAAAGAAATATTGCAAATGTAATGAGCGCAATGAAAATAATGTCTGAGTTATTAAATAAAGTAACTAATATCTTACATTTGTTTGACAATTTCTTTTCTAAAGAATATTCAAACTTTGCACCCGCAAATTTTAAACTAAAGCGTGCGTTGGTTGTTACGAAGCTGTCACGCTATGAAGTGGAGCAACTGCGTCATCCGGAGCTGTCACGCGAACAGCTGGAACAAAAGCTGCGCGACCGAGGCACCGATGTCGAAATGGTCCTCTACCTGCACAATCTGCATAAGGACTTTGAGCAGCGAATTGTGCAAAGCTTCCAGAATGTCGGCTGCGAAGTAAAACTGTCCAGCAGGTGCGTACACTCGTTATGTTTGTGCCACGCCTGCTTGCCTGGCGTTTACATACATACATACATACGTATGTCTGTCGACTGTGACACTAGTACATATATATTTCTAACGTTTGTTTGTTTGTTTGTGTGTGGCTTAATTGTGGCTATGTCTGGTGTGTTATCATCGTCATCGTCGTCCAATGATCACATAATGTTGTCATCGTCTACACAAATATTACCAAATCTACAAACTTGTACTTATTCCCGCCATCCAACATAATGTGTCCCTGTCGCTGTTGACTTTATTAAACAAGCAGACTTGAATTTAGAAGCTCTCTGAGCAAGGATGTCATGAGCTGGGCAGATGTTATTGTTCCCGTTGGCGGTGATGGCACCTTTCTGCTGTCTGCCAATCGCGCCTGTCCCCTGTTTGCGCTCAGTCAGCAGAAAACACCTATAGTCGGTTTTAATTCGGATCCGCAGCACTCGGAGGGACGCCTGATGCTGCCCAAGCACTACTCGGAAAATCCCGCGGAGGCAGTGGAACGGATCAAATCCGTAAGACATATCACTTACTTATCTGTATTCCTGCAATTGTAATACATCAACTTTTTACAGGGCGAGTTTAAGTGGATTCATAGAACGCGCATACGCACCACGCTGCTGGGCAGCAATGGCACAATTCCTGAATCGACAGACCTGTTTAGACACACGGCTGTCAAAATGGAGCAGGTGAACACATCGCCAGAAATGCTGAACGAGCATATGGCCTGCAAGTACAAGGCGAAAATGAGGCGAGTTCTTCCCTATCTGGCACTTAACGAGGTGAGTAATCTATCTACATATAAAGGCTGTCCAGTTCAACTAATCTCTATTATTATCTTCTCCAGGTTTTCATTGGTGAGCATCTCTCTGCACGCGTGTCTCACTTGCAGGTGGTGCTGGACCATCAGGATGTGGTGAATAAGACGAAATGTTCGGGCTTGTGCGTCAGCACCGGCACTGGCTCTACATCCTGGCACACAAGCATCAATCGCATCACCAGCAGCGACGTCGATGATCTACTGCAATCGCTGCCCAACAGCGATTCTCCAAATGTGTCCCAGCTGCGTGCTAAGGCCGATGAAATTGCACAGCGCTATAATCAGGGATTGCTCTTTGCGCCAGACGATCCACGCCTATGCTACTCCATCCGCGAGCAAATCTGTGTTGGTGTGTGGCCCAAGCCAAAGACATTCAAGGCGCGCGATTTTGTGCAGAGCGTATTTGTGAAGTCGCACTGCATCGATGCCAGTAAGTGTATGTTCAATTTTATGTGAATGCGTTGTTACAAGTTTACTTCGAATGTTTGCAGATTTGGTCATTGATGGCAGCATATCGTATCCGTTCAACGATGGAGCCAAAGTGCTGCTGGAGGTCCATCCTGAGGATGCACTGCTAGCAATTTCTTTAGACTGATATCTGGAAACTTCAATGTGAAGAATGAAATGTGCCTGCTCTAAATTCGAAAGGCTGCTACTGCTGCATATTATAAAGCATGTCTGAAATATTGAAATTACATACAACATATTTAATGATGCGTTTTGCAACTGCTTAGTAGTATAAGCTCGAAAGTTATTTGTTATAATATATATATATACATATTTTAAATTTGTTAAGTTACTTTATCTTCTTCACATTTGGTTTCTTTTTTAATGTGCTTTTAGCTTTGGTCATGCTATTTTTACTTTGTTTGAGTGGCGGCTTATCTTTCTCATCTTTCGCTGGACGTTTTCTAAATTTCTTCTCAAATCGGGCACTGTCCACAGTCTTGAAGCGATCATCTTGCAACAGCGCCTTGCCCTCCTCACTGGCAGCCTGATCTGCCTGCTGCTGCTTTCGTTTGCGTCGAATATCACGCAATTTGTCCTTTTGCTTCTTGCGATAGCTGCACACAAAATAGAAAAATTATAGCATTTATATGTATGTAGTGGATAGATTTATCACTAACAGTGCCTCCATTTCGTCTGGATCCTTTCCCTCCATAATCCAGGTCTTGCGTCTGTAATTCTGAGCTCGCTCGTCGAAGTCATTGTTGTCGAGCTTCATCTCAGATTCACGTCGTGAAACATTTACCTGCATGAATATGCGTTCCACCATGCGCTCTAAATATTTTGGACAAAAACATAAATTAATATAAACTGAATAATTGGGTATTCTCTAAGACATACGATCTATGGGATGCTCTGATAGTTTAGTGTTGATCTCTTCTTCAATGGCACCAAGTAATTCCAAATCGCGTGGAAATCGAAATATTGAGATGGCCATGCCTTTACGTCCCGCTCTCGCCGTGCGCCCTACACGATGTATATACTCCTTGGGTGTACGTGGCAGCATATGATTAATCACAAGCTGTACACTGGGTATGTCCAGACCACGTGCAGCCACATCTGTTGCAATAAGAGTGCGTATATGATTAGATTTGAAGCGACTTAGCGCCGAGACTCGTTCCCTTTGCCGCATAAAGCCATGCAGACAAACGTTCTCGATTTCCATATTAGACAGAGTCATAGAAAGCAGTTGGCAGTATCTAAAATATCAAACAAAATAATGGATATGTGCTTTTTATGAAGGAACATTATGTTTAATCACTCACTTTTTAGTGTTGGTAAAGATCATAACATTGGAATTTTCATTCTCCTCGCGATATTTGCGAAGAGACTCAATCAGCACCATATCACGATCATAGTCAGCGCAGAGCAAGTAGCGCTGATCCAGTGTATCTACAGTTGCCACGTCGGAGTCTTGCGACCATTCTTGACACTAGATTCACAAACAACTGATTGTTAAACAACATTTTTATGTACATTTTAAAAAAAAAACAAGCACTTACATCCTTGGCTATTGGAAATATGCTGGACTCTTTCATAAAATCCTTCATGGTGGCCGAGAAGAAAAGATTCTGTCGGCTTTTAGGCAGACATCGTTCAATTATGGCCAAGCTCTCGTCAAAGTCGCCATTCAGCATACGATCCGCCTCATCCACGACCAAATACTTTAAGTTATCGAACGAGAACGTGTCACAGCCAGTCAGATGGTCTGCCAGACGTCCAGGCATAGCAACAACAATGTGTGGTCGCTGCATTAGCTTCTGGCTCTCGATCATTTGATCGGTGCCGCCAGATACGACGCAAACGCGCACGCCCATTGCCTGACCAGCCACTAAAAACTGCTCGGAGATTTGGTAGGCTAGCTCGTGTGTGGGTGTCAGCACAAGAGCAAAGTGACTGACTGGCTCTTCGCTTAGCTTCTCTAGAATGGGCAAGGCAAAGGCAAACGTCTTACCCGAACCTGTCTTAGCCGCACCAATGCAATCCTTGCCAGACAAAATTGCTGGTATGCAGTTTTCTTGAATGGGCGTCGCGCCTTTAAGACCTAAGAAATAGTTACAAGTACATGAGAAGTCGCTAATTTAACATATTTATATTTAGCTCACCTAGTTTTGTTAGCTGTTTGGCCAGCCATGGCCTTAAGCCAAGTTGAATAAAAGGATTTGGATCCTTCCGCGGCATTTTTATGGCAAAAGGCAACAACCAAAATAAACAAAACGTGCATACGACCAGGGCTGACAACAAAACCGTCTTCGATAAGCGAAATCTAAAACAATGAAATTCTAAATATCGATGAATTGAAAATTCTTCAAGTTGCAAATTAAAACAAACACCAACTATCGTACTAATTTGCATTTGTTGCTTTATCTGTTCTTCTGGTGAAATACAGATCAAAGCACACTGATAAGGGCGAGACGTAGTTCAAAAGCAACAACAGCTTAAGCAAAATGGAAGCGGAAGCACAGGCAGAAGCAACACCAACCGCACAAGCTGAGTCGCTCAACGTTTTGTGTGGCATTTGCAATGAATTTTATCGGTCGAATGATATTATATTTTCAACCGCCAGCTGTGGTCATGTTTTTCACAAGGAGTGCCTAACCCGTTGGCTTACCCGTTCGCTTAGTTGTCCTCAATGCCGCGCTGTCTGCCACCGCCAACGGGTGCATCGCATATACCTAAACTTTGCCGAACGCACCGAATTGGATGATTTGGAACGTCCACAAATACAGTGGGTTCCCATGGATTTGGAAGATCCGTTTGCTCCCACTACGCTCGAGGGTGCCGTACAATGTGGCACCGATCATGAAGGCAACGATACATATGTGGCTCGCGTTTATCTACACGAGGATCTGCTGCCCGCAAACTACGTGCCACAACTTAAAGCCGTCTACGCCCCCTGGAATTGCAGTTCACACCGGCTCAACACGGAGGTTGATTTGCTGGTGCTAGCGGATTGTGAAGTGAAGTGGGTGGCAGCAGCAAATGGAAATATACCGACGGGCGCCCTTAAGGCTGGCTACTCGGAAACCGGTGAAGCTCTCTACACCGGTCGTTCAGTGCATGCTGGCCTAACGCTGCTTGGCAAAGTGCATTCATCCCATCGAGTATTATATATGCCTTATCAGCGCGAGGAAGTCAGCTCTAGGAACTACGAGGTGCTAGTCGTTACACCTAAGGAACAGGCCGAGCGCTAATTCAAAGACGAGCTTAACTTATTGCTCCCAATTTACATTGCTATTCTTCTGTGTTATATTTATCAGCTTTCAATATATGTATTTCGAATTTCAAACTCAAAGTCTTGGAAATAGTTTTATTAAAATTGTTATTGTTAGGCTGTGTAATTTGTATATAGATATATTTTTACTATGATTTAAACGCTTGTTATGCTTAAAAAATACGTATATGTATGTATCTGACTATAACTATGTATATATATCTTGCATTCAATGTTGTTGTCGTGTCAATTCTCATTTTGAGTCTTTGTTGTTTCAACAAATTTGTCACAATAAGAATGCGTGTTTTATGTTTCAAATTATTTATAATAACTTTTCATTTAAGGTATGCATGTATACATTTATCTGTATTTATATTTTCTTAATAAATCTTCTTGATCTGAATCGTAACATGACATTTAGATATACATTTAGCTAAAATACAACGTGCTCAATAGTGCATGTAACATTTAAACAACATAATTTTTATTCATACAATTATAATAGAAATAGGATTTTTGTTTCATGTTTATGACTTTTGTACTTACGTTTCTAACAAATATTGTATAAAACATGCTGGTGTATAATTATGTACCTATGTCTATAAATATATATATATATATGTATATGTGTGTGTGTGTATGTGTTTGTGTTTATGTGCTGATCGATCCGTCGTAACTACAATAGATATATTTACATTTTGTTTATGGATAGCATAAATGGTTTCCGACTTTACTATTTGTATTTGTTTAATATAATTGTTACTTGAGCCTATCTTGATTTGTGATTAGTTAGACATTTTGTTTATATGAGGCGGGAATTGGAGATAAGATGCAAATGGCCACAAGTTAACTTCAACATTTGAGCTCTAATTGTAGTTTAGTAACAGTCTCTACTACATCAATATACAACATATTATTTGAACGGCACAATTATTATCTAACATGTTAAAAGTGAGCTTAATATGCAATAGTTTCAAAAAAAGCAAAGTATTCTAATACAATATTTGACAAAACCAAAAAGAAAAAAAGTTAAGTGGAAAGCAATTGGATGGTTGGGGGTCATTTTAAAACGATTTGAAACAATATCCCGTTGCAGACATTCAATTCAAGTAAAATATGTTGACAATTACTCTTTACAAGGATCGTTCTCGTGCTTGTTGTAATCACTCCATGCTTTTCTATTTATGATTTCCGCTTAGCTCTTCTGCCGCGGGCACGCCGATCTCATTTCTGCGAGGACAGGTAGTTCATGTACTTAGTGGTCTGTTGCGCATTCCGCACCAGTTCGCTGTCATCCTTGCCGGGCTCATGCCAGTTGTTATCATTAGCATTCGGACGAGGTTGCTGTTGCTGTGGATTCGGTCCCTGTTGTTGCTCTTGAGGCTGATGTATGTTTGGCTGTGAGCGTCGCGTAAAGTTGCGATGACGTTGCGGTTGATGCTGATGCTGGTGCTGATGCGAATACCCACGTTGATCTGGCGCACGCTGGCGACGATCCAATGTGCTGGACGCTTCGCTGGCCAGGCTGCTCTGACTGCTGTAACGCTGCTGAAAGTTGCGCGGCCCACCAACAATGCCGACGCCGCCACTGCCTGATGCACGTGTTGGACTCTGGCTGTAGCGATGCGCAGTGGAATTGGGTTTCCTAGTGCCATCGTCCATTTGTGATTTGGGTGGACGCGGCAGTGTGCGTGCACGCGATGAGCTGCGACTGTTGGATTCGGGACCATTTGAGTTATAAGCGCAGTTCTCATCCTGATATGAATTATTGATCGCCGTGTTAGAGCGGCGCCACGTTTCACTGTGTATCTTTTGATAATCCTTGTGCTGATGCTGCTGCTGCTGTTGATGATGCTGATGATGTTGTTGTTGCTGCTGTTGCTGCTGCTGCTGCTGCTTTTGGAAGCGAGGCGGTTTGTCGTACGTGTTGCGATTATGATTGTTGTAGCGTCCACCGCGCTTGTAACTATTGCCACGCTCATAATTGCTAATATACGAACGCTCGCTGCGATCATCGCGCTGATCCCAGTTAGAGTTAACAATGTTGTTATAGTTACTGCCGCCGCCCATGTTGCGCTCATAGCGCTCCTGCGAATGCTTCCGGCGATCGTCAATGCTATACAAGCGCAAATTTCGACCCTCACTGCGCACACTTTGATGGTCGTCATCGCAGCTTATGCTGTAGCGACGCTGCTGATCTTCTCGCGAGCGACCGTTTGACTGATCTCCCTCGTTGGCGCGGTTGAAGCGTGTCTTTCGCCAGCTGGGCAGTGGTTTTGTTTCGTCGCGATCCTCACTGCTCGCCATGGATGGGTACTGATCAGAGCTGGCATTGCTGTGTGGTACATGATGCAAGCTTAAAATAATGTACAATGAGATTTTTACTAGGATTACTTACTCTGTATGCGACGTCTGTGAGAGAGCTGGCTTGAGTGGACGCGGCACATGACGTGCCTGGTAGCCGCGTCGAGCCTGTCGTCCAGGAGTAACAGATTCGTGTATTGGATAGGATTTTTCGGAGCTTCCGCTGTACTGTGGCTGCTGCTGCGGCTGTTGTTCTTCATCGCCAGCGCCGCTTGTCTCGCCATAACCAATATCGCACAAGGAATCCTCACAAACCTGCTCGCTCCATTTCTTGGGCACCTCCTTTGCCGAAGTATTAGCACTGCTGCCCTGCTCCTCGCTGTCGCTGTAAGCATCCGTTTGGGTCTGTGTATCTGCACCACTGTTCGTATTACTGTTGTTGCTATTATTATTGTTGTTGTTGTTGTTGACGCCATCGTCCTCGTCGTCGTCCACGATTAAATATTCGGTGTACATAGCCTCCAGTTCATCGCCCACATGCTTAAAATGGCTGTAGAACAGATCGAGCACCATCATAAGCATCGCCTTCACTTTGGCCGTTAGCGCTGGCTGCATGATCAGATGCCGACGGACATGGTAGAGTACCTGATCGATATCCGCCTTGTGGCGCGTTCGCATTATTTCCCCATTTAGCGTTATCTGTGAAAGGACCAGTCGCGCCAAGCGTGTACTCATCACCACCGTAACATCATTAATTTCGCGCAACAGCAAATTGAGCAACGAATCTCCCAAAATTGTGATCGGTGCATTATCCGCGAGTCGGACACGATGATAGTATTCGCCCAGCAGCGTTATCGAGTTGTACAATCGATTCTTGTCGTGCAGCCGATATGCATCTGCATTGATGAAATTTGTCTCCAGGATCTTCAACATAGCGCTGCGAACTTTCGTCTCCTTCATGGCCAGTGCATCAAAGTTGCGCGAGGAGAACAGCAGGGCAAATTTCAATGCCGTTTCAGCGTCCGTCAAAGCTTTGTTGTTCATGTAGTCCATGGATTCACTGAAATTCATTGGAATGTAAATTTAGCTGATGTGTTTTCTTTTGAGCCACGTTTGCCGTAAGCCATAACGTTCTTAGCCTAGTTGATAATGTTGAACAGGCCTTAGCCTTACTGAGCAAATTATTGGTTGTTACGTAAGCCAATTTTAAATAAGTCCCTTTTATTGGCATTGTGAACAATAATTGTCTTCCCGTAAGTTTCGTTTAGTCTTGTTAACTTTTTTTTAATTTTTAAAGTAACTGTATACCAGTTGTTTATTATCACTGAGCTTGGGAACAGCTGATTTAGCACAAATACGACAGCAGAAACTTAAGAAGTGCTGCTAACCTTTCACTTTATTATAGCTTCCCTAATCATTACCTATTTTAAAATATTATTTGAAAAAAAAGGATTGTTTTATTTTAGTTACTATCTGAGTATTCTACCTAATCGAACTAATTATGAAGTGTAGGTGCAAATTATAAATTACGAACATGCTTGATAAGCTGCATAAACTTTTGTTTGCACTGCTTTAACACAACAAATATAAATATGTATGCTTTGACGAAAATTTTACAATCAGGTCTTATACAACTGTGTATACCCTTTGATGTGCATATGAAAACATGTCGTCATTTTAATTCAAAATAACTTAATTACTTTCGAGGGCTGCAAGCAAAAAAATATAAGCCAAATTCCTTCCATTAAATATTCAGCTAAGTTCAAAATATATTATGTTTTACTGGTAAGGGTACTTCATTTTCGACAACTCTTTAATTTCTTGGCGTTTTTATCCAACTGGCGGGAAACTTGCATGCTTTTCTCGCTCTTTCACTATGTCTCTCTTGCTTCTATTCTACAGGTATTTACATATATGCGCCATCTCTCATTTCTGATTTTACCCCAAAATGCGACATAGGTTACAAAAAAAGTTGTAAATTTGAATACTTGTTCTGACGTAGGAGCTAAGTTGCATATACATATGTATACGGAAATAAAAATAAATGTACGTTTAGATACATGTGTAAATACTTGTATTAATCATCAATGGACGACGCCATACAACACACACTCAACCATAAAACATATACAAAAGACATACAGACAAATGAATATACATACCATAACATCGATTCGTCGCGCACAATGTTGCAAAAATCCGTCTCAATGGCTTTGATTTTGTTGTTCAAAATGATGCCGTCGTCCTGCAGGTTAAGGCCGCGCATCATGGCAATAATGTGATCATACGCACAGCCACCTGTTGGTATCATATAACTTGGTGTGGCGTTTGTATTGAGCATGTTACAGACTTCGCGCAGAGTTTGCACCTCGCTACCAACCACACCGATTCCAACGCTGCCACCATTGCTGCCACTGCTGTTGCCGCTGTCCGCACTCGCACTGTTGTAATTGTTGTAAGTGTAGGCGGTGCTGTTGCTATTGCTGTTACTGTTATGATTGTTGCTAATCATATTAGTATTGGCCATTTCTTATGATCGCTGTAGCAGATGTTGTTGTTGTTGCTGCTCAAGTTGTTCGGGTTGTCTTTGCTGTAGTTGTTTTTGTCTGCGTTTTCCACTGCCTCCGACAAGCGAGCCAAGTTCTGTGTATTCGTGCTGTTCCACCAACAACAACACTCGAACTTATTATTTTGCGCAAATAAGCGTTTGACAAAGGTGTCGAAATGCGCATATAATTTCACCTTTTTTTTACTTTGTGTACCTGCATGGAACTTACCCAAGCTTGTGTGTTGTTTAAAACTTAACGTGCAAACTAAATTAAATGCACAAACTTATTATTTTCTACTTTATTTAACTTATTTTATACCGAATTAATTTATGGCGAATGCGTTTGGTTCGCAATGAACAGTTGCGTGAACTTGCGTGAACCAGCTGAACGAACTTAGAGCGTGATAACGAATCTGTTAACAAACGAATAATAACAGACTGTCGGCGCAATGTTATGCTCCGTTAGGATTTAAAAATTGCAAAAACACAAGAGATATAAGCTATTCGAATTTTAAACAATTTTAATCAGAAATACCAGTTAAGATCTAATGTTAAGTAGACACTAAATAAACAAACTTATAAGTTACTTTGACTTTGTTAACGACGCGTTCTTTCTGTGATCACTTATTTGTTTAAGCTTATGTATAGGGACTCAAAAGTATATTCGTAGTTTCTGCCTTCGATGAATTGTATTAAAGAATGCTCTCCGACTGTGGTCCAAATCCACGGTAGTTTCTATTGGAAGAAAAATTTTAGAAAAACATTCTGCTATTACAATACTTTAGCTTACCGTCAGTGAACAGGAGTTTTGATAAATATTTACTTGAAGCAGTTTGCTGCGATCTTCTGTAATTGCTGATGCCACAAACTTGTAATTATCAAATCCAAATACACATTCTTCGAAGCTAACAAGCTCCACATTTGCAATGCTACGCATTATACTGTTAAGATATGCACTTTTTGCGATGTAGCAAGCTTTTAAATATAATTCCTTTATATTTTCAAAATCGTAAGTAAGAAAGTATGCTATGTCGTAAAACAAACAATTGTCCGTTACGATTTTAAGAGCATCCACTTGAAGTTTAGCCCTTATGGCAGTGCCCAATGTGTCAGTGGTGTTGCATGTCTCCAAGATTTTAATATGTTTTTTGTGAGTTATACCACGCAATTTTCGGCAAAGTAAAGGATAAGCTGCCATACCTCTAGTCCCACAAAGAGTAAACTCTTTTAAGCACTTAAGATTACCCAAATGGTCGTTAAACCAGGGCAACTCTTCCAACTCAATTTTAAGACTTTCTAGATTTGCCAAACATTCCAAAGGCAAATTTATGCCACTTGTTCTCACTGTTTTTTCGTCAAAAAGGCATAGCTTAATTTCTTTAAGTTTATGTTTTTTCATGATGACTTCTAAGTTCTTTACACAAAATCGCTTGCAGTATGTCAGGGTTAGTCTTTCCAAGAAAGGGATATCTGAGAAATATCTTCCTGATAAATCCCCCTGAGGACTAAACGTTTTTAAGTTTGGAAAAGTCTTTATGATAATTGGTATGTCTGAATCGGACAGCAATTTGCTCGTTACTGTTCCAATGCGAAAATCATAGACATTTGGATAAATGTAGTTGGTTATCACATTGAACTCTTCAAATAACACCATTTTTAGGTTCAGCACTTTCACAGTTTTGTGAATGCTTTCTAAGAAATACTGCAAGTTCTCTAGAGAAAATTGAGCTTCGAACAGTGACATGCTTACAGTTTTATGATTGGAGCGCCAGACAACTGGCATTAAATTGTAGAATCGTGGATGCAAATTTATCATGATTTGCTGTGATTTTATATCCAAAAAACTCAGTATGCGAATAACAACATAGTCGTTAAGAGTCTCCATTTTTACTAGAAGAAGAAAAAATAGTTAAAGAAAAAATTAATATGAGGTCTTCTTATTTATTTTAAAAATACTTAAAGTTATTTTAATTGTGACAATCAGTGAAATGAACCTACTCCAAATTGCGCTTGCACCCAACTTAACGCGATTTATGTGCGTTTTATAATCAGCTGGCTTATGACGATCTGGCAGCACTCACGGATTTTAGGTTATTGTGACAAAATTATTTTATAAACATGCAAAAATATGATAAAATGGAGAAAATTGGTGAGGGCACTTACGGGACAGTGTTCAAGGGCCGCAATCGAGACACTATGGAAATAGTGGCACTGAAAAGAGTCCGTTTAGATGAAGACGACGAGGGTGTGCCCAGTTCCGCGCTGAGAGAAATTTGCTTACTGAAGGTTTGTTTTTGTGATTCTACACCCGGAGGTTTACTCAATGACTTAGCCAAATGTTAACGTTACATTTCCAATAGGAACTGAAGCACAAAAACATTGTTCGACTGTGTGATGTGTTGCACTCCGATAAAAAATTAACGCTGGTATTCGAGCACTGCGATCAGGACCTGAAAAAATATTTTGACAGTTTGAATGGAGAAATCGATATGGCTGTGTGTCGAAGTTTTATGCTGCAACTGTTGCGCGGTTTGGCTTTCTGTCACAGGTGGGTGAAGCAGTCAGTTGCAGTTGCATTTGAGTTTTAATTTTCAATTCATCAATTGTTTTAGTCACAACGTGCTGCATCGGGATTTAAAACCGCAAAACTTGCTCATCAACAAGAATGGCGAGCTAAAATTGGCCGACTTTGGACTAGCCCGTGCTTTTGGCATACCCGTCAAATGCTATTCTGCTGAAGTTGTGACGCTGTGGTATCGTCCGCCAGATGTTCTCTTCGGCGCCAAATTGTACACGACCAGCATCGATATGTGGTCAGCAGGTTGCATACTGGCCGAATTAGCCGATGCTGGAAGACCGCTATTCCCCGGGTCTGATGTGCTCGACCAACTGCTTAAAATATTCCGTGTGCTTGGGACACCAACTGAAGAGTCTTGGCCCGGTGTCTCGCATCTCTCCGATTATGTTGCGCTTCCATGTAAATATAAGAAACTCATAATATCACAAATTGCTTACAACATTTTCCGTTTTTTTTTTTTTTTTTAGCGTTTCCACCAATTACATCGTGGAGCCAACTTGTACCAAGACTGAATACAAAGGGCCGTGATTTATTGCAAAAACTGCTTGTTTGCCGTCCGAATCAGCGAATTAGTGCGGAAGCTGCAATGCAGCATCCATATTTTACAGACAACTCCTCTTCGGGGCATTAACGTGGCAATCAGATTTACTAGTAGCTCTAACGACTGTTTAATTATTATAAAATAATATAAATTGTATTTATATTTTAGGACTGTAATTTTTAGTTTTACACATTGTTTTATCCTCACTTGCAATTTATATTAAAATAGTTTTTACCAAATTATACCATGAGGACGCCATAAGTTGTAATATTTTATGTATACATAATTTATTAAATTTAAGAACCAAATTTGCAACTGTACCTAGTTCACTTAATATTTCTAGAGTTAATCTTAATAAATATATACATACCTAAACATGTAAACAAATATCCGTTCTTATTGTCATTCAAAACGACCACACAGCACCTTCTAAGGGTTAAATGTACTGCGCAGTGCGCACACGCGAGTAAATTATATACATATGTAGTTGTTTAGTTGCTTTTCGTGTGGTTGACGGACCGGTCGTGCTTCGCGTATATCTAAAGTTAGAACTTTGTTTCTATAAATATTTGTGTTTTTACGATAACGAATCTCAATAATTTAATAACAGAAGGTACTTTTTATGCGGGTTTGATATATATTTACAACCCCTAAGAAGACATTCCAACGAATAACATTAACAAACAAACTCGTGTCAAAATCGAATATTGTTGTAATTATAGTTCACCGAAAATGACTTGGGGATTTGTTACTTGTGGCCCAAACGAGGCACTTGTCGTATCAGGTAATTGTTACAATTAACAAGTGTTGAATAGGCTTTAAAAGTTTGTCAATAAAATTGTTCTGAGGCAGCACCCTTAAATGACGTCACTGCTTATCGATTTTTATGTACAAGCAAATTTCAAGAGTCCGAAGCCGTGCGTGCGCACCCCACAAACGCCGTTGCGTAAAAAATAAAAATAAAAACAGAACACTTTCACCGTGAGAATTTTAAATTCCCGCGGTTCTTAATGTATAGTAGATTGTTGTGATTTGTTAGTAAACATTTGGATTAATTTATTTGTATTGTTGGTAGGATGCTGCCATATGAAGCCACTGCTGGTGCCCGGCGGTCGTGCTTTTGTCTGGCCAACGATTCAACAAGTACAACGGTAATTAATTTATTCGCCCTTGAGGTATGACATCACGATATAACTGACTTTGTTTTAATAGAATTTCATTGAATACGATGACGCTGCAAGTAGAAAGTCCCTGCGTGTACACTAGCCAGGGTGTGCCAATCTCTGTGACCGGTATTGCCCAGGTCAAGGTGCAGGGACAAAACGAAGATATGCTGTTGACTGCATGTGAGCAATTTCTGGGCAAATCGGAGTCAGAGATCAATCACATTGCACTAGTGACACTGGAGGGGCATCAGCGCGCCATCATGGGCTCCATGACCGTGGAGGAGATCTACAAGGATCGTAAGAAGTTTAGCAAGCAGGTATTCGAAGTGGCTTCCAGTGATTTGGCCAACATGGGCATCACCGTTGTCTCCTACACCATTAAGGATCTGCGCGACGAAGAGGTAAGCCGATGGAGTTGTTATACTACATTTTTACATTACTTTTTGGCCAGTGTTGTCATCTGAAAATTAACCATACAGAGGAATTTAAATTTTATTGTAATAACAAAGTTTATACTTCAAAAATTTAATAACTTCCATCTTCACTTTGTAATGGTAGCTGCACTTTTGTAGTTTATGTAGATTGCATCATTATTCAAATGTATACTAACAATTTCATGTATATATTTGTTTTCATTATTTATACATTATTGAGCAAAAATTAAGTTTGGTTATTATTACAAACTTGCCAATGGAGTTGCAACCGAACAATATCTGTAACATACTTTATTGTGAAAATTGAAAAGAAGAAGACCAAGTTCAGTCCGATCGACGGGAAAGATGCGAAACTGGCAACACTGGCTCTCAAATATATTCTTTTTGATTTGTTAAAGGCGTATTTTTCACACTACGTTTCTTTTTGAGTAACCGAAATATTATGTATTTTTGCATGTATGTACATAACGTCACAGGGCGACTCCAAGGTGCGTATATTGTGGTCGGTGTTTTGAAGACTTCTTTATCCAATGCAAATCGACTTTTTAATTTCAACCCGATCTGTATCTCTTTTTTTTTTTGACAGGGCTATCTAAAATCGTTGGGCATGGCTCGCACGGCGGAGGTTAAACGTGACGCTCGCATCGGAGAGGCGGAGGCACGTGCCGAGGCGCACATCAAGGAGGCTATTGCCGAGGAGCAGCGCATGGCGTCGCGTTTCCTCAACGACACTGACATTGCCAAGGCACAGCGCGACTTTGAGCTGAAGCGCGCTGCCTACGATCTGGAGGTGCAGACAAAGAAGGCCGAGGCTGATATGGCATACGAGCTGCAGGCGGCCAAGACCAAGCAGCGCATCAAGGAGGAACAGATGCAAGTAAAGGTCATCGAGCGTACCCAGGAAATTGCGGTGCAGGAACAGGAGATAATGCGTCGGGAGAAGGAGCTGGACGCCACCGTGCGCTGCCCAGCTGAGGCTGAAAAGTATCGTCTCGAAAAAATTGCCGAGGCCAACAAGCTGCGCGTCGTTATGGAAGCCGAAGCTGAGGCTGAATCGGTTAGTTATCTGGTTTTTCATTTAAAAAAAAAAAGTGAAAACAATTTCGTTTGTTGCAGATTAAAATTCGTGGCGAAGCTGAAGCGTTTGCCATTGCTGCCAAGGCAAAGGCTGAAGCTGAGCAGATGGCTATGAAGGCCGACGCCTATCGTGAATATCGTGAGGCAGCCATGGTGGAGATGCTCTTGGATACGCTTCCCAAGGTAGGTTGTTGCTCGAGTAGCGCAATAAGAATTGGCTCTAATTTGATTCTTTATATTTTCAAATTGTTTCTAGATTGCTGCCGAAGTGGCTGCACCTTTGTCGCAGGCCAGGAAGATAACCATGGTATCCAGTGGCCAAGGCGATATAGGTGCCGCCAAGTTGACCGGCGAGGTGTTGGCGATTGTCAACAAAGTGCCGGAGCTCGTTAAGAGCATCACTGGCGTCGACATTGCCAGGGTACGTTCCAATTCAGAGTTTATTTAAGGCAACAACTAACAAGCGGAAACACTTCAAACCCAATAACACAAAACAAACACAAATGGCAATCAAAAGACTTGGTAGAAAAATGTAGCAACATTGTATGAAGTTCTATGATTACATATGTTTCTTCTACAATGTGGCAATTACATTTATGTAAATACTATATTTTTATTTATTTTTTGGTTTCTGACCTTGCGTTTCCTTCAAACAAAAATATAATATGCATATGATTTTGCCTTAATTTGGTTTTTTTCTTCGTTTCAGTCTGTGCATGCTGGCTAATCCAAAAATACTCTACAAAATGTAATAACACACCAAAAATATATTTCGAAACAAAATGAAACAAACAATTCAGCTTAACAATTGACGCAAAATCGCATTTACTCGTTTTCGTTCAAAAAATTTATATATGTATGTAACAAGTGTAATATTGCACAAAAAAGTGAAATAGCAAAAACATATTTTGTATTCAATATTGATGTAAGAATTATAAATGTATAAATATTTATATATGTCTTTATACAAGCGATCTACATAACCGTGGAATAAAGATTTTTTCTTGAACAAAAAAAAAGGTTGACTCGTTTAAATTTGAAATAAATGTGACCATGAGGTCGCTTTACGAGCTTACATTGTTGTGGCAGCACGCAGCACTGTTGATATCGTTTGGTTGCATATGTCATCGTATCGATAGTTTTTCGTACCGCAGAGTGTCAGCCCTAATTATCACACAACTCAGCACTTTTCGTCCGCCAAGCTGCCATCGCGTTAACATCACTTGAGTTGGCAGCCCGTGCGAACACTAAGCTAAATCATTTGTGATTTTTGTACAAAAGTTGTGCTCGATTTTTAAGGTTTTTTTCAAGATATAAACGCACCAATTTGCATAATTAAGTTCAAAAGTTTCATCACAAATCTTTTACAATGGCTGATTCCAAGGGGTAAGTGTATTTCTAACAATAAACGGCATTTAATGAATGCCGACATACTGCGCTGAGACAGTCACAATTTCGCGCAGTCATTGGCCCTACAAGAAAAAAAAAAAAAACCCAAAAGGCCACATAGGAAAATTGTGTGAAAACTGCAGAGACATTCGCGTCACGTTTTCTTCCAAAAATTCTAGTTTTCTTTATGAAATATAGTCATTTTGTTTGTATTTTCGATATATATTAGTCACAAATTTTTATTAATGCATATTGCAAAACTAGGACAAGCCAAAGAAAATCGCCATTTATGCATTTACAGTTGTTGTTGCTGCCCTTTCTTTCTTTGTGAAGGGGTTGAGCTGCAATTGTTTCCATTTAAAAAAAAAACTGGTAAGCCATGTGTAAATGTGCTTTGAATTTACTGTCTTAGCTTGTTATATCTAAACATACATAAAGACAATTTTGATAGCTGTGTGTAAAGTTAAAGTATAAGTCAGTTTAAAGTAAGAAACAAAAAAGGGAAAATTATGTCCAGTGGTCAAGATGAAAATGCTGCCAGCGGCAGCTCACATCATTCCTTTTGACCAGCAGATGGATACAGACATACCTGAATTTGTTCGCAACTATCGCAGCAAGCTAGAAGAAGAGTGGAAAAAAAATGATATTGGTCAATTCAAGCCACAAACTTCCATGGAAAAACGGTGCGCGCCTTTGGGTCTGGGTCTGGGTCTGGGGCTCATTTAGCAAATGTGTTTATGTACATGCGTATCTCTACTGTGTTCCTTGTTTCAGCAGCGATGACCTGGCAACGGCGATTCTGAAGCGCAAGGATCGTCCCAATCGTCTGATCGTCGAAGAGGCGCAGAATGATGATAACTCCGTTGTGTCGCTTTCGCAGGTATGTCAATGTCGTTATCATAAGGCCACGTCATCAGTTGATTGGGCTAACTTTATCTGAATGTTTAGGCGAAAATGGATGAGCTGCAGCTCTTCCGAGGCGACACCGTTATTCTCAAGGGCAAGCGCCGCAAGGAAACCGTCTCCATTGTGCTGTCGGATGAGACCTGCCCGGACGAGAAGATTCGCATGAATCGCGTTGTGCGCAACAATCTGTGCGTCCATCTGTCGGATGTTGTCTCCGTGCAGTCCTGCCCGGATGTCAAGTACGGCAAGCGTGTGCGCATCTTGCCCATTGATGACACCACCGAGGGCGTTACGGGCAATCTCTTTGAGATCTATCTGAAGCCCTATTTCCTGGAGGCCTATCGTCCCATTCACATGGGCGATAATTTCATTGTGCGCGCCGCAATGCGTCCCATTGAGTTTAAAGTGGTGCTCACCGATCCCGAGCCGTATTGCATTGTTGCTCCCGAAACGGTCATCTTCTGCGATGGTGATCCCATCAAGCGTGAGGTAAGCAAAACGTTAAATAAACACATGTTTTCTGTGCATGGGCGCTATTTGAGATGTTCCTAATAAATAAAATATTTCATGATCTGCTGCAGGAAGAAGAGGAGTCCTTGAATGCTGTGGGCTATGATGATATTGGTGGTTGCCGCAAGCAGCTGGCCCAAATCAAGGAGATGGTTGAGCTGCCGCTGCGTCATCCATCGCTCTTTAAGGCGATTGGTGTTAAGCCACCGCGTGGTATTCTCATGTATGGCCCACCCGGTACTGGTAAAACCCTGATTGCACGCGCTGTTGCCAAATGAGACGGGCGCATTCTTCTTTTTGATCAACGGACCCGAGATTATGTCCAAGTTGGCTGGCGAATCCGAGTCGAATCTGCGCAAGGCATTCGAGGAGGCTGAAAAGAACTCGCCGGCCATTATTTTCATTGATGAAATCGATGCAATTGCGCCCAAGCGTGACAAGACCCACGGCGAGGTGGAGCGTCGTATTGTGTCGCAGCTGCTGACACTGATGGACGGCATGAAGAAGAGCTCTCATTTGATTGTCATGGCGGCTACCAATCGCCCCAACTCCATTGATCCAGCTCTGCGTCGCTTCGGACGTTTCGATCGTGAGATTGATATTGGCATTCCTGATGCCACTGGTCGCTTGGAGGTGCTGCGCATACACACCAAGAACATGAAGCTGCATGAGGATGTTGATCTGGAGCAGATTGCTGCCGAGACGCACGGTCATGTGGGTGCCGATTTGGCTTCGTTGTGCTCGGAGGCAGCTCTTCAGCAAATCCGTGAGAAGATGGATCTGATCGATCTGGAGGATGATAAAATTGATGCTGAAGTGCTGGCCTCTCTGGCTGTCACCATGGAGAACTTCCGCTATGCGATGACCAAGTCTAGTCCATCGGCACTGCGCGAAACAGTCGTTGAGGTGCCCAACACCACTTGGACCGACATTGGCGGCCTCGAGAATGTTAAGAAGGAGCTGCAGGAGCTGGTACAATATCCAGTCGAGCATCCCGATAAGTTCCTCAAGTTTGGCATGCAGCCCAGCCGTGGTGTTCTCTTCTACGGACCACCTGGTTGCGGTAAGACGCTGCTGGCCAAGGCCATTGCCAACGAGTGCCAGGCGAACTTTATATCGGTGAAGGGACCCGAGCTGCTCACCATGTGGTTCGGCGAGTCCGAGGCCAATGTGCGCGACATCTTCGACAAGGCCCGCTCGGCGGCTCCTTGTGTGCTGTTCTTTGACGAGTTGGACTCGATTGCCAAAGCCCGTGGCGGCAATGTTGGTGATGCTGGCGGTGCTGCCGATCGTGTCATCAATCAGATTCTGACCGAAATGGATGGCATGAGTGCCAAAAAGAATGTGTTTATCATTGGCGCCACCAATCGACCCGACATCATTGACCCAGCCATTTTGCGTCCGGGTCGCTTGGATCAGTTGATCTATATTCCATTGCCCGATGACAAGTCACGTGAGGCTATTCTCAAGGCCAATTTGCGCAAATCGCCGCTAGCCAAGGAGGTCGATCTGACATACATTGCTAAGGTGACGCAGGGCTTCTCGGGTGCCGATTTGACCGAGATCTGTCAACGTGCCTGCAAGCTGGCCATTCGCCAGGCCATTGAGGCCGAAATACGTCGCGAAAAGGATCGCGCCGAGAACCAGAATTCCGCCATGGACGTAAGTGCGACCGCATATCACTTCTGCGAGGAATATTTATGTTTGTGTAATTTTTAATTGCAGATGGACGAGGATGATCCAGTGCCGGAAATAACCCGTGCTCACTTTGAGGAGGCAATGAAGTTTGCTCGTCGCTCCGTGTCGGACAACGACATTCGCAAGTACGAGATGTTCGCTCAGACCTTGCAACAGTCGCGCGGTTTTGGACAAAACTTCAGGTGAAACCTTGATTTTGTATATCGATTAAGAGGGTTATTAATTTGTGGATTCATTACAGATTCCCTGGCAATGCCGGCAACACCTCAGGGTCTGGCACCAATATGCCAGTTAATTCGCCAGGCGACAATGGCGATGATGATCTTTACAGTTAGATTCTTAGTTTTACGCAAGACAAAAAAAACCACACAATTTTTAAATGAATTTTCCTCCTACAACAAACATTAAAACAAAAACCGAGCGATAACAACACGAACAGCAACAATTTTAAAACACACATTCAGCATGGAGGAGGCAAGAGCTGTCAACCAAGAGCAGCAGCAGCAGCAGCAGCAACACCAGCAGGAACAAACATTAGACACAAGCATAGAAAAACTACAATAACAGCAACAACAACAGCAAAAACAATATATTTAATATTAACATGATTCGAAAAAAATTTTGATACCAATTCTGGATCAAATTGTAACTTGAAATTGGCACATCTAAAAAATAGTTAGCCTCACTTATCATTTGTATACTATCTATCGTACGGTAGCTGAGCGACCGATATCGGAGTTCTATATACATTGTAATGATGATACACATATACACATACATATAAAGATAAATACATACAATATATTAAACATCTTAAAATTATAAGTGTATTTGGAGCTACGTTTTTAAGTGAATAAAAATTATAAAGTCGATGGTAACTTGGTTTTGGAAATAAGTTAAAAGGCGATATCTCTTGGACTATACTTATCCGGAACATATATAGAATAGCAGCTGTTTTCTGAAATATTATAAAAAAGAAATGCAATTTATTTTGTGTTTTTATCGCTTTTATTAAACTTTGTATTCCTTTCGTCATGTTTGCTTTTGCACTGCTTTTTTTTTTTTTTTTTTTTGCGACACAACGCTTTATCTGAAGAATAGTTTCACAATCCTATAACTTAGTATATGCTATATACGATTTAGCCAATATGCCAATTGTTGAAATTTAAATCATTCTTTTGGCATTGGTTAAATGATAAAGCAAATAATTTGAAGTTTTTCTTAGCAGCTTCTGTGTGGCGTTTTTTGCAATTGATTAAACTCTTTCTTGTTTCTTAATTTATGAACGCCTAATGCAATCAATGTTTCAATGAAATTTTCTTTCGCAGTGTCTGTCTACATTTTAAGTATGCTCTTTAAATACATACATACATATATTTTTTTTAAATTTTTTTCTTTTTGTTACACATACATAATTAAATACGCTTTATGCATAATTACAACACAACAGTTAAAATATAAATATGTTTGTAATTGTTATCTTAGCGCGTTTTCATTTTGAAAATTCATGTTTATTTTAGTTATTTCAACGTTTTTGTTTTATTTTTCTTTGAGCTTTGCTTGTTGCTTATTTGTGTAAGTGTGTGTGTGTGTGTGTGCTTGTGGGTTGTGCTTGTGTGTGTTTGCGTGTTGTGTTGTGTTGTTTTTTGAAAGAAAATGGCCAGCACTTTCAGCTTTCTTATATAATTAGGTTTGCTATCATATTTTTTTTTTTTTATATATTTGTGTATTTTTTCTTGTTGCTATGAATGTTAATGTTGTTTTGTGTTGTATTTCAAGAATTTTTTGCTTTTAAAGTCTTGAGCATAGACTAGACACCAATTATATAGGATTAAACATATGTTTACTTTCATTTATTTAATTGTTTCTTGTAATTTTGTCACGTATAACATGTTTTTTTTATTTTTAATTTATGATATTTATTCATATATATTATATAGTTTTTTGTGAACACCTTTCAAACTGTTGGTATGCCAGTTACAATTTTTTATATTTGCTTTTACATAACTACACAAAGTACATATAAGTAATTTGTTATTGATTAACGGTCTAAGATTGGTTTTGTTGTTAGTTACGCATATTACAAACAATAAAGTAACATTGTTTTAAAGTACTGGATTTTTTTTTAGGGTTAACCATATTTAAGCTCATTCAGTTTATAAATTTAAGTAGTATATAGTAAAGATACATTTGGGTAGAGTAGAGGGGATCGAAAGTGGGATAGGGGCAGGTGGGGTCAACTAGTGCTGGAAACTACAAAACAAAACTCTACTAAGTACACATCTAGGCCATTGATATTGCTTTGCTTTTACACTATGCTTCGCCTATGCCAATACCATATCATATATCATATCGTATTCAAAGTTTTATTTTGTTTGTTTTGTTTTTTCTCTAAGTTTGATCCCATGCAACACAGATTGATTGTGCCTTTAGCCATTTGTTGTGTAGAGCCAATTGAAATTGAAATGAAATTCGCTTATATTGAGATCGTTTCCTTATCTTTTTTGTTATATGATATCTTTAACAGAGCTGCTGTTTGTTCTTGGAAGAGCTAGTTAAGGATTAACCCAAAAAAACATGGGATGTTTCAAGGTGTTGGTAAGGGCCATAACATTATTTTCTTTTTTTTTCATGCGTGTCTCAAATATATGTATATTTAAACAATTTCAAAAGTATTTTATTGCGCAACAATTTGCCAGCTGCTTTTTTTTAGTTTTAGTTGTTTTAATTGTAAAGACTGCAAGCAGCAATTTTACATTTATATAGACTAGTACAATGATTGGTTTTCTTTTTACTTTATTTTATAAATAAATTAGATTTGTTTTATGCATATGTGTAGGTTTTGTTTTTACTTTTTATAAGTATTTAAATTTGTATTTTGTAGATATAAACTCTTTGCTTGATGTGTTTCCATTTGCGCTTATTTGATATATGTATATGCAAGTTTTATCTTTTTGATTTGATTTCATTAACTTGCTTCTTCCGTTTGATTGATAAACGATTTTTGTGAGTTTTTTTTTTTTTTTGCTATATATGTATTGTGCTAAATTATGCGTAAATCAAGCGATAACAAATTAGTATTATAATAATAATAATATAATAATAATAGATAATAAAAATAAGAAAAAAACAAGACTATCAACTATGCACTTAACATTTTTTTCTTCTTTCTTCGAGCTAATGACACACAAAAATTTAGGTTTTGTTTTGGTTTGATATTTTTTGTCGTTTTTTTTTTTTTTTCAATTAAATACATTACAATTACAATTGCTAATACATACATACAATATTTGTTTTAAGGTGTGTGTGTGTGTGTTTTTATGATTATCATTATCATTAGCGTATTATCGTAATCATTGTTTTTTTTTTTTACTTGTGTACTTCATTAACCAGCCTCAGCTTAAAACATAATTAAATCAAGTTCATTACTTTTTTTTAATTATATAGGGTCCGTGTGTGTGTTTATGTGTTTGGTTTGCGCTTGTATTGGTAGTTGCTGTTGTTATTGTTGTTGTTGTTGTATGTATGCGTTCGTTTAGTTTTGTGCAGAGTCCTTTGAAAAACCCATTAGCCTGGTTTGTGGTTGTTGTTGTTATTGTTTGTTGTTGTTGTTGTTGTTCAGACTTTTTATCGTGTATCGGTGATATTATTTTTGCTGCCAAATATTTTAACCAGCTGCGACTCATAGTCATCAATGTTGCGCTTCATAATATCCATGCAGGGTCCAAGCAGACGCTCAAATGCTCTCACATCGAGAACTGTCGAACGAGAAATCAAACGTATTCATATTAATCACATATATTTGGTATAAAAAACAATCATGCCTTAACCTTAATCAATTGCCATACTATACAAACAAAAAAAATAAAAGTAATATTAGTAAACATGACAGTTAAATTATGATTAAAGACCAGAGACCAAAACATTGACCCACAGGAATTCACACCCTTGCATATACCATGCTACGCTATATATGTGTGTGTGTGTGTGTGTATTTACATGTGTATGTATTTGTACCCGTTGCCATTTACCACAGGCGCCTCAACTCATAAATATTAAATAGAGTTGCGCTTACCAATCACAATGGAAACGTATTTTTTTCAATGGACTTATTTTTGGGGGGAATGTGTCGTCTGTCTGTGTGTCGGCAGCAGACATATTGCTGTGGGATGATGGGCATACGTTGCGTATACGTGCTATTTATTTTGTGACCCTCTGTGTGTGTGTGTGTGTGTGTGTATTTGTGTGAGTGGGTAAATAAAAACTGCATATAAATTGATGTTTTACTTGGCAACTGTAAAATTTTTAATGACTGCTTTTTACACTCTTTCTAGCGCAATTTCCTCCTCTCTCTCTCTCTCTCACTCTAAATTTTTAACAAAACACATTAACAATAATAATTAGAATAACAATAGGTGCTTGAATCAGTTTCACAGATTGGTATTGCGACGCGCCATTTCAGTGAACATTTTCTCATACATCAGAATATTGCGCTTGAGCACGTCGGTGAGGAAGCCCAGAATGCGTTCAAAGGCATCCGTGTCTAGGACTAGGATGGAATTTCAATTAGAGACTACATATACATTTCATACAAATACTATAACATTTATAGCGAGGGGCGTGGTGGAATTTATATGAGTATATTAAAACGTTTTACAGTATTGTGAATAAGTGTGCACACTTGTTATAAAATTTTTATTCTCAGGGAAATGCTGTTGGATTTCCTTGGAAACTTTTATTTTTTCTAGAACTATCTTTTCCCCAATCTTATCTTTCTGTTGAATCTTTTTTAAATCGATTTTTTCTTTTTGTACCTACATATATCTCGCAAAATCTTTGATCTTTAACCATTCCTTCCGTTCTTTTATGTTTTTTCATCTTAGCCAATCTATTTTACATTCTCTTACTTTTCCTTTGATGACCTTCATTCACATTACCTATCTTTGTCCTGATTTACCTCTTTCATTCCCTATCCAAACTCTCATTCTTTTCTCTTTTAATTGAAGATACTTTAAAGGGTTTTATGAAGCTTGAAAGTCTCTCATTATTCACTCTCACAAATTCTGACAAAGTCTCTTTTAGTACTATCCGGCAACTATTCCTGGTAATATCAGAGAAGTTTTATAAGAATTGTGCACTGTTTAAAATACCACCACGTCCCCGTTAAAGCCAACTAATTTAAGAAGCTTAAACTACAGGGCTTGCAGGCTATCAAAATAGGCGCGCAGATCAAGTTCCAGATAACGATAATCGCAAATGCCACGCTGCAGGAGGCGACTGCAGCTGCCCAGGAGACGCTCAAAGCACACAACATCCAAAACTACATAACACACAAAACACAAAACAGAAAGCGACAAAAACAACAACAACACAATACGAACAGTGCAAAATGAGCGTCGGGATAAGTGCGTGAACAAAATAAGAACAGAAACGGAAAACGATAAATAAGCATTAATTATGCGAGTTAAGCGATTAATTTAAGAGGTTTTCAATGTAGCGAAATAATTGATGATGATGATGACTTACATGCGAGCTTAACACCGCCTCCTGTGGCGTAAACGGATGCGGCACGTGGCCGATGTGTGACGAGAGCCAGCTCACCAAAGTACTGACCCTTGCCCAGTTTGGATATCTCGATTTCCGTATCATCCTGATCCATGCGCACAGACACGGTGCCCTCCTCAATGAAGTACATGCCATCGGCAGCATCACCTGGCAAAAGAACCACCAATTATTACTAACTGAACCCTTTCTACATCCAGGTTTATGCTTACCTTGTTTGATGATGCGCTCACCATTCTCGTATGCCTTGGAGACCAATGCATCGGCCAGATTCATGCGCTCGTAGTTCTGTAAATATTTTTTATATAAATTTCTATTGTATGTATATATATTCCTAGGTCGGTGCTCACCTGCAGGGCCTTCAGCATTGGCACACTGTTCAACAGCTCCTCGTACATTTTTCGCTTCTTGAACGCCGACTTGAGCAAAATGCGTCGGAATGTCTGGCGATCCATGGCCCAAAGTAGGCCAACAGTTTCCGCCTGAACGGTAGCAGCTCTAAAAAATTAATATTTAAAAAAATTATTTAATGTTGGGGATCGAAAGTCGAATATTGAAAGAAATTTTATAGTTTTCTCTTATAAAGTGTGTTATCGATAATTAATTTCCTTTCCGATTTACACTGATTACACAGCCACACAAAGAAAAAGTTGTGATCTGATGTCCTAACAATGTTAACTGTATATTTTTGTGGTCTCTGAAACCAAATACGAGATTAGGATTTGGCCATTAACTCAAAAAATCAATATCAATAATTATCGATAGCAATAAAATATTAAATTTGCCAGTTTTTCCATAACATTTCAAGCTTACTCTATTTCTGGCAAATCTTTACTTAATGTTTGCTTAAAAATTGTGAAAACAGAACTTAAATGCGCAACATTTCAAAATTTAATCTACCAGCCCCCTCTTTAGTTATTTCAACACATTAAATTTCGATGGTGGAAATAGCCAAAAGTGTTGAATCGGAATTGAGAAATTAGCACTCTTGACATGCGTAGACAGAAATAATTCAGAACGCATTCTGAACACACAGAATCAATGAGTCAATGAGCCAAAGATACAACAAATCAATATTTATCCAGAGCTGAATATATGTACATTGGCTTACCTGGGCATATTGTAGAGCAGCGCTAATTCACCAAATAGTCCGGTGTGGTTGTAGGTGCTAATGTGTTTATCATTTATATAGACTTTGTAGACGCCACTGTGGAGCAAAGGCGCGAATTGGCAAACGAAAATTAAGCATGAAAAGATATTTTGAAATCAATTGCGTATACGCCATGTGATGGGATTATTATTCTGAGATGATGCACTTACGATTCAATAACATAAAAGTTATCGCCATCATCGCCCTGGCGTATGATATAATCGCCTGGTTGCACCTTGCGCTCGAACATCGCATCCAGCACTTGGTTCATCTGCCAAACGAAAAATAGAAAACAGAAAGGCATTTAAGTGCCTGGTTTAGAAAAGCAGAAAGAAGAAGGTATTCACGCAAGCACATAACTCTCTCACACACACAGAGAGGGTTAGAGGGGGAAACCGCAAGCAACGTGATTCGGTTTTTGCGGCTGTCTGTGCGGAAGGAAGCAGCTCTTCTTGCTCTCTCTCTTTTGTGTGTTTGTGTGTTAGTGTGTAAAGGTGGAATATGCTAGAGATATTTATGAGATTATGCGTACCTGTTCCTTCTCCAGTGAACGGAAGAGCAGCACATTCTTCACGGACTCGACGAGACGCGCCCGCTGGTCATCTGTCTTGGGGAATATGGCAGTGGCGCCCTCATCATCATCGTCCGCCTCCGGATCGTAGGCCTCGGCGAATACAGATTTGCGACGTGAGCTTTGTACAACGGGTGGTTCCGCTATGGAAAGGAAGGATAAAGAATGAAGTATTGAAATAAGAACTTAGTCACATACTCTGTAGCTTAAGATGAAACCCTTTCTACCTGGTTTAAGCCTAATTACTGCAAATGGGCAATTTATTTGGTTTCTGGTCCATCTAAGCGTTAGCTTTGCATTAAATAGATGTCTCTCTTTTATGTTGCTGCCCATTAACTAAAGTACACTTTGGATGGTCTAGTTTTTGGCTTCATGACATTAAAAGAGAAAAAGAGGGCCAGAGAAATGATAGACAGGAATTCGTTGATGATTAGAGACTGCCGGATGCGTTTCCACTTATCATCATTATCATCATGATCATCATTGTCATCTTGAGGCCATCATCTTTATTAGCTGGGGAATGTGCTCTACTGTACTCAAAGCACACACACACACACACACACAGATAATGCTTTGCGTCAGCATTTTTGTTTTTGGTGTGTTTGTTTTTTTTTTTTTTTTTTGCGAACCAGCTGCGTCAAGTTTACTGGAAACTGTCTCAGCAAATCGAATGCATAAGCGACATGAAATGCATTCGTTCTGAATGAAAATGAAGCGCAAAAACACAGACACAGCAAGAGGGGACCGTGGCAAGGGGTGAAGAGGCTGTCCAGCTGCCCACACACAGACAACAGTAGTGAGAGGAGATGAAGAGATGGATAGCTGTGAGTGCAAACACATAGAAGATAAACACAGACTAGAGCCACCACAGATACATCTGAGAGATGTGTAATGTATCTGTTGCTGTCTGTTGCAATAATTGTGCCTAGTTAGCAGTTTTAGTACAGCCCGCACTTCTTAAACTTTGATAATGGCAACAGCAACAGAAAACTTGCTTGGCTGCTTGAGCAAACAGTTCAAATGTTTGCAATTCATCAACGTGCAAAAGACGAGACAAACGAGACTGCAGATGACATACAATGTGGAAGAGAAAACCACAAAACCAATTGCAGCAATTATTCATTTCACTAAAAATATGCATGTGTATTTTGAGTTTGATTTTCGAGAGCAGGTTATTCAATTGTTTTAACACATTGTAAGAATAAGTTACAACTAACAACAAAGAAATATATTTACAAACTATGTCAAGTAAAGGATTGAACTTTGGCTTTTGAAACATGTATAAAGTAAATTCCGTAAAAATACTCTCTAACAGTTAATTAAATTTAAAGATGTAAATTTTTAGAGCAAGTCAAACTTTATAACTTTAAACTTTTTCGTAATTTAATGATCTCACACATTTAAGATATTAAAAAAAAAAAAATCAGAAAAAAAATCGATAGCTTTTTCCTTAACAAAATTCAACAAAACTATTTTAGTTTTGATAGTAAACATTTTTTTTTTTGTAAAGTAAATAATTATATGAGCTATTTTATCGTACATTTTTAGCACTATTGATGGTTATTAACAAACTTATTTTGTACTTCAAATTAAAGCTCTTATCTTTGCGTTCCAATTTTGTGCTTTAAATCTAAAACAACACAAATTTTGATCAATTTCAAAGACAACGAAAGCTGTTTTGATTTGATTGTTGTTAAAGTTAAGATTATACACCCGGTATCTTTTGTTTACCTAACCGAAAACATTTAATCAATGCTTTCTGTCAGAGTACTTATAGCTGTTAAGTATATAGCAATGGATTTCTTGTATTGCTGTTTGTGGCATGCATCCAAATCGGTAGATTAACAGATACAATTATCTCTATGGCTATAATTGTGAACGCGACGTGTCTGAACATATTTGGCATGTTGTTGTTGTAGTTTTAAATGATATGGTTTTTATTTTTGGTTGTTTGTTGCTGTTGCTTACCGGCCAATAAATTGCTAGACACTTGCGTAGACATTATGCACTGCACTCAATATATTGTTTTTATGGCTTTTTTTTGTTGTTGCTGTTTCAGCCTCGCGAAAATCAAAAACCAGTTGTGCGCGAACACGTTTTGGAAAAGCTGAAAACTAAAAGTGCAAACTCAAGGTGAAAACGCACACAATAAATATATCAAAGCAAAAAGATTTTGTTCGCTGTCACACGCGTCGTATGCGTAATAAATATTTATGCAAGCTCTCTAGACAAGCAAGTTGTTAGCTATGTTTCTCAGCTGTAATCAGAAATCGCAGCGCGCACACTTCACACTTTATACACTTTAAAAATTTATCATCAGAAAAAAAAAGTTGTGTTTGCATTGCAATTCGATTGGTTGAAAAGTCGAGTGTCAAGTGGCACACACACACACACACACACACACACACACACACACACACACACATACACACTGACAGATGCAAGTCTTGTCGTCGTTATCCTTGAGCTGAAGCTGTTAAAGGGCGGAGCAGTAAACTCAATTGCATCATGACTGAGCCAGAGCCAAGTATTTATTACAGGCTTGCATTGTGACAGGATGTGGACAAAGCTCGATGACGTTGTTAAAAGACAAGCAAACGTGGGTGTAAGTACATACATACATATATACATATTTGTGTGTATGTGTATGCGCGTTGCTTTCTTGTGGTTTAGCTTTGATCACATTTGATTTTGTATGATTAGATTTGCTGGCGTTGAGTTTTGCTTTGATTTCACAAAGGGACATTTCAAAACGGGAAACCAATCATTGCGGTTTTAATGGCTTAAAGCAAATGTTAGCGCTGTGTGGCTAACCAAATTTTAGATTGATTTTCGAGTTAAGCACACAAAATGTTAAAGTTCAAAGCTTTTACAGAGATATGTGTCAATAGGATAATAAATGGAATGCCAACACTTTATAAACTTGACCATATTTTTTGTAATATGCCAGTAAATAATTATAAAATCAATTTGGCTTGCAGACCACACACACACACACACACACACACATTTGCACACACTTATCGAAACAAACGCGTTAAAACACGCGCGTGAAAATTTAATTAAAAAATGGCATATAAAAGTTGACTGCATTAAGTTCGTTAACGGAATGAGAAGACAGCGATGATGACGCGAATGAGATTTGCCATGTGAATGCTAATGGGATGATGATGATGCTGTTGATGAAGATGATATCCAGTTAGTTAACCAACTGACAGACTGACTGGCTTTTATTTTCTTGTGTGTGTTCGCGAAGTGACGTTTGGTTAACGACTAAAGCCACTGCTGGAGCCGCAGCAGCCTTTGAGCCAGCACAGAAATAAATATTCTACACACACACACACACAGAGAGAAGGCGTCAAAATGAAAGGCGGAAATAGTGCCTGAAAGTAGGCAACTGCCAGAAGAGATAGATATGTGTGTAAGGTAGTATATAGAGGAAAAATGCTTGACAGCCTTTGTCTGTCTGTCTCTCTGTCTATGTGTGAATGAAGGCAGAGAGCGTCGCTTTGTCTCGATTACCATGAGCATTTGTTGTTGTATTTATTATTAAGCGCAACAGGAGAAACACACACACACACACACACATAGAGTGAGAGCGAGAGCCTGGCCAACAATTTCCGTGCTGTTGTGCTGCAAACGCCGTTGGCATGTCAATAATGTTCAAAATGTAACTGCCAAGTCAAAGCGATGTAAGCGCAAGGGCGTGGCACAGCCCCCCCTGTGCCTGCTGAAGCGCAAACTGCGAAGCTGCCGCCATCTGCGGCTGCGGCTGCTGCTGCTGCTGCTGCTCATCCGCATGCTTCAATGGGCGCCCATTGCTTTAACTTGCCCTCTCCCTCTCTCTTTCTCTCTCATTGCTTGGCATTTTTTGTTTGTGGAGCGTTAATAAAATGTACAACATGCTCATCACACACTCACACACACACACACATTAACACTCACTCACACACCTTATTAGGCCACATTTTGGCACCCGCAAAAATTGCTGTGCGTATACTTAATATTTCATGCAAGTATTCTTCTTTATTTGTTGTTGTTGTCGTTGTATTTGTGTGCGTGCTTAAAGCGTATTTAAATCAAAACCAGTTGGCCTGGACCATAAATAGACATCAAAGCGCCACAAGGGGGCGTGGCACACACACACACACATAGATAGATGTAAAAGCTATTTGCGTGCAGCGCTTACGCTCAGCTGAACTTTTGAGGGCTTCACTGAGCAAAGCCAAAGACAATTTTTTTTAACAGCGGCACGACGAAAAAAAAAATGTAAAATGCGATAGTGAGACAAGTCCAATGTAAACTTAAATTAAATGAAAAGAAACATTTTACTCAGAGTAATATCTCTAAGAGCTAGAAATCTTAAGCTTTTACGGTTATTATTTATTAAATTAGAGCTTCGTCTTAAGAATTAAAATAGCAATTATGTAAGAAATTATTTATTGAAAGCTTTTTAAAACTCAACTTAAATGGGTAAAATTTATGTGGAAAAAGAAAAAGTGTATTGTATCGATTTAAAACGTTTTTTTTTAGAACGTTATACTATACAGCTAAAATATTTTTAATCGAATCAATGTAAAAAAAAAAAAATAGTAGCTGACAGTGAACCAAGTGCAGTGATTTTTTTTCAGCTAATCTAACTAACAAAACAGGGCTATAACTAAATTAAAATGAAACTCAATTGTACCAGAGAAAATTGAGTAGAAAATGTTTAAAGACTTGGGGGCAAAAAAGGTAAATACCAGTTTCTACCTCATATATACTTTACTATATACAATCAGAATAAGATGATATGAGTTGTGGCAGGAATTGCTTCTTTGCACAGCTCTTGAGATGTGTGTGCGCAATTAATAGATTTGTAATGACAGCAGCAGGACGCAGAATGCAGAATACAGAATGCCTTAGACTACTAGACATATGTATAAATAGAGCAAAAGGCAAAGTGCTGAGATGAAGGAGCCCGTCACATTCGCACACTTGACATGGGCGTCCCTTGAGTTCGTGCTGTGTGTTTGATTAACCGGAAGATAAACACGCAGAAGAAGAGTGCAAGGAGCAAGAAGGAGCAGTTGGTCCTGTGACCCGTTTGCACCCTTGCTCTTGGCAGCTTTATCAACATTATTATTTAATTTGCTTTCGAGCCAAGGATGCAGCCAGGACCAGGACCAGGATCGGGAGCTGCGTGACCAGCTGCCGCTAATTGTCTGCACACGTGCGTCGCATTATGGCAAATAATGAGATACACTCACACACCCACACACACACACACAATGTTACAACAAGCAAAACTTTTAACGCCATTCACACAAAAAAAAAGAAGGAAAAAACTTTTCAATTTGCAAACAACGGCAACAACAAATTCGTTTACCTTTTTTTTTATGGTTTTTGGCTTTCAGTTTTATAATTAGAACTTAGTGCAGGGTGTGCGTTGCCACGTTTGACGTCAAATTGCATGACGCGGTTGGTGGCGCCTCCTTTCATACTACCATTAAAAGTAACAAAACTTAGGCAACTAAAAATAATATCACACAAACCAAAAAGCTAACTGCAGTTAAGACTGTTAAAGCCATGTCCCGCAATGTGCTTCCAATTGACGCACAAACATGACGAGGAGACTTGGAAAAACAACATAGCCGACTGACCCTCAAAGGAATTGTGGCACGCAATGTTCCCATTGCTCAATTTGTAGGCATATGTTTAGTCAGAGTCATTATCAAGCAAGAAACAATATTGATTTATCTTTTTTATAGCAATGTAAGTTGGGCAAAATGATAAATATTTGTTATGAAATGTTGTAATCTATTAATATAAAAGATTCTTTCTAACTGACTGATGTGCTATATAAAGCTGAATGTTTTAAGAAAGTTTCCTTTAAGGTTAAAAATTAAAAATAAGAAGTCGATTGGATAGTTAAGCCCGACAAATTCTGAAAATTCGAACTGGAAAAATTACTATTTTGATGTTATGATCTCTCAAGTGTTGTTTAAAAGTCTATACTTTTTTCATTCGATATTTATCGCTTGTCTTAAAAGGAACCTATTCCACAACTCTTAAACTTAAAGCTCTTTTCTGACTTACCATCGCCATCTTGTGAGTTGAGGCTTATATTATCATCGTTCGCGTTATCAGTGCTGACTGTAGTTGGCCTATTGGCCTGTAGTTTGTTAAAGTAATCGGCAGCAAAGTCAATCAGATCCGGGGGCTGTTCGACCAGATACGAAATGGAGAACTGCAAAAGCACCTCTTTGAGCTCATCGGGCACCTGAATGCGTCGACTTGAATCGCTAGACATATTTGTGCTGTAAGAAAAAGAAAAATAAATATAAGATATATGAATAAGTCAGAAAATTCTGATAAACTTTGATGGAACTGTCTGTGATTGTGGCGTCAGGTGTTATTTATAGTTGAAGTTTATCAGCAGATATTCATTTAGGTAAACATATAAATAATAAACTGAAACTTAAAATAATCGTAAAGTGTCAACTGTAGTTCAGGGAATTATTACAATTTGCGACTAATTGCAACAGCGGCAGACAGATGAGAAAAGTCAAGTGATATAAGCGATAATCATAATAATACGTGTGTATGTCTAGCGAGATCTAGAGCCCCATTTGTGTCCGCTTTATGCCCATTTGTATAATTTGTCACACGCGTCTGTCTGACCTCGAGTCAGTTGAGTGGCCCCTATAGTGCAACTTGTGATTTGCTCATTTCGGAAGCAACTAAATACACGCTGTGTTGTACTATTTGTGTATTCCCCCTCTCACTAAACATCATAAGCGACACAACTACAACAAGTATTAACATAACACTATAGCTCATTCGGGTGTCATCCGCGTCATCGCCATTGGCGCGTGATTCAACGTTGCACAACCTGTTTTTTTTTTTGTTGATTTTTTTGTACATTTTGTCTCCAGCTTGTTGCGTTCGTAGAAAACGTAGAACGTGAGCTTCATGCTAATTTTGTGACTGCAGCCAAAGACGCCAAAAAATATATGCATAATGCACTTGGCATTCCCTTGCTAAAATACTCGTATACAGGGTATCTTGAGTTTGCCTCTGACATAGATCTGCACGTTAAAGTTTTCTTTTGCAAGACTTTTGTTTTACTTTTGCATAAAACCTATCAACAACATTTTGTATTCAGTTCTAGTTGCTAAGGAGTCAACCTGAATTCCTTGCCTTAAATTGTTGCCACATATTTGCTGTTGCAGCACAAAAAGTTGCTCTTTGCGACAAAGTACACTCAAAAGTATCTACACACACGAGCTCACAAGTAAGTATACGTAGCTATCCTTAAATATTCCCTTCACATTTTCATAGACGCTTAAGAAATCCGTGCGAGAAAAGTTCATTGAAAAGCTCGGCCGCATAAATATTTATAAGTTTGCGCCCAAAGTATGCGTAATTATGTAAATTGCGCATTCAGATACAGTTATTGTTGTTGCTGCTGCTTCTCCCACTACCCCCCCTACCGTGGGTTTGCCTGTTAAAAAGTTGCCCGCAACATTTTATTTGTCGTAATTTTGGAAATTAATTTTTGCCTCGGCTGACAGAGGAGCAGTTAAGGCATTGTTGTTGTTCAGCTGTTGTGCCTGTGCTTACTGTGGATCAACACACACACACACACAAACACACACACTCATACACCTACCATTTTGTTTTTCAAGCCCAACTTTTTCAATTAAGTTCATTAATATTCAACTTGGCCTGCGGCCAAAAAAGCGACGAATAAATAAATATTAAAATCAAAATTACAAACTAATAAAGACAGCCACAGCCGTTGGCCTAAATGGGCGTGTGTGGGCGTGTACTTGTTATTGTGGCATTACAACTGCCAATTGGCAATTGCCAGTTAACCAGCCACTTGACAGTTAAATGCTTCTGGCCATGTCCTGTCCAGACATCGGCTCATGCATAATATATACGATGTGAGAATATTGCTTGGCCTTTCTTGAGCAAAAACTATTTAAGTTATTTAATGTTCGTGCGTTCGTGCAGCAATAATAGATATTAATGCGATTAAGGCGCAAGCAACATGAAGAGAAACTTGAATGAATTTTCAATTTAATTAAAGCATTTAAGTACACACAGATTAAATGACCCTGCAGGCATTCAAAGCATTCAATTATGTCTATTTAAAGTTTGTGTTGCATTTAATTGAACTTTAGTTGTGAGCAAATAATTTAGCAAGATGTTAAAGGAATCATTCATGCAAAAGTTAAATTACACATGTTCTTTGGGATTAAAAGGTTTGAAACATATTTCTCAACTTTTTTCACACACCAGTCTAACACATGATTCAGAAAACGTTGTTCTAACGATAGGCGCGGCAAGAAAATGAGATAAAGAATGAATTGGCAACAATTGCGAGACTATTTGCGACTAGTCAACTTTGCAGTATCGACGAGGCGTTCAATTAGAGTGGGTCAAGGTGGTTTACTCGGCGTCTACACGTAATACGCAGCGAGTGCACTGCAAAAATAAATTACATGCCTTCGAAAGCAACAACTTAAAATAGCGCACTTTGCAGTAACCAGATAGAGATACCGACTGGCAAACAGATAGACAGACGGACTGACCGACAAGCAGCAAGTGCGTGAGTTGTTCAATCGAAGTTGAGTTGCACTTCGAGCAATCGAGTTAAAAGTTAGCAGACTGTTGTTCGAGGGGCAGTGGACAAAAACACAAAAAAATAGGAGAGGAAAAAGAAGGATATACAACTGAGAGCAACAAACAGAAAAAGAAACTTAAGCCATTCTCATTTCCTCACAATTTCCGTTGCAAGTTCCGCTAGTTCCGATAGAAAAAGAGACACGGTCTGGGTGTGTGTGTGTGTGTGTGTCTTTGTGTGGTTTTTGTATACCGGGCGTATACGCAATGTCACACCATAAATAGAGCAGACAGCAGCAGCTTGCACTTGTTTGCAACAGTTGCTGCCATATAAATTTTCAAACCAGGTGACAACAATGACACCGACAACGACAACAACAACGATAACGACAGCAATAGCATCAAATGCCAAATTGACAACTCTCTATTTGATGCTGGCAATGCTGGGCATAGAAAATCAATGTCTACTTACAACTACAGTGCGAATGAATAACAAAATTGTTTAAGAAGTAACTTTAAAGGGCTTGTGTAAAAATTGTCATCAAAACTTAACGATGAAAGACTAAAAAAAAATTTTTAGTTTTACTTTCAGACTAGTTCCTAGTATGTCTTAGTCTTCAATTAAGTAACTCACTTGAGTTTAATGTCTTCATTATACAGCTATTACAGTTGACTAACTGACCTATCCAATCAGGGAATATAATTTCACAAGCTTCAAGTATTTATTTTTAGTCAGACTTTAGCTTGTTTGTAATATGTAATTAAGATCTAAATGCGCATTAAACCTTAAGTCTTTAAAAATATCACTTAAAGACATAAATAAATACTTTTTAATAAGTATGAACTTTAATAATATGCTTGGATATAAATTTATTAAATTGTTAAAAATGTGGTTAGCTTGATTAACAACTTTCAACCTTTTTATAGACCCTAACAAACAAGGTACATGTGAAACTATTAAGCCAATGAAGTAACTTTTTTTCTGCTTCTTAAATCTCCTTCAGCAATTTAGCTAATGTGTTTTGTGTCCTGCACGAAGTTTGCAACCAAGCACACACACTTTTTAAACAAATACACACGTACACACACATGTTACAAACAACGTGTTGTAACCGCAAGTTGGCTTATGGTTGAGTTTGCTTCAGTTAACACTGTGAGGATAATCGTGTTTTGGCCGCTGCTGTCGGCACTGTTTTTGATTAAATTAGCCAACTTAATTTAGCCGTTTTGGTCGCCATTGCCAGTCAACAGCGAGTTCCGCAGGCGCTAAAATGATTTCAACTTTACAAACTACTACATCGATGGAATATCTAACACAACATCCACCTGGTAATAGGTGGGCGGATTGGGGGATTGGGGATTGTCACTCTTGGGTAGTTCTCTCGGCAGCTCTCAGCTGTCTGGCTCTATTCACATTAATCATCACAGTTGCTATGCACAATTTGCGTGTCCTTAGCACAGTAGACTCTTCTCAATCTCATTCACTCTTATTCACTTGCTGTCTCTCTCTGTACTGCTCATCAGTTGCAGCATTGCATTAGGGCAAATTCAGTTTCAGTTAAGCTGTAATTGAATTTAATGCTTGTCGCAAATGCAATTCACATGCGCAGCATCAGCCAAAATGCTTGCTAGCTTTAATGTTAAACTACATAGTAAGATTTTAAGATTAAATAGCTTGTTATGTTAGCGTCTTTTTTTAATGCAACTGGTAAGATTATCTCTCAACTGTCTGTTCTTGTGTGTCGATTGTACTAATACAACAGCTTTAAATACCTAAGTAATTGGCGCTCAAATATGGCTACGATATATCGATTGCTGTAAGTTTTGTAAGAACAGAAGCTATCGATCGAAGCACAGCCAACTTCACTCAAATAAAAAGAGCGATGCGAGAAATATAAAGGAACTATACAAATGTATGGAAAAATCTTAAAGCTCTGAATTAAATAGCTTTCTATAAAGTATGGTTTAACTCTTCACTTCAAAATCTTTTTTATATTCTTTTTTTTATACGTATGTATCATGTGTTGACAGGTTTTGATGACCTTGGCCAAACTTTTATTGGCATCTCGCATAAGAGATAGATTTCTGCACTGACCTTGAAGACGTGCCTCAAAACAACGAAAGTGGCAACAGATGCCAAAGAAAAAAATGCAAGGCAATTCCAGCTAACAGCTAACAGGTAAGAGCGAAACTCGTATAACAGTAAATGGCAGGCAGGCAGGCTAATATCAAATTACGTCAACAAAAAAAAAATTGGGAACACCTGTGCGTGGGTTTTAAATGACTTCATGAGCTACACTTTCAAGCGCGCCCAGGAATTCACTGAGCATAATTAGCCAAAGTGGACAAACAACCAAATGTGTGTGTGTTGTGACCAGATTCCGCCTGTTTGCGTACCTAATTATTATGACCAGCGCATATGCCAGCAACATGTCATTGACAGACTACACTCACCCCACAACTCAACTTGACCTCCAATGAGGCGGGCAGCCAAGGCTCAAGTGTTTTTGTTGTTGCTGGTCATGTCTTGAATTGGGTCAAGTGTTAATGTGGACGACGGCAGGGGCAAAATCAATTCCGCATAAATAAAATGCACTGGCCGTGTAGTATCTGTGTGTTAAAAGTCAGAAAAAGGCCGAAGGCTAAGACTCAAGTGCAATGAAACAAGCATTTTCCGATGGCCAGCCATAAATATAAGTCACTTCAAGAAGTTAATCGATGGTTAATCGAAGTGCGACAGTTGAATCCTAAAGTGTGCCTAAAATAGAGTGAATTATGCTTTGCCTTTTGCCTTTTAATATGCCATGATGCCCCTGACAATTTCCTCAGAGAGCAATGCAAATCAATTAAACAAAAATGCAACGAAATTTTCATATGGTACTCGAGAAAATGCGAAATTTCAATTACTGCGCCACCTGGCCAAAAACAACAAGCAACAACAAGTCAGAACGAAGTATTTTATAAATATGAAAATTCACACAGAGCACTTGAATTGTTGTTGCAACCTAAAAAGTTACACCGCATTTTTGGCCATTGGAACATTGCGAGCTAAAAAGTTTATGGTTGGCCAAAAGTGGCCAGCAAATGCATAATTAAAATTTGATTTTTATTGCATTTGTTTGCAAGCACAGCCAGCAAATACTAAAAATTTAATATGCTCTAAAACAAGTACGTCGCTCATAAAATAGCGAATTTATGCGCCATTCAAAACATTTGCCACTTGACTTTTTGCCAAAGAGAGCGAACTAAATTATATATAAAAGCCGTTTGAATTGAATAATGCTGATTGATAGCCGTGATGGCAAATTGATTTTTAGCTAATGAAGCAAAAACGTTTTTCATTTCAAGTGGAATAATATGTGAGAAGCTTCATAAAAAAGAGTATTTGTATGATGGCAAAGTACGCATTTAGTTAAACTATTTTCAGTTTGGTAGAATCTTTAATGTATTCAATGACATTTAGCTTAATGTATTTGCCAGCGATATTTTTGCTTTTGATTTGAAACAGTTGTACAGTTTTGCATTCAGTGGTTTCCGGTCAATGCATCAACAAAGTAGCAAAGTAGCAAAAAAACGAAAAACGAAAGGAAAAAGAATCCGGCTTTTGCCATACGACAAGCACTTAATTTTCCGCAAGTCAAGCAAAAGCTGTCCTGAGTGGTGGGTGGCTTGGGGGGCTTGGGTGCTAGCAAGCATAAAGTCGCCACGCTAAAAACACGCGTCTCGCTCATTGTGACAACAGAAATGACACACACACACACACACACATATATATATATATATATATATATGCATGGAGGGCATATCAAAGCAATTTCAAGGCATACTTTGGGGCGACAAGGCGAAAGCTTCAAGATGTAGAGAGACCTGAAACCCAAAAACCAGAACATACATATGTACATACACATATATATGTATGTATGTGGTAAAGGCAGGAAAGCACACACGGCAACAGCGCCACAAACGTAAACGTCAGAAGAAGCAGCACACACTCACACGAACACATACACACACCCATATGTGATGTGTAGAGGCTTAATAAAAAAATATACAATATAAAAAGAAGGCAAGCAGAAAAAAAAGAACGAGTCCCGCGAGTCTTTGGCGCAAATTTCAGTTCGTCACGCAACTTTAATGGCAAAATGCTTATTTGTTTTTGCATTGTGTGTGCATAAAGTAAAAGTGTGTATATATATATATATATATACTTTCAAGGTGTGTGGCTGGCTGGCTGGGTGGCTGGTCCTTTTGGAACATTCATCAGTTCCAGCGGTGTTAAAGTAAAAAGGTTATCAGCTTGAAATGTTTGTCAGAATACGACGCAAGGGTATTGATTTATTAACGCGCTCGATGTGGATAAGCGAGAAGTAACGAGTGACAAATGAAGAGGAACGGCTAAGGAGTAAAGGGAATAATGTACAGGGAATAGCATGTAAGAAGTGAGGCATGATTACTTTTTGTACTTGCAGAAAGATAGTCAAGCGTAAAGACTACAGAGAAGCGAGTGTGGAGTAGCAAGAAGAAAACATGATAAAAGAAATGGTAAATAAGTAGCGAGTAACGAGTGGAGAGTAGCGATTAGGTTTAGCGACTGGTGAAAAAGAATTAAAAAGTAAGGTGAAGGCATTTAATCGTACGAAATATTTTGAGAGGGAAAATGCAGCGAAAAGGAAGAAGTTTCTCTTAAAAAAGTATTGAGGATAGGGGAATGATATGGGATATATTGCTTGTCGAGCAGCTATTATAAAGTAAAATAAATAATAATAAACTAACGATATATAGATTAAGAATACAGAGTAACGAGTAAGTATGGGAAGAAAAAGAAAAGAAAAAGGGAGTAGGGTTAAAAACTAAGCAATAAGGATAGGAAAGTAAGGTGAAAGCTGTATCCTCTCGGAGCATACAGTAAAAAGTAAGGAATACGGACTAAAATTACTAGCGAGAAGAGTAAGGTTTAACGAGTAATAGGAAGAAGCGAATAGGAAGAGCGTTGATAAGGAAAGTATCTAAATTGAATAGGATGTAATTCTTTAAAATATTAAAAAAAAAAAAAAGAAGCAGTAACGAGTAGCTTTTTAGGAATAAGTAGCAAAGAAAATGGAATAGGGAGCCCCAAGTGGATGTGCTTACACGTGTTCTATGTGTAATAAATAAAAAGGAATATGACTCTTGCAAATTAGGATGACATTAACATTTCAGTCATACCCGCTGACTCATTCCAAGCACAATAGCAATAGAAATATTTGTGGAGGGACAACAAGAGGTGTAGGGAAAAAGTGGCGCACAAATGGCATTTGGAAAGAGGCTTTAAGGCTGTATTGCTGTCAAATGGAATTTCACAGTAGACAGTAAAAGTAGCTGTCAGAATTGCAGAGGAAAGCCGGAGGGAGGGAGGTAGTCCAATGACTCTTGTATACATATATAGTATAACACATATCGTTGTCAATTCAACGCAATTTGTTCAGTTTTTCTTTATCATTTTGGTTTTAGATTGCGTGACATGATGACGACGAAGACGACGTCGACTTGTCAGTTAACCTTTGACGTTAACCCTCTTGCTATCTGTCTGACTTTGTCTGTGGTTTTTGTCTTTGGGCTCTGATTCAATTACATTATAATCTGTTGGATTGACTTTTGCATGCATACGATGTGAAATCGTTTTGCAATATTTCAAAGCATTGGCTTATAGATTTTGTGCGTATCTTTTGTGTCGCTTATCAAATGAAAATCATGTCGCATTAATGTCGTGCTAGGAAAACGAAAAAAGATACACTTTCTTTACAAGTTGTTAAAGCAGCATCGCTGTTTATACTTGGTTCAAAGTGAATTCGAATGGATAATTAAATGGAAATAAAGTTTGCAAAAGCTCTTTGAGCTGCTTTTATAAACAGCACTTAAGAGGCTGCATAATTACAAAGCACTTGCTCTCGTTTAGATATTGTGGTGCAATAATTTGCGAGCATATGACAGTTTTTGGCCAAGGCCAACATTTAAATCGTATACTTAATGTGCCTGACCTTAGCACAAAGTTGGACGTCAAGTTAATGCTTTTCAAACTAATCCTTGAAACAAAAGCCAGACATTGAAGACAGCAGCTGCGGACAGGACCTCAACTCGCCTAGACTAAGCCAACTCTAAGGAAAAGCTGAAGCTTTAAATAAATGGACGCGTCAAATATGCAAAAACGCCCACGCACAATTTTCAAAACGGCATGATGATGATAATGATGATGAAGGAATGACAAACTGCCTGGTCGAAATGATTTGGCGCTCATTAGCGTTAAATTAGAGCGCAATTTCGAGGCAAGGCAGCTGCTTTTAAAGTCTAGCAAACACCCAAAGCTAGCTGTGTGTGCGTGTATCTGTATCTTTTTGTACACAGAAAAAGATTTATTCTACGATTTGTTAGCACAACTTCTTTATATGACTTTTAAAGGCTTCTTTTAAGCATTCAATTCACAAGATAATTAAATTGCTTTTAGTTTTTTTTCGGTGTAGCTAAATACAAGTATCTACGACGATTATGTGCTGTAACAAAACGTTTATCTACATGACGCACTCACATTTTGTCTTCCTCCCGCACTAAATTGTTGTTCTAGTTGTCTTTGCTGTTGTTGTTGTTGTTGTTGTTGTTGTTGCTGCCTACGTTTAATTTTAAAACCCACTTTTTGGTTAATTTGTTGCGCGTGGCTGTTAAACGGCGCGTGCGGGAAGGGCACACAAAAAAAAGTATAAGTAGAATGAATGTAAGTGAAATAACAAGAAAATAAAATAGCAGCTCAACTTGCGCATGAGCCGTTTTTGCTGTTGTTGTTGTTGGTTTTTTTTTGTTGCTTTTGAGCAATTAACAACATGGCAATTTGGTTCAGATACTAGCTTTGTAGGAGTTGGGAGCCGCAGACATTCAGATTGGCGTTGAAAAGTTTAAGTTCGTTGCGTTTTTGCCTTTGAGATAGCATGACATTCAGTCGGTAACTAAAAGACACGCCCATGTGTTTGTATGTATGTGTGTGTGTGTTCATGTGGTGATAATTAAAAGTGTTTTGTTCTGTCATTAACAAGGCAGCGAAAAAAGAGAAAAAACAAAACGAAAAGCAATAACAATATCGAGACAGGCATAAATATTAAGTGAAATTGAGTGTGAGAAAGGGATGAACGAAGCGAAAGAGTAAGGAAGGGAAAGAGAGAGCGCTCATAGCAACAGGATGCCTGCAAAATACAGATACACACACACATGCACAAACTCGATCCCGAACATTCGACCAATTAGTGTAGCATACATTCGTGCGCCGAATAACCGCTGCGAGTCACAATAAACACAAAGCAACAAATACTTACACATGCAGTTGGATTTGTTTGCCTTTGTGTGTGTGTGTGTGTGTGTGTGTGTGCTGCGTCATCATTTGGATACTTGTGTGCAGTCAGGCACTGCATTAGCTAATTATCCCAAATTAGGGTTGTTGGCAATTCAATGGAATTGCAATTTGCAATTGGAAATGCAGCACAAAGTTGCACTAAGAGTCCTTTGAAGGATTCGACACACAATGTCGAATGAAGCTCTGAAGACATACAAATGAATAGGAATCTTTTTGAAGTTTGATAGAAGCTCAAAAAATTTTAAAGATTCAAAAGAGTTTAAGAATGGTAAGCTTAAAAAGCCAGAAAACTGAAAACGGCACGTTTTGATGTATTCAAAATCCTTGAGAAAGAGAACAAAAAACACACACACATTACTTTACTCGCAAACATACGTTAATATGCATATGTAATTTCTCCATTTAGTGGCACAAAGTCATTTATAATCTCCTTTTAAAAACTGGGTCGCGGCATTGTTGAAACATTTGCACCGCGCCACATGGATAATTATGCAAAAAAAAAAAAAACAAGCCAGTTTTTCGCCAATTGCCTTCGTCTTCTGGGCCATTGAAATGCAAAATGGCCGCCGTGCGCAAAACAATAGACACACACAGCTACAGTTAGCCCCCTTCCACTTCCACAACCACTTCCTGTTTGCATGTGGGTTAATGTGGAAAATGTGCTAAACAAGCTGAGGCACAACGAGCGTCAAAATGTGAAAATAAACCTAAATTGCAGTTATTTTTGCAACACATTAGAAATATTTTGCTGCTGTTGCTGTTGCTGACACTTTGGCATTTTGAGTAACATTTATGCAAATGACTAGAACGACAAATGCAACTGCATTGAAAATCACTTAACATGACCAGCAAGTACCCCCTCTCCACCCTCCCTCCACCCATTCACTTCCATTAATGTCAAACACACATGATGACACATATGAAGTTCTACACATGCTGCAGCAACTATTGTATGTGTGATGAAGGCTGTGGCTGCTGACGTCAAGTGAGTGGTTGTGTGGGTGTGGGTGTGGTGTGTGTGTGAGTTTCCTGCGGCTGTCATTGGTCAAGTGTTTGGTAGCAACTGCATTTGAAATTTTGCACTTTACATTAGCTGCTTTCGGCCAAGCCAACTGGACAAACAATATTGATAAACAATATTCATATACAAACACATTCATTTATAAAAAAAAAAATGTTTTCACAAGGTAGTTAAGATGACGTTTTTATTTAAATTGTTTGTGTGTTTTTGCACTTAAATATGCAGACCAGTCTGCGACAAAAACCTCCCCACACACACACACACACAAACAAACAGTCAAGCAAGCAATTCACCCACATTTGAAACTGTGCCAAGTCGTAAAGATATCATACTATGCCGGTCAAACACAATGTTCTGCTGTCACATACTATTAGCAACAATAATAACAACAGCAACACAAGTTGGAAACGCTCGAGTGACATTTGGCAGAGCGATAAATAAAAGTAAAGGCCATTTAACATGCTACATACTTACTTGCCACAATGCATATTTAATTATTCAAATGTAGCCCAAAAAATTGTCGCACTTATTTCAGCGCAAAACAAAAACTAAAGCATGACAGATATAAGTATTTGGTATATATATAGATAGTACTTATAGATATGTTCTTCACCCACTCGGGCTGAACTAAATTAAAGAGCCAGAACCACTCAGGCAATTGCCAAACAAATGGCCAACAATTTGTTTGCACAGCCGCCGCAAATTAATTGCATTATTTAAAAGAGATTTTTCAAACGCTTTGTGTTTCCACACACAATTAATAGCTAGCAAATATTTAAGTATTTTCACTCATCATGCAATAATTATCATGTGCAATTTCACGTAATATGTCATTTATTATGACATTTAAACAAATTAAGTTTAATTTAATAAACAATTCTATAGAACGAGAGTTCGTTAAACTGAATGGCTAAAACGCGTGTAACATGGGAAACATTTATGAGGAGTTTACAAATTAAAAAATAATTAAAATTTGACTGTGGTTTCATTGTGGTAAATTTGATTCTTTTTTGTTAGATTATAATTGTAAAAAGTATTTTATTTTATTGGGGTGATTATTATTATGATGATTATTAGCTGCCAAGTAAGCTTATAGAACTTAATGTTGTAGAAACTAAAGGATATATTAAAGGATATATTTTACAGTAAAACAAATTTAAATTTTCTCCCCTTTTCTTTCTCTCTTCATAAAACATTACATTTATGTCCATTATTGTGTTATCCTGATTAGCTCTTGTGTTTGGGGTTAACATCTATTTTTTTTTGTACATGTTGCGCTTTTTTGAAGTGCAGCTCAAAGTGCGTTTGCTTTTCGTGGGTGTTTGTGTGTAAACGCTGTGTGTACACGCATGAGCCCACACACACGCACACACATAGAGAGAAGGAGACACGCATACTTACATCCTTTAACACAAACACTCAACATATGTGCCCATAAATAAACATAAGTTGTCGCATGCGCTCCCATTTCCTATTTTATTTTCCCTTTTTATATGTATATGCCACAACAAGCAACAGTTTTTCATATTACATACATATATATATTTTATTTTTGCGAGCTTTTCATTGTTCCTTGGTCAAAGGCATATGGGCGTGGCTGGCACACACACAATACACGTGTATGTATGTTTGAGATGTTTGTTGTTGTTGTTGTTGACTTAAATGCGTAAAGTTTGAAGTGCTTTTTCCACCCACAACTTTGTTGTTGTTGCGCGTGGTAATTTCTCAAAGTTAAATTCTAATGAAAGTTGTGTTTAGTCATTATATACATATATATATAGTTGGTTGGCAGCATAAATATTAAAATTACCTTAGCCTATGAAAATATGTTTTTTAAGCCCCCTGAAATTGTTTGAACTATAATTTTTAATTGAGTTCTGTTATGTATTTAAATACCTCTACTGTTATCTAGATACATATATAGATATATGTATGTAGATTAGCCATTTCATTTGCATCTTTCCGTTTAACCTATGCACTCTATAATTTATGCATGGGGGCCAGAAAATGTTTGCCCCAACTAAACTTCTGTCTGAGAGCTTTTTATACACAGTGTGCAACAACTAAAGAGTACATAAAAAGAGAGAGGGAGACAATAGAGTGTGTGAGCAGAGGAGTCAAATGTTATCCCTGAGCGGTGTTTACAGGTCTTCGTTTTGGGTTGCACAGCATTTGACAAATTTACCGCACTTTAAGCATCTTAACATGCAGCAACATTTTTAAGCCGCTCAAGATAGCAGCAGCAACAATAATTTGAACCTTTTTTCTCCTTGCTGGACACACAAACACAAAGTAATTTGATGAGAATAGAGTGTCAGGAAGGGCAAAAGTAAGCAAACAAGACGCCACTCAAAACTTGTGACAATTTTTCTCTAACAAGCAGCAACAAAAACAACAACAACAGCAATGAAAACGACATCGAAAACATAAGCAAACAATTTTGAACAAACAATGAAAGTCAATTTTTGAAAGAACTCTGCCAAAGAAACGAAAAAAAAAACTAATCAACATGCTTTTTGTTAAGGCCTTTTGACACAGACACACACACACACACACACAAAAGGCAAAAAAGTTCGCACCAGTTTTGTTTATCAGCATCGTTTCACGCTCATCAAATATGCAGCAAAGATGCCAAGGACTTAAATATTTTGGTGCCACACACAAAGTTCAAGTTTGACAGGCCGTTAAACTCGTTTGGGTCTCTTTCTAAACGTGTTGACAAAGAACAGTTTTCAATTCTATGTTGGCAATGCCTTAATGATGTGCCGTTCATTGGTGAGTGCTGCCAATTGTTAAGTGTTTGGAATGGTGGCAGCACTTAGTTTAAGGCCATAAATTTGATTAGACAAACATTCAGGTGGCAAACTCTGGTCCACAGGAAGTAACACTTGCTACCACCATAATTTGTTTAGACAACGTTCGATGTGTATGTGTGTGTGTGTGTGTGTGGCCACACACATTGAATGGATGTCACAACAACAACAACAACAACAGACAAGACAAACAGATGAAAACATCAATTAAGCCTTGCATTTCCCCAGAAATCCAATCAAATCAGTTGTTCAACACAATTTGGGGCAGTCAATGAACTATTTGCACAGCACACACACACACACACACACACACACACACACACAATACCCGGAGGATATTTGCAGGCTTTTAATCAGAAATGTATTTTAACAAATTGTGTCTCGGCATTCTGACAAATTCTATTTTCAACTTTTTGTTTTCACTTTGTAATACAATTATCTAACAAAATCTATTCAAAGCGAAAACAATTGAATTTTCTAGCAGCTCAAACTAACAATAGAATATTAACAATAACTATTTATACAGTATATTGCTTTCAATTCCACTCTAAGATTTGTAGCACCTTAAATTATAACAAAGTGAAAACATGCTGTTGAAATTTAATGTGTTGGTTGTCAAAAACAAAGATAAAGTTGTACCCACACATAAAATATATAAAAAATGATAAGTACAACTAAATACAATACACCTACCCATTGAAAGTTTTTGCGCTGTCAAATGGAAGCTGAGCTGAAGTGAGCTTTGGCTCTATCTTTGGCCAAGACTAGTGCTGACAACAACAACAATTGACGTCATAGAGCAGCTGTTGTTGTTAGCTGTTAGCAGCATGCCTTTGACTTTTATGTTTGCCTTCTTCAGCAAAACCCAGCAACTAACAATCTAAGCTGGCCTTGGGGCAGCTGCCAAGGAAAATTGTTAAATCGATTACAGGCAAAGTTTTCTTGTTTGATAGCCACAAAAGTTGCGCCCTGTGGTGGCTTAGCAGCAGCCAGCCTGATAATGTCATGAATGTCAGTCAGACAGTCAATCACTGGCCATAACTACATCTATCCACATCTCGAAATATAGTATATTTATATAGTCTGCTTCCACCTCAACGAAGAGTGAAAAGTTTTGCAATCAGTTGGGAGCCAAAAGTTTTGTGGTCGTTACTATAAAACTTTATTTTTTTTCTTCTTCTTCTTTACTAATTAGCCAGACATTCTTGCCAGACTGAGTGATTTGTCGAGGTGTCATTAAAATCATAAAAAACAAAAAGACCAAAGCAGCAGCTGCAAGTTGATTGACCAAAAGACGTCATAAGTTCTCCTCAAGTAAGTACTTTGCATATGACTTTTGATAAGCATTAAATTAAGTAAGTAAAAAGTTACGCAAATAAACGAACCCAAGGCGAACGAAGTTAAATGCGTCAAGTATCCAAATGTAGATAACCATTTATCAGGCCCAAAGCAAACTTGGCTAGCACACTTCCATGGAACAAAATAAAGCCAACATTGCCTAAAGTCGCTGTTTGCAATTGAGATTAAAAATTTGAGTCTGCGACTCATCTCGCTGGCTGACTGGGTCAGAAATTCACAGAAATTGTTTGTGTGTTTATTGCCACAGCTATTTTTTACTTTATTTTTTAGCTGCGCTGTGTGGGCGTCTTTTCATTTCATTTTGTCATTACTTGATCTCATTTTGTATGATGCATCAGTTTTATACGCAAAGATGTTTCTAGGCATAATATGTATATATATGTATTTCTTGAAATTTATGCGTTTCATATAAAAGAACAAAAGACAAAGAATTTTAAATAAAATATATGCATATGCGAGGGAAGATCCAAAAATGTCACACATATACATATATAAATAAAGTCTGATAAAAATATTTTATTGGAAAATTGTTAAATCACAAAACAAACTAAAAGCCCTAAACTAGATTTAGTTCACAATTGAATGTTAACAATAGAGAACCTTTTAAGTTATGAATGAACCGACCCTCGTACAAGTACTTATATATATTTATAACATTTTGTAAGTGGCTCGACGACACAAAGTCTAATTTACTGCTAATAAAAAAACGCGACGGGAAAAATGCTGCTAACGTTTCTCACAAGCAGCAGCAGCAGCAGTGGGAGCAATAAAAAAGAAAAAAAAGTGGCCAGAAGTGGCAAACACAAAATTCAATTTTTTCTTTCATTCTAGTCTAGCAGCAGCAACAACAACTAAACTGTCAAAACGAGTGTCAAACAGCATGTGGGTGGGGATGGGGGTGGACATATCGACCGATTTTCGATTGACAAGCTTGAACATATTGACAGTCCATATTGCCATATTGCCGTATTGCCATGTTGGCCCAAGCAGCAGATATCGTGCGTTAATTGGCTTTTAAAAGTCATTTAGTGTTTGATTCTGTCGCGTACAACACGACGTATACGCAATCTGGTTTTTGGTATTCTCTCTTGGCTTTTGTGCTTGGCTAAATGTGTCAGCAAATTGCTTTTGGGGATTGGCAAACTCACGTGCTTGCCTTGCCTTATCGGCCGAGCACACTATATACAGTTTATAAATAACACATAAATAGTGTCTTCTTATCTTGAATTTCTGCCTTCAAGTATTGCTTGTGTGTTATTTAATATTTAAACAGTGAGTTTGCCTTGAAGTCGTTACTTTGTTTGTGGTTTTCAGCTGGAAAGTTTCTCTCTAATTAGTTTACTAACTTTTCTTTAAGGACAACAGTAACTGAGCTTGCTTCCAATCAGACAAACTTACAAGTTTAAAGCAAATATCTCGCATCATGGACTCCATTAAAATGTAATAGAGCTTCAAGCTTCATTTCCTTTTGTGTGTGACATAACAATGCCAGGGTTGAGGCAAAGTGGACTTTAGTTCTTGTTGTTCACTCAATGGAGCATCCAAAGAGGATTATTTATTAGAAATGCTTGCCAATTGAAAGCACAAAATCAAAATTTCATTAAAGTTGAATTTTAAAGTATAAGAAATAAACTGAGAAAAAGAAGTTTGTCTCAAGCGTAAAGTAAACTTATCTTATTTGTCTAATAATAATAATAATAATAAGTATATTTATAATTGGAACGGCAATATCTGTTGCCATTTGGCTTTTATCTATTAGCCTTGCTAATTGTTAAGTGCTTGCAACGAATTTGCGCCCACATAAAAGCGAAAATGCCACAGAAATTAGATGGAAATATTGATGAACTTGGGAATTGTTTGCTTGGTTGCCGCCAGCAAAGGGGCGTGGGCGAGGGGCGAGTGGGGGGTAGAGAAAATCCAGCGTCTGCAGAAGGTCGTTGCTTCTATATTGGCCAAGTTTTTGTTTGTAGCAGGGCAATTAAACGGATTTTCATTTTCTTTCGAATATCTTTTTTAAATATTCGTTTTTTCTTCGAGAACGCACAGACTCATTTGGTTTATGATTATTGTGTGTGTTTATTTAATGATTATTGTTAGACAACTCCCACGCAATAAAAAGCAACGATAAGACGACAAACTCTGGGCCATAATAATGAATAAAAATAAACAGTCAAATTATGCACATTTGTTGTGAATCATTCTGGAATCACATTTTGTGTGTTTACTAACAATTAATCACATGGCCAGCACATTTGACTTTGACGTCACGCGTCTTAAAGCCATTTGATATGACTTCTTACGCAGTTAGTTAAATTAGTCTAACAAAAAACGAGAAACTAATTAATAACACTAAGTTCACTTAAGTTGAGTTAAGTTCGTTAAATTCATTGAACAAACTTTGCCATAGGTGCATGCCAAATTCTATTAAGCCCCACAACGCATTAACTTTTTGGCCAGGTAACGAAACACACACAACACATGCCGTTAGCCAAAAATTATTGCGCATACGCCATGTACTTAGCTCTCGTTTAGCACAGATTTTCCCTATGGCCCAAAAATTGTGTTAGCCTTTGAGATTTTGTTTATTTAGCGCAATGCTTAATTTTTATGTGTGTGTGTGTGTGTGTGTGTGTGTGTGTATTGCGCCCCTAGGTTCTATTTTTGGGCCCCTAGCTATGGTAAACTTTATGCCGAAAATTAATTTGCATATACGCCGGGGAGTTCAGGACAAAAATGTGCTGTTGATTTTGTCAGAGAAGCGTTGCAGATAACAACAAAATTCACCGAAAATATGTTCATTGAAACTTTCGGACATTATTTACACCTGCCAGAAAGACAATTTGAAAATTTCCTTTCCTGTTTTTTGAGCTACGCATGAGCCAACAAAATGAAATAATACATCAATTTGAAACAATTCGAGGCAGAAAGAAGAAATGAAAAAGTAATAAAGGCAACAACAACAACAACAAGAACAATAACCAGACAAAAAGGTCTTGGCTCCTGTCTTCGTGATGGGATTTTCACGTGCAACATGAAGAGGAAGCAGCAAAGCCAGCAAACAAAAAAAACCCTTGTCAATAGCAAAGCCAGCAATACAACACACACACACACACAGCACACAGCCACAAAAAAAACAGAAGCTCCGTTTGCCTGTCAATAAAGAATGCCTTTGAGCTGCGGTATACATACAGCTAAAAAACAAAACTTTTTTATGACTTATTACGAAAATTCCACCCAACCCGCCAGACACATAATTAAAAGGCAAAAGTACAACGGTTTTTGGTATAAAATACTACATGTTGTACACATGCTCTCCGTCTCTCTCTCTCTCTCTCCCCCTCCTGCTACTTAGCTGCTTCATTATGCAGGCGAAGAAAGCGTAAAAAGGAAACAAAGCTCTTTGTAAGCTTTACGTGTGCTCTACGCTCTTAATTACCGGTCGAGCCTCAAAGAAAAGCTGCGTACCAGTACCGTTAGTTGAGCTCCAATAATGTATTACATTCATCTCGAGTCCTCTAACGCAATCAATAAAGCATCAGCAAAATGAAATAATATGCTGGGGCCACAGGAGCGGCACCTCGTCCAGGAAACGTGCGGACATCCAAGGAATCTGGCTTACAGCCAACAACTAAAATAAAGAGAGACACACAAAAACAGAAAGAGAGAGAGAGAGAGAGAAAAAAGCCGCAGGCTATTGAAATGTATATGTATATATGTATGTATGTAGGCTACGGAAGTATTTACTCTGTCCCATTCCCTCCCGCATTCTTAGTGTCATTCCCATTCAAGTACGTCACCAGCTGGCCCTTCGTAATGTTGATAGATGATAGAAGTTTGATGGATGTGTGTATGTGTGCGTATGTATGTCTGTCTCTTATAACAAGTGCAACTATTTACCTAAGGTAAAAATAAGAGTATAAGTGCACGACAGCGTTGCCACTTGATGCCTACATACACTTGAACAGTTGAGTTGTGAACGCTGCCACCCACCGCCAACCGCTTAAGCTACGTTTTATTTGTTTATCAAGTACTAATACGGCACCCTTGGGAGATACTATTGATAAGCGCGTATGAAATATTTAATCGCATAACAATGAGCGTGAAGAAAACAAAACGGGAACCAACAAAATATGAGCACTCACCTGACTTTGACGCTGCTGCTGCTGCTGCTTAACCACAAAACGGAACGACGATTGTCTTTTCTCTCTCTCTTTCTCTGTCGCACTCACACACACGCTTTCTTTCGCTGCTCCCTCTCTCACTCTCTCGTTCACTTGCTGTCTGTCCACACACTCTGACTTTTTACTTCTTTCTTGCGATTTTGACGGCTGCTACTGTGGATGTTGTTATTGTTGTTGTTGCTTCTGCTATTGGCTAAAACCAAATTTAATTTGTTACTCTTATTTGGGTTTATCGGAGGGCGCACAAACGAAGGCAAACGCGAAGGACGGCAAAGTAACTGTCGAAGGTGAAGGCTCTTACGGCAAAATCAAAGCTTCAAACTCTGCTGCTGAGCTGCTGCTGAGCTGTTGCTGCGCTGCTTTTGCTACTGCCGTTTGTTTTGTGTGGTTTTGGCTTTGATGTTTTAAACAAATATTTTATTTTATTTGATTTGATTCAAAATGAGAATTTGCTTCGGCTAGTCAAATCTTTATTTTACCGTTAACATTTCGCTTCAGCCAATAAGTGCAGTGTATTCAAATAAGATTTCTGTTTGCTTATTCTGAAAGCAAAGTTGTTAAACTGGTAAAAAGAACAATAACACAAGGTATGTGCGCACGCATTGTGTTGTTGTATAATTCTTTTTGGCAATGTAATTGTTTAATTAATCGTATGTATGTGCGTGTGTCTGTGAATTATTTGTGCTTAAATAAACATTGAATATTTTCTGCGTGTGTGCACAGCAATTTGTTAAGTCTGTGTATTCTGCATATATGAATGTACATATATTCATACAAACATATGTAGGTAGATATATATTTGGTTAGGTAGATATGTACATATGTATTTGTGCACGTTTCGCTCATTTGTTTGTATTGTTTATTTGCACTTGTGTTTTTTGCTTTTTGGGCCTGTCTACGTACAGCAATTGCTCTCTTCTATTCGCTCTTCTCTTTTATCCGCTTGCACAACTCCCACACACACACACACACACACACACACACATACAGGCCTATAAAAGTTTGGGAATGCGTGTGAGTACACCTGGTTTTCTGATTGGCATTTGCCTTATTAAAAGGCATCGATGACCGTGACCCGATTGGGAATTGCAATTTCGATACCTTTCTGCCGCAACTCCAACTCGATTATCCGCAATGCTAATCAGCAAGTGTATGTTACTTCAATGTGTTAACAATCTTTTAATTTCAATTAATATGCACAATTTATTAATGAACGATTGCATTTATTAAGTAATAGGGCCACAAAGGCACACACACTCACACGCTTGTCTACTTATCGCAATCGCAATTAGATCAACCGATAAGCGAACACATATATAAAGTACAGTGGGCACACAAAATGTCACTTTCACTTTTGTACATAGAATTTTTAAAACTAAAATTAATTACACATTTCCTAATGCACAAAAGATACGCTTTTCCGAATATGCAAATATTTGCAAACTGTTATCACATTTGCACCCTATTTGCCCTCGACCACTGTACTGTCAATTGTACATTTCAAACCGGCATTTAAGCTCAACACCCACACCTAAGCCTCTGGCCCACCCCCTTGCCAGCCAACAAACAGCATCAACATCATCAAAGCCAAACGCATTTCTGACCAACGCTTCGCTCACAGCCTAGTCTAAGCGCTTTGCGTTTATTGATTGTCCCCCCAGTCAGAAAAACGAACAAACGAGTAAATGCCCCAACAGGCGTCCCCAAAAACCTTGCCAACGACAACAACAACAACAACAGCAACAACAACAACGGCAAGGCTGGCAAAAGTGATAGGTAGGTAAATTTTTGTATGTATATTTTTTGTGGGAGCCTGCCGACTACTGCTGCTGCCCACCACCTGCCTGCCTGCCTGCCTGCCCGTCCGACCGTACGCCCGCCCGCCCGTTCACTCCTCGTGCATATCGCGCCCTCGTTTTTTATTACGCGCACATTTTGTACATACACTTGCACAATCGACAAAATTTCTAATGTGAATTTTTGTGTTGGGTTTACGACTGCGCTGTTTGCGCTACTTAAGTGCTAACTATCACTGTTTCATTTAATTTTGTTGTTTTATTTTTTTTAAGTAATTACTTTTTAGCTTTTTAAACGCACGCAGTACGCATAATCCGATATCCGAGAGAATATATCTACCACTGACGACGGCACACGTTACTATAATACTGAAACTCGGATTCTGATTGGGCTGATTCGATACATTTGTCAGCCGGTATCGGCGGTATCGTTTTGCGGGCGTTGCCACCTCTCTAAAAATGTAGTGCAATATTTGTGACGTCACAGACAGCGGCGTTTAAACAATATTTAGAGAAGTTGGCAACGCGCCTGCTCTACCGATTAAATTCGTTAGCTATCGCTTTAAAATTTTAATATTCTTTGCGTAAATCACCCGTTTCCTTTTTAAATGTCAGAAACCTTTTCACTTTTCCTAAAGTTTCACTTACTGAATTCAACAATTCAACGATTGTTCTAAATCATGGTTAGTCCGTACATATCGATATACTATTAACATCGCGAGCATATTTGCACATCACTATTCATCACAAACCATTCTTGGAGTGAGCCGTCGAATCGGATAAAAATATTTATTTATTTCGTACGGAAATCATAAACCTCATCACTGGAGCTGTATTTAAAATAGCTACGTACAAGCAGGCGATGGCTGTGTAATATCGAAGGCATTTCATAACATGGCTTCAAGCTGAATACAACCACTTTCACTTGCCACAGCTGAGAAATCATCGCGGGAGAAAGAGAAAAAAAGCAAAAGTGTCTTTGGTATACAAAAAATACCCAATTAGCTTCAATGACTCTTCGCCTTCTGTTTGTGGTAATTTATTGGCTGTGATTCACTGCTGAAAGAAGATTAAGCAACACTGGGCCTGTTAATCTGTTAACACATTTTGAAGGACCCTACGACAGGATAAGGCGCACTATAACAGCGGCAGGCACAACCACAACAACAACAACAATCACACGCATACACCCACATATATACACAGTCAGTGACAAACAGCAGTAAGCTGAATAATAATCAGAACATAATGGGCAATGAGGACAATCGAAGGAGAAAGACGCCTTGCGGCTGTTTCATGTCAGTGTTCAAATGGATACCCGTTCTCTTTATATTCGCTGTCATCGGCTGGTCCTACTATGCCTATGTGGTAGAGCTGTGTATTAGTGAGTAGCAAAAACTTCTCTTATACTGAACATTGAACAGTTAAAACTATTCCACTTTCTCTGTCTCTCTTTCGTTTAGTAAATACGGAGAACCGCATTGCAATGGCATTCATGCTGTTGTTCTATCATATAGCTCTCGTTCTATTTCTCTGGTCGTACTGGCAAACCATTAATACATCGGTGGGCCGCGTGCCGGATCAGGTAAGTGCAGCCCCGAAAAGACACACACACACACACAGCAAACCCATTTGAGTGATTCACACACGCCTCATTTCTGATAAGGAAACTGGCGATAACACAATTGTGTGGCTGGCCGCAATTTCAAGTTTCATAACATATAACATCTACGATATAAACAATTGAATTATAAACTAATAACAATGTCTAACATTACAGTGGCGCATACCAGACGAGGATGTGAATCATCTGTTTCGAGCTGAGAACGCGGAGACACAAAAACGTATCTTGAACAACTTTGCACGGAATTTGCCGGTAACAAATCGGTGAGTGAAGCTTATATTATCGTTTGTGTACGCTATATATAAATATTTCATTTTAAACTCCACAGCACAATCAATGGTTCTGTGCGCTTTTGTGAGAAATGCAAGATCATAAAGCCGGATCGATCGCATCATTGCAGCGTTTGCAGCTGCTGTGTACTTAAAATGGATCATCATTGTCCCTGGGTGAACAATTGTGTTAACTTTTACAACTACAAGTTCTTTGTACTGTTTTTGGGCTATGCTCTAGTCTACTGTCTGTACGTTGCCCTAACCACGCTTCATGATTTCATACAGTTCTGGAAGGTAAGTTTCCACGCTCAGAATTTTGTAATAGAGAATTTATATTTAATTGCATGCGCTTGTTAAATGCTGTATTTGATTAATTTGTGCCTGAGCTTATTGATTAATGAATGTGCCTTGTATTGACTTGTATTAATTAACCTATATATTCCATTATATATTGTTGTATTTTGTACAATATATTATATAAAATAAAGAATCAAAATGGTAATGGTATCTCGGAACAGGGCCAGTTAACCGGCAGCGGCATGGGTCGCTTTCACATACTCTTCCTGTTCTTCATATCGATCATGTTTGCCATTAGTTTGGTGAGTCTGTTTGGCTATCACATCTACCTGGTTCTCGTCAATCGCACCACACTGGGTAAGTATTTGATTTGATTTTATGTGTATGCATACAAATTTGTTAATGTTCTTTTATCCGTTTATACACAGAGGCTTTTCGTGCGCCCATTTTTCGTGTTGGCGGACCGGATAAGAATGGCTATAATCTTGGCCGTTATGCCAACTTTTGCGAGGTCTTTGGCGACAAGTGGGAGCTTTGGTTTTTCCCCGTTTTCACCAGGTATGTCAAGGCGCTAGCTTTTGGTTCTTAACTCATTTATTCGTTAGTCTAAGCTGCACTCACCTAAGAAACAAATCAGCTCGACCTGCTCTTTAATTGTTGTTTTTGTGTGTATTTTGTTTTATTCCTATTACTGTTCATCGCTTTTACCGAAAACTTCTTTTTGATTTCTACCATTTGGCTTATTTGAGGCATGTTGCAATTTAATCGCTTTCTAAGTAGGAGCTCTCGATTACTACGTTGTGCACCTAACAAACTACACTTGTTCCTACCTCAAATATCTATACAATGTTTTTTATTTCGTAATAATAATAATATTATAAGTCGCGATAAACTTGTAAATCTTAACCCCCCCCCAAAAAAAAAACTGTTGTAAATCTCTCGCGTGTCAATACAATTGTAAATGTGATATAATTTAATTTATGTGAACCTTACTTAGTGTGTAAGCAATAACCAAAATCGTTACTAAAATTGGTCATTTAGCATTTAGTATACAACATCACGAAAAGTGGATAATACAAAATCAAAACATTGTAGTCATAATTTGTTAAACCCTTGCAGATTTTTTAAACAATTTTAAAGTGTCTGCAAGGGTCTATAATCTTTGGAAAACACTTCTTAATTGGTTTTTTTTTTTTTAAATTTGTGTAAGCGCAGTTAATTAGTCCTATATAGTTCCTAGACCATAATGCGAGACTGTATGTAACTAATTATTTGTAAAAGCTGCTGCTAACCAATGCTTACTAAAATCACACAAGCCACAACCACAAGACTTTCCAGATTTTCAAACTAAACTGTATAAAGTGCAAGAACCTAACAACAACAACAACAACAACAGCAATATGCAACTACCCACAAAAACAACAAACAAAAATCGCTTTCTGTTTCCATATCTGTTAACCGAATACAAAACTTTTGCTTATTCACAATTCACAAAACGACACTTACAAACACTGTTTAGTAAGGGTGATGGATTAAGCTTTCCGACGGCCAACGAGCAGACGGGTCATGGAAATGGGCAGCGCTATGAGGCCATGGGCACCACGTTGACGAACGCCGGGATCAACAGGTTAGATGTCCAACCCACAGATAAGTTGATTGACGCTATTCCACTCAATAATCATCATCCTCATCATGTGGAGCTAGAGAACGGTCAAATATCTAGCAACAATCATCCATTAATGCCGCCCAGTCAAGTCATTGTCAACATTGAGCAAAGAGCGGCCGCAGAGGGATCGAGATCGGACCAAAATCAATCTGGCACTGTCATCGATATGATCGGTGATCAGGCTGTGCCTGCTGCAAGCAAGGATGCCAGAGTCTTGAACGGCGGTCCGCCTTTGATCCCTGCTAACAGGATCGTGTAAAATGCATTTGAATTATAGCCAGAGTACCAGCAAGTTCCCAATTGTGTTGTGGTAGCTGCCAGGTCATTGTTAATGCGTGTGTGTATGTGTGTGTGTGTGTGTCTTTTTAATATACTCGTAAGTTTTATGAATGAGCTAAGCGATAATTTATCTATGAAATGTATAACAACTGTTTACCTGTAGCTCTGCTTGCCCCACCACCTCTCTCGTCTGACAAAAAAAAAAAAAGAAAACAACCAACTAATGCCCACGTCTAATACGTATATATGATAAAGACTTTATATATTTCATTAAGTGTATGGATAAACGAAGACCTAACTTGTAATTCAATAATACGTAAACTTATGCTTTTTGTATATGCAAATGCCAGGCATTGTAGGACGTACATATAATACATGTTGTAAGCTATGTGGTCCAATACATAAACACATACATACATACATATTTATATTGAAATTAACTAGTTACTGATTGAACCATTTGGCAATACTAAGCATAATCATTAATATTAATATGTGGTTATTTGGTTAAGCATTTCTTGAATATTGGTCAATTAGTCTTCTACCATGAATTCGCAATTATGTGGTCCAATTATTGTAATGGACATAAGACATGCTTTAAAACCAAAACAAACAAACAAACAAAATTGCGAATGTTAGTTAGGATGATATACAGTATGTATCTGTATCTGTAACACAAACCCCAAAACACATGTACACAACTGAATGAATTTTAAACTGGCGGTATTTTGATGCTTTTATTAACTTTAATTAAGTAGCTTAGTTTGGTAACCAATTTTGCAAGTTTGTTTTGGCCTAGTTTACTAGTTTTTAATTTTTGATATGACAATTTTTTGTATTCTTGAAACTTAAATTCGTTTTTGTACGCGCAAAGGATGACAAATATATAAGTATGTGAAAATGTGCACACAAAAACTACGCTCAGGTTTGTTTCTTTCATTTGTTTTTCATTTGCCTATAAAAGCTAACTTGAAGTCTGAACTTTACATATATGTACGTTTGCTTCTTCTGCTACTTCTCTGCACCGCACCAATCTCCTCCTTGTCAACACAAACACATTAAACACCCATTAGTTGAAGTACAAACAAAACACACACAAAAATTCACAGTACACCTTGCAGAAATATTTGATATGTAAAGAGTTTTCCATTTTGTTCTCTACTGTTTGTTGTCTCAAATCATGTTGTTCAATATAATTATGCATAAATCTCTTAGCTTCGGCGATGGCATTAGCTATCCCATACGGCACCTTGAGGAGGATACAGAATCGCTGTTGGGTTACCATAGCGATACGCGCATCGAGCTGGAGGAGGACTTTCTGCCTGAGGCGCGTTTTCAGGACTCAATCATTCCATAGCTAATCATGACCAGCGACAATGTGGCGACGTATTACATATAGATTTTTTTTTTAGTGTTGCGCGAATGGAAATTAGCATTTTTTGTGTGTAAATAAGGCAGCCTTTGGTCATACGCGTTTAGTCTGTAGGATATAGTATGTATATTTTGTACTAGATTATATATTTATGTTAAATGAAAAGATAATAGTTAAAATGTAATGTGTTAAGGGCACCATTGTTATCAAATTCTTTGTGTCTTATGTTGACAGTGCAAGTGACTGAATAATAATATCGATTAAATGCCTAGATAGTTGCTTCTCAGCATAATTCAAAGCGCGAAACCAAAACAAAATTCTGATGCGAAAAACAAAAATCGAACAACTTAAAAAACAATGTTATAAAACATTCTGGATATTTGTGTGTAGTTTCATAAGTCCAAGTGTTACAAGAGCGTTTAAAACAAAATTCATGCGTGTAGTATCTTATTTGTAAGATACAGTTACAGGTAGCTTTTATGCAAAACAAATCATTGCAATGTCATCTATGTATTTTAAGAGTGAAGCAGTACAATATAGTTAACAATACAGTAAAAACACATTGAATAACTACAAAATTATCAATCGAATCGACTTAAATCCTCATCTTTGCTAGCGCTCGAAGCAGTTCCATTAGCTGCGGAGACTACCTCAAAATCAATTATCGTCTCAGCAGCTTTAGCAGAAGCTTTAGCTGCACGCTGGTTAAACGGATTGGGATGCTGTGGAGCTGGTGCTGGACATGGAGGTGACACCAACTCTGGGGCCACAGATTCAGTTTGTTGCGGTGTATCTTCAAGTTTCCTCTTTTTCTTCTTTTTGCTGACCAGCACATCACGTGTCATCATTACGCCAGTGTCCTCGCTGCGCGGCAGCAAATCACTTAGATCGCTTTCCACATCCATGTGTTGTGGCAGCAGTTTCTCTTGCAGAGCAGACATGGCTATTAGCAGCGCCTCCTCGGTGCGTATGGTACGTGAGCCCTGTTTGGGCAGCACATTTACATAGTGATCGAAGAGTAATTCGGGGTCGTCCACCGTCAGCTTTGAGTCGTTGGACAGCGCCTCCTCCAAGCCCTGCAGGCCGCCAAATACAATGAGCATGTGATTGTACTGAATGGATCTGCTGGGCACATCATGAACGCTTGTACCGCGATCGGAAGTGCCAAGTGTGACATCATAACCGCTTTCGTAGGGTGATTTCGTAAAGATTTCGGAGAGCGAGTGTGCAATGCGCACCTGATAGCCCCAGTAAACGCCCGTCTCTCGACGCGGCTCCTCCGGACTGACCAAGGTGCCGCGTTGTTTCCTGCTGCCCTCTAAATAATGAAACATTAATGTGTTAGTTAAATGCACATAAGCTAATTAATGCCAAACGCCTACCACTTGTTGGCTCCATCCTAACTGTGACTCGCACACCTGGTTCCAGTGCCTTGTCGACTAACACATCGTTGAGTAGGCCCACGTTTGCATAGCTTTGGCCATCCTTGGCTTGTTTATCACAAACGACGCCTTCGCGATAGCGGAACTTGCTCTGTTGCCGCAGGTGATGTGGCGTGTCCAGTGGATTTAGCAGGCCGGAGTATTTAAGATCTTTGTGCAGTGGAAAAAAGTATTTGCGCAGATATTGCGGACACTCTAGGTACTGCAGGATGCGTGCCAGCTGCAGCGAGCTGCTACGCACTGTGCCCGTTTCACTGCCATCGGCGTCCTGTTCATAGCTACGCTTTGTTTCACGCGCTGTTGCCACTCCAACATCGTCAAAAACAATTACCTCGTGCACACGGAATATGCAAGCTGCTCGCGCTATCTGGCCGGCAACATAGGCGCGCAACTCGGCAGATTGTGCATTTTCTAGGATAGAGCCTGGCACCGCTATACTCACTGTGGATGGATTTGGCTTGGCTTTAGATGCTTTTGTGGCATCTCCGGCCTCTTTGGCAGCGGCTTCAGCATCCTGTGATTTCTGCAAGTCCTTTATTGCCTTATCTTGTTTTCGTTGACGTTTGAGCTCTTTGCGCTCCTCGTTTATCTTTTTCCATGATTTGTGTGGCTCAATTGGTTTGGTGTTGCGATCGTTGGCAGTTACCGCGGACATTTTACCTGGGTTCTGCTAATAAACCACGAATCTAATGGGCAATAACTTTATCAACAATTCCAGCACGTGTATACAATTTTGTTCGCCAGTGACCAGGTGGAACTAGTTCACATAGAGGTGAGCAAAAGCAAGACGATGATTTGGCAGCTAATAGCCGATGTTAGAAGCTAGTGTTGAATAGGGATGCGCGTGCAAGAAACATTAGCGGGTTTCCTCATAAGGCAATAAATACATTTTTGGAGACAACCATCACTAATACTTAGGAATGGAACCATATATTTTGATTGCCTATCGAAAAAGGTGAATCTTTGCTTACAACAAACACACATCTCTCAACTTTTGTTTTTTACTTTGACAACAAGGAAACAATCTAAAAGTTTTGCATCAAAATGAGTCGCAATGTTTTGGCACCGTCTACTCAGCGCATGAGCCACAATCGCAACTATCGCGTCAACGTCGTCCACGACGATTTTGGTGGCAACAAGTGGAACTCAGCTAATCAGAAAACTTCAAGTGGCTACGAGGAACCCGGTAATATGCAATAGATTTGCTTTTCGCAAAAGTACTTGCGAATTCTTGCTTGCAGATCTTTACGCTGAGGATGATTACGAGGAAGACAGTGCCGATTGCAACATTGAGGAGCAGTCCAATGGCAGCTATAAACTGTCGCTGCATGTGCCCAAGTAAGTTTGCTTATTCAAAATTCAATCCAACAAAATTTCCTGAAAACTACACACTTTCACAAATCTGCAGATCCTTTTATGGTGGTATAATTGGCTTCAAGGGGACCACAAAGCAACGCATTGAAACTGAGACGCACACAGAGATTTATGTGCCACGCCAGAACGACACTACGAATAACTTGATTATTCAGTCTAAAGAACGCACCAATGTGTGTGCTGCCTTGCGCAAAATTCGACTACTCATTGGTTCTCTACGGAAGCGTATGCGGCCAACACATTTCCTTGCCGTTGCCCTCAACTCGGGCGAAGTGCAAAAGCGTTTTATTGAACTAAAGGTAGGCTGACAGTGTTTTGCTGACAACAATAAAAGTTATCAAACCCTTTTGCTCAGCAAAACATTTTAGAGGCACAACTGCCAGGCATTGACCAGGAACTATTCATATCAGAGAGCTGCATCCATATAACTTTGGGCGTTTATGTGCTTTTGGATGACGCTGAACGCAAACAAGCCATTAACGAATTGCAAAGCTGTCGACAATTTTTGGTTGACTTAAAGACACCATTTGAGCTAAAGGTTAAAGGCTTGGAAATCATGAACGATGATCCCAGTTCGACAAGAGTGCTTTACGGCTGTGTAGAGTCCCCGGAGTTACAACAGTTTGCTGACAAATGCCTAAAGCATTTCCAAACCACCGGACTGTGTGCAACAGACAACAACGAGCGCGATAGCATCAAACTTCACATGACCGTGCTGAATAGACGCTATAGCAAGGAAAAGCTCAACAAGATGGAACACAACTCTTTCGATGCACGTGAGATTCTTAAACGCTTTGGCGACTTCAACTTTGGCACCGCCCAGTGTAACGAAGTGCATATGTGTGTGCTTAACTCATCAAAGGAGGTGGATGACTTCTATAAGACAACTGGTAGTCTACAGTTTTAATCAAAATACCAAATAAAACAAATTATATGTTTTACACCACAGTATAACTTATATTGGGTAGAAGCATTGCTTGTGATGTGCATGTTTAAAACAATGCAAAACGATTTGCAAGTTTGGATAAGTAAAAATTAGTAATAGTATGATGGACGTTAACTCCCTAATCTTCTGCTTAACCCACCCTACTAATCCAAATAAAAAATATACATATTCATAAGCTTAAATAAAGTACAAGTAAGCTTAGTTTAAGTTACTACTATTTAATGGTTGTCCATGGAGGACACATGTTGAGCGATATAAAAAAATCAATAACCATTATTTTAAGATATTTTTTTTTTGAGCTGTATAAAATTATTCAAAAATAATGAAATTATAAAATTTATGAATCATGGCGGAAATTCAGAGAACAAAAAAACATTCACTCATTTTTGTGTGATTTATTATACTCTGATACCGAAGGTAAAGAGTATATTGGTTTTGTGCAATGTCAGTTTGTCTGTTTATAGAACCCAACTTTTTTCGACACGCTTAAAGCTAGAGATTTGAAAGTTTGCAAATATCTTGGTCCATGTCTTCGTCAGACAAAGTGTCACATTTGGAGCGCTACGTCCACTGGGGGGCTGGGAAACACCAAATTTGGTGGCAAGATAGTTGATAACGTTCCCTCAAATTGCATTAAAAATGTATTGTCCACGCCCACTCCTTCCACCACAGCCGCCCCAACGATTATCAAATCGGAATCGGCTTTAACTTTGACAGTGCGAACATACTTGCCACCCCGTGCTCCCCCTTTGCAAGCAGATTCCTCAACATTAGATTTAATTCTGGTATCAGAGTATTCCGCAGGCGGTTGCGTTTTCACTCGTTTATTTTAAAATAAATTATTATCTGCGGTGCCCCACAAATGAAAAAGAAAGAATTTCAAATAAATTTAATAAAAAGTAAAAAAAATAATATTGATAAGCAAGCGCAATTAATTCAACATGTGTGTATAACAGTTGATGCACATATCAGAAGGCTATTTATTGGCCAGTCAATGGAGCTTTCAAGTTAGTTCGGTTTTGCATCCTCACTCGAAATGAACATAATCAGTGCTTTGAGCTTCGCTCTTTATATAGCAATAGCTTATCGGATTTCGTTAGCTGATGATAGTAGTAAGTAAATGTATATGTATGCACATACGCCTGAAATACATATAAGTTTGAGCTAAGATACCTTTTAACAATACGACTCATACAGATAACAGTTGTATAAGAAAAGATGGACTTAATGGAAATTGTGTGCATGTCAGTGAATGTCCAAAACTTTTCGCAATAAGGAACCGTATGCGAAATCGAATGCAAATTTCAGTTGCTGAACAACAATACGTCATAAATTCACGTTGTCCCGTGCATAAAAGGGTAGGAACTACATAGTTTAAAAATGTACACAGTATGTGTTTTGCTTAAGCTCTATGAATGAATTTTGTTAACTACCAGAATTATGTGTGCTGTGAAGAAGAAGTATCAGAGGGAGTTGAAATATTATTGAAAGAGGATTGCGGATACTTTGGTATAGAAAAAAAGACGTTTGGTGGAATTAAAGTTAAATTAATGTCCAGACCCTGGATGGCCCTTCTCATGTTAAGAAGACTTGGCAATGGAGAATTTTCATGCGCTGGTACTCTAATAACAAGCCGTAAGTAAACGCAGCTATCTCAATTGTTTCTCTGATCAATAATTGAATGTAATTAACAGGTTTTGTGTTAACTGCAGCTCATTGTTTTAGTGACCAACAACTGTAAGTAACATCGGATTTTGCTTATGCGACTACTTTTAAATTTGAATTCCGAAAGACTTTACGTGCGTTTGGGTGAGCACAAAATATCCACCGAAAAAGACTGTCGTACTACAATTCGCGGAGAAGATTGTGCCCCTCCAATTGAAGATGTACTTTATGACCAAATCTTTGTGCATGAGCATTACTCACGAACAACTGCTCAAAATGATATTGCATTAATAAAACTATCAAGAAACGTTGGAAATGACAGTAAGTTACCAAAGCAAAAGTATTACACCCATTTTAAAAACTGTTTGTACTCGCCACAGGAAGCATTAGGCCCATCTGTTTGCCACTGAACAGAACACTTCAACAACAAGCGGAAGAAATGGAAGAGTTTCATGTAACTGGCTGGGGAAAAACTGAAAACTTAAATTTGGCCGATGAGCCCACGGAGGCGGCAGTCCAAAATAAGAATCGAGCACTCTGCCAATCGTACTCAGATAGAAATATCACATCAAGTCAACTCTGCGCTGGACACCTCGGACATGACTCATGCAATGGCGATTCTGGAGGTCCACTTCTGTATTGGGCAGAATATAAAGATGTACCACGTTTTGTTCAGTTTGGAATAGTCAGCTTTGGATCAAGAAATTGCGGTGACCATCCTGGAGTGTATACTAATGTTGGCAGTTTTATTCCATGGATAGCTGATAAATTAGTCGCTAATTAACTTGCGTTGGATATAGTAATTTTAACAAATATATAAATGAAGACATGCACTAAATCGAATTGGATTCCTGTAACTGAGCTAGGCGCTGGGCTTTTGTTAATTTCCATGTGACACAGGCTAGAGATGTGATGAAGAAGCCAATACCTAAAATTGAAACTAGCTAATCCTTGTCAACAGAATGTAGGAATGCACTTACCCATTAGCAGTATGGCTTCGGATGTTTCGTCCTGCCAGGCTTTGGACACTGCGCAAAGCAAAATAAAGCCGCTGAGCAGGCAAAAGGAGCCAACAACAACAGCGAATGTTATGAGGATGATGGCTGGATCGGGCTCTCTGAACGTCCTATGGGGAAACAGCTTTAAGCACAGCGAAGACGTTTTTAAGTCACTGCTGTGAGCGCTGCAAGATATGAAATCGATATAAATTAAAGAAACGAAAAAATCGTATGAATTTCATACCAGGATTCCGCGTAGGTTGGCAGAATAGGCACACTTCTGCATTCCATGACGCTGCTCGCAGCACTGAAAGCATTCAAAACTGGAGTCCCTAACTTTGTTTCGTTGGATCGCTCCACTTTCTAAAAATACCCTCAAACAGAGACGCGTGTCTGGTCATGTCGAATGGGGCGCATCGGTTGGTATTTATAGCTGCTGTATAGGAAGTGGCGTATTTGGAGTTGCAGCGGAACTAAACAGACTTTGGATCTTGTGTTGAGTTGCTATTCTTAGCTCTAAGGGTAGACCCTGTTTTTTCGTCTCTATAAACATATGTGGGGTATGAATGCAGCGTTCATTGCTCTGCCATCACAAAACTCACTTTGGTTATGTTTTCAAATTTATTTCACTTCATTTACCAACAACGAAAATTGTGTATATAAAACATACATTTTGCAAATAACAATACTTCTTTCACATCTGTGCAATTGTTGCATTTTATAAATGATTTGATTATTGTCAATAGTTACCCAGCACATTGGTTATCCATGGCATGAACTTGGCAATATTAAGGCCCCAAGCTGTACTACAGTCAGATAAACCCAAATGAACAACGGCAAATTGTACAAAGCGTTCCATACCAGAGTATTCAACCAAACTACTCAATGGACTGCCAGATAAACCTTTACACAACACATCAGATTTTTTAAAGAAACATATGTCATTTTCGGTGATAACAGGAATTTTAACGGCACACTCTTTCCGAATTTTAGCTCCATTTTCGACGGTTATCTCCTGCAATATATCATTTCTTTGGTGATTTTTGTCGACACCCCAGGCAGTAAGGAGCAAGGTTTGCAGAGATGTTGCTTGTTCTTCTAGTGTTACGTTTACTGGCAAACAGATGGGACTGATGTGATCTGATTTAAAATATTTATTTTATTTTGTATTTGAACGATTTTCAGTAATTTTCTTACCTTTGAATTCAACTTTTCTGTTCAGCTTCAGTAGAGCTATATCATAAGGATAAGACGTCGGTGACGTAAATTTTTCATGAATTATGATGCGATCAACGCCAAAACTCTCAATATTTGACAAACATTGTGTTTTCTTTGCTTTAATGCAGTCCACATCGGTTGTAAGATGATGCTCTCCCAATCGCACTGATTCTCTGCAATGATGAATTATAACTTTTGTTAGGTAAACACAAACATTTGTAGGGTTACTTACATTCCAACTTCATATACACAATGCGCAGCAACTACAATGAATTCTGAAATATAAACTATTAAGATTAACTCTTAAATTTTGCAGAAACAACTTTAACTTACGATCCGTAATAAGTGTACCCATACACGAATAAGGCCCTGAACTCGTTTCGTTAGTCTTAATCAGAGCCATCCAAGGCCTCGAACCAGGACTAACTTCATCACCTCCTTCAATTACAGAAGTTTCCTTAGCGACGCCACAATTCTGTTGCTCCAATATACGCAACCCATCCGGATTAAGCTCTATATAGCGATTGAAAGCTACACAACAAACTGGCTTTTTATATTTGAATGTATACACTTACCTGCAGCCTTACAAATTGCAGTCAGACCGAGAAGTAATACTAAAATCGAAGTCATTTTAAATTAACTCGTAAAAAGCTAATGTTGGGCAGTAACAGATTGAGCTTGATTTTATACTTCGCAGTTTCAATAAGTTGTTTTAATTATCAATAGAATATGTGCATATAAAAAACTTAGCAAGTTTAAATAATATCATGTTTCCTCGGTGCAAATGTCAGTTTTGCTAGTCTAGTCTAACAATGTGTATCTCAATTAATTATATCAATTATATGACACTGGTTTTGGGTGTATAAAAATCAATATTTTAGCCAATATCAAAGAAAAAAACCAAAACTATTTTCCTTGATAGCACGGCAGCACTTAAGCCATCTGATATTGCTGAACGTGACAGGAAACGTGTGAATCATTTTCCGCCATTGTTAAAGGTTCCGCAAAAAATTTGTGTGAGCTAGCTACCTGGCTAGGGTGTCCTACCTGAAGATATTTGAAAGATCAGCCCAGTTTGAGACAAGCCTTTGAAGCGACAAGGACAACGTTGCCTGTTGACAGCGTTTTGAAATGCCGCACTTAAAGCAATTGTTGCTGGCACCAGCGTTGCACATGTTGCAGCTGCCTCAGAGGTTTATAGTGAAGATTGCAAATATCTGTCAGTTACCTAATTTCCAGCGTTATGTGCGGTAAGATTACTTTTTTTATAGGTCTTAACTTAAGTCTATCATATTTCTTTCACTGTTCTTTCCAGATTTATGGAGAGTAACTTATGCCCCGTTTAAAAGGCAAGCCAAATAGCATAATTGACGATTCACAGCAATATATACAAACACATACATATGTATTTACGAAAAGCTGGCATGATTTTCAAGCATTTGGTTTTAAATCGAGATTTGCAAAGCTACAACTGGGAGAAGAGATCAATTTAGAACGCTGGGGTTTCTCCACAATTCTCTGTAATCTACCTTGCTCTCTGGGTAAAACACACAACACACACAAACATACAAAATCATAAGCTCACATGCGAGACACTGAAAGTCTGTGCTTGCAATAAAAGTCTTGGCTGAAATATTCTACAGTGAGTTGGATTCCTACGCTTCATCTGTGCACACAATCGCCAGTTGACATACATACATAAATAAAATTGTTCAAATAAATACAATGTCCGATTGTAAACGCAGCTATCGTTATCGCGCCTTCGATTTTGCAGTACGCGCTATCGCATTCGCTAGCATCTTTATCGTCATGAGCGCCATTTATCGGCAGGACGATGATCCTGGCTCCAATTATTTACACCCGAGGCACGGCATGCAGTAGAGCGAAAAACTTGACTAGACTTAAGTGTTTAACTAAGTATTATGTACACACATAAACTCCGTCTGAATAAATTGTATAATATTTAATTTTAATACAAATAATATATATTTTAATTTTCTTAAAGTAAAGTGTGATAAAAGTTCCTAAAACTAGTATAAAGAACAACAAGTTTACATAGTTTAGTTTGATAAATGCATAAAATAACAAGTATTTGTTTACAAACAACTCACATTTCCCCAACGATTGGCTAACTTGGGGAATTGCCATAAATCGGGACTGGTAATATCCCAATAACGCAGTTGTGCTCGATTTCGCTCATATATGTATGTATGTGTATAATCGAATCTTAAAACGAGTTTCGCTTAACTGATAAGCACGTGTTTATTATTGTTAGCATTGCATTTGCTGGGTGTTTAATGCAGCTGTTACGCCAACCCCTTACCTTCCCTTTCCATCTGCCTAATCAATCATCTATAAGTTGCTGTCGTTTCATTCATCTTAATAAATTATGATTCCCCTCTGTGTTTAAATAATACTTCCATTCCGCTCAGTTTCCTGGAAAATACCTGAACTCACATGAGTGCTCATCTTTAAATTTCGATATGTTGTGGTCGATGAAGAGTTTTGTGGGTTAACCATTATTTCGATAACGCGTCAGTGCAAACAAATTTTAACCCCCGGATGGCGTTAGCAAAGTAGAAAAGTTGATATCAGAGGTTGTTCATACACTGGTTGTCATATGTAGTTATTTATTTAAGAGTCCACTTAATTAAATGGGATACCTGACGGCTTGTGTCCCGACGAAAAATGGCTTTGAATTTTCTTTTTTGTTTTTATCGATATACTAATTTTTAAGGTGACGAGTGTTAAACATTTGTCAGTTTCCATGGGAGACAGGCTAGGGATGTGATAAGGCATTTCTAGAATTTAAAATTGCTATGTTCTTGATAACAGAAGAAATTAGGGATGTACTTTCCCATAAACAGTATGGGAGGCATTTCTCAATACGGGGAAGTAACGTATTTATCATATGTACAAATATGAATTTTATTGTTATGCTACAATTTTATCTACGGCATAATTTTGTATTAGAGCTGCCTTTATTACGACTAAAATCTTTAAGTTTAACCAGAAAAATCGACTTTTAAAAATTTGTTTGTCATTCAAATTTGTATATTCTTAGGCAAGCTGATAAAGTGGTCCGAGACCGGACTCGTGAGAATCAGTTTCCGCAACTGTCTTAGGGAAACTGCATCAATGAATATTCGTTTAAAATAATTTTGTTAACTAGCTACCTGGCTGGGTTGTCCTACCTGAAGATGTTTGAAAGATCAGCCCAGTTTGAGACAAGCCTTTGAAGCGACAAGGACAACGTTGCCTGCTGACAGCGTTTCGAAATACCGCACTTAAATCACTTGCTGGCACCGGCGTTGCACATGTTGCAGCTGCCACAGAGGTTTATAGTCAAGATTGCACATTGTTGTCAGTTATTTAATTTACAGCGTTTTTTACGGTAAGATTATAATGTTAATAAGTGTAAACTTAAGTCAATTATTCATTTCTCTTTCACTGTTCTGAACAGATTCGTGGAGAGTAACTTATGCCACATTTAAAAGACAAGCCAAAAAGCATAATAAGACGAAAATTAAAAAACATTCGAGCTAAAAATTCATCAATATACATATATGTAAGGGTTGAGCGGACCCATGTTTTTTTAAAAAATAATAAAATTTGGGTTGGATCTTATATTTTTTGTAAGTAGATTTGTTTACTAATTTTTAATATGATATTCTAAAAAGGCTTTATTGTCCTTTTTGTTTTCAGTTTTGCAACATTTGGGGGTTTTTGATGTTGTTTTTGTTAGTAATTGACTTAAAAGTGGGGGTGAGGGGTCTTTGCATGGCCGAATTTTAAATCGTTGTTATGCGACTTGTGCGGAGCGCGTCTTGTTGAACCAGACGCCTCATCGCTTTCGACGATATGGCACCAAATTGTCATATTGATAATGGTCGCATGTTTAGCCTCCGGCGGTTTTGCTGAAGTTAGTTAGGCGGATGGGCTGGTGTATGTATGTTGTGGATTTTTGCAATCGCGCCGCAGGGTTGGTTGGCTTTAAGTGTGCTTTTAATTTTAAGCGTTTATTTTTTGGTGTATACTGTGCGGGTTGGAAATCTGTTCCGCAGGTTGTTCACATCTGTTGTCAATATCACCTGTATGTATGTACATAAGTATGTACGAAAAATTGGCATGATTGTCAAGCATTTGATTTTAAATCGAGATCTGCAGAGCTACATCTGGCAGAAGAGATCAATTCAGAACGCGGGGTTTTCTAAACATATCTCTGAAATCTACTTCGCTCTCTGGTTAAAACACACACACAAACATACACAAATATAAACCCAGAAAGCGCTACACTGAACGTCTGTGGCTTGCAATAAAAGTCTTGGGACGATTATTCTAGAGTGAGTTGGATTCCTACGCTTCATCTGTGCACACAATCGCCAGTTGACATACATTCATAAATATAATTTTTCAAATAAATACAATGTCCGATTGTAAACGCAGCTATCGCTATCACGCCTTCGATATTGCAGTACGAACTATCGCATTCGCTAGCATCTTTATCGTCATGAGCGCCATTTATCGGCAGGACGATGATCCTGGCTCCAATTATATACACCCGAGACACGGCATGCAGTAGAGCGTAAAAAGTCGACTAGACTTAAGTGTTTAACAAAGTATTATGTACATTATCACATATACACTCTGCCTAAATAAATGGCTTAATATTTAATTTATTAAAAATAATAATTTTACAAATAAATATTTTGAAAGTTAAAAGTTCCTGAAACTAGTATAAAGAACAAGTTTAAATAGGTATTTATGATTTGATAAATGCATAAAATAACAACTATTTGTTTACAAACAACTCATATTTCCCCAACGATCGGCTAACTTGGGGAATTGCCATAAATCGAGACTGGTAATATCCCAATAACGCAGTCGTGCTCGATTTCGCCCATATACATATGTATGTAATGTGTATAATCCGATCTAAAAACAGGTTTCGATTTATTAAACACGTATTTAAATGCAATACTGGGTTTGGATGCAGTTGTTACGCCAACCACTTACCTTCCCTTTTCCATCCAGCTAATTAATCATCTATAAGTTGCTGTCGTTTCGTTCATCTCAATTATGATTTCCCTCTGTGTTCGAAGATGATTTCAATCCATTTCGTTCAGTTTTCTTGAAAATACCTGAACTCACATAAGTGCTCATCTTTAAATAACGATCTTTTATTGTAGGTGTCGGGTCTGGAACTATGGAGAGGTTAACATCTCCTTGAGCCTTCCTGGCTGTGTGTCTGCTTCGGATCAAAAGTTTCATAGCTCTCATACAATATCCCTAAAATTGTATTGTGGCTTGATAGCTTTATAGCAAAAATATTAAAAAAAAAAAAAATAAGGAAATTACTGGCAACGTTTTAACATTTGTTTAAACAAGTGAAGACTGTTTCCTGTTGGTTATTTTATATTTGCACTCTCTTTGCAAAATTGTCGTCAGGTGAGGCAATTTCATTACTTCGTTCTTCCAGCTGACTTATTTTTACAATAAAAACTCTCGAGTTCCGAACTGTTCAAGGTTATAGACTGCGGGCGTGAGCCGGCGACAAAGCTCAAGTGTTTTCCTTTGTTTGAGCAAATTTGATTATTCATTTGTTTTGTCTATGTCGAATTGTCATTTTTGGCCGATTCATGTATGTTATTATTTATAAAAAAATATGTCAAGGTTAATATAGTAGAAGATATGCTTAGACGAAATGCGATTTAAAGTTTCGTGTATGTAAAATCTCTCATAAGTTTCAAACAACAAGCTAGCAGTATTTTTATTACTATCTATCTCCCGGCGTGCTTTGCTGCTTTGAAAAAATAAGCGTGACGTATTTTCTTGTTTAAAAGAGATTTAATCATACTAATAAAAGTCTGCTACTCTAAATTAAAACAGATTTTTATGGAGTATACTCTGACACTAACTGCGTTCTTACTTAACAGTTGAATTAATTATGATTATAATCATGGATTTTAAAGGTTTCAAACCAGGCTAAGTTATGACTTTGCCACTAGCCAATGTTGGTGCTAGCAAAAATATAATTTCATTTGATATCAGCTTATGTTAATATATAAGATGCAAATGTTTTATTGATAATGAAAGCACTTTACAATTCTGTCGCCTATAAAATCGAGCACAATCTGTTACTGCTCAACAGAAGCTCTCTACGAGTTCATTTAAAATGACTTCGATTTTAGTATTACTTCTCGGTCTGACTGCAATTTGTAAGGCTGCAGGTAAGTGTATACATTCAAATATAAAAAGCCAGTTTGTTGTGTAGCTTTCAATCGCTATATAGAGCTTAATCCGGATGGGTTGCGTATATTGGAGCAACAGGATTGTGGCGTCGCTAAGGAAACTTCTGTAAATGGAGGAGGTGATGAAGTTAGTCCTGGTTCGAGGCCTTGGATGGCTCTGATTAAGACTAACGTATCGGAAACCAGGCCTTATTCGTGTGTGGGTACACTTATAACGGATCGTAAGCCAAATTTGTTTCTGCAAACTTAATTAATATATATAATTTATATATTTAAAAATTTTAGAATTCGTTTTAACTGCTGCGCATTGTGCTCATGGGTATGAAATGTAGGTACCGCTATCAGACAGTATATTTTGTATTCACATAAATTAATGAACTCTGAACTCAGCTTTTATTTGTCTTTCTTTTCAGAGAATCAGTGCGATTGGGTGAGCATCAACTGACAACAGACGTTGACTGCATCAAGGCCAAGAAAACACAATGTTTGCCAAATATTGAGACCTTTGGCATTGAACGCGTCATAAAACATGATAACTTTAAAGGACACCGCTCTTTTTCCTATGACTTAGCTTTATTGAAGCTAAACAGAAAAGTTGAGTTCAAGGGTAAGTAAATAAATCAAATATTAATCAAATGTGCTATTTTAATAAGTTTTGTTTTCTTTCATCAGATCACATCAGTCCCATATGTTTGCCAGTGAATGAAACACTAGAACAACAAGTGACATCTCTGGAAACACTGCGATTGACGGCCTGGGGATATGACAAACCCACTTTGGAGAATGATTTACTGCGTGAGATAACAGTCGAGAATCGTGCGGAAAATCGCCAGAGTTGTGAAGAGCTATCTGCTATACCAAGCGAAAATCTCATTTGTGTTTTTAAAAAGTCGAATGTGTTGTGCCATGGTACATCGGGCAGTCCATTAAGCAGTCCGGTTAATTATTTTGGTACGAAACGCTTTGTACAATTTGGTGCTACAACTGTGGGTAGAGGATGTAATCCAGATTTGGGCATTAATATTGCCAAGCTTATGCCATGGATAACCAATGTGCTTGCTAAGGAATCGTAGGTAACAAAGCTTGAATAATTCATTAATAAACCTTTACTTTTCACTATTAATAAGTTTTTTATTTTAAATGGTTACTCATGACTGCACTTATTTTGTATTTAAAACTGACTGATTTGTGTTTTTAATGATATCCAAAACTGCTCACCAAAGTTGATTGATAACTGAATTATATAAATATTTAAATGATAAATTTATTGATTTAAACGACAAAAATTAAAAACATAAATTTTTAATTTTCATTTTATTCTCCTGTTAACAATTATTCAGTTAATCATTTTTATTGTTCGTCCTCAAAAGTTGTTATATGTTGGTGCTTGTAAATTCACAACAGCAATATTTTATTTTCGTTTTGATTGAGTTTTGCCAAAACACACAAGTTTTCTGACTGCAAGTACCAGGCGAACAGAATCAATCAGCAGCAAGAACCGAAGACGATTTTTACATTGCGCTGGCCTTAAATCAATACCTAATTAATAGTCTTGCATACTTTTATAGTGAAAGTAATTGCTGCATAATTTTAGAAGCAAAAATTAATTGCTGCAGCATTCAGCTGCTATTCCTGTTTGCCTGGTACTTGAAGTCAGAAAACTGGTGAGTTTTGGTAAAACTCAATCAAAACGAAAATAAAATATTGCAGTTGTGAATGCAGTACCAGCAGTATTTTTATTCACTATCAAAGTATTCAGTACTATTAATGGGTCTTGATTCAAGGCCAGCACAATGGTATATAATGTGAATATCGTCTTTGGTTCTTTTATCGGTTCTGTTTATAATATATCATAACGAACCCGAACATTTTTGTTGCTGTCTTTTATTCGTTTGAAGTGCCTACTTTTAAAGTCCCAAAAAGCTTAATAATGGCACAATGGGTTCCTACATCCCAATAAATGAAGAATCCATTGAACTCAATAAAACTAATGATAATTCTATTTAAATAAATAATAAACAATTATTAAAAAACCATTATCTTTTCTACGACTTTTTTCCAATAACTTGCCCTTTTTTGGGTCTCATTTAAAGTCAAGAACAACTTTTCATCGTCATCAAAAGTTGACATCAGTGTGTGGTTCTAAATTTGACTTAAAAAAACGACATCTATCGCTCATTTAATGGAATCATTCTATTTTTCATGTGCGGTAAGCGACATCTATCACCTCACTACTCAAATGCTAAATTTCATAAAAGACCACGGCACCTAAAAGTATGCTTAGGTTTTTGGTGCGCGGGGGAAATTTAGCCAATTAAGCAACCTTGACTTCAAATCAAGGTCACAATAGATCATTTTTTCTTATAGCAATAGCGAAGAAGCAAACCAAGTTAAATATGCCGAGAGGGAGCGCTTGAAAATAATTAAATGCCTTGCAAAGCCGAAAAGTTAAAAAACGGCTTTTGGCCTTTTCGAAAACGACTCTTACTATAAAAACACATCGGCTTTGCAAGTGAATATAATATTCGGCGTGCAGAAAAAATATTTTTACCTATGAATATAGCTTTTAGATGATCTTAATTTAAGTTTGCTTAAAGAAAAAACCTATAGAAATTGCTTTTATACTTTTGGTTTTATTGGGATTTTGATTAAATGACTTTGCAATTAAGCGATTACAGACTAAACAATATAAAACAGTCGATTACAAATGTAAGTATATATATATATGTATGCAAATAGTATTCTATTAAAACCTAATTAGTTAGATCGTAAAAAGTTTCAAGTTATATAAACTGCAGGTATTTGTATATACCTTACAGTGTGCATATTTACAAATACTACAAACAAAAAATCATTTTTATGGCAATGAACAAAATGTTTGTTGCTGCTACTTATTAAAATTCTCAATCTGTTGGAGCACCCAGCTGCGCGAGGCCGACTGGCTTAGATTCGGTGGACACAATACGACACTCGGATGCTGGCTGAGCAGCTCCTGCAGCGCTGCCTTTGTCGGCTTAGGCGCTATTTGCGGTGGCGCCGCTTGTGTTGGTGGTGGTGGTGGCGGACTGCGTGGCCGCTTCACATCGTAGTCAAGAACGCTGCGCTTCTCATTGTTGTCATCACTGTAAATGGCCGAGTCCCGAAAATCATTCTCCAGACTGTCCTCCACATGCTGCTCGTACTCAAAATGGGATCCGGGCAGCTTGCTCCGCTGCTGCTCGCACATGCTGTCGCTGGACGTGCACGAGGATGAGGTGAGCGAGAAGACGGAGTCGCGCTGCAGCGATGCCTCCGAGCTGGCAATGATGCTGAATAGTGTCTTTGGATCCGCATAATCCACATGCGCCATACGCTCACCCACCGCCTCGCTGCCCTGCCGATGCAATATGCTCTGGCGGCACATTTCACTCACATCGGAGACGCGACGTTCCGGCGGCCGATTGCTGCGCCCGAAGGCCATGCTCAGGTTGTCAATGGACTTGAGGGCACGCGGCAGCAGCGAGATCTCCGAGTGGCTGACATTCTCCAGTGCGGCTTTGTGGCCGCCACTGTGGCTAAGCAGACGCTTCATAAGGTTCTTTGGTATGGGACGTGCATACAGTGAGTCAACCGGATCGGTTTCACCATTTGAATCCAGGCACAAGTTGATGACCGTTGTCTGGCTGTCGCGTTTCACAGTGGAGCCGGAGCTGGACTCGGAGCCGGTGCTATCACGCTGCTCCTGCTGCAGTGCTGCTGCTGTTGATCGACTGCATCCTCGCCAACGCGTTGCAGCACACCATCTGGGGAGTAGACGAGGGTGACATAATCTGATTCCGGGCGTGGAGCTGCTGGACGCTTCTCGCGCTGCTTGAAATACTGCACGGATTTGGCGCGTCCGAGCACGGGCGAAAACTTATATGGAACATGCACGTTGCGCAACAACGTCTCATAGATGGGCTCCTCCTCCTGGGGCTGCTCATCCGGCGAGCAGGCCAAAGCCTGCTCCTGTTCCGCTTCCAGTGGCGGCGGTGATCGCGATGGTGGGCGTGGCGGCAGCGGAGGCGGAGGCGACTCTTGTGCCGGACTCACTGGCGATGTGGCCTGGCTGCTGTCGCGTCGCTGCTTCTGCTGCTTGTTCTTGTTGTAGATGCGCTCAAACTCCTTGTTGTTCTTCAGCAAATCCAGCACAATCTCAGCATCACGCTTTGACTTCTCCGCCGGGGAGAGGTTGGCGTTAGATGTCTCATAATACTGTTCCGCCGCCTGCCTTGACTCTGGCCGCTCTTGGGCCTCCTCGGCCAGCTCTAGATCCTCCGTTGACTCGGTGATCTTGAGCACTGTGCTGTCAAACTCACTCAGATCCATGTAGAACTTGGAGCTGCCACAGCCGCTGCTGCCTCCACGTTGCTTCTTCAGCGTGGCAATGCGCTTGGGCATCGTCTTGTGATTGTACTGCTTCACCTCGAAGAATCCCTTGCCCTTGACCTTGCGCTCGCTCAGATCTGGCTTGCTGCCACGCAGCGAGGTTGGACTGTCCTCCTCATGTGCCTCCGGCTGCTCATCGAGACTGAAGCCACCGATGCGTGGCACCGATTTGCTGCGCTCCTTGAGCGCCTTGTAGCTGAAGACGGGACTCTGGGATTTGGTGCGACTGCGCTGATCACGCAATATGCACAGGCACTCCGGCTGATCCGGCTGCTGTTCACTCGCACACTTGCACTGATCCTTGCTGGGGCTCAACTTGGATTCCCGCTTGCCCCCACTGCGATAACGCACAGCTGCAGCCAGTTTCTGCAGAGCCGTATCATCCAAGCTGTTATTGCGTGCCAGCTGTTTGGCAGGCTTTGCCGGCTGCTCCTGTGAGTCAGTGGGAGCCTGCTCCTGGGATTCGTTGAAGCTGTCGAAGGAGCTGGAATTGGTGATGGTCTTGCGCTTGAACTTGGAATTACGCAGACGGATCTCGCTGCGACGACACGCATTGCGTCGCTCCAAGTATGTTGGAGTCGCGTTGCTGCTCGAGTTGAGGCTCCACTTCCAAGTGCTGCGATCGGGCGTGCGATCTGTAGAGCATGATTCAAAACATTTCAAAAGAAGATGGAAGAGAAAAAGAAGACTCAGGATTACTCTCTTGCAGTGACACCATATACATATGTAGCAGAACAGGCGTAAGGCAAGCAAATGCTGGATGAACGAAAGGCCAGACTGTAACGTGGAGAAACACCAGCAACATTCTCTAAGCACTAGCAACCAGAGCAACTGCATCAAAAGAAACAGAAACAGTAACGAGTTCCTACATGCAGACTTACATATATGTTGAAGTATTTTAAGAACTGGGTTAGTTAAGTCTTAGTGACACAAGTTTTTAATTGTAGAGCTTTAATGTTTGTTTGAAATCATTTTTAAGTTCAAATTATTCTTAATTCTTGAACAATTTTAATGGTAATAAAACTTTAATATAAATCGCCTTTTGTAACATTCTCCTTAGCTTAAATTTGAAGACTCAAAGCTCTGTTTCGAACTTTAAGTTCGCTTAAAGCTTAAAGCTGCATGCGTTTTACTTCTCATCGTGCTTTTAGGAAACTGGGAAATTGTTTGGGTAAGTAGGTGGCATTAATAGGATGTAGGTTAGGATGCGTGCATGCTGGACATAATACCAGTGGAGCGGAAACATGCCAATTAAAGAAACACACAAGCCAAAAAGAACGTTTAACGGTTGCAAAGATACTTACTAGGCAGCGACCGGAATTATTTGTTTAGACTACGTCAGCGCCGCAAATACCAAAAAATTTACTTATATATACGATAACGGTTACGGTTACGATTAGGATAACAATACAACTATAACGATAGCGATAGCGATACCGATTAGCAGTTAACAGTTAAATTGAACTAGATATTATTGAAAAATTATAGTTAAAAGATTTAAATATTTTTAAGTAGTAGTTTTTTGTTTTTTTTGGGGTGGGGGCTGGAAAGTAGTAGCGCTTAGTTCAGTCTCTGGTGTTTAGCCTTAGGAACGCCTTAAAAACTAATTAAAGTTTTTTTTTCTTGTTTGGTTTGGGTGGTTTAGTTTTAGAATGCATCACTGGTAGTACTACAACGGTAAACATATAGCAAAAATATAAAGTTTTATATAGATATAAATTGATAAATTACAGAAACTAAACTTAAGTAAAACTATACAAATGTTATACCAAAAACCAAATTATAATAAACATAATTTTATTAGTTAGTCAAAAGCGCCAAAAACCAATTATATAACTCTATGCAGGCGAGCAAAGCACACATAAATTTAAATCCTAGTACAGTTGCACACAAAACATGTGCAATTAAATTGTGCAAACATAACAGAGACGCACATAAATCAACTTTAGCGTCAGATATGGCACGATTTTGGCCAAAAAGCTACCGTCCTACAGCAGACAACAAGTACTAAAAAAACGTGGTTATGTCACTTGAAGTGAGGACTGTAAAGTGCAAATGCACTGCCCGAAATCTTATCTCTGAAACCTAATATTAAACATAATTAAATATTTGTAAATTTATAACAAGCTTTTCTTTGGCATAAAATGTGCTCGGAAAGTTGTCTGAATGGATATTTTTTACTTGATAATGCAATGCTCCACATCTTTTTGTGCAGTGTACTTGCACGTGTGAAGGCAGTGCCCGCATAACTATAACTACTACATCATCATTCCTTTCCAAAAGTTGTGTATGTGCTTTGGATGCCGTCAACGAAATAGGCACAGAAACAAACATAACAAACATAACAAACAAACAGCGACAAATACAAATACAAATACAAAAGTTAAAACATAGTTAGGTAGGTAGCTCTATGGAAAGATTGGAGAGTCCAATTGACGCTCACCTTCCTCGTTGCCCAGCTGGTAGACGAGTTCCTTGGCTCGCGTGGGTATGTCAAGCTCCTCGAGCATAACACCTTTAATGTGCTGCGTCCAGATACGCTTCTGGTCACGATTTCTGGCCGTCAACTTGATTTGATTGCGCGGCTCATCGAAGGGTATGACATAGAAGCTGGTCGGCTCTCCAGGCAAATGTTCACTTAGCATCAGATTCTTTTGCTGCAGATAGATAAACGACGAAAGAGTTTTTCTGAGATTGCACTGGGTTGAGTGACTAGAGTGTGGCTTACGGTTATGAGGCTCTTGAACTGAAGACGACCGTCCTCCTTTTGCTTGGTAATGATCAGCATCGTCTCAAAGAGCAGCACCTGACGTGGCTTGTTGTGCTGCTCCATGAGCAAGCCCTCGTGTCTCAGTTCGCGCAACACGCTCAGATCTGCAAAGTCATTTCATTTGTTGTAGGAATATTTCAAATAGAGAGAGAGTGAGACTCACCTGGTCCCATCCAGCCGTCTAGAATGCCGGAGAGCTCCTTGACACGACTCTGTTGCTCATGCTGACGCTTCACCTGGTCAATGTTGTGCGCTACCTGACGCATTATGGCATACGCCTCGGCCACCTCCTTGACATCACAATGCTTGCGCAAGCTCTGAAGACAAGAGGAAAGAAGTAGGTAAGGTTACTAAGTGAAGGGTTTATCAAGGTTTTAACCACTTACGTCCAGCAGCAGATGGTACTTGAGTATGCGTTGCACCGGTTTCAGCAAAAAGGAGCCAAGGGGCAGACGATGTTGCAGCAGCTTCTGCGTGGAGGCAAGCAGCGAATTCGTGTGCTTCGCCTGCAGCAGTCTGGTCAGCAGCGAGATGGCTTCCGGGTAGCTTGTGCTGCAAACGAAAGACAGTATGTAATAAAGCAGATGATTTATGGGCAACAGAAACAAACAAAAATAAAACATTGAGCTCTTCATCAGGCAGAAACATGAAAATTTGAATTTAAAATCAGCTGTTGGAGTAGGAGTAACCAAACTCCATGATATATGCTCAACTGTCAGCCGGGGCGACAAATCAAACGGTGACCATCAAATTGACAGCGTCAGCTTGGTCAAAGAAAATGTCAGGCGCTTAAATGGAACATCGAATAGCTTGGCTTTGGAGCTTGGCGTGCCTGGACTGCCAAAGCTAAACTAGAGATAAGTCAAAGCAAAAGTCAATGTTCGTGTCCCGCTGCTGGCCAACTACCAAGCTACAGCTGCAATCGAGATCATTTTTTGGTCAGTCCGTTAACCGTTCTTGGCCAAGACTATCGCAGATTTGGCAGACACGCCAAGCTTCAACTTTGTGTTCAGTCCGTGGGGAAATAACTTGAAGACTTCTCTATATATAGTACAAATCTAAGACGGAGAAAGAGAGAAGAGGAGTAGGAGAGCGAAAGAGCAGCGAGAAGTAAAAGAGAGAGCTTTGGAATAACTCGCAAGGTTTTGAAGGTCCAATCTAAGCTAAGAGTGTTGAGGAATACCAAACTCATACACATCTAAGCCAAACAAGATAGCCAGAAAAGAGGTTAGATTAATGGAGAGGAAAATAAGGAAGGCAAAAAAGAAATAAAATAAATGATGTGTAATTAGGGATAACTCAAAAGCTACTAATCAGATTAATAGGAAACTTATATGAAAGACATAATTATTAGATTTTAAATGTTAAAGAGGGAAAAATAGGTAAAGAAAGTTAGGGAACTAAGGACAAATATAAGAACCCTTCTTGATAATGCGAACTAAGTCCAGCAACATCCTGTTTGACTCTTTAGAAACAGGACTATCAATCGAAGAAGTATTAGGATCAAGAAGTATCAGTTTCCTTACCAGTAGGTTGTGTACACATTAAAACGTTCACGTAGGTTTATGAAACATTTAGCTATTTTGGCCGGCTCCATGCTCGAGTTGATGAGCTGCTGCAGCAGAATTGAGTTGAATTCGTAAATCTCTTCAATGTTGGCAAAGAGTATTTGCAATTCGTCCAGTCGCAGGCAAGCGCGTTCCTTCCAGTCCAACAGATACCTTCAAAAATAATAAAAGGTTAATTACAATTATTAAGTAATTGAAAGGTTGCTGCTTACCCCTTGATTACTTGACCGAGATCCTCAACAAAGCTGCGCTCCGAGTCAACAATTTCTAGGCAGGCACGTTCCAGCACACTCATGGGATTCGGATGGGATTGGTGATGATGATCGCCCAGCTCGTTCTCGCTCTCGGCCAAGCTCTCGACGCTGGCCAAATACGAGGTGGCTGTCAGTTTGCCATTGAGCAGCTGATCCGAGCCGGAACTGGAGCTTGAGGATGTCGAGCAAATGGAGGAGGAGGACAACGGACGATTATTGAGACGCGTCAGTTCACTGAGACGCGCCGGATACTTGGGCTTGATGTCCGTCAACGTGTCCAGACTCTCCGCCGACAGCTTGTTGGCCTCCTCCAGCTCCGCCAGCTGCTCGGCCGTGGGCAGCCTCAGAGGCATGCCCCCGCCCAATGTGCTGGCCTTGCCGCTCTGACTCTTGAGCTTGGTCCGCGCATAGGTCTGCAGCGGGGAGCTGGAGTTGATCAAGCAGGCTCGCGGTGCGGAAACACTGCGCACCAAGGGTTTGCCAATCAGTGGCTTATTGATGGCCTCCACCAGCTCCTGGGCCGCATTGGTTTCACCCAGATCCAGATCGCTCAGCGTCAGCTGTTCAATGTGCTGGGCAACCAGGTCAAAGTTAATGGTTTCCACATAGGGTTCGGGACTGATAGGCTCACTGGCCACAACGAATGCCTTGTGACGTGGTGGTGTCGCTGGTGCCGGTGCTGTTGCTACTGCTCCATTTAGCTTCATGCTGGTCACCGCCAGCTGCTCCATCTCCGAGAGCTTTATGCTCTGCTGCGTCTCGTAGCGATGCAGTTTGAGTTGGGTAAAGGGTTGACCCTCAAAGTGAAAGGGTGTGCCGGGTGCCGCTTTATTGGTCGGCGTTTTATCCTCATCCACCGGTGTGGATCTTCTGCCACTACTATGTGATCCACTATAATCGCTGCTCGCATCCAGTGTGGACACCAGATCGCTGCCCGATTGCGTTGACAGTTTGCCCGTGATCTTGGACAGCGGCAGATGTGATAGCTTCAATTTGTGTGGTGTGCTTTGTGCTTTAATATAACGTGTGGGCGTCGGACTGCGCTGTCCGTTCGACTGCTGCAGTGCCTCAATGTCCACAGCACTAACGGGCGTCGCATCCGCATGTGCAATTATGCGCTGCACATTCGGCGACAGCACACGAATGTTGTTGCCACGCCGCGAGTTCGGATTGCCACCACCACTGGCACTCGAGGCGATGCTGTGACTGCTGCCCAGCTCCTGACGCCGCTGCAACACCAGACGACTCAGCTGCACGCCATCAGCTTCATCACGCAGTCCAGCAACCACCAGCGGTGTTTGATGTCCTCCCGCTGCTGTTGCCGCTGCTGTTCCTTGGAGTGTGTAGCTGCCCGATTGGATGTCGCTGCTGTTGTTGCTTGTATTGCTGCTGCTGCTGCTGCTGCAATTGCTGTTGCTGCGTTTGGGCGTTGATTCACCGCTGCTTTGGTTGTCACCGCCAACGGCCAAACTGTTTGTCAGTGTGTCATAGAAACCCAGCAGCGATGGTGCCAACTCTGTGGTGCTGCCTGTTCCGAAAAAAAAAGAGAAAAAACTTTAACTATATAAAAGTTGCACATATGTGATTGAATTAAAATTGTTACTATTCGCTAGACTAGAATTTAACCCCTTGCATTCGATATTCATGAGTCGTCGATCTTATGCAATTTGCCGTCTTTTGTTTTCTTAGCGCACAAGGGGCATCATTAAAGCTATTGACTATTGACTGGCATGAACTATAATTTATATATCAACTGTCAGATATCACATATGTCCGATCTATCTAGTGGTGAATAATGTTATTAAATTCGCAGTTGTGGAAGGGTTTTCTTTGATTAATTGAACCATTTGTGAGAAATGATGAGAGTTGGTAAGAATAATGCTGCAACAACAACAACAACATCAAACCGATGCCAATTGGCCCGTTGACTGTTTTGTCAGTTGTTGTTGTTGTTGTTGTTGGTGGTGCTGACTAGAGCGTCGTTTGCAGTTTTGTTGCCATGTTGCGTTGCCATATCCATTCCCATGTCAAGCCAGCAGGCAGATAGACAGCCGGACCGACGGAGAGACTGGAAGGCAACCTACTTATTTATGCAGCCAACACAGCCAGGAAAGAACTGCGCCAAGGCTTGACTTGTTCTTGCCTTGACTGATGGCCGCGTTTTGTTCTTGTGCTTGTTCTTGTTTGCGTCCTGGGGCTAAACAACTCAATGCATTAGCTCGTGTTGGCCTCAACATAACTCATACAACGTATCAAAATTATGGCAAATGTTTATCACAGAAAAGTTATGTGATGCTGAATTGAGGTCTATCAACGTGTCACGATCGTTAGGTATCAAATTAAACACAACATAGAATTTCTTTTTTATATCTTATTGATTTAAATTAACGTCCTTCGTGCTGTTTCCTCTATTCTTTTACTACTCTTCCGGGAACTTAGTTGGATGCGTGCCTAATCCAAAAGCACAATCTTTTAGCACATTTGCCTAACAGCTCTCGGCAAGATCTGCCCACAGTTTTGGCCTGGGGGCAAGAAGAAAAACTATGCCGCAAATCAGGCAATTAACTTCAAGACAGAGAACACTTGGGTAGCAAGTGAGAGGCAACTGTTGTTGGCTACTGTTGTTGCCAGTAACTGGTTTTGTTTTAGCTATTTAGAATCCAGCATATTAGCATAGACACGGGCTGGCAGCATCATCTTCATTGGCATCCCAACTACTTGCCACACAGCACACACAGTAGCCAACGGGCCACTTTTTCTTCTAATTGCAAACGGTGTCAATGTGAAGCCGGGCTAAAATGTTGTTGCTCACATTTTTTCTCCACTTTATATTTGGTGTGTGTGTGTGCAACGCAACGAACAACAATTAGTTTGTTTGAGTGCCACGCCCACAGCCCACAGCTGACTGACACAATGACAGACGCAAAGAGTAACTAACTTAACTGATAGACTGACTGACTGACTGACTGGCTTGACTAGCTGGCAGACTGACGACAAGTCGTAAACATGATTTGTACATTTAATTTTCCATCATTCCGGCTTGATTGTTGCGTGGGCAGCAAAACCAATGACGAACTTGATGACGCCACTAACAGATCTTCCTGTTGCACGCTGCACGCTGCACGCTCTGACCCAGTTTGGTGGCAGGAGAGCGAGATTTGCAGAGTTTGCTTAATGGCCAGCCGTGGGATGTGGAAAACTGGCAGTGACAGGTAACCAGTAAACTAGTAACAGGTTATACATAGTTGACTATAGTTTTATCATTGTCAGTCGTTTAATTAACAAGAATTGCCAACTTGCAGCTAAACGCAACTTAAATATATGTGTTCTGGTTGAGGTTTAGCTGCATTCTTTAGAAGGCAACCCTTTTAACAGATACTCTGTTAGTTTAGCAGAAAATGTTATGTTGTTTGCATTGTTATGTTAAGTGCCTGGCATAATTTGAGTTGACAGTTTTATTGGGGATTCGGGGTACTAAGCTTGCGGCTAAGTTGCACTGGCAATCAGCCAGCAGATCTGACACCAATAAAATGAAATAAGCATGCAACAAATTTACATGTCGCTTTTTGTCGCACTGTCAACTGGCAAAACAATTGAAACGCATTTCGCAACTTTTGCAATTGGAGTAGACAAAGCCAAATGTCCCTGAGAGACATTGAGACTTGGCTGCCAGCTTTTGGTTACAGTTCCACAGACACTGGACGTCACACAAATTATGCTCACTGCTTACAGGCCCGGAAAGGCTTATGACGCTTGCCACATATTCGCAGCACGCTGCTGCCCTTTGTCAGCGTCTTGTGGCGGCTTCAGGTGTCAGCGTCGGCGTCGGCGTCGATGATATCGCTGGACGCTGCCTGGCTGCTTGCAACGTGGCCTGTTTAAAGTGCGCAATTTATGGCGCAGCTGACACAATTTCATAATGCGCGAGACGCAAAGTCTGAGACGCTGTTGCAGTTGCAGATGCCTGGGCAAAAGATTACGCGATTTTGGCTAAAAATAGCTGCCTTTAACTTAAACCAAGTCAGAGTTGCCGCAGAGTTGCGCCAAAAAGGTCAGCAGAAGGTGTTGACAGGCTTGTGGCACTGATTTATATTAGTTGTCGCATAAGTTGCAATTGTGACATTGAATTATGCGAATTGACTAAAAAAAAAAAATGTCGAGGGAAAGTCTTCGGCACTTCTTCAACATTTCGATTGCAATCGCTTGCGACGACAACTAAATCGATTGCTACAGCCCCCCATGTCCCCTCTCTCTTTCCACCACGCACCTTTTGTGCCAGCTGTGTTGATAGCATTATATTAATGCGCTTAGGCGATTTGTTGCGGTCGCAGCAGCGTCTGGCAGCCAAGGTAGACGGTCTCAAACTCACACACACACACACACCAATTCCAATTGATATTTTAATCGGCATTTCATTTTGTCTGCTCGCTGGCGCCATTTGGCCAACGTTTAGGGAAATGACCAGTGGCCAGTTAAGCACCACAGCACCACAAAACACCTTATCCACAATGTGCTGCGGTTGTGGTGTGTTGTTGTGTCATTAAATAGCCATTGGCATTGCGACGCTGTGTGTGTGTGTGTGTGTGTATCAGTGTAAACGTGTGTTTAACAAAATCAACGCTCTTAACTTGGCCTTCGCGGCACGCATTTTGCAATTGGCCATTAAATATGTAATTTCAATGTGTGGCAAAATGCGCTTTTAAAACACACTTCCACCGATAAGACTCCAACAACAACAACAACAACAACAATAAACTGCGCGTCTCTGTTCATTATTGTTGTTCATAAATTGTGTGTTGTTTATAAAATGAACAGCAATAATAAATTAACTGCCATTTAAACTGATTAAAAAATATCTAAGCACAAATCATAGCTATCTGTTCGACGGAAACTTCAAATCATCTACAACCAAAATTCATGCACCATTGGATACAAAGAACATTAAAGTTAGTATGTCTAAATTTTTTTATAACGGATGCAACTAAACCCCAAAAAAACAACAATAGCACGGAAGTCAAACACAATTGGAATAACGCGTTGCACTAACTAAAAATATAAAAGACGAGCTTATTTATACATAGTTTTATGAAAAAAGTCTACGAACAGATAATATAAGTTAACCAAAAATTAAATACCGAAATTCGAACAGATGGTTTCTAATACATGACTTATCTTTTTATTCTAATAAAGACGATTAGATGTCAAATAAATAAATAACATAATTCCATGCTACCCTTCTTAGCATTTCCATGGACCTAGGGTATATAAGTTAAAAAGATACAGCTCTTGCAAACTTTTTTCTCCTACTTGCATCTTCTTTTTAGCATCCGTTCCAAGTGATACAATTAATCGCAGAATTATACTCCGTCTTAGTGATTTACGCAAACTTTGAACCAGATAGTCAAAACTATACCAGCATTTAAACGATAACTGCTATAAGCTATGAAGTATTAATCTCTCTACTTAATAGCCTTCGACGAAGAACCAAATTGCTTAGTTTTCCAAATGACTGGGTCATGAAGAGAAGAAAAATGATAGTTTAATAAGCATTTAGAGTCAGCTGTACTAATAAATTCCTGCGCCAAAGGCAATTGTGAAATACCATTCGTAATTGAGAGGCGAAAACTTGCAAAGCCATAGGCATAATGTAAGAAGAAAAGAGAAGAAAAAAAAGAAACACACATTCTTAAGATCATCTGCCTCAGCGCTGGTTGAAAACTTCCTCGCTGCACATTTATTTTTAGACGCGGCCAGATCGCATGGATCAGAGGCACTTAAACGGCTACACCTTCCATCCCCCCCCCCACGCCTCTTCGCTAGAGGCCAACGCAATGTGGCAACTTTTGCTTTTGGAGTGCAGGCAAAGTCAATTTCTGCAAATTCCAGCGAAAAGTGAAATCCTTTTAACAGACTGCAAACACACAATAACAAAAATAACAAAAAATCTAGCAAAATGTCGTGGAGCCAAAAACGTTATAAATCTTGTTCATATTTGCACGTGAACAACAGACCGACGAAACTAAACTGAACAAACTGGACAAATATGCCTGGACAACGTGCCCACAGTTGGCCCAGACGAAGCCATAAATGTCACGCCACCGATGTGTCCAGGCCGAGGCAAGCTTTCCGTCTGTCTGTCTGTCTACGGTCCTGCTTTGCCGGCATATTAGTTTTTCACTAGTGCTACGTGCTAAATTCCATGGCCAGAAATCCATTAAGCGAGCCCAAGCATAGACATAGACCCCAACCTAGACGCTGACAATGCAGCCAACAAACATAGGCCCAAAGTGCTAAAATCTCATAAAACGTTGCCCAGGCAGCCAGCTGCTTCCAAATTAACCCAACTCCTACTCCAAACGTTAGCTTTGAGGAGGCCACTCGAGGCAGGCGACACTTGCAACAGCAACGGCAACAGCAGCTGCTGCATATTGTTGCTGGCGGCTTGCACTTTGCACTTCAGCCCGAAGGAGTCTCGAGTGTCGTCAGCTGCATACGAAAGAAGCAGTCAGTCAGACAGTCAAAAGCAATTAAGTTGAACAACTGTTAGTTACCCTAGAATGCAGAAATTCCACAGTTTTGATTTTCAAATAAGAGTTTACGTAAGATTACGTTACGTTACGTTAACATTACGTTAGTTTTACACACTTTTAAATTAACGACTATTAAGAAACTGCTCTACTCCTCGATTCTCAAAAATTCAAGCAAGCCACGCTGATTTTGGGAAATTTAGTGATGCGTGTGTTATTGTTATTTTATATAAATTATTTGTTATACTTAAATGGAAAAGGGGTAAGTGAAAATATTATTATTATTTTGAATATAAAAGTATCTCTTGTTAATAAGCACTTCATTTAAATACACTCGTTTCTTGCACTTTTTGCACTTTGAATAAAAATAAACATTTTTTGAATTCTTTTCATAAAAGGAAGCGTCTCTGACCCTATATAGTATATATATTCTTGATCAGCATCGCGAGCTCCGTTGACATAGCCATATCCGTCTGTCTGTCCGTCCATCAATATATACAATATAAAAGAAATTGCACAATGCAAGAAAATGTATACCTTAGCCGAGCACACCCTTCCAATTCCATGTTTCTATGGTATATAACGAAGAAGTTGCTGGCACTTTTTGATGCAGCGGCCGTCGCGTCGTTGACTTTGACATGACGAACTGAACTGCGTGACTCTGGCATTTGAAAAGGAACAGAACTCAGACCGTGCCCCTGAGCCATAAATAACAACAATATTAACAGCAACAACGGCAACAACATTTTGTTGCCTGATGAATTGCAAACGGACCAAGAAAAATGCATAAAAAGTGTGAAAAACATTACTAAAAATAGACGTGCAAAAATGCAAAAGTCCTAAAAAAGAATTTATACGAAAATAAAAAAAAAAGCGGAGATAACTTGCTTGCAACATTTTGCGCACAACTAATTTCGCAGGCGATTTGGCCAAATGTTGCAGCAACACGGGCCATTGGCCTTATGTTAATAGCATTGTTGTTGTTAGTTGTTGTTGCCGCCGTTTTGGCGGTGCCGAATATGGCCAACAGATTGTGGAGACATGGCCATGACCAGTTCCAGTTCAAGGGCTTTTTAAGGCTGTGCATTTTCGGGTGAAATTTGCTGCATGCAGCATGCAACAAGCCGCATTGTGCCGCATTTGGTCAGCGATATTTTAGCGCTGATAAAGACATTCAAAATCCCAGGCATTATATAAGAGCAGACTTAAAGTTAATTAGGCGATAAAACGCGAGAAAATTTCAAGTTTTTTTTTGTTGGTTTCCTTATACTCTGTAGTTAATAATAAAGGGTAAAATGTTAAGCTTCCTTCCTTAAATTGGAGTTACCTATAACTTCCACATTTTATAAGCTGAAGTCAAAGTTCTGCAATTAAATTTACATGTTTCCTTATGTTAAAGGAACTTCAACTTTGTTAAAGGGTGCCTGCTAATTCTGCAGTCACTTTTACTTGTTGGCCATATGGAAAGCAGCCGCATTTTGACCTCGACCAGGGCCGCCCACGCGTCTCTAATGCAAGCGGACAGCCAGACAAGCATTAGAGAGAGAGGGAGAAGGAAGGGACTTAATCTGTGTGGACAGATGCGGCTTGCGGTCTTTGGTAGTCGCTGCCTGTTGTAAGCTGTTGGCTTTTGGCTGTAGGTTGTAAGTGTATCTCTCTCTCCGCATTTGAGGCATTCGCTTTCAAAATCAATTTTCTTACATATGCATTATACGCATCTGGCGGAAAGCGAAAGCCGCACAATAAGCAGGAAACGTCTGTCAATATCGAACGAAATATATCTACAGCAGCAAGACTTTGGATTTGAACTCTGGTTTGATTGATTGGGCCAGGGCCAATAAGTGGAGCAGGCAGATTGCATAAGACACGCAATGTGGGTGTTTTGTATTACTTGAGGAGATGCTATCAAATACAGCTCAAGTACTGCTCTCCAAGTACTGCTAACCCAGTCAGTCAGTCAGTCAGTCAGTCAGTCACAAGTCTGTCAGACTGTCAAGACTGGCCTCGTCAACTGTTTTTACTGCTGCTGCACTTTTTGAAGGCCAAAAGTCTAAAGGTGCATTACACGATGCGACAAACAGACAGACAGACAGACAGACAGACAATATTGACTTTAGATACGAGTTGGACATGCCGACATTGACTTCTTGCTAACGGCAACTGCAGCAACCTTACCCCGGCTAAGGTTGCTAATGAGTTTCATAAATAAGCCGCTGGTTAAATTTGCATTGGCAGTCAGTCTGGCATTCCTGTTGACACGGGCCAAGACAAGATAACTTTGTTAACAAGCTGCACAGTTGATTTGTTCTTGCTTTTGGTTGCTGTTAATTCTTAACTTTATGACACAAGTCAATTGGAAAAGGGCTAACAAGCAGCTTGTAAGCAAAACCTTTCTTTTAAGTTCAGTTATTTTTTTCTTGAACTTTACAGCACTAAACTTTAACTACATTACTTTAAAGTTTAAATATTACATACTCAGATAGAATGCTTAAATTGTTTTTGGGAGCACAACATACCTGTAACGAGATGGAGAGAAAGAGTTTTAATTAGTAACTACTTCGAATTGAGAATTCCCCACACGTTGCAATGGCAGCCATAATAAGAACTCAATAGATAAAGCCAACCATATTAAGCAAGGCCGCTGTTTTGGAATGTGGAACTGCTTTCGATGACCAAAAGTGGCGTCAGATGCCATAAGTACCGCGTCACGAGAGATGAGATGCCGTCAGATGAGACTTAAACTGAGTGAGACTCGGTGTCTTCTTGGCCAATGTCAATGCTTTTGAGAGAGGCTTCAATTGTTGGTCAATGCACCGCACTGAAAAGTGGTTCAAATGCCTGCTCCCCCCCCTGCTAGTACCAACGAGCTGTAGCCACATTTTCCAATGAAAATATGCCAAAGATGCAATGTGCGGATCACTTAAATGCCAACTTGGGGCCCACTAACAGAGAACGCGTTTACAAAGGCCATCAGCCTCTCCTCAACGTCCAAGTGTCTGGCCGGACCACCGGCGTTGCAGCTGCAGGCATGGCTAGGCAAGGCATTGGAGTCGACCCGGTTCGCTGTAATTGGCAAGTGGCAAAAGCTGTGCAGGCTTCTTTCAACTTTAAACAGAGGTGGGCCATAAAAAGCAGGTCAGCGACTGGCTCCTGCTTGCATTCCCCTGCTTGCTTCCACTGCTTGCTTTGCCTGCCAGCCTGCTTGCTGCTGTTTGGTTTTAAAAAACAATCAAATTATGGGCACATTTGTGTGGCAGCATCTTTAATTGATGGACGGATAGCACAAAACCGACGAGTCGAGCAATGTTCGCGCATTTGTTGCACAGCACATAAAAGGTGCAGAGTGCTGTAGCAGCAGCAAGGAAATGTAGCATTATAAAGTTTCACTGCCAATGGGCAGTCTTTTCATTTTCAGTCCAAGTCCAGTCAGTCCAGGCAGCTGTCCATCAGTAATTTACAGCGCCGAATCGCGCACAACACACGCCCATATGTTAATGAAGCACAGAAACGAAGCAACGGATCGCATCGGATCGACATTGGACATGGACCTAGGTCTAGTCTAGGATGTTGGAGTCTTGGGCTTGCTCAATGCGTGATGAAAGAAAGGAAAATCGAAAGAGAGGCGCACAACATTTAGCGCTTTAATTTGATGGCAAACATGGCGACAAGCAGCAGCCAAGGCACGAGTTTACATTGAGAGAAATTATGCAGTTGAAATATATAATATTTTAAAAAGTTAATGCTGTAAAAAAGTGAAAGAGCATTTTTGTCTGTGCATAGTCAATGGCAATGGGTGCAAATTCTATCAACAGCTAAGGATCGAGACATTAGATGGCCAACACCAAGCAGCCAGACAACCTCAGCCAGTTAGCCAAGTTAGCAGGCAAGAAGCTGGAAAGGCATGTTAGCAACTTATTTTAATTACTCGGTTCCATGCTTGTTTATTATACGAGCACTTTTGGCCAAAAACATTACAGCAACATGAGAAATCAATTTTAGCCCAGTCACAATTGTTGTTGTTGTTGGCGCAGTGCATTCAACTTTGAGGCTGTGGGACCCTTAAGGGCATCATTTGAATTGACTTCCGTCAACAACAAAAAAAAAAAAAAAAAATAAAAATAATGCTAAAAGAAAAGAAACAGCAAGAGCGCAGCCTTCGTTCAACATTCTAATTGCAGCATGTTGCAAAGTAAGTGCGGACACTTGCAATTAATATGAATGTTGCTGCAAAAGGTGCAAGGCACACACAAGGCAGCCATAAAAGTGACTTGCTCGTGTTGCCTGTTGCAAGTTGTTGTTGTCTGGTTATAGCCAAAGGGCTGCTGGCTGGAATGCAGCGTAACGCCAGCAACATTTCACGCTTAATTATAGACGCCGCAGCGCTAGGAATTTTTCATAAAGCCTGCCTCTTTGGCTCTCGGTTCCCTGTTCCCCCCCTCTCTTTGGGTTCTTCGTGTGGCAGGATGCGCGCATTTCCGTCTAATGCCCAAGCCGCAGTCGCAGCAGCAGCAGCAGCAGCTTATTTATGTGTGGGCCGTTTGTTTTGTAATTTAATAAGCAAACGCGCCACGAAGGCGCACCGAAAAGAAAAAGGGGCGAGGCAATGTTGCAAGCAACAGGAACGAAATGAAATGAGTAGAATATGCAGGCCACATCCCAGCCAAGAGGAGCCACCCACACAAGCGCAGAGATACTAGTATGTATTTATGTATTGTATTTGCGGCAGGCACACGCCGTTGACGCCTCTGTCGACGTCAACGTGAACGTCAACGTCGGCGCCAGTCGGTCGCAGCAAGCGTGCACAAAGAGGCAAGAAAGCCAACAAAATGCTGACTCAGCAGCGACAGCGTTGGAGGAATGCAACAGCAACAATAGCAACAGCGCCGCATAATTCATATGCAATTAATAATTGGTTGCACATGCGCAGAATGTTGCAGCCCGCAGCATGATGCGCAACTTTGCTGCAGCAACATTACTGCAATGCACTGTGCAAAATAAAAAAAGAAGAAGTCGTGAATTCATATACAATTTCAGTCTTTAGGTAGAAATAATCTTTAATTTGGTCAACCTTTATTTCAGCTTAAAACTTATTATTCAAAAGCTTAAATCTGACCTTTGCACAGGTAAAAAGCCAAACGAAAGAGCGAGAGAGAGATAAGATCAAGGAAAGAGAATGAAGGTAAGGCAAAGTTTTCCCATGGTTGACTGAATTGAATTACAATGGGTATGTCTCAATTTACACCATGTCTGACATTGCCACACACACAAGTATTTGCTGACCATGTGTGGGGCATATAAATTAAAAAACACGCGACACATTCATCATTTTCAATTGGACGCTGCCTCACATTATCAGTATTGTGAATTGGAGGAGCGAACAATGGCAACAAAGAAAGAACAACTGCAACTTCAATGTCAGCTAAAGTGTGCAAAAGAAGTGGCAATCGGCACAGTGTACAAAAAAAAAAAAAAAAAACGAGTTAAGTAGGGATGCGAATATGGAAAGGCAAACAGCAATTTAATTCCAAAGTGCTCTTGAATTGATACTTATGCATATTTATAAGATACGAAGCACTATAAGCTGATCTTTATAACTAAAAGAGCATAAATAGGTCTTAAATAATCCGATCTTAAGCTTGAAACTTAATGACAATTACATATAAAAGTCTTTAAACGGTTCTTCAAGATTCTTAAGGAAGTCCTATTGGATAATCAACACTTTCATTCTTGTGGCATATTTTTCATAACTTTTTCCACTCCTTTTTCTTAGACTTGGCGCCACTGTTCTTATTCCTAACCATGAAACCCCCTCTGGCCTTATGTCTGGCTTTCTAATTAAGTGCCTGTGGACAATATTAATTTATGGTAATTTAATACCAAGCGAACAAGAAAGATTATCCATCGAATCTGGGGAATGCAATCGACTTGAACACACACACACATCATAAATAGATAATTCACACAATCAGTAGATCAACAATAATTTGCGCCAATTAGAAACATATTCAAAATGTTCTTTCGACCTCTACAGATGTTGCCCATTCTTTTTTTTATAGAGTTCCCCTGTTAATATTGTTTTTTTTTTTTTTGGGTCGCCCATTGCAACAGCAACATCAACGGCAGTGGCAGCAATATTAACAACAACATTTGGCCCAATCGATCGCATCTAAAAATAAAGTATACCAAAGGCGCTTGTGCTCCAGGTTCTATGTCTTCTGTTCTGTTCAGTTCAGTTCAGTTCAGTTCTCTGCTGATCTTCTCATGGGCCGCGAGAACACGATGTTGAAATTTTGATTGCGACATTCTTTTCGCCCCTGCCCCTGCTGCAGCAAGCAGTACAAATTGAGGCATTGCCTGAATGGCTGAATGGGTCTGGGATGCTTTGGCCTGGTCTGGTCTGGGGCTGCTTGGTATTGGCATTGCCTTGGGTTTTTGCTTTTGTTGTTGGCATTAATGCTTTTGGCCGTCATTTGATTTATGGCAAATGCTTATGTTGACATGCCGCAATAGCATTTTCCAGCTTAATGATTGCATTCTTGCAACCATTTCTATTTGAGTTGCCCCCACCCCCCCAACCTATCATCATCGCCATGTGGCACAGAACCTAACACATGCCTCATTTATGTTAATTCCAGCCAGTTGTTGCCGCCTGACCTGAAAACAATCTATACAAAAAAGCCTTAGCACGTTAGCCAAATCTAATTAAATACATTTTCTTCTCTTTTTTTTTTGTCGTTCGTGCAACACGCCACAGCATTGGATGCCTGGGTATCCGCCTTTAATTGAATTCAGCCCCAAAAACTTCATTTGGCATATGCAAATTTAATGCAATTAGCTTGCTTTAAACTACTCAAAAAAAAAAAAACAACTCAGAAAACGTGCATTCGTTTATTTCCCATGGCGACAAGTCTTTGATAAACGGGCATTTAATCAACATTTAATCGAAACTTTATTGAAGCTGCTTAAGCCGCTTTCGATGAGTTGGCAAATGTCAAACTTAATTTAATCAGCTTCTAGCTGGCTTACATGTTTTGAAGAAGACTTAAGATAAGGTAAAAGATACCCGAAGAAAAAATAAGTTAACTTTAAGAATTATCAGCGTAATCGAAGCTTACTTTTAATGCTTTCCAGTAACTTTAATATAGTTTAGTTTAGCTTATGTTCAAATCTACAAAACAACTGTCTCTGGTTATTAGTTATTAAGTTTAATCCACTCGAATTGTTGGTTAATCCATCAAAGTGAAATTGTTTCCATTGAAATAATCTAGTTATTCTTTGGCAGACTCTAGACTCCATAGTCTATGGACTGATGCCATCCATCCTTGTGTTTAAGTCTCTTGCTGTGCTGTGCTCTATAATCTCCATTAAGCATTTACATTGCTTTGGCCACATGATGCACATCATTTTTGTTGCGCGCTGCGTGGCCCAAACCCAACAAAGCGCACAATTTTTGCAATCATCGAAATGCAATTCGAATGCAATCATTTATCTGACTGCGCTCTCTGTCTGTCTGTCCGTCTGTCTGTCTGGCTGTTTGTCTGTCTGTCTTGGCTGGCACAATTTTTCATTTCAGCTCGACCGCATCTCGCATCCTGTGGCATAAAGCAAATATTGATGCTAGGCAGCGAGACAATCGATTATGTTCAAGCGGCTGCTGGGGCGCAAACGTAATCAGACAAATTCAATTTACGGCAATTTGCATGCAACGTCCAGCAAACTGTTGCCTGTTGCCAGTTGCCAGTTAACAACACCAGCAACAACAACAACAACCTGTTTTTTTTTTTCTCTTGGTTGTTGCATGAGAAATGACAATGGCTGCGGCTGCTGTCATTCTAATGTGACCAAGGCTGGCTGCCAAGGCTGGCGTAACCCGCACACACACACACACCCCCTCCTCCCTCTTTCCCCTCACATTGCAGGCGCACGCTTGTTGCACATTTGGCGCCTTATCGCCGCACTCGCATCTGCCTGCAGCTTCACCCACTCCACAGCCAGTGGCAGTGGCAACCTGAGCAACTTGAACAACCTGAGTTTTTCCGCCAGTTTTCGTTGTTGTTGGGGCCAGGAAATGAAAAATTGCCAAAAACATGCCACGCTCTGCGGCCACACACACACACATGGCATGTTGCACATAATTGGCGTTTATGCCACGAGCAGCAACCTGCAACCTGCAAGCTGCAACAACAACTGTTGCTGATGCGTTCGCTGATACGCCCCGTGCCAGTTGTGTGTTGTGTTGCAAGCAAATGTTGCCCATTTTTGGGGTGTGTCGCCTCCAGTCAAATGCGCTCACTCACTTAACCTTTGAACTGGCAACGTGTGGTTGTTGTTGTTGTTGTTACTGTGCGGTGTTGCATTGTTTGTCGCAGCAGCAGCAGAAGAAAACGTGATTAAATTAAATTAACGTTCGCTTCCTACCCGCCAGCCGAAAAAAAACAACATACAACAACAATTTTTTTGTAGCATGTGAAATTTAGTCATTAGTTGTTGTTACAGTCAGGCCATTAGCGCACACTTGCCAGCCACGCCCACCAACTCGTGATGCTGTTGCAGGTGCCACAGCAAGTTTTTGGCATTGAAAATGCAATCGATTTTGGGCGAAAATACTTGAAACAGATATCGCAGAATCGAAACTGGTTCAATTCGGGGAAGTTTTTTCATGTCTTGTTTATCTCTAAAGTTGTGTAATTGATCTAAGTTTTGGAATTTATTGTAAATTCGATATCCATGAGTCCCTCTTTACCTTCGTTTTAACAAAAAAAAACCTGTACAAACAAACAATCGTTAAAGTCAATATTTTATGTTTGCTTCAACACTTAAATTGGCTATAAACATCTTCTTATTAGCTTCCTGTTGAAATTGCACAGTTGGCAATTTCTCATCAGCAGCGATTTTCAAAAAATATTGTGTGTGCGGATGTTTATCTCTCTGTTTCTCTGGACACAGCCAGCAACAACAAACAAGAGCAACAGCAAAAACAAACAAGCAAACAGCCAACAGCAACAACAACATGATTAACAAGATATCAATTTACTGCACAATATTTGTGGTTTATTTTCACACGCTGAGCCGTCGCCTGAAGCCCCGAGGCAGGACAGCCTAAAAAGATTAAATATGATGCATGCCATGCAAAAAAAATGACTCAGAGCTAACCAATCGTCGATACCAAAAGGTTCAGCAAACACGTTTTTTTTTTTTATTCGGGGTTCTCCGTTTGTCAGACACTGTCATAATTCTCAGGGAGCTCGAAAAAAAACAGCTGTTTTTTATTCTTATTCTGGAGGCAATTCATGCAACAGCAATGCAGCAACAGGAAATACTATAAGCGTGGGCGTTGCAACTGTTAACTGTTAAGTTTTAACTGTAAATGCAAACCTTTCCAGCAGCTATAAAATGAAATAAAAATCAAGCACGTCACATGCGCTTTTCCTTTCACGATGGGGAAAACGCGCGTGTCGCTGGCCAGCGCCAAAAGCCATTAACATAAAAATGAATTTCGCTTTTCGCGTCGCCATATCGCAGCTACCAAATCGACGAAAAGCCAATCCGAGCCAAGTCAGGCCAGGCCAAGCAACCAAGGCAACTCTAGCCCAAATGAAGTTGTAAGCAAAGTTGGAATTAAATTTGGAGCTGGAGTTGGAGCGTAAAGCTGGAACTGCAGTTCATGGCGTTACGTAGCCGAAAAAATAAAAAAAAATAAAAATAAATAGCGAAACGCAATAAATTTCACAAACGCGCGCAACAATTAGAAACGAAGCAACAAAAAAACACCACTAAATTAGAATGCTTTAAAAGCGAGAGCACAACGTAGCGGACACCCTGTATTATGGAGTTTTTTTTTTACTTATTTGTCAAATTCTTTCATAAATGATTTGAACAGACTAGAATAAAAAAAAACAAATTGGATTCATAAAACAACATAAAAATTAGTCTTTGTTTTTTCTTTAAGCAAATTAGATCACACTAAAAGCAACTAAATAAAACTTTTATCTGTTTTCTAAAATTGTATGTTGTATCAAAAATAAATATCAAGTTCGAATTGTTGAGGGTCAAAATAATACTGAATTTCCCAAATCTTATGCTCTGTAAAGAAAGTTGGAAACGTTCCTTAAACATTAATAAAAACCCTATGAAAACATTTAAATTTCTACAGGGTATAATGCAAAAACGCAGCTAACGACAAGCCAAACATTTTATGGCTATCGACGATTGGACGCCATCGACATCGACATCGATTGCCATTGCGTCGGTGGCCGCAACGATGCTGGCAACGTCGTCGTCGTTGTTGTCGTTGGACTCGTGCGCAAGCGCGCCGATAATTTCTTGTTATCGACGCGCAATGATCACGTAAATTATGTCGAGGACTGGCATGAAAAAAATCACTCGTCGGTGCAGACAAAATGAAAAGCGACAAGCAAACACCAAAAAAAAAAAAAAAAAAACGGTATGAGACGGTAAATTGTATTTTGGAATGCATGCGATAGGCATTTTAGAGCCAGCTTAAAGCAATTCCCAGGCAATGGGAGTAGACTACATTTGTCTGGTTGTTTGAAGCGAATTACCAAATCGAACATTACTAAATTGGAGATACGCAGAGCTGGGCGGAAAGTCTTAGATATTGTGAAATGAATGCTATTCGATGGATTTGAGATTGTTCAAGGGATACAAATGACATGGGATAAACACGTACATATCTAGATATTTATAGATCAACTGACCCAGCAATGCACAAAATGTACTATTTATAGCATTGTCTTAAAGTGGCAGCTTCAGGTCCGCCTAATTAAGATAAATACAGCAGAAAGAGGAAAAGGGCGACACGTTGAGGGCTGTCATGTCATTGCAACAGTTGAAGCTGTCGCAAAGTGCGAGTGGCAACATTTCAGTTAACACCGTTCAAGCCAAGACCGACTAAACCGTAGCAACGGTTGTTAACACGCCGGTTGCAAGTTGCCCGTTGCCATTCGCTCGGTTGCACCTTACCAGCTACAACAAATTGCAGACGACACAAAAGACACAACAACATGAAGACGAAGAACGACAACAACAACAACAACGTTTTGTACAAGTTGCCTTAACGAAGACAACGCCTTTGGCTCCTACTTTTGTGACTGCAGCTAGCGCCACCTACACACACACACACACACACACACACACAGAGACAAGTCCTCGAGTAGGTGTGTACTGGCAGTACTCACTGTTGTTAACTGGGTGTATTATTGTGTGTGTGTTTCCAGAGATTTTTATCTGGCATTCTTTGGCGCTGCCTACAGAACTCCAAGAGTTCGATTCGATTCTTCAATTCTTGGTTTTGTGTTGTTGTTGTTGTTTTTTTCAGTTGGGAAACCGGGCAGTCAACGGAAGTCAGTAAACTTTCAGGGTTATTATTATGCGCAGCTTGTGGGCAGTGCAATTCCACTGAAGCTGTCAGTGGCAAGCACAAATAACAGGAAAACAAAGATAAAAAAGTTGCCAAAAAATGTTTTGAGTTGAAAGCAGAAATGTTTCCACAATTAAGAAAAACGTACATTGAACTCTTTAGCCTCTTCTTTTTGTATAGTTCCTGCTCTATTCTTTATCTGTGTTTGCTTTTTAAGCACAATTTGATTTGCAAAATAGAGAACGACGACAAACAACAATTGACCCAATTTACAGATAACAACAACAACAACAGACAGTCAACGCCCGCATTAAAAGTCAAATGTTGATCAATTCTATGATATTGCATATTTATGACACCGCCGCCAGCTCAATTAACAGTTATTCATACATAGTACATCTGACAGATCAATACTAATTGCCCGCCATGGCGCAAAGCAATCAAGTACTCAAGTACACATCAACTATCGATATCGATCTGCAACGATATATTGCCAGAGTTGTGCCAAATACAAATATTGCACAGTTCTGTAAACATAATAACAGTTATTACAACTGATATTAGCTGTGGTTCTCTTTTATGTGGGAGTTTTGTAATAACATATATGTGAGTTTAATAATATTAAACTTTTATTGTATAAATAAATTCCTTTTAATTTGTATTGATTTCTTAAGCTTTTTGGCTTCTCTGGTCTTATCTTTTATTTGCATCGAGATTCTTATTGAAATTGTGTACTAAATTTTGCGGTTACGCACTGGATCAACATGTGGCTTTATTAATAAGTACAAACACAAACATATTCTTGCATGTTTGGCGTGTTTGTTTACCTGGCCTGCGGTTTGCAGCGACCCGTACTTGTGCTTAATATCAAATAACGCCTTCCTTCAAAACGAAACCAAGCCCAATCATGTCATAAGTTATTCCACACAAAGCAGGTGAAAGTTTTTAGATTGTTTTTGGGAACTTAAATCAGAATTGTTGTGAGAACAAGTAAGGCTTAGTCAGAGCTTTTCAATCAACTTTTAATTTAATCACACTTCATTCTGAATGCATTTTGAGTGATTCATACTGCAAATCATTTAGTGGGCCTTATCAACTTTTATAGCGAATGACTTTCCACACATAAAAATAAAAAAAGCATGTGGCGACAGTGAAAAATCATTAAATTCAAATTCATAATCTATGGCTTGTTTGATTTACATTTTGCTGTGTCTGTTTTTGGTTTTCGATTTCAGTTGAGCTGTTTTCTAAACACACAGATCAGCGATTGTCTTAGCTGTGATTGTGGGAAAAAAGGGTGCGACCCCGAATTCCAATTTACATTTTACACACAGTATATGTATTTGTTATATGCGGGTGCAGATCTTCCAGTGACACATTTATAGTGCGTACTAAAGTTCAATGCACCCTACAGACGAAAAAAAAAAAAAACACATTGGCAACATGTGTCTGGTGGGTGGGTGTAAGTGTGTAAGTGTAGTGTATGCATTGTAAATCCATAAAGACAACAACATGTTGTCATGGCCAAGTGCAATAGCCGGGGCAACATTGTTGCAACATCTGTGGCACTCACCTGCCGTTACATGGAGCCCGGTCTCCGGTTCCCGGTCAATTCCAGATAGCAAGTTTAATGCTCGCTAATCCAATAAACTCCAATAAGTGAAAACAGAAATAGTTCAAGTGGAAGTCTGATTAAAAAACGCAGCAGCCAGAGTTGCCACAGTTGCTGATAAGAGCTCCTCCGACTGCGACTCTCGACTTCACTGAAGTTTTTATGGCATGCAATTATGGTCTTCAGATACAGATACAGCGCACTGACAGAGATACAGATACAGATGCAGTCGGCAAGTCGGCGGTTAATAAATGCATTTCAGTTGTTCACTCAAGTGGAAAATTTCTTATTTACTTATTTATTATACTATTTTTTTTTATTTTGAGAAGCGCGCGTGGTGAGGGGGGAGGGTTGCACTGGCCACTTAACTTTGAACTTAACATTTTTTTTTATTGTTCATCTCAATCTCTCTTTCTCTCATTAGTTTTTGTGCACTTTTCCGTTATCAGCAATTACAAATGCATTGACCTCGTTTCGGTTTCGGGCTTCGGTTTATATTTCGGGCTTCGGCTTTTGTGGGACAACAAATGTTGCCAAACATTCTCAATGCGAGGGCCACTCTAAACAAAATAAAGAGCACCGAGGGGGGCGCGCCCGCAATTGGTGCACAACGGAAGCTATGTATATAAATATACATATATTGTGTGTAGATTTTTTCTTTAAGCAACAACTAAACACACATTTAAATGCATCGCTGCACACAATAGCAACAACAACAATAACAACCACCGCTTCGCGTTTTCGTTTCGTCTTTTCGTTTGTTTACACACAAAGCAAAAACAATGGTTGTGTATTCTGTTTATATGGAATGTGAATTGTGGATTTCGAATTTTATTGTCGACTCGCACCGGTCAACGTGTGACTGAAAACTGAAAACTGACAACACAAAAACCGAAACTGAAACCGAAACCGAAACTGAATTCAAAAATGAAACAGTCGTTAAGCGTGGCGCTCAACCGGGCGAGAGCCAAAGAGCAAGAGAGTAAAAACCACAGAGAGAGAACGGGTGTGTGGGCGAGAGCGCCGGTCAGGCCAGGCAGAGTGTGAGTGGGGGAGAGAGTGTGCGACAATTTGGTTGAGTGCATGCGCATACTGCATACAATAACAGAGGGGGGGAAGTCGCGCACAACAACAAACGGTGCTCAATTTGTTTTGTTTTGTACTTCTTGTATTCCCCTCATGGGGTTGGGCTAGCTGCAGCCTAGGGTTCAGTGTTACACACAGACACAGAACCCTGACATCCGAATGTCAGCCGAATGCAGTCAGCCGACACGAGACGACAGCTAGACGAAAGCATTTCTTAGAGAGAGCAAAATCTTCTTCACTGCTATTTACATTAACATAATATTATACTAGTTTATTTTTATGTATTTCAAAAATATTTCTAGTCATTTTCCAAGTACGTTCTTAAAAAAAATAATACCTTTAGGCAAAAAAATAATTTTTTTTCTGGGAAAAAAGTTTTTACGCAGATTAGAACGCATATAAAAACAATAAAATACTCATAACATATTAGTAATATACCTTTCTATCTTTCCCAATTCTTATCAACAAATAAAATTTGTACCCATAACAAGACTTAACCTTATAAAAGTGCACTGTTCTAAAATCAGCATTGCAGTACTTATCGTAACTACTTATAAGTATATATATTTTATGACATGTGTACATTTGAAGGTGTTTTATAGATAAGGTTTTTTTTTGCAGCTGTCAGGTGTAAAATGTTAAAGCGCCACGAAAATAGATAAGCTCACTCAACTCAGTTCTTGGAAATATTGTTTATCTATATTTTAAAATGTTAAAATAAATTATAAATAGATTTTAACCAAATCCGTACTCAAAATATAGATAAAATATATCAAAATGTTTATTAGTCTAAACTTCAAAGAGTTTTATGAATAGGAAGTAAATATCTACAACAAATAATTTTAATTGCTTCTGAAAACTCAAGGATTATAAAATGCGTCTTGTTTTTCAGCGTTCAACATTTGATGCGGCACTTGATGTCTCGCAAGATGCAATGCACTTGTAGCGCACAGATGCGCGTATCTGACAGATGCACATTATATATGTAAATGCAGTATGTCTCTATGAATGGATGGTTGTGTGTGTAAAGAGGGTGTTGCATCTGTGCATTGTGCTCATTATGAGAATGTCTCGCTCCGGCGCCGCATTGTCGGCTTTAGGGGTTGCATTGCTCGTTTATGCTATTGTTCCCCTCGATTATGTAGGGTAATAGTCGACTTTTCACACTCTCCACACACTCCACTCTCGGTAATGATGAGTTGTGGTGAAAGTGGCGTAATAGATTTTCCATGATAATCAGCAGCGGCTTTAATATGCGCAATCAACTTCAAGAGGGTGACTTTAAGCTCATCAAACTATTGTACTACACAAAACAATATAGTAAGGGGATGCTTAAAGTTCATCAAAATAATTTTGTTGTTGTTCCATCTGGAACAGCTGTCCGCCTGGGTTTATTCAACCCGAAAGCACAAAGCGTAGCAACTTCAAATGCGTATGTGGCACGTTTCCAATTTGCCAAAAGGGGTTTGAGGCAGATGCTGCGGGGTTGGAGGTTGTCCCGTAGATGCTGTACTCACATCTATAAAAAGAAAAAAAAAAAACTGTTGCGTGCTTTTGGGCGCGCCCGCAAACATGAAATTGGCGCACTCGTGCACTGTGCCAACCTCTGCTTTGGGGATGGCCGTAGTTTGGGGTTTGGGCGCTTTCGAGGTGTGTCCATGCATGCATTATTACAGAGCATAAAGAGAACGAACTTTTTTTTTTTTGGGGGGTTGTCGTCACGGGTTTCAATTACCCGACAGCCTGCCGGCATATTCTTTTGACACGCACAGTAGGACGCAATCTGTTTAATTGAGGTGTTTAGCCATCTAAATAATTAAAGCAGCCAAAGGCTATGCACATAAAGCTGAGAAGGTCATAATCATAAATTAGACACGCGACTCGCTGAGTGCCTTCCATTCCTACAAGTGTCTGCAGGTTCTACTTGAGATTAAAGATGCGAAGCAGATGAAATATTTATATGATAAAGAAAGGGTTGTTAACTTTTCTTATGTTGTAAGATAAGGCATCTCGAGAAGAAGCGCTCAACATTGTTTATAACCCTCTATATAAAAATCAAAGAAAGGCGTACTTATCGACCGATAGTATTAAAGATTTACAATGCTAAGCTTGTTGTCAAAATTTACGTTTCTCAAGGTTTACTGTAGCTGAATCAACAAGCACTTCTCTAAAAATCACATCACTTCAGACTTTATAGAAACCAATAAAATCTAAGCTTAATAGATCATCAGTATTAATCTTCACGTATATCTTTCGAGTGAAACAATCAACTCAATATTAGTTTACTCTAATTTGCCAGCTACTTTTACCCTTCATAGTCACAACTTTCGAAAACAACCTTGCCTTACGTGTCCATAAACAATTTGCAGTGAAGAAGTGGACAGAAGTCGGTTGTTGTCTACTACTACTAAGTATGTAGTATGAATTGTGGCTGGCCATATTTAAATAAGACAAAGTGCTGACATTTCGTGCTTAGACCGCATGCACATTAGCCAGTCAGCGAACCGAAACGATTATTTGGTCTTGGTGTGCGCCAAATACACCCCACACACACAAGTGCACAGTGAGCACTATAATTTAGTGGCCCACTCGGACAGAAGAATTGAAGAACTGAAGCGCAAAACTGTGCCAAACATACAGAGAGAGGGAGAGAGATGGAGAAGGAGAAAATGCGCAAAGTAAAAGTGCAATTTACGAATATGAATTGAATTATGTTTGGACTTTTGAGTTGGAGTTGAAGTTTGGCTACTGTTTGAGCACGCAGCTGGCTTGTCAGCTTGAAAACGGCTGAAAAGACAGCTTGACGCATGCGCGGTCTGCTTGCGTAACAGTCGGTACCGAAAGTAATGTGACAGGCGTTAAATGCGCAGCAATCGATTTGATTTGCAATCTGTGATGACTTTAATTGAAAAACCGCCAGACAGACAATAGCAAAGTGGGCGTGGCACACACACAAACCCAACAACAGTACATCAAGTGGTGCTTAGTTCGGTGGGTGTGTGTGTGTGTGTGTGTGTGGCATGACAGCTGTAAGGAAGTCAGTCGGTCGCTAATGCAAATGCGCCCACGCAAATTATGAAAAATTATGCACACCATGCGGCAAATTTGTTGGCCAAGTCGGCGCTATTGGCTTCCTGGCCAAGACAAACAGTGGGCCGGGAGAGCACAAAAGGCCATTTCACGCCGCAAAATGAAACAAATTTCGATTTGGCCACTGTGAAACGAGCATTCAGAGAGAGAGAGAGACTTGACTTTCTGCGGAAACATCAGCAGTATGAAATGTCCAGCAGCTGCTTTCTGTCCCACTGTTCCCCCTTTATATATGTTTTTGTCTTTCGGCCTGCTTAAACATTTCGTAAACGTTGCGTCTTTAAGCTGCTGTTGCTGTTGCTGCTGCTTTGCCTTGTTGTATAATGAAACCGTATCCGTTTTTTCTGTTTTTCTGTTTTTTGTTTTTTTTTTTTTTATCCAGCGTAATGGGATATTTTTGCAGCTACCTTCGCGATCGCATTGAATTTGTGTATTCGAATTTCTGCTTATGACCAACAAATATTTCTTCTGTCTGCTGGGCACCAAAAATACCCAAAGATAACACAAAAACCCAAAATGAAGAATGTTCACAGCTCTGTAATTTAAATCTTGCTCACTTCAGGGTTCCAACAATTTTATAGCTACTTCTGCTTATGCTTAAGACAAAAAAAGCATTCAAGTGAAGTTCGTGAAAAAAGGTTTTCACATCTGCCTAAAAAAAAAAGAAAGATGTGTGAGTAAGCTTTCGAAGAATTTTAAGTACTCTTTAAGGGGAACCCTTTAATCTTATCAGTTATTGATAATGAGGCTTATCACACTCATAAAAAGTTTATACTGATCATAAATGTAACTTGATGACCCATAGATCTCTATCTTTATCTTCGAATCCATCAAACTTATCTTATCAACTCTTAACTCTTAGTAACTCTGAGACATTTCTCATAAGATTTATAGATTCCTATCAATATTTATAAATACCTCACACATTAATCACTCACAACCGAATGTGACAACATTTTTGTTTCTTAAACAACTCAAACGGCTTTTACTTTTGTTTTAAGCGTGTATTTTGAGTTCTTCTGCTTTTAATGCGCTTGAAAACCTTTTAACATTCCTTTTCGTTTCGTTTTGAATGTTGACTTAAGCTACTTTCGTTATTCTTAAGAATAACATCTTTCGCTTTTTAACAAGCCCAGAAGACCGGCCTAAAGGAAAAGTGTTGGCCAAACAGATCTTAATCGTTCTTAAGGTTTACTCTTTGTTTTTGGTTTTTTCTTGTTTTTTGGTGTCAATAATAATATTGGGCTTTAAGTGTTTCTTTGTGTGTTCTGCAAAGCTGCAGTTGTTGTTGTTGTTGTTGTTGTTTTTGTGTTGTTTCAGACTGACAACGTCAACATTAATCACTGTCAGCAAGCTGGTCTGTTGGGCTTTTGGTCTGTTCTGGTCGTGGGCCACCTCATCGTCATGTTCAGGCTTTTATTTTTCGCTGTTGTCTGCATGTGATTTCATTAATTTCGCATTCCAATGCACAACGGCGCAAAATTCCATCCAGCCAATCTCTCAGGCATTCCCCCCTCACCCTCTTCCCCACTCTCTTGCTGTGGTACAGTCATAGCCATGAGGAAGTGCAAAGTGTTGCACATGTGCATCGCACTTTAATTTTTTATACGTTGATCGTTTATATATATTTTTTTTTTTTTTTTTTTTTATGCAGCGCTTTGATCAATCAATTCAACTGGCGTCGTTTATCTGTTTCAAGGTTTATTTACTGCCAGACACAGAGACGGAGACAGAGACGGAGCTGGAGCCAGTGGCCCCTTTGGCCATAAAATATTTTAATTGAATGATCAAAATCGGATGCTCGTCGATTGCATAGACGACACAAACACACGCTTATTCCCCCCTCTTGGACTGCATTCACTTATGTGGAGAAGAAAATTATGAATTTCAATCGGATGGACGTCAAGCGGGCGCCAGTTTCAATTCCAAAAGACCGTATGACCCACAAATAACGCTAAGCTCTCGTCGCCAAATTGCCAAATTGGGTCTTAAAAAAGCTACAAAAACAACAACAGCAAAAAAAAAGTCTACTGCAACTGGCAAAATTTCAAAGTATAAAATGCGAGGGTGTATCAAATTATAATCTAATCGGGAAGCGTACCAAATATTTTTATTGATTTTTACTTTAACGAGCTGAATTGGAATTTGGTTTAGACAATAATTTTTTTTTAAATAGAACATGCGACATTTGCGACTCAAATTATTATGTTTTTGGAATGTTTCCATCACATCATGGATATCGAAGAAAAAAACGATTTTTAAAAACTCAGGACGTCAAACAATTTTTTTTTGGTTCTGCCCTTCTACTATTTTCTATTACCATAAATTTCTTTATATACCTAACATTTTTTCGATATAATTTTCACACATTGTGTTCGAGCTTTAAAGCCGTTTCTTTAAATTTCTAAGCAATTAAAAGGACGCCTAAATAAAACTCATATATTAAAATTAGTTTTAAGCTTACAAACTAGCCAAACGCACCTCGTGTGTGCTTATTATTATTCATATACATATATATATACTTTTGTGAGATTTATTTGCCGGCACAGAAAGATTCAGAGGGAGACGCATCTGCCATGCTTGGCTAAGCAGCAAAGACAGCGAATTCAACTCCAACTCCAACTTGGATTCGGAGTGCAGCAGCAGCAGCAGCAGCAGCTGCGATGTTGTCGACGTCGTGGTTGTGGTTGTGGCCATGTCACCTTGTCGGTGTTGGCTAAGTCGGTCGCACATGTCGCGGCATGCCATTTTAGGATTTGTGGCCGAAAAAAAAAACCAAAAACAAAAAAATAATGATATATATACATACAAATGTATGTATGTAGATGTTGTGTATAGTTGTAAGTGCAACATGGGCCGCTTATTTTTGGGACAGTGTTGTTGTTTTTGTTTTAGTTGTTGGCTGTAGAAAGTGCCGCCAGCAACAACGGCAACAAGCAACAAATCACAGTTGCTGCTGCTGCTGCTGCTGCTGCAGTCGCGTCTCATTATTTTTACTTTTTTTTGCATATGGCCATTAGCGTTGACAAGGCAGAACCACAAAGAAGTCGCAAACTCGCCACTTGAAAGTGAGCGCCAGCTGTTGCCAATTTCCGCATTTAGCAGCAGGCAACTCCTCCTCCAGAATCGACCCCGACCCCGAACCCGACTCGCTTTCATTCAGTCAGCGTGCCTGCCTCATTCTGCTTGCCTCAGTTGCCTGCCAACACGTTGCGAAAGTCACATAAATGGCCAAGACATGTTGCTGTTGTTGTTGTTGTAAGCGGCGCTTTTAATTGACCAACAAATTACATGCTGCATGTTTGTCTTTCGGCCAAACCCTGCAATAGATGACAAGCAAAACCAGCGCCGAATGACTAATTGGTCACCATAATGGTCACATTCGAAACCCAGACTCGAAACTCAAACTCAAACACAAACTCATATACTCAAAACTCCGGAGTCCGACTCTGTCTCCGAGTCCGAGAGTCAGTTTCAGCGACAACGTCAGTCGATCAGCTTTGCACAGTGGTTTAAGACTATTAAGCAATCAATTAACTTAGATTTGAGTATGTGGAAATGATTGATTTAAGATAATATTCATTTTGAACTTTTAAAGGATAAATCAAATTACCTAAAAGGTTATCTAGAGAGTCTAACCGATGATGAAGTCCTAAGTCAAACTCTAACGGAAATAATGTTTAACGGAAAATAATGAAAAATTCGACTGTAAAACAAGAACTAAGTTCAAAATAGTTTTGTGATATAAAAACCGATTAAGTTTTGAAAGAGTTTTTAAATTAAAAAAAAAAGTTTACTATGGGAATGCTTAAAATAATAACATCACCAATTCTTTCATTAAATAAAAGGACAGAAACGATTTAGATAAACTTAAGAAATATTCCACAAGAAATTTGATTTTTTTCTACAGGATTTTAAGGCCTAAAAGAAGAAACCCAACAATTAATCCAAAGAATAAATCTATTAATCCAGGTTTTAAGATTTGAAATGATTTTTCGCATGTAATTTAGCAGTTTTGAAAAAATTGTTTTAAAGACATTCCTCAGCAAACAATTAGAAATTGTCATTAATTAACACAGTAATTGTTACCACTGTGCATCAGTTTTGGGGCCCGCCTGGCGCTGCTGCAGTTCGTCAAGCCATTCACACACGATTTAGCGCCACCATCGTCAACGTTGCCGCTTTTTGCCGTTGCCGTTGCCGTCGCCGACGCCACGGGATCTCATGTGATGAATTTGCCGCCAAGACAGCGTCGCCAGATCGATGGCAAAAGTCGCCAAGTTGCCGTTGCAGTTGCCGTTGTTGTTGTTGTCTTTTGGGTGGTCGACGAATCGCCGGCCACAACTCCTGCGGCTTAAATGCTTCGACAAAAAGTTCAGTTTTGCGTTTGCATGAAATGACTAAATTATTCATTGCAGGATTTGTTGGTCGAACACAGCCGGCGGCAGCGGCTTTTGGTATTGACTTTTTGTGTTTTATTTTATTTTGTTTTGTTTTAGCCAAAAACACTTTCGCTCTCTCACATACGCGACACACCCGTTTAAAGAGCTTAACCGCGAAGTTCAGAGCTCAAACAAATATGCCAGACAATTAGGTGTAATGCCCAGACTCGACAAATAAACAAAAGCGGTCGACTTGAGTGTGATGAATGTGGCCAGGTAAACTGGCAAACTGAACTCATTAGAGCTGCCAGGCAAGCCGCATTTATTTTATGTAGTCTAGTAGTTGTTATTGTCGTGGCAGACCCAAGATCAGAGACCCGAGACCCGAGACCTGGGACCTGGCTATAGCTATTGTTGTCTGGGAAGGCGCAACGCCTACCTGAGCTGCCGTTTAATGGCTGCTCCTCCAGTGAGACTCTGGCCAGAAGCACGCGCCATTGCCTCATTGTTTAGCTACAGCAGCTCTGAGTGACAGACTGACTGACTGACTGACTGACTGAGTGAATAAGTGAACAAAATGCCGCGCAGGCGTAACCTTTATTGTTATTGTTATTATAAGAAAATCCAAAGAAAATAGCAAAATAAATTATGCTGAAAGGTCGAGGACAAACAGAATGAGGATTGGCAACTTTTATTTCGAGGATTTGTTTTACAATAAATACTCTGTTTATTGTTTAAATATGTGTTCTTTGTCCCAACTTTCTTTTACCTTTGATAAGTGTGAAGATCTTAACATTAAACATTTTTTTGATAGACCTAAACTTTCTCTACATTTCTAACCTCTCGATTTGTATCTAGTTATTATTGCAGCAAGAAGTTTATGAAGTTGAAGTTTAAACATTCCCATTACACGATTTTATTAAACATTCATAATAATTACATCTATTCAAGCGAAAGTATTTTTCCTCAGTTATGAATAGCTTGAGGAACTACTTTAGCTGCATAACATATAGATCGATATATATATATGGCCAAACTGACCGTCGTTTATGCCACATTTAAGTCAATCGGAGTCAAACAATCGGCCAAGCAACAATTGCTGTGGGGGCCATAAACAGTTAAGAGCCCTATAATCAGGCAACAATTTGCCACAGTCACCCAAAAAAAAAAAAAAAGCGGCAGCAGCAAACATGCAACTTCCTCATTGGCAGACAAAGATCGAGGAGCATTGCATAAGGCAGCAAATTGCAAATTGCAAACTGCAACTGCAATCGATTTGAAATATAAATTGGATGAGCCATGTGTTTATGAATGAATGGAGAGAAAAACATAAAAGAAATGCCAGGCCAGACATGAAATAAAAACCAAATAGAAAACTTTTGCCAAGCCATAGCCAAATGAGAGAGTGCGGTGTCTTTGAGGGCGACTGTGGTGTGGCAAGGCGAAGGCAAGGCAGGAAGCTGCCACAAAAACGACGAACGACGAACGACGAACAACGATCGACGGATTGCAATTGTCTGCGTCGGCAACTGCGTCAGCGGCTAAAATGAAAGGCTAAACTTGTGAGGCAAAATGATAGACAGGCAACTGTCTGAGCTCTGTTGTGGGTCTCTCTCTCTCCCACTCTGCCACACTCTGCCGCTTGCAACGGAAGCGCAAAAATAGAAAATAATTTTGAACTTTGGCGGCGGCAGCGTTTGACTTATTGCCTACTGATTTGCAGACAAATCAGTTTGGCTCCAAGGCAGTGCCGAGTTCGAGTCCGAGTCCGAGTTTTGAGTCAGTGCCACATGTGCCGCCACATGTTGCTTGTCCAACGGTCGTTGGTCGTGTGGGTGTTGCATATAAATAAATTGTAATTTAGTTTGGCACAGGATGCACATCATCCACGTACTCTCTGCCACCACTAAGCGCCAGCTGCACTCACAAAGAGAAAGTGAGTGTTTGTTAAAATTTGACAGGTTCATTTGACAAACGTGCATACGTACAAAAGTACTTAACTCCACACACACACAAACACACACACACATACACACACACAAACAGACATAGAGCACTTGCGATTATAAATGAAATCGAAAGCATTCACAATAAATCTTAATAAATCAGCTTGCTTACATGCCTTAAAATTTTATCAATAAATTTGTTGTCTGCTTTTGGAGTTTTTAATTAATTGGTTACAATTTCAAAAGGCTGCATTTGAATGGAGCAATATTCAATTTATATCAGTGGTATATTTGGCAATTTTAACAAGACAAGAAACTGCATTAAGTGTCTTTAGTTTAAACATGTGAGCATAAAGGGAAAGAAAATTTTAAGCAACAGATATTGATACCAAATAAATATTTTTAAAATATTTGTAAAATTTGTCATAATTCCTCAGTTGTTTTTAACAACTATAAACATAACTGAAAGGACTATGTGTATGAAATTAAGTGAATTTTAAAAACTTTCCAAAACTTTAGAAGAACTTAGATAAACTGGCACACTCAAAATAAAAGAAGAATGTTTGACAAATGGAAGAACTAGAAAAGTTGCAAATAGAGTGACCATGAAGATAATTTATGAAATAATGTGGCAGGCAGGCAGACAGCGATATTCTAGACAGTCTTCAAGTGTAAATGCACTGAGCGAAAAACTAAAAGCGTAACGAGGTCAGTTCTCATAAGCGTTGCCTATAAATCATGTTATGGGTAAAAACACAAAAAAAAAAAAATGGCCAACGCCTGTTGGTTGCCTGGCAGCTGCCACAGTTGCCACAGATTTCCGCCTGGAGGCAGCGTCAACTGCATTTTAACCCAATTAGAGAACAGGTTGGCACCTCCACACACACACACACACACACACACACAGCGACATTTCACATTTCAATTTGTGTGCCAAATTTTGTGGAGCAGTTGAGTTGTTGTTTTTCTATTTAACATTTTATATATATTTTTATCGGCGCCTGTTTCGACACCATCTCGGCGATCTTATCAGATTCGCCTGTCAATTGTGTACAGGGCGTCATTAATTTGCTGAGCTTAGCTGTTTTTTGGGTTAGTTTGTGTTGTTCGGTTGGGAAAGCGCATAAAAAATAGAAACCCATCCGCATTTGCTATCAGATTGTGTGCTTAATTAAGTGCATCCATCGCTGATGCTGGATGCTGGTGGGCAGCATTTGAATTTGTGCCATAATTCATGGAAAGTCGAAAGTCAGCTCAGCGTTCCATCGATAATGTGTCACATATCAATAAAGAATTCCCACATGCTGCTTTTTAATGTGCTGCCTGCCTGCAGGGCATCATTTCAACTGGCGCCACACACACACACAACAGCAAGAACAACAACATACCAAACACTTGCCTGACCATTGATGAAAGCCAAGTGCCGACCAACCATCAACCAGCAAAGTTTTTACTGCACATAATTGGCCAACTGGGTCACTGTAACTTACCTGCAAAAGAAAGAAAAGAAATGAAGAAGTGAGTAAAAAAAGACAAACAAGTGAGAAAAGTAATTAAACGGCTGCCATAAATTGAGTGAAAAAGTTTGCGCTACATAAATTCAAGCAGCAATTAAGCCAAAATGAGTATCAATAGAAAGAAAGCGAACTAAATTGATTTACTTTTGTGACGTCACAAAATGTTTAAGAAAAATATTAAATTTAGCAAACATAGACCTAGAAGTTTAGTAGGCCTAGCTTAATCCGACATCAACCATGAAACCTGTACAATAGATTTTATTCCATTTTGAATTTGACCAGCTTCCAAATTAGAAATAATTTTTTTGTTTTTTTAATAAAAATTTTGTTAAAATTTAAAATTTCCAAAATTTGTCGCTTTAGAATTGCCAGCAAAAAAAAAAAGAAAAAGACTAATAATTTATAATAATGTGTTCTCCGTGCGGACCTTGCAGTCCCTGCGATCCCTGCTGCGGACCCTTCGAGTGCTCCCCCAAGTGCTACAATGCGGCACAGCTGGAAGCCCTGCCACAATGTGCACCAAGGATACCGCCACCGTTTCCCAAATGCATAACGGTGCAGCAGCCGCCGCGTCTCATCTGCAAGAAGCGCGTCGTCTTCACCGAGAAGATTGTGCCCGAGCCGATGGTCGTGAATCGTTGTCGCCAAATCACCATACCCAAGGTCGTGGATGCCACACGCGTGATCAAGGTGCCCAAGCTGATCTGGGTGTCGCAGATGGTGCGCGAACCGCGCGTCATCTACTATCCATCCATGATACCAGATCCCTACGTCGTCTGCTATCCGAAGCGGGTGTGCGAGCCTCGAGAGGTCTGCCAGTCGATACTGTGTCAGCCCAAGCCGCAGACCATTGACATACCGCCGCCGCGGGAGTACTGCTGCTATCCGAATGGACCCATTAACTATAAGCCGAGCGCCGCCTGTCCGCCGTGTCCGATTGGACCGTGTGCGCCGGGTGGCGGCTGTTGTCCATTGCCATGTTTCTCGACCAATCAGTATCCCGTTTGTGAGACACGTTGCGGGCCCTGTGGACCATGTGGTCCCGGTGGACCCTGTGGACCTTGTGGTCCCTGCGGACCTTGTGGACCCTGTGGTCCCTGTGGACCTGGACCTTGTGGACCTTGCGGACCCTGTGGACCTGGACCTTGTGGACCCTGTGGACCCTGTGGACCTGGACCTTGTGGACCCTGGGGTTAAAACGAGTCCAAGTCAAATTATTAAGGATCATGTTAACTGTCAATGTACAAATACAAACATGTATATGTATTTATGTATATACAAACATACATACGTACATATATGATCATTATCGATATTAAATAAATTTTCCTTCCTTTATAAACTATTTTAATACTTTTCCAGTTCCTTAATACCATAAATTCTTCATTTCCATAGTTGAATCATTTGTATAACCCATTCAAATTACTATAACAAAATAAGATTAATTTTTTTAATGCCTTTCCGCATCGAAAACATGAAATTAACATAATTTTCATCTTTTATTGCTTTTGTAAATTCCACAGCGTTTTTTTATGTGTCTGAATTTAATTGCTTCATTTGCGCCCCTGCATTTTTCATCTTCTTTCTTTCTTTTATAACTTTTGCCACACTTTCAGCATTGTCTTGCTGAGTGTTATGTTTATATTTATATTTTCTTCAAGCTTCAGCCAAATAAATGCATTCATAAATTATGCATTTGAATGCAAATGCCGCACGCCGACTAATTGGTTTATGTAATAAATATTTTGTTGGGCTTTGCGGAGATTTATTTATTGTTGAGTTTCAGAGTTGAAGACAGAATAACAATGTGTGTGTGCTGCACGTAATGACAACTGCACGACATTGAAGCAATGAAGCTAAAATAACACGTTACGCATACGTCACATGGGCCCGGACAAGAGCAGAGACTGAAGCGGCAGCAGCAACAGATCGAGACGGAAGCGTCAACCATCAGTTGCATGCAACGCCCTCGATTAGTCAGCCAAACTGTTTGCTTTGACTTAATTAAGGTCTTGACACATTGCCTATTGTTAACTGCAGCAGACACTGAACCAAAAAATTACTGGAATTAATACTAGACGGAAACAATTTTGATTCGTTACGGAAAACATTTAAATAATATTACAATTTATATAACAACAGACACAAGTAAAAATAAATATTTATTTCTTGGTTTTCTGTCAGTTTCAGGATTATGATTTCTTATGGAGAGAAAAATTTCAAGATATTATTTTAAGGAGAATAAAGATTTTGGAGTTGAAAACATCAGCTTTTTAAGATGTCTTAGTAACTTTTTCTTTCAGTGTTCTGGCATTTAAATAACTCGGCTTTGATTGTTGTTTTTAGTGCTGGAATGACGCGTGAGTTTTTCAATTAGCATCGCTAATTATGAGTAGTGAGACGTACATTCAAAATAGGTGTTGTGTTTTTATTAACAGTTGCTCTGGGTCAACTCACTTGGCATGAGAGAGGTGTTAGCAATGCCTTTTACCTCCGATTTTAACAGATGTGTGCGATAAGGGGAAGCTGCAAAAATTTGTTAACTCCAAACACACATTTCTAATTTCGATATGTGTGTGTGAGTTGTGTGTTAATTTTGTGGCTGCTGCCTGTCGCCTTTGTTGATGGATTTCATTTGATTTGATTTAATTTGTTTGTTAACAACATTTAAGTTTAGTGTATTTTGATTGTTAAACGAAAGTCGCATAATTTGAATATTGTGCAAAAAAAAAACAAAATGGTCTTAAATTTGGATTTTAGCTACATGTGTTTATAAACAAGTTACACGTGTATTTTTTAAACTAATTTCGTAGTTTTTCCATTGCTCAATTGATTTAATTGCTTGAACGAGGCGCCCATGGAATTTCAAGTATGTTCACAGCCCTATTTCAAGAACACTGTGCATGACTAGGAAGTAAATTCAATGACTAAAATCTCATAATAATATCAACAGCTTTTTCACAATCAACTTGAGCTTTTATGCATTTCATTTCAAGATGCCGGCTTCATCTTTATGGCATTTACAGACCAAACCCAAGACATAAATCAAGGTAGTCTATTGTGTAAGAGGCTCTGGGTCTTGAAAGTGTTAGGCTCTGCGGTATAACATAGATTTATCTTGACATGTTGTTGTAACAATTCATTAAAGCCAGCAGAACTTAAAGCCCACGAAAAACCATAAAGAGAAAAATCTATGAAAAACTAATTGAATGGTTGAACGACTAAGAGATGCTCTAAATATTATTTTTAGGCCTTCTAACGAAATAAGTTTGTTTTTTGTTAAATTTTTCTTTACTTATCTTTAAAGTGTGAATATCGATATTAATCGATATCTGTGTTTTTGTAGCACTAACTGTTATATATACCCTATATTCTAGTTACTTTTAGCCACACACTTGACCAGCTCAACACACAATCATATGCTGGCCATTAAAAAGCTAACATGCCTCAGCAGACTATTAAACAAAATACTATAAAAACACATACAAAACAGAAAAAGAAAAAAATGTTAACTAGACACAACCGAAATCTGAGCTTTTCTTAGAGGCACCTGACTTAAGAGGCGTTCCAAATACTGCTCTGGCTGGCTGGGGAGGTCATAAAACTGGCAGTGGCACCAGAAGAGAGAAGGAAAAAAAAACTTTTCTTTGTGTGTGTAGCCAGGCAAAATGGCTTTTGGCCGCAATCGAGTCTCAGCCAAGTCAGCCAAGAGTGGGTGTTGCTAAAGCCAGCTTCGCTTATCTGGCCATAAAGAGCTGTAGCTGTAGTTGTAGCTGTAGTTAAAGCTGTTGTAACTGGCCAGTTGCCCCCAAGTGGAGGCGACCACGCATGTTGTTGCTATTGTTGTTATTGTTATTGTTGTTGCCTACGTGTTATCACGAACACTTCACAAACTGCACACCGAGAAAAATGAAAAACTGAAAGCTGAAAGCTGAAAGCAAGCACAGATCTTCTTAAGATCAAAGTATGAAAGTTGATCACGACTGTTAGGTGCTCTGTTTTTATAAGAAACATTTTAAATTTAAAGGGAAATTGTTCAGCTTTAAAAGATGAGTTGAAGATTGATACTAAGATTGACCGAATTTATCAAAATATAAATACAATAAATAATTTAAACAATTATTTAACAGTAGAGTTGAAATTTTCACATTTTCTTCGAGTGTAGAATGCAACTCTTTTACTTTTCTCACATGCGCTCTCACAATTTGCACTGCAGATCAAATCAATAAACGCTCAAATACCTGCAGATACTAGTACTTGTGTATCTCAAGAAAGCACAAGTTTCTGAACTTCGAAATTACAACAACGGCAATGATCAGGTTAACACTTGCCCTGTGGGTGGCTCTGGTAACCTTAGACCATGACTTGGGCCATTAAAAGCATAATAAGCAAAAGCAATTTGTTGGCCTATGCCAAAACAGGCCAAACACTTGAAATAATGATGTAAAATTGTATAAAGTTTAATTGAAATTACAAAAGCGGTAACAAGTGAAGGTGAAGGTCTATAGTTCCAGTATTTGGAGTTGAGTTTTATTTGTGTTTGTGTCACGGTGCCTGACATTTTTTAATGAGTTCTCTGAAGCCTGTCATTGACTTGTGTCTGTTGTAAACAATCAAGAATATTTGTAGCAAATGTGCTATACCTCTAAATACCCATTAATTTGCAGTGTCTTTTTTGCAAATCGATAAATATCGATAGCTGATGAATTGAAAAATAGCTGAGGTATGTCTATTCGTTACAAAATAATTTAGCTAAAACTTTGAAGAAAGTAATGCCTATAATTAGAAAAAAAAAAATTATTTCCATTTTAAAGTTTAGTACATAAGTAGTATTATAGTCAAAGTATTAATCATAATTATAATTTCTGTTTAAATTTTAGTACTAATTTATAAGTACTCCCACTTGTAGCACTAGGAATAAAATTCAATAAATAAATCAAATAAAATTTAATAAATTAAATATGATTTGCAAATCGATACTTATCGATAACTGTTTGTAAGTTTCCTTTCTTCTCGCTTCTGAATACGGTAGTAAAAATGTTTTGCAAATCAATATTTATCGATAACTGTTAAAGTAAAAAATAACTGACAAATTTAAGATCGATTGCACAAAGGTTTTGCACATCGATATTTATCGATAACCATTAAATTGGAAAATAAGTGAGGTAGTGTAGTTAAATAATTTGTGGGACAATAACTAGAATTTTCAAAGTACAGGGTATGAACAGCACCCAATACTCAATTCATACGCAGCCGCTGAGCTAGTTAAGTAAAAGTCGCTCTAATTAATTAGATCTGCGGATTCCACACACATCATAAACAGTGTGTGTTATGAGCATGCCCATTGATCGTTGCTGGGGCGTCAGTGACCCATGGGGTCTAACGAACAAGAAGTACTCTTTGTAATTTGGCTGTGCTGGAAATTAATAAGCAGAAAGGCAAGCAAACGAAGGGGGAGCGAGAGAGGGATGTCGAGTGAGACTGAGAACAAGTCTGGCGACGAACAAGTTTTCCACGTTTTCCAATTTTCATGCACTAAACGCAATCAGTGCTCATGATCTGTACATTAGCGTCGTGTGCTGATCACGCAGATTGCCCACACAAATACAAATACAGCAAATGCAACGACATGAAATTGAAGGAAAATGGCAGTAAGTATTAAACTGAACATGGTTGTGCACACACACACACACACACACACTTAAGCAGTTGACTGATATACCAACCATGTTGACCAGTTTTTTTTTCAAGAGTTGGCCAGGATGACAACAACAACAAGAGCGACACTTGGCCGATTACCGCATCTTGCATCTTGTCCAGGCGGTCAATTCAATATGCAAATTCGTTTCGAGGAGTCTAGTTTGTTTTTGGGCCTGCTCCTGCAGCAGCACTTCCTATGAAGTCATCATCAGACGACGCAACGATGAAACCGTTAGAAATGTCATTACATAAACACACAGCATTTTAATTTACAAATTATGCAAATTTACACTGCAACAACAACAAGTGGTTTGTCTTGGAGTGGGCGTTTTGTTTGAGTGAGTGATGGGCGTGAAAGCCATAAGAAAACATTAAGACGACGCTTCCACAAGTGCATCTCTCCCTCTCTTTCTTTCTCCACCATCTGTCTCTATCTCTAAGATGTGCGGGGGCTTCAAGTGTTTGCCGCTTAACGTTGCGAAAACAGGTAACAATTTTGAGTGCAGACAGGAAAATACTAACTGATGCCAAGAGAAGATCGTTTAAATGCTGGCTGTAATCAAAAACTTGTTATAAGACATTAAGGCGAGTAAGAATTCAATTAAAGTGTTTTGTGATAAGAAAAATGTACTAAAAATGTTGAAATTATCAAGTGTTTAATGGGTGTGTGTATCCATAAAGTTAGCTTTTAAAATATAATAATAAATAATATAAAAGCTTTATTCTTTTTAGTATTTTCATTAATATACAACAATCAACAAAAGTTCATTTTAGGAAAAGTTTAGACTATATGTACAATGATTGTTTTTAAGGATATTACAATTAATTTATGAGTTCTAACTACGATAAATATCAACCTAGTTCCAAATATTTTTGACACAATGTCAATCATAATCTTTGTAAATTTATCAGAATTCAGATTCTTGTTTTTTGCTCATTATTGTTTACGTTATTGTCGTACGTAGTAGAAGCTCACGTTTTTCAGATTTTTGCGCTTTTTGTGCTCAATTTTGTTGAACTTTGTGCAAAATACAAAGAAGCTAAATAAAACCTGTTGAACAAGATCTGTTTGAGTGTTCGCCGACGTATCTTTTTCTTGATTTTATAATTATATATTTATTTATGTTTTTGGACTTTTATGGCTTGGGCATAGCGTCAGAAAATGTATAAATAATTCAATTAAAACTTAAAGTGTTTACTGTATTTGTTTTGTTTCTTCTCTCTTCTCTCATTTGCGTATTTTGTGGAGCTTAAAGTCAAACAGCTGTGTTTGCACAATTTGCTTGTTATTATTAATATAAATATATTTGTATAATTTGTGGTTGGTATGTTCATGTTTACAATAGATTTATTTGACAGACCAACTGTCAAACTTCAAGCACAAATTTTTAAGAAGCCATTGTCAATGCATTTATTTTGTATTTTTTAAATGGAATTTCAAGCTACTCCACTTGGCTTGTTGTTGTTTTTAATTTATGCACTTACACACACACACACACACACCTATATAATAGCCGGTGTAAAATGTAAGCCAAGCACAAAATAATGAAAGAAAAATAAAGTCGCTGACATTTGAAGGTTGTTCGGGGCCATTTCATTATAAACAACAATGTGAACGCTCTAGAGCCGCGTAATTATACTATGTGTATGTTTGTATGTACATTTATCTAGATAAATTATGAAGTTGAAGTAGTTTGTGAAGAACAAAAGCATTCGTTAGTTAACAAATGCAAATTGCGTATCATTCCTTATTGTGCGATCCGGAAAACTCTCAGCACAAAAGTTTACAAATAAGGCAAAACCAATTAAAAAGATTAGCACACCCAACTTTCTTGCACACTTTAATATTAAACAATTATTTCACTGAATTTAAATTGAATTGATTTTATTTAAATTTACTTTATATACATTTCCTATTTATTCCTTTTGAAATAGTTTATGCTACAACTTTTTTGCCAGCCACAAATAGTTTTTTTTGTTTTACTTAAGTTTTCTGATTTTCTATAATAACGACAAACGAAGTTTTGTAATGGTATGACTAATACCTTGAGAGAACAATAAAAAAAAACTTTAAAAGCTATTTGAGTACGAAGGAAAACTATTTCCTCAACTTAAACAAAGTTTATTGCTAGTGATTCAGCATTACTATAAATAAAATGTTAAGTATACGCATGTGTACTTAAAGGGAGTTTACTAAGAATCAGAAAGCTAAGCATTAAAAAGTGTCTCGGAATGGAAAAATTACTTGAACTACAAAAATTTGAATAATAAAAGTTAAATTTTAAGAGCAACTTTAATATAAACCAATTAAATTTATATGCGTAATACAATTAATTTTCATTTAAGTGCAACTTCTAGTTATTTGAGCAATGCAAATTATCTGTACAAGATTTTAATGTCTTGCAACATTTGAAATCTTTAATTCTGGCAAAGAAAACCAGCTGTAAGCTTTCTGTACTTAATCTTTAACCACTTCGATGAGCAACATTTGTAAGCAGGCAGTTATACACACACACACACACACACACACACTTATAATACCTGAACAGATCATGCTCAAAAGATAAAAGCAATTATGTTTTTGAATGGTTAAACATGATGGAAAAGCACACACCTGCAAAGTATTCGAGACAACAGCTCTCAACTTGACCTTCAAAATATTGTACGTTTATGGTATGTTGTTGTTGTTGTTGTTGCTGCCTGCTGTTAATAATTATTAATTTGATGCGCTGTATTACGAAAATTTGCACATTTTTTGACGCCCTGTGAAACACTTTTTAAATTGAGGGCAGAGCAGCCCACAGCTTGCCCCAAAGAGTTCAAAATGAGGGTCAACCATAAAAAGAGAGAAACCAAAGAAAAAACAACAAAAGTTGTAACGCTTTCGAAATGTGAACTCTGTGAACGTAATTAATCAAAAACTAGAGCTTAAGTTTCACTGGCCAGAGACTCGAGACGAGGCAGAACAACAACGGCCACCCATTGTAATATCTGTTGAAAGAGGCACAACACGGAGAGCTGATAAATAATCGTTTAGCATTAATTTAAATTGCCTCCAATAGTGCATTATGTCACGAGCGCGGGTGCAGCGAAAACTTTGCTTTCAAACGAAAGCGAAAGTATGTCAGCAGGGGGGAGGGGGAGGCAGCCAAGTGAAGTGAAGCGTGAAAGATTCTGTTAAAAACTGGCATCTCTTTACTGATAAACACAAAAGGCATTGGCATTGTCGCTGCTTTTAGTGCGCATGCGTGCGCCTGCTCATGGGTAGCAGCAGGGGGTGGGAAAGGGGAGGGGGGATCGGGGATCGGGGGGTAGCACAGCTTTCCAGTCCAGTGGCTCAGAGTGAAATGGAAAGGCAAGTTGGAGACGCGTCTCTGAACAGCACACGAAATTGACAACCGGCGATCGCATGAAAAATAACTTTCACTAGAAACCGAAATCCGAAAAATCCCAACACAACAACAACAACAACAATAAAATGCAACAAGCTGATAGCAAGCAAGCAACAAAAATACCAACAGCTTCAAAGAACTGTTAGCTACCGTAATAACGACGTTTAGATACACTTGCAGTTTAGATAATAGTTATCTTAAAACGTTTTTGAATGTTTATTTTAACAACTTAATTCTCAATCGAAAAAGTTTCGTCTTAAAGTGTTACAAAAATATAGTTTTAAAATTTTGAATTTTTTTTTTTCAAATTTCTGTCAACTTATAAAGTAAAATAATTTACTGAAGAGAAAAAAATTATTTCAAATATTATTTTTTTTTAATTTCTCTGCCTGAATGACAAAATCATTTTTTTTCTAAAATTTCTGTCACTTATTAAGTAAAATAATTTACTGAAGAGAAAAAATTTAATTCAAATTTTTTTTTTTTTTCTCTCTCTGCCTGAATGACAAAATCATGATGCTCCGTCTGCAAGGGTATAACAAAGATATTGTCAGGTCAAAGAGAGGGGAGAGAAAGAGGGAAAGAGTGAAGCAGTCCTGACTTTAACTCCAACTCAGATACAGATGCAATATCTTTGACTCTGCTTTGTGACTCACGTCTTGTAAATCAAGCGAAAAGAAAATAATAATAACGTAAGTCATATATAGCAATAATATTCTTTTGCCCCTCTGCCAACCAAGCTGCCAGAAAACTGTCACTCATTTGGGTTCTAAGCCAGGCTTTAAGTGCCTTGAAGCTGTGAGCTGTGAGCAGCGCCCCCGCAGCACTTTTAGGGGGTAGGCGTAAACTGTCTAACCAAATGGCATTTTGGCAAGGAAGTTATAAATTTGCTGCCAAATAGAATTGTGAGAGACGACGACGGCAGAAAGGCAAAGCCAAAGGGTAAGGCAATGGGGGAGAGGGGGATAGAGATGAAGGCGATGCCACAAAGCGTTCATTAAAGTCAAAGTCCCACAACTTATGATGCAAACAACAACAAACAGCTCTCAAAAAGTGATGAAATATGAGATGCCCTGTAAACATTGCAAGGAAATTTTCAAGAATTTATTTGGCATATATTTTCTATCCGAGACTTTTGATATTCATTATAATGTATAATAAATAATAATAATTTTATTTGTTGTAGCTTTATAGTATATCGATATTATTTTTTACAGATTTATAAATCATATTATTTTTTACAGCTTAATATACCATAATTATTATTTTTTCGCCTACCCTTTGACAAAACTTGACCAACTATGAATAATTATGCGCACAAACTAACATTATTATCGATAATAATCGATTTGTGTTAATCCCTTATCTTTTGCTGAACAATTACAGGGTATCTTAAGTACGTGAGCTGCAACTGTTGTTGTGGGCTTCATTGAGAAAAACCTTTTGGAACGTGCGTGCACAATGATCGCTTTGCAAGTTTTACGACCTTCTGCAACGCCCACAACGCAGTGTGCGTACACTGAGCGAAATGCAATCGCTGGCAATTAGAGGAGAACATCAACACAAAACCCGAAAAGAACCAGACACAAACGCCGACTCACGGCCCACACACAACAACACACACACACACACACACGACACAAGTCTAGCTGGTCTCTTGGGAGTACCTTAAGTAGGTAGTACACCAGTGCTGCCAATTTAGCTATTTTACCGCTAGATCTAGCGGGTTGCAATTGGCAAATGCGGGATAAATTGTAAAATAGCTATTCACCAACTTCATGTATTTCTATGTTTTACTTTGTAGTATTTCTTCCATTTGAATGGCAAAAAACATTGATAAGCCAAAAGAGCATTAAATTTTATCGTTTTTAACTATGAAATCAATTGATACGCGTTTTATACCATCACTAACGAGGTATTTCACAATTTATAATTGTAAGTGTAAAGGTGCAAATCTAGCATTAATGCAAAACTTTCGGATTTGCAAGCAAATGTCTTCGTTAGTTTACAAATTTTTTTTTGGCTATTTCTAGCTTTTTTCAAAGGCTACTTTAGCTTTTTTATGACCCGAAGAGTTGGCAGCGCTGTAGTGCACAACACAAGGAGAGAGAGAGAGAGGGAGAAACAGCGGAAGAGCTTTAGTGCAATTAGAAGTCAGCTTTTGGGTTAGGTAATACTTTATCCCATACTTGTATGGGAATTAATAAACATATACATATGTCACTTCATGACTTGGCCAATGAACCAACATTCTGATTATGCGTCAATTTTCTTGAACTTTTTCAATTAACTTAATTAAACTTCATACGCTCCAATTGGGCAACGGAAATGGGCGACGCGAAACGCTGACCTCTTGGATCAAGGCATGGAATTTAAATGTATATATAGTATATTAAGTTATCTACAAACTGCGGCTGCGTGACTTATCGGCCATGACTGGCCTTGTCGGCGTTATCAAAACCAACCCAAGAAATCTTATCGAGCCTATAAAATAAACAAGTAATAGTATGCAAGTAATATCAATAACTATTAGTTATTATTTTCTTTTAAATGTAAAATAAGAATAGTGTTAAAAATAATTACTCGACTGTGCAATACTCTTTTTTATGCAATACTCTTCTTTATGAAAATACACTATTGTATTGTCTTTCAAAACAGCCACAGAGCTGCAAAAGGTTTCTTTCTCAGATCACAATCAGAAACAGAGCAACAATATCAAATGAACTCCAACAGACTCGAGACTTCAACTCAAAGATCTGAGCGTCGAGACTCCCGTGGTGTTTGCGGTTAAGGCATTGTGCTCCTTTTCCTACATCTATCTAGCTGTATGTATTTGTTTAAGAGAGGTGAGGAAAAGCAGTTGACCTGACCGATAAAAGGGGCTGTGTCAATAACTCGAACAACAGACAAATTTTCTATTTGACTTTCAGTTTTTTTTTCCTTTTCTTTCCCTTTTTCCGCTTAGTTACTGTGACATTTGATAGCGCAAGCGGTCAAATGTTGTCCAAGCATCGATATTATTTATCTGCTTCCCCTCTGTTCCTTTATGTACTTGCCTATCTGTTAAGTGGAAGGCAGACAAGTGTCTCAGCACATGTGTGTGTGTGTGTGTGGGTTGTTGCTCTAAACTTGTTTGATCTGTCAGTTGGGCAGTCAGTGATCATTCAACTATACATAACCACAATAATATATAACGAGTGCTAGAACAAGCTTTGACAGCTAATTTACACTTGAATGTTACACATTAACAGTACAATTATGGCACACTGCAAAGCTGCACTTAAAACATTTACATAGATGTAAACAAACACAGGTATGCATTTTAACTAACTGTGATCCTGACTGCCGTTAAGTATAACAGTCTGGTAAACATTACTCATAAACAGAACCGATTTTAGCTAACAGTGACCCCCCGCCCGCCCGCTTACTGTTGCTGTTATCTAAGAGCGCACAATTGGCGCCGTAAAGCAAGTCAACAAAAGCCACTTTATATAAAGTGTTGTGACTAATGCTCAATTGAATTATTGTTGAGTGAGGGACAGGGGGACAGTTCCCTCTTGCCCTTGTTTGATTACAAGCGCTGCTCGGGAACACAACAAAGGCAGCACGAGCCGAAAAATAAAAAAAATATAAAAAAGAAATGGTACCTGAAATCGGGGTCATAATTAAGACGCAGGCAGGCCATTAACATAAAATGGCAAATTCCATGCAAAAGGGGCAAACAGCAACCCACAAGCAATTGCTCTCGGCTCTGGTGGCTCAATCGTAATTTGGGTCAAAATTCAGCAACAACAAAAATTATGTATTATCATTAAATTTCATTACAAGCCGGGGCGCACGAATCGAGAAAAACGCAAACGCGCAAAAATCATGGAACTGGAAACCGTTACAGCAAAACGCACTTCAACTCAAGTGTACAGTTATAGTGACGACGCCAGCAATGCCTCTCTGCAGGCACCAAAAACAAAGCCAACACTCTGCGTGTGTGTGTGTGTGTGAGTGTGTTGCCATTTTTGGGCAGACAAGAAAAGACAGACCAACAGACTGAATGTTAAAACATGCGAAAATGCGTACACCTACCTCCCCAGACAGAACCTTGCCACACGCTGCAGTTCAGAGATGAGCGCGTGTCACAGTGTTGCCATACTGCACGTTTCACGTGCGCATCTCTGACAAATTATCTAAGTGCAATTTAGTGTTGGCAAATTTGGCTTTTTTGCAAGGTGTTCGAAGTAAAGCAAATTATGTTTCTTAGCTTGAAAGCAGTGCATTTTTAAAGCCCGCCAGCACTGTTGCCATCCTGCCTCGCTGAGTCACCGATTTGTGGCAGGTTCATCGAACTGTTCTGCACTTACCAAAAAAGTCCTCCCAGGTGTCTGAATCGGATTCTATGTCCATCTTGGTGGCTCTGCTCCTGTTGCGGCCAGTTGATTTATGTTCCCAATGCCTTGTTTGGTATTTGGTTTGTGTCCAAATTTAGCCAAAGATTGCGTGGCTGGTTTTTCCGCACTTGGCAGGCAGTCTTTTATTGCAGAAGGGGGGTGTTAGATATGCTATCTAGTTGACGGCGCTCCTTGTCCATAGTCTCTTTAGCTTAGTCGCTGCGCAAATGACTTCACTCGGCAAGAAAAAAAAAACAACAAAAAAAAAAACTGCTGCTGCTCCAATCAATGTTCAACCGATAAGATAAACACACATACGCACGCACACATAAACGTTAATACATGAGCGAATTCAAGCGTTTTAGACACTGTGCGAATTGTGGAGAAACGTCTTGGCTTCACTATCTTATCGTTGCCTTTTCGCCAGAGCAAATACCTAATAAGTACGCAATTTAGACTGGAAGTGCAGCCTAACAGCTGATATATACATATATACACAGACACACACACTCACATACACGCACTTAGATGTATCTCACAGTTAGCGATTCTCAATTCACTTGCGCGCTGTTTCTCAGAATTTTTGTGTATGACTAAACCGGCTGTGAACTTTGCCTATGCTACGTTTCTTCAATACATTCATATTTCTTTTCAATATTTTCTGTTGTTGTGCACTTGTTGCGCTTAGGCACAGGTAAGACAATAAAATGAAAACAAAAACACAAATTGCAGACTTGAAGTTGAAAATGCAATTCGCATTTTTTTATGTTTTGCCGATTTTCCAGTTTCACCTTCGCACCGTTACTTCTAATTGTGGAAAACACTCTCGCACAGCAACAACCGTACACTTCCAAAAGTGTTGCACGCACGCGCGTTAAACGGCAAAACGACGGCGACCGAACGACAGCAACGACAACTCACCCACACGACGTTTCAAAACGAACTAAATGCGTTGCCGCCGTCACAAACCAAGAGGCTGTTATAAAATTGCAGTACCTTAAAAGACATTACTTGAAGCTCCAAATGCGGGTTATTGTTGTAGCAGAAAAAGCTTATACTTATTTATATATTTTTTAATGATGATCAATTTACATTTTAATAGTTTATTAAGTAAGTTTTTGTTGAAACGTTAACGTATATTTACTCAAGTGGTGCTGTTATTGAAGCAAATGATCTAAACTGATCTGATATTACAGCAAAAATTTAACAGCCTATGTTAAACTCAACAAGGAACTGTAAACCATTCAAAGTGAAAAGAATTTTAATAATTTAAAATCATTTAAAATTTATTGTATCTTTTGAACATTAGCCCAGAGGACTAAATAATTTGTACATGTCAATTAATATTAATTCAAAGTTCAACCTTATCATTTCTTTTACAGCATATTTCATTTTTACACAGATACCAATACGAGATTATTACATACAGAAAGTATATTTCCACTAAAAATGTAAAAAAAAAACCTTTATAAGTAATGATCAGGGCTCTTGAAACTAACTTACGAATGAGAAAAAATACAGCCAAAGTGATTACCAAAGGTTGTGCATCAAAACAGAGAATATACAGCAAAACAAAGGACAAAATAAGAGACAAGACTCCAATACAAAAAGATATAAGTACTAAAACACAGACTTTCTGTAAATTCAAAGATTCAAATTAATTGACATGAAATCTTTTTCAAAACTTACGCATAAAACACCCCAAAGCAGAAAGAGTCTATTAAGCAAAAATAAGCCAAGAAAGACTGCCGCTATAACTCCCCACACGAAGTTGACATCAAACAGTAAAAGTCCGACATATACGGAGCCCGCAAAGGCGATCACTAGGCCTGATATACCAATGATAATGCAGCCAATATAGAGTTGTATGCAACAAAAAAATCTGTTTTTATTTAAAAAAAAACTCATTTTGTAGAAATTTTACTTAAGCCGAACGGTTTGAATTTTATTCTAAATTCTATGACTTTTAACGGCTGGCCACCTGTGGATTACTATCGATTTATTACTTAAATACTCGTTGCAATGATTTATGAAGTACTCGATAGTGTTGCCTAGCATCGGGTATCGTTATAAGCAAACTACTCGATACCAAAGCGTGGCTGATAAGCAGTGAACAACATTAACGAATTATGGACGTTTTTGTCCCGCCTGCGGCTAAAAGGTCTAAAATTACAGAATTGGATGATCACTTTGCGATCAAAGCTGTGCTATCTAAAGAGTATAATAAGGACATAGCCCTCATTAAGGTGCACAGCAGCCAACTGGAAAGCAAACAGCAGTTACAGGCCGTAATCCAGGAGCTCGCCCAAAAGCTTCCACATTTTCAACATTTGAAACGGGTTAATGAAAGAAACGTCCTAATATGTCCCACAGCTGACATAAAAGACACTCTAGAGCAGCATTTGAAGCATCACAAAATCTCCGATAACGTGCTCGAAGCACTGTGCCGCAATGTTACCATTGTCGAGGTGCCCGCCAGTTGGGCCAAGCTGCGTGTGCAATACGAGCAGATGATCAAATACTGGCCGTGCAAATTCCATCCGGATAAATATGCAGAATCCCTGCAGAACGGCACCAACTTCACAGCCAGCCAACGTTTCTACCACAAACGTATGGCGCAGCTATTGCGTAGCCTGTCCAAGGATGTGTGTGGAGGTCAGCCCGTAGGCATTTGTGTTGATCCCCGTGTGCCAAGCATTGTGGCCATTTCAGGTGGGCATGATTTTGTATAGTTAACTGTTACGAGACTTATCAATGCCTTCCAACAGGTGGCAGCAGCGATAACAACAACAGCCATCAACATTGCGTCATGCGGCTAGTGGATTATGTGGCGCGCAGTCAGCGAGGAGGAGCCTGGGAATCTCAGCTGGCATTCGTAGAGGATGAGGATCAGGCCACAAAAACACTTCGCGGCCTGCCACAGCCATATTATGATTATTTGCAACAGCACGAACCCAGCCTTGATTTGCAGTGCGGCGCCGAACTGCCAAGATGTGGCGAAAAGAGTATGGCGGATTTGCAGGCAGACAATCTGTCTAAATACGGTCCGTATTTGTGTACCGGCTATGATGTATACCTGCTGCGCGAACCATGCCTCATGTGCGCCATGGCCCTGGTGCACAGCCGCGTGAAACGAGTTTTCTTCCTTAAGCAGTCGAGGAATGGTGCACTAGCGACCAATTTTCAGCTGCACTCGGTGAAGGAGCTTAATCACCATTACGAGGTCTTTCAGTTCACAACTTCTTAACAAACGTTATGTGTATATTTAATGCTATTGTGCACTGGACAATATATTTAATTCTTATAGCAATGTATCCATTCTCGGTGCAGTAAATGTGGTCCTAGGTTGGGTTGTCGTTGCGGCTGCCTGGCGTGTGGGCGTCGAGATTAGACCCAGTAGCTGGCAATCGGCCTCCAAGATGGTAATGTCCTTGTCGGAGCCCAAGAACCGCGTGGACAGCTCTAAATCTTTCACGCGCAAGCGCACACGTGCACCTCGCACATATTCACTAAAATGCATTAAGAATTATGATTGAAATAATTACAGAAAGTTGTTTAATCTTACCTGCCGTTGCGCGATGGTCGAGAGCACACACAGTGAAACTTCCATCCAAAATCTATGTACAGATCGTCACCCACAACGTTGAAGATTTTACCGCTTACCACTTTACCTTCGGCAGCGCCCAGCTGCAATAATTCAGAGATTACATAAACACTGGAACACTGAAACAAAGTTAGTCACTACATACATCAATAAACTTGGAGTTGCGAAGCAGAGAGGCAAAGGTCTGATTGTCCACTGGTGCCACCTCCGGCATTGCTGGTGCTGTATACTTTTCAAAGGCACGGGCAAAGCCTCCTTTATTTGCGATTTCCGGCTCATCCTCAGTCACATTGGTGTTTGTTGGTGTTTCATTGCTGTTGGCGCTAAACACGCGCTGTGTGGTGGATATTGGGCGACTCAAGCTATACGCATTAGCTTGGACTGTAAATCTGCTTAGCTTGTGCAGCAGCGACATGTTTTTAATTAATAATACACTGAATAAAATTTTATCCGGTGTAAATGCAACCAAGCCAAGTGCTTTGTAAATAGAATATCGACACAGCGCCTGCAACAGCTGACTTCACCCACTATCGATTACAGTCAACATCGATAAAACGCATTTATCGTAAAGAATTACAAAACACGCTGACTGGAACCGGTCATTATTACACTTTATTTATTACGAAATCAGAATTTGCCGTTGAAATTAAAGCCACTGAAACTATTAAAATGATACAACAACAACGTCAACGCGTCGAATCGGCTGTCACCGAGCTCATTGATGACATGGACAAGTCGCATCTACGCAAAATGCAGGTAAATGCCGCCAAAAAAACCCAATAAGAATAGCCGATTTTCATGTTATGTTTGTTACCACAGACCGAAATGCATTTGTGTGCCGCAAAGTGTTGCCAGGATAGCACCTCCAGTGTGGATAGCGTGCAACGTTGCGTCGATCGCTGCTCTACCCCCATGACAAATGCACAAAATTACGTACAGCACGAGCTGGGCGAATTTCAGGGCAGACTCCAACGTTGCGTCATGGTAAGTATAACCTGAAGTATAGAAAAAACCATATTAACTTGAATTTTGGTCAACAGCAATGCAACGATGATGTCAAAGTGAAAATGCCGCCAAATCCCAAAGAGGACCAAATCGCCAAATATACGGATCAATTTGAACGTTGTGCCATTCAATGCGTTGATAAACACGTTGGTCTTATACCTAGTCTTATGAAAACGATGAAATCGGTGTTAGCTCAGGGACCGGACTCTATGCCACAAGTCTAAGTCTTAGCAATTATAAATTGCATTTACACGTTATTACCTTAATTGTTGAGCTAGAATATCTTACTGCATCTTATATTTAACAAACTTAACCTTGTAAAAGCCCAAATTTAAATTATTAGTTGGTTCTTTCGTTGGCTACAGACTCGTTTTTTTTGGTTCACAGTAAAGTTTTTACTTATAAACACGTATGCTTTAGCATAACAATCATCTTTGAAGGACCTGAAAAATATAGTACGAAACATATGTTCACATATAAGTATCGAAATTATTTTATTTATCAAAAATTGTGTATAAATTAAAGTCAGTCCAAATGGAAGATCAAAAGCGACGTCTAGAAGGCGCCATAGGCGAAATGATTGAGGACATGTATCGCTCCCATTTGAGACGCATGCAGGTAAGTTCATTTAACTGACGCTGGCGCTCCTTACCTTACCAACTGCCTCTCAAATCAAAAAGTCCATAATGCATCGCTGCGCCGCCCGTTGTTGCGATGATGATCGCGGCACTTTGGAAAGCGTACAACGTTGCATTGAAAAGTGTGCCGTACCATTAATGGATGCCCAAGATTATCTGCAGAACGAGCTGGGACAGTTTCAGAGTCAATTGCAATCCTGTGTTAAGGTGAGCCAAAGGCAAAATCCAAGCCATATTATCAGACGCATAATACAGTTACACTATTTCTGTCCAGGAATGTAACAGCGATGCACGCTCCAAGATGGGCAACAATCCCAATGACCGTGATTTGTCTCGTTCTAAGCATTTGTTTGAGGTCTGCACCGGCGGCTGTGTGGATAAGCATATAAATATGCTGCCCGGTCTATTAAGGAACATTCAAAAAACATTCGACAGGGGTGTACCCAAGCGATCTATAATGCGCGAGCAAAAGAAATCAGATCCATAGATTTGATACCTAATGCGTATTAGGTTTTTCCCCAAATCGTAATGAAAAATCTCCTCTCAAGGAGCTGATAAGCTGGAGCGTTTTAGGTTCAAGGCAACAACGATTAGATTGTGTGTGGTGTTTTTTGGGCAGTTTGTTAGTTTTTCAAATGTAACTTATGTATTTTTTTTTTTTTTTTTTTTTTTTTGGTATGTCTAACCTTAAATATATACATATGTATGTGTCAGGAAATGTATAAACTAGTAATAGCAAGAACTAAGCAATAATTACATAACAAATAAGTGTTTACATTGCACATTGTGTCTATTGTTCATTGAGTTTGGTTCGAACGCCATATTTACTCCAGAACGTCACTTTGGCCGTGGTCTTCTTGCAATTCTCCTGGAAAATGCTGCACGTGTCGAAGGGTGGACAATAGAGATGCAGTGAAACGGATGTATCCGCATGACTGGGATTCTCCACGCGATGCAAGCCCAAGTTATCTACAAGTAAGTGATAAAGTAAGGTATAAAATAAGGCATGAATCAGCAGTGAAATGAGCTAATAAGTACCATTTATATAGGCCACATCGTTTAGGGGCAAGGGCGTTTCACCTATCTCCACCAGCGAACGATCGTCGATCTCGCCATTCTGCTGCTGCTGCTGCTCCTGTTGCTGCACTACCTCATTGTCCTGTCGCTGGGGATAACGGTAGCGTTTCTCGCGCAGCTCACCCTTCAGCATCTTCATGAAGCAATGCGAATCGGCATGATCGTGCACCGAGGAGCTGTGACCCTCGCCCCAGCACAGAATAAGCAGATTGAACTTGCCATTGCCGGCATCAACCAGATTCCGTGTGTACGTGTAACGATCGAACTTGGCATACTTGCGCCATTCCTTGGGATTGGATTTGTAGGCCAGCATCAGATGATTAACCATCTCGATGTTTACATAATTCGATTCGAATTCACGATGCAGAGCCGATATTAAGTCCGGCAGGGTATCCACAGCCGGTCCGTATTTCAGCGGTTTCTCCAATGCGCAATAGTATTGGGTTGCCTGTCGCAAGTATTTCTCCTGATCGATCTGCTCCATTTCCGTATCGATCGTGTCGATTTTCGACAATGACATTTTGCTCTTGCTTTGGTTGACCTGGGAAAGATGGAACATAGATTGTCGTGTTACATGGGTAAGATCTATAGACAGATCGAGCCAGTGGAAAACTACTGATCTATGCATTGATTTATAATCTCTGGGCACTTACTACTTGATTGATTTAAATTAATTGCGTTATTGTTGTTAAGGCTTGTGGCTGATAACTGTATCAATATTGATTGGATTGTTCTAAGAACTCTTTGCTCTATGAATTTGTTTTGAACTTTTTTCTTTGATTTTATACCGTTATGTTCCGAGCTCGGACCACTTAACTCAACCGACTGATTGCGAATGCTTCTGTCAGTCAATAATCCGAAGATTTCTTATAAATACGTAGTTTACATATATATTTGTACTTGTATGTAATACCTATGTACTTCACTCATGTCCGACGTGGGTAAAAACAAAAACAATGCATTATCAATAATATTTCAAATCAAAAACGATCTCGGAGCGATCTATAATATGTTGCCAGGAGCGCTGAAACAGCTGGAACAAATCGGAGGCACACGCACTCGAAAAGCGATTAGTGACGAACCCAAATATAGAAGTATTGTATTATATTCTCTTAATAAATATACACGCTGATAAGCCAATCAAATTGAGATTTTTCAGGGTGTTGCTGCTGACGCATGCTTTATTTACATGGACTATATCTTTGACTATATAGAAAAACATATTTTGGTTATTATGCTGGGCATTTACCAACAAAAAATTACCTTGCAATCTGTAGATTATACATTTTGCGTCATAAATTTTTTAAGACTTAAGACGAAATTACTTTTGAAAAACACGCCCAGTTTAGTTTGGAATTTCTCAGATTTAGGTTGTTCTTTTTTAATTGAATCCGAGTGGAAACAACTATAAAATCTTAATTTAAATTTAATCAGGACCCAAAGGGACTTTTTAATATATTGCATACTTTGCGGCAAATTTAATTTGAACCTATATATGAGGGGAAAAAAAACATTTGTTGATTGAGTCATTTAAATAACACTTTCATAAAAACTCAATTCTATGACTTATGAATATGACTATTCAAATTAAGCTTTTGAAAACGTGAGCTCAACAAGTGGAAAAGAGCCAAAATTGTGGCCGCAAGCTAATAATTTAGCAATTGCTGTTGTTATACCAAAGCGAGAGTGAGTGCCAACACTTGAGTGTAAGCCTAGTGGTCGAAGATTTGAAAAAGTTTTGCAATGTTTGAAAACGGCCAACTTGGCGCACAACTTTCGCACAACAGGTTAAGGCCAGAGTGAAAACTGACTCAAAACCAAACAAATTTCAACTTGAGGAAAATACATACATAGATACATAATTAGCTGCTGCAGGCCAGATCAACAAACTGCACAATATAAATAAAACAAGCAGGATTTAAAATGTATTTATTTACACTCACCATTTTGTTGTTATTCCTCTTGATAAGCAAATCGAACACACACGCACAATTTATTAGGTAAAAATAGTTGTAGGATTTTGTAGACAAATGCAACAACGCACTGTTGTAATAATGTCTGCGTCTACCAGTTGGAAGCGCGTTCACTTGGTTTGTGTGCCCGTTTTAGGTATCTTCACCAATTTATGGGAATCCGTTGGCCCATGCAAAACGTCACTATTTCACTCAAAACGCAATTTGAGTGACATTCACTGGACTCGAATGGCATTTTGAGCGCTTTTGCGCAGTCACAGCGATCGCAGCCGCAGGCAACCATTGTTGCTGTTGTTATTTGCATATTTCTTCTTGCTATGTTTTGTTGTCGTTTCTTTGCCTGCTTGTTGTTGTTGTTGTTGTTGTTCTTGTCTTCGTTTTGGTTTTTGTTTGCGTTTCTGCGAGCCATTGAAAAATTTATGTTGTTGTCATCAACAACTATTAATTATGAAGACGGTTTGTTGTTGTTGCTGCACGACTTGTTGTTGGTTTTTTGATGTTTGCAGAAGAAAGCAGATAATATCGGCTCTGTTGGACGCCAAGCCTTAAGAGTGGTTTTTGTTGACTCGGTAGCCTAGGGTCAAATGCCGTTTTAAGAATGAGTTGCGATATGGATGTATGTGTGGTTGTATGTGTGTCAAGTGGAGGTATTTTGTTTTACAGAACTCTGTAGATAAATTATGTGTGGTAGATAATGAGGGCTTGAGGATTTAATTGGTTTTTCCAATTCTATTTTTAAACTCCCTATTGACCCTAAAAAACATTTGTCGTATTAGCATAAACTATTGACCTATTAGCTTTCTACCTGACATTCTTTTGGGTTTAATGAACTTTTGCTATACATTTCTTTATGGCAATTTATCACATTACAGAGCATTTATGGCACGTGTTCTGTTAATGTAAAGTTTTTGATTTTACACTATCAATGATTAGTTCCTAATATAATCTCAATTATTTACATTTAAAAATAAACCCTGAATAACAACGATTGTCGTCGTTTTCTAAGTGAAAAATAAAAACAATAACAGATCGGAATTTGTCGCACATTGGAAAAAAATTTGTAGGTCTAGGTCTATGAACCCAAATCATCATTACATTTAGAATAACAGTATTATCTAGTCTGTAATCTTTCAATTATTTAATATTATTTATATATTGAATAAGTAACGTAAGCTATTGTATTATTATTCTGTAAGCATGGGAAAAACACTTTTCTTTGTGATATTATTGTTTTTTTTCTAAGAATTTCTTTGAGGTAAAAAAATTCACATTAAAAAATCGGTAAATTTCTAGATCTAAGCGGACTTCAATTCAGTGATTTAGAATGTTGCGTGGATCAGACAAAAATGTTGAGTATGGAAAATCACAACTGTTTTCAAAACTTTTTGCTTAGACTAATACTCAGACACGGGCTTCAAGTTGGTTCCTGGATAAGAATATAATTATAGATCTTTATCCCGTTGATCCTGGGGAATATGCATTGCACACCATTTGGTATCACAATCAGAAATCACTCTTTTCAATCAACGGTTCAGTTATTTACGGAATAAGCTTTACATATAAAAAGTACACATTTATTATTACATAAAGGGATTAAAACTTAGACACATAAACATACATATATTTTTTTTTGAAAAGCTTATATAAAATGCTATATTAAGATGAAACTAATCTTCCTCAGTATCGGACATATCAAATTGATCTTCATCAAAGTCGATTATCTGTAATAAAGATTGAACATGTTTCAGGCAATTTAAATAAATCTTATAAACCATATATTAAACATACTTCACTATTAAGTCGCTTAAACTCTGAAATGCCAGTCAAGTCTTCCAGATACTTTGCTGTTTCGAATGTTTTAAATAGAAATGCATGTCCCTCACTGCGATAAGCCGCCAAAACACGCTAAAAATTGTAAGTATACAAAACAAATTAGGCGTTTATCTACACAGTACAGTTTTAATTACTTACCTCCGAGCAGGCAATACACTGCGCAAACTTTTGTGTGGCTGGCAAAATGTTCTCATAGTTGCACAACATGCCGCGTATGGAGTGCGGCAAGATGCCCAGTAAGCCCTCTGGTAGTTGAGCCTCCGATTTCTCCGCTTCCCGACTGTTGTTGGCATAGTAAGCCGGCGCCAATTCCGCTTGCGGATGCTGGAGCAGCGCCACTAAAAGCTCCACTGCATAGCTGGCTGCAATGTTAGAGACGCCGGGCCGTGTAACAGTGCACTGTTGATCCAATGTGCGATCTTTAAGCGACTGTAAATAACAGAAACATAAAAGTTGTTTACATTTTGCACATGCAGGTCACAAAATGTGCTTGAGCTTCTAACAGCATACAAGCTTCGGTTGGCAATCGCAAGCTTTCATTTTACAGTGTCAACAAACGCTGCAGCTGTGAGCTTTTAAAAACAGTAATGACGCCGCAAGTGCTGGGTAAGTCAGCTGAGCGTGCGAACGCCAAGTAAACAATTAAAAAAAAAAAAATGTGTAGCTAAAACACACAAAAAATTTAACCAAAGTACGAAGCAGTGAGAGTGCAATGGGCAGGCAAAGCAACAGAACTCTCGAGTCGCAACTGATTAGATAAAAACAAAATTTCACGCTCACTGTGGAAATCACAAAAGTCCCACACACACACACAGCGAAGGTGTGCGGCGTAAAATTTATATTGTTTTCATAGATTTGCTGTTTGCAGCGTCGATAAACCAGACCCTTAAATCGTTGAACTTAAAAATAATATTAATAACTGTTGCTTAAATATGTTAACAGAATATACGGGAAATCTGTCGCATCCGCTGGAATTCGGTCATGTGCTGGAAATTGTGGCAAAGACCATCGATGGTGCCGCCAGGTAAAAAAGTACACGGCACAAAACATGACTAAGTAGCATTTGCTTCTTATCGCCTAGAATGACTAACGCAACCTAATAATTGTGTAACTGCCTTTGTAGATTCCACATAAATCTGTCCACGGCAAAATCAACAGTGGATCCAGAAGCGGATATTGGACTGCGCTTCTCATGCTACTTTCGTAATGATGTGATTGTGCGCAATGCCCGTTTGCATGGCGTTTGGGGCGAGGAGGAGTCGCAGGTTATGGATAACATAACGCTGCCCAATCCCATTGTCAGCGGTGAGTTCTTCATGGTCTACATCCTGGCCTGCGAGGATTGCTTCCACATATCGGTGAACAGTCGAGAGTTCTGCACATTCCGCTATCGCTTGCCGCTGAGCTCCATACGAGCCGTGGAGATACGCGATCAGATACAGGTGATCAAGCAGGTGGATCATCGCACAGTATTTCCCAATCCCTGGCCAGCCATCCATGCATCCGACTACTTTAAGGCCTTCAGCAATGATCAGCCCATACTCTTCAGTCCCGGCCATGTCATTGTCCTAACGGCACGTTGCTTCGAGAACAAACGTGGACAGTTCATCATCAAGTTTACGGACTCGGATACGAAGCGAGAGGAGCTGCATTTCAGTGTGCGCTTCGATGAGAAGTCCGTTGTGCGGAACACCATGAACAAGAACTTTGAGTAAGTTGCTCTTGAACAATGCACAAATACAAATCTTTAGCTAAAAGTCATGCCTTTGCAGGTTTGGTGCGGAGGAGCGACATGGCGGCTTTCCCTTTGTCTTCAATCAGCAATTCAAATTGGCTTTGGCTTTTACGGAACGCGAAGTGCTGACCGCTGTGGATGGCTATAACTTCTTTAGCTATGCGTGGCGAACACCAAGTGCCATGATGAACCTGGTCGGCTTCAAGGTGACCACAATCAATGGCCTGGTCATACAAATAACCGGAGTCGATCACATCCAAACGGGTGATCCAACGTGCGCCGGTTTTGAGAAGTACTCGCGACACGATTACGAGTGTGCTTAGCCGTATAAGTATGGATTATAAATATTCGTTTACATAAAGTCTGAAAGTTTGTTAGAACCCAATTTTCTTATCACTTACATTGCCGGGCGCTGTGACATCATTGCAGAAGTAGCAGCCTAATTGCTCTCCACTGATGCACTTCAGCCCCTCAATTTGCTTGATATCCTTGCCATCGCCTGCCTGTTCCCGTGTGCTGCCATGTCGCATTACCAGATAGCTGTCAAATCCCAGCGCTGCATTGATCACAATCTGCGGGAATAGTATTTATGTTAATAAGTATTATTACAATTAAAGACAAAAATTGAACCTTTTGATGTGCCGCTCCCAGCAGCGTGGGCAGCCAGCGACTCTCGCGTGAATCGGTTAACAGAAAGATGACATCATGTTCCTGCACCTGCTGCTCAATCAGCTTTAAATGCTCCTCTGTTTGGTTGCGCAATGATTCTCCTACCGGATGGCTAGGCATTGGAATTTGTAGCACAAATCCTTTGCTTGTAGCACTGGGATTAATCTCAAGCAAACGCTGTGCAGCTGTTGTGGCCTTCATCCGATTGCCGGCAACTGCATCCGCATGCGTGTACAGGTTCTGGCGGACGGGATTCGAGAAGCCCACCTTGCCATTGTCCAGCAGCGTGATGTGCTTGAAGCCCCAAGACTGAAGGAACACAAATTTTCAATTCAAAACATATGTAAGAGATAAAGTACTGCAGACGCACCAGAAGATTACGAGCAACTGCACAGCCCAATGTACCAGCTCCAAAAAGCAGACATTTGGTTTGGGACAAGATTTCCAAATTCAAAGTCGGCACCAGACGCCATTTCATTAGCTTCAAATTCAAGTTTATAGAGTTCTCGGCCAATCTGCAAGAAAATGTTACATGCATCAATAATATATTTAATATATTTAAACTAGTTGACATACTTGGCTGGATCCATGCTGTCCCGCATATTGGCCATACGTGGGCCCATCTTGCCATTGCGATTTGCTTCCCAGCCAACAAATCGAACCTGGTCATAATCGCATTTCTCTGCTTGGCACACCTCCCATATCAAACTGTTGTCCAATTGCAGTTGTTGATCGTAGCGCAGCCCCATAAATTTGAGCGTTTGGCCAACAAGTGTGGGACTAAATGAAAGTAAAGAGATTTGCAGGTGTGTTCATTGAGAGGAAAAACATCGCAACTAATGTAATAATTACCATTGGTACAGCAGAAAGGCCACATAATTGCGCATTAGCCAGGCTGGATTCTTATATTCGCTTGGATCCGCAAAACAGTAGTAATAATGCTGCGCCTCGCGCTCATCGAAAGGGCTTAAAGCAGCGCTTAAGCTGCGCGTCTCGTACTTTTTTTCCTGCTCATTGGCATACAAGACGAAAAAGTTTTGCGACTCCGCAGGCAAGGCCTGAATAGCATCCACAAAACTTGCACAATTGGGCAACTCTTCAAGCTTTGTAGGAGCGCAATGCAAACTCAATGTGGGCGTTAGGGGGCAGGGGAAGGCAAACCAAAAGTAATAGCTGTGGCACTTGAGATCCGCAAACGACAGAACAAAGAAACGCGCCAATAAACTGGGATCGTTTAGCACTCGCCCGCTTTTCATATCATCCAACAGTCGCTTGCCCTCATCCTCCAACAGAGCGGTTTTATCCAGGGCCTTGAATTCTTCAATTGTGTTTTTATTATAAATACGGCCAACGGCTGCATGACTGAATTTCGGTGGCTGCGCTAAACTGGCAATCAAAATAATAGCTTAGTGTTTTCGTCTTATCAGTCTGAGCTTTATTTCATTACTTACCTATTGTAAGCACTGTAGTCCACCTCGAGCAGACAGCCAACTGCCTTGCGATTTGTATAGTAGCCAGATAATGGGCGCTCGGAATCTGAGAGACGATCGTAATCTAATTTAAGTTCAGCTAATTTGTGCCAGAAGCTTGGCGACACAAATGATTCAAATGGCGCAAATTGTAAAATGCTAGCGTCACTCATTTTGCTAATTATTAACACTTCTTTAACAGTGGTGCGATGCACTCACGCCTACACAAGAGAATATAAACAAACAGTGGTGAGCAACTGACACGAGAGGAACTGACTGGGAAAGAAACAATCAGCTGTTGCGTGTAAAATCGATGTTCAATGTACATGCTTATCGATACTTTTGTTTGGTAGTTTTGTATGGGGTCACACTGGCATCAAACCAATTTGCTGTGGTCTTTAATTGTAATAATAGTAGCTAACAGTGGTAATAATTACAAATTATTTTTTAAAGTCTGGTTTAAAAGACATATTTTATGCATAAAACTAAAACCATACAATTTTTTCGCAATGTCGCTAACGATATAATATCGATATTTCCAGTCGCATCGCAAAGCACGCCATCTTTAGCAGAAACCGATAATACCGTCGATTGTCTTGCAGCACGTCGGACTGGTGGTAGTAATTTTCGCGAAAAAGTTGCCATACAGTCAGTAATTTATAGAGGTTAGTACAATAAAGGTAGAGAAAGTCCACGGCCTAGTGGTACAATGGTGTTTAATATGTACAAAATGTGAAATATTTAATTTGAATTGAAATGCAAAGTGTTCTATGGTTACGATAAAAAGACAATGAAAAAATTATAGCCTAAAATATTTTTTTTTTTCATGATGTACATACAAATGTGCATTTAAAATGTCCTCGTTTTTTCTTCGCACACAGCAAATCCATGCTGAATCAATAAAAGTGAAATATGCAGTAGTGATGCGCCCTTTTGGTGAAAATTTGTATAAATTGAGTGAAAGAAATAACGAAAATGCGCTGTATGAAATTGACAAAGACAAAATGATTCACTCAAAATACAAAGAAATTATATGTGTGTATGCATATGAAGTACATACATACACACATGTGTAGAAGATAGAGCGAGAGCAGAGCAACAGCAGCAGCAAAAGCAACGTCAAGTGCCAGCAAACAAAATGGCGGCGGCACACAGCGGAAAAACTGCTGTTGACGTTGCCTTCGCTGCTGCTGATGCACGCTGATGTCTGTCTCCCTTCTCTCTCCTTATTTGAGGTTGAGTTTTTCGATTCGCTTTCAATGCAGCTTCATTTTGATTTTCCGTGTGTACGCTTTTATCTTTGAAAACAGCCTCACACGTTTTCACTAACACAAATGCAACCCAAATACAGCATGTATTTATGTGTTTATGTGTGTGTTTGCACTTTGTATGACGAAAGCAAAGTATAAAGAGGAAGAAAAAAAAAACTAGTTGCAGGGTATACAGAAAACAGGCCGGGTTATGGCTCAAGAGGAAACCAGGGCGGGTCATTGAATTGAAAGTATCTGTGCATCGCATCTAGAATAGTTGACGTATGTATGTGTCCAGCACAATTGAATTCCTGCTCAGTTTTTCATAAAGTGTGTATGTGTGTGTCATTGGAAGTGGCATGGCATCAAGTATATTGTGGCGTTTACTTAACGACTCACTCAAAATGAGGTCAAAATCATCCACAACTGGGTCTCTTATCGTCGGCGTTGCTTTTTACTCGGGTCGGGGTCGTCGACGTCGAAGTCGATGCCTTTGCGCTGCATCGCTCAGAGGGCTTCAATATGCGCACTGTTTTTGGGGTGGTTTTACATTTAGAGACTTTGGGGGTGCTTAGAAAGTATTAAAATGCAAGCGAGCTGGCAACCAATACGGACACAAAACCAGCTCAGTGTTGGGGGGGGAAGCTTTTGATGTGCAATATTTGATTGAACTCTTGTATACACACTAACACACATGCATATATTTGTTCTCTCTTTGAGTGCAAATATTTTCTAGTTAACCGCAAATTTTAGCAAGTAAATGTGACTCACTTTTGCTGCGAAATAATATTGTTTTTGTTTAGCGCGCCGCTAATCAACAAAACGACAACGCACCCATCTAGTACATTTTATTGGGGTCAAGAGACTTTAATTCGATGGCGCAGAACGCAAAAAAAAAAAACTGCGGACCAGCAAAAGCTCTAACAGAGGCCATAAACCTTTACATACACGCACACAACGAAAGGACACTGACACTGAGAAATTCGTGCGCTCGTGCGCAGCAGCAGCGTCTAGCAAAATGAGCACGAATGTGTGTGTGTGTGTGTGTGAGATACGTGAGCATCCACATCCCAGTTTGATTTTGGATATGTTCCATCTGGACAAGCGAAAGAAATTTTCAACAAAGATGAAAAAGCAAAGAAATGTGCATACATATTAAAATCAATTAAAGTGTATTAAAACTGTGTATTGAGCACCTCAAGCAATTGCATTTGCTTACACAAATATGTACATATAATAAAGTGCACTTTAGCTGCGCATTATTATTGTGAGCCCCAAGACGGCAACGCTGTCACGCAGCTGTACATAAACTTACACACACACACACATACTCAAATGCACGGAAACATTTCCCCAAGCTGAAGCGAGAACGCAGCAGCAGCAGCAGTTAGTTGTGTGTATAAATGTGTATGTGTGTGTGGCGCTCAATTGCGTTTCGTCGTGTGTGGGGGAAAAGTGAAATAAACTTGAAGGTGTTTTGCGAGGTTATTTTCATTAAAAAAAATTCCAGTTTTAGACTTCTGATAGATTCCCATTGCCGTCTGACGACTTGTGGCAAACAACCGTTATATTGAGTAGTTCAAGCTGTTTTGTGAGAGTAAAAATAATGCTTAATTACTCATTTAAATAAGACAAACAGCAATAATAAAGTGAAGTGTGTGAAAAGCAGTTTCGAGAAAGACTTCGAAATTGATTTATTTAAACACTTTTTTGTAAAATATTTTTTGTTTTATTTTCACATTTGTCAGTATTGCCTGTACGTATTTTATTTATATCGCAACACATTATTTTTGTATAGTCCAGATTTATTGTGTACATGTTTATTAATTATTTTTGGCACGGCTACTTTTTCTCTTCTCACATTCACAGGATTCCTATAAGC